>CM064875.1:53070970-54415963 GCA_032719365.1 Prinsepia uniflora | reverse complement strand
GACCCAAGTAACCAAGAGTGCAATCCAAAGTTTAGTCACCTTCCTCTTCTCATTCAACAATTACTCTTCAATTCTATCAAGCTACCTTAACAATTCCGAAATTATTGTCGTTGACCTCTTGCACATTTTCGGATCAAACCACTCACAAAAATCATAACCTTTTTCTTTTCTTCTACCTCTTCCTTGCCCATTATGTAGCAAAACACATTAGAAATTCAAAAATATCACAAATCCATCAAGACAACAACAATCAAAATATCAATTTCATATTCTTCTCATAAACCTAGCCAAATTTTCTTCTCATTAAACCAACCTACACAAACCTAAATCGAAAATCATAATTGTAGGAATCCAGAAACGACACGACATAAACATAAGGAGCATAACCCATAAGCCATCAATGAAATAACATAAAGTTAACCCAAAATCAAAACCTATTATCAATTACCTTAGCATCTGGAAAGACAACAAACCTCTTACCTAGGTTTTCATCTGTCCATGATGTTTTCATTCTCCCCATCTTCCCACAAAAGCATCTTCTCTGGTGGTAATGGAATCATAATATGCTACCAACTTAGGGCCCATTCGGATGTGTTTTTTAAAATGTCTAAAGTGTTTTTAAATTGAAAAAAAAAATTGTGTTTGGTAAATTTTAAGAAGTGTTTCAAATCAGAAGCACAAAGACTTAAGTAGGGTTTTTGAGAAGCATTATGTTGGTGCTTACTTTCCAAAGTGTTTCGCATCAAAAATTAGGGAAACCCTTGTATTCTTTTAATAAAACTTTCAATATTCCAATAATATCCTTATTTTTAATTAGTATTACCCTAAATGTCCAAATTCACCATATTTTAATTATTATTTATTTTAATTTATTCGTACTCTCATAAAACCCTCGAGGGTTTTTTCTATCGCCTTGCCCATCTCCCAAACAATACCGGAATAACTTTTGTGCGGCTACCTCTTCTCGCTTCTCAAGGTATCATCTCTTCTCCTACCTTCGATTTATATTTTAAATAATAATTATTACAATGATCGTAGTTATTGAAATTGATTAGATTTTCACTTAAATTCAATTTTGAATTCATACTCTTTTGCACGGATTATGGGGTATTTTTCTACTTTTCTACTTTATTTTTCTATTTTTCTGCTTTTGATTTGTTGTATTTTTTGCTTTATTTTTCTACTTTGTTTTTCTATTTTTCTGCTTCTAGTTTGTTGTATTTCCTGCTCTCTTTTTCTACTTTGCTTTTTTGTTTTTTTGTTTTTTTGTTTTTTTGTTTTTTTGTTTTTTCTATTTTTCTCCTTTCTTTCTAATGTCGTAATTCTTCACCTTCTAATTGTTTGGATATCAGATCAGAAAAAGAAGAGATATGATCGAGAATGAAGAAGCAGAGTAGAGAAGGATTGAGAGATTATGGAAGAGAGAAAAGAGGGTGTGAGAGAGAAGAGTTGGGAAGAAAACGATTCAATTGATTTTGCTTGATTGAGAAACACTGTTACATTTGATCCTAAGCTTTATACTTGATCAACTCTAGCTTGATGACTTCAGTTAGCCTCTAACTGTCTTCAACTAACTACAGCTCATACATAACAGATTCTAACTAACATCTATAGTAGTGATCGGCTGCATTGCATCATTATAGAACCATGCTGCAGATTGAGTGTTATATTGCTAACATCCCCCCACAAGCTGATGAAGAAGAAGCTTCGAGCATCAGATTGGAGGAGTGCAGATAAAACAGTTCATCATCCAAAGCCTTCGTGAAAATGTCTGCAGTTTGATCACCAGAGGGAATGTGCTGAACGTTCAAATCACCCCGAACCACCTTTTCCCTCACAAAGTGGTAATCAATCTCAATGTGTTTGGCACGAGAGTGGAAGATTGGATTAGCACAGAGGCTTGTAGCAGAAGTACTATCACAGTAGATCAGAGGAGGTTTGAGAAGGGGCATGTGCAAAGCACACAACAGTTGTCTGATCCAAGAAACCTCAGCAACAGTAATGGCCAAGGCACGATACTCAGATTCTGTGCTTGACCTGGAAACCGTGGACTGCTTCTTGGACATCCAGGAGATTGGATTTTCTCCAAGATAAACAACAACCCCTGTAGTGGAACGTCTGTCATTGGGATCTCCAGCCCAATCTGCATCAGTAAAAGCAACCAAATCCAAAGAACCAGACTTGAAAATAATGCCATGATGAGGAGTGCCTTTGAGATACCTCAGAATTCGTTTGACTGCCATGAAATGAGACTCAGAAGGAGCATGCATATATTGGCAAACCTGATTTATAGAGAAGACAATATTAGGCCTAGTGAAGGTCAGATATTGAAGAGCACCCACAATGCTTCTGTAGTTGGTGGGGTTGCTGTAAACAGGACCATCATCCTTCTTTAGCCTTGAACCAGGAACACTAGGTGTGGTCACAGGAGAACTGTCAAGCATGGAAGTTTTACACAGCAGATCATTGATGTACTTAGATTGGGAGATGAACAAACCAGGAGAAGTATACTCAATCTGAAGGCCTAGGAAGAAATGCAGCTTGCCAAGGTCCTTCATATCAAAGACAGCAGTTAAGGCTGAGATAACCTCAGAAATAGCCTGATCACTGCTCCCTGTAATGATTATGTCGTCTACATATAGTAGGAGAACAACCAAAGCAGAAGAGGATTGCTTGACAAAGAGGGAGGAGTCAGCCCAAGTTGTCTGAAAACCTATCTCAGGCAGAAAACCAGTGAATTTGTCATTCCATGCTCGAAGGGCCTGTTTAAGGCCATATAGGGACTTCTGCAGTTTGCAGACATAGTCAGGATACTTGATGTCTTCAAAACCAGGTGGCTGAGACATGTAAACCTCCTCCTTAAGCTCTCCATGCAGAAAGGCATTTTTAACATCTAGCTGTCTCAGATTCCACTGAAATTGGGCAGCCAAAGCAAGCACAAGCCTAACTGTAGTGGTTTTTACCACTGGACTAAAAGTTTCACTGTAATCAAGGCCCTCCTCCTGACTGAAACCCCTAGCAACTAACCTTGCCTTGTGACGTGCAACAGTGCCATCTGAGTTCCTTTTGATTCTGTACACCCACTTACACCCAACCAGGTTCTTGGAAGAAGGGAGAGGAACCAGGGTCCAGGTTTCTTGACTGTATAGAGCATTCATCTCATCCTGCATTGCCTGCTGCCAGATAGGAATCACAGAAGCTGTTTTGTAGGTAGTAGGTTCAACCTGAGTGAAATCAGTGGCAGGAGAGGAAGTGTAAGCAGACAGTAGGGCTTTGGGTTTGACAATTCCACTCTTGGACCTGGTTTGCATTGGATGCATGTTAACACCTGTGATTGGAATAACCACCTCCAGAAGTTGTGGCTGAAAATCAGTATATGTGTTATTACTGGGATGCACAGATGAAGAATCAGGTCCAGGGGATGTTTGAAAGTCTGAGGAATCTGCTTGAGAAACTGACAGATTGTGGGAAATAGCAGGTGAGTGAGAAGGTGATAAGAGGGAAGGATGTACCTCATTGTCCTCAGCAGGAGCAGAAACCACAGAAGTCTGAGTGAACTGAGTAGGAGTGGGATGAACTTGAAACAAGGATGGAAAAACAGAAAACTGTATGGAAGAGGGTAGTACACCAGTGTTCTTAGAGATAGAGGGTTGAGGAGAAAGATTGGAACTAGAGTAGGGAAATTGAGTTTCATCAAACAGAACATGCCTAGAGACAAAGTGTTTTTTTGACACAGGTTCATAACAGATGTAACCCTTGTATTTTTCAGCATAGCCAATAAAGATGCATTTTTTTTGTTTTGGGTTGTAACTTGGTATTGTTATATGGTCGAAGAAGGGGAAAGCATGAGCATCCAAACACTTTCAAATGAGTTATGAGAGGTAATGTGTGAAAAAGGGATTCAAAAGGAGAATGCATATCAAGATTAGAACATGGCATTCTGTTAATGAGATAAACTGCTGTTGCAGAAGCATGAAACCAGAATGTGGCAGGAAGTTTTGAAGTTTGAAGTAAAGTTATAGCTGTTTCTAGGATATGTCTATGTTTTCTCTCTGCAAGACCATTTTGTTCTGGTGTATAAGGACAAGATCTGTGATGGATTATTCCCTTACTAGACAAGAAAAGCTGAAGAGCCTGACTCATGTATTCACCCCCTCCATTACTTTGAAGGGTCTTAATTGAAGCAGAGAATTGATTGGAAACATAAGAGCAGAAATGAACAAAGATAGAGTGAAAATCTGACTTGTTTTTCATTGGAAAAATCCAGGTAAAACGGGTACATTCATCAACTAAATTCACATAGTATCTAAAACCCTCAAGAGAGGTAACAGGAGATGGTCCCCATACATCTGAATGTATAACATCAAAAGGGATAGAAGATTTATTACTAGAACTTGAAAAGGACAGTTTGGACAATTTTCCTTCAAGACAGGATTCACATACAGTTTGAGTGGTATCTTTAGAATGTAGGATTTGTGCTTTGTTAAGAACACAGGTTACAATCTGATTTGAGGGATGGCCTAACCTTCTGTGCCATAGCTGAATTTGTGTTGTTTTTCCAAGAAATGCAACCTGAGGATATGAATGAGGAGGAGAGATATTTGGAAACGGAAGTGGATAGAGACCATTCCTACTCAGTCCTTGGAAGAGTGTTGTCCCTGTGGTTCTGTCCTGTATGAGAAAAGTGGAATCATCACAAACAAAACGACAATGATTATCTTTGCATAACTGGTTAACAGAAAGCAAATTAGCAGATATATGTGGGACATGAAGAACTTCTTGTAAATCAAAACAGTGAGGTGTAGGTTGAGAGGTGACAAGTGTAGATTATCCAACATGTGCCACTTTCAAACCTGTGCCCCCAGCAGTGGTTATGACATCAGTAGACTCAGATGGATAGGATCTTTGGAGCTGAGAGAGTTCAGAGGTCATGTGTGCTGTAGCTCCAGTGTCAGCAATCCAATATCCTTGCTGCTGAGATGAAAAAGGTCCTTGAGCACTCATTGCAGTAAGATTTTGAGATGGAGATGATCCTTGATAAGAGTAGTTCCCTCTGTGATAACAATTGATAGCTGAGTGACCAAATTTCCAGCAGATTTGGCACTGCTCTCCATCACCAGTTTGAGTTGGATCATTCTGATGTCTGTGATAGCAATCAGCAGCAGTGTGGCCTTTTCTTCCACATATTTGACAGATGGGAGAAGGGAAAAACTGCTGGTTTGGTGTCCCTAGAATGCCAGCACCATTTCTGTTGTGATTTGAGTTGTTCCAAGGTCTGGGACCAGAGTTGCTATAACTGGGATTCCATTTGCCTTTGTTCCTGCCTTTATAGTTATTGCCCTTGTAATTGTTGTTGAAATTACTATTGTTTTGCTGATACCCTCCAGTGAACCCATATTGCTGAAAGTTATCAGAGAACTGCGGGTAATGGCCTTGATCAACAGAAGTAGTTGTATGTTGCTGAGGTTGAAAACTCATTGGAGATGACTGTGAAGTACTAGGACTGACAGGAAGTGCATTTGAAGGAAAGGTGGTGGAAGAGTCAATCCCAGGTACAACTTGCATAGAACTAGAACTAGAGTTCTTTGTGGCATGTAAAGCTGAGAGGAAACTATTCTCAGCAGACTGTTCAATGACAGATTCTTCAGCTAGCAACTGGGACCTGAAATCTTTAAGACTGATTGAACTTTCCCTACCACGAATGACACATCTGAAAGTGTTGAATTCTGCAGACAGACCTCTCAAAGTGAGAATTACAATATCATCATCACCAAAAGTAACATTGCAGGACTCAAGAAGATCCCTTGAATCTTTAATTTTCTGCAGATACTGGGTCATGCTCTCAGATCCTTTCTTGATGTTTTGCAAGTCAGTCTTCATTTGGAAGATTGAGGTCTTTGTTGAAGAGGCAAACCTGTCCCTAAGGCTAAGCCACATTTCTTGAGCACTTTTGCATCCAATAATACATGAAATTGCAGTAGGAGACAAGGTGGATGTGATTAGCTGCATTAGTGCTTGATCATGCATTTTCCATACCAGATAATCATCAGAAGGCAGAGAGGAACTCTGTAGAACAGGTTCAGTTGGCACACGGTTAGGACAGCAATGAGTACCATCAACAAACCTCATGATGTTGTTGACATTCAGCATCAACTCCATTTGAAAATTCCATGTGATGAAGTTGTGATCATCAAGTTTAACTGTGACAGCATTTCCAATTGTTGGAATAAGAGAGGCGATTGGAGATTGAAGGATTTGAAGTTGTGAGGCAGTAACCATGACTCTATACCACTATGATATTCAAAACAGACTAGAAAAAATTGAGAGAGGCAAACACACAAGCACGTAGAGTGCACTGTTTAACAGTTGAAGATTTAAGAGGGATCAAGTACAGAATCCTGATACAAGAAGAAGAAGAGAGCTGATCTATGATTTCAAGAAACTAAACGGAGGAGAAACTAATCTGTTCAGCGGAAGCACCAGAATCGATCATGTATGGTGGTTAGCCAAGATCATGAAGCCAAGCTCTGATACCATGTTTGGATATCGGATCAGAAAAAGAAGAGATATGATCGAGAATGAAGAAGCAGAGTAGAGAAGGATTGAGAGATTATGGAAGAGAGAAAAGAGGGTGTGAGAGAGAAGAGTTGGGAAGAAAACGATTCAATTGATTTTGCTTGATTGAGAAACACTGTTACATTTGATCCTAAGCTTTATACTTGATCAACTCTAGCTTGATGACTTCAGTGAGCCTCTAACTGTCTTCAACTAACTACAGCTCATACATAACAGATTCTAACTAACATCTATAGTAGTGATCGGCTGCATTGCATCATTATAGAACCATGCTGCAGATTGAGTGTTATATTGCTAACACTAATGTCATTATACGGGTTGCTCATGCGGCTGTAAAGGAATTATGGAAGCTATGGTGGTCATTAAGGCAAGCATTCAAATGGCAAAGTGGGGATGGATTGAACGTGAGACTACGGGAGGACCCTTGGTTTCCATTTAAGGAGACCTTTTCTTGCAAAATCATTGATGGTCCATGGCTCCAAAGTTGGTAACTAATATTATTAATCCAAATTCAAGGACATGGGATGTTGAGTTGGTGGAGAATTAGTGTTATGCGAAGTGAGGAGGGAAAATGCGTCACTAGCATTCCTCTTGGTCGATTTGGATGCCCATATAAAAGATTATTTGGCATTTTACAAAGAATGATGAATATTTGGCTGAAATAAGTTATGGATTAGTATTGGAGATGATGCAAAATGGTGAGTTTAACAACCAAGCCTCTGGGGAGGAAGCTCTGAAGGTGGCAATAAAGAACGTTGGAAGGATATATAAAACATTATAAGGTGAACGATATCATATACCTGATTTTCGACGTGGAAGTCAACTAAGAGGGAAAAAAATTTAATCATAGACATTCATCACTATGATGTACAATTGAAAGAAATTTTGGCATTTGAAAAAATAAATGGAGCATAATACGTCAAATGCATAATTTTCCAGTAGAAAAACATGTTCAAATTGTTGTTACTTCAATGGCTCTCCATAACTTTATACTAGCCCTGGGCATGGTTCCGTACGATTCGGTATGACGGTGATACTAGAACTATACGAAGTAATTTTGACCGGTTCGGTACGGTACGATATGGTATGGTACGATATTCCAAAATATGATATTGATACCGTACTGTACCATACCAATTATGTTCGGTACAGTTTCAATTTTGAGCCTAAATTCACAATTCCATTTATAAATTACTTAATTGAATGTCTAAAGTAATCTTTTGATGAAGTTGAGAAAGTGGACCTCTTGATGGGTAACAAATATTGCTCAAAATGTATAGAAAATTCATAAGACAACTAATCAATCTTAATACATCAACTACAATTAACTCCATCAACTGAAAAATCCCCAACATACAATTAAATCCACCAACTAAAACTAACAAACAATTAAATCCATCAACTAAAATTAACTCTCTACTCATTAAAACAAAAAATTAGTTTGCATCAATCGATCAAGTAAGCCCTACAATCCATATAGTTGATAGTCCATTAAATCCATACAGCCCATAGTACATACAATTACGATCCATAATTCTATACAATCCAACATCATAACCAAACCACGTAGCTACATATTCAAAATGACAGCATAACAAGAAACAAAATGAATATCACAACACATCCATACTTGCTCTTTCCACTTCATGTATTTGTACGCCTCTCGCCACTTTTGTATTCTACAATTGAAAAATATCAAGAATTAATTTATAAATCGGGATAATGGAAATTAACAACAAGATCCATATGCTCAATGATATTTATGGATTCACAGAGAGAATTAAGTTCGAATCTATAAGATTCAAAATTCAATATTTTTTTCCTTTTTCCTTTTTCATAAGATGTCTGAAATAAAATGAGTCTCAAATTCGAATTTTTTTCCACAAACGTCACGCTATAAGATACAAAAATCCATGTGTTTAATGGGAATTATGTATTGTGGAAGAGGAATAAAGTTTGAATCTATTTCCTAATCGATTGAGTAAGTAAATACGTGAAGGGTTCTTAAGAATAATTCTAAGTTAATTTTGAGAAACAAACAGGGCAGGGCATAATCTTATGGAACAAATGCAATCAATTATGGAACAAATGCAACATTTCATAGGACTAGGTCATATTGCACATGTTGTGGATTAAAAAAAGTGGCCCTAATACTCAAATAGTATAAAAGATGAACAACATCAAATATCATGAATCACGGACAACTCAAATAACTCAAACATCATGAATCACAGACAACTCGAACTTAAAATTTATCCCTTCAATTAGCTACACAACCTCTAGGAAGGATTAGGGTTTCATTTAAATCAGCCATCAAGATCAAGAATCTTGATTCTTAAAGAAATTGCAGAGAGCTTGGAGATATGGGTTCGCAGCTGTAGAGGTAGAAGTTCTAATCAAACATCAATATTGGTCACCCATTAACAGCCAATGTTCATCTTACACAACTCATGATAAAAGGAAGAAAAAAAAATCCATTTTCATAGTCTCCTCGCCAAAGGTACCTAAGTTGTTGGATGAAATAGTGCACTATTAAGGCAAAAATGTTTTAAATCCAATGTTAACATATCTGAAAACAAGATGAGTGGACTAGCACCAGTGCAAACACTTAAAAAGAAGCAAATGATAAATACTTAAATTCAAGTATCAGATACCAATATACCATTCTCAATTTCCTATGCCCATCTGTGAAACCGTAAACTACAAGTATAAGTAGCACATCAGAATCGACGTACACATTAGCTGGAAGTTGAAGATCAAACATTTTCTTTCTCACTTTTGTGGGTCTTGACTTTATCACCTCCAGCTCTTTTGAACTAATACCATTTTGGCAAGGAAACAAACCGGTTTTTGGTATAATTCCTTTAACGGAACTAGATGAAGAATTTATACCTGCAACACCTGGAAATGATGGTCCAACATTGACAGAGTTTACCAATGGAAAGCTAGAACCATGCCATTTCCGAGCATCATCAGAAATAACTTGGAATAATAATGGACTTGACGACAATGATGCCTCCATGGGTATCCGGTTTCTATTTAGTTCATTCCTTTTTATTTCATCCATCACGTCCCTTTGAGTTCTGTACAGCCGATGAAGTTCAAACACCTGGAAGACACGAAAATCAATAAATTTCCACACGTCTAACATATCGGGTGCAATGTAAATAAGCAAGGCTGGCTCAACTTGAGGTTCCAATCAGCCAATACCAAATTAAGGTCCTCTTGTATAAGCAAATATATGCTATTGATAACGTCCACTCAGAATTTAAGCCCCAAAAATAATTTCATGAATTTGATTTAAGTAAAACCGCCTTGAAGTTATATGGCATTATACTCGCTGAGAAAATATGAAACTTGCCAAGTACCTGGTTCTTGAAGATGGCCTCATACTCAAGCATTGTCTTCTTAACCACATCCTTATCATACCCCGGATAAGCATCAGCAGTGGCCCTTTGCTATACTGCCTGTTTGGCAAGGTTTTATCTCCATAATATACGGGCCAAGTACAATTGTTAGGATCCTCATTAAGATCCCGCACTGATGAATATGAAACATTCATTAATAAATAATACAAGAGTTAGCTATATAGCTAAGTACATGTTTAGGTCATGCAAATCAATTGTACAATCATTTCATATTCTACCTAAACCTATGCTACATAGTATCCTAAAAAATCTACCAACATATGAATTAGTAGCCTAATTGGGCTACCAATACTGTACAAGGAGGAATCCTTACAGGTCTTCATAAATATAAATAATAAGTTTCTATAACACAATGAACTTATACAATATATACCACTTTGTCCATGTCTGGGGGATAGAAGTTTGCACCAGATGGTTTCAGCGTAGGAAACACAGCTTTGTATTCAAGTCCCTTCCACCCAGTAACCGATATTGAAGCTTCAGGAACCAATTTTATAGCCGAATCTGTAGTTGTCAAAAATGCTGCCCTTTCATCAGGTGTTGGTAGAAAATGCACAATTTTTAGTTTTTAATATTAATGGAAACAAGTAGTTTAAAGAAAGAAAGAAGTAAAGTAAGAAGGGGATGAGGAAGAAGTCCACCCTTATAGAGACAAACAATGTAACGACCCGTCCCAAATTCTTGGAATTAATTAAGAATTAATTATGGATTAGTGAGACTAACCGGGAATTAGTCGAGGATTATCAGATGTTCAGGGCGAAATTACAATTTTGCCCGTATACAAGGGCAAAAAGTTAACTTTTGACCCAGAAAATCCAATGCACAAGGACTGACAACCATGACGTAGATCGTGTCGATACGAGTCCGTAGATAGGCGGCACGTTGAAATCGAACATTCGACGAGAAAGATATGGGTCACGGAAGGTCCGAAGTACTATTGCACGTTTTACGAGAAGGATGACATTTGTCCTCAAGTGGGCCCCAGATATTTAGTTCAGGCCCAATGGATGAGTGATAAGTGTCACCCATCCATTGCTCCCATTACGCAGATACATGCACCCACCCTTTCATCCTCATCTGTTCATTCGATCAAGCCAACCCGAAACCCACAAACACCCCATCTCACCCTCTACCGTGATGACTGAGTGACCGAGAGTGAGAGGGAGGCTATGAAGACGACAGTGTGGGTGGCAGGATCGTCGTGGATGGCGGTGGAAACCCAGAAACTAGGTAACCCGATGGCCCCTTTAGATTTTGAATTTTGAATTTCAGTTTTGGGGCATTTAAGGTTTGTTCTAACGATTGGGTTGAAATTCTAGGGTCCCTGCAAGTGGAGGAGGATAAAAAAATGAGGCGTTTTCGACGACTAAACACCAAGGAATGGCGGTGGATGGTGGCCGGACTATTCATCGATTCAAAGAGGTATGTACGCCGTCCTTTTCATTGTTTTGATCACATAAATCGAGTCCTGGGATTGAGACGAGGTTGTAGGAAGAACAACGGGATTGAATGGTGGTCGGAGTAAGGAAAACCGGTCTCGCCAGTTCAATCGGACCGAAAACCAAGTGAACCGATCTGGAATGGGTTCACCCGAGGTTGAAGATGACTTGTTCCCTCGCACGTGAGCTCCATGCACAGTGCCTTTGGGCGACGGGTAGGGGCGCGTGGAACACTATTTGGGGATGAGTTCAACATATGAAATCATCCTTTCGATGTAACGAACATTTTAAGACAAGTTTCAAGTCGATCGGACACCGTTTCAGAGTATTTTTGGGTGTCCGAAGGCTTATGGTGCATTTTAAAATTTGTTGAAATCCTGGAAAATTAGGGGGCTTTTATGAGAGGTTATTAAATTAATTAGTAACCCTCTAGTATATTTTGGACAAGTTTGGGAGTCCCAGTGACTGTGATTTAGCCGGAGAGGCTTATGGCGCGCGTATCGAGGTGCAGTTTGGACGGTCTGTGAGTGGACTTTGTTTTATCAATTGATGCTTACATAAATGTTTTATATGAGTTTAAGAACATGATTTGAGATGCCATGAGTGCATTTGATTGTTGTATTTGGTATGTACGTATTTACATGTATTTCAAGGTGTATGGCTTTGTACTGTGCTTATACGTACTGGTATTTCAATGATGATTTGATGAAATGGTTTTGGATTTGGAAATATGGAATTGGGCATGAGACCCATTTGATTTGGAAACTATCGGACTTGAAGTCCATTTAATTTAATGAGATATCGGGTTGTAGGCCCAATTGACTTATATGATCGGGCTTGAGGCCCAATTGGTTATGATATCCGACTGAAGGCCCAGTTGGTTTATGAAATGGAATTTCAGACTGAGACCCGTAAGTTTTGAGGAATTGGATTTATGGATTTATGATGGTTTTATGGAAATCTCAGGCATAACCCTTTCAACAGTTTTGAGATATTTTGTAAAATGGTTTTCCATATATCATCCTCACGAGTGGTTGCCTTCCAAACGTCCCGTAGTATACTGGAGTGGTGAGTTGTCTCCTCCAAACGTCTTGTAATATCCTGGAGTAGTCACGGGCATTTCCTGCGAAAGGTCATTGCACGGACCGACTGGTCTGTATAGTGACTCAGGAGTAGGATTATTAGATGTTAAAACCTCCCCCTAAGGAGGGTCATTGATCTGCGAGTCATTGACCTGGGTAGACCCTGGGGAGACTTGGGATTAAGACCCTGAGTAGCACGCGTAGCTTGGAACCGTGACGGTGTTTATTGTGACATCTGGGATGTTAGGCATCAGGGATGCCGATGATTGGTTTTGGTCTAAGACCCACGTGTAATGGATTTGGGCTGAGACCCACGTGATTTGATTAGGGCAGAGTCCCTACGGATTTGGTTTTGGGCTGAGTTCCCACATGGTTTGATTGGTTTTGGGCTGAGTTCCCACATGATTGATTTTGGGCTGAGTTCCCATATAATTATTGATAAATGGTTTGATAATTGATTTTCGAATGCATGCATGCTTTTTAGTGAAAGGCATAAACGTCATTTTGTGAAATGAATTTTATAAGCTGTTATTTCGTACACTCATAGTTTTTAATGGTTTTAATACCCTTCAGGTTGATCGCGAATGCGGGCTGTAGCAGAGACCGAGACATCACATTCCTCTGATCCTGGCGCACTCTAGAAGCTCTGAACGGGCTGAGGTTCCAGTTATCTCTTGTCTGACACTTCGTGTCAGACGGGAGCATGGCACATCCCACGTTAATCCCGGAGGGATTTGGGATGGGTCGTGTCAAAGTGGTATCAGAGCGAGGTTGTCGCTATCACAGCACGGTTTACTCTTGTGGTACGCGCAGGTTGAGGATGTGATGTCTCTACGAGTACGACAGCCCGTTATCAACCTGAAAATTAGGGTAAAAAGTATGAGAATTCGGTGGAATCGAACTCTGAATAGGTTACGTTGGCACGTGATGTAATAATTTAGGGTTCGATTGGCACAGGATGCCGTGTTTTCGAGAGGTTTGATCCCGAGTAGGATCGATGCTCGTGTGAATCCAACAGCTTAGAACGGTATCGTTACTGACGGATGGGACTTAGTTAGCCAGTTGTCCTAGTATGATGATATTACAGAGTTGTGGCTTTTCAACGGTAAGGTCAGGTTAAATTGAGGATTATGTCATAGTGGTACCAGTGGAAGTCGTGGACGACCCTAGTTGAGACTGTTGGGCATAGGAATTTTTGATCCCATTTGGCATGAGATGCCATGTTCCAGTGTGTTGAAACCCGGAGGGATTTTGATTGGCAGAGGATACCACAGTATAGGTGTTGTATGGCATGGTATGGTATGTTGTGATTGTGACGTCTAGTGGTTGTGCAGTATTGGGCACTGAGTAGGAAGTGCCAAGTTCTTATGGGTCCAACGGCTGGGAGCCGTAGAGTTACGAAAGGACGAGGTCCTCAGATTGTGGTTACTAGTTGGTAGGACACCAACATCGGAGTATGACGACTCTTCGGAGTCGAGACCGTTGGACTGGTTGAATTGGATGTTGTGTTGTCCTTTGTAGCTAAGGTCATGGATGACCTAGTGGACGACTCTGGTTGAGTCTAGTTGAGTCTAGTGAGACTACGGAGATTGATTGGTCTGAGACTAAGTAAAATGATGGGACCCGATTCACGAGTACCATTATGAGATGAGATCTGGTTCCCGGGGTGGACCGATCGGTGGATACTACATGTTCAGTGATTGGTGCCAACGGTGAGTTGACCGCATGAGTACAAAGTCTCGATAGCGGAGCATTTCTGGATTGATCTGCACAAGGTTGTGGCAGATATTACTATCGATGAGACTCATCTATAGGATCAGTTTGAATTTCGAGGACAAAATTTTTTAATGAGGGCAGTTTGTAACGACCCATCCCAAATTCTTGGGATTAATTAATTATGGAGCGAGGCTAATCGGGGATTAGTCGAGGATTATCGGACGTTCAGAGCGAAATTACGATTTTACCCCTACACGAGGGAAAAAAGTTTACTTTTGACTCCGGAGGTCCAATGCACGAGGATCGAGGACAGTGACGTAGATCGTGTTGATACGAGTTTGTAGACAGGCGGCACGTCGAAATCGAACATTCGACAGGAAAGATATGGGTTACGGAAGATCCGAAACACTATTGCACGTTTTACGAGACGGATGACATTTGTCCTCAAGTGGGGCCTAGATATTTAGTTTAGGCCAAATGAATGAGTGACAAGTGTCACCCATCCATTTCTCCCATTACACAGATACATGCACCCACCCTTTCATCCTCATCTGTTCATTCGATCAAGCCAACCTAAAACCCACAAACACCTCATCCACAACACCACCATGCCACCCTCTACTATGATGATTGAGTGACTGAGAGTGAGAGGGAGGCAATGAAGACGACGGTGTGGGTGGCAGGACCGCCGTGGATGGCGGTGGAAACCCAGAAACTAGGTAACTCGATGACCCCTTTAGATTTTGAATTTTCAATTTCAGTTTTGGGGCGTTTAAGGTTTGTTCTAACGATTGGGTTACACTTCTGGGGTCCCTGCGAGTCGAGGAGGATAAAAAACGAGAGGGCTTCGAACGGTTTAACGACCCAAGAAGGGCGGTGGATGGTGGCCGAACTGTTCATCGATTAGAACAGGTATGTACGCTGTCCTTTTCATTGTTTTGATCACATAAATCGAGTCCTGGGATTGAGACGAGGCTGTAGGAAGAAAAATGGGATTGAATGGTGGTCGGAATAAGGAAAAACGATCTCGCCGATTTGGTCGGACCGAAAACCAGGTGAACCGGTCTAGACCGGGTTCATCCAAGGTTGAAGATGACCTGTTCCCCTACGCGTGAGCTCCACGTGCAGCGCCATTGGAAGGTGCCTAGGGGCACGTGGGACACTATTTGGGGATGAGTTCAATATATGATACATCCTTTCGATGTAACGAACATTTTAGAACAATTTTCAAGTCAATCGGACACCGTTTCGGAGTAGTTTTGGGTGTCCGAAGGCCATTTTAAAATATGTTAAAAATCCCGAAAAATTAGGGGGCTTTAATGAGAGGTTATTGAAATAGTTAGTAACCCTTTGGTATGATTTGGACAGGTTTGGGAGTCCCGGTGACGGTGATTTAGCTAGAGAGGCTTATGGCACACATATCGAGGCGCAACTTGGACGGTCCGTGAGTGGACTTTGTTTTATGAATTGATGCATGCATAAATGTTTTATATGAGTTTATGAACATGATTTAAGATGCCATGAGTGCATTTGATTGTGGTATTTGGTATATACATATTTGCATGTATTTCGAGGTTTATGGTTTTGTACTATGCTTATGCGTGCTGGTATTTCAATGATGATTTGATGGAATGGTTTTGGATTTGGAAATATGAAATCAGGCATGAGACCCATTTGATTTGGAAACTATCGAACTTTAAGTTCATTTAATTTAATGAGATATCGAGCTGGAGGCCCAATTGACTTATATGATCGGGCTTAAGGCCCAATTGGTTCTGATATTGGGCTGGAGGCCCAGTTGGTTTATGAAATGGAATTTCGAGCTGAGACCCATATGTTTGGAGGAATTGGATTTATGGATTTACGATGGTTTTATGGAAATCCTGGGCATAGCCCTTTAAATGGTTTTGAGATATTTTGTAAAATGGTTTTCCATATACCATCCTCATGAGTGATTGCCCTCCAGACATCCTGTAGTATCCTGGAGTGGCGAGTTGTCTCCTCCAGATATCTCGTAGTATCCTGAAGTAGTCACGGGACATTACCTGCAAGGGATCATTGCACAGAGCGACCGGTCCGTATAGTGAATCCGGAGTAAGATTGTCAGAGGTTAAAACCTCCCCCTAGGGAGAGTCATTGATCTGCGGGTCATTGACCTGAGTGGACCTTGGAGAGACTTGGGATTGAGACCCTGAATAGCACGCCTAGCTTGGAACCTTGACGGTGTTCATTGTGACATGTGGGATGTCAGGCATCATGGATGCCGAGAATTGATTTTGGGCTGAAACCCACGTGTATTGGATTTGAGCTGAGACCCGCGTGATTTGATTTGGGCTGAGTTCCCACATGGTTTGATTGGTTTTGAGCCAAGTTCCCACATGATTGATTTTGCGCTGAGTTCCTATATAATTATTGATAAATGGTTTGATAATTAGTTTTCGAATGCATGCATACTTTTTAGTTAAAGACATAAACGTGTTTTTATGAAATGAATTTTATAAATTGTTATTTCATCCACTCACAGTTTTTAATGGTTTTAATGTCTTTCAGGTTGATCGCGGATGCGGACTGTAGCAAAGACCGAGACATCACACTCTTCCTCCGATCCTGACGCACTCTAGAAGCCACGAACGGGCTGAAGTTCGAGTTATCCCTTGTCGTGTCAGACGGGAGCATGACACATCCCGTGTTAATCCCGGGGGAGTTTGGGATGGGTCGTGTTAAACAAACTATAAATGGCGCCACATTCAATACAAACTTCAGTCCAGCCAAGATGAATCACATCAGACCAAATACAAAACAGAAGTAAGCATCTCAATTTTTCATGCAACAAGAACATTTACCTTCCTTGTAGAAATTTTTTTATTCCATCTATTCTACCACAATGAAAGGCCAACATTGAAATTTTGGGACACATTTACTCACGTGCTTTCTTGTCCTTAATTAGCTAACAAGTCTAGAACAAATCTTTCATGCTACACTATGAACAATATGCATGGAACACAACCTGCCATTCAAAATTACCTGCACTAATTCTGATGTCATTACTAGTTCAACAACTTTCTTAGATGCACCAAAGTCTGCAAGATTAATGCAACCCTTGTTGTCAACAAGTATGTTTGCAACCTGTATGTGGATACATATTATTAAATGAAAGAGCATATTATTAAATGAAAGAGATGTCAGTTCATATTCATACTCTTTAAGTGAACAGTAAACAGTTAGAATACGGACGTACTTTGATGTCCCTATGCATAATTCCGTTCTTGTGAAGGTATTCAAGACCCAATAACAGCTGCTTTGTGTACATTGAAGGTATTCAAGACCCAATAACAGCTGCTTTGTGTACATTCTTATAACCTGCACATGAAACATTTTAAAGATATAAAGTTGATATCCCGAACACCATAACTCATAGACCATAAGAACACCCAAGGTCAATCATTTAGGCATAACATATACTTACGGACTCAGGAAAAAATCCAAATTTCCCCAAGAGCGATGATATGGATCCACCCGGCACAAATTCCAATAGTATATTCAATGAATCCTCCTCCTGAGCAGTCCCCAAGTACCGCTAAAAAGCAAAACCATTGGAAGCAGTAAGACAATAAGTAATCAGCATCACTTCCACAAAATAAAGAAGACAATCATACTCACAACTCACAACAATGTTTGGATGTGAGGGATTCTTAAGAAATTTCACTTCCTCCTCCAACTCTTGAATGTGAGCCTGATTCATAAAATTGAAGAAGAAATCTGCAGTCACTCAGTTTAAACCAAAAATTTCTAATACTAATTTCATCACAAAAAAGACATCTCTCAATTTATGAAAATTTCCTAGCTTTGACAATTTGAAGGTATTGATTGCAGCTAAATAAGCAATACAAGCCTCAATCATCAACATACTTCTTTCATTTAATGTAAGATAACTTTTTGTGTTTCCAAATGCAAAATATGCAATAATCCAGAAGAACAACAAAAACCATAACCCAAAATTATAAAATTTTCCAAAAAGAAATGAGCATTATGAAATCAGAATTATGCCTGTGTCTTCTTCTTTGAAGCACTATTTGCCGCTATCAATACCTGTAACAACCACAAAAAACAGTGACAAAACATCAAAACCCAAATCCCTTATTAAGAATCGAAATCCAATCCACAAATTGAATACCAAGGCGGACCTGTTTCACTGCTATAAGCTCTCTGGAGTCGAGGTTCATCCCCATGTAGACCCGACCGAAGGCACCCGACCCAATCAACTCGCCCTTGCGCCACCAAATCGACGGCTCCTCATCTCTGGAAGCAATGGAAGGAAAAGCACGAACCAGTGGCTTAGAGAAGAGTCCGACTCGAAATTTCCGGATACTGGAGCTAATCTTTTGTAGTTGAACCAACACAAAATCCTCTAACTCCGACTCGCAATTACCTCTGTTCGCGATTTCCGGATGCTTTATAAGTTGAAACTAACACAAAATTTAGAACAAGAACAAATTCAATTGAAAGTTACAGAGACTAACCGAGTGCATGCTCTAAAATTATACCGCAAGTATTTTTTTAGATTTAAAAATAATTTTATGAGTGTATGTTAAATATCAAATTACTAATACTTAAAAGTAATATTTTGATGAAATTTAAATACCATAACATACCGAATCAATTAAAATTACTTATACAATTCTGATATCACTTTTATATTGAATCATATCGAACTATACACAGGACTAATTTATATAGCCACACGTAAATGAACTACAAAGCATTCATTTGCATTTTCATCGGTCCTCCAATATATTATAGTCTGCACTTTTATCAGCGTCCATTAGTAACAGTGATTAGTGTTTTTCTTCCGTTTATGATAGTAGATTTCTTAAGAAACTTAAAAATTTAGCTATTGAAATTGATGCTCACAGTTACTGATAGGTTGTATTACAATTTTTTTTTTTTATCTTGTTTACTTTTTTGTTATCATCAATCAATTTAGACAAAGGATATTAACTCAGAAATTATGAAATGGAAGAAACCTGATATTTTCTTCATGTTTCTTTCATTTAATCTAATCTAATCTAATCTAATGCTAAACATCTTTGACATAAAACGATTCCATCCGCCCCAACTCAATAATCGATCGAGTTGACCGTTTCAACTCAGCCATCTTCTTCCATTACACAACCATCTGCCCAGCGAGTCAACGGCGCCTCCCGAATCAAATCTTCAGCTCCTCCGCGCCGGAAAATTCCAATCTCCGGCTGTCTCAGCCCTCACCCCAGCAGTTCAAGTATATGACTTTCTGGACTTGGGTCTCGATGAGCATTGGCGCGTATTGCCTTTGCATGATTATGAATTCTTAATTCTTAGTTTTTAGTTTTTACTTATAATTTGCACGGACTGAATACAATCTTAATCCAATGAGTTGTTTGGGCTTTGCTATGTGTTGATTTAGAACCATTGGGCTTTTCTCCAAATAAATTGGGCTTGGATAGGTTGGGCCCACATAGCTTATGTCTGGTTTAAAGCATAGCCTCTGGCATGCTGCGTCTTAAAAATCAGCGCTTGTATTTGTTTAGTTAATAATATTTTCCCAATTTATTCTTTAATTTTCGACGTTCTTATATTTCTCTTTGCTTGTCGGACCTCCGATATTTGGACCTAGCTTGATTCTTGGGCCACAACTAGTGCAGACCAATCATTATCTTCTATTATTATTTTTTGAATTAAAAACGAATAAAGATTGTTGATCACCAACATATGAAATTGCATGAAAAGTTTGATCACATTTATGTTGCAAGGGTGCATGATTAAATTTGTGATTGACATTTGGAACAAAATGAACGTGACATTAACTAATCCCATTTTGCATGTAATAGTATGCAGGACTTCATCCTAATGCTCCTGTCCCGGCCTACATTGATCCCCAGAACTTCATTTAATGAAGAGAAGATGGAATACATACGAAAAACCGGCGGGGTTTCAAATGATTCCAAATTGTACAAGTATGTTGTCAACTTCTTATCAGATGGAATAAATACGAAAAAACGGGGTTGCAGAAAAAAAAGAAGAAAAAAAGAAGAAGAGCATACTAGATAATTTCTCCGTTGTTTACAGATAAATTCTGTAGCACGAAAATTCGTGGTTGTTTACATATAAATTATGAGATCGATTGAGATTGGTTGGGAACAAGTGGATTGATTATAACCTTGCTGGCTGCGTTAAACCCTTTTTTTTTAGGGTTTCTTTTTAAATTTTTTTGACAAAATTTTGTTTTTGTATCTGAAAATAAAAAGGTTTTAATTGAATATGTAATCTAAATATTAATGAGGTATCAATAATCTAATGTAAATATTTTGTTTTTGTTTTTGCTGGCTGAGTGTCCCTTGATATATATATATATATATATATATATATACATATATTTTAGTCCTTCATTAGTTAACCGTGAGTCAAGATCAATTTTGAGTTAAGTAACTTAGAATGTCTTCTTCATTACTGCTTTGAATCTCCGGACTAATAAATTTGTCACTGATGAGGGTGAAGATGACTAGAGGGAGAGGGAGAGCGGTGGAGTCGAGAGAGATCGGCGGAGTTGGGAAAGATCAGCAGGCGAGAGAGATTAATTAGCGGAGAACAACGACGCTTAGGTAAGCGGAGGAGGAGAGAAAAATGCAGGAGAAAGGTGGACGAGAGGAGCAGATGGACGATGGAGGAGAGAGATGCATACGAGCGGTGGAAGGGAGATTGTAGGGATGCAGAATTGGGGGTGTCAGAAACCGTTTTCGGCAATTCTTCTTGGTCTTTCTCGACAATTGCAACACTCCTCACCTTCAAAGACTACAAACATTTATGACAATTGCCATCTCCGAAACCAGTTCTGGGCATTTCTATGATTGGGTTCACCATGAACACCAACAGCAGCGCTGAGACTGGGTCCACCAATCATTCCAACGTCGTATTGTGCTACAGGCTCGTGGAAAAACTTTTACCAGACTTAGGGATCTCTCAACAGACCACAAGTAACTCCACTTTCTTCTGATGAATGAGTGATTTTAGGACTTTTTTTCTTTATAGTTTCTTTCATTACCACTATTTATCGAATTAGGATCCTCTAGCGATCTAAAAAGATCTCCATCATGAAAATCATTATATCCCGACCGTTCAATTAGATTCAATAATCAGAAATTGATTTGAATTGTTCTTTTATTTTCAATGTAATCAATGTATCTAACCAAAATACATTCTACATACATTGATTCTTACTATGAGGATCTTGCCAGATCCTAAAAGACCATTTATCCTCGTTGGGATTCTAAACATCAGACTCATTTGATTTATCTTATTGACTATCTTTTCAAGTAATTCCTCAAAAGAGGGATTTTTTCCTAAATTTCTATCAATCACTAGCTTTATCCATAAATACTGCCTCAAGCACGTCTCTTTCTGTCCTCACCAGGAAGATTACCCATATTCGCACGATTTTACGGATTTTTGGTACTGCATGTGGCACAGTAGCGAACATCTCCCATTTTTTCGCCCACATCTGTAAATATTCTTCCTTCATCTTGCAGATTTCTGCAAATGATGGACTGAAACAGTTTCCTTACCATTATATTACATCAATTCACATCTATCAACACCTTTTTCCAAAGTGTTTGATTCTATGGATCCATTAGCTGAACAAAGTGGAATTAAGTTTGATCTCGACTCCCATAATGAGGATTTGCGATAAGCTTATAGTCCCTGTTTGATAAGCAAACTAGACCCATACCACCTCTTACCCCAAGGTTGGCTTCCTCACTACCATGAATTGTCTCTAGCGATTTGACTAAGGATTAGTGATTCGTGAAATATTTGACTACAAATGCTATCTCTTTCATTTCACACGTGAAGGAGATCAACTGTGAGTATTAGCCATGGAACCGTAGTCTTTCATTCACATCCTCCTCATTCTCACTCCAACAAAAATAACACAACTCCTATCTAGGAGATTCCCTTACCACAACTTGCATATGGACTCATTCCATCATCTCCCCATACTAGCCACGAAGTTGTATTCAGATCTGCATCCGATGAACTGGGATGTCATTAGTTGAGGATCAAGGAATTGGATATTCCTGTTGAACAGTGTACCCTTAATCCCAGGATAGAGCCGGGAACATCTGTATCTAGGACTAAACTAGACTAGGAATATTAGACACCTGTCCCTAGATTAGTTGGACACCTGTCATCAGGTGTTTGTTTATTACAGTTAATTACACATAGGATAGATGTCCTATTTCAGACAAAATTGGGAGATAACTGTTCAGTCTTATCTCCTAAACATACTTGTATAAATCTGCCTATTGGCTTTTAAATGAAAATCATTAAATCCGAAAATTCTACATGGTATCAAAGCAATCTGTCTGACACTACAACCGATCCCTCTCAACCTCTTCCAACTATGGCAGCTGATTCATGTTCCTCTCCCTCAATCTCCTCTACTAATGTCTCTACCCTGGTTTCTGTAAAACTGAATGAAACCAACTATCTCCTGTAGGAAATCCAAATCAAACCCTTCTTAATTGGCCATAACTATTGGCGTTTTATTGATGGTACTCACCCCTCTCCTCCTCCTACTACCTTAATTCCTCTGAACCTTGAATCCTCTCCCCAATCTGAAACTGATCAATCTTCTCTCACCACACATACTGCACCTGTGCCTAACCCTGCCTACAACCACTGGTTTCAAATTGACTAGACCCTAGTCAGCATGCTTCGGGCCACTCTAACCGAACCCATTCTTTCCTAAGTTGTGGGTCTCAACTCATGTCCCAACAGTCCCTTGCTAATGCTACCAATCTGCGATTTCAACTTATGTCCCTCACAAAAGGATCCAAAATTATCTTTGAGTACCTTACTCATGCCAAGACCCTCACTGACTCCCTTGCTGCCATAAACGAACCCTTCTCCCCTACTGACTTGGTCACTGCTTTTCCTCTTGGTCTAGGACTTGAATACACAGTCCTAGTCATAGCAATGCTTAACTTCTCTCCTCTCCCACCTTTCTCTGATTTGCGAGCCCATTTACTGTCCTTTGAAGCCCAGTAGACTTCAACTCAATCCCCTGCAACAGCTGTCCATCCTATAGCTTTTTATGCCCACTCTGCCCCCAACCGTTCTTGCTCGAACTACCAGCGGCCCTATCGTCCAAACCATGGACCACAGCCTCCCTACCATCGCAATTCTGGGCGGTTTCCCACTCCAAACACTGCACCAGGTCTACTTGGCACAACCCATGCCCCTAACCCACGCAACAATGGCCCGCAGTGCTGGTCTAGTCAGCGTTTTGGAAATGTTTCTACTCACTGTCACCAACTTTCTCATTCCCAAGATCATGATCTGTCCCAAGCCTTTGGTGGACTGTAACTTGCCACTGCCACTAATCCTAATTAGTACACTGACAGTGGCGCCACTCACCATGTCACCATGACACCAGCCCCTGCATCCACTACTCCACATCCCTCTACTGAGCAGGTCATGATTGGCAACGGCTCAACACTTCCAATTTCCCATACTAGTAACCTCCTTTTCAAATCTGGTCCCTATACCTTTCACCTCTCTAATGTGCTTCATATTCCCTCCATACAAAAAAAAAATCTATTGTTTGTTGCTCAATTTACCAAGGACAATGTTGTTAGTATCACTTTCTTCCCCAATCATTTTTTCATTAAAGACCTGCTTACCAAAATTGTACTTTTTCAGGGCCCATGTAAAGAAGGACTGTATCCAATTCCTCCTCACCACAAACCCATTCCCCAAGACCTCATCACAACCGCATCCTCAACTCTCTAGCATCAGCGTCTTGGGCACCCCTCCCACCAAGTCCTGCGCAAGTTGTCCTCCCAACATCAACTCTGTTCCCATATCTCTCTAAATTCCTTTTTTTGTAATCAATGTTCCCTAGGAAAATCTAGTCATTTATCTTTTTCTCCAATTGTAAAACATCAATAAAACCCTTTGACATTGTTCGCTCAGATGTATGGATGACTCCAGTTTCTTCTATTTTAGGTTTTCGTTATTATGTTCTGTGCACTGATGAATATACTCGTTATACTTGGCTATTCCCCCCCCCCCCCACGTCTCAGGTCTGAAGTGACAGGACCCGTCCCGATCCCACATGGACCACAAGGGGACGTGCCCTGCTCCCGTCTGACACCCAAAATAACGTTCCAATTTTAACCTTAAAAGTTCAAATGAATAAATAACCAAATAAAGTTATACATCAAATCCGAAATAAACCGATGTCAGACAAGGGATAAAGTTCCAAATTACAAATTGCGAGCACGACTCTAAAATAATCCTGCGGGCAAACCACCCAACAGGAGATCAGTTACGCGGAAGTAGATCTATGCCTCAGTCTCAGGATCCTCCTCTACCTCAGTAGCACAGCCTGGAGGGGTTACCAAAACATTAAGGGTGAGTGGGCCGAAACTCAAGTTTATAAAATCGTTTAGTAAGTAAAACATATAATTTACCCCTCCGTTGTCCAAACATGCATGCATCAGAATTGAAAACCATAATTCATATAATATGTATCATAAGGCATATAATAAAACCATAAACATGATTTTAGCCACTGCACTATACACTCTGATCTTGACATCCCCGATGTCTGACGTCCCTGACGTTCAATAAGGTCATAGTCTCAAGGCTACGCGTGCCACTCGGGTCTCAATTCCGAGTCCAATCCCCAAACCCCGTCCGGGTACGGCATCTCAAATGCTTAGCGTCCTAGACGCTCGGCGTCCCTGACGTCAAATAAGCAATCCTGCTCCTGAGTCATTCTACGGTCCGGTTCCTCCGTACAATGACCCATCGCAGGCAATGCGCCATGACCACTCCGGGGTACCACATCCGGAGGAGACAATATCATAATAATGGATCTATACAGTGCAGTACCAAATACATTTTATTGATATCCACATGCAAAACATATATATACATAGATAAAATCCAACCGATCTTTAAGTTTCATCAGACGGGTCTCAAGCCCAAATACCGTGAAACGTGCCATAACCATAATTTTAATATCATCAAAACCGTTTCTTGATTCCAGCATGTGAACATATAAGTAAATCGGAAAACATTTAAGCATGCAAGTGTTTAATGAAATCGGGCCCACTCACAGTACGATCCCGCGGTGAACCTGCGCGTACGAACTTGTACCGGGATTATCATACAATTCCTGTCAGTCCAAATCACACGTAAGGGTCACTACAAGTCTTAACCATTTAACCAAAAAGTCCGAAACAGAAACCGGCTCGGGGAAACCGTCCAACACGTTTCCCGAGACAACCGGCCCTAAACTGACCCTCCCAAACTATCTCAGATCAACATGGTTAATTCATAAAAAATGTTCAGAATGATGAGAGGAACAAAAGTCATGTTGATCGTGATCGGAGATAAGGTCCAACGCGCCCTCACGCGCCGCCCAAAGTGGCTGCGCGTGAAAGTCACGCGCCTGACACTATAGCTACAGTGTCACCACCTTCACCCGTTTGTCTGTAATACGGGCCTGCCACCCGCGGCTTGACCCGGTTAATTAACCCCCAATTTCCACTCGATTTCACTCGTATTTGATCCTAACATGTTCATTAACTATCCAATTTAAGTTCTGAGACATTAATCAACCTCGACAGGTCCCCAATCGACCCATCGACCCGTGATCAACCAATCGGGTCAATCACCAGAACTTCCTGGTTTCTAATTCAATTTCCAATTAACTTCACAGACAGCATAATAGGATCAAAACGACCTAAAATGAACGATCAATTGTGTCTTAAAGTACCTGAAGGTTGTCGTCCCAAGCTTTGCGATTTCACTGAAAACTGCAGTCACCGTCCCAGCTCACCCGTGGCTGATGGCCTTCGATTTCGATGTGGATAAGTTCCAAATACTCCCAGAAGACTAAACCAGGCTTTGGTTTGGTCCAACAATCACCAGAAATTGAAAACCAGATTTCCCTCCAAAATTTCCCGAAATGGTTTCTCTCTGGTTCTTCCCCTATTTTCAGTTCTTTCAACTGCAGAGTGAAGCTCATTCACTTCTCAATCAGTTTTAAACAATTCAAGCCGTCCTAGAGGCTCGTGGAAGCCTCACTGTCCACTGAACTTTGTTCCCCGAAAAAGCTTCGAATCTCATTAATCAATTCGATCGTGCAGGTGGATGGTTCAGCCCACGATCTAAACCAATAGACATCCCTTCCTTTCCAGCACACAATTGCATAAACAATTGCACACTGAACCACCGCACATAGTGGTGCCGTCCATGGTCCCCCGCGGTTGCTACAGTAACCAGGGCAAAATGACCAAAATGCCCCTGGTTCAATAATTACCAAAATGCCCCTCACTTTCTAGACCCGTAACTCAGGCATACGAAGTCTGATTTCGGCGTGCCGCCTGTCTACGGACTCAGGGCATCGAGCCCTACCTAACGGTCCTTGGGTCGAGTGAAAATTAGTTGCCAAACGAAAAGTCAACATTTTCGCCCCTAAAGTCCAAATTACGGTAATGCACCTGAACTTTCGATTTTATAACATCCTTCCTGAGCGTCCGAATTTGACATGCCACCTGTCAATGGACTCGTGACGTCCCGAACTACGTCACGGTCATTGGTCAAAGTTCGTTTGACCCACAAATCAAAAAGTCAACAATTTGGCCATACCATTCACAAGGGTAAAAACGTCACTTATACATTAAATTACAATATTAAAATCCTCGAATTTCCGGGGTGTTACATGAAGTGTTTGCACATTTCAAACACTTCTATGCCTATGTAAACACTCAATTTTCCACGCCAATTAAAACCTTCCAAAGTGATGGTGGCAAAGAATTTGCCAATCACTCATTTCAAGAATTCTGTTCTGAAAAAGGCATTCACCACAGGTTTTCTTGCCCTCATACCCCTCAACAGAATGGTATGGCTGAGAGGAAACATCGCCACCTCTCAGAAATGGGCAGAACACTTCTCCTTACTGTTGGACTCCCTTATTCCTATTGGGCCGAAGCCATAACCACTACTGTGTTCCTAGTAAACCTGCTTCCTACTCCCTTCTTAATTGGTCCACCCCGTATTTTCTTCTCCATGGAAAACACCCTCCATATCAAATCCTTTGCACCTTTGGTTCCCTTTGTTACCCCTATCTCGGTGATTACACCAAACACAAGCTTTAAGCCTATTCCCTCCCCTGTGTGTTTCTCGGGTATAGTACTCACCATGCAGGTTACAAATGTCTTCACATCCCTACTGGACGTGTATATATAAGTCTCCACGTAATCTTCAATGAAACTGAATTCCCCTACTCTAACCACCCGAAACAACCTACTGATTTTACCTTTATTCCCCTAATTAAGACTTGAAATGAATCGGGCCTAAACAATGAGCCCGTACAACCTTTCCCAAGGCCATTATCCGCACTAGCACTTCGATCACTAATCTCCCCTATGCGGCCTCCATCGAATCCTTTCCAATCCAAAACACTAATCCAACTCAAAACAAAACTACATCTCCCACTTCTTCAACCAACACGCCCATTTCCCAGAGTCCTAATTCAAGTCCACCTCCTCAACACACATCAAACCGCACGTCTCTTATTTCTTCCCAACTGCCGCTGGAACAAGAAACACTCAACCTATGATTACATGCAGCAAAGCAGGGATTTTAAAATCTAGAAATCTCATGTTCACTACTCGCTACCCCCTTCCCAAAGTCTTCACTGTGATTCATGATAGCACCACAGAACCCACAACCTACCAACAAGCTTCTCAGTCTCTCCTATGGATCCAAGCCATGAAAACCGAGTATTATGCCCTTATTCAGCAAAAGACATGGTCTCTTGTACCCCTACCTCCTCATGCCAAAGCCATAGGCTGCAAATGGGTGTATCGTATCAAGAGGAATGTTGATGGCACCCTAGAACGATATTGTCAGGACCCACCCCGATTTCACCCCAAAAACCGAGGTAAATCCTGCTTCCGTCTGACACCCCGACACAAAACCGAAGTAAACTCACGATAAACCACCAAAATACACAGTTAGACGCAGGTGAAAATTTAAACATCCCGAAGTCAAGTTTTACAGAGCATAGTACTAAATACAAAGGAAAGAAATCCGATAAACAAGGTACATGCACAACGGAAAAGTTTAAGCACTCCGGGGTCACTCTCAAAAATTCTATGCCTCCGACGCTGCCTCGACGCCAAAACCCCGCGCTAGCTCCACGACCTGGAGGGTAAATTAAAACAAAAGATGTGAGTGGACCATAAACAATAAAATACTTTCCGAAAACCATTTCATAATAAAACCAGGGTTTTAGCCCTCCGTTTTGAAATCACTTGCATAACCCATTTACTGAAATCAGTTATAAATCACATAAAGATCGTCATAAAAACATTTGCAGAAAACATCACAAAAAAACCGTTATAGAAATCATATCATAAGCATCATAAAACTGTATCATAAAACATAAATACCAAGCCATCATTATCCGATCAAACCTGCTGGATCTATCCGAGTCTTTAAACTCCCGAGTCTTTAAACTCAATCCAGGCCTCAATAATATCCGAGTCTTTAAACTCCCGAGTCTTTAAACTCAACATGCGTACGGGGGAAATATCAATATATCCGAGTCTTTAAACTCCCGAGTCATTAAACTCAATCCGGGTCTTTAAACCCAATCCGGGCCCGTCCCCCGTCAATCACCATATCCGGGTCTTTAAACCCAATAACCAGATCCAGCAAATCCAATCCAAAACCATTTCAAAACCATTTCTAAATCCACATCCAAACCTGAATCCGAAATCACCGGTTTGATGCCCTTCCGGCGTCCAGAACCGTCATTCCGAACCCAAATCCGGAAATCCACTTTTCAACTTTAAAACAAAATTCCGCTTTCCGAAATCCGATTCTAAAACCGAAGACCTTAATCATCCATGTTCCAAAATCCCTTTATAATCATTAGAAATCATTTATCATTTGAAATCCCGAAACAATACTATCATAGTCAGAAATCCACCTTTTATCGTAAAACGTACTGAAAACCGAACTTTCTCGAAAAACGTGTCATTAGGTAAAACCAACATATAATCGTATGAGAAACATAAAAACATACTTAATAATGTAAAACATAAATAAAACAGTTATGCATGCTCGAGTTTAGAGAAGGGTCCACTCACAGATACCAGGCACGTCACTCGCGTCCCGTACGTCCCGTACGTTCCTCAGCTTCCTCGGGAAATCCTGATCCTGTCAACAAGCACCAAAGTACATCACTAACACGTCTACGAAAGTCCACCTAATTTTCCTTAACACTCCCCAGCTCCTACACGTAACGAACCGGAACCATAAAACTTCAACCTCGCGGAACTAAGTTCAAACGACGTCTGATTAACCCAAAACCAATTCCATTAGACTCGTTATGACATTTAGAACAAAAAATCAGTTGACCGTTTTCCCAAACACCGCCGCACGCGCCCCCATGCGCCGCCCAACGTGGCTGCGCGTGGGCCTCACGCGCCAGTACACAAAGTACTGTTCATCATCTTCTTCCTCACGTGAACCGGTCTGAACCGGCGTTCCCGGTTCTCCGCGCATCCGTCTCTGTTTTCCTCCCTCTCTTCACCATCTTCATCGTCCCATCCTAAGGAACCTATCCCCCTCACTCAAACACCACGACACCGTCCCTAACCCGTCGACTCAAGCTCGAAGCCAAAACCATAACTGTCCCCTGTTTCACGATCCATCCACCCAAGTCCTCCCCCGTCACGGTGGCAACACTAGACGCTTCCTAGGACCTCCCCGAGTCTCCCCCAACTCACCAAAACCGTCGACTCAACCCCAGACTTCACGACTTCCGGTTTGAACTTCACGGCCAAAACAGAGCAAACTTACGGGGAGAAGAAATTACCTGTCTACGGACTCGTGACGTCCCGGTAATCAACACTAACTCAACAACCACTACTTCTAAGTTTCCGATCTATCATCTCCACCTTGGGTATTTCACTCCATTCCCAACTACTAGTTCACCACTTCTAACCCTTTCTCAGTATAACTAGAACTTCATGGTGTACGCAAGGGAAACTCTATGAACAGAAAACAAAGGTATTTTAAAATACCTCATATGGAGTACAATAGAATTCATAGAGTACATCCTCACGTACTACCACCGACACTTCCCGGAACCAACTCAAATCCTAACCCAAAACAATCTAGGCCAACCAGGCAACCCTACCTACTGGCTCACTTCGCCCGGCTGCTACTTCGACCACTTGTTGGAATAAATCGACAAAGTACTAAAGGAAAAATCCTAGATTATGGGTTCTCTCCTTCAATAACCTCATATCGATCAGTTATAGTTACTCCTTTCCCGTTTCTTCCGTCATCCTTCAATGGAACTCACCGTAAGCTATAAGCTCGTTGCTCTAGGTCACCTAGGGTAAGGCCTAACTATACCCTGAAATCCAACAACAAAGGAGGTACAACACAACCAAGGATAATAAAAGTACCTATCCCCGCACCGGGTGCCGACTGAGCCTCCTGCTGAGTCATCGCAAACACTCGGGCCTGAGATCCTGAAGATCTACCACGTCCTCTCAAACTACTAGTGGCACCTCCACCTCCTCTAGTGCCCGATGTCCCTGACGCTGACGCTGTACTCCGTCCAGGCTCCGCTAATCCCCGACCTTCACCATCTTCCTGTGGTAACAGTGGACACTCACATCGAAAGTGACCTCGCTCCCCACAGTAGAAACAAACATCCCGACTAGAAGGACTCGGTCTCCCTATCGACACAACAGACGTCGCACTAGCTTATGGAGTCGGCTGTGCTCGGTAACCACGAAATCCTGAACTCTGGGAACTACCAGGTCTACCAAAATGATCATCGCCCGCCGACGATGCTCCACTGAAGTTACCCCTCTTCGGTGTCCTCAGACTCGAAGTTCCAGAAAAATGTGGCTCCCGGCGTCGTACCGGCAAGCTAGCCTCAACTCGCACCGCAGCGTCCAACAACTCTCGGAGGGTAGTAAACGATCCAGCCGTCACTATAGCTCGAATCTCACCTCGCAGGCCCAACTCAAACCTACGACACTTCTCGGCTTCAGTAGCCACAAACGCAGGAGCAAACCGAGACAACATCTGGAACTTCTGTTCGTATTCAGCCACACTCAGATTCCCATGTTGAAGTTTCAGAAACTCAGCCTCCTTGGCATCTCGGAAAGAACGAGGGTAATACTGATCTAAGAACCTCTCCCGAAACGTCTCCCATGTCACAGTGTGGGCGTACCAACCAGACAACTCGAGGGTATACCACCACTCGTATGCCGCACCATCTAGTAAGAAAGTAACCAGTAACACTCGATCCTCCGGTGGGCAATGCATTACTGCAAAGATCCGCTCAAGTCTCGTGGTCCACCTTTGGGCTTCCTCAGGATCTGCCCCACCACTAAAATTCGTAGCCCCGAGCCGCTGGGCTCGCTCAATCGTAGCACTCTCTGTCCCTCTCGCCGCTTCGTCTTTAAGTCGTGGAAGGGGTTCACGTCTCGGAGGCATCGTCAACCGCACGCTGAAAGAGGCATAGAAGCAATCAGACAACCTAAACACAACCTCACAACAAACACAAACCTAGAAAACTTGACAAACCTATGCTCTGATACCAATTGTCAGGACCCACCCCGGTTTCACCCCGAAAACTGAGGTAAATCATGCTCCCGTCTGACACCCCGACACAAAACCGAAGTAAACTCACGATAAACCACCAAAATACACAGTCAGACGCTGGAGAAAATTTAAACATCCCGAAGTCAAGGTTTACAAAGCATAGTACTAAATACGAAAGGAAAGAAATCCGATAAACAAGGTACACGCACAACGGAAAAGTTTAAGCACTCCGGGGTCACTCTCGAAAATTATAAGCCTCTGACGCTGCCTCGACACCAAAACCCTGCGCTAGCTCCACGACCTGGAGGGCAAATTAAAACAAAAGATGTGAGTGGACCATAAACAATAAAATACTTTCCGAAAACCATTTCATAATAAAACCAGGGTTTTAGCCCTCCGTTTTTGAAATCACATGCATAACCCATTTACTGAAATTAGTTATAAATCACATAAAGATCGTCATAAAAAAATTTGCAGAAAACATCACAAAAAAACCATTATAGAAATCATATCATAAGCATCATAAAACTGTATCATAAAACATAAATACCAAGCCATCATTATCTGATCAAACATGCTGGATCTATCCGAGTCTTTAAACTCCAGAGTCTTTAAACTCAATCCAGGCCTCAATAACATCTGAGTCTTTAAACTCCCGAGTCTTTAAACTCAAGTCGGGTCTTTAAACCCAATCTGGGCCCGTCCCCCGTCAATCACTATATCCAGGTCTTTAAACCCAATAACCAGATCCAGAAAATCCAATCCAAAACCACTTGAAAACCATTTCTAAATCCACATCCAAACCTGAATCCGAAATCACCGGTCTGATGCCCTTCCGGCGTCCAGAACCGTCATTCCGAACCCAAATCCGGAAATCCACTTTTCAACTTTAAAATCAAATTCCACTTTCCGAAAGTCGATTCTAAAACCAAAAACCTTAATCATCGAAATCATGTTCCAAAACCCCTTTATAATCATTAGAAATCATTTATCATTTGAAATCCCGAAACTATACTATCATAGTCAGAAATCCACCTTTTATCGTAAAACGTACTGAAAATTGAACTTTCTCGAAAAACGTGCCATTAGGTAAAAACAACATATAACCGCATGAGAAACATAAAAACATACTTAATAACGTAAAACATAAATAAAACAGTTATGCATGCTCGAGTTTAGAGAAAGGGTCCACTCTCAGATACTGTGTACGTCACTCGCGTCCCGTACGTCCCGTACGTTCCTCAGCTTCCTCAGGAAATCCTGATCCTGTCAACAAGCACCAAAGTACGTCACTAACACGTCTACGAAGGTCCACCTAATTTTCCCCAACACTCCCCGGGTCCTACACGTAACGAACCGGAACCCTAAAACTTCAACCTCGCTGAACTAAGCCTAAACGACGTCCGATTAACCCGAAACAAATTCCATTAGACTCGTTATGACATTTAGAACAAAAACTCAGTTGACAGTTTTCCCAAACACCGCCGCACGCGCCCCCACGCGCTGCTGAAGTGGCTGCGCGTGGGCCTCTCGCGCCAGTACACAAAGTACTGTTCATCATCGTCTTCCTCACGTGAACCAGTCTGAACCGGCATTCCCGGTTCTCCGCCCATCCGTCTCCGTTTTCCTCCCTCTCTTCACCATCTTCATCGTTCCGTCCTAAGGTACTATCCCCCTCACTCAAACACCACGACACCGTCCCTAACCCGTCGACTCAAGCTCGAAGCCAAAACCCAAACTGTCCCCTGTTTCACGATCTGTCCACCCAAGTCCTCCCCCGTCACGGTGGCAACACTAGACGCTTCCTAGGACCTCCCTGAGTCTCCCCCAACTCACCAAAACCGTCGACTCAACCCCAGACTTCACGACTTCCGTTTGAACTTCGCAGCCAAAACAGAGCAAACTTACGGGGAGAAGAAATTACTTGTCTACGGACTCATGACGTCCCGAACTACGTCACAGTCATCGGTCAATACCCAATTGACCGCTCGAACTAAAAGTCAAGTATTGGCCCAGACCAGGGACAAAATCGTCATTCTACACCAACGGACCTATCGGTACCAACTAAACACCAATTAAGCTCACTAACCCCATCTTAATCACAGCCTTAACCCTAATTTCCGGGACGGGTCGTTACAGATATAAAGCCCGCCTCGTGGCCAAGGGATTTTACCAACAAGCTAGACTTGATTATTCGGAAACCTTTTGTAATGACCCGTCCCGAACATCGGGATTAGGTATTAATTATTTATGGATTTAGAATGAATAATTGGGGATTAGTTGAGAGAATTCGGACGGACGGTGCAAAATGACTATTTTGCCCTTAGAATTGGGCAAATATTGACTTTTGACTCGGGGAGTTAAACGTATGAGGACCGAGGACCATTACGTAGATCGAAACGTTACGAGTGTGTAGACAGCCGACACATCAAAATCGGAGGTTTGACGGAGAAGTTACGGGTCTAGAACGTTTTATAGCACTATTCACGCAATCGAGAAAAAGAGACATTTGGCAGGTTTGGATTGGATTGGAAATCTGGGTGGACCAATCAGTAAGTGACACCTGTCCCGTGAGCCGTACAATCTCATCCCCTATGCCTATTCAAACCTCATTATCTGGGCTTGGTGTGTGAATGAAAGTGAGAGAGTAGAGTGTGACGATGCTGGTGGTGGCCACGGTTCGAGCCGTCGTGGACGGTGGCTGGCGAAACCATGATTGGTGGGTTTGATGTTTCAAAAATGGTAAGTTGTGTTTTAGAGTTTGTTGAAGGGTTTTGTTAATGGAAAAGTGTTTTGGAGGTTGCTATGAGGCTAATGGACGTGGAATGGTGGCTGATGGTGGCCGAACGCAAAGGAACTGACGGGGGAAGTTGGCCGGTTCAAATATCAAATTGAACGGCATGTTTTTAGACTTGGTTTTCATGTTTTGAAATCATAAATAGATTAGGAATGATTAGAGGAAAGTTTATGAATGAAAATGGACGAAAACAAACCAAAAACACGAGAGATATGGAGGCGAACCGGTCACGCCTGTCCAGTTGGACCAGCTGCATAGTGGAACCGGACCAGATCGGTTCATCGTGAGGATAGGGAGGATGAATAGCAGGCGTGTGAGGCCCACGCGCAGTGCCTTTGGGGTGGCACGTGGGGGACTTTTTGGGAAAGTGTTCAACATGTGAAATCATTTATTCGATGTAACGAACATTTTGAAACTGGTTTCGTGTCGATCAAACACCGTTTCTGGGTAATTTTGGGCGTCCGAAAGTGTAAAGCCTATGTAAAATACGTTTAAAAATTCGAGAAAATTATAGGGATTTAATGAGAGGTTAATGAGGTAGTTAGTAACCCCAACTAGTATGGTTTGGACAGGTTTGGAAGTTCCGGTGATAGTGATGTGGCTCGGAAGGGCGTATGGAACGTATATCGAGGCAGCAGCGTAGGACGGTCTGTGAGTGGACAATGTTTTCTAAACTGTGATGCATGCATAACTGTTTTATATGTTTTATATATGTGATTTTTATAGTGATGATTGTGGCATTGGTGATTTACATGGTTTCACGTATTTCGAGGTAATCTCGTATTTACACGTATTTCAATGTTACGATTGTATACTGTAGTTATACGTGATTATAGTTTTAATAATGGTTCAATGGTATGGTTTTGGATTTGGAAATATGAACTCGGGCATGAGACCTAATTGTTTTGGAAACCCTCAGACTTGGAGTCCATTTGAGTACTATATCAGGCCGGGGGCTCAGTTGGTTTGCATGATCGGGCTAGAGGCCCAGTTGGTTTACGAAATCGGGAATGAGGTCCAATTGTGTTTTATAAATGTGATTTCGGGTCTGGGACCCTATGTTTCATAAACGTGATTTCGGGACGGGGACCCTAAATGGATTTGTGATGGTTTTATGGAAATTTCGAGCAGGGCCCTTTGAGATGTTTTGAAATGACTTTATAAAACTGTTTTCCATATACCATCTTGATACGAAGATCTGTGGATGGTGTCCTCCAGGTGTCTGGGACATTGGGGAAGTCACGGTGCATTGCCTGCGAGAGGTCATTATACGGAGCGACTGGAGCGTATAGTGACTCAGGAGCAGGATTGCTATGATTAGATGTCTAGGACGTCAGACATCTGGGGTATCAGAGATATGGACCCGCAGAGACCCCGGGCAGCACGCGTTGCCTTTACCATGAGATATGACGTCTGGGACATCAAGCTTCTCGGACGTCAAGCATCTCAGACACTAGGCATATGGGATGCCGAGGATGGTTATGTGGTAAATATGGATTATTTGATTCATGAAATGTTATTTCTGTGTTTATGGATTTGTGCAGTGGGCCACTTGGTTCTAGATTTACGGATTTTGGTATTCTATGGTTTTGGGCTGAGTTCCCACACTTGGTTTTGATTTACGGTTTTTGGGCTAGGCCCTAATGGTTTATTTAAGTAAATGGTTTGATTACTGGTTTTTGATTGCGTACATAATTTTTAGTAAATGGCATAAATATCTTTTTAAGAAATGTGTTTTAAGAACTTTTTTATTTTCGTCCACTCACAGTTTTTTATGGTTTTAATGCCTTTCAGGTTGATCACGGATTCAGGCTGTGGCAGAGACCGAGACATTGCACTCCTCCACCGATCCTGGCGCACTCTGGAAACCCGATTGGACTAAAGGTTTTTAATTATCCCTTGTCTGACACTTCGTGTCAGACGGGAGCATAGCACAACTCGAGATAATCCCAGGGGGATTGGGATGGGTCGTGTCACTTTTAGCCCTATAGTTAAGACCGCTACAATTCGAATAGTACGTTCCATTGTTGTGTCTCTCAACTGGCCTCTGCGGCAATTAGACGTAACCAATGCCTTCCTACATTGCCATCTTACAGAGGAAGTTCATATGCATCAGCCCCCTGGCTTCACTGAACCACAACAACCCCACCTAGTTTGTCGCTGGAACAAGGCCACCTATGGCCTTAAACAAGCACCTAGAGCCTGGTTTGACCGGTTCAGTTCCTTCCTTCTTCAAAAAGGATTCATACATAGTCGAGCTGACCCTTTAATGTTTGTCTTTCGACATCAACACTGACAGAACCCGTCCCAACTGGACGTTAATAACCGTGCCCGGTCCTGCTCCCATCTAAAAAGTCAACTGAAGTCCCGAAACTACCCCATAGCACCTGTGAGACAAAGGATAACTGTACTAATTTCCACTCATGCCTCCGCCTCTCGATCAGCCCTGAACGTTGTGCCACGGCCTAGAGGGTCGTCAAAACAGGAAAGGTGTGAGTGGACACAAATAATAACATTTAAAAATACATTTCAAAACACATCATTTACCCTCTAGTTTATCAAACCATGCATGCATAGAATCAAACATATGAATCATTTCATAAAAGCATTTTATCATAAAATAAACCACATAACTCGGGAATTACACATCCGAGGGTCCTCTGGGAATTACACATCCAGATCTTGTTGGGAATTACACGTCCAACCCTGCTTGAAATTACACATTCAGCCTCACAGGGAATTACACATCTGGTCTCTCTGGGAATTACGCGTCTGGAGTCCCTCCTGGAACTACACATCCGAAGTCTACCCAGGAATTACACATCTATGGGCACTGCACATAAATCCAAATCAAAATCTTTATTTCAAAATTATCTTTTAAAACCAAGTCACTCATTTATAACAGGGTCTCAAGCTCGAAATATCATTTTCACGCAAATCCGTGCACCCGCAACCTAAGTTTCCATTTTCACATAAATCCAGAAAATATCCGAAAACATTACAAATCCATCAAATCAATCTCTGACTCATAATCCAAGTCAAAACCGATCTCAAATCCCGGGCCTTCTCCCAAAACAGTAATTTCACAGTTTTCTCAAAAGTCGTGCCCAAAACGCCGATTAAAATAATCATTAAACCCAGAAATAATCATGCCAAGTCATCAAGAAATCATTGCAACTCAAATCATGCAATAAATCATGTAAAACATTTAACTATGCATGCATATCAATTTATAAAACAAACGTCTACTCAGACACCGTCCATATCGCTCGTTTTCCGAGCTGCATGCTTTTCCGTAATTTCTGACCCTTTTCAGGAATCCCAAGTCCTGCCCAAAATCATCATTAAAGGTCACTAATGACTCAATGAATATCATATTAATTTCCCCTAATTTTCCGGGAATTAATTACAAATTAAAAACGTAACATAAATCTTTGGACCCTTGAAACAATATCGAAACGGTGTCCGATCGACTCGAAACCAATGTCAAAATGTTCGTTACATTAAATGGAATAAAAGTCATCTTGACCTCACCTCGGGAATTGTGCCCACACGCCCTCACGCACCGCCATGAGTGGCTGCGCGTGAAACGCACGCACGTACTACAGTACCCTGCTACAATCGTCTCTCCCACCCGTTTAACTGATAAACGGATCTTGCAACCCGCGAAGCTACCCGATTCGATCCCCATCAACTCTTCATCATTTCTTTCAATTCAATCATCTAACATCATCGTTTATGCCTTAATTAGATGTCTGTGATTTCAATTACACCAATACTTACCTCAATCCTTCAAATAGAAGTCGACTTTTCGAAGAACATAATCGTACTGTTCATCCTCCAATTTCACTCCATTTCATCCGTTTTCTTTTAATTAATTTATCAGAAAGGTTCATGGGAATCTTATAAACGTGTTTCCTACCTCAATTGCAACTGTAACTCCCTCCAATTGTACACCCAACCTTCAAATCTCTCCACCCCCACCATGTCCATTCATAGCCAACAGGACACCAATTTCTTTCGTTTTTGCACTGGTTCGACTTGACTTAATCCCAGAAGACTCAATTAAACCTCAATTTGCATCATCATGGCCTACAAACTCCAATTCGATTTTTGGGAGATTTAAATTTCAAACGGTTGGGTTTCAGGTTCTTACAACTACTCCTCTCCTTTCTTCCCTCATTCTCCCTCGTTTCTCTTTTTTGTTTTCACTCAGTATCAGTTCTATCCTCTCAAAATCAATCCCCTGGACTCAATAAATTACCATCCTAGATAGTTTACCAAATAAATATGTATTTGATTTCAAGCGGAAATTGCCACCAATTCAACATTCAAAGTGACATGTGTCACATAACAGCTCAAGTGAGTCATCCCTTGGCTGACTAATCGGCCTACCCATTAAAATTACCATTTTTACCCTTCTATACACAAATGACCAAAATGCCCCTAGCCTTCGCAGACCCGCAACTTTCACATCCGACCTCCGATTGACGCATGTCGCATGTTTATGAATTCAGAGTCCCGAGACCTATCCAACGGTCCTCCAGAAAAGTCCAAACAAGGTCCCGATCAAAAAGTCAACTTTCGTCCCTCAAAACCAAGGGCAAAATCGTCCTTTCTTTCCAATTTTTTTCCAAATTTTCCTTTTTCGAATTTCCGGGTCGTCACAGACACTCACTTATGTTTCTTCTCCTATATGTTGATGATATTGTGCTCACGGGTAATTCCCCAGTAGCAATTTCAGCTTTTATGTCTACATTAGCCCGGGAGTTTGCTATCAAGGATTTAGGTCCACTTCACTATTTTCTTGGCATAGAGGCAACCCAAACTGATGCTGATCTTCAACTCACCCAAACCAAATACACTACAGAACTTCTCCACAGAAGTGGCCTTACTAATTGTAAACTAGCCCACACTCCAACTGTTGCAAAATCTGCCATATCTACCCATAATGGCCAGCCCCTTGACGATGCCACAGTTTATCGCTAGCTTGTTGGTGCCCTACTCTACCTCACCTTGACATGGCCTGATATCTCCTACACTGTCCAAAATGTTGCTCTATCCATGAGCAATCCCACAGATATTCACTACACAGCAGTCAAGTGAATCATCCACTACTTAAAGAGCACCCCGGGTACTGGTCTTCACATTCAACGTTCTTCATTTCCTCTCACTATACAAGCCTATTCAAATGCAGACTGGGCAGGCTTCCCAGGCACACGTCGTTCAGTCACCGATTTTTGCCTCTTCCTAGGCCTAAATCTCATTTCATGGTGTGCAAAGAAACAAAAAATTGTCTCCTGCTCCAGCTCACAGGCAGAGTACCGTGATCTTGCCAACACATGTGCTGACAACCTCTAGGTTCTCAGTCTTCTCAGGGAACTTCACATCCTGCCCCAACTTCTTATTCTCTTACACTGTGACAACTTAAGTACCACTTATATGACCAACAATCCGGTGTTTCATGCCCGTACTAAACATATCGCACTGGACTACTACTTCTTGCCTGAAAGAGTGGCCTCTGGATCTCATCAGGTCAAGTTCATGCCCTCTCATCATCAGATCGCTGATTTGTTCACCAAAGGCTTTCCAGTTGCACGAAATTACAGTCTTGCCTCCAAACTAGTCACCCTAAGGGTGCCTATTTTTGCGGGGGAATGTAGAACAGTCTACCCTTAACCTCGGGATAGAGCCAAGAACATCTATATCTAGGACTAAACTAGACTAGGAATATTAGACACATGTCCCTAGATTCGTTGGACACCTGTGTTTATTACAGTTAATTACACATAGTACAGATGTCCTATTTCAGACAAAGATGAGAGATAACTGTTTAGTCTGATCTCCCAAACATACTTGTATAAATTGTCCTATTGGCTTTTGAATGAAAATAATTGAATCCTGAAATTCTACAATTCCTATAACCGTTTTGGGACTCGGTATGGGCATTATGAGTTTTGGATCGTACCATTTGGGTTGACTGATGCCTTAAAGACATTGACGAACTTAATGCACCGAGTCCTTCGAAAGTATTGGGATCATATTGGAAATTATGTTATGAACAATATTTTGACGTGTTCAAGAAGTGTGAGGGCATGTGTGGAATACTGAAACCTAGTAGTGATTGCCCTTAGGAGAAGCAGTGGTATGCCCAGTTGAACAAGTATCAATTTTTTTGGACCATTGTTGGTTTCTTGGTCATGATTTTAATTTTTGAGATGGTTTGTGTGAGCAGGGTTCTCAAGAATTGAGAAACAATTAACTATTACTCTGGTTTGACTCATATCTCCTGGGGAGTTGTATATGATCTTTATAGATCACCCGAGCCTTATATACTGGTACTTTGAGGGATTCGAACTCAAAGCAGAGGAGATGGACAGAGCTGCTTAACTGACGATGACGATACATTTGTGTATCATTCAGGAAAGGTGAGTATAGTCGTCAATACCTCGAGTAGCAAGTTTGCAAGCTAGTTATCTCTCATGTGTACGGTTCATCTACCTTGTTCTTGAAGCTCCAGATGGAGAGATTGTGTTGGTGATAGATGAATATGAAGTGTTATCAGACAGTGTTTTTTTGAGACGTATATTGCTGGATTAGATGTTTACATCATAGCTTCGCGATCCGACCCTTTGCATCATCAGGATGAGGATCGAGGTAAGTAACCGACGAGACTTTTCACCTAGGATTGGTACGTCATAGTAGATGTAAGTCGGTTCACCTTTGGAGTTAACCAAAAGAGTAGAATGGTTAGTGAACTGAACAGTTTATCTTTGGAGTTCTTGAGAAATACGTGTTGGACATGTCTCGAGTGTTGGTTGGGTGACCAGGTGAACTCAGAAAGGATTTTGAGTTGAGTATGCGATTTTTCCATCGTTGGGATCAGATGAAAAGGGTCCAGTGTCGGGCCATGATTGGCATGGTAGCCATATGACAATCAGTTTGGAGCCGAGGTTGACTGTGCATTGAGATATTTGGAACAAGTGTCAAATACTGTACGCTAGAAGAAAGAGGCTATAAAGGGTTCAGTTGTTGTACGATCTTGGAGCTTTGAGCCATGGTTGTTGACAAAGGTACCCTAGTAAAACTAATTTTTAATTATCTAGACTAGAGCAAGTATTCGATGTGGTCAAACTACACTCTAGCTGAGTGAGATGCCAGATTGGGCCTCAAGAGGAGTCAGAATCACAGAGTTGGTCTCTTGGTGAGTCGAAGTACCGTAAGAAGACTCTGGTGCGAGTCGGATATTGGTAGAGAAATCAGACGTAAATAGTGAAGTTGATAGGTTATCGGCTGGTCACGACAGTTCGTCATGGGTGTTGTTGATGGTTGAGACTTCCTGGTGGAAGAGGACTTAGCATTGCTCAGTGGGAGTAGAAACGTCAGATGGGGTTCTGAGTTACACCTGTGTGGTGGCAGGTGAGGTTGACAAATGTTGATGCCTTGAGTGAGGCTAGGTAGTCAAGCTTTGGAGTTCTAATGGCAGTTTGACCCCTCATTTTTTGGGTACGGTCGTTAAGGATGAGCTGGTTTCGGCATGGATCGTGGATTGTCATTAACGTCGGGTGACGTTGATTCAGTATATGTAATGTGGATGAATTTTGGACGTGGACTTGCACATGGGAGCCTCGGTTTGGAGGCGATATTGGATTTCAACAATTTTGGACATGGGTCCGTGTGAATTTCGGGAACGAAATTCTTTGCGAAGGGTAGACTGTAATGACCCGACCTGTAATCACGGGATTACTCGGAGATTTATGAGATTTAATGTCAAGGCCCACCCCTAATCCCCTGGGATTAAGGGCTAAACCCTGCTCCCGTCTAACTTACGCATGACACGAAGGTTAAACAGACGTCCAACCTCCATGTGACACGTAAGTCGGACAAGGGATTGTCGATCGAACCATCCTCAAAGTATCCGGACTTCACAGAGTGCGTCAAAACTACTGTGGATCTCGGGTGTGATGTCTCCATCCCTCTCTCGACCAGCAGCCCGTACCGCAACAACCTGGAGGGTATCAAAAACACGAAAAGACTGTGAGTGGAAAAAAATAAAGAATATATTTAAAAATATTTCATAAAACAATGACATTTATACCCTCCGCGTAAAAAGCCAATGCATGCATATCCAATTCATGTCATAAAACCATATAAGAAAACCAAACACAGTTCTTTTTTCTCAAATCCCGGGCATAGCCCAAAACCTCGGAAACCCATTATTGAAAACCATACCACATTTCCATTCATCGAACCTGCTGGATCTATCCGAGTCTTTAAACTCCCGAGTCTTTAAACTCAATCCAGGTCTCAATATAATCCGAGTCTTTAAACTCCCGAGTCTTTAAACTCAGCAGGCCTACGGGGGAAAATCATAATATCCGAGTCTTTAAACTCTCGAGTCTTTAAACTCAATCCGGGTCTTTAAACCCAATCCGGGCCCGTCCCCCATCAAACATAATCCGGGTCTTTAAACCCAATAACCAGATCCAACAAATCCAATCCAAACCGTTTGAAAACCTTTTTCCATTTTCGAATCCGAATCCGCAATCTCATCAGGATCCCGAATCCAAATCCAGAACTCATATCCATCTCCTTTCCAGATCCGACTTCGCAACCATCATCCCGTAAGCCGGCGACCGGAATAACCATTCTGAACCCAAACCCGAAAATCCACTTTCAAGTCTCAAATCGAATCCCGAATCGTCATCCGGAAATCCAATTCAAAAACTCGAAATCACATTTCTCAAAACCACTTTTTGAACTGGGCTTCAAGCCCGAAAACACTTTTCCGAAATCCATCTTAAATCATTGCTATTAAATCATATTTCAAGTCCCGAAAGCAAATCATTAAAGCCAGGTTCAAATCACAAACTTGATTGAAATCTCGTAAAACGTGTGTTGTCGTAAATACCTCGAAATTCGTGCAAAACCATAAACCATTACGATCATAAATTAAATCATAGAATCATGTATAAAAACATATTAAAACATATATGCATGCATCATAAGTTAGAAAGCAAAGTTCACTCACAGACCATTCCGACATGGCCTCGATACGCGCGCACTTACGCCATTCCCGGTCATTCCGCTATCCTCGGCTTTTCCGAACCTGTCCAAATCCCATACCAAGGTCACTGACTACTTCACAAAGGTCATACTAAAGCCCCATAATTTTCCCGTATTTTTGGCTATCTTTAACCGAGCCCTAAAACCTTCGGACATCCCGAAACATATCGAGACGATGTCTGATTGACTCGAAACCAGCGCCAAAATGATTGTTACATTAAATACATTAAAACACATGTTAAACGTGCCTCGAAAAGAGGGCCCACGTTCCCTCACGCGCTGTCCAATCTTCTTGCGCGTGAAACCACGCGTGATTACTGTTCATCGTCACTGACCTTAGGTCGACCAGGTTCAGACCGGGTTGGACTGGTCCTCTGCAACTCGACCGGCGTTGCCGGTTCCTGTCCAAATCTCAACCATTTTTCCGCCTTTCAATCCTATTAGCTTCCTCCCACTCCCAACACCTAATCTACTTGGTTAAATTAAAGAATAAGGTACGGTATCTTACGTCCTGATCGAACTTCAAAACTAAAACCTTCCCCGTCTCTGTTCTCATGTTTCCAGCCACGGCTGTCCTTCGTTCCACTTCCATTGGCTTCCTTTTATCGTCCACAACCTTACCTAAAGAACCAATTGAATCAATTGTCACTAAATCACACCTTACCATTTTCGAATTCAAAGCTACCATTTACATGGTTTTGCACTTACCGTCCCTAAGAAGGCTCGAAAATGGGCGAGATCGACTCCTAGTATCCTCTACATTGTCCTTTGATCAATCACTTGGGCTTATCCGTCCTTCACTTGGTTCCATTAACTGCAATTCAAACAGGGGACTTCTCTGTTTCTGGGTTTATCTCACCTCTCACACCTCTCTTCACGCAGTCTTTCTCTAAAACACAAACACTCAAGTCTCAGGCACGACTCAGAGTAGTCACTCACCAAGCATCTGGACTCCCACGACTCACACACAGCAGAAGGCTGATTTTTGTGCTTACTCTGTCTCTGTTTTCCTCAGTTTCACTATTTAAATCCAACACAAACGATTAAATTGTAACCGTGAAAGTGGCTAGAAGCCACTAGACTTAGTCCAGGTGTCCTCCAACCTGTGGTCCACACTCCCTGATGCAGCCAAGTGTCCCTTGATCACTGGGCATCAATCCCTAGGCACAAAATGACCAAAATATCCCTATGAGTCCAAATTACCATTTTGCCCTTCACCTTTCTAGAACCACAACTTAACCGTCTGACGTCCGATGACAGCGTGCCGCCTGTCGTTGTACCCAAGACGTCGACATCTATCTAACAGTTCTTGGTTTACGTGAAGAAAATGTGTCGTGCAAAAAGTCAACAAATTCCCCTTTTTTAACCAAATTACGAAAGTGCCCTCAACCTTCCAAACATCATAACTTCCTCCTCGGATGTCGGAATCGGGCGTGCCACCTGTCTACGAACTCGTGACGTCCCGAACTACGTCACGGTCATCGGTCAATGCCCAATTGACCGTCCGAACTTAAAGTCAACATTTTACCCAAACTAGGGGCAAAATCGTCATTCTACACCGAACGTCCAATGTAACCCACTAACCACCGATTAACTCAGCTAATCCGTCGCTAATTACTTCGCTAATCCCAACTCCAGGGACTGGTCGTTACATTTAAACGAGGATTATCAGACTAATTGTGGTGAAATGACAATTTTACCCCTAGAGGGGAAAATTTTGACTTTAAACCCGGGATGTCCTTTGCACGTGGATTGAGGCCCATTGGGTAGATCGCGAGATGGTGATTTTGTAGACAGGTGACACGTCGATTTTGAACATTGTATGATGATTTTACGGGTCAAGGACAGTTTAATCAGATTTTATAGTTGCACATTTTACCAGAACGGTTGTTTTTAGTTTGTTGTCTGTGGGACCCAAAAATATCTATAATGGTTCATAGGATGAGTAACAAGTGTCACTTATCCCATGGTCCATATCTTTACAACATCTCTCTCTCTCTCTCTCTCTTATTTGAACTTACCCGAAACCCACCCCATTTTTATTTATTTTCATTCATCCTCCTCCTCAGTTTGTTCTTGTTTAAGGGAAACAGAGAGTGAGGAGAGACCGTGAGAGATTTAGGAAGAGGTTGGAGCTAGAGGTTGGCTGAAGTCCAGGAACTCAGGTAAACCCCGTGAACACGTAACCTTTAATTTTGTAGTTTTACTTTAGGGAGTTTGGAACGTGAAACAAATGGCCTGGTTACTTTGCGTGAACCTGTACGAGTATATAGGATAAGAAACGGAGAGATTGAACGCATGATGGGGCTCAGAAAGAAGCTCGAAGGTGACCCGCGAAGATCAAACTTGGTTTGAGGTGTTTCAGGTTAGCTTTCCTAGTTTTAACATCGTAGATCGATTTCTAGGTGAGGGACGTTGAGATTGGTAAAAAAATGGCGAAGTTTGGACTAGATTTGATGAAGAACCAGCCGGGTCTGGTTTACGGGTGGAACGACCCGTTACTAGATCGCTGGTCGACCTAGCTGGAGGTTGATGATAATGACGTGGCTAGTTACATCATCATGTCAGGCCACGTGGAAGACCGAGGTTGGTGCCATTTGGCGAGCTGTCAGGTATTGTCAGAGCCTACGTGGAAGGTGACATGGTAGCATGACGTCAATCGGTAGGTAACATTTGGAAGAAGTCTTTCAGATGTTAGATGTTAGGGAGGGCTGACGTAAGCAATTAGGTAAGGCTGACGTCAACAGTGACGTCAGCGTTGACCTGACGTCATCGTTGACCAAACTTTGACCAGTGCGTGTGGGCACGAATTTTGAGGTCAAATTGATCTTGTTCAAATGGCTTCGACGTCCTGAATCCAATAGTGGTGGTTTCAGGTCGATCGGAGATCGTTGGTTTGGTGTGGGAGGTTTTTCTCCTCTAGAAGCGTGTTCGGGATGCGTTTTGGTTTCGGGGTTTGTGAGGGTTTATTGTATGGACTTATATGGATTGTTAGTGACCCTCGGATATGACTTTGATAGGTCTGGATGTCCCGTAGGCTTCGAATTGTCTTACAACTCATGTTTTGAGCAAGTGGCGGTACTTGTGAGTAGACATTTGTTTTCTTAACTCTATGTAGGCATTTTTATATGGTTTTTTATTGATTTATAACGAGAATTGCTTGATGGTTGGTTACGTATGATTCATGTGGATTTCTTGGAAGTTTTTATGAATATTTAAGAAAAATGATATTAAAATGTTTTGTGAGGAAATTGGGTTTGTTAAACTCTGGATCCTTAATCAATAATAGGGAATGGTTTTATACTTGTGATTCATGTTTATATGACTATTTTAATGGTTCGTTAACGAGGTTTGATGTGACTGTGATATGATATGACTGTGATGATGATGGTGATGATGGTGATGATTGCGATGATTGTGATGATGTGAGACGTGATTGATGACCCACTTGAAATGCCGATTGTGATAGACAGTCTCAGATGTCGAGCTGGGCTTCATCATTCCCAAGACTCATCTCGGATGTCGAGTTGGGCTCTGTTATTCCCGAGACTCGTCTCAGACGTCGAGCCTTGGGCTCCGTCATTCATGAGACTATGATCGTTCCTCAGACGTCGAGTTTGGGACTCCGTCATTCCTGAGCAGTCCACACTCGAACATTGAGTCTAGAACTTTGTCTTTCCTGAGTGATAGCAATCTACCGGTAGTGCACTTTGATCTTATGATTCAGTAGTAGACATCGGTTGATATAATTAGTTGGTTCGGTATGTTGGTTATTTCGATATGGCTGGTGTTGTGTGATTGGTACGCTTCTGTACTGATGTGGTCATGTCATTGTTGAGTTATGTGCTTTGGTTTAGCCGTATATGCAGTGATGTTTGATATGGTTTCATATTGGTAAGGTTTATGACGTTGCTAGTTTTCTAGTTTTCTAGTTTCCAAACCTTTGTTTTTGTCCACTCACACTTTTTATTAGTTTTGGTACGCTCTAAGTTGATCGTGGACGTGGGCTGTACACAGGCTGAGGCATCACGTGGAGGTGCGTACTCTGGCTATCCGAGGTATGAAGTAGGTTTATCCCTTGTCTAACACCTGGTTACCATGTTTATTCAATTCCAAGGATAATTGAGTCATTTTCTTATGAACGTGTTAGATGGGAGTAGGTCCTCCCACGCTAATCGAGGGGGATTACAAGGAGGGTCCTATTATTATGACCTAGATGGCTAAGTTTCAACTTAGGGAAATTTTGGCAGCATCACCCTAAAATTCTCAAAATACATGACTTGAATATTTTAAATGACTAGTATGTCAAGTGGGTCTAATTCATTTGGTTTTAGTGTTGACTTGTAGACAATTGGCCTCAAATTCGAACTCCGTTGACATATTGTATGGAAAATTTCAAAAATTCCCCCACCCCTTCAATAAAAAAAATATCAAGTATGCATTCAGAGAACATTGAGGGGATATAAATCGAATTTTCCATGATCCAAACCTAACCACATGGATAACAAACTACACAACACATAGTTGTGCACTCCCAAACTATCTGAATAAATGGTCAATTCAAGAGTTAGTCAATTAATCTGATTTATTAACTCTCAAACAGGTCTAAGGCTTTCCATTGAATTTTGTTATACAAAGTAAATGAACCCGGTTAACTTCGCATGAACGGATAAATCACAATTGCCTAGCATAAGTATATCTAAAATTCTAAACATTTTCTAAAAATTTCCTAGCAAAAGTATATCCAAAATTCGAAACATTTTCCTACACATTTTCCACAAATTCTAAACATTTTTTTTACAAATTTTCCACAATAAATCACAATTTCCTAGCATAATTAAATCCAAAATTCTTAGCAAAATTAAAATGAAAGGAAAATACACATACCTTTTAATAAGTATTCCTTCAGATCAACGGAAAATTTCTTAAAACAAAAAAATTGATTTGCTTCCAATAAATAATCAAAATATCGAAACTAAAAAAAATGAAAAAAAATCATCAAACCTTATATGAAGTAATGATGAAATGATGATGAAATTAAGTTATGGTAGGTGGGAGTGAGTGAGGGAGAGTAATGAGAGGTAGGAGAGAGTTATGAGGAGTAAGTAGAAGAAATGCAGCTACAAGCTGACATTTATTGTGTTCAAACGCCTGGTGGAAGGTTCGTCGGGTGAGCTTCAATGACCCGCCCGGAAAAATTAAGGCGCCAAACTTTCCATCGCGCCAAAATTTTCCCATGTGCGCCAATCTGAGTTAACACAAAACTTTGCCTGGCTAAGCCAAATTCGTCGTTAAAGGGAGTATTTCCTGACATATGATAACGGCTCGTCGGGAAAACCATTCGTTTTTTCACGCTAATGATGCGAGATTCCAGCACGTAGTTTTCCCAACAGCGCATTTACTTTCACCAATCAAAACTTGACACGACCCATCCCAATCCCCCTTGGATTAACGTGGGATGTGTCACGCTCTCATCTGACATGAAGTGTCAGACAAGGGATAATACATACCTCAGCCCATACAGGTCTCCCAGAGCGCGCTAGGATCGATGGAGTGCAATGTCTCGGTCTCTACTACAGCTCGCATCCGTGATCAACCTGAAGGGCATTAAAACCATTAAAAACTGTGAGTGGACGAAAATCAATAAGTTCATAAAACACATTTCATAAATACATTTATGCCCTTCACTAAAAATTATGCATGCATTAGAAAACCAGAAATCAAAACATTTACTTAAATAAACCATTAGGGCCTTAGCCCAAAAACCGTAAATCCAGAACCAAGTGGGCCACTGCCCAAATCCATAACACAAATCCATAAATAGTGAAATACCAATTCATAAATCCAATAATCCATATTTACCACATAACCATCCTCGGCATTCCAGATGCCTAGCATCCCAGACGCTTGATTTCCTAGACGTCTTATCTCACGGTAAAAGCAACACGTGATGCCCGGGGTCTCTCCGGATTCATATCTCTGACATCTCAGATGACTGACGTCCCAGACGTCTAATCATAGCAATCCTGCTCCTGAGTCACTATACGGTCTGGTCGCTCCGTATAATGACCCCTCGCAGGCAATGCACCGCGACTTCCCAGTATCCCAGACACCTGGAAGAGACCATCCACAGATCCTCGTATCAATATGGTACATGGAAAACAGTTTTGTAAAGCCATTTCAAAACATTTCAAAGGGCCCTGCCCGAAATGTCCATAAAACATCACAAATCCATTTAAGATCCCCAAGCCGAAATCACGTTTATGAAAATTGGGTCCCAAACATGAAACCACATTTATAAATCACAAATGGGCCTTATGCCCGATTTCGTAAATTAACTGGGCCCCCAGCCCGATCACATAACTCAAATGGGTCTCAGCTTGATTTTGTAAACCAACTGGGCCCCTCGCCCGATCACACAATTCAAATGGGTCTTATGCCCGAGTTCATCCTTTATCATCAAACCATCACTGAAATCACAAGCACGTAAACTACAGTATCAAATCGTAACATCAAAATACATGCAAGTACGGGATTACCTCGAAATACGTGCAACCATGTAAATCACCAATGCCTCAATAATCACTATAGAAATCACATATATAAACATATAAAACAGTTATGCATGCATCACAATTTAGTAAACATTGTCCACTCACAGACCATCCTACGCTGCCACCTCGATACGCGTGTCATAAGCCTTCCCGTCACATCACTATCACCGGCATTTCCAAACATGTCCAAAACACACTAGAGGGTTACCAACCTTTTCATTAACCTCCCATTAAAACCTCGTAATTTTCCCGAATTTTTAAACGCATTTAAACTCTATCCTAAACCTTCAGACACCCTGAACTATATCGAAACGATGTCCGATCAACACAAAACCCGTCCTAAAATGTTTATTACATCGAATAGATTAAAATTCATGTTGAACATTTCCCCAGAATTAGTCCCACGCGCCCTCACGAGCCGCCAAAAGGGGCTGCGTGTGGGAGCCACGTGCCAATACTATTCATTGTCTTCAACATCGAGAAACCCAGTTCAGCCCGGTCCAACCCAAACTGGCGAGACTAGTTCAACGTCCATTTTTTCATCTTTTTCAATCTTTTTAATCCTATTAGCTTCGTCCTACCCTATACAATCGATCTGGCCACTTAAAACATGAAAAACAACCGTGAAACTCACATTCTCGAGCATCCTTCAAGCCTTCGATATCCTCCTCTCTGTTCTCATGACTCAGACCACCGTTGGCCTCCGTTCCAGGTCCTCTAGACTCATCTTAGTCTCCAGAAGCTTAACTGATCAATCAGATCGATCATCAACCAACAAATCACAAGTTGCCATTTTTGAATAGTAACATAGCATTCTCGAGTTTCTCACTCACCTCGCAGTCACGAGCTCCATCGCAGACACCACCGCATTCTTCTCGACCTCAAGAATCTCATCCAAACCTCTAGCTCTTTCAACTGCCAACAAAACTCGTCCTTCCATTTTTTGAACTCAAAACACGCTACGGGTTTCGGTTCCCAGCCACTATCGCTGTGCACGACGGTCGACGACAATGCCACCATCATCATCGCCTACCCTCACACTCCAACTTTCATTCCTAGTTTTGGGTGATAGATGAGGATTTGAGGATATAAGTGGGGTTGGGCTCACCGTTATGGGTTTACCGTTTAATGGTTTCTCGTGGGTTTGGGTTTCATCGCACAGAAGATGGTGATAATGAAAGGTGAGGATGAGAGCATTGAGAGAGATAGACGGTTGGGAGGGGTTAAATGAGAGATGAGTGGGATAATATATATATAATCAACCAATCAAAACCTAGATCCACATTTAAGGTTGATGGCCAATGGGATGAATTGTCGCTCATCCAAGGGCCCCACATGAAAATATCTACCAATCAGATAAAATAATATTTAATTTGAATCCCGAGACGTAAGTTCCCGATTTCGATCCCGTGACCATAACTTCTCCGTTCATCGTCTAATTTCGACGTACCGCCTATCTACGAACTCGTGACATCCCGATTTATGTCACGATCATCGATCTTCGTACGTTTGATTCCCCGAGTTAAAAGTCAACATTTTGCCCAAGACTAGGGGCAAAATGATCATTTTACACCGTCCGTCCGATTTCGCTCAACTAATCACCGATTAATCTCACTAATCCTTCATTAGTCACTAATCTAATTCCGGAATTAGGGACGGGCCGTTAAAAAACTACTTTTAGTGGCGAAAACCACTCTTCTGAGTAGACCTTGGACGTGTAAGACTTGTTTTCTTGTAGTGTAAGTCTGTTGTCCATGTCAATAATACACAATCATTACTATATTTTGTAATTTCGCTTATTTTTGTATTTGTAGGTATTTACTCTGTTCCCAATATAATAGTTCAGGTCACAAATCTTTTTAAAGTTTTACTTTTATTATAGCTATATACAATTGGGGTTTGTAAGAGACTATGTTTGTAACGACCCGTCCCGAATTCCAGGATTATATTAGTGACTAATCACGATTAGTGAGGCAAATCCGTGATTAGTTGAGCAAAATCGAACGAATGATGCAAAATGACCGTTTTGCCCCTCGGCGTGGGCAAAACATTGACTTTTCGATTGGACGGTCAAACAGACCTTGGCCAATGATCGTGACGTAGTTCGTGATGTCATGAGTTCATAGACAGGTGGTACGTTCAATTCCGACATTCGAGGAAGAAGTTGTGACATTCGGAAGTTTAGGGGCATTTTGGTAATTTTGGTTAAAAAGGGGTAAATGTTGACTTTTTGACCAAGAGGTCTGATGGCCGAGGGCCAAGGATCGTTACGTAGGTCGGGATAATACAAATCCGCAGACAGGCGGCACGTCGAATTCGGACGTTCGATGCCGAAGTTACGGTACAAGGAAGTTTCGGGGAACTATTACACGTTTTACGAAACCACCTAACTTTTGGATTCTAGTGGGGCCCAGATATTTTATGGAGGCCCAATGGATGAGTGACACTTGTCATCCATCCACTGGCCAACCTCATTCATTCATGCATCTTCCCCGTGCATCTTCATTTCTCCATTTCAAACACAAACAACCCACCCGAACTCATTTCACCCAAAATCCCAAAACCTTCAACCCCATATGATCACTTGTGAGACCCAGAGAGTGAGAGAGAGACTGAGGGAGTTGAGGATGGCTGCTGGACGGCCAGAACCGCCGTGGATGGTGGCTTGGGGGAGAAGAACCCGAGAGGTACCCTGTTACCCATTTTTCCAATTTTAATTTGGTTTTTCCATTATGGTTGCTTGTGGGTGATTAAGAGGTGTTCAATAGGTTGCTAGGGACATTTTAGGAAGGTTTTTAATGGGTTTAACGGCTGAGACGCCAAGGACGTTGATCGCGAAAAATGGACCGTGAGGTTCAAAATGGGACCATGGGTTTTATGTGGTTTTGCTTCGTTTTAATGATTAGAAATGATAGGGGATGAAGAAATAGGAATTATAGGATTAATTAGGGCTTGAATTGGACCAAAACAAAGGGGGAAAACCGTCAAACCGGTCAAGCCGGTCCAGACCGATTTGAGTTGCAGGAACCCGGTTCACGGCAGCTTGAAGACAGGGCTACAGTGCAGCGCGTGATCTCACGCGCAGCATCTTCATTGGGCGCGTGGGGGCGCGTGTCCCACTTTTTGGGAAAGTGTTCAACACATGAAATCTTCAATTCGATGTAAAGAACATTTTGGGACTGGTTTCATGTCAATCGGACACCGTCTAGATAATGTTCAGGGCATCGGAAGGTTTCGGACTGAGTTTTAAAATAGTTAAAAACACCAAAAAATTACGGGGCTTTAGTGGGAGGTTAATGAGGTAGTTAGTAACCTTATATTACGATTTCAACAGGTTCGGGAGTCCTGATGATGGTGATTGGCTCGGGAGAGCTGTATGACACGTAAATCGAGGCGACAGCTCGGACGGTCTGTGAGTGGACCTTAGTTTTCTAAATTGGTGCATGCATAAATGTTCATTATATGTTTTAGTACATGTTTGATGATGCCATGGGTGCATTTGTATGTGGTTACGTATAAGCACGTATTTTGAGGTTTCGGCCTTATACGGTGCTTATACGGGTCTGTACTTCTTTATTGGTCTAAATTATTTGGAATTGGATTTCGAAAGAATAAACTTGGGTATGAGACCCATTTGGTTTTTTTCTCGGGCATATGACCTCAGATATCGGACACGGTGCCCAGCTGATGTCCTATGTTGGGGCACGAGACCCAGCTACTTTATGGTTTTGATTTCATGTCAGGGAATCTTAAATGGATTTCCAGGTTCATGACGGTTTATCGGAACCAGCATGAACCTTTTTCAAGTCATTGTGGTACATGTCAGTTTATGGGAACCGGACATGGAGGTTATCTATATGTATATGATGGATCATGACGGTTCAGGGGAACCAGGCATGAATGTTTATGTTATGTATATATATGTTCATATACCTTCCTTTACTTCTATTATCTCCTCCGGGGAGGGTCGTTGGCCTGGGTGGACCCCGGAGTAATCACGGAGCACTGACTGAGCGGAGTCACCCCCCAGTTGGGTTCCTTACTCTCAGGAAGGCTATGGTTACTATAACCTCGGGTAGGATCAGTGGTCTGCGGACATTGACCTTCACTTTGAGAAGACTCGGATTGAGACCCGGGTAGCACGCGCGTAGCTTTTGAAACCGTGACAGGATTGGTTGTGTGAATTATATATGATATATGATATGTGATATGTGGTGTGCACAAGTGTGCACAGGATTTGAGCAGTGGCTCCTGTACTTGGTTTCATGATAGTTTTGGGCTGAGACCCTTACGGATTTGGACAGTGGCCCGTGTACGTGGTTTTATTATGGTTTGGACTGAGTCCCACATGGTTTTGGGCAGTGGCCCGTATGGTTGAACTTTATGATTCTTTTATTATGGTTTTGGGCTTAGTCCCCACATATGGTTCCATTTGGTTAAATGGTTTTCAAATGCATGCTTGCTTTTTAGTGAAGGGTATAAAGGTCTTTATGGAAATGTTTTTTATAAACTGGTTGTTTTGTCCACTCACAGCTTTTAATGTTTTTAATACCCTTCAGGTTGACAACGGATGTGGACTGTAGTAGAGACTGAGATATCACATACCTCCTCCGGATCCTGGCGTACTCTGATAGCCCTGGAGGCCAAAGGTCGGAAATATCCCTTGTTTGACACTTCATGTCAGACGAGAGCAGGGTCATCTCGTGTTAATCCCGAGGGGGATTAGGATGGGTCCTGTCAGCGTGGTATCAGACCGAGGCTAGCTTATATCGGAGCTCAGTTAGCTCATATTAGAGCATAGGATTGCTTATCAGAGCACGGTTTGCTTCTACGGTGTACGCAGGTAGAGGATGTGATATCTCAAGGGGCTACAGTTCGTGGTCAACCTGATAGTAGGATGCCGATACGATAGTTAGTAGGACTGCATCGTGGAATTTCTTGGTTCGACACTTGATGCTAGGGTTGCCATAGTTCTGTCAAGGTTGTCAGTGTGGAACCCTACGAAGGGATGAATGTAACAGTATTTTAGAGTTTTGATCGTGAGACGATTAGTTGGGATCGTCTTTCACGATGTCGTGGGATCGTTTTGACGGTAGTTCGAAATTGTGACCAACCGTTGGTTGGATTTGGTTGGTCGGATTTTGTTGAGTTAAATGGATTTACTGCTCTTGGAAGTTAGCAGTCGAGTTCGTGGAACTCTAGTTGAACCTAATTGAACCTACGGTAGGATTGTATTAATGTCTTTACGATTTCAAGACCGCGGAGTCGGTCAGATTGTGGAATATATTGCCTTATGCAGTTGGGTTCAGGGAAACCCTAGAGTGTGATTGTGAACCCTAAAGTAGTGTGTATGGTTCGGAAAGGTGAGTTGGTGATTGGTTCGACTTTGACGACTATTCAGATTTGGGTTCGTTAGTCGGTCTAATCATATCATCTTGTGTTGGGACTGCACTCTACAGTCGGGGTTGCACTTATCGGTTAAACCTAGTTGGTTGTTGTGCTACTCTATTGTGATGGATTGTTGGTGCAACTAAGGTCACGGGCGACCTGGTAGACGACATTGGTTTAGTCGAATTACGACTGGTTAGAGCTTGGTTGGACAGGTTACCAGGGTTGGTACTTGTCGATTAAATCCCTTAGTGGGGATACAGAGTAATTGGTATGGGCAGTCGATTCCGTTGGATGCGGAGTTTAGATCGTGATGTCTGGTGATTAGGTCTGCACGAGTCTGTGGCACGCACTACTACCGAGAGTGGTTGTAGTTACGGTTGTTGGAAATCGGGGACGTTATGGGACGTTTCCTTTTCTCGTTTGAGTTTTCAGAGTGACTGTACCCAGAGGTGTTGGGTACGAGGGAGGCTGAGTTTCTCCAATTCGAGTAGAGGTACGGGATCGTCGCTCGGTATGAGCGGAGATCTAGGATTGCCTGATTCGCACACTTGGTGCTAATGCCGACAGGTGATAGTGATGATACTAGTACTAGTGCTGGTGCCGGTGATTGTGATGACGATGAGTCACGAGTAGGGAGGTGACTCTGTCGAGTTGGGCATATGTTTGGTATCTGTGGTTCGGGAGTGGATCACGGATAGTGATGGACTGGATTGGATTCCAACGGTAGTTGAGACGTGAGGATCGAGTACTGTCATGGTGGATTAGTGACCAGTTGGTCAAACTCGATATGTTGTGGGGTGTAGCGACTAGTTGGTCAGTGTTGGTTAGAATTGGTCAGGTACGGTGGTATGCAGAGATTTGACTGCAGATCACAGCAGGGGTCTGTTGTGACTCTCTAGTTGAGAGGTACATATACGGTCGTAAATGGGCATGTGTCTGTAAATAGTCAAAAAGGGGGACACGTGGATAATGTCCGAGTGTGTTGGTTCCGACATGGTTGGAGCTTCGGAATCGCAAAAGGTTGTAATTGAGGTGACACGTGGAATGCGGGTTTTCTGCATTGGCAATGGGAATTTCGAAGTCATTTTGGTTGACTTCTCAGGTTCTACCATGGTAGATGATGGTAAATGATAGTTGTGTCACCAGTACATTGATCGTGTATTGGTTGATGGACCCAGGATTTATTTTGGGTCATCAAGTGGAGTTGAGCATATCGAAGTTAGGTGACAGAGATTTCTCATTTTTTGCTTGGTGGCAGACGATGTTGGTTTACGTGGCGTGGTGAGTGCAGCGAGTTTTTCTTGCATTCACTTAGGATGGATATTGATGTCATTGTCTTGTATCATTCTTGGTTTTTCCTAGGTGGAATGACAAGGATCGATACGAGGTAATCAGTGAGAACCCACAGTCTCGGTGTGGCTCGCCGTTGACTGATCTGTTTAGATGTGGGAAATGGTTGAGGATTTTGGGCGTCGTGACGATTCTTGATCTTGACGTTCATGGTTAGGTGACGTAGTGATGGATCTGGATCGTGATCTTGATGATCCAGATAGGTGGAGAGTTGATTACTCTTACTTGGATAGTTTGAGTTGAGGATGTTGGGACTGAACTTCTTTTCGAGGTAAATCCCATATGGTTTATTACTCGGGTGAGTAAGTGTCCGACGAGGTTGGATTTTTGTCAGCCTAGATGTGTTGATGTTGGGATTGGCTTCCCTATGAAGTCAATCAAACTTATTGTGGTAAATTGTTTGAACAGATATCTGATAGGTTCGGATATGGTGCGTCTCGGTAGACGAGAACGAGATTTCGAGTTTTTGAATCAGATTTCTGGATGACGATTCAGGATTTGAATTTGGAATTTGAAAAAGGATTTCTAGATTTGGGTTTTGGAATCGGATTCTGGGTGACGATTCAGGATTTGATTCTGGAGCTTGACAATGGATTTTCTTTTATGGATTTGGGTTCGGAATGGTCATTCCTGATACTAGTCTACGGAATGATGATTTCGGATTCAAATTTGGACATGATTATGGATATGAGTTCTGGGTTTGGATTCGGGATTTCTTACGAAATTGCGGATTCGGATTCTGATTTGGAAATAGATGATGGGTTGGAGTTTCAATTTGTCTAATGCTGGATTGGACAAGTGAACTCCATAATTGAAACGTGTTTGGCTACGACCTAGGTGGTCGTGTTGTCGTCGTCGTTGTGGTTGTAGGCTAGTTGATGGATAGATGTATGTACCTTGTACGTTGATCGAGGTACGACATCAGGCAGACTTGAGGTGCCTGGTGACGGTATATAGGTTATACCGTGGGTACTTGGTGAGCGTATTGGTAGTCGTCTTAGTTCCGATACCATTGGATTAGTTGAGGACGTGAACTGGACATTGGATACTGTGCATTGAGTCATAGTATTTCTGGTGGGTCTAGTTACATACAGGTTGAGTGCTTTGTTGGTGTGTGTATACTCAGGTTGAGTAAGTTGGTGGTTAGTGTAACCACAAGTGAGTATAGTGTCAGTTTTCGACTGACGATTGTCAAGTGGTGACGGTTTGTCGAAGGTGTTAGCGTGGCTCGATTAGTGAGATTTGGTGACTCCCAGTGGGAGCAGATAGTAGGATAAATTGGTTATTGAGCAAGGGAACCGTCGAGTTGGTTGTGTCAACGAACTGGTAGATTTGAAAAGTGGTGTCAATTCGGAACGTATGGCTACTGTCATTCGACGTGAGTATTAGTGGTACGTCTGGTTGCAGACGAGTTTTATGTTCACTAGTGGGTCTACGCGTGTACACATGAGATAAGATTGGATTTGCTTTCCACGAGGTGGTTGTGGAATCAGAAGAGTTGGAGTTTCAAGAACGGAACTAATTAAGGAGGGAAAAACGGTTGGAATTAGGTCGGTTGGAATTTCGAGGACGAAATTAATTGAGGGAAGGTTGTAACGACCCGTTCCGAATTCCAGGATTATATTAGTGACTAATCATTATTAGCGAGGCTAATCCGTGATTAGTTGAGCGAAATCGGACGAACGATGCAAAATGACTGTTTTGCCCTTGAGCGTGGGCAAAATGTTGACTTTCGTTCAGATGGTCAAATGGACTTTGACCGATGACCGTGACGTAGTTCGTGACGTCACGAGTTCATAGGCAGGTGGCACGTTCAATTCCGACATTTGAGGAAGAAGTTATGACGTTCGGAAGTTTAGGGGCATTTTGGTAATTTTGGTTAAAAAGGGGCAAATGTTGACTTTTTGACCAGGATGTCCGATGGCAGAGGGCAGAGGACCGTTACGTAGATTGGGACGATACGAATCCGTAGACAGGCGGCACATCGAATTCGGACGTTCGACAGCGAAGTTACGGTTCAAGGAAGTTTCGGGGAACTATTGCACGTTTTACGAAACAACCTAACTTTTGGATTCTAGTGGGGCCCAGATATTTTATGGAGCCCAATGGATGAGTGACACTTGTCACCCATCCACTGGCCAACCTCATTCATTCATGCATCTTCCCCGTGCATCTTCATTTCTCCATTTCAAACACAAACAACCCACCCGATCTCATTTCACCCAAAATCCCAAAACCTTCAACCCCATATGATCACCTGTGAGACCCAGAGAGTGAGAGAGAGACTGAGGGAGCTGAGGATGGCTCTTGGACGACCAGAACCGCCGTGGATTACGGCTTGGGGGAGAAGAACCCGAGAGGTACCCGGTTACCCATTTTTCCATTTTTAATTTGGTTTTACCATTATGGTTTCTTGTGGGTGATTAGGAGGTGTTCAATAGGTTGCTAGGGACATTTTAGGAAGGTTTTTAATGAGTTTAACGGCTGAGACGCCGTGGAGGTTGATCGGAAAAAATGGACCGTGAGGTTCAAAATGGGACCATAGGTTTTATGTGGTTTTGCTTCGTTTTAATGATTAGAAATGATATGGGATGAAGAAATAGGAATTATAGGATTAATTAGGGCTTGAATCATACCAAAACAAAGGGGGAAAATCGCCGGACCGGTCAACCCGGTCTAGACCGGTTCGAACTGCAGGAACCCGGTTCGCGGCAGCTTGAAGACAGGGCTATAGTGCGGCGTGTGATCTCAAGCGCAGCACCTTCACTGGGTGCGTGTCCCACTGTTTGGGAAAGTGTTCAACATATGAAATCTTCTATTCGATGTAACGAACATTTTGGGACTGGTTTCGTGTCAATCGGACACCGTCTCTATAATGTTCAGGGCATCGGAAGGTTTTGGATTGAGTTTTAAAATAGTTAAAAATACCAAAAAATTACGGGGCTTTAGTGGGAGGATAATAAGGTAGTTAGTAACCTTCTATTACGATTTGGACAGTTTTGGGAGTCCCGGTAATGGTGATTGGCTCGGGAGAGCCGTATGGCATGCAAATCGAGGTGACAGCTCGGACGGTCTGTGAGTGGACCTTGGTTTTCTAAATTGGTGCATGCATAAATGTTCATTATATGTTTTAGTACATGTTTGATAATGCCATGGGTGCATTTGTATGTGGTTACGTATAAGCACGTATTTCGAGGTTTCGGCCTTATACGGTGCTTATACATGTCTGTACTTCTTTATTGGTCTAAATGATTTGGAATTGGATTTCGAAAGGATAAACTCAGGTATGAGACCCATTTGGTTTTGTCTCGGGCATATGACCTCAGATATCGGGCACGGTGCCCAGCTGATGTCCTATGTTCGGGCACGAGACCCAGCTACTTTATGGTTTTGATTTCATGTCAGGGAACCTTAAATGAATTTCCAGGTTCATGACGGTTTATGGAAACCGACATGAACCCTTGTTATGGTATCATGGTTCATGACGGGTTATGGGAACCGGCATGAACCTTTGTCAGGTCATTATAGTATATGACGGTTTATGGGAACCGGACATGGAGGTTATCTATATGTATATGATGGATCATGACGGTTCAGGGGAACCGGGGATGAATGTCTATGTTATGTATATATATTTTCATATACCTTCCTTTACTTCTATTATCTCCTCCGGGGAGGGTTGTCGGCCTGGGTGGACCCCGGAGTAGTTACGGAGCACCGACTGAGTGGAGTCACCCCCCAGTTAGGTTCCTTACTCTCAAGAAGGCTATGGTTACTATAACCTCGGGTAGGATCAGTGGTCTGCGGACATTGACCTTGACTTTGAGAAGACTCGGATTGAGACCCGGGTAGCACTCGCGTAGCTTTGGAAACCGTGACAGGATTGGTTGTGTGAATTATATATGAATATATGATATGTGATATGTGGTGTGCATAGGTGTGCACAGGATTTGAGCAGTGTCTCGTGTACTTGGTTTCATGATGGTTTTGGGCTGAGACCCTTACGGATTTGGACAGTGGCCAGTGTACGTGGTTTTATTATGGTTTGGGTTGAGTCCCACATGGTTTTGGGCAGTGGCCCGTATGGTTGAACTTTATGATTCTTTTATTATGGTTTTGGGCTTAGCCCCCACATATGGTTCCATTTGGTTAAATGGTTTTCGAATGCATGCATGCTTTTTAGTGAAGGGTATAAAGGTCTTTATGGAAATTTTTTTATAAACTGATTGTTTTGTCCACTCACAGTCTTTTTGTTTTTAATACCCTTCAGGTTGACAGCGGATGTGGACTGTAGCAGAGACCGAGATATCACATACCTTCTCCGGATCTTGGCGTACTCTGATAGCTCGGCAGGGCAAAGGTCGGAAATATCCCTTATCTGACATTTCGTGTCAGAAGGGAGCAGGGTCATCCCGTGTTAATCTTGGGGGGATTGGGATGGGTCCTGTCAATGTCTCTATTCTTGTATATCGTTCATAATGTTAAATAAAATATCCCTTCTATAAAAAAAAAGAGTAAAATCTTAATTTATTAAGTGAATAAAATTAAAAGTTACTTGGAATTGGGTCGTGAATAATAATGTTAGTTACTAATTTTCTTTTTGTAATGTGAAATTGTAATTTATTAAGTAAATAAAATTGAAATGTTGGATCGATTGAAATTGATACTCAATAGTTACTGATCGGCTGTGTTACTGTGTTACTTTGTTGTTTTAATCTTTGTTTTTTATTTTTATTATAGTGGATGTAGAATTTTGGAAATTTTTCATACAACATATCTACAAGTTAAAGTTAGAACTCACATAACTATACCTACTCGATAAAAATTACTTGGAATTGGATCGTCAATAATATTGTTAGTTACTAATTTTCTTTTTATAGTGTGAAATTGTAATTTATTAAATAAATAAAATTAAAAAGTTACCTGGATCGGTTGGAAATTTGATACTCATCCATTTACTGATATTCTGTGTTACTATGTTTTTTTTAATCTTTGATTTTTTTTTTTCATAATGAGAAATTGTAATTTATTAAGTAAATAAAATAAAAAAGTTACTTGGAATTGGATCGTGAATACTGATGTTAGTTTAGTCAAAAAAAAAATATTGATGTTAGCTACTAATTTTCTTATCAAAAAATGTGAAATTGTAATTTATTAAGTAAATAAAATTGAAAAGTTACTTGGATCGGTTGAAGGTGGCCGCTACACGGCGCCTAGGCGCTAGGTAGAGGTGAGCCACCCCAAATATGGGTTATGCGGCAGCAAAAGGCGGCTTCAGATTACTCGGCGCATATGCGGGCTCGACGGTCCCTCGGCGCTACTAGGCGGCGCCGAGGCTAGGCAAGTAGAATGTATATGAAAAAAATTTGTCTCAAGATTTCCAAAACTGACGCCCAAAATTAAATTAGACATAAATAACACCTAAATTTCATCTCAGTCACTCTGTTTACTCGAATATTAAATCATTCACGCAATGAGTGCCTCCTTCATGCGACAGTTTTCTTCTCTTCACCATCACGCTGAGTCCTCTGGACTCTTCTTGAAAAGTGAATAATGAAGAGTAAAGAAAAAAGGATTTTTTACCCAAAATGCACTCTGTACCACAATGTTAGTCTCAAAATGCATCCTAGACCGTTTTTTGTGTCAAAATGCACCCTGAATCTACATTATCGCTCCAATTTCGTCTGTTTCCATTAGAGAGGTTAAAGTCAGGGTTTAAATCGTCAAATTGTACACCTAAGCAATTAAATATTGAGGGAAAAACTAATGTGGCATCCACCTCAATATTTACCCAAAAGAAAACCTGAAGCTTACATGTGTTCGTGGCCCTCATCAACATCCTAACCGACTAAGCGACTGAGCGAAGAGAAACCCAGGTCGAACGACTGAGCTGCAGAGAAACCCAGCTCCGAGCGACTCCGACCCGATGGTGTGAAGGCGTGACAGCGCGAACTAGGTTCCTGAGCTACTCCGGCGTGACGGCGCGACCCAGGCGGCCCTTGAGCAACCCGTTTCCCTCCCCGACCCAACTGCAAACTGAATGGGCAGCCTCCTCGTCTCAACGGCGAGCAGCCAGCGCGAGCAGAAAGAAAGGAATCCACGCGCGACACCCACCCTTTAATTTCATAATCAGGTTACCATTTTCCCCAAATTTGTCCTAATTTTCTATTTTGGGCATTTTCTTTTCAAAAATGAATGGACCAAAAATGGAGACTGAAACATTGAATCAGCTAAATTGTTGCTACTGTGGGAAGACTAGTAAGATTCTCACATCATGGACCGAAAGGAATCCAGGGAGGAGGTTCCAAGTTTTCCCAAATCCAAGGGTGAGAATTTGGTTTATGTTTTCCAATTTCTTTGAAATATATGTTTGGGTAGTTAGTTTTTTGTGATAGGTAGACTGTGTTTCGTTCAAATTTCGATGAAATTGTATTTTTTGAAATCAAAGTTCGTTGTAGTGATGTCATGTTGACTGTGGTGGTTTACTTAGGATGTGCAGGGTGGTGAGGATGTGAGTGAGAGTAGGAGATTGAAGACACCACATTAGAGAATGGTTATGGCAGAAATTCAAGGTTCGCCATGCTTCCTATTGATTAAATAATAAAAATTTAATTCAATTTTCATAGATCTCTCAGTAATCAGCTGCAAGTTTATTAGAGTTTAGAGAAAGAGAAAGAGAGAAGCCTTCGGTGTTTGATATGGGCAGGTGTTGTTATGAGTTACGAGTTATGACATGTGGACTTGTTTGTTGTTCTAGTTTCTTTTTCTGTGTGCTAACATTACATTTACCCTTGGATCGGATTGAAGCTCATCTCAAATTCTGTTAGATATTGATTTGTTTTCTATACATTTCTTCATTATTATTATAGTGGTTACGAAGTTTAGAAAAAAAAAAGCCAAGAGGTGATGAAGGTGCAAATGTCAACAGGAATTAACAATTAGCATTACTTGTTGTCTACTGTCTCTTAATGTGTTGGTTATGTTAGGCGTGTTTTCTGTGTTAGTGCTCAAAATCATTACCCTTTATGACAAACAAACAATATCATATTGCTACTTCCTTTTTGCATAACAATTTGCTTCCTTTATGCATAAAGATTGAGTCTTGAGTCTCTTGACCATGGCATTTCATTTTGTATTTATTTATTGATTATGCAACAACCCAAAAAATTTGGAATTGGAATTGGAAAATGCAGAAAACGTTCAAACATGGGTTCCACATACAGCCCATGTCAGTTTTGTTCAAAAGTAATTGGTTGCAATAACATCCTTCTAAAAGTGCTACATTGGATATAAGTACATATTATTGGATAAATTCTTAGACACGAATTTGCTCTGAAAAGGTTTCGGAGTAACAAAATAGAATTACACTTCATAGGTCAAGAATTAGTAAGGAAGGTTGACGTTCATACTAAATTTTGTTAACTTGTCTGGTGATGTGAGGGAGGTGCATGTATGAAGAATAATTGAAAGATTATGAGAGGATTCAAAATATTTGGACAGTGAGAGTTGATTTGAAGTTTCATGTGGCTAGTTGGTGAAATCTCAACTTGTTTGGTGATAGCAAATTTCTTGATTTTTATTATCGCTACTGTGGAACAAACTTGAGCAACAAACTTTGATTATTGGCTTGATAAAGAAATCTCTATTGTTTTACTTTGATTATTAGCAACAAACTTTTTTTGGTGATAGAGAATTTCTTCTTTCTCTACTGTTTTACTTTGATTTTTATTATCTTTTTTCTCTATTGTTTTACTTTGTTTGGTGATAGAGAATTTCTTCTTTCTCTACTGTTTTACTTTGATTTTTATTATCTTTTTTCTCTATTGTTTTACTTTGTTTGGTGATAGAGAAATCTCAACGGCAGGCTTGTGCAACACACTTTGATTTTTATTATCGCTACTGTTTTACTTTCTTTGATTTGTAATATGCTATTTGAGCTGCATCAACCATACTCATAGCAATGAAAAATGATTATATGGGCATCAACCATACTCATAGCAGTATCATAATTTGGAGCTATATGAATGGATATTAAGGTTCTCAAATTTTGGACATTGATTGCTATTTTATGCAGGGTGGTTGTGGATTTTGGAAATGGCTGGATCCGGAGATGGGTCCTAGAGCTCAGACAATAATACTCGGACTTTTAAGGAAGCTTGACAAGTTGGAAAAGGAACTGAAAAACACCCGAGCTTCATGTAAAAATGCGTGGATTGGATGCTTGGTTTTGTCCACATTGCTTATTGGCTTGATATTTAAGGATTGAATGTAATAGGTGGTATGTAATGGATGTTTAATTATACCTCACCTTTTGAAAAATTGATATGAGTGTAATGGATGTTTAATTATAACTCAAACCTTTTGGAAAAATTGAGACCTTTGAGTTTGATGAGTTTTCATTTGAGCATTCATTTAACTTGAGCATTAAACTTGGAATCTGCATTTCGCACTTCAAATCAGGAAAAGTCTAATCAAGCATCATCAAGCATATATCCCCAAAAAAAAGGCCTAATCAAACATCATCAAGCATATGTCCAAGGTATCAAATTCACCATATATACATATATCATATTAAGTAGGGTGGCAACATCATACATCAATTCATGGACATCAAACTTCACTTCATTTCACTTCCTTCTCTTTGCTGGGGATTTGAACCTCAACCGTCTTGAAGGAGATTCACCATGTGCAGAACCTTGAAGTGGTGGCTGAGATTGAGCGTGCTGGCTACCACTACATTGTGACATGTCATGTATAGGTGGATTTGGTTGTGAACTTGCTCCAGGGGAAACTAGCTGCAGAGGAACATTCATCATCTTGGACATAGTTCTCGTCACCATGGTGTCAGCACATACTTGTTCCTTAGATTCTTTGCGTCGGCGACGTGCTTCTTGTCTTTTGGTGGCTTCAGCAGCTGCTTTTGCTGTGATTGGTTCCTTGAATTTGACAAATCAAACAACGAGGAAAATTAGCGACTATTAAAAATGTTGGAACGTTACGAAATAATCCATGTGTTGGGGACAATACCTTGCACTTGGTCATATTATCGCCCACTGAACCACAGTTGCTGCATCTTATCTCTGTGTGAAATCTTGGCAATTTAGTACTTGGTTTCTGCTTGGGCTCATCAGGTGCTTTTCTCCTGCTTTTTTTTGGCCTGCCAGGTTGCTTGTGGTACTTGGGTGGCTTCAAAAGATTTCTTCCAATAGATCTCCATTGGTCTTCACTTGTCATTGGCATTATGATTTGTGAGTAACACCTATTATATGACTCCACAATGTAGCATTCATCCACATAGTCCGTTGCATGACGACATAATCTGCTTATGGCACAACATGCATGTGGACAAGGAAGGCCATTAAGATCCCCCCTTCGACAAGAACATGACTTTGCACTCAAATCCATCCTAAACTGCCTTCCTGTATGTGAACTTATTTTAAAAATATAACTCCCTGCATGCATTGATATAAATTGTTGCCCTTGTTTCTTGTTTTTTTCCAACAGTTGCCTAATTCGTGGTCCAATTTGATGCCCATGCCACTGATCAGGGGCCAACCTACATATCAAGATAATATGAACACTCACTCAATATTAAATGAACCCTCAAGCTATCCATGCATGCCTGCTAAATTGTTTTAAAAAGTACTAACCTTCGTGTTGCATGCATCAACATGACATAAATCCTAATTTTCTCCAACATGGTTAATATAGGCTTGTCTCTTGTTGGAATGATAGCCTTATTGAAAGCCTCATTGAGATTGTTGGTTAAGATGTCGCATTTGAAGGCCGGGTTGAAATGTGCACGACACTATTGTTTAGAATCTCGTTGACATAGCCAATAATGTGCAGGCTCACTGAGTTCAAGCATCTTTTTCATTTCACTTTCAAACCATGATATATTAGTTGCCCGTGCTATTCTTTCAAATTGCTCTTTTAAAGACAACCCTTTAAAATATGCCTTGAAGTTGTCATACAAGTGTTTAATACACTGTCTATGCTCTGCATGTGGAAACAACTCAGCTACAGTTTCGAGAAGTCCTTTCTACTTATCAGTCATAAACAAATACCCATAGCTATTCATTATCTTCAAATCGTCCCCTAATATTTCCAAAAACCATTTCCAGCTACTATAGTTCTCGACCTCAACAATGGCCCATGCTATTGGATACATACCATTGTTTGCATCCACTCCCACAGTAGCCAAAATCTATCCCGGATGTGGGCATTTAACATGAGTGCCATCTAAGCCAATAAAAGGCCTGCAACCTTCAATCCAACCTTGTTTACATGGCCCTAGTGAGATGTACACCCTCTGAAATCTAGGCAACCCATCACCTTCAAGTTTCGACTTAATAAGCACGGTGCTTTGCCTATCCACTCTCTTCAGCTCCTCACAGTAATCCCGTAAGATTTTATATTGTCTAGTGTAGTTACCTTCAACCAATTCTATGGCCATTGACCTTGCCCTATAGCAATTGGACTTCCCTGGCCAATAGCCTGATTCTTTCCTTACAAGCTGTTGAAACTCCCCTAAGTTCCACTTCTTGCTTGTTAGTTGTCTTGGATACTTTCTCACCAACCACCTAGTATTTGCATGCATATTGTACACGCCCTTGTCACAATCGTGTTTAGGATTGAAGGTTTTCACTTGAAAGTATTCTCTCGGATTCACTCTTGAAGCATAGACGCTGAACTTACAATATTTCCCATCTCCACACACTACTTTGATCTTGTCAGAATTATTCTTCTTAAACTTCAATTCCCTCCCAATTATGACCGAATACCTTCTAATTGCTTCTCTGAAAATAGCGCCAGAAGCAAATTTCAAACCAAGCTCAAAAACAAGATGTTCCATGTCGGTTTCTGGATGGAAGTCCCTATATGCATTACCATAATTTTTATTTTGCCCCATACGTTCAGTTTGATCTTCCTCACTTCCACTATCTTCTACTTCTGAATCAAAGTTATTCAGCCTAGGTGAGCTTGCTCCAGCGTCCTCATCTGCCATATTCTGATCATCTTCAAGACCAATGGGATCAAATTTAGTAATTTCATGGTTTACATAATTCTGAAAAAGATTATCATCCATGTCCGCAATTTGAATACCCAGTTCTTCTCTGCCTTGTTCAAACTCGGTGTCAACGAACTCTGGATCAAGGTGATCATCTTCTTCACTTTCTGCATCTTCCTCACTTCTATTTTCAACATATGCATCTTCTGCCCTCTCAACACCATCAACTGCATGCACCAATTCCATAAAACCCATATTCAAAGACATATTCAAAAGCCAATTCAATTCCATACATAACCAATTCCATAAAACCCATATTCAAAGACCAATTCAAAAACAAATTCAATTCCATATATAATCAATTCCATCAATCAAATACCAATTCCATAAAGACTAATATATTGATTTCTTCGGGGTTCCCTTTTTTAGGCCTGTCAATAATTCTGAGTAAATAGGGAGGTAGAGTCATACCCTAACATAAGGGTTTGAGTAAGAAGCCCAGATATGAAACATATAATGTGTAAGTAGATATTTGTTAACTCGGCCCAATTTTTCATCACCCACCTTGACCCTTCCATTCCACCTATACTTAATAAACATAGTTCAAATGTGGCATTTGCATATGCGCCAAGAGATATGATTGAAATTGCAACCAGATAAGAGTACATCTCAATAATGAAAAAGACGGGTATAATGTTAAAAAAAAAAAACAGGGGTCTAGACACCTGATAACTATTTCTTAAAGCTCAACTGTTATTTCCTTTGGCTCTACTAGCATACTGTTATTTTTCCAAGAAGCAAATGATTTTTTTCCTTTAGCTCTACTAGTATAACAATAAAGAATGATAGGGTATAAGAGATTTAAGCTAACTCACTAATATTGAATTTAACATGAGTGTCATTGGCATGCATTGAAGTCGAACATGAAATCAATAACCCTCGATGTAGTTAGGAGTCAAACATAAGATATTTAGAATCCTTTGGTGTATTTATAATTGTTTTATAGCTGTGGGGTGTATTTAAGAAATCAAATACTGGTGGCTAGCAAATTGTGAGAATCAATGCCAAAGCTTCAAGTACTTAGTTCTTTTTGTACGCAAAAGACAATCAGCTGCTAATCTGTCAATCTTAACATGAATCTTCCCCAATTTTAATTGAACACATTTTCTTAAAATTAGTAAATATCATATTGAAATCCATGCACTAATCTGTCAATCTTAACATGAATCTTCCCTAATATTTAAGGAGAGTTCAAAATAATGAAGGGCAAGTTTTCTCATCTGCTATTCTCTCTTACTTTTATTCAAAATCGTAAAGCCAACAACGACAAAGATGCCAACATTGTATAATGATTTAAGAATCAAAGCAACGATAACCTTGCATTCTGTCTGAGATGGCTGGGTCGGGGAGGGAGACGGGTTGCTCACAGGCCGCCTGGGTCGAGCCGCCACGCCGGAGTAGCTCAGGAACCTGGGTCGCGCTGTCACGCCTTCACACCGTCAGGTCGGAGTCGCTCGGAGCTGGGTTTCTCTGCAGCTCAGTCGCTCAGTCGCTCAACCTGGGTTTCTCTTCGCTCAGTCGCTTAGTCGGTCAGGATGTTGATGAGGCCCACGAACACAGGTAAGCTTCAGGTTTTATTTGGGGTAAATACTGAGGTGGATGCCACATCAGTTTTTCCCTCAATATTTAAATGCTTAGGTGTACAATTTGACGATTTAAACCCTGATTTAAACTTCTCTAACGGAAATAGACAAAATTGGAGCGATAATGTAGATTCGGGGTGCATTTTGACACAAAAAATGATTCATGGTGCATTTTGAAATTAACATGATAATAGAGGGTGCATTCTGGATAAAAAACCAAGAAAAAAAGGGCAGTGAGTCAACCGTCAAGACTCAAAACTAAAAAGTAAATCTCTAAATGTGAAATAATCAGATAAATGAATAATAAATTAATAATGAAGGCTAGAAGACCAAAGTGATGATATGGAGTCAGAGTCAAAATTCAAAAATTTTAATTCGAACTTTTTTACTCCAAATTAACCCACACGTGTCCACTAGGCACCAAGCCACCAACTCTATAATTAATTAAAAGAATTAATTCAATATAATTAATTAAAGTAATTAATTTGACTATAATTCATTAATTAATTGCACATCTTATATATGAAAAAGATTATTAGAAGAAAATATAAAAAAAAAAGTTAAGAGGCTGATGTTAGCTTAACTTTATAGACATTTTTTCTATTTCATAAGCTTATGTTAATGCTTATATTCTTTATAAAATTTCATTTTTAATATATATCATTCTTAATCTCAATTTATTTATTTTTGTAATGAATTTTAATTATATAATTAATTGTTAGTATTTATATATTATATCTATTAATATTCATATATTATTAATTTATGAAATTTTGCCCAAAAAAAACTACTTACTTATCTGAGACCACTTAACGCCGTTGGTTGAAATTGATAGTTACTTTGATTTTCTTTTAATTTGATTTTTTTATAATAAAAATAGAGATATTAACTCAGAAATTAAGAAATGGAAGAAACCTTATACTTTATTCATGTCCACTCTTCGTTTAATCTAATCTAATGCTAAGCATCTTTGCACAATTTACATGGAACGATTCCATCCGCCTCAACTGGATAAACGATCACGTTGACCGTTTCAACCTAGCCATCATCTTCCTTTACAACCATCAGGCCAGCAAGTCAACGGCGCCTCGGGAATCAAATCTTCAACTCCTCCTCGCCTGAAATTTCCAATCTCCGGCGATATCAGCCCTGACCCCAGCAGTTCAAGTACATGACTTTCTGGATAGACTCGTCGGCCTGGTCCCGCCTCTCCTCACAAGCCCCCATAACTTCTGAGAAACCCGACCCGACTGCGCATGGTCGGATATCCGATGCGTCCCCGGATCTCCTCCTGGTTAGCTGGAAGGATCTAAGGCCGGATTTCCAGTTGCGCCCCTGTTCGGTAGGGGCTTGGACCACGGCGACGCTCGCCACCATCCACATTCGGTTCAAATGATTCATCATCTTTCCTTAAAGTTCTTGTTGAAATAGGAAATTAGGCTGAAAGTATTGATTGGTTGTTGCTTGTAAGAGTGTGAAACATAAAAGCAGAGGGGCATATTTATACGGAAATGGGGGAAGTGAATCTGCGTTTCAGGAAAACCACTGGTTTTACAGTAGGGTGGGAATGGTTTTAGGGATATAATTGGTGACTTCAGTGGGCGTGGTGGCCCACCTTGTTTTGGCGTTTTGTATTTCCTTTGGAGGTAGTATCAATGACTATTCAATTTGATTTTATCCTCAATTTCTCAGCACTCTGCTGTTTGACATGATGTGATGTTTATACGCTCAATTACACTCTGATAATTAAATTAAAATAATACTATTTAGATATACTTCTCCTAAAAAATGCTATTTAAATATATTAAATTAATTTCATTTAATAATTATATTGATATGATAATTAATAAATAATATTATTTTAAAAAATTTAATTATTTTAAAAAATTTAATTATTTTATATTTATATTAGATCATTTTTTATTAACATATTAAAATAATTACTAAATATAGTTAATTTAATGTGTCCAAATAATATTACCCATTAAATTAAAATTAATTTTTGTTACTTTATTAAATTAAAAGTTAATTCTAAGGACATGCATTAAATTAAATAATTTTTTTAGGCATAATTCCATGGTGTGGTCTTTAATGTTATCGTTGCCATGATTCGTAGTAAGTTTTGTACTCTTAACTTTAGGCATAATTCTTCTAATATCCGTACTGCTAGGAATTGGAATGTTGTTATTTCGTAGGTACTTTTAGTTTGGTGTGTTATCCTACGGGAGGTGTGTTGAGCTCTTGTGAGTTGTTATTTTTGTGCCTTGCGCATTGTGTTGGGTTTTTGCCCTTTAATATAATTTGATTTAACAAAAAAAAAATGAAAAGTAAGCACATATAAAGATCAATAGAAAAGTAATGTGTAGCTATCATACAACAAAAATGTATTATTTCTTACAACCTAGTTGTGATTATGATACCACCTAGTTGTTGCTTTTGATATTACACTAGTACTTAATGCCACTTTTTCCTTAAATTTATGTTTAAGCCTTTATGACTAAAAGATCAACTCCTTTATTTAATTACTCATATTATTCAATTTTTCATTATTATTTTTATATGTAATTATTTTAGTCGCATAACATATTTTTATAAGTTGGACAACCCTAACTATCTTCTCCTCCACTTCTTATTCGACTCCAAAGGAAATTCCCTTTGTAGCCATGAGGATGTCCTGAGTAAACCGGATAATCCAACAGGACTTTATGTCGATTTTATCGAAGTTTGTTTATTCTCAAATTTCATTTTCTCGCTTATCATTATGGTGTCAATTATGATTATTGGTTTCGACGTCCCGCCAAATCAAGTTTCTGATAAAACTCTTATCTTCATGAGCCTAATTTATCTTCACATGATTTTAACTTGTGATGCGACTCACCAAATTTTGATCGAGTAATTGCAGTTATCCATCGATGATGGTGGTCCCAATTATGGTAGATTGAAATGTTTGCAATATGATGATGGAAGATATTTCTTTTCGTCTTCGAAATTCTATGGAATAGGCAATAATGGCAATAATAGTCAGTGATAACACTAAAAGTGGTCTATTTGTACATTTTCTTGAGGTATTTATTTTTAATATTTTTGTGCGAATAAGTCCGAGAATTCTTCTTGCGGATTGGTTTTGTTTGGACTTCCCTTCGGTATGATTACAAAGGTCAGTTGCTGAGGAAGTAATGGTGTATAAATGATGAATGTAGATGATCCCATCGCTAGCTATACTAAAGATGAATTATTGAGTCCAAGATTGTACGGTTGTACCTACTATTCAGAAACAAAAATTGTACTTATCATTATCTAGGAAGCCTGCTGATAACATTTTGTTCTATTTTATGAAAAATTTCATACTTTATTGAACAGAAAGTAAACTATTCCTATAATGTACTGCTTGAGTACAGTGTGCATGAGTCTCTATGAATGAGAAACTATCTTCAGAAACTGGTTACCTTAAGAAATTACCTAAGTATGCCCACCAGACAGCTACTTTTTCTCCCTTTGTTGGTAATAATTAGTTGAATATTTTCTCAGATATATCGTGAGCAAGGACGATATTTTAAAGGAGATGAACATAAGATAATCTTGTCGTACTAGCTACTAGGCAGCCTATGAGGGGAAACAGGTGTCGACCTTATCCGAACACTGTTGACTCATCACCATGCATCCAATTCGTGTCCACCAGCGTCTCCTTCTCTCTCTAACACTACTGTCGCCTTCTAGTATGGGCCTCGCCACTCGTCGTTTCCTCTCCCAGGGCTAGTTTCGTCTTTCCAACGTGATAGGAAAATGATTGATATGGAAAGAAAAGGACACGTGACCCGGGTTTGGCTGTCTTCTGTGCCTTTGGCGCTATTGGATGATCATTACTCATGGGGTAGGTAGGGGCCTTCACGTGCCACTGTGGGGCTATGTTGAGTTTTTGCCTCTTAAAAACTTTTTGCCTAACTTAGGATTAGGATTACAAAGAATTGTAGAAGCTGAAGAACTTCTATTTTCATTGAACTAATTGAAACAACAAAATATAGATTCTTTATAGAATTACAACTCAAACAAACAACTAATTTAACTAAGATAAATGCTAGCTTTTAATGGATATCAACTACAAAACGTTTTCACGTTCTCTAAGAGTGGTGAACATGCTCCCCCAACTCTCAGGAGTTAGGAACACTACTTCTTTGAATTATTTCTTGCTAAGAAAGTAAATGACTTAAACCCTACTTGATATCAAAGACTACTTTCAACATCTTCCCATAAATTGACTTTCAGCAAAAGTTTAGGTTCTTCACCTATAGTCTTCATCTCGATCAGCCCTCCTTTGCCCTAGGCTAAGAACTGAACACACTTCAAGCTTCTTTTCAAGCCTCTCAAAAACTGGTTGCATAAGTGGTTTGGTTAGTATATCAGCCACTTGATCTCCACTCTTGGAGAACCTTAATTCAATAATACCATCTTGACTTAGATCACGAAGAAAGTGAAATCTTACATCTATGTGTTTGCTCCTCCCATGCATCATTGGATTCGTAGACATCTTGATTTTTGACATATTGTCTGTAAGACCTGTGTCCTGGAGGGAACGGTGAACAATCTCACATTCCTGCTAGGGGGAATGGTCTGGGAGAGGATGGTGGTGTGCCTTAAAGGTGTAGGCACACACCTATCTAGCACTAGGCCTCACTTGGCCGCGTTGGTTAAGGTGGTTACCTTCCAAGCATGAGGTCTTGGGAACAAAACCTTGCGGGTGCAGATGTGCCCAAAGAGCACAATATAGGGTTAGATAGAGGATGCCGATGTGCAACTCTGATCTAAACTAGGCCTTTTGAGAGCTCAAGTGGCTTTGGGGGAGATTGGAACCCCAAAGTTAAGGGAGTTGAGGCTGGTGCAATTCCATGATGGGTGACCCCCTAGGAAGTTGCACCATGAACTCCCGAAAACAAAGCCGTGAGGGCGAGGCCCAAAGCGGACAATATGGTGCTAGATGAGTCGGGTCCTGACCGAGGAGGGTTGGGTCCTGACAATTTGGTATCAGAGCCAGACCCTGACCGGGAAGTGTGCCAGTGAGGACGCTGGGCCTTAAGGGGGGTGGATTGTAAGACCCGTGTCCTGGAGGGGACGGTGAATAATCCCACATTCCTGCGAGGGGGAATGGTCTGGGAGAGGATTGTGGTATGCCTTAAAGGTGTAGGCACACACCTATCTAGCACTAGGCCTCCCTTGGCCGCGCTGGTTAAGGTGGTTACCTTCCAGGCGTGAGGTCTTGGGAACAAAACCTTGCGGGCGCAGGTGTGCCCAAAGAGGACAATGTAGGGTTAGATAGAGGATGCCGCTGCGCAACTCTGATCTAAACTAGGCCTTTTGGGAGCTCAAGTGGCTTTGGGGGGGATTGGAACCCCAAAGTTAAGCGAGTTGACGCTGGTGCAATTCCATGATGGGTGACCCTCTGGGAAGTTTCACCATGAGCTCCCGAAAACAAAATCGTGCGGGCGAGGCTCAAAGCAGACAATATGGTGCTAGATGAGTCGGGTCCTGATCGAGGAGGGTTGGGTCCTAACATTGTCACAATATATCACCATAGGTGTTACATCCCGTACCTAAAGTTAAAAATTGAAAATGTGTGATTACCAAATTACCACAAAATTGGGCCTTGATTTCTTCGCTTGTGAGTGACTTGTTTGGTGCGTGAGGCTGGAATGTGAGTGTTTTACCAGCCCAAGATAACCTAGGCTCACGATTAGAAGCCCAAACACACCCCAATTAGCACTAACCCCTTATTGTGGTCAAGTCCTTTCCATTGTTTTCCTTCAGCCCAAGCCCGATGTGAGGCCCAAATTCAATTGCCTAAATTATACTACACACTAAACACACGCACCATCTCCAAATTCCACCACACATGCTCTTTATTATTCACACATGCATATGCATACACTCTCGAGAATCCACACCTCGATCAAGCTTGAACAAAAAACAACCATTTGAAAGCTGCCCATAGAAACCCAATCCAGTGAACCATTGACTCCTCCTTTCCTATTCGTTTCGATCCCATGGACTCAAATAAGACCCGCGACGACCAACTGTGACCTTGGGTCGTGCTCAGCCTCCCTAAACGATAAATCTAGGACTGTCAAAATTGACCCACGTCCTTCCATGTTTCTTTGCCACCGCAAAAATTGTCTCGAAGACCCGAGAACCAGTTGAGAAAGACTCAACCCGACTTCGACCCAACTATGACTCGACATGAATTGAGGACGTTCTAGGTAACCTCAAGTCTTATAATTTAGACCATCATAATGCCCTTATTTTCAACTTCGAGCTAGGCTAATTGTAAGTTGAATTTTCGGAAGGGTACGGAGGAGGAGAAGGTGGTCGGAAATCGCTAAGCCGCCGGAAATCTAGACTTCCACAACTACTCAAGTACAGTCTCCATTTGAAAACTCGACTACTGAACTCCTCTCCTCAAAACAATCCTTTTAATCGGTTTTCTTGTTGCATTGAGCGGAGGAAAATGGTGGCGCAAGCTCTCGCATTGGGCCGAGGACTACGAAATCTGGAAATCTCTAGAGCCACCATGATTTTCGACAAGTTCATGTATCACTCTGGTAGTTCCTAATCCTTCTAACTTAGACCAATAGATTCCTCATTTCATAGCGACTATAACCGCGCATTGGTATGTGACACTTGAGGCCGTTTAGGCCTTGAACGAAGCCTCATTGAAATCTGCTCGTCTGAGGAACAGTTCAGCATCCCAATCAGTTTCTAGACATCCTTGGTAATTTATTGACATGTTAATATGCTATTTAGAGCCTTGAGACATTTTCGAGCACTTTGGTAAAAATTTGACTGAAAATAGAGTTTTCCCACTTTCTGGCAGCCTTTAGCGTCGGCGGCAACGGCGGCCGATCGTTATCTCCAGCGGCTAGACCAGCCGTTAAGTTTAATGGACGACATTAGTTTTTTTTATTGTAGAATATGCTAATGGTGTTATAATATTCTGTTACAAATTAACGATGTCAAAACTGGCATCAGAAGGGAATATTCCCAAGAATATGCCATACGCGTGACCCTGTGCGGCACGTGTGGCATTGTGATGCACGAGTAACACATGTGGCATTGTGATGCACGAGTAACACATGTGGCATTGTGTTGCACGTGTGGCACTATAGAAGTCACGCACAGAGCATGGTATGTAACAACCCGTCCCAAATTCACGGGATTAATTAAGGATAATTAAGATTTATCCTGACTAATCGGAATTTAGTTGAGGATTTTCAGACAGTCAATGTAAAATGATGATTTTGCCCCTAGGAATGGACAAAAAGTTAACTTTTGACCTGGGTGGTAGATTACACGAGGATCGAGGACCGTTACGTAGCTCGATATTACGAGTTCGTAGACAGGCGGTACATCGAAATTCAATGTCGTACGTGAAATTTACGATTCACGGAAGGAAAATAGAACTATTCACGCAAACCGAGAAAATTGGACAAATGGTAGTTTTGGATTCGGTTGAAAATTTGGGTGGAACAATCAGTGAACGACACCTATCCCTCATCTGATTGGCCCAAAACCCAAGCATGTGGGATCTATTATTTTCATTTTCATCTCTTTTGTTTCCTTTGTAACCTGAAACCCTCCCAAACCCAAACACCTCAACACTACCTCACCTCACCCTTCTATTTCTCCATCATCTCCATCGCACATCATCTGGAGTGAGTGAGTGAGACCAGAGGAACGGAGAGGGAATACTGAGCACAACGAGGACCACGATGGTGGTAAGAAACCCGTAACCCATTTTGACCCCATTTTTGGAAAACCATTTTATGACGTTTGTTGATCAATTTGGATGATCCTAACGTGTTACTAGGACTTAGACGAGTGATTTGGGACTGATTAGAACAAGATTGGTAGCCTATGACGTCTGGAAACTGAGGTGGAAGATCACAGTTACTGTTCATCATGAAACAGGTAAATTCTAGATCGATTTTCTTGTTTTTGATTAGTTAGAACGATTACTGGTTGTGGACGATCATTTAGGAACAAACTAGGATGAAAATGGTGTATAAATGATGAAATGGGAGTCGGGTCAAGTCGCGGGTCTGCACGACCCAGTACAGTAAAATGGGTCTAACCCACGAAAGGAAAAAACGATGATGTCAGCATCACATTTCAGATGTCGGGCCACGTGGCCCAGTCAAGAGTCGACACGTGTCATTGTCAGTACCTAGTTAGTACTAACATGTTAGTGATGTGGACCAATCAGATGGTGCCACGAGTCACTGACATGTCAGTGACATAGACCAACGGGCTGCTGACATGTGGCACCTATTAGGATGACGTCAACGTTGACTAACCATTGACCTGATCGTTGACTGTTGACCTGACCGTTGACTTTTTTATAAACGTTGACTTTCACCCGATCATGGGGGCTCATGGTCGCCAATCTCGAGGTGGGACTAGTATCATTTTAAAGGTTTTGACAATACGAATCTAATAGTGGTGGTTTCGAGTTGATCGGAGATCTTTAAGTGGGTCAAATTGAGATTTTTAGCCTAGGGAAGCATGTCCGAGACACGTTGACTTTTCTCGAAGTTTTGGGGGTTTATGATTAGGACTTGTATAGATGGTTAGTGACTTTTGAGTGTCATTTGGACTGGTCCGGATGACCCAGAGAGGTTGGATTAGCCCGGATAGGATGACGACATGAATTTTGAGGCGCATCAAGGACGGTCTGTGAGTGGACACTTGTTTTCTAAATATGACTGTTTTATATGGTTTATATCTATGATTTGAAATGCCTTGAGTGCACATGATTGTGGTATTTGGTATTTACGTATTTATACGTATTCCAGGGTTTGTGGTTTTATATTAGGTTTATACGTGCTTGTGTTTTCAATAGTTTGATTAATGGAATAATTTCAGATTTGGAAAAATGGAATCGGACTTGAGACCCATTTGACATATGAACTATCGGACTTGAAGTCCATTTGATTTAATGAGGTATCGAGCATGAGGCCCATTTGGTTTATACTATCGAGCTTAAAGCCTAGTTGGTTTGTGATATCGGGCTTGAGTCTTAGTTGTGGTTTACGTATATGATATGTGGAAATGGTTTATGAAAATTATACTTCGGGAATGAGACCCAATTGTAGATTTACGATGGTTTTTTGGAAATGGGACGGATGAAACTATATTCCGGGCGTGGGCCCCTTTGAAAGGTTTTGAGATGATTTTTGAAATGTTTTCCATATACCATCCTTATGTGTGGATTGTCTCCACCAGATGTCAGGGACACTAGAGTAATCACGGTGCATTGCCTGAGAGGGGTCGCCCTACGGAGAAACCGTAGAAAGGCTCACGTCGAGAGCCTCAAGATCAGGATTTCATGAGGGTAAAACCTCCCCCCTCCCCCGAGAGGGTCATTGACCTGGGTGGACTGTAACGACCCGTCCCTAATATTAGGATTAAATATTAATTAATTATGGATTTAGAATGACTAATCAGGGATTAGTTGAGCAAAAACAGACGAACGGTGTAAACTGACCGTTTTTCCCTTAGTCTTAGGTAAAATGTTGACTTTTGACTGGGGGAGTCCACGTATTAGGACCGATGACCGTGATGTAGATTGGGACGTCACGAGTCCGTAGACAGGCGGCAGGTCGAAATCGAACGTCGAACAGATAAGTTATGGTCACAGGAGCGAAATTGCAAATTTACGTCTCAGGATTCCGATTCAATAATATTTAAATCTAGTGGACAAATATTTTGATGTGGGACCCTTGGATGAGTGACAAGTATCACTCATCCCATTGGCCATCTTCCCTAAATTGTGCATATGTTGTATTAAAATATTATATTATTATTTTCCCTCCTTATCTCTCTCTTCTCTCCCGTGCGATTATCTTCATCTTCTTCATTGTTTTTCTTCTAAGCCATGAACCCACACACACTAAACCCTCTAATCTTCATCAATATCAATTGAGCCATGAAAATGAATGAGAGAGTGAGGTGAGACGATGCTGGTGGCGGCGAGTGTGTGAAACTGGTGTTTCGGTGAGGGTCGACTGAGAGACTGAAAAATAGAGTGATTGTGAAATCAATTCATACAATCCCTTTGATTTTCATCATCTGTTAGTGACTCGTGAAGGAAAAAAGAAAGGGTAGAAGGTGAGGAATGTGGTGGTGCCTTCGTGATGAGGCCTGTCGTGGACGGTGGCCGGGGAACCCGAAAAATCGTAAGTTGGATTAAAAAATGGTGAGTTGCGATTTAGTGTTTGTTGTGAGGTTTTGATGTTTGGAATTTGTTTCTAGAGGTTCTAGAAAGCGTTTGGGGATCAAAAGCAAGGAAGAAGGTGGCTGGAAACATGGAAACTCGATGATGGGAAGTTAGCCGGTTTATGCTTAATCGGGAAGGTACTTTCTCGTTAGTAATTTTATGTTTTGACATTGTATATTAATAGGAAATGAAGGGACGAAGATAATGGTAGAAATAGGATCGAAAATGGACTGAAATTGGACAAAAACCAGGAACGCCAGTTCGGGTTGGACCTGGTCGGTTTGAACCGGGTCGACCTGAGGTAGACAATGATGAATAGTACAACGCATGGCTCCCACGCATTGTGCCTTTGGGCGACGCGTGAGGGTGTGTGGGCCCTCTTTTCGAGGCACGGTTAACATGACTTTTAATCTATTCGATGTAACGAACATTTTGGGACTGGTTTCGTGTTAATCAGACACCGTTTCGATATAGTTCGGAGTGTCCGAAATTTTAGGATCGCGTTTTAAAATGTTTTAAATTTTTTTTGAAAATTACGTGGCTTCAATGAGAGGTTAATAAGGTAGTTAGTAACCCCCTAGTATGTCTTGGACAGGTTTGGAAGTCTCGGTGATAGTGATGTGGCTCGTAAGGGCGTATGGCACGCATATCGAGCTGACAGCTAGGGCGGTCTGCGAGTGGACAATGTTTTCTAAACTGTGATGCATGCATAACTGTTTTATATGTTTTATTTATGCGATTTCTATAGTGATGATTAAGGACTTGGTGATTTACATGGTTGCACGTATTTCAAGGTAAAGCTCGTATTTACATGTATTTCAATGTTACGATTTTATACTATACTGTTACGTGCTTGTGGTTTCGGTGATGGTTTGATGATATGGTTTTGGTTTTGGAAAGATAAACTCGGGCATGAGACCCATTTGAATTGTGTGATCGGGCCAAGGGCCCAGTTGGTTTACGAAATCGAGCTAAGACCCATTTGAGTGATGTGATCGGGCTGGGGGCCCAGTTGGTTTATGAAATCGGGAATGAGACCCATTTGTGATTTATAAATGTGATTTCGTGTCTGGGACCCAATGTTTCATAAACGTGATTTCGGGTCGGGGACCCTAAATGGATTTGTGATGTTTTATGGAAATTTCGGGCAGAGCCCTTTAAGATGTTTTGAAATGGCTTTATAAAACTGTTTTCCATATACCATCTTGATACGAGGATCTGTGGATGGTCTCCTCCAGGTGTCTGGGACACTGGGGAAGTCACGGTGCATTGCCTGCGAAGGGTCATTATATGAAGCGACCAGACCGTATAGTGACTCAGGAGTAGGATTACTATGATTAGACGTCTGGGACGTCAGACAACTGGGATATCAAAGATATGGACCCGAAGATACCCCATGCAGTACGCGTTGCTTATACCGTGAGATATGACGTCTGGGACGTCAAGCGTTTACGACGCTAGGCATCTGGGATGCCGAGGATGGTTATGTGGTAAATATGGATCATTGGATTTGTGAAATGGTATTTCGGTGTTTGTGGATTTGTGCTTATGGATTTGGGCAGTGGCCCACTTGGTTCGAGATTTACGAATTTTGGTATTCTACGGTTTTGGGCTGAGTTCCCACACATGTTTAATTTTACGGTTTTTGGGCTAAGATCCTAATGGTTTATTTAAGTAAAATGTTTGATTACTGGTTTTCGATGCATGCATACTTTTTAGTGAAGGGAATAAATATCTTAATGAAATGTATTTTATTAAAGTTATTGATTTTCGGCCACTCATAGTTTTTAATGGTTTTAATGCCCTTTAGGTTGATCACGGATGCAGGCTATAGTAGGGACCAAGACATCACACTACTCCACTGATCCTGGGGCGCTTTGGAAGCCCCGTATGGGCTAAGGTATGTAGTATCCCTTGTCTGACACTTCGTGTCAGACGAGAGCATGGTACATCCCACATTAATCTAGGGGGGATTGGGATGGGTCATGTCAAGTGGTATCAGAACGAGGTTGTCACTTTTCGAGTAAACTGTGTAGTTCTTGTGGTACACGCAAGTCGAGGATGCGATGTCGCTATGGGATACAATTCGTTATCAACCTAATAGTTAGGATGCTGGTATGATGGTTAGTGGAATTAAATCGTGGATAGTTTTGGTTCGACAGTCGATGCCTGGGTATGCCATAGTTCTGTTATGGTTTGGTAGTGTGCGACCCTACTGAGGGATGAACGTAATAGTACTTTAGAGTTTTGATCGTGGGATGGTTATGTCGGGATCGTCTAACACTATATTTCAAGATTGGATATGACGATACTGTGGAGTTGTGGCCATTAGACGGTCTGGTCATGTTGAGTTGGGAATTGTGTTGCTGAGGCTAGCGGGGTTTCTTGAACCCTAGTTATGATTGATGGTTTAGAGAATGTGAGTACAAAGGAGTTAGCTGATGACCTTAGTTAGAAACCCTAGTATGCGATGTATGGTTCGGAAATGTGAGTCGGCGAGTGGTTTGACTTTGGCGGATTTTCAGACTCAAGACCGTTGGTTGGTCATGTCATGTCAGCTTTGGCGATGGTACTGCACTCTACAACCAAAGTTGTGATTATCGGTTGGGCCTAGTTGGTTGTCATGCTATCCTAATTTGTGATGGATAGTTTGATGTTGTGAGGTCATCGATGACCTGGCGGACAACACTGATTAAGTCGAGTTGAGACTAGTTAGAGATTGGTTGGACAGGTTACCAGGGTTTGGTACTTGTCGATGGAATTGTGGAGTGGGGATACAGAGTAGTGAGTACTGGCGGTTGATTCTAGTTGGATACAGACCTCGATAACGATAACCGTTGGTCAACAGCCATGAGGAGATGGCTAGCTATCGAGGGTGATTGGTGTACTTGTGGTCGTTAAATTTGGGGGGCGTTTAGGGAACGTTCATTATCTTATTATGGTTTGTCATAGTAGTGGTACTCATAATTTTGTAGTACGATAAAGGCGGAGTTCCTTTGACTTGAGCAGTGGTACAGGGTCGTTGCTCGATATGAACAAAGATCCAGGATCGTCTGATTCGCACACTGCGTGTTGGTGATTGTGATGACGATGAGCCACAATGATAGGTCATTAATTAAGCATTATTTTATATTATTTTATACCCTTTATACTTGAATTTTAATATTAAAATAATAAATAATTAGATAAAATAATATATTTTATGATATTTTTGTATGAATAAATAAAGCATGCATTTTGGAGCATTTTGGCTAAAGAATCGTCCCGATCGGAATTATAACGAAGAAATTATGGACGAAATTCGATGAAAATATTAATTAATAATTTAAATTAATTCAGTTGCTAAAAAGCCCAAATCATTTTTTTTCTGCTGCCCAGTTTCTGCTAAAACCTATCACGCCAGCCCAGGGCCCGCGACGCCCAGCCCAAAATCCATTTCAATTCATTGCGCAGGCCCAGAAGGCCTAGGCCCACGTCATAGCACAGCCTCAGCCCAACGAAGCGCGCCTACCGAAGCTCCCAGCAAACCAACGGAGCGCACCTTCCAAATTGGTCAATTGCTCCACCTGCGCGCCTGCTGATTTCCACCAAACTTGTCAGCCACCTGCCACCCAAATCATTGCCCTTTTTTTTGCAATTCCTCACCAAATCCTCAACTGCTCCCTTTGCAGATTTTTTTTCAGGATGACTTTTGCAGATTTTTCTGCAATTATCAGCCATTTTTCAGCCAAAACCATCCCTAATTTCAACATTTTTCATCATTATTCATCATTTCATTTTTATAATTTTTTTTTGTATTTTTTTATTTGAATTTCGGCACTCCCTCTATAAATAAGGAGACCATTTCACTTGTAATGACGGTCCCCATTTTGGTTCTCTTTTTAGTAGTTTAGGTTCTTTTTTTCTCTCTTTCACTCTTCATTTAAGTTCATCTTCTTTCTTTTTGTTCTTTATTTTTGGGGACCATTTTAACTTCTTGTAGATTTTCTTATTAATTAGCTTTCTTTTAAGTCTTATTCTTAATTTATGTTATTTTTATATTAGTTCTTAGTTTCATTTCTTCTTAAATTTGTTCTTGTAATTTTTCTTTGAGATCTCTTAAACACATTTTTATGTTTTCCTTAAGAAATATCTAGGCTGAGTATTTCCGAAATAATTATAGAATTTAAGTCCGAATTCTTATGTTTTATCATCCATCTTCATAAGGTTCCTTCTGCTGTTCAGAGAATTTTATGAATAACATTTCATTGTTTCCATCCACTTTCAGAATCACAAACTGTTCTTGGGTTCCGAAAGTGTAACTTTATTCCATTTAGTTAAATTCTTGTTATTGTTTCGGTTTACTTTATAATTCAATATATGTATTGGTGTTTTCTTTCTAACATTTGTAAGTAAGAATGCAATCTCCATGTATTTTACTTTTTGAATTTATTTTACTTCATATGTTTTAGTACTTAAACTTCGATTCGAAACTAAATGTTGATCCGTTGTTCGGGGCATTTAGAATAGAGTTGAAGAGATTTAATGTTTGGCCGTTGTTCGTCGCATTAAATCACAAACTTAAGGTGAATCGTACTGTTGATAATAATCCGCTGTTCGGTGCATTTATAATATGAAAAATGTATGCATGTATTTGAGATGATTAAGGTAGGATTTCGTGATTGGTTCAATATGAGCATGATGTTAGAGTGTTGGTAAAAATATGTGTTTGAAGAAATTTCAATTGTACAAAAGTTAAAGTAGAAGTAGAATTAAGTTCTTAATTATTTTTACTTGTTTTCTTTATTCTATGATTACAATCTTTTCAACCCCCGCCCTCCCCCCCTCCCACCCCCATTTAATTCTTTATTCTTTTATTCTTTATTTCATTAATTCTCTTCTTCATTAATTCTTTTATTCTTTAGTTCATTTATTCTTTAATTCTTTATTATATAATTATTTAATTATTTAATTCTTTATTATTTAATTATTTGATTATTTAATTATTTAATTATTTAATTCTTTAATTCATTATTCTTTTATTATTCATTATTCTTTTAACTAACATATTATTAATATTCCGTAATTTTACCGGTTAAAAACGATTCATATTTACCAATACTATAACTACACACAAAGAGTTTAATTTTCATAACACTCAAATTATGTGTTTAATTTAATGCGTAGTTTGGCGTTATCAAGTTGTGATGTGACTACGTCGTGATGGGCATACGTGCAGTACCTGAGATTCGGCAGAGGGTGAGTGATGGACTGGATGAGATACAGTAGGGATTGTGATGTGTTGGGTTAAGTCCCAAAAAGTATGAGATGATTGGGTGATGAATGGATAGAAAGGTACGATGAGACACGAGGAGTTTTGTATGAAGCAGGGGACATCATCGTAATTAGTGGATTCGGGGAGTTGTCGTCAACCCGAAACTTGAGCGGTTGTGTGTTTCTTGTCTCACGAGGAAGTGCTAAGATTTTATTGAATTTGGAAGAAGCCGAAGAGAATCAATGGTAGTGTTGATGTAAGATTGTGTGATTGTGAATAACATAGAGACCCGAGAGTTGAGCCTGTAAAGATTGAGATGAGAGAACAAAATAGTAATGAACTACATCCTTTTGGATGTGCATAAACGGTTATAAACGGACAAGAGGTCTGGGTGATAGATTGGTTGCAGACACGTGGTTGTCCGAGTGAGTTGAGGATTGGAAGTCCAGTGGTTGGACATGACATCTAGTTGGAAGCATATCTATTTCCAACATGGTTGGAACTTCGGAATCAAGAAAAGTTGTGATTGAGACGATGAGGAGGGTGTTTGATTCCGAATTGGGGATGGATGTCGAGAAGTTTTCAACATATATTATTGGTTGGTGAAGGTGAACTTGTCATTTTTTCTGCCCTGTAAATGATGATGTTGGGTGTCACCAGTACGGTGATCGTGTATTTGTTGGTGGAACCATGATTTGTTTTGGGTCATCAGGAAGAGTTGGGTAATTCGAAGTTAGGTGAACGTGATTTCTCATTTTCTGCTTGGTGGCAGACGATATTGGGTTACATGGTGTGGTGGGTGCAGTGAGTTTGTGTTTGCACTCACGTAGGATGAATTTTGATGTTATCGTCTTGGATCATCTTTGATTTTCCCTAGGTGGGATGACAAGGATCGATATGAGGTAATTAGAGAGGACCCACAGTCTAGACGTATTTTGTCACTGACTGATCTGTTTAGAAGTGAAAGTGGTTGAGAAACGATTTGGTAGGATACGAATTCAAAGAGGGTGTAAGACCCTATGATCTGAAATCTAGTCGTTAGCGGAGTGAGCATTTGAGGATTCTAGGTGAATCAGGATCATGGTGTTGAGGATATAGGGCATTGTGACGATCGAGGATCGTGAGGTTAATGATCGGGTTATGTGGTGGATCAGGATGGCGTGGATCGTGATGTCGTGCCTGTGCTGGTAGACTTTGCCTTGCCGATTATGCTAAGATAGGAGTTGAGGAGAATCGTTTTCTGAGACAATTGTAGAATCTTTTGAAATAGTTGAGTGATTTGAGGTGTGTACGATTTGTCTCGGATAATTGACTATGTGGATGATGGGATTGACTTCCTTTCGAGGTTGATCCTGTATGATATATTAATAGAATCAGTGGGTATCCGACAAGGTCGGATTGGTCAGTCTTGGATATGTGAATGATGGGATTGGCATCCTTATGAAGTCAATCGAATATGATATGGTAATCGAATGAGCAGGTAACCGATAGGTTCGAAGTTGGTGTGTCTCGGTAGACGTGGGTGAGATTGGATGCCCATTTGGCATCAATGGGTATGCCATGGTGGGTGTGTAACGACCCGTCCTTGATTTTAGGATTAATTAAGACTTAATTATGGATAAAAAAGACTAATCAGGGATTAACTGAGGATTAATAGACGTTCAGGGTGAAATTAAGATTTTGCCCCTAAACGAGGGCTAAAAGTTGACTTTTGACCCTAGAGGTCTGATGCACGAGGGTCGAGGATCGTTACGTAGATCAATACGAATCCATAGACAGGCGACACGTCGAAATCGAACATTCACAGTGGTACGTTTTAAGAGAAAAAAGTGGACTTTTATCTTGAGTGGGGCCCAGATCTTTTCCCCAGGCCCAATGGATAAGTGACAAGTGTCTCACATCCATTGCTCCCATTACACAGACACATGCACCTCCCTTGTCTATGTTCATCCAAACTAAACCCGAACCCCATCGAACAAGACCCCAAATCCCTTCCTCCACCTGATTTCAATCTGAGATGGAAATAGAGAGTGACTGAGGGCCGTGAGTGCATGATGGTGGCTGGATGAGGACAGGACTGCCGTGGACGGCGGCGATGGCCCAAGAAAAAGGTAAACCCGAACCCCCCGTTTATTTCAAATTTCAAATTCGGGTTTTGGACGTGAGGGGAGTTGGATGTTGATTAGGATGTGTTTAGAGGGTTGGTAGGTTGATTAGGAGGTGGTTTTGGATGGTGGAAAGTGGATGTGCAGCCCGAAACGGCGGCCGGGAGAAATTCGGTGGCCGTCCACCGAAATTGATTTCCGTCCAAGTTAACACAAATGGGACCCTTAGGATTGAGTTTGGGCCCTTGGTTATGCCCTAAACATAGAAAGGAAGGTTTGGTTCAAAATGGTTTTCAGAACCAATGGGTTTTAGGATTGGTTTCTGGGATTTAATGACATAGGATGATAGGAAATGATGTTAGGATGGTATAGGAATTGAAAGGGAAGAAAACGAACCAAAAATGAGAGAGAAAATAGCTTGAACCGGTTTCATCAGTTCAGCTAGAGTGGGTTGCAATGATGAACCAAACCGGCCAGTCGGCTGGAGGTCAGGGATGACCGTGCACGGCACATGGCTCCCACATGCAACCCCTTTGGCTGGCGTTTAAGGGCGTGTGGGGCACAATCTGGGGAAGTGTTCAACATAAGAAATCATCCTTTCGATGTAACGATCATTTTGGGACTGGTTTCGAGTCGATCAGACATCATTTCGATATGGTTCAGGATGTCCGAAGGTTTAGGATCGAGATTAAAAATAGTTAAAAATTCTGGAAAATTACTGGGCTTCAATGAGGGGTTATTTAAGTAGTTAGTAACCCTCTAAAGTGATTTGGACAGGTTTGGGAACCCAGGATACGGTGATTAGCCCGGGAAGGCGTATGGCGCGCATAGAGAGGCGGTAGCTCGGACGGTCCGTGAATGGACCTTATTTTTTAAATTGATGCATACATAAATGTTTTATATGTGTTTGTGAAAATTTTTTGTGATACCATGAGTGCATTTGTGTGTGTTTACATATTTGCACGTATTTCGAGGTTTTCTATTTTATACGGTGCTTGTACGTGTTTGTGGTTTCGGTTTTAATGAAATGGATTTGGATTTGAAAAGGTAAACTCAGACATGAGACCCATTTGATTTTGACTCGGGCATTTGGCCCTATTGAAGACCTACGAGTCTGAGTCGGGGTCGCTACGAGTGTTGTGTGCACGGTGACGGACGACATGACGCTCGCCTCCGGATTAGGATGTGTTCCTTCTGGAGATGACACGATGCACGTCCCGTTGTCGAGCATGCACTAGAGGCTCGATTTTGGAGTGCTGACGGTTTAGGAGATCGATCGGTGATATGTGCACCATGATTCAGAGATGGTCGTGTCGGTTGATATGTTCACGGCGACATATCAGGACTGAGAGCGGTCCTGGACGGATGGCTACACGCATCACTACGATTGGAATTATGACTAACCCTGAGGTATCGGGCTCGATGCCCAGTTGATTTTGAGTTCGGTCTTGAGGCCTAGTTGTTTTACGATTGTGATTTTGGGTCGGGGACCCGAAATGGATTTCTGGGTTCATGACGGTTTATGGGGGCCGGGCATGAATCCAGCATGAGACAAAATGAAACTCCACCCATCATCTAGTTCTAATTCCGAATCCAAATCCGCAATTTCGTAAGAAATCCCGGATCCAAGCCCAGACATCACATTTAAATTCATATCCAAATCCGAATCCGAAATCATTATTCCGTAAGCTAGCATTTGGAATAATCATTCTGTACCCAAATCCAGAAATATACTTTCAAGTTCCAAAATCGAATCCTGAATCGTCACCCAGAAATTTGATTCCAAATCCCGAAATCTCATTCACATTTACCATGACACACCCAAAACCGAACCTATCGGTCACCTGTTCAATACACGTGATTGACTTCATAGGGAAGCCAATCCAACCTCCACACGTCTAAGGTTGACAAAATTCAACTACCTTGAAAACCTACTCACCCGAGTAGAATACCATACGGGCCCCACTTCGAAAAGAAGTTCAATCTCGTCATTTACGACTCACACACCCAAGTTCGTATCGATCCAAAATAATGACACCAATACTCATCCTACGTGGATGCAACAAAACTCACTGCACTCACCACGCCAAGTACCCCAACATCGTCTGCCACCAAGCAGAAAATGAAAAATCTCGTTTACCTAATCTCGAATACGTAGCTCCTCCTAATGACCTAAAAACACACATGGGCCCACCAACCAATACACGCTCAACGTACTGGTAACTACACTCAACGTCTGCCAGGGCAGAAAACAAGAAGTCAACCCCTATGACTTCGGAATACCAATCACCCAAAAACGAGCACCACTCTCGTTCCCCAATTACAACTCTCCACGGATCTAAGGTTCCAACCATGTTGGAAACAGACATGCTCCCAACGAGAAGTCAAGTATAACCACTAGACTTCCTACCTCCTCAACTTACTTGGACAACCACGTGTCCACAATCAATCCGTTATTGTCCCGTTCGTACATCCCAACCTTTACAGGTTCAACACTCGGTTTCCCAAGTTCTCAATTATACCTTTTATCCACTCATCGCTGGTTATCTCACCACCATTGGGACTTATCCCAACATAGCACAATCTTAACTGGATCCCATCCAGTCCATCACTCAACCACTACCGAATCTCAAAGACCGAGCATATGTTCATCATGACGGAGTCACACCCCAACTTGTGGCTCATCGTTAACACCATCACCGACACTAGCACCAGCGCTAGTACCAGCACCAACACACTATCAACAACACTAGTATCAGTACACATGCATCCATACTAGCATCAGCACAAAAGTACCAACCCACAAACATTCATACTTGCACACCATGTACAAATACGACAACCCTGGATCTCCGTTCATACCGAACGACGACCCCGTACCTCACGACTATGGGTACCACTATTCTGACAATCCACATCAGGAAAACGAACGTTCCCTGAACGTCCCCTGATCCCCAATTATTATAACCACACTAATTACCCTCGATAGCCAGTCATCTCCATATGACTACCGACTAACTGTCATTGCTATCGAGATCCGCATTCATACTTCACACTAATACCCGATCCAACACGGGATTCCATAATTTATCTCAGAACCGTATCCGTAAATCGAATCCCATGATTCTGACTAGACTCACCAAAGCCATCCACATGGTCATCCATGACCTCAGCCGCTCGTCGCAGCACAAGTTCTCACCCGCTAACCGCAATTAAGGTTTACCTTTTTAATTCTAGGGTTCCACAATCACACCCTATGGTTCACCCTAACCCAACCACTTTCCGTAATATAAAATCCACGACCTGACCGACCCCGCTGTCCTGACATCGAATAGACGTCAAATCCAATCCTACCATCCCATCAACGTTGGTTCCACCACTAGGTCATCGGCCAACTCCGATGAACCAACATCCCTCACACTAGAAACCACCACAAGGGTTCACATTTTAAACCATTACTCACATGAGGTTCCCCGAACCTGGCTGCACCTAGCAGCACAACAATTTAATATTACATGACCGAACCAACGGTCCCACAATACCAGTTCATCACAATCAACCCCACTTGGGTCGAATCACATTATCGCACGGCGTATCGGGCCAATCACACTCCATCCACTATCCAAACCCAAAAATTATCTATCAGGTTGATAACGAATTGTAACCCAAGGAAACATCACACCCTCGACCTGCGCACACAAAAGAGCAACCGTGCTCTGATACCAAGTTGACAGGACCCGTCCCAATCCCCCCGGGATTACCGTGGAATGTGCCCTGCTCCCGTCCAACAAGGGGTGTCGGACAAGGGATAACCAAGAGCCACTGCCCAAACGGGGCATCCAGAGTGCGCAAGGATCGATGGAGGAGGTGTGCAATGTCCTAGTCTCTGCTGCAATCGCATCCGTGATCAACCTGAAGGGCATTAAAACCAAAAACTGTGAGTGGACAAAAACCAGTAAGTTCATCAAATACCTTTATAAGACATTTATGCCCTCCAATAAAAACGTATGCATGCCACGAAAACCAGTAACCAAAACGTTTGCTCAACCGAGCCATTAGGGCCTTAGCCCAAAAATGGTTAACCAAAAACCAAGTGTGGGAACTCAGCCCAAAACTGTGAAATACCATAACTATACATAGACAACCATGTGGGTCAGCACCCACGACCATAAATGAACATCAATTCATTAAAATCACACAATCATAAATCCACCTGGAAAGCCATTTCATTAATTCGTATTTTACCATTACCATCACCAGCATCCCTGATGCTAGATGTCCCTGACGTCATATCTCACGGTTTCATAAGCTACGCGTGCTGCCCGGGCTCTCTCCGGGTCCATATTTCTGACATCCCTGATGTCTGACGTCCCAGACGTCAATCATAGCAATCCTGCTCCTGAGTCATCATACGGTCTGGCTGCTCCGTATGGTGACCCTTCACAGGCAATGCACCGTGACTTCCCCAGTGTCCCAGACATCTAGAGGAGACCATCATATATCCTTGTATCAAGATGGTATATGGAAAATAGTTTTTATTAATTCATTTCACAACATCACAATGGGCCCTGCCCGAATTTTCCATAAAACAACACATTTCCATTTAGGGTCCCTGACCCGAAATCACATTTATTAAATATAGGGTCCCTGACCTGAAATCACAATTTTAATCCAACTGGGCCTCATGCCTGACTTTATGAACCACTGGGCCCACGACTCGATTTATAAACTAACTGGGCCCGCAACCCGACTTATAAACCAACTGGGCCCGCAACCCGATTACGTACTCAAATGGACTCCAAGTCCGAGATTTCCAAAACAAGTGGGCCTCAAGCTCGAATTCATCTTTCCAATATAAAAACCGTTTTATCATATTATTTATTTAACCACAAGCACGCAAAACCACAAATAAATCGTTAATCCCGATATACGTGAAATACGGAAAACACCTCGAAATACGTGCAACATACCCGAAATCAATGCTCACAAATACCATCATAGAAATCATGTATATAAACCATATAACACATTTAAGCATGCATGGGATTTATAAAACCAAAGTCCACTCACAGACCGTTTTAACGGTATGCCTCGATACGCGTGCCACCGGCCCTCCCGGGCCACACCACTATCACCGGGACTCCCAATCCTGTCCAAATCACATTAGAGGGTTACTAACCTCATCATTAACATCCTATCAAAGTCCCGTAATTTTCCCGAATTTTTACTTATTTTTAAACTTAATTTAAAACCTTCGGACATCCCGAACAATATCGAGACGGTGTCCGATCGACACGAAACCAATCCCAAAATGTCCGTTACATCGAATGGATTAAAAGTCATGTTGACCTCAACTCGAGATTCGTGCCCACACGCCGCCACGCGCCACCGTGAGTGGCTGCGCGTGAAACCCACGCGCCTGCTACAGTGCATCGTCCTAACCCGTATGTCTGGTAAACGGGTCCAAACTGCCCGCGACACGACCCGGTTCGTGTTCTTTCAATTCGATCCTAATTCCTTCAATTGATCATTCCATTAGTTTCGTTTTAAGTTAAATTAAGGTTCTGTAACATTGATTACACAAAACATTACCTACAATTCCACGATTCAACGATGATCCACGAAGAACACCCGGTTACTGTGCAATCATGGAACTCCTTCAATTCCAATTGATTTCCTCAAATTGATTCAACTAGAAGCATCAGTGAACTCCGTTAAGCATTTCCCCCAACTCAATTGCTTCAATCCAGTGCCCAATCGTCACGACTCAAGCTCGAACACCGTCACTGTTCAACCATGGAGTTCTGTCAACCACAGCTGTTTTCCTTCAATTGACGAACCCAGAAGCATCGTGGGATCATGAGAAGCAGTTTCCCCACCTCAATTCCGTCCATCGAAGCCTCCAACTTCACGACTCAAGGTCGAATTTACTCCTCTGTCACCAAGTGTGATCAGAGCCAAAACAGCACCAATTCCCCTCGTTCCTTCGACGATTCTGATCGTGGAACTCCCAGAAAGCTGAAGGTAAGCTCAATTGCGATCCTCACGGCCTAATTCTTCCATTTCGAATTTTCCCCCCAATTTTCCCGAAATCCAAAATCCAAAATTCAAAATTCAACCCACACTCAATCCCTCGTGTTTCCCAGTTAATTCAATCATCTTAGTCTCTCATTTTTCTCTCAGGAACGGCAGAGAGAGGGAGCCAATTCTCCCTAATCCGAATCCCAAATTTTGTGCACGGTTTAGGAACAAAGAAGATTGATTTAGGGGAAATGGTGGATTAGATGATGATGATGTAGTAATGATGGTGTTGGGAGGGAAACATGGAGCTGGAAACAAGGGATGGGTGACACTTGTCACTCATCCGGATGTGCACAGTCAACGGTCACTGTTCAATATTATATTATTATTTTAATCCGAGCCTCGGTTCGTTAGTTCGTTTCCTTGACCATAACTTCGTCGTCGAATCTCCGATTTCGGCATGCCGCCTGTCGTTGGATTCGTATCGACGATACCTACGTAACGGTCCTTGGCCCTCGTCCATCGGACCTCCCGATCAAAAAGTCAACATTTGGCCCCAAACATGCCAAATTACCAAAATACCCCTCAACTTCCGAACACCATAACTTTCTCTACGAATGTCGGAATCGAACGTGCCACCTGTCTATGAACTCGTGACGTCCCGAACTACGTCACGGTCATCGGTCAAAGTCGGTTTGACCGCCCGATCAAAAAGTCAACATTTTGCCCACGACCAAGGACAAAACGGTCATTTTGCACAATTTGTCCGATTCCGCCCTACTAAGCACCGTTCAACCTCACTAATCAAGATTAGTCACTAATCTAATCCCGGAATTCGGGACGGGTCGTTACACCCCGAGTTAATCCCGAGGGGATTTGCGACGGGTCCTGACAGGGTGTGAGTTGAATTGGTAAGTGTTGGATTATGTGATTAGGAGTAGACGCTATGATGCTGGTCGGGTGACCATGGGACTCGGGTTGGATGATGAGTTGGAGTATTCGATCTGTCTAGTATAGGATTGGACAGATGGACTCCAGAATTGAAGCGTGTTTAGCTACGAGTTGTGTAGTAGGCTGGTTGGTGGTTGGATGTACGTACTGGGTACTTTGAGTGAGGACCAATACTAGACAGACCTGAGTGGTGCCTGGTGACGGTAGACAAAATGTACCAGTGGTGTGTGGTTGAGCATGTTGGTAGTCGGTTTAGTTCTGATACCCTTGGATTGGTTAAGATCATGAACTGAACATTGGATACTATGCACTAGGCTAGAGTGATTTTGATGAGTTCAGTAATTGTATGAGTAGGTTCTCAGAGCTGTGGATGGCTAGTGGAACCCTAGAGTTGGGATGTGTTATCACTGTTGGGCAGGTATTCAGTGGGGTCCAGTTACACGCATGTGGAGGGAGATGTTGGTATACGTATACTCAGGTTGAGTGAGTTGGTGGTTGGTGTAACCACGGGTTGTTTTGCGTGGATCGGCTACTCTGTGACTCTCACTAATGTCAACATGGATTATGAGGAAATTTTGGTACGAGGTACCATGGTGCGACTCTAGAGTGAGTCAGGGTGTGTGTAAGACCCGTGTATTGGAGGGAACGGTGAACGATCCCACATTCCTGCAGGGGAATGGTCTGGGAGGGGAATGGTGGTGTGCCTTAAAGGTGTAGGCACACACCTATCTAGTACTAGGCCTTTTGGGAGCTCAGTGGCTTTGGGTTCAGTTGGAACTCCAAAGTTAAGCGAGTTGAGATTGGTGCAATTCTATGATGGGTGACCCCTGGGAAGTTGCACCGTGAGCTCCCGAAACAAAATCGTGAGGGCAAGGAGGCCTAAAGCGGACAATATCGTGCTAGAGTCGGGTCCTAACCGAGGAGGTTCGGGTCATGACAGAATGGTATCAGAGCTAGACCCCAACCAGTAAGTGCGCCAGCGAGGACGCTGGGCCCTAAAGGGGGTGGATTGCAAGACTCGTGTCCTAGAGGGAATGGTGAACGATCCCACATTCTTGCGGGGGGAATGGTGGTGTGCCTTAAAGGTGTAGACGCACACCTATCTAGCACGAGGCCTTTTGGGAGCTCAGTGGCTTTGGGTTCAGTTAGAACTCCAAAGTTAAGCGAGTTAAGACTGGTGCAATTCTATGATGGGTGACCCCCTGGGAAGTTGCACTGTGAGCTCCCGAAACAAAACCGTGAGTGCAAGGAGGCCTAAAACGGACAATATCATGCTAGAGTCGGGTCTTGACCGAGGAGGTTTGGGTCCTAACAATGTGTCGGTGATTCGAATTGTGACCATAGAGCCGTGAGTGCGACGTCATGGGACGTGTGATGTTGACATGGTAAAATTCAGGAAATACGGAGAAATTGTGAGGTTTGGTAACTCTCGGTGTGGGAGAGTTGTCGTATTGATTTGTGACTGACATAGTGGTGACAGTTTGACTGGGCGTGTCAGCATGGATTGACGAGTGAGATTCGTGACTCCCAGTGGGAGCAGATGTCGGGTGATATCTGATAAGTCGTTAATTAAGTATTATTTTATATTATTTTATACCCTTTATACTTGACTTTTAATATTAAAATGATAAATAATTATAGAAAATAATATATTTTGTGATATTTTTGTATAATTAAATAAAGCTTGGAATTTGGAGCATTTTGGCGAAAGAATTGTCCCGAGGGAAATTATATAAATCTATTTTTAATTTTTGAAATTCATTTGTTCAAGCCCAATCCAAGTTTGCAAAGGCCCAATTCATGCAGCCCAGAATTATATTAATTTGAAAAATTCGCGCAGCCCAATTGGCCCAGCCCAGCTAATCGGAGCCCAGTCCACACGCGACCCATTTCCCTTTCCAGCCCAGCGATGCGATCGACAAGTGATTGCCAAGTCTCCCTTCGGCGGTTCGGCGCGCGTGCACCGGTCCAACCTACCAGTTCAGTGCATCATGCGCCGAATCCGTACTACTCTCTTCAGTTGCTCCTCACCAACTCCACCCACTTTCGATCAGCCACCTGCCACCGAAATCAATGACTGATTTTCAGCAGGTCCTATGCAACCCATTTCTTGCACCAAAACTGCTCCAACTACTCCCTTTGCAGCAGATTTTTCGACCATCTTTTTGATTTTTCAGCCTTACACCATCCCTAAAATCATCAGTAATCATCAATGTTCGTCATTATATTTTTATATTATTTTTTTTTGTATTTTTTATTTGGATTTTTGGCACTTCCTTTATAAATAGAGAGGCCATTTCATTTGTAAAGAGATCCCCTTTTGTTTATTTTTTCTTTCTTCTTTTAGCTCATCTTTTCTCTATTTTTTTCTTTATTTTTGGGACCATTTGTAACTTCTTGTAAATTTTCTTATTAATTAGCTTTCTTTTATTTTTTTTTTAATTTATGTCTCACATTTTGTTTCTTAATTTCATTTCTTCTTAACTTTGTTCTTCTAACTTTTCTTTGAGAGATCTTAAACACATTTTTATGTTTTCCTTAAGAAATACTTAGGCCGAATATTTCGGAAATAATTCTATAGTTTAAGTCCACATTCTTATGTTTATTTCTCCATCTTCATAAAGTTCCTTCTGCTGTTCAGAGAATTTTATGGATAACATTTCATTGTTTCCATCCACTTTCGGAATCACAAGCTGTTCTTGGGTTCCGAAAGTGCAACTTTTCTCCATTTTCTTAAACTCAGGTTATTTTTCCGATTTTATTTATATTTCAATATATGTGTTGGTATTTTCTTTTTAACATTTGTAAATGTGAATACAATCTCCATGTGTTTTACTTTTTGAATTTCATTTACTTCATATGTTTTAGCGCTTAACCTTCAATTTAATGCTAAGTGTTTATGACCGATATTCGGTGCACTTAAACTAGGGTTAAAGAGATTTAAATGTTTGACGCACATTGAAATGAATAACGTAAGGTGAATCATATTATAAATGTTTATGATCGCTGGTCAGTGTATTCATAATATTGAAAAATGTATGCATGTAATTAAGATGATGAAGGTAGAATTTCGAGATTGTTTCAATATGAGCAAAATGTTAGAGTGTTGGTAAAAATATGTGTTTGAAGAAAGTCCACTTGTGCAAAGGTTAAAGTAAAAGTAGAATTAAGTTCTCAATTGTTTTTACTTGTTTTCTTTATTTTATGATTACAATCTTTACAAACCCCCCATTTAATTCTTTATTCTTTAATCCTTTAATTTTTTTAATTAATTAATTAATTTATTAATTTATTCTTTGATTATTCATTATTCTTTCTCACTAACATATGATTAATGTTCTCTAATTTCCACGACTAAGAACGATCCCTATTTAGCAATACTACATCTACAAAAAAAGGATTTAAATTGCATAATACTCAAATTACGTGTTTAATTTAATGCGTAGTTTAGACTTTATCAATTTTTGGCGCCGTTGCTGGGAAAATTAAAAATCATTCTTAATGTGTTAGTATGTATATAATTGTTTATATTTGAAATGTTCATATTTGTGAATTAAGTGTACATATTCTTAACTTTTATTTATTTATGTGTACACTTGATGCCATGCTACTTGTTCATATTTGTACACATGTGTTCATATTTTATTTGTTTACTTTCATAGTATTACATGTATATTACTTGTTCACAATTACTTTATTTTATTCTTATTTATTTGTTTATTTATTGTTTTGTTAAACTCTAAAAAAAAATTAAATAAATTAGGAATAAAAAAAAAGAGAATTTAGTCTTGATTTAATTGTGCATACTTGAATTGATTTGATATGATAATGTGCATACTTGATTTAATAATATGTGAGTGTATATATTAAATGTTCATATTTACTATGTTTATTAAATATTCATATTTGTTTATAATTACCTATACATAGAATTGTTCATACATTCTTTTTTGTGTTAGCATAAAAATGATTATATATGTTCATGAGATACTTTCTTACTTTGTACTTGTTCATAATGTTTATCTCTATAGATATTCATATTATACTTGTATATTATTTTTATTTATTTATATACTTGCTCATAACTTTTATTTTTATACTTGTTCATAATTTTGATTCTTATAATTGTTCTTATTATATTTGTTTATAATGTTCATACTTTACTTATTCTTATTATTTTTGATCATAAATGTTCATAATTTTTTTTATATACTTGTTCATATTAAAATTGTTTATGTAAATTTCAATTTTATTTTACTTTTTCATTTTATACTTATACATACTTGTTCATAATTGACTTTCATTTTGTTTGTTTATAATTCTTATACTTGACATATTATTCTTGTTCATACTTATACATAATGTTCATTCTTTTTTACTTGTTCATAAATGCATATTGTATATGTTCACTTTTCCTTATTTTTATTTTTATTTGTTTTTGTAATTTAAAAAAAAACATAAAATTCGTAAAAAAAAATTATTATTATTTTTCCTTTTCTTCATTTATTTATTTATTAAATTCCGAAAAAAATTGATTAATACAAAATTGTTTTTTTTAATAAGGAAAACATTTTCATTACCTAATAAAAAAATTTATTTCGATATATATATATATTTACTTTCCAACTTTCTTTAGTTTTAGCTTCATGTTAGTATTAATTCATACTTGTGAATAAATGTTGTATATATGTTACTTGTTATTCTTCATACTTGTTCATAATTATTATACTTGTTCTTAATTTTCATTTGTATACTTGTTCATAATTTTTATTTTTTATACTTGTTTATGTAAAATCAAACTCTTATTATACTTGTTCATACTTTGTTTATAATTGTACATACTTGTTCAAACTTGTTTATACTTGAGGGTGATGTCTAGGACATGAGACTGTACTCATAACGGGTTTTGGGTCTAAGAAAGGGACATCAATGGAGTTTAAACCTCGGGATGTCTTGAAATTAACCCTACATTTTATGTTTATTCTTTCTAATCTGGTCACCTTTGAACTTGCCCAAACAGTTGAATTAATCCAAGATATTTACTTGGGCCGCACGGACGTAGAAGTCTCCATCTAAACTTTCAAACTATGTGAACCATATATATCTTTGACTTCCCCCGACATGTAAATATTGGTTATATCTTTTCACTTTTGTTTATATCTTAACGTACATTACTTGTCATGTCAACTTTAACTTGTTTCTTTCATTCCAACTTGCATTGCATCTTTAATTTAAACTTGCATTTCTAACTTACATCTTTAACTTGCATTTTTAACTTAACTTGCATCCTTAGTTTAATTTGCATTGCATTTTTAATCTAATTTGCATATCTAACTTGCATTCTTGACAAACGCGCATCTTTGACTAACTAACTTGCATATCTTTCTAGGCTGGATGGACGTTAAACTTCAAGCGCTTGTTGGGAGGCAACTCAATGTATTCCCGGGATGAGAAACGCAGATTTGCTATTTTTCAACCTTCACTCTCTTTATTTTGTTTACTTAATGTTTTCCTTGTTTTATTTTCGTAAATTATTTTCCTTACTTCAATTCTATGTTCAATTACTCCTTATTTTCCTACATTGAGGAAAATGTAGAATTTAAGTGTGCGGGAGTGGTTTACAATTTTAATTGTGCAATAAAATTATTTTTAAAAAAATTATAAAAAAAATCCAAAAAAAATATCAAATAAAAAACAATTAATTATTCAAAAAAAATTATTTATTGTTTTCTCAAACCGAGCAATCACCACTTATCTCTACTCGGGTCGGAGGGCTCTACCTCCCTCGTACCCCACGACTCTGGGTATGACCATTCCGACAATCCATATGAGAGAATGAACGTTCCCCGAGCGTCCTGCAATTCTCAACAACCAACAACAATTCCAGCCTCGATGGTGGTACCTACCATGAGCTCGTGCATACACAACCCACATACAGCACTACCAAGACTCCGAACCTATGCGGTCAACGCACTGCCGGCACCAACCGCTCAACGCACAACATCCACCGATTGGCTCACCTCGGGAACCAGACCGCAAACACCATACTCCTGGTAACTTGTCCAATCAACCACCGACTAGGGCTATCACAAACCAAGCTGCTCCCTACAGCACGTCCATCCTGGTCGATCCATCACGCTCGACTCCGAAATGTCGTCATACCTCGATACTAATGTCCAAATCAACCAGTAATCAAAATCGGAGGATTTCATCCTCTCGTAACTCTACGTCGCCCAGCCACTGGCCTCCACAAGGACTTGGCCATACTCTGTGCCTAACACTGTACAAGCACCACATGTCGCAAACGCATCCCACCAGGCCACACGACAACCATTCTAGGGCATTTCCTGCCAATCGACATCCTTCCGGGATTCGACACACCAAAACATGGCATCTCATGCCACATAACGTCAACGTTTCTATTCCAACCAGTCTCAACTAGGGTCATCGTGCACCTGACTACTCCAAACAACACAATTTCTGATCCTTGCAGTTCTATCGTGGAAGACCTTAACATCCGACCTCCACTGGTTCCACTTGCTCCATTCCACGTCTATCATGACTACTCGACGGTCTTGACTCTTGGGTCGATATACGGTGTCTACTGGTCCATTGGGTCCTATCTCCAGTAATGCTACGGCTCAAAGTTGTAGGACTCCCAAGCACATTGATCCTACTAGAGGTCCAACCTCTCGGAAAACGCGGCATCCTCTGCCAAACGAACGTTAAACCGTCGCACCTCATGCTAAACGTAATCTAATTAGGATTCGATTCCACTGAATCCACCTACTCTTACCCTAACTATCAGGTTCATGACAGGCTGTTACCATTGTTGAGACATCACATCCTTGACATGCGCGTCACTCTGAGAGCAAAACCCGATCTGATACCACTTGTCAGGACCCGCCCCAAATCCCCCGGGATTAACTTGGGACATGCCTAATCCCATCTGACATGAAGTGTCAGACCAGGGAAAGTTCCCGCTTCAGCCCACTCGAAGCTTCAGGGCGCGCCAGGATCCGAAGGAGGAGTGTGATGTCTCGGTCTATGCTACAGCCCGCATCCGCGATCAACCTGAAGGGCATTAAAATCGTCAAAGCCGTGAGTGGGAAAAAAAAAGAGTTTATAAAAACATTTTCACAAAAAGATATTTATGCCCTTCACTAAAAGCATGCATGCATTTGAAAACCATTTATCAAATCGTTCATTAGGGCCTTGGGCCAAAACCGTAAACCAAAGCACATGGGAACTCAGCCCAAAACCAATCATGTGGGACTCTGCCCAAATCAAGTCATGTGGGTCTCAGCCCAAAACTATTCTCAGTGAAATACCAACCATAGTACACGGGGTCTTAGCCCCAAACTAATTTCTGTAAAATTTCATACATATATATATAACCCGTCCTCGACATCTCATATGTCAGGACCCGACCCTCTTCTGTCAGGTCCCGATTCATCTAGCACGATATTGTCCGCTTTGGGCCTCCTTGCCCTTGCCCTCACGGTTTTGTTTTCGGGAGCTCACGGTGCAACTTCCCAGGGGGTCACCCATCTGGAATTGCACCAGCCTCAACTCGCTTAACTTTGGGGTTCCAATCCCCCCCAAGGCCATTGAGCTCCCAAAAGGCCTCATGCTAGATAGATGTGTGCCTACACCTTTAAGGCACACCACCATTCCCTTCCCAGAACATTCCCCCCTCGCAGGAATGTGGGATTATTCACCGTTCCCTCCAGGACACGGGTATTACAATCCACCCCTCTTAGAGCCCAGCGTCCTTGGTGGCACATTTCCCGGTCGAGGTCTAGCTCTGATACCAAATTGTCAGGACCCGACCCTCTTCTGTCAGGTCCCGATTCATCTAGCACGATATTGTCCGCTTTGGGCCTCCTTGCCCTTGCCCTCACGGTTTTGTTTTCGGGAGCTCACGGTGCAACTTCCCAGGGGGTCACCCATCTGGAATTGCACCAGCCTCAACTCGCTTAACTTTGGGGTTCCAATCCCCCCCAAAGCCACTGAACTCCCAAAAGGCCTCATGCTAGATAGGTGTGTGCCTACACCTTTAAGGCACACCACCATTCCCTTCCCAGACCATTCCCCCCTCGCAGGAATGTGAGATTGTTCACCGTTCCCTCCAGGACACGGGTCTTACATCATATGCCCAAACAATAATCCGTCACGATTTGTCTATAAGTATGCATACTACTCGGGGTCTCACTCCGAGTCTACCCCTAGGATCTACGACGTCTGGGAGGATTGTCTAAAATCCAGGATCAACGACGTCTGGAGGACTGTCCCCGGATCGAGTCCGTGACTATACCATATCTCATACTCCTGGATTGTGCTCCCTCTTGGAGTGACTCGTTCCAAGCAGTGGATCGTGACACTCTAGGATCTACGACGTCTGGAGGAGACCAATACGCTAATCTAGGAGGGTATATACATTTATGTGAAAACATTCAACTGGGTCTCATACCCGAGTATCTCAACAGGATTCCTCGAATCCGATTCAAATTCGATTTCACAGGCCTCAGCCTAAATCCACAGTTCAATGGGGTCTCAAACACGAATTCTCATTTCATAAACCAAACTGGGACTCAAGCCCGATACCACAATAATGGGACCTCGAGCCCGATTTCACAATCAACTGGGCCTCTAGCCCGGTATCACAACTAACGGGGCCTCAAGCCGAATACCATTAAGAAACGGGGCCTCAAGATTGATACCATAGTCAATGGGGCCTCAAGCCCGATATTACAACCAACTGGGCCTCAAGCCCGAATTTGTAAACTAATGGGGCCCTAGGCCCGATCGTATAACTCAAATGGGCCTTCGGCCCAATTTCTCATCAAATCAATTGAACTCCAAGTCCGAGAGTTCATAAATTAAATGGGTCTCATGCCCGATTCCATATTTCCAAATCCGAAATCATTTCACTTAAACCATCATAGAAAACATAGCACGTATAAGCGCCGTATAAACTCGAAAAACTCGAATTATGTGCAAATACGTAGCTACTAAGCTACCACAAAAAGTTGCACTCATGAAATCACAAAACATGTATTAAACCACGTATAAAACATTTATGCATGCATTAATTTAGGAATCAAGGTCCACTCACAGACCGTCTGAAGTCGCACCTCGATACGCGTGCTGATACCCCTTCCTGGGCCAATCTCCTTCTTCGGGGTTCCCGAACCTGTCCAAATCATAATAGAGGGTTACTAACTACTTAAATAACCCCTCATTAAAGCCTCCAAATTTTCTGGGATTTTTAACTATTTTTAAACTTGATCCTAAACCTTCGAACATCCCGAACTATATCGAGACGATATCCGATCGACTCGAAACTAGTCCCAAAATGTTCGTTACATCGAATAGATGATTTCACATATTGGAAGTACCCCAAAAGGATGGCTCACGTTCCCCCACGTGCCGCCCAAGGCCCCTGAGCGTGGGAGCCACGCGCCCAGCTACAGTTCATCTTCTTCCCTGCGACGGTCGGTTCGACTGGTCCAACTGGATTGGCGTGACCGGTCCGACCCCATAACTTCTCCATTTTCCTCCTTTTTCTTTCCTTCCAATTCCATTCTCTATGTCTCATCATTATCAATCTACTCATATAATTAAACCTATGGAAAAACACCTTAAACCCATCTGTGAAATTCGAACCCCACGACCCCTGTTTTTTCCCGGCCATTCCTAGGGTTGCTCAGCCCTTCTCTACCATCCAAAGCCCCTCCTATATACTCATATGAACCCCAAAAACACCATCCAATCCCCGGAAAACACCCCTAACATCTAATTCCGAAAATGAAATTTTTTAACGTATGAACCGTACCTGCACGGGTTTGCTGTTCGTCTGCCGTCCACGACGTCGAAGTCACCTCCTCGCCGTCCTCAACTCATCAGCCACTCCATATCTCTCTCTCAGATTGAAACTAGGTGGGGGAAGGGATGGGGATGATGGTTTGAACAAGATCGGGTGAAAACCCGTTGGAATTGAAATGGGGATATGCATGTATGTGATCATACTGGGCAATGGATGAGTGACACTTGCCACTCATACATTAGGCCATAAACAAAATATTTGGGGCACACAATAGGAAAAAAGTCACCTTTCCTCATAAAATGTGTCGTTCTAAATAGTTCCCAAAATCTTCCGTGAACCGTAACTTTTCCGTCTAACGTCCGATTTCGACGTGGCGCTTGTCTACAGACTCTTATCGACTCGATCTACGTAACGGTCCTCGGCCTTCGGCCATCGAACCTCCCGGGTCAAAAGTCAACTTTTCACCCTTGTTTAGGAGCAAAATCGTGATTTTGCCCTGAACGTCCGTTAATCCTCAACTAATCCCCGATTCGCCTCCCTAACCGGTCATTAATTCTTAATTATTCTGGATAATTCGGGACAAGTTGTTACACAAACCCTAACAAATTGAGTGAATTCATGAGTGCATATCCTTGTGAGTTGATTCATACTTGTCTTATTCATGTTGAGATCCATTTCACTGTATTTACTCATTATCTTACTTTTTGAAACATTTTATTACAATGTATTAACTCTTGAATTCCATATGCTTAAATGTTTTAAGTGAAAATCTTTGATGCCATGATAATAATGCAATTTTGAGACAAATGGTTAAGGGTTTACTTGTTTTGAATTCATAGTTTAATTTTAGTATTTGCTAGAGACTAGCAAAGTTTAAGTGTGAGGGTATTTGATAAGTCGTTAATTAAGCATTATTTTAAATTATTTTATACCCTTTATAATTCACTTTTAATATTAAAATAATAAATAATTGGAAAAAATAATATATTTTGTGATATTTTTCTATAATTAAATAAAGCTTAGAATATGGAGCGTTTTGGCGAAAGAATTGTCCTGAGGGAAATTATATAAATCTATTTTTAATTTTTGAAATTCATTTGTTCAAGCCCAATCCAAGTTTGCAAAGGCCCAATTCACGCAGCCCAGAATTATATTAATTTGAAAAATTCACGCAGCCCAATTGGCCCAGCCCAGATGATCGGAGCCCAGTCCACATGCGACCCATTTCCATTTCCAGCCCAGCGATGCGATCGACAAGTGATTACCAAGTCTCCCTTCGGCGGTTTTGTGCTCGTGCACCGTTCAAACCTACCAGTTCAGTGCATCAGGGGCCGAATACGTATTGCTCTCTTCAGCTGCTCCTCACCAACTCCACCCACTTTCGGTCAGCCACCTGCCACCGAAATCAATGACTGATTTTCAGCAGGTCCTGTGCAACCCATTTCCTGCACCAAAACTGTTCCAACTGCTCCCTTTGCAACAGATTTTTCAGCCATTTTTCTGATTTTTCAGCCCTACACCATCCCTAAAATCATCATTAATCATCAACGTTCATCATTATATTTTTATATTATATTTTTGTATTTTTTATTTGGATTTTTGGCACTCCCTCTATAAATAAAGAGGCCATTTCATTTGTAAAGAGGTCCCTTTTTGTTTATTTTTTCTCTCTTCTTTTTGCTCATCTTCTCTCTATTTTGTTCTTTATTTTTGGGACCATTTGTAACTTCTTGTAGATTTTCTTATTAATTAGCTTTCTTTTAATTCTTGTTTTTAATTTATGTCTTACAATTTGTTTCTTAATTTTATTTCTTCTTAACTTTGTTTTTGTGATTTTTCTTTGAGAGCTCTTAAACACATTTTTATGCTTTCCTTAAGAAATACTTAGGCCGAATATTTCCGAAATAATTCTAGAATTTAAGTCCACATTCTTATTTTTATTCCTCCATCTTCATAAAGTTCCTTCTGTTGTTCATAGAATTTTATGGATAACATTTCATTGTTTCCATCCACTTTCGGAATCACAAGCTGTTCTTGGGTTCCGAAAGTGCAACTTTTCTCAATTTTCTTAAATTCAGGTTATTTTTCTGGTTTTATTTATATTTCAATACATGTGTTGGTATTTTCTTTCTAACATTTGTAAATATGAATACAATTTTCGTGTGTTTTACTTTTTGAATTTCATTTACTTCATATGTTTTAGCGCTTAACCTTCAATTTAATGCTAAGTGTTTATGATTGCTGTTTGGTGCACTTAGAATAGGGTTGAAGAGACTTAAATGTTTGACGCACATTGAAATCAATAAGGTAAGGTAAATCGTATTATAAGTGTTTATGACTGCTGTTCGGTGCATTTATAATATTGAAAAATGTATGCATGTAATTAAGTTGATGAAGGTAGAATTTCGGGATTGGTTCAATATGAGCAAAATGTTAAAGTGTTGGTAAAAATATGGGTTTGAAGAAAGTTCACTTGTGCAAAGGTTAAAATAGAAGTAGAATTATGTTCTTAATTGTTTTTACTTGTTTTCTTTATTTTCTGATTACAATCTTTACAAACCCCTCATTTAATTCTTTATTCTTTAATCCTTTAATTTTTTTAATTTTTTTAATTCATTTATTATTTTATTCTTTGATTATTCATTATTCTTTCTTACTAACATATTATTAATGTTCCCTAATTTTCCCGGTTAAGAACGGTCCCTATTTCCCAATACTACATCTACACAAAAAGGGTTTAAATTCCATAATACTCAAATTACGTGTTTAATTTAATGCGTAGTTTGGGCTTTATTAATATCAACTCAAAACGTGTGATCAATTTCACTTGAAGTGGTCGAGTGTCGACGATGCGACGTGAGTATTAGTGGAACGTCAAGGTGTAGACAAGTATTTTTTTGGTTAGTGGCTGTACAAGTGTACACATGGCGTGAGGCCGAATTTGCTTTCCACGAGATGGATGTGGAATCAGAAAAGTCAGAATTTCGAGGACGAAATTATTTAAGGGGGGAAGGTTGTAACGACCCGTCCCGAATATCGAGATTAAATATTAATTAATTATGGTTTAGAATGATTAATCATGGATTAGTTGAGCAAAAACGGACTGATGGTGTAATGTAACGACCCGTCCCAAATTCTTAGATTAGTGACTAATCACAATTAGTGAGGTTAATCTGTGATTAGTTAGGCAAAATTGGACGAACGATGCAAAATGACCGTTTTGCCCCTAACATGGGTAAAACATTGACTTTTCATTCGGGCGGTCAAATGGACTTTGACCGATGACCGTGACATAGTTTAGGACGTCACGAATTCATAGACAGGTGGTACGTTCAATTCTGACATTCGAGGAGGAAGTTATGACGTTCAGAAGTTTAGGGGCATTTTGGTAATTTTGGTTAAAAAGGGGTCAAATGTTGACTTTTTGACCGAGAGGTTCGATGGCTGAGGGCCGAGGACCGTTACGTAGATCGTGACGATACGAATCCATAGACAGGTGGCACGTCGAATTTGGACGTTCGACGGCGAAGTTACGGTTCACGAAAGTTCAAGGGTACTATTGCACGAATTACGAAACGAGTTAACTTTTGGACTTTAGTGGGGCCCATATATTTAATTCCTGCCCTATGGATGAGTGACAAGTGTCACTATCCACATGCCACCTATATTGATTCATGCATCGACCATCCTTTCCATTTCTTCATCCAAACACAAACAAACCCATTACCCGATCTCACCCCACCCCCTTAAACCAATCCAACCCTATTCCATTCGATCAACTATGAGGACCAAGGAGTGAGGGAGGACAGGTGGATGTGGTGGCCGGCCCAAGACGAAGCCACCGTGCACGGCGGAGACCCGAACCCGAGGTATGGCTCAGTTTTGATTTTTGGATCCAAAATTATGTTTTTGACGTTATGGGTCGATTTGGATGATTGGGTTGAACTAAATAGGTTTCTTATGGTGTATAGTGAAGGTTTTGGTAGGTTTTGGATGGCTGTGAAGCCATGGGGGAGTTTTGGAAACTTTGAACCGTTTGGTTCAAAATCAAACCATGGAATTTAGGTGTTTTTATGTTGTTTTGATGATTGGAATTGATAGGGAATGAAGAGATATGAATTATAGGATGAATTAGGGTTGAAATTGGACCAAAACAATGGGGGAAAATGCCTGAACCGGTCATGCCGGTTCGTCTGGACCGCCTGCACAGGACCGGCCGGTTCAGACCGGTCTGGAGCTTGAAGATGATCCACAGTACCTTGGCGCTTGAGGCCCACGCGCAGGGCCTGTTTCGGGCGCGTAAGGGCGCGTGTCCAGTCCTTTGGGTGAGTGTTCAACATACGAAATCATCGATTCGATGTAACGAACATTTTGGGACTGGTCTCGGGTCAATCGGACATCGTTTCCATAGGTTACGGGATGTCTGAAGGTTTAGGATCGCTTTAAAAATAGTTAAAAGTTCTAGAAAATTATGGGGCTTTGGTAGGAGGTTAATTAAGTAGTTATTAACCTTCTATTATGATTTGGACAGGTTCGGGAGTCCCGGTGACAATGATCGGCTCGGGAGAGCCTACGGCACGCAAATCGAGGCGGCAACTCAGACGGTCTGTGAGTGGACCTTGTTTTCTAAATTGGTGCATGAATAAATGTTTATTATATGTTTTTATACATGTTTGGTAATGCCATGGGTGCATTTGGTTGTGGTTACGTATACGCACGTATTTCGAGGATTCGGCCATATACGGTGCCTATACGGGTCGATATTTCTTTATTGGTTTTAATGAAATGGTTTTGGATTTCAAAAGGATAAACTCGGGTATGAGACCCATTTGGTTTTTTCTCGGGCATATGAGCTCAGCTATCGGGCACGGTGCCCAGCTGATGGCATATGTTCGGGAACGAGACCCAGGTTACTTTACGGTTTTGATTTCAGGTCAGGGAACCTTAAATGGATTTCCCGGTTCATGACGGTTTATGGGAACCGGGCATGGAGGTTGTTGTATATATATATATATATATATATATGAATGGAATGGATGTTATGGATCATGACGGTTCAGGGAACCGGGCATGAATTCTTAACTGAATATTATGGGTCATGACGGTTCAGGGGAACCGGACATGGATATTTATGTTATGTATATATATGTTCATATACCTTCCTTTACTTATATTATCTCTTCCGGGGAGAGTCGTTGGCCTGGGTGGACCCCGGAGTAGTCACGGAGCACCGACTGAGTGGAGTCACCCCCCAATTGGGTTCCTTACTCTCAGGAAGTCTATGGTTACTATTACCTCGAGTAGGATCAGTGGTCTGCGGACATTGACCTTGACTTTGAGAAGACTCTGATTAAGACCCGGGTAGCACGTGCGTAGCTTTGGATACCGTGATAGGATTGGTTGTGTGACTTATATGTATATATGATATATATATATATGATATATATATATGATATATGATATGTGATATATGGTGTGCACAGGATTTGAGCAGTGGCTCGTGTATTTGGTTTCAGTCTGGTTATGGCTTTGGGCTGAGTCCCTTATTGGTTTCTTTTATGGATTTGGCCAGTGGCCCGTATGGTCGATTTCATGGTGGTCCTTTCGACTTTGGTTTATATTCTGTTTTGGGTTTAGTTCTCACATATGGTTTCCATTTGGTTAAATGGTTTTCGAATGCATGCATGCTTTTTAGTGAAGGGTACAAATGTCTTTATGGAAATGTTTTTATAAACTGGTTGTTTTGTCCACTCACAGTTTTTAATATTTTGACTGCCCTTCAGGTTGACATCAGATGTGGACTGTAGCAGAAACCGAGATATCACATACCTCCTCCGGATCCTAGCGTACTCTGATAGCCCGAGAGGGCAAAGGTCGGAAATATCCCTTGTCTGACACTTCGAGTCAGACGGGAGCAGGGTCATCCCGCACTAATCTCGAGGGGGATTGGGATGGGTCATGTCATGTAAAATAACCGTTTTGCCCTTAGTCTTGGGCAAAATGTTGACTTTTGACTCGGGTAGTCAAACGTATAAGGATCGATGACCGGGTCATAGATCGGGACGTCACAAGTCCGTAGACAGGCGACACGTCGAACGGAGAAGTTATGGTCACGGGATCGAAATAGAAAATTTACGTCTTGGGATTCCGATTGAATAATATTTAAATATAGTGGATAGATATTTTGATGTGGGACCCTTGGATGAGTGACACTTGTCACTCATCCCATTGGCCATCTTCCCTAAATTGTGGATCTGTTGTATTAAAATATTATTTTTATATTATTTTATTATTTTCCCTCCTTATCTCTCTCTTCTCTCCCGTGCGATTATCTTCATCTTCTTCATTTTTTTTCTTCAAAGTGATGAACCCCTACACACTAAACCCTCTAATCTTCATCAATAGAAATTGAGCCATGAAAATGAACGAGAGAGTGAGGTGAGACGATGCTGGTGGTGAGTGTGTGAAACTGGTGTTTCGGTGAAGGTCGACCGAGAGATTGAAAAACAGAGTAACCGTGAAATCCATTCATACAATACCTTTGATCTTCATTATCTGTTAGTGACTAGTGAAGGAAAAAGAAAGGGTAGAAGTGAGGAACGTGGTGGTGCCATCATGATTAGGCTTGCCGTGGACGGTGGCCAAGGAACCCGAAAAATGGTAAGTTGGATTCAAAAATGGTGAGTTGCGATTTAGTGTTTATTGTGAGGTTTTGATGATTGGAATTTGTTTCTAGAGGATCCAGAGAGCGTTGGGGATCAAAAGTAAGGAAGAAGGTGGTCGGGAACATGGAAACTCGATGATGGGAAGTTAGCTGGTTTATGCTTGATCGAGAAGGTACTTTCTCGTTAGTAATTTTATGTTTTGACATCGTAGATTAATAGGAAATGAAAGGACGAAGCTAATGGTAGAAATAAGATAAAAAACGAACTGAAATTGGAAGAAAACCAAGAACTCCAGTTCGGGTTGGACCGGGTCGGTCTGAATCGGGTCGACCTGTGGTAGACGATGATGAATAGTGCGGCGTATGGCTCCCACGCGCCATGTCTTCGAGTGCTGTGTAAGGGTACGTGGGCCCTCTTTTCGAGGCACGGTCAAGATGATTTTTAATCTATTCGATGTAACGAACATTTTGGGACTGGTTTCGTGTCGATTGGATATCGTTTCGATATAGTTCGGGGTGTGTCAAGGTTTAGGATCGAGTTTAAAAATGTTTAAAATTTTGGAAAATTACGGGGCTTCAATGAGATGTTAATGAGGTAGTTAGTAACCCCCTAGTATGGTTTGGACAGGTTTGGAAGTTCCGGGGATAGTGATGTGGCTCGGAAGGGCGTATGGCACGCATATCGAGGCGGCAGCTAGGACGGTCTGTGAGTGGACAATGTTTTCTAAACTATGATGCATGCATAATAGTTTTATATGTTTTATTTATGCGATTTCTATAGTGATGATTGAGTCATTGGTGATTTACATGGTTGCATGTATTTCGAGGTAAAGCTCGTATTTACATGTATTTCGATGTTACGATTTTATACTGTACTGTTACGTGCTTGTGGTTTCGGTGATGGTTTGATGATATGGTTTTGGTTTTGGAAAGATGAACTCGAGCATGTGACCCATTTGAAATGTGTGATCGAGCCAGGGGCCCAGTTGGTTTACGAAATCGGCCCATTTGAGTGATGTGATCGGGCTGGGGGCCCAATTGGTTTATGAAATCAGGCATGAGGCTCATTTTTTATTTATAAATGTGATTTCGAGTCTGGGACCCAATGTTTCATAAACATGATTTCGGGTAGGGGACCCTAAATGGATTTGTGATGTTTTATGGAAATTTCGAGTATGGCCCTTTGAGATGTTTTGAAATGGATTTATAATTTTTTTTTTCCATATAACATTTTGATACGAGGATCTGTGGATGGTCTCTTCCAGGTGTCTGGGACACTGGGGAAGTAACGGTGCATTGCCTGCGATGGGTCATTATACGGAGCGACCGAACCGTATAGTGACTCAGGAGCAATATTACTATGGTTAGACGTATGGGACGTCAGACATATGAGATGTCAGAGATATGGACCCGGAGAGACCCCAGGCAGCACGCGTTGCTTATACCGTGAGATATGACATCTTGGACGTCAAGCGTCTAGGACGCTAGGCATCTGGGATGCCGAGGATGGTTATGTGGTAAATATGGATCATTGGATTTATGAAATAGTATTTCGGTGTTTTTGGATTTGTGTTTATGAATTTGGGAAGTGGCCCACTTGGTTCCGGATTTACGAATTTTGGTATTCTACGGTTTTGGGCTGAGTTCCCACGTATGTTTGGTTTTACGGTTTTTGGGCTAAAGCCCTAATGGTTTATTTAAGTAAATGATTTGATTACTAGTTTTCGATGCATGCATATTTTTTAGTGAAGGGCATAAATATCTTTATGAAATGTATTTTACTTAAGTTATTAATTTTCGTCCACTCATAGTTTTTAATGGTTTTAATGTCCTTCAGGTTGATCACGAATGGGGGCTGTAGCAAGGACCGAGACATCACACTTCTCCACCGATCCGGGCGCGATCTGGAAGCCCCGTATGGGCTAAGGTATGCAGTATCTCTTGTCTAAAACTTCGTGTCAGACGGGAGCATGTCACATCCCACGTTAATCCCGGGGGGATAGTGATGGGTCGTGTCATGGACATTGGGGAAACTCGGAATTGAAACCTCTCCGAGTAGTATGCGTAGCTTAGGACCGTGACATTATGACATCTGGGATGCCGAGGATTGGTTAAACTATATTTTACTGGATTGGTATTTCTGTGTTAATGGTTTGGGCTGAGTTCCCACATCGATTTATGGTTTTGGGAAAAGACCCTATGATTTGAAGAAGGAAATTCCTTTTATTGATAAACGATTTTATTAAGTTTGATTTGATTTGAGGAATGATTGAGTTAATTGGTTTTCGAATGCATGCATTCTTTTTAATGGAGGGTATAAATTTCTTTCGTGACTTTTTTTTATTAAACTATTTATTTTCGTCTACTCACATTTTTTCATGGTTTTTAATACTCTTCAGGTTGATCGCGGATGCCGGCTGTAGCAGAAACGGAGACATCACATGTCCCCACAGATCCTGGCGTATTCTGGCAGACCCGAGAAGGTTTCAGTTTATCCTTGGTTTGGCACGTGGTACCAGACGGGAGCATGGTAATTCCCGCGTTAATCCAAGGGGATTGTGATGGGCACGTCAAACTGTGAGTATGTGTAAGTACTTATTCCTTTTTTACCTCGTATATCTCCTTCTTAGCTAGTTTAGATGAAAATTGATGTTTAGAATGCTAGAAATGGACATGAAATGGCCACAAAAATGGCAGGTCGGGATCCCAGGTTAGGTCGACCTGGAAAATCAAGCAATCGAGTTTGGTCATGGAAGACGAAAACCCTTGAGATGTGCGTGGCCACCAAGCGCAGAGAATGTCATCGACGCGTGGCAGCGTGTGCGGCAGAATCATGTCTTTTGACCACGAAAAATAATCGGCCTAAATTCTTGAGTTCATTGGTCCATGTTTTGCATTAATTGAATATCGTATGAGAAAGTTATGCTTGTTCAAAGTTTCTAGCTTATATTTAAATATCCTTAATTATTCTCGAAGTTTGGGAATAATTAAGGGCTTTACTATCAACTTACCTTAATTAAGAGGGATATGAATAAGATGAATTATCTTGATAATTTGTGGGGAGCAAGGTGAATAATGGAATTGGAAGTATGTACGTAAGTTATGATTAAGAAAGCTTGATTATATTTATGAAAGAAATCAAGTAATTTTACTACTAACTGAGACATGAGGAATATATATATATATATATATATATATATGCTTCTTAATATTTAGTGAAATGTTATTATTATTATATGTTGATAAGAATAGGATGATTATGATGAATTGAATGATGAAAGGTGATATAGGTGATTACGGTGAATATGTTCATTTTGCTTAATTTATGAGAAACTAAGCTAAGGTTGATGTTAATAAAGTCGTATATGTGACTTAAATACAAATACAAAGGTTTAGGAAGACTTAAGAATTTATAAATTAAGGACTGGATTTAAGAGGTAAAACATTGGGTATGTGAGACGTTTACTTATGATATTATACTATGTTATCATGATGAGAATACTATGATAAAGTTTTGATATGGTGATAACATGGAGATATGGCTGCGAAATAAATGTGATGCTAAAATAAGATGAACTTGATTAGGAGTTAATGATCCTCCGAAAGAAACAACCGGCATTATAAATTGTAGTAACTTTTTTAAAAAATAAAAATAAAAACCTAAAGACGGAAAGTTTATAAGCTCCACAAGTTGACGGAGGTTAGTGGATTGGACATGGGCGGTAACCCCGCAAGGTCGAATGAATTTAGTTTATTTAATAAAGTTTCGAACCGGTTTAAAATTGGTAAGATCCTTTATTTGACAAGAGGTTGTCAGAGAGGAGCAAGATCGGTCTGACTTTTAGGATAATTAGGGACAGGGTCTTATCATCAAATGATTTTGAGTCGCCGACAAGTGTGTGAGTGGACCCCTTTCCCTAAACTTGATTTATTATGCTTTTTACTCGCATGTCTTATGATATTATTTATAATAATTTTCGTGCATGTTTGATTGCCTATCTTGAATTAATCATTGTGAATGGTCTACGTGTTTACTTAATGGAATTTACTCGAATATACTTATTGTGGTGTGATATGATGGTTTACATGTGGTATGTACCTAATTGTGTTGTTTTTTGCATGTGTATATGAGTTCCCTGTAATGACCCGTCCTGAATTTTAAAATTAGATTAAGACTTAATGACGGATCAGCAAGGCTAATTGGGGATTAGCCGAGGATTAACGGACGTTCATGGAGAAATTAAGATTTTTCGCTTGAAGGAGGGGAAAAAGTTAACTTTTGACCCGAAAAATTCAATGGCTGAGGGCCGAGGACAGTTATGTAGATCGGGTCGATACGAATCCGTAGACAGGTGGCATGCCGAAATCGGACGTCGGACATGAAAGTTACGGTTCACGGAAATTTTGGATCACTATTGCACATTTTATGAAAAGAGAGCTTTTGTCATCAAGTGGGCTCAGTTGTTGTGCAGGCCCAATGTCACTCATCCATTGCCCAGTACGTTTACATGCATGCATATCCCCATTTCCTTATTCCATACATTTTCCCCGATCTCACGCAAATTCCCATAGACCACAACCCATTCCCTTTCCCCCCATTAGATTCGATCCAAGAAGAGACAGTGATGGGCTGAGGACTGAGAGGTGGCTACAGGGCAGCCTGAACCGCCGTGTATGGCGGAGGGGAGGCAAACCCGATAAGGTACTGTTTTGGTTTCAAATCCCATTTTTAGTTTTGGATGTTATGGATAGTTTTGGATGATAGGATGATGTCTAATGGGTTTGTAGGAGAGTTTAGGGATGGTTTATGGTGGTGGGGGATGGTTACACGGCTCAGGGAAGTGACCGGAAAACAGAGACCGTGAGGGGAGAAATTGAACGGGGTGGTTTCAAGGGGTTTTTCACGGTTTGCTTCACACATTTAGGTTTCTAAGGATTAAATAAAAAGATTAAGATTGATTAGGAAGAAAAAGGACGAAAATTGAAGGAGGAATGAGGCTAGACCGGTCACGCCGGTCCAGTTGCAGGATTGAACCGGCTCGGTCGGTTCGGACCAGCCTGACCGAGGTTGAAGACGACTACAGTGCCCGACGCGTGCCTCCCACTCGCATGGGTTTCTGCCGGTGCATGTGGGAGCGTGGCCCACTTTATGGGGAAGGCTCCAATATGTAATTTCATCTATTCGATGTAACGAACATTTTGGGACTGGTTTTGTGTCAATCGGACATCGTTTCGATAGGTTTCGAGGGGTGTCCGAAGGTTTAGGATTGAGTTTAAAAATAGTTAAAAATTCCAGAAACTTACGGGGCTTTAGTGAAGGGTTTTTTTAAGTAGTTAGTAACCCTCTATTACGATTTGGACATGTTTGGGAGTCCTGGTGATGATGATTGGCCCGGGAGAGCCGTATGACACGCGTATCGAGGCGGCATCTTGGACGGTCTGTGAGTGCACCTTATTTTCTAAATTGATGTATGCTTAAATTTTTATTATGTGTTTTAATACTTGTTTTGTGATTCCATGAGTGCTTTTGTGTGTTTTCATGTATTGGCACGTATTTCGAGGTTTCGGTCGTATACGGTGCTTATACGTACTATGCTTTCTACGATGGTTTAAATGAAATGGTTTTGGATTTAAAACGGATAAACTCGGGCATGAGACCCATTTGGTTTTGTCTCGAGCATGTAGCCCTATTGGTGACCTACGGGTCTGAGTCGTGGTCGCAGCGAGTGCTATGTGCACGACGATGGACAATACGACGCTCGCCTCCGGATTGGGATGTGTTCCTTATGAGGAGGTCACGATGCACAACTCGTTGTCGAGCAGCCAATGGAGGCTCGACTTCGGAGTGCTGACGGTACAAGATATCAATCGGTGATGGGTGCACCATGATCTAGTAGTGGTCGCTTTGGTCGTTACGTTCATGGCGACGTACCAGGATTGAAGGCGGTCCTGGACGGATGGATACACACATAACTAAAATTGGAATCGTGACTGACCCTGAGATATCGAGCACGATGCCCAGTTGAGTCATGAGTTCGAGCTTGAGGCTCAATTACTTTACGTTTATGATTTCGGGTCGAGGACCTAAATGGATTTCCGGATTCATGAAGGTTTATGGGGACCGGGCATGAATCCCTTAAAATGTTTTAAGAATGTTTTTGATATATATATATATATATTCATATACCTTCCTTTATTTGGATATACCTTCCTTTATTTGGATTGTCTCCTCCGAGGAGGGTCGTTGGCATGGATGGATCCCGGAGTAGTCACGGAGCACTAATTGAGTGAAGTCGCCCCCGTTGGGTACCTTACTCTCAGGAAGGCTTATGGATTATAACCCCAGGGAGGGTCATTGATCTACGGACATTGACCTGGGTGGACCCTGGGAGACTTGGGCTTTGAGACCCCAGGTAGCACGCGCGTAGCTTTAGAAACCGTGGCAGGATTGGTAGCATGATTTATATGTATATGTTATATGATATATGATATACTGGTTTTGGGCTGAGTCCCACATGGATTTGGGTTTGGGCCCGTGTGATTGGTTTCAATTATGATTTTGGGCTAAGGCTCTATTGGGTTGATAAATTGGTTTTCGAATGCATGCAGGCTTTTCAGGTTGATTACGGATACAGGCTGTAGTAGAGACCGAGACATCACACTCCTCTTCTGGATCCTGGCGTACTCTGAAGCCCCGAGCGGGCTAAAGTCGGAATTTCCCTTATCTGACACTCCGTGTCAGATGGTATCAAGCGCATCCCGCGTTAATCCTGGGGGGATTGGGATGGTGTCAAGACCCACCTCGGTTCCACCCCGAAATCCGAGGTAAATCCTCCTCCTATCTGACACCCCGACACAAAGACCAAAGTAACCTCACGATAAACCACCAAATTACATGCCAGACGCAGGAGAAATTTTTAAACATTTCAAAGTCAAAGTTTTACAGAGCATAGTACCAAACAAAGGAAAAGAAAACCGACATAGAAGGTACACGCACAACGGAAAATTAAATCACTCCGGGAAAACTCTCGGGTACTCTATGCCTCCGACACTACCTCGACGTCTAACCCCCGCACTAGCTCCACGACCTGGAGGGCAATTAAAAACAGAAAGTGTGAGTGGACCATAAATAAAATAAGAGTTTCCAAAACCATTTTATAAGAAAACTAGGGATTTGGCCCTCCGTTTTGAAATCATACATGCATAACCCATTTACTGAAACCAGTTATAAAACATCGTCATAAAAACAGAATTTAAAATAGTTATAGAAATCACGTCATAAGCATCATAAAACCATATCAAGCAATCATTATCCGATCAAACCTGCTGGACCTATCCGGGTCTTTAAACTCAATCCAAGCCTCAATAATATCCGAGCCTTTAAACTCCCGAGTCTTTAAACTCAACAAGCCTACGGGGGAAATATCAGTATATCCGAGTCTTTAAACTCCCGAGTCTTTAAACTCAATCCGGGTCTTTAAACCCAATCCTGGCCCGTCCCCCGTCAAACATAATATCCGGGTCTTTAAACCCAATAACCAGATCCAGCAAATCCAATCCAAAACCATTTGAAAACCATTTCTAAATCCACATCCAAACCCGAATCCGAAATCACCGGTCCGAAGCCCTTCCGGCGTCCAGAACCATCATTCCGAACCCAAATCCGGAAATCCACTTTTCAACTTTAAAACCAAATTCCGCTTTCCGAAATCCGATTCTAAAATCGAAAACCCTGATCATTGCAATCACTTTCCAAAATCCCTTTATAATCATTGAAAATCACTTATCGTTTGAAAACCCCAAATCATGGCATCAAAATCAGAAATTCAACCTTTCCTCGTAAAACGTGCCAAATACGTACTTTCTCGAAAAACGTGCAATTATGTAAAACCATCATCACATATTCAAAAATCATGAAATCACATGTAAAACCATAAAATAATTATAGAAAAACAGTTATGCAAGCTTGAGTTTAGAGAAGGGGTCCATTCACAGATACCGGGCACGTCACTCGCGTCATGTACTTCCCGTACGTTCCTCAGCTTCCTCAGGAAGTCCCGATCCTATCAACAGTCACCAAAGAACGTCACTAACACGTCTACCAAGACTCTCGTAATTTTTCCCAAAAATCCCCGGGTCCTAAACGTAACGAACCGGAACCCTAAACCTTATACCTCGCCGAACTAACTCGACTCGACATCCGATTAACCCGAAACTTATTCCAATAGACTCATTACAACATCTAGACCAAAAACCTAGTTGGAAGTTTCCCCAAAAGCCGCCGTACGCGCCCCCACGCACCGCCCAAAGTGGCTGCGCGTGGGCCTCGCGCGCCTGCACCCAGTACACTGTTCATCGTCTTCCTCAGCTCGACCGGTCTGAACCGGCGATAGCGGTTCTCCGCCGTTCCTTCACTGTTTCGACTCCTCTCTTCACCAGTCTCTTCGTCCAGCCCTAAGAAACCTATTCCCCTACTCCAAACACTTCGACACAGCTTCTAACCCATCGTCCCTAACTCGAAACCGTAACCCGTTCATACCCCTGTTTCACAATCCGGCCACCCAAGTCCTCCCCCGTCACGGTGGCTACACTAAACAACTCCTAGGACCTCACTGAGTCTCACACAACTCACCAAAAACCTCGACTCGTACTCAAAACCCACGACTATTGGTTTGAACCTAAACGGCAAAGCAGAGTAATTGAAAGGGAACGAGAAATTACCTGTACTCAGGCTGTCGCCGTGAGCTCAGCCGTGAGTACACGACTCCTCAAGTCCACCTCCGTCCTCTGGACACCACCACCAGCCTAGATTCGTCGAACACGGCAGCACCACCACCCAACACCCTCTCTATTTTCCTGAAACTCAACCCTTCATACTCGCAAGGTTTCCTCACACGAGTTGCCCTCACAACTCACTCACTGTCTCTCTCTCTCTCTCTCGATCTCTATTTACTTCCTCAGTCACTAGGATACACCAACACACACAACCCACACTCAATTATTCTCAATCTCACCCTCTGTTTCTCTCTTGTTCGAACACGGTTGCACACACACACACACACACACACCTGCACGATTTGAACACGCACACCGTGCACCCTAGAAACCACTACATACTTGCCACATGTCACAATCCCCTCAGCCCTCTCACAAATATCCCAATTCTCTCCTGTACACTTGTCCCAATCCGGTTGCACAATTCCCAATGTGCAAAAGACCAAAATGCCCCTCTTTTGATTCAAAATTACAATTATGCCCTTACCGTTTTAGACCTGTATCTTACTCACCCTAGGTCCGATGAACACGTGCCGCCTGTCGTTGAATTCAGGATGACGAGATCTACCTAACGATCCTAGGTCAACGTGTCAAAACCCGATCGTACGAAAAGTCTACTTTTTCCCCTTATTTAGCCAAATTATGGTAATGCCCTCAACCTTCCAAACATCATAACTTCCTCCTCGGATGTCGGAATCGGGCGTGCCACCTGTCTACGGATTTGTGACGTCCCGAACTACGTCACGGTCACCGGTCAATACCCAATTGACTGTCCAAACTAAAAGTCAACTATTTGGCCAACCTAGGGGTAAAATCGTCATTCGACGCTAACGGACCTACCGTAACCAACTCACCACCGATTAAGCTCACTAATCTCATCTTAATCACTTTCTTAACCCTAATTTTCGGGACGGGTCCTTACAGACGGGTCCTGAAATTCCCCATGAATTGATGAGATATAGATGTTAGAAACCACCTAGGAGTTGCTAGTATCTAATGCTTGTTTGTATAGCCACAGACCAGCCTCCGCGTGATTGTTCAGTTGCGCAGCTCATAATACTAGTTAAGAATCCTCCAGCTTGTTCCCCGAGCTCTAGGGGGCATGAGGTGATGGTGCTTGGAACCCATCTTTCACGTGGTAATGGTATTGAGAAAAGATACTAAGTTGATTTGTCATATGTATATGACTCGAGCGACTCATGATCAAGTGATAAGTGGGTTGATTTGTGACATATTTCATATTTGGAATGACCCATTTGGGTATTTATTGTCCTTTGATTATTATTTTATTATTACTTCTCGTTGAACGTGCAAGCCTAAATTATTGTTTTAGTTTTTGGGAAAGCTAAAGGGTTAAAGTTATTTTACTAAGAATGGTTTTACACTAAAATAAATTATTGGGTCCATTCACCCTTTATTTTTGAACCCCTCAAGCATCGCTAGTGTTTCACACATTTCGAGAAGGCTTGGTTAGCTACTCTGACATTTTCTCTCGGGTTTGACGTGTCGTGGTGACAATCGAGTATTTCAGGTAGTTAAGTAATGGTATGATTATCCGTAGTGTCCCCGCTCTATACTCCCACTGTTTGGTGGAATGTAATCAGCTTTCACTAGTTATGTTTCACTTGACTCACTAAAACTCATCGTTTTATTTAATTGACTTTCATCATCTAGACGTCACCGTCTTGATGTCGGCCAACATGGGTCGATCTTCGTGCCCTAAGCGGTCTTTTCGGATTGGGGTGTGTCAATTTAGACGTTAGTTTAGGACACTTGATAATTATACAACCTGATTTCATGATGTTAGAGCAATTACTCAAATAAATAGAATCTCTATTTAACATGAATCTTATTTCATTTACGACCTAATCGTGAGTTTCCACGAGTGGAATTGAAGTTCGTATTAGTCTTTGGTACTTCTTAGTTGGGTGGTGCTTACGAGCTTAGAGCTCGTATGAATGGTGTGAATGAGTTATTCGACGATGTGCGTGGCAACCTCGCCTGTTCACATTAGGTTCGTTTTTTATTTGTCTCGGGAGACGGGATCTCCAGAACCGCCCTAGAAACTCAAGCTGAATTTATTGATGGAAACTTTTGGAAACCACTATGTTAGAAGCAACTAACAAAGCCACCCTTTTAAGGACTTTGGAACTGTTTCTAGGATTTTTTGTGAGGATTTTTGCAAGTAATCTTATCCACAGGTTTGTGGTGCCTTGAGGGTTGCTGTGAGGGATATTTCTGGTTTTACGTGTTAGTTAGAATTTTACCTCGGGATCGAGATCATGCAACCTATCGTAGGTTTCATACTGTTTAATCTTTTTGGACCTCCTGACAGTATGGAAAGCAAATTACTTAATGGTGCCCTTCTTTGTTTTTAGAAACTTGTAATCGTATTCTTGCAGTACGAGTACCTTATTATCATTTTGTAATTGCTGTTACTCCAACCTTCCTTGTACACAGCCTTAAAACAACTTAAATCACACTGTTTTTATGCTTTGCTTGTTTAATGCGCTTTTGCTTTAGTACCGTTTTTGGATATGGTATTTTTCCTTTCTAGGCATTTAAAATGAATTTACATTCTTCCTACAAATGACTTCACCTTACTACTGAGTTTCTTACGACTTGTGTGTGTACTTTTGAATTTTTTTACTTGCGACGATAAAACCTTTTTGCACTGAAATAAGTTTTAGCGATGTCAAAATTGTAGCATTTATTATGACGTGATACGTTCCAGTTACATTGTAACGACCAGTCCCAAATTCTTAGATTAGATTAGTGACTAATCACGATTAGTGAGGTTAATCGGTGATTAGTTAGGCGAAATCGGACGAATGATGCAAAATGACTGTTTTGCCCCTAGCCGTGGTAAAACATTGACTTTTCATTCGGGCGGTCAAATGTACTTTGACCGATGACCGGGACGTAGTTTAGGACGTCACGAGTTCATAGACAGGTGGCACGTTCAATTCTGACATTCGAGGAGGAAGTTATGACGTTCGGAAGTTTAGGGGCATTTTGGTAATTATGGTTAAAAAGGGGCAAATGTTGACTTTCTGACCAGGAGGTCCGATGGCCAAGGGCCGAGGACTATTACGTATATCGGGACGATACAAATCCATAGACAGGCGGCACGTCGAATTCGGACGTTCGATGACGAAGTTACGGTTCACGGAAGTTCAAGAGCACTATTGCATGAATTACGAGACAACCTAACTTTTGGACTTTAGTGGGGCCCAGATACTTTATGGAGGCCCAATGGATGAGTGACAAGTGTCACCCATCCATTGCCCAGCCCACACATATTCATGCATCTCACCCTTCTTCATTGATCATTCATTTTCTTCCTTCCCCACATCCAAACCCAATCTCATTTTCAATTCAAAACCAAACCCTTGACCCAGTTGATCATGCCCGTGAAGCCCAGAGGCTGAGAGAATGAAGGCTGGATGATGGTGGCTGGCTGGAAGCCACGCCTCCGTGGACGGCGGCCTTGAACCCAAAAACGCACCCGGTTAGACCCAATCCTTTCCATTTTTCAATTTCTTGCATTATGGGTCATTTTTTATGGTTTTAATGAATAAATTAGGTTGTTAGGAGGTCATTAGGAAGGTTTTGTGAATGTTTAAACGTTGAGGGACCCCTGAGGAGGAGTTTGGATAATCGGACCGTGACGGGAGTATTGGACCGGTTCGGTTTAGGGGGTTTTTAGGGCTTACGTTAATTGGGTTGGACTCCTAGGATTAAAATAGGAATTATAGGATTGAATTGGCATGAAATCGGACCAAAATAAGGGTTGTAGGGGCCTGGACCGGTCACACCGGTCCAGTTGCAGAGATTTGGCCGAACCGGCCGGTCTGAACCAGCTGGAGGTTGAAGACGGCTATAGTGCACCGGCGAGTGAGCCCACGCGCAGGGCCCTTTGGGCGGCTCGTGGCAGCGTATGGCGGGGAATCTAGGGGTGTCTTCAACATACGAAATCTTCTATTCAATGTAACGAACATTTTGGGACTGGTTTCGTGTCAATCGGACATCGTTTCGATAGGTTTCGGGGTGTCCGAAGGTTTAGGATCGGTTTTAAAAATAGTTAAAAATACCGGAAAATTACGGGGCTTTAGTGGGAGGTTAATTAAAGAGTTATTAACCTTATATTACAATTTGGACAGGTTTGGGAGTCTCGGTGACGGTGGCTGGCTCAGGAGAGCCGTATCGCACGCGTATCGAGGCGGCAACTCGGACGGTCTGTGAGTGGACCTTGGTTTTCTAAATTGGTGCATGCATAAATTTTTATTATATGTTTTATTATATGTTTGATGATGCCATGGGTGCATTTGTATGTGGTTACGTATAAGCATGTATTTCGAGGTTTCGGCCTTATACGGTGCTTATACGGGTCTGTATTTCCTTATTGGTTTTAATGAATTGGATTTGGATTTCAAAAGGATAAACTTGGGTATGAGACCCATTTGGTTTTGTCTCGGGCATATGACCTCAGATATCGGGCACGGTGCCCAGCTGATGTCATATGTTCGGGCACGAGACCCAGGTTACTTTACGGTTTTGATTTCAGGTCGGGGAACCTTGAATGGATTTCCAGGTTCATGACGGTTTATGGGAACCGACATGAACCCTTGTTATGGAATCGTGGTTCATGACGGGTTATGGGAACCAGCATGAACCCTGGTTATGTTATTATGGTACATGACGGTTTATGGGAACCGGCATGAACTCTGGTTATGTTATTATGGTACATGACGGTTTATGGGAACCGGGCATGGAGGATGTTATATATATATATATATATATATATGAATGGAATGGATATTATGGATCATGACGGTTCAGGAGAACCGGGCATGGATATTTGTGTTATGTATATATATATATATATATATATATATATATATTCATATACCTTCCTTTACTTATTCTATCTCCTCCGGGGAGGGTCGTTGGCTTAGGTGGACCCCGGAGTAGTCACGGAGCACGGACTGAGTGGAGTCACCCTCTAGTTGGGTTCCTTACTCTCAGGAAGGCTGGTTACTATAACCTCGGGTAGGGTCAGTGGTCTGCGGACATTGATTTTGACTTTGAGAAGACTCGGATTGAGACCCGGGTAGCACGCGCATAGCTTTGGAAGCCGTGACAGGATTGGTTGTGTGAATTATATGTATTTATATGGATTATGATATGTGATGTGTGGTTACACAGGATTTGAGAGGTGGCTCGTGTACTTGGTTTCATGATGGTTTTGGGCTGAGTCCCTTATTGGTTTCTTATGGATTTAGGCAGTGGCCCGTATATTTGATTTGATTATGGTTTTGGGCTTAGTTCCCACAGATGGTTCCATTTGGTTAAATGGTTTTCGAATGCATGCATGCTTTTTAGTGAAGGGTACAAATGTCTGTATGGAAATGTTTTTATAAACTTTTGTTTTGTCCACTCACAGCTTTTAATGTTTTGAATGCCCTTCAGGTTGACAGCGGATGTGGACTGTAGCAGAGACCGAGATATCACATACATCCTCCAGATCCTGGCGTACTCTGATAGCCCGGGAGGGCAAGAGTCAGAAATATCCCTTGTCTGACACTTCGTGTCAGACGGGAGCAGGGTCATCCCGCGTTAATCCCGGGGGAATTGGGATGGGTCCTGTCATACATTCATTTCATTTAACATGTCTATTAATTCTTCTTTTACGGCTTTGGTTTTCTATTATCTCAAATAACGTACTTCCATAATTGAGAGTCATATCCCCTATTTGTCACTTTTTAATCACTAAAAAGCATTCTCATAAATGAAATTTTTGGATCGACGAGTTTTGACTTTTATTTAAAATAATCATTTTTAAATTGATGACTTTGACCTTTGGAGCCATTAGTGTTCTTTGTGTTTTAGGCTGCTAGTCGATATTTTGTGCTCTCGAACTCTTTACTTTGTGCAAATCTTCTGATGATCCTTAACATTTTGTCATGACTCCAGATATTTAATTGTTATATATCTAATACCATTCCCAATCTTCCTGGCATCTTATACCTCATCTTTTAACGATACGCTCCTCACCCTTTTGATTCGCTAACCAGAGTGTTAAATGAATTCTCCTAAGTCTCAGATTATTCTTTACTTGTGATGACTCGAGTTTGTTGATGGCGAGATTACGAGGTTAATTAACAGTACTTATCGACGATCATTTTGATCTTTGCAAACTTCCCCTTACTAGCACTTGATGATCATTATCGTGCTCTATTTGTCAATCAGTGATTTCATCCTTGCGTTTTAGTTCGACTTCTGACCCGAATACGAACTTGAACAACCTTTTAGGAACTAGATTTAACCACCATGTGTCATTCGTTTTCAGTGAGCCTGCTAATTTTATGTAGACCCATAGTATATTCTCAAGTTCTACACCTAATGACTGCATAGGTGTGCTGGCTAGTTAACGACTTAGACTCTCTTTTCATTTGTGCATTACTGAGCCTACGAGCTGTAGCGGTTGGGATTGACGGGAATCACTAGTACGCGGTGTCTGGAATTTTTGTTTCCTAGACCTTATGTACGGATTCTAGACTCCATCATACTAAGGCTTATGGGGAATGGCCTATTTCATTTGGATTTAGCGCATGCTTATCTTAGTCAACCCGTTCGACATAAATGAGAACTTATTGTACCAAAGGAAACTTTTGTGGGAACCTAAGCAAGGAGTTATCCACTCGGAATTGGATCATCCTTGGACTTCGTTTGTACATGCTTAGGTTCAGCCATGATTCTAGCATTCAACTTTCTTTCTCTCGGACCTATTATCGAGTAACCATTCTAATTCACTCGAGTATCCCCCAATTATGGAATCAAGCAAGAATGTTTCTATCCTGTATTTGACCAATGACCTTCTTATCAACGCCTCGGAACTTGCCTTGATTTACACCCTTTTGGGACGTAACCATTGACTGATATTATTTGGTTGTTGAAGTTTATTGTCGGGCTAGTAAGAATAGCTTATAACATAAGCGAACCTTGAGGTTATTTGACGAGTGAGAGAGTACAAGTGGTCTTACTACCACGGCCGACTTACGTTACGAGTTTGAGCTAACCAAGGTTGACAGGACCCGTCCCAACTGGACCTCAATAACTGTGCCCGGTCCTGCTCCCTTCTGACAAGTCCACTGAAGTCCCAAAACGATCCTTCAGCACTTATTAGACAAGGGATAGCTGTGCTGATTTCCGCTTATGCCTCCGCCTCGTGATCAGCCCCAAACATTGTGCCACTGCCTGGAGGGTCATCAAAACAGAAAAGGTGTGAGTGGACAAAAATATATTCGTTAAAACACATTTGAAACACATCATTTACCCTCCAATTTATCAAACCATGCATGCATAGGGAACAAAAACATATGAATGACAATCACCGACTATCCAGCCAAATCACATAACAAGTCAAATCCCAGCTCTCAGGCCAAACACATGACAACATAGTTACCTGGCCACACAGACCAGCACTCGTACTCAATACCAGTACATAATCACAAGCAAAATCAAACAGCACTACTCACAAGTACACAATCAATTACTCAATCAATCTGCACTATTCACAAGTGCACAAACCATCACACTATCACATCTGCACTACGCGTAGGTCAACCTCGGGAACTGCACTCAGGGACCATCCGAGTCATATCCATCATGTCTGGGAACTGCACACGCATCCTCTAGACGTCTCATACCCGGGAACTACACTCACGCAACATCCGAGTCACGTCTAGGCACTGCACTCGCATCATCCAGCATGATCCAGTATCCAATAACCACAATCACAATCACAATCCATACCACAACACATATCAATCATATCCATGACCTCAAATCAAGTCATAAGCATTCCCAACAGAGTTTCAGGCTCAAATACCAATTATACATAAATTCGTGAAATCACCTTGAAATCATTAAAATAATCCAGAAATCGTCCTTGACTTATCAATTCATCAAAATATCCATTTTGAAATCATTTTGACTCCGGGCCTAGCCCAAAATATCAATTTTATAGTTTTCTCGAAAATCGTGCCCAAAAGCATATAAAATAATATAAGATTCCAAAAATTCGAAAATCATCATATCGAAACATTAATCATACCAAATCATTTCAAATCATATTATAAGGCAATTAAAACATATATGCATGCATTCAGGGTAGAAAACAAAAGTCCACTCACACACCGTCCAAACCGCTTGCTTCCCGAGCTGCACGCGTTTCCGTAATTTCCGACACTTGCCAGGAATCTCGAATCCTGTCCAAAATCATTACTCAAGATTACTAGGGACCTAATTATCATCATAGTAATTTATCATAATTTTCCGAAAATTTAATATTAAACCTTCGGACCCTCGAAACATTATCGAGACGGCGTCCGATCGACTCGCAACCAAAAGTACAAATGTTCGTTACATTAAATGGGACAAGTTTCATGTTGACCTCACCTCGAAACGCCCGCTCACGCGCCCTCACGCACCGCCGCAAGCGGCTGCGCGTGAGTCCACGCACCGTGAACAGTAACCAGGAACAGTCGTCCCTGTCACCCGTTTACCTGGTAAACGAAGCCTACGACCCGCGAGGTGACTCGGTTCCAGTGCTATCAATTCGACATCGATTTCTACAATTCAATCATCCATTAGCATCGTTATAGACTCAATTGAAGTTCTGTATAATCAATTAGGTGTTAACTTACCTCATTCCCTTCGAATCAAACTCGATTTTGCGAAGAACACTACACACTGTTCATTCATCGAACTTCACCAAATCGAGTTAGTTTTCTGCAATTGATCCAGCATGAAGTATCGTGGGATTCCAGTAAACAGATTTCCACATCCAATTTCATCATTCCATGTCTTTAATTCCTCAACTCAAGCTCACAAATCCGAAGCCTTCCCCCTCTCTGTTCTAAGGCAATATGACCTTAATTTCCTTCGAATTTCATTGAGTTCGACTCGTTTCAATGTCAGAAGACTAAATCTAAGGGCAATTTCACTCAGAAACATCTACAAATTCGAAATCGATTTTGAGGCCCTTTAATGGTTTTTCGGGTTTCTGTGTTTAGGTTTTAGCAGGGTTCAAAGTTCATCACCCTCATATTCTGCTCGCTACTTCTTCACGAATTCACCCTCAGTGACAGCCAATTCTCACGTTTTGATTACTGGGAAGAATTGATCAGATTATCATCTCTGTTCTCTGTTTTGTGCTAACTATATGCTAAATTATTCAAATCCTAATCCCTTCAATTCATTTAATTAATCAAGTGCCACTAATTCCATGTATACAAGTGACATGTGTCACTTCAGGATGCCTTGAGTCACCAATTACATTGACTCATCAAAATGGCTGAATTATCAAAACATAGCCGAACCAAAATTACCATTTTACCCCTACCGTTAAAATTACCAAATTGCCCCTCATAGTTCTAGATCTGTAACTTTTTCGTTCGGACTCCGATTGAAGCATGCCGCCTGTCTACGGATTTAGCGTCCCGCGACCTATCCAACGGCCTTCCCGGAAAGTCCAAACAATGTCCTGAACAAAAAGTCAACAAATGGCCCCTTTTTAACCAATTTACCAAATTACCCTCAAACTTCCGCACGCCATAACTTTTTCCTCGAATGTCGGAATCGGGCGTGCCACCTGTCTATGAACTCGTGACGTCCCGAACTACGTCATAGTCATCGGTCAAAGTCCGTTTGACTGCTCGAATAAAAAGTCAATCGTTCGCCCAAGTCCAGGGGCAAAATCGTCATTTTCCTTCAAAATTTCCGAATTTTCCCTTTTTGAATGTCCGGGTCGTTACAAAGGTTGTTAATTCTGAAGTGGAAATTCATTCAGTAGTTTACTCTGAATATAATTTTGTAAGAATGAAAAAGGAAAAACTTATTTGGTACAAATATGTACAATTAAAAAAAAAGTAAATACATATTAGACAATTATTTTCAAACATATATTTTGAGATGACGATAGTGAGAATCATAATAGTAGAGATAATGACGGTGTATGACCGATGGCGTGGAGGTGGACATCATTGTGGTTGTAGGGTGGTGCTAGAGGGGAGGGGGTGTGGTTGTAGGGTGGTGGTGGTGGTGATCGGGAGGTGGTCGGGATGGACGTGGTGATGAGGGTGGTTTTCGATGGTGGTTATGATAGTGTTTTTGATAGGGTAATGGTTGTGGCGACGGGTTGCTGTAGTGGTGATGATGATGGAAGTGGTGGTGATTGTGGTGGTGGTGGTAGTGGTGACAACGTTGGTGGTGGCAATAGAGGCGTTGATGGCAACAATGGCGGTAGTTACATCATTTGTTTTATCCTAAAATTAATTAAACATTAATTTATGTACTAAAAAAATTAGCAAAATGGTATTCATTGTTCATTTTCTAAAATTCTTCTTCAAAATTGAGTTACTAAACACGTTTTACGAATGTTTTTGTATCTGGGAAACAAAAAATATTCTACAAAAAAAATACCAAGCGTACCCTTGTTTTTCTTTTCATTGAAACTTGACCAACAAGGACGTTTTGATTTTAGGATATACTTGTCCTTCATATTTCATATGCATTTGAGACAGTTCTTGCCGTACTTGAGTGCATTATAAACTGAAAACAATCTAACCATGAAATAATTGAATAAAACATAGGGCGATTTTTGTTGAATTCATTGCCAATCAAGGATTTTGAAGAATGCTAATAGAATTTACTCAGACAAAAACATAAAACTAGGTTTTTACAAATAATATGCGGTATAATCCAAGTTGTACTTATTTTTAGGATATCGTTGCCAAATATGGTAAGTGTAGGAATCCAAATATTTAGAATGTAGTTAGGGTTTCATTTTTGTGTGGGCTGCCTAAATCAGGATAACAAGATATTCTTGTGTGCCTAGCTGTATAATCTATGTGCCTTAGCCATTAGGGAGGAAGATTTGGTTAAAGAAAGAGAAGGTTCCAGCTTCCAGCTTCCTGCTTGTGAATTGTTATATACAATTGATGGAATCAATGCGCAATGTTCCCTTATTCTTATTCTTATTATTATTAGTGGGAATTGGGGTCCCCTATACTTAGGGTGGCCTACCAAGTGAAGTGAAAGGTACACCTGTCAACTACTTTCTTGACTATAAAATTGTATTTGCAATAGGATTAGTTTCATTGTTCAAGTCATTATCAAAATTTGGAGGAGTTGATTAACAGAACAATCAAAATATAATTGGTTCCCATTGTATGATCCCAAATACTGCTTCCTTCCATTCACAAAAATTACCAATATATATATATATATTAGTTTCTCACTTATTTGCTATGATAACGAAGAATCAAATTATTATTATATTTTTCTTTTTTTATTTGTTTTTGAGAAAATTACACTTTATTACCTTATAGTTTACACCATATAACAGATTTATATCTAAATTTTCAAATGTTACAATTTCCACCATGAACTCTTCAAACCGTTATATTTTGACCCCTTTGTTAATTTTTTTTTTATCAAATCTAAAATGGAACCCATAATTTTAAACAATAAAATATTAATTTAAATTTATAAAAATTATTTATTTTGAAAAAATTCCAAAAAAATTTACTATCATCTAATAAAAATAAGAAAATTTAAAAATTTACAAGAATTAAAAAAATTATTTATGTATTAAAGTAATTTGTCTCTCTCCACAAATAATTTTTTTAATTTTTGTTTTTTGTGAAATAAGGCCTTAGTAATAAAAATAAAGATGATGAAGAGATCCAACTTATTTTCGTATATTAATTTTTTTTTATAGATTTTTCAAATTTTTTAAATATTTTTGTACATTTGTAATTTTTTTTAATATTTATTATCTAAAAGTAATTTTTTGGATTTTAAAAAAATAAATAATTTTTATAAATTTAAATTAATATTTTATTATTTAAAAATGTGAGTCCCATTTTAGATTTGACAAAAATTTTAACAAAGGGTCAAAGTATAACAATTTGAAGAGTTCTGGGTGGAAATTGCAATATTTGAAAACTTAGATATAAATCTATTATTATGTGGAAATTGTAGTAAAATGTAATTTTCCCTTTCTTTTTCTAAGTGAGGACAATTCCAAATTGTGAGTTTTTTTTATTAATATAATGTAAATAATATTATAGATTTTGAAAATAAAATGTGCTTGTATTATTAGTTTGAATATTTTCTTTTGTCCACATTATTTGTTTGTTTGAATTTTGAACCCAAAAGTTTTTATTAGGAATCCAATCCTCGGCATTATAGATCTTGCAGTGATGGTGATATGCAGCATACCATATGGAAGGCATGATCTTTTAATATTATCCACTATTGAAGATTATTGATCTTTAATCCTCTGTGTGAGCTTTATCATTGCATTTTTTCAAGATTAATTAGTTAATTAATTTCAGATGCAGCATACATACAGATTACAGATCTTCCAAAAAGGGTTCAAGAGTGTCTTTTTAATTTGTAATTACAGGCAGATGTAGCTATCCAACTCCATTGTTAAGTACCTTATGAATCTTACTTAATTACTTGTGGATTAAATTAAGACTACAGGCAGGTCACCTATCCATATTTCCATTGGCTTGCATTCCAATATATTCATTAAAGTGGTTCGAAAGATAAGATCTTCCCATTATTCTCCATAACAGCATATAAATATTTTTTATTAAGTCTGAAGCTTAGATCTTTTATACAGTGAAAATCGTAACTGGAAAAATTTGATCACATAATTTGTGCAGTTACTCATGTAAAACTTGATGACATTTCGTATTTTGAGGTCTCACCTCGATGCAACGTCTCCATTTTTTACTCTTACAGACGTGATCAGACTGCCTAACATAAAACCTTCCCCTTTCTATCAAATAAGAAATGTAAACTAAGAATTTGAAGATCATAGACATGCAACCAAAAGCTAAGCAAGATACTCCACTAGAAAATAAAGGACTACCAAGGAATGGTTTTTTCCAATGGATGTCAAAAGTGTAGGAAGCCATATATTCCATGGTTCCCCGATATTTATATGGAAAGTGTGGGAAGCCATATATTCCATGGTTCCCCGATATTTATGTCCATATAATGTGATGGACAAGTTTGGTTTATACTTTATTTAACTATTAGTGGACTATAAGATATAAATTCTCCTCAGATATCAATCCACTTTCCATTAACTCCATATAATTAACAAAAGGAGCAAGATTCTTCCCATCTCAACTCAGTTTCAAGCTGTCAACTCTGAATAATAGAAAATAATTGTTGTAGGCAGTTGCAAACCACATAATGTATTAAATTTCAGACAATCACACACATATAACATGATCCATAAAGTTTATTATGACAGCATTGCAGCAAAGTTGTTCTGTACCTACCCATATTCTATTATAAGACACGTGAGAGAGATGTATATATTCTCAGAACTTGCAAATCAAATCTCCATTAAGATTTGGAGGGTACATATTCTATTATTCATTTGAAAACTTGCAAGTCCTTCAAAATTCTCATTTTTGATGTTGTAGGTGTTAAGAAATCTGATTCCCCATAGGTCTGAAATTTGATAAGCTACCAAGCTTCTCAAAACTAAGAAAGCAACCTTAATAGCATCAAACTTTTCATCAGTCCTTGAATCGAATAGGAACTTATGGCAAGCAGATTAGTTAGCTGCGTGGTGTCTTCCATGTTCATGTTGCACAACTCAAGACAAAAGTAAACAAAAATAGCCAGCTATAACATAGATTATAGTTCTGTCAAAATTACTGTCACCATTTGAGCTATCTAGCAGTAATAAGGTCAAGACATTTGAGACATGAATCAAAAGTTAAGACCCCTTTTCTCTTGAAAAGGATGAACCAACACAGAACAAAACATCAAGAAGAAAAAGTAACAACTATCCACAACTAAACATGCTTCCATTTACCTTTTAATTGCTCAATTTTCTTCGAGGCATGAATAGGTGACAATTCAAGTATATAAACTTGCAAAATACAGAAAGAAATGCTCTGAAAAGGGGGTACATTACGCTGAATCAACCCCTTCAACCTGCTGCTGGGCTAGGTATCTTTCCCTGCGCTCTTTCTACAAAGGAAACCACACATAACACAAGTAAGAATGTGCACAGAAGAAAAATCTATGGAAAACAATACCATCAATCTTATTCTATCAAAAGAAATAAAATACATGTTGAAAGCCTCACCCATTCATCTATGACGAGTCCTTCCCCTACAATCCGGGGACCCGCCTCTTCTGGAGGCTTCTTTCGTGCTTCAAGCTCAGCCTCAGCCTCAGCCAATTGCCGCTTAAGTTTTTCCATTGCCTTCAAAAATTTCAAATTGAAATAAAAAATCTCAGTACTAAGGTGAAAGTAAGACACCCAAAACAGAGACAGACTTCGCGATAATGAGAGATTTGAGTCCCTCCATCTACTTACAAGGGTAGGGCGTTCAGGGTCCAGGAAAACAACACGCAACACCTGTTCAACCATGACTTGGTCCTTCTGCTCATCAAACTGCATATATACTTGTAACAGTCAATGTTTAATATCTGTGAGTTGTGATGCACACAATTGTTTCAAGATTCAACGGGATCAATAGTAATATCAACCAACTGCAGGAGCAGAAGGTACATGTTTTGGTAATAGGAAAGTTCTAATCAAAATTTTTCCCAAACATTTGATAATGTAGTACATGACACCTGAACATTCACTTATAAATTATGCGGCACAGCAGGCTATATACAACATATGGTTTCGCACTTATGATACTTTCAATTTTCTACGGAACCGAGAAAATAACCTTGGAATCTGTCTAATATCATTTTGAAGGAATGTAAAAGTCCAGTATTAGTTCTATACTTGCATTAACAGAGAAATTTAAAAGCTATAGAAAATGCCTGCAATTATACCAGTTCAGGTACGTAGTCCATATCTCCTTTCACTTTTAAGCTCATGATCTTGAACTTAACCCTGCTCTTCTGGTCTACTGGTTTTTCATTGTTCTCCGGAGGCTCCACAAACTTGAAGACTGTAAGTCAGGTAACAGTTCGCAAATGATGAACTCACTAAATCTAAACTGGCTGGCATTATTTCTCTTGCAAATGGGAATGACAAATAACCCAAAAAATTGAAGAGGCACTGTAAGGGAAGAACATGAAGAATGAATTACCAGTTGCAATAAGACTTTCACCAGGAGCAAGTATACCCCCGGGTGGACGCATGTAACAACTCTTTGGTGCAGTTGTTTGGAACTAAAACAGCCAACATGTATGCAGTTAGATGGTCTGTTTGATGACAATACTAGCTTAACAATACTAGCTTGTTAAGCTTAACAAGCATGACAGATCAAATTGACGGTAGAAAACTCCTAATGCTGTAATAAAATCTTTAATTCAGATCTTGTCCCAATTTGATGACAATACTAGCTTATGATACGTAACGAGGTAAAATACTCAGAGAAGGGGAACTTAGAGGACAATCCATACCTTGAAAGCTACATGAGACTTGCTTGTGTTTTTAATCCCAATTGCACTCTTGACCTGCTTACCGGGTTCATCTTCAGAAAAAAAGCAATCAGAGTGAGGGAAAACATATGTACCACGAACCACCAATCAGCAAAGGAACTCAACAAAATTATAATTTTCTAATGATTAGTATAAATATCTGAGTGAACATCTTTTAAGAAATCCTGGATGAAGCTGACAATGCAAGAACATCCCAATCAGCTTAAATTCCTTTAGTCCCCAATTAGACAGATGGATACGTCATGCAACAGCAAGAAATTCAAAAATTGGAACACCAAAAAGAACCAATCAGATCAGAATAAAACAATTGGAACTACTGTAAATCTTTAGCTCAGGACATCAACAAATCATGTACTTTAGCAAAATAAAAAAGCAAAGAATTTTTGGCTGTATGAACTAAATGTGGAAGACCAAGATAAACATTTGGCAAATCATCCAGTCTAAACTCAGAAACAGACATATCATGCAACCAATTATACAACCCACAAAACATAAAAAGTTCTTTTTCATATTAGACAATTAAGGGAGTACATGGAAAGAAGAGCTTATTGGCCGGGTCAAGGCGGAGCCTCCTTCTAGCAGGAAGCAAAGACTTAGCCACATACGACACCGTACGTGCAGAATGAAGAGTCGCCGTACGCTCCAGAGACTCGTGGGTCTGACCCAGCTGGTGAAGATGGTGCATAGAAGACAAAGTCGAAGACGAGGAAGAAGAGGAAGAAGAAGAGGCATTTCTCGACTGCCAAAATGGGTTTTTGAATAGACTCCAAAGCTTCCCATCAGGCCCAGATTTCTCAGCCTCCACAGCCATTCTCGACCCCACCGGCCGGAAATTCGTTTCAAAGTAGCCGCCAGAAAATGGGTTTGGCCGGAGATAGTTGGGAAAGAATCAAAAGAGAGATTTTGTTTTGTGGTGATCGAAAATTCGAAAGGTGAAGGCGAAAGAATGAGACTTTGGGCAAGTGTGTTTTAGCTGCGTCTGTATTGGCGAAAGCTCTTAGTGGTTATGGAAGCGAATGCCAAATGTGGCTGAATGCGACCTCTCGCTCTGGACTTTTTGGGCTGTCGGAACTGGCGGTGGTTACTTTTACAGTTTTACTCGCACACACTCACTCACTCACTCTGTTTTTGTTGGCTGGCAGTAGGCAGGAGAGAGGAGAGGGGAGTTCAAGTTTCAAACTCTGGGCTAGCAATATTGGACAATACCTTAATTTTCCTCCAATCAAAATATTGGACTATATATATATTTATCCAAATGCTTTAATTTTATTTTTATAAATATTATTTTTTTGTTTTGTGTAAAGACTATATTTGAATTAATATACACAAAAATAGCTTATTCCTTCTAATTAGTATGATTACATTCAAATTAAAATCCAAAGAAAAAGCTTATACACTTTTTCTTAATGATTATGCTCATGTCGGCATATAGAAATGAGGCTAGGCATTTAATTATTATATCTATGGGGTCTTAGGTGATTATATTTATCTACGGAATTGTTTTGATAATCTGTTATTATATTTTTCCTCTTAACTTACTTAAATGAGAGTTTAAATTTATGATAAATTACACATTATTATTTTATAGTTTATATTCTATAACAGATTTATACTTAAATTTTCAAATATTACAATTTCCGTCATTAACTCTTCAAATCATTACACTTTGATCTCATTGTTAAATTTTTGTCAAATTTGAAATGACACCCACCATTTTTAAAAATAAAATATTAATTTAAATTTATAAAAATTATTTATTTGGAAAAACCAAAAAAATTAATTTCAGATAATAAAATTTAAAAAATTTAAAATTTTACAAAAATAAAAAAAATTATTTATGTATGAAAGATTTGTTTCTCTCCATAAATATATTTTTTTATTTTTTATTTTGTTTTTGTGAAATAAAGCCTTAGTAAAAAAATTTAAAGATGATGGAGAGAGAAAAATTACTTTGTTACATAAATAATTTTTTTAGATTTTTTTTTAAAGTTTTTTTAATTTTTACACATTTGTAAATTTTTTTTAATTTTTTAAAAATAAATAATTTTTATAAATTTAAATATTTTATTATTTAAAATTGTGGCCCTATTTCAAATTTGATAGAAATTTTAACAGGAGGTCAAAGTGTAACAATTTGAAGAGTTCGGAATAAAAATTGTAATATTTAAAAATTTAGGTATGAATCTATTATAAGGTGTAAATATTAGGATAGTAACGTGTAATTTGACCCTTAAATTTGTGTGTATGGAGTCAAATACACTATTGGAAATCCATCTCTACTAATAAATTAAACGTAAGAAAATATATAGGAATTTTTTTTCAAAATTCATCTCCACTAAATGTCCAAAAACTTGTCTTGAATTTCAAAAAGTAGCTCCATTCCTAAAGGTAGGCTTCACCATTTGGCCCAAAAGCCCATGGGCTTATGGGGGCCCGATAAGCCCGATGGACAAAAGCCCGGCCCGACCCGCTATGGGCCGTGGGCCAGCCCGGCCCGAGAGTTAGCGGGCTGGGCTTGGGCTTATGGTGTTCAAACCCGATAGGCCCGAGCCCGATAAAGCCCGATAATCCCAGCCCGACCCGCCCGTAATAAACCCGGCCCATAAGTCCGGAAATATAAAATATTTATTATTTAAAAATTAATACTCAATCCATTCTTAATACTAATATTTCAACCCAAACCCAAATCTCAGCCCCAAGTCCACCTAATTTATTTTTAAAAACCCAATACTCAATACTCAATACCTAATACCCAATACAAACCCTAACCACTCATCCACCTACTTAATAAGCCCAACGTTTTTGGACCTTTGAGTATTTTATTTTAACGATACCACATTTTTGCACCTTTGTGTATTTTTTTTCATTATTAATATTTTTTTGTAATTTTAAAATTTGAGACATAATTTATTGCAAAAGCCCACGTAAGCCCGATCCAAGTGGGCTTAATAGGCCCGACCCGAAAAGCCCGATATAAACCCGGCCCGATAAAAGTCCGTGGGTTCTTTTTTATGTCATTAAGCTCGTCCGACCCGACCCGCAAATTTAAAAATTATTTAATAAGCCCGGCCCGGCCCGGCCCAAGCCCAAAAAATTTGGGCCGGGCTTGCCCGGCCCGGCCCAATGCCGAAGCCTACCTAAAGGGTAGCCAAATATAACCCTTTGCGTAGAAATTGGCCAAGTGCTAGTGGGTATAAGGAGTCGGTCCGATCGCTTTTTAGTGAAAAAAAAATATATAATACACTCGCTTATTTTATAGATGGTAAAATATAATCATATACAATTCATCAAAAAATATTTTATTAGTACTAAATGTTAACACACACAACCCTTTAGAACTCTATTACTAGAGATCGTCTAAGAGCGAAACAATAATTGACCACTCCCTCATATTAGAAACATATGACTTAGGCAAAAATAGAGCAGTGTCTTTCAAATCTTCCTATGATTCTTTTTCTTTCTTTTCTTTTTCTTCTTGTGACATATCTTCTTTTGTTTTGAAAGAATGAATGAATTGAGAAATGGGGTTAATTGAAAAGGGGGTTAAGAGCATGCATAAGGCCATAATAATTAAAATAGCTAGGGGGTTGCCATGATCACCATGTTAGAGCATTAGAACATGTTCGATCGGGTCATCTGATTGTGCCATTAAAGATAACGATACACCAAACCCACCATGTGGCCCTCTTATGCAAAGTATCTCAACTTTTCCGAGGAATGCTAATGGGAGTACCCGAAGTTGAGTTTTATTACTTCATATTTCTATTTGTTGATTGAATAAACGAATTTGAATAATAAATTTAAGTTTTGTTCGTTTGATTCCTCATTCTTTAGTATTTTTTTTGTAAAATTATGAAAAATGTGAAATTTTAGATTGAAATACACACAATAAGAAAATGCAAATATCATAGTTAGTGATGATTTGATAAACATGGAAGGACATGAATGGCATATATCTTTACACCAGATCAGTTAGGTCCCCAACAGCTCAAGTACATGATGAGCCTAAGTGGTTCTTCTGTTATTCATTCAGAGTCTCTTCCTGTTGGTTGCTACGTCTCTCATTATTCTTAAATATTTGACTTCATTTTTGAACAAGAAGAAAATGAAGAAGAATAAAGGGCGTCCAACATGTGACATGTGGAGAGACAGTGGCATATGTCATCATATGATGTTGGTAGCTCATCCTCCTCCTCATAGTTTTCCTTCTTCTGAATAGTTCAGTCATTAAAAATTTACCTACTAAAACATGTAATAATCATGAAGATTCTAGTAATATTTGTGATCCGCATTATAGCATTATTACCTCTAACGTTTCTTTTTCATAAATTAGAAGTTTTTACGGATGAAAATGTACTTACATTAATTAGAATAGGAATAATAGGAATAAAATGTCAATATCAAAGAACTTGATTAGCAATCATGTGTGAGACCAAAGATTTAAGTGCGGTTTAGTTGCGATTTAAGGCCTGTTTACACCCGAAAAAAATCCCCTATGGACCAAAGACAATGGATCATGGAAATTAAAGGTCTAAAACAAAAAAAAAAAGGCCCAACCTAAGCAGTTTTGAGCGTAGAGAAGAAGAAAGTAAGAGTGGTACTAACTTACGCAAATAAAACAGAGGCAAGGGAGAGTATTTCAATGGGAAAACGGCAACATGGGACCCACGTGGAACCCGACTCGGCAAGTTAAGAGCTTTTTCACCGTTTATAAATAGAGAACAACCAAGCTTCTCAAAGAAAGAATAATCAACCAATCAAACTCAGCAGATTGATCTCCATCAATTTCTGAACCTATGAACACGTCTAACCAAGGTTTCATGGTTTAAAAAGGTTAGCCCTTATGGAAAAAACTACTTCTTTCAACCAAGGAAATCAAGATACAGCTTCTTTTCTCACCCCTTCGAGGTATTTATACAACTGTCTAACCGTCTTTCTGACGGCTCTAGCAACAATGTCATAATGGTCGACTTAATCTCCCTGCATTAACCTTTTTTTTACCGCACAGTGTCATAAGGGTTGCTCTCTTTCTGACTGTCAATTCTTGGATTGTCGATCAAGGTTCGCAAAAGATTAACCTTTTCTTCTTACCGTTCAGTGTTCCGACTACCAATTCATGGAAATTCATTCCGACTACTGATTCACAAAAAGTCATTATAACTACCAATTCATGGAAAGTCATTCCGACTACTGATTTACGAAAGGTCATCTTGACTACCAACTCATGGCTGGTCATTGAGGAACTCAAACCTCCTTTTCGACATCTTGTCATTACTTTTGAGTGCTCTGTCATCTCATGGTATGATTTCCGACTGATATTCATTTCAGTTGATGATTTCTGGAATTTCTTGCTTGATATGGGCTTGAATGCGGAGGAAATAATTTACTTTTATGTACTTGTAATTTCAGCTGTTATTCAATTCTAGTACTTTTACATTTATGTACTTGTACTTTCATTTCCATTTCAATACAAACCGGATTTTCTTAAGTAGTAATTGGTACTCGGGATATGTCATCCAAGTGTGATTTGCGACTTACCAAGTCGAGATACCATTTTTGTGCATTGGTCTGAATACTTAGATTCCGACTTGATAAAACTTGGAATTATTGACCATTTGACTACTAAAATAACAATGTCACCAAATTGAATATCATGACAAAATAACTTTTTGAACTTGAGTTACTCTAGCGAAGAAAATAGTTTAAGCCCTTGAAAAAGGCATAGAAAATAACAACGGAGGCTAATTCTTGTCTGCCTACCTCACAATCACTTTGATCAGAAGAAAGATTTTTGGGCCAAAAAGGGAACCCACATATACTGTCTAGTAGCAGTTTTTTACTAGTGGCATGCCTACACCTGAGTTGAAAAACCTCCTTACTTTCTAATCTGTCCATCTAGGATTGACTGTGGATAAAGGCCCATCACACTTCGTCCATCCAGAACCTCTACACCTCACCATTTGCAAGAAAGATATCCCTACGAGTGGCCCACGTTCCTCGCTCCACAAACCATGTTCTATGCAAAGGTCCAGCAAAGCTTGCCTCAGGACATTCAGCTCCTAAATTGAGAAAAACATTTTAGGCAAGAACATAATCTGGCACGCCCAGTGGGACTCTTCTTAGTGCATGCCCAAGTTCAGGTATACTCAGCGACGTTGAGACCCTAAAGGGAGAATTTTAAAGGATTTTTCTCAAGAGATGGCTCTTGAGTTTCAACCACGTAAGCTAACATGGAGCCACCACCTGATGGAGTATTGGAGGATATCTCCGGCTAAGTCATGGCTAAGAAGGATTTCGCAGAGTTCTTCAAGGATATCCTAGCTCCCATTAGTTGGTAGATTGAGGCTCTGAATTGCCAGGTTAAAGACTTATCTAGTTGCGACAGGGCTTCAAACAAGAACACTAATGCTCCAACACAGGAGGTCATGAAACATGACAAAGAAAAAAATCATATGGAGTCAAGAGCATCAGTTATGGATTCTATATTCTCCATACTGCCTTTTTTTAAAAGAACGGATTTCTAGATCCCAGAGATGAGTAGAGTTTGTCAAGAGTTTCCAATCTTTGATTCTGGCTTACTTTCTAGAAACTAGCCACGTAATGTACGAGGATAAATCAAACCTACAATCCCTCTAAAAACCAGAAGCATGCTGAACACCTGGAGGAAGTCAAATCCCGATGACGCGAGATCGGATAAAGACCATCCCGCGTTACAGAGCATCATGCCCTTATGAATGAAATGAATAACCTAAGGCATCTGCTAGCAGGTAAACCATTACATCCTCGGAGAATTGATGTCCCAACCTATAGAAAGCCTTATCTAGCTTATATAGACTAGGAGCCTTTTCTCCATGAATTTCAAGCCACCAACATTCACACTCTTTAATAGAGATGGCATCATGTTGACCTTGGAACACTTTGTGAGGTTCTCATTCTAATGTATTACCGTTGAAGTTAACCTTTACCTCAACTTATGGTTATTCAGTAGTCCCCTATATGGGGATTCTTTCTCTTGGTACACTTCATTACCAAAGAAACCCATCCATACTTGGGGGCAATTGGAAGCCAAGTTCCATGAGGAATTTTACAGGATTGAACCTGAAGTTACTATCAATGACCTGACCACCCTCAAGCAGGGTGAGCATGAGACCGCAAAGAACTTCATTGCCAGGTTCAAATGGATGAAAATGAAGTGGACGTTTTCTTTCAATAATGCCCAGATGGTGGCTATCACACAACGAGCCCTAAGGTTTCCCTCAGGAATAATTTCGATGATACTACCTTCTCTGATCTCCTGGAGATAGTAGTGTCAGCAACCAGATTTGAAAGGTTGTTCGAGGAAGAACAATGGTAGAGGCACAACTCTAAAGTTCCACTGTTCTACAAATATAGAATCCCATTGCACTAATTGGAGTGCTAGGAACTCCAAACATAATGAAAAACAGTAGAAAGGGGAATAAGAGTTAGAAGTGGCAACAGCTAAGATTCAAACTCCAAGGAATGGACCAATGGCTATCGGGTCACTAGTTAAGCCCGCTCGGGGCAGAAGCTAATCATGCCAAGCAGCGACACCGATGTTTAGTTCCAATTCGTTTGACCTTACCAAGGCAAGAGAGATCTACGATGTGCTGGTAAGGGCTTAGGTTATCAAACCGGATTCTAAACAAGAACTACCCAAACACGAAGATCTCAATGGCAAACAATTTTGCAAATGGCACGTGACATTACATCATGGCATAACCAATTGTGTTCAATTCAGGGATATAATCTAAAGGCTGATCAACCAAGGGCACATCGTGTTGACATCGATACCTAAAGTCTCGATGATGGTGGATATGAATCTATTCCCAGCACCGTCAGTCAACATGGTCAATTTCTGATAGTCCCAAAAAGAGACCAAGACAGCAAAAAGAGAGCAACCACACAAAGGCCAAACCAGGCTAGTGACACGACCCATCCCAATCCCCCGGGGATTACCGTGGAATGTGTCATGCTCCCGTCTGACAAGAGGTGTCAGACAAGGGATAACCTGTTGCCACTGCCCAAACGGGCTTCCAGAGTGCGCAAGGATCGATGGAGGAGGTGTGTGATGTCCCAGTCTCTGCTGCAGTCGCTTCCAGAATCAACCTGAAGGGCATTAAAAACCAAAAGCTGTGAGTGGACGAAAATAACAAGTCTGTAAAACATTTATAAAGACATTTATGCCCCTCAATAAAAACATATGCATGCACCAAAAACCAATAACCACGTATTTATTTAGAAATAACCATTAGGGCCTTAGCCCGGAAACCAAAACATAGTTTCAAATCCCAAAAGTCAATCCAAGAGTTATTTCATAAATCCAGTAAGATACATTTATTATTTTTCCATCTCTGGCATCCCCGATGCCTAGCGTCCCTGACGCTTGACGTCCCCGACGTCATATCTCACGGTATTAAGCAACGCGTGCTGCCCGGGGTCTCACCGGGTCCATATCTCTGACATCCCCGATGTCTGACGTCCTTGACGTCTAATCATAACAATCCTGCTCCTGGATCACCATACGGTCCGATAGCTCAGTACAATGACCCCTCGCAGGCAATGCACCGTGACTTCTCCAGTGTCCCCGACACTTGGAGGAGACTATATATATATATATATATATATATATATATATATATATCCTCATATCGAGATGGTTTTATGGAACACATTTTATTATTCATTTCCAAAATATCACAAGGGCCTTGCCCCGAATTTCCATAAAACCGTTATAAGTCTAAATAGTAGATTATCAAACCCGAAATCATTTATTCAATTCCACTTTAGGGTCCCCGACCCGAAATCACATATATAAATCAACTGGGCCCCTGGCCCGATTTCATAAGTCAACTGGGCCCCTGGCCCGAATTTACTTTATCAAATCTGTAACTGTTTCATAAAATCATATCCGAACCACAATTATGGAAATCAGTGCAAATCCGGAAAACCTCGATTTACTTTCAACCCCTAAATCGCCTCGAAATGCGTGAAATCACATAAATTTACCGATATCCAAATCAAAGCATATCAAAGCAATTATAACAAACATGAAACAGTTATGCATGCATCGAATTTTTAAAACCAATGTCCACTCACAGACCGTTTAACCGAGCGCCTCGATACGCGTGCCACAGACTTTCCCGGGCCACACCACTATCACCGGGACTCCTAATCCTGTCCAAATCACATTAGAGGGTCACTAACCTCTTCATTAACATCCTATCAAAGTCCCGTAATTTTTCCGAATTTTTAAGTATTTTTAAACTGGATTTAAAACCTTCGGACATCCCGAACAATATCGAAACGGGGTCCGATTGACACGAAACCAACGCTAAAATGTTCGTTACATTGTATAGGACAAAAGTCATGTTGGAAGTTTCCCCAAATTACCTTACACGTGGCCCCACGCGACGGTTGAACTCCCTGCGCGTGAAACCCACACGCCGGGTACTGTTCAACATCGTCCAGTCGTGGACGGGTCCTGCAACCGGGTCGCCGTGACTCGCGGGTCGACCCGATTGGTTCTCAGCCGTTTCTCGATCATTTTCGACGGGGTTTTCGCCTACAAGATCGTCTGAATTCAACTGAGGGTTCTGTGGAATCAAAAACAAGGAATAACGTCAAGATTTTTACCTCTGAACACAAATCCGAAGCCGAGATTTTCCGATCGTCCTTCCTCCCGATTCAGGCCACCTTGAGTCCCAAAATTACGTCCACAAGATCAGTTTAGGTTCATAGAACACTGTAGGATCAAATCCAACGACTAACACCCGTCCAAAACTTGATCTCCATTTTTGGTTTCGAACCGGGTTACGGGCACCGTCGTCCCCGCCGTGCCCAGCTCATTTCGAGCTTCAAAATCTCGTCCCCTGTGCCTGTTTCAGACCCTAAGTCTCAATAGAATCAAGAAAGAGCTCAGAAACTCGACTAAAGGTCAACCTCCAAAACCTGGACACAATTCTCCCTCGGGTTAACACACCCGCCGTGGTCCACCGTAGTCGCCGCCGTCGTCCTGCCGCCTCCCGCCGTCTCTCACTACCGCAGTCACTCCCACATGTGCACAGAGGAGATGAGCTGTTGTGTTTGCTCAAGTTTCTTCACGGGTAAAGGAAGAATGAGAGTGAGGGAGAGATATATCTGATGGCTATTCGAAGAAAATAGTGGACAGTGAGGATGGCAGCATCACAAGAGATGAAGGGCTGAGATTGAAGGCAGAGATTAGATGAAGGGCTCAGATCAAAAGGAGAATTAAGTGGGAATTCTTTAGTTATTTAATTCCTAATATTTTAATCCAATCTCACCAATCCAGATCTGAGTCCATAATTTAAGGTTAGTGGTCCACGTGTCCCACTCAGAATCTCTGACCAATCAGAAAAGCCACGTGTCCTCGCCTCGTAATGCATGCATAGTGAAATCGAACTTCCGTGACCCTTAACTTCCTCGTACGAAGTCCGATTTCGGCGTGCCGCCTGTCAATGGATTCGTATCGACCCGCACTACATAACGGTCCTTGGCCCTCGGCGATCGGACCTCCCGATCAAAAAGTCAACATTTTCCCTTATTCGTCCAAATTACGAAAACGCCCTTAGGCTTCCGAACATCATAACTTCCACCATGAACATCGGAATCGAACGTGCCACCTGTCTATGAACTCGTGACGTCCCAAACTACGTCACGGTCATTGATCAAAGTCTGTTTGACCGTTCGAATAAAAAGTCAACGTTTTGCCCATGCCTAGGGGCAAAACGGTCATTTTGCACAATTCGTCCGAAATCACTCAACTAATCCCAGATTAGTCATTCTAAATCATAATTAAATAATATTAAATCCCGATACTTGGGACGGGTCGTTACAGCTAGTGTTTGCCACATATAAGTATAAACCACATATTGGGATTGAGCTGATGTTAGGACCCATCCTAATCCCCTTGGGATTAACGAGGGATGCTCTTGATACCATCTGACACGGAGTGTCAAACTAGGGAAAATTTGAACCTTCAGCTTCACCGGCTTCACGAGTACGCCAGGATCCATAAGAGGTATGTGATGTCTCGGTCTCTACTACAGTCCACCACCGTATTCAACTTGAAGGGCATTGAAAACAAAAAGACTATGAGTGGATGAAAAGCAATAGTTCATAAAGCACATTTTATAAAAGACCTTTAGGCCCATCACTAAAAAGTATGCATGCATAGTAAAACCATTCATCAAACCACATATGTTTAAACAACCATTTATAGGGTCTTAGCCCTAAATTTCGTAAATTCAAATCATACGGGCCCCTGCCCAAATCCATTTACAGAAATACGTAACATAGTAAACATATGTGGGATCTCGGCCCAAATCCATTTATCATCATAAAACACAATTTCGCAAAACCAAGAAATCATGTTTATCATAAATATATCATATAACCAATCCTGTCACGGTATCTAGAGCTATGCGCGTGCTACCCGGGGTCTCAAATCCCAAGTCTTCCTAGGGTCCACCCAGGTTAATGTCCATAGATCAATGACCCTCCCTGGGGGTTATAATCCATAGCCTTTCTGAGAGTAAGGAACCCAACGAGGGTGACTCCACTCAGTCAGTGCTTCGTGACTACTCCAGGATCCACCCAGACCAATGACCCTCCCCGGAGGAGACAATCCATATATAAAGGATGGTATACGAAAAACCATTTGAAAACATTCTCAAAACCTTTCAAGGGTTTATGCCCGGTCCCCATAAACCGTCATGAACCGTAAAAACCTTTCAAAGGTTCATGTCGGTCCCCATAAACCATCATGAACCATAAATCCATTTATGGGTCCCCGACCTGAAATCGCAATCTTAAAACATAACTGGGCCATAAGGCCAAGTCCACATACAAACTGGGCCTCCGGCCCGTATCGTAAACCAACTAAGCCTCGTGCCCAATTTCGTAAACTAAATGGGCCTCGTGCCCGATACGTAAGTCAACTGGTTCTCGAGCCCGATACGTAAACCAATTGGTCATCCAGCCCGATGCCTTGTTAAATCAAATGAACTTCAGGTCCGAGAGTTTGTAAATCAAATGGGTCTCGTGCCCGATCCATATTTCCAAATCCGAAATCGATTCAAGAACCAATTAGGCCTCTGGCCCGAGAACATAACTAAATGGACTTCGAGTCCGAGGTTTTCCAAAAAAAATGGGTCTCGAACCCGAGTTTACCTTTTCAAATCCAAAACCATTTCATAAAATCATTTCTGAAACCATAAGCACGGAAAATCAGTGCGAAATTGTAAACCTCGATTTACGTGCTTGCACGTAAATTTCCTCGAAATGCGTGAAATCATATAAATCACCAATATCCAAATCAACATCATAGAATCATATTTATAAACCATATAAAAAATTTATGCATGCATCACAGTTTAGAAATCAAGGTCCACTCACAGACCGTCCTAAGCTACCGCCTCGATTTGCATGTTGTAAGCCTCTCCGGCTTATCACTGTCACCGGGGACTCCCAAACCTATCCAAATCACATCAGAGGGTTACTAACTACCTTATTAACCTCTCATTGAAGTCACTTAATTTTTTTCGCATTTTTAACTATTTTTAAACTAGATTCTAAACCTTCGGATGTCCCGAACATTACCGAGACGGTGTCCAATCGACACGAAACCAGTCCTGAAATGTTCGTTACATCGAATAGATTAAAAGTCATGTTGAAGTAAACCCTAAAGGACCCACCACACGCCGCCCAAAGGGGATGCGCGTGAAGCCCACGCGCTGGTGAACAGTGTCACCCCTAACCTTTGTCGAATCGGATCCTCTGTTTCAAATCGGATCGGACCGATCTGGACCGGCGCGGGCGGTTAAGGGTGCAAACTCACTCATTTTCAACATAATCTTTCCCCTTTAAATTCCTATAGGTTCCTAACCTCAAACCTAATCGATCTAACCATTCAAAACATGAAAAATGGGTTGAGAAACTACCTCCATGATCGAAGACCGAACCGGTCACATGCAACAAGCTTTTGCCGTCCACCGTGGTCTAACGTCCAAACTGTTAGCACCGTCGTGATCGCCTCATTTCCCTCTCAAAGTTTCATTCACGGGCCACTAATGTCAGACAAAGTTTAGGGGATGTGGTGGTGATATGTGTGTTCGGTTATGAAAGGAAAGAAGAAGAAATGAAAAATGGTGGTCGCGGGGAGAGAGAGAAATTAAGTTAGATGATGAAGATGATCAGAAGAGAGAGAGGAAATGGATGATAGAGATGGGGGATTAGATGAGATGGATGGTTAGGATGAGAAGTGGGTGGGTTATATGTATAAAATAACACAAGTGGACCAATCACACTTGAGATCCAAATATTTAAGACACGGCACTAAACTCTCCACCTAACCTAATCATCAAGATCACGATCCTCGATCGTCATAATGCCCAAGTCCACAACATCACAATCCTGATCCACCTAGGATCCACACATGTTCACTCAGCTAACAGTCCACCTAAAATCTGATCATAAGCTCCTACACCCTCTTGAATTCTTCGTCAATCACATCACTCCTCAACCATTTCCCACATATAAACAAATCAGTCAACGACAAGACACGTCGAGACTGTGGGTTCTCTCCAATTACCTCGTATTCATCCTTCTCATTCCACCTAAGAAAATCAAGGATGATTCAAGATGACGACAAAAAAAATCCATCCTACATGAATGCAAACAAAACCCGTTGCACTCATCACGCCATGTAAACTAACATCATTTGCCACAAAGCAGAAAATGAGAAATCTCCTTCACCTATCTTCAAAATACTCAACTCCTCCTGATGACCCAAAACAAACGCGGGTCCACCCACCAATACATGATCAATGTACTGGTGAAAACAACCATCATCTACCATGGTAGAACCTGAGAAGCCACCCTAATGACTTCGAAATACCCATTACCAATGCAGAAAACCCGCACTCCTCTCGTCACCTCAATCGCAACCTCTCTCGATTCCGAAGTTCCAACTAGATTGGTGATAGGACGTTAAATAAGCATTATTTTATATTATTTTATACCCTTTATACTTGACTTTTAATATTAAAATATTAAATAAATTGATAAAATAAATTATTTTGTGATTTTTATGTTTAGAAAAATAAAGGTTGTAATTTGGAGCATTTTGGCGAAAGAATCGTTTCGATCGGAATTATAACGAATAAAATATGGACGAATTTCGGTGGAATAATTAATTTAGTTATTTGTTTTGCAGCCCAATTAAATTCTGAGCCCAGATTAGCAGCCCAACCCATTTCTAAGAAAATCCGGCCCGCTGCAGCCCAGCCGTTCCAGCCCACAGCGTTGCAGCCCAGGCCCGTGCGGCCCAGCTCGCTCCAGGCCCAATCCGCAAACAGCAGCCTTCATCCCAGTCCTCTGCAGCGTGCCGCCGAGCGCCAAGGCTCTTCTTCGGCTCGCGCACGCCGATTTCCTCAAGCCAGCTTCAGCGCATCCCAGCTAAACTCCCAGTCGCCCCTTCAGCAGCAGCCTACCGAATTCTGGGAGTTATTTTCAGCTGCTCTCTGCTGAATTCTTTCCAGCAGATTCCACTCAATTTCCAGCCACTTTCCAAGCCACTTTCCAACCCAATTTTACAACTTTACAACTCAAACCACTTCTAAACATCATCACAAATCTTTATTACTCATCATTCCATTATTTAACATTTTTTATTGTATTTTTATATTATTTTTGGTAGCTTTCTCCACCTATAAATAGGGTTTCAATTCACTTGTTGAAAGACACCTTCTTTGAGGCACACATTTGACCCTTCTTTGAGAGAAACTTTGGCAAAGTATCTCCAATACAAAGTTTAGAGTTTGAGTTCATATTTCCCAAGTTTATTTCCTCCATCTTCATAAGGTTCCGTCCGCTGTCGGAGAATCATATGAATAACAATCCATTGTTTTCATCCATCTTGAAAGTGTAACAATTACTCTCCATCTACTCAAACTCTCATTTTTGTTATTGGTTTTGATTATAGTTCAATATATGTGAGGATTTTCTTACTAATATTTGTAAGTGTTAAATGCAATCTCCATGTGTCTTACTTTATGAATTTTAGTTATTTTATACATTTTAGTGCTTCATACTTCAATTCAATGTTAAGTGTTTTATCCGCTGTCGGTGCATTTAAAGTAGAATTGAAGAGACTTAATGTTGATCGCTGTCGGCGCATTCAGTCAAAAACAAAAGGTGAATCATATTGTAAGTGTTGTCCGCTGTCGGTGCATTTATAGTATTGAAAAATGTATGAAGGTAATTAAGACGATTAAGGTAAAATTTCGTGATTGATTTAATATTTGCAATTATTAGAGTGTTGGTAAGATTTGTGTTTTAAGAAGATCATTTGTACATGAATTAGAATAGAAGTAAAATTAGTTTATCTATGCTTTTACTTATTTACATGATCACAAACCTTTTCAAAACCCCCCTTTTTATTCTTTATTCTTTTATTCTTTTATTCTTTCATACTTTTAGTTTATTAGTCTTTGATTCTTTCATTTCTTTATTCTTTTATTCCTTTACTCTTTAATTTATTGATTCTTTGATTAGTTAATTCTTTAATTCTTTAATTCTCTATTCTTTTTATCTTTAAGTCATTAATTCTTTAAATTGTTAATTCTTTGATTATTTAATTCTTTGATTATCTAATTCTTTAATTCATTATTCTTTTATTCATCTTCCACTAACACATTATTAATGTCCCTAATTTCCCCGGTTAAGAACGATCCCTATTTATCAATACTACATCTACACAAAAAGGGTTTAAATTGCATAACACTCGAATTACATGTTTAATTTAATGCGTAGTTTGGGCATAGTCAATTTTTGGCGCCGTTGCCGGGGAAATTGAAAATCATTTTTAATTTGTTAGTGTATGTATACAAATTGTGCATATTATACTTGTTTATAAATTTTACTTTTGTTAATATTATATTTGTTTATAACATTTACTTACTTGTTTATATTTTATTTATCCATCTTGTTATTATTCTTATTATGTTTGTTTATAATGCTCATATTTTACTTATTCTTAATTTCTAATTTATACTTGTTCATAAATGTTCATAATTTTTTTTATATAAATATTTGTTCATATTAAATTTGATACTTGTTCATAAATGCATATTTTATATGTTCACTTTTCTTTACTTTAACTTTAATTATATTACATTAACTTTATTCCATTAACTTTCTTTTAATTTTATTCCATAACCTTTATGTTCCACTAACTTTATGTTTACACTTATTTTATTTTTATGTAATCAATTATTTGTTTATGTCTTGTTAAACTTTAAATTTTAAATGAAAAAAAAGAAAATTCGGAATAAATAAAAAAAAATTTAAAAATTAAAAAAAAATTAAAAAAAAATTTACATTTTTTTTTATGAAACTTTATTCATCTTTGAATTTCCTAAAGTGTAAGTATTGTTTCATATTAATTGTTTTAGAGTTGCATGAATCTCTTAGTCCCTTTTTCTTCAAAATCTTACTTTCGAGAACAGGTAGTGCCCCTCTTATTTACTTTCTCCTTAACCCTTCATGATGTGTGGATTTCATCACCACACACCATAGACTCGAATCTATGGACATGAGGTTGGGGCGGAGTTTGTAAACACTAGGGTTTGGTAATTCTCTACGTCATCATTTGGATTAATTATGGTGTCTAGGAGAGTTATGACTGGTGACAAGTTTTGGATTAAGAAAGGGAACACCAATGGAGTATATGCCAAGCTAGCCTCGGGGTGCTCTTAAAATTATCCTTGCTTCTCGCGTTACATCTATCTCAACTGGCCATGATTAATGTTGAATGGTGGAATGGTGGTTATCAGTACGCGCAGGCCGTACGCCCAGGAAAGTACTATGAGAAGCGGAAGGAGAAAGTTATTCATGACACTCTAAAACTCTACTTATTGCATTATTAGTTTGAATTTGGAACTTGTGCATTTTCTTTCCATTAACGTAATTTTTTGTTAATCCTGGTTTCCATTTATGTGATACTTTATGCAAATCTCTACTATCTTACTCTTATTATCTCTTCTTGTGTATACTTGCCTTCTAACTTAGAGTTTTGTTTTCATAGAGGTACGAACTTATGAATGCGTGCTCATCAATCTAAGCTTGATCGGCTGAGAAGACAACTTGACATCTCACCAAGCAACGCCACATTCAGAGACGCACTTAAGCAAACCAGTTCGTTCGAACCTCCATCCCCAATATTCGGTGAGTCCAAAAGCGAGAAGAGTAATTCAGAAGAAGAAAAGATTTTCGGAACACCGATAACCATGGCACGAAACCTGAGTATCCGGGAGCAGACATGTGCAAACACAAATGGCACTACAGACTTCTGCATCCAGTATCCCGAGCCTCGAACCAACAAGAAAGATATTGAGCTTAAGAGTGGAGTCCTTCATCAACTACCCAAGTTCCGTGGAATCAGAAATGAAGATCCACACAAACACTTAACGGAGTTCCAATTCATCATTAGTAGTATGTGTCCGGATGATGCGGACTTGGAAATCATGAAGCTGAAAGCTTTCCCATTGTCCTTGGAAGAAAGAGCACGGGTATGGCTTTTAAGTCTCCCACCCAATCATATTGACTCTTGGGAGAAGTTGGTTCAGGAGTTTCTTACCAAGTACTTCCCTGCCTCAAAGATTACGGTCTTAAGAAAAGAGATCACTGGAATCAAGCAGAAAGAACATGATGAGAATTTCAGCCAGTACTATGAGAGGTTTAAGGAACTTTGTGCTTCATGCCCTACTCACGGGATCACAGAAGGCTATCTTTTAACCTACTTTTATGAAGGACTCAAAGGTTGGGATAGTGGACTGCTCGATGCTGCAGCTAATGGAAGTTTCTTAGCTCGGAGCCTACTTGAAAGCCGTGCACTCAATGATGCACAATACGAAGGTGCCGATCCTATTTCTAGAAAGGTACATGAGGTAAGTTCACATGCTATAAATGATTCTAAGTTAGATAAGATCACCTCTATGCTTTCAAATATGCTTGAACTAAAGAAACAGGTAGCTCCAGTTTGTTCCATATGCTCTCAAGGACATCTTGAGGAACAATGTCCCTACACTGCAAGGGAGGAAGACTCCGGAACTGAAATGGCACACGCCATTGGAGGCTTTCAAGGAGGGCCAAGGACCCAAGGTTACAGTTGGAGAGATCCGAACAATGTCCTAAACCCTCAGCACATGTCGACTGGGCCAAACCATGTCACATGGCAACCAAGGCCTCCGGTCCCATTTTCTAACTTTTCTCATAATCATGCAAATAATCATACTTCTTCATCTTCTAATCCTGATTATGATAAAATGCTGGCTGCTCTTTCCCAAGGGCAGCAAACACTAATGGCGTCAACTCAGGCTCTTGTCACAGGTCAGCAAAATCAACAAAAAGACATCGCTGATCTCAAGGACCAAATGGGTAAGGTCGTGGACTTCATGGGTAAGATCCAAGCTAGCGGGGTGCTTCCACCTCAACCTACACCCAACCCAAATGTAAGACCTGAAGCCAATGCAATCACCACTCGAAGTGGTAAAGTGCTCGGAGAAATAGAACCAGATCCAGCCGTTTCTGAGGCTGAAAAGCACAAGGTGGCAACTAAGACCACCACGACACAACCGCCAGTTCAACCTACCCACACACAAGGTAATAACCCAATCCCTTCAAGTTCGGTTGTTACTAATTCCCCGTTTGTGCATGCACCATTTCCAAGTAGGCTTGCCAAATCTAAGAAGAATGAATCCGATGAGGAAATCTTGGAGATCTTCAAAAGGGTGCAAATCAACATGCCCTTGATCGAGTGCATCAAACAAGTGCCGAAATACGCAAAATTTCTGAAAGAGTTATGCACTCCAAGGCGCCAGACGAGGGAGAAGGAGGTTGTGATGGTGAGTGAAACAGTTTCTGCTGTAATCCAGCGTCGGCTACCCCCAAAGTTGAAGGATCCAGGGAGTTTTTCTGTTCCCTGCGTGATTGGTAACAAGTCATTTGATAAAGTCATGCTAGACTTAGGCGCATCCATTAATGTTATGCCATATTCACTATATGTTGCCCTAGGTCTAGGTAAATTACAGCATGACGATGTTATCATTCAGTTAGCCGATCGCTCTAATGTGTATCCTAAGGGATACGTAGAAGATGTTCTTGTGCAGGTTAACCAGCTTATCTTCCCAGCTGACTTTTATGTCCTAGACATGGAGGATTCCCCTACGAATCAAGCTCCACTAATGCTGTTGGGAAGACCATTCATGAGAACTGCCAAGACAAAGATTGATGTGTTCAATGGAACATTAACTATGGAAGTAGACGGAGAGGAGATTGGCTTCAACATTTTTGATGCCATGAGGTACCCTAGTTCCGCAACTCATACTACTTTTTCTGTTGACGTGTGCACTTCTCTCGCAGAGAAACATTTTGATTTAATTCGAGAAGACACACTCAACATGATAATCCAGAAAGGAGTTGGCCTAACGCAATCAGGGGACGCCTTGGTTGAGGATACGGATTACGAACTAGAACCTCGAATTTGGGATGAAGTCATGACCCTAAATGAGACCCCCAGAATGGTGAATCATCAGGTACCCTCGTCATTTCCAATTAGTACTAATGCCACTCCTCCTTCAGTGATTCAGGCCCCAGTTCTTGAGCTCAAAGTTTTGCCTGACCACCTGAAGTATGCCTATCTTGGCTCGGACGACACTCTGCCCGTCATAGTGTCTTCTGCACTAACGAGTCACAGGAAGATAGACTGGTACAGGTCTTGACAAAGTACAAGACAGCCATTGGATGGACTCTGTCAGATATCAAGGGAATCAGCCCTACAACCTGTGTGCATCGAATCTTACTAGAAGATGATGCAAAGCCCTCTCGCGAAGCACAACGTCGCCTCCATCCTCCGATGATGGAAGTCGTGAAACAAGAGGTCATCAAACTCTTGGACTGTGGTGTCATCTACCCAATTTCAGACAGCAAATGGGTCTCACCAGTCCAAGTAGTCCCAAAGAAAAGTGGAGTCACAGTTGTTGCGAACAGTGAAGGAGAACTAGTGCCCCAACGAACAGTGACCGGATACAGAGTCTGCATCGACTATCGACGCCTGAACAAAGCAACTAGGAAGGATCACTTCCCTTTACCCTTCATTGATCAAATGCTTGAAAGGTTAGCAGGTCACTCCTATTATTGCTTTCTTGATGGTTATTCCGGGTACAATCAAATCTGTATAGCTCAAAATGACCAAGATAAAACGACTTTCACTTGTCCTTTTGGCACTTTTGCCTACCGAAGAATGCCTTTCGGTTTATGTAACGCCCCAGGTACTTTCCAAAGATGCATGCTTTCTATTTTCTCTGAATACGTCGAAAAAATAATTGAAGTATTTATGGACGATTTTAGTGTCTTTGGGGATAGTTTTGATGCATGCTTAGAACACTTAGCACTTATCTTACAAAGGTGTGTCGAAACTAATCTGGTACTTAACTGGGAGAAATGCCATTTCATGGTTAGACAAGGGATAGTCTTGGGCCATATTGTCTCTGAAAGAGGAATTGAAGTCGATAAATCTAAAGTTGATACTGTGCGCCACTTACCCTCTCCCACTTCGGTGAGAGGAATCCGTTCATTTCTTGGTCACGCAGGATTTTACAGAAGATTTATCCAAGACTTCTCCCACATTGCAAGGCCCTTGTGCCGACTGCTTCAGAAAGAGACACCCTTCGTCTTTGATGCAGACTGTCAGGAAGCTTTTGAGAAACTTAAAAATCTCTTAACCACTGCCCCCATTCTTTGTGCCCCTGATTGGTCCTTACCCTTTGAACTAATGTGCGATGCCTCTGATTATGCAGTTGGAGCCGTACTCGGACAAAGACGGGATAAGAAGCCCTACGCCATCTACTATGCATCCAGAACCTTAAATGATGCCCAGATGAACTACACCACTACAGAAAAGGAGTTGCTTGCTGTTGTATTTGCTTTAGATAAATTTCGCTCTTATCTACTTCGAACTAAAGTCATTATTTACACTGATCATGCAGCACTGAAGTATCTCCTAGCCAAAAAAGAAGCGAAACCAAGACTGATCCGATGGATTCTTCTTCTTCAAGAGTTTGACATCGAGATTAAAGATAAGAAAGGCGTAGAGAACGTGGTGGCGGATCATTTGAGTCGCATTGCACATGAGCGAGATCCTGTGGAGATTCAAGAGATGTTTCCAGACGAACAACTCTTCAGAATCGAGGGAGGTACTCCTTGGTATGCTGATATTGTCAATTATTTAGTCACCAAACAGTTACCCACCACCCTCTCCCGTGCACAAAAAGATAAACTTAAAAAGCATGTTAGGCACTATATTTGGGATGAACCTTATTTGTGGAAACACTGTGCAGATTTATTGATTAGGAGATGTGTCCCTGATATTGAACATAGGTCAGTCCTAGAGTTCTGCCATAGCCATGCTTGTGGAGGCCACTTTGGATCCAGGAAAACTGCACTCAAAATCTTAGAATCTGGACTATATTGGCCCACACTTTTTAGAGATGCACATTCATTCTGTTTAGCCTGTGATAAATGTCAGAGATCAGGAAACTTAGGACGAAGGGATGAAATGCCACAACATTATGTTCTTACTGTTGAAATATTTGATGTGTGGGGTATTGATTTTATGGGTCCGTTTCTTCAATCTAATGGCTATCTATATATCTTACTTGTTGTTGATTATGTATCAAAATGGGTGGAAGCTAAGGCCACCAGGACTAATGACTCTAAAACTGTTGCAGATTTCCTCAGAACTAACATTCTTTCCAGGTTTGGGATCCCGCGGGTCCTAATAAGTGATGGAGGAAGTCATTTCTGCAACAAGACCATTGAAGCTTTAATGAAACGGTATGGTGTCACTCATCGAGTCTCTACACCTTACCATCCTCAAACGAGTGGAATGGCGGAAGTCAGTAATAGAGAGATCAAGAAGATATTAGAGCGAACTGTGGGCCCTAATCGTAAGGATTGGAGCCAACGGTTGGATGATGCACTTTGGGCATACAGGACGGCATACAGAACACCTATAGGATTGTCTCCCTATAGGTTGGTGTACGAAAAAGCATGTCACCTTCCGGTGGAACTAGAGCATAAAGCATGGTGGGCCGTCAAAACTTTCAACATCAAGCTAGATGACGCCGGTCTGCATCGAAAGCTCCAGCTGAGTGAGCTTGAGGAAATCAGAAATGATGCATTTGAAAGCACTCTGATCTACAAGGAAAAGGCAAAGACATTTCATGACAAACAGATCAAGAGTAAAGCATTTGACATTGGCCAGAAAGTTTTGTTGTTCAATTCCCGACTTAGACTCTTCCCAGGTAAATTATTCTCCAGATGGGTAGGTCCTTTTGTTGTTACTAATGTGTTTGCCCATGGAGCCATACAGATCAAAAGCATTGAAACGGGAAAAGAGTTCAAGGTAAATGGCCACCGATTGAAGCCTTACATCGAGGCAATTGGAGGACACGATGTGGAGTCAGACAGAGTACTTCTCCGTCCCATCAGATAAAGAATTTGGTCTAGGCTGGATGGACGTTAAACTTCAAGCGCTTGTTGGGAGGCAACCCAATGTGTTCTCGAGTGTGAAGGAGTCATCAACACAGATTTGCTTTCTTTCAACCCTTCACTCTCTTTTACTTTGTTTATGTTTTTCTTTCTTACTTCACTTTCTTAAATCATCTTCCTTACTTTGATTCTATGTTTAATTATTTCGTATTTTCCTACATTGAGGACAATGTAGAATTTAAGTGTGGGGGAATGGTTTACAAATTTATTTGTGCATTTGAAATTGTTAAGTCTTTCTTAATTTGCAATTGTTTTATTTCTTTCTTACGAAAAAAAAAATAGAAAAAAAATTACTGCTTTGAATCTTTTTGTTTTAACTTAGTATTTTTACGAGTTTTTCTTATTTGTGCATTTGAAATTGTTTTATTAAGTCTTTCTTAACGAAAAAAAAAAATTTTTAAAAAAACAAACAAAATATTGCTTTCTTGAGTCTTTTTGTTTTAACGTAGTGTTTTTACGAGTATCAAGTTGCCCTTTAACTTGTCAATGATATAAATGAACGGAAATGAATATGTTATGGCTGTAAAGATGATCACTACAACTTGAATTTGTTTGTTAATATTTTGTGATTAAGTGTTACTACTTGAAGATAATGCATGTAAATTGGTACATAAATAAGCATGATATGATAAGTATGAATCATTTGAACCTTATGTGAGCTTTAGAACTTATATACATCTTTGATGAGTGATTCATAAGTTCTTTGTTTAAATTGATATACATATGCCTCATAACTGCTTACCATAGCTTTTAATGAACTCTAGAGCACTAGAACTTATTCTATGTGATTTTCAAAGCTTTTAAGTCAATAAATTCTCTGATTTTGGAAATGATTAAGGCATTAGGGTTAACACCACAAATTCAAACATCCATGTTCCCTATTTTGTGCGCACAAGTTGCGACCCCCTTAGTTTTACCCCTTTTGAGCCCACATTAAGCCTTTCTTTCCTCACCATGATTATCTAAACACTTGAGCTTAGTATAGACATCTTTTACCGTTGTTCCAAGGACTCGGTTGAAGACATAATGATTGTGTAAAGAGGAAATGATGATATTGAAAGACTTTTATGTGTATTTTGTGGATTTACTTACTCAAACATTGTTGTATTTTTGACACATGTTATTACCTTGATATATGAAAAAAAAAATGAAAAAAAAAGAGAAAAAAAAAAGAAAGAAAGATATATTGAAGTTTTTATCAAGGTAATAAGGTTTGATTATGAATGTTTGAGTTAAGTCTTTTACATTTGTAAATCCGGCACAAAGAATGAATTCGAGGCCCAACAAGATGAAATTAGGCCTATGTTCGAAGGGATGGATTACTGACATCATTGCACTAAGGTTGGGAAGTTATGATACGTTTTGGGAGTCTATTGAGTCTTGGAACGAATTTGAGCACCACTTGTCCTATATATTCATTGCCTCTAAACTTAGCCCCATTACAACCTTCGTAAAGACCTTATGATCCTTAAGATGGTAAATTTTGATTAGTTGAGTCAATCACTTGAGTAAGCTTATGGTTTTGGTTCATTTGTGCAAGTATGTTTTGTTTTTATCTTGAGGTGTTTGTTTGAAATTTTGCAAAAGTACTTCATTTCGATTATGTGAGTATTTCTCACATACTTTGAGTGCAAACACAAACCCTCACAAATTGAGTGAATTTATGAGTGCATATCCTTGTGAGTTGATTCATACTTGTCTTATTCGTGTAGAACTCCATTTCACCATATTTACTCATTATCTTACTTGTTGAACATTTTGTTACCATATATTAACTTTTGAATTCCATTTGCTTAAATGTTTTAAGTGAAAATCTTTTATGCCATGATTATAACAATGAAATTTGAGACAAATGGTTAAGGGTCTACTTGTTTTGAATTCGTAGTTTGATTTTAGTATTTGCTAGGGACTAGCAAAGTTTAAGTGTGGGGGTATTTGATAGGACGTTAAATAAGCATTATTTTATATTATTTTATACCCTTTATACTTGACTTTTAATATTAAAATATTAAATAAATTGATAAAATAAATTATTTTGTGATTTTTATGTTTAGAAAAATAAAGGTTGTAATTTGGAGCATTTTGGCGAAAGAATCGTTTCGATCGGAATTATAACGAATAAAATATGGACGAATTTCGGTGGAATAATTAATTTAGTTATTTGTTTTGCAGCCCAATTAAATTCTGAGCCCAGATTAGCAGCCCAACCCATTTCTAAGAAAATCCGGCCCGCTGCAGCCCAGCCGTTCCAGCCCACAGCGTTGCAGCCCAGGCCCGTGCGGCCCAGCTCGCTCCAGGCCCAATCCGCAAACAGCAGCCTTCATCCCAGTCCTCTACAGCGTGCCGCCGAGCGCCAAGGCTCTTCTTCGTCGCGCGCACGCCGATTTCCTCAAGCCAGCTTCAGCGCATCCCAGCTGAACTCCCAGTCGCCCCTTCAGCAGCAGCCTACCGAATTCTGGGAGTTATTTTCAGCTGCTCTCTGCTGAATTCTTTCCAGCAGATTCCACTCAATTTCCAGCCACTTTCCAAGCCACTTTCCAACCCAATTTTACAACTTTACAACTCAAACCACTTCTAAACATCATCACAAATCTTTATTACTCATCATTCCATTATTTAACATTTTTTATTGTATTTTTATATTATTTTTGGTAGCTTTCTCCACCTATAAATAGGGTTTCAATTCACTTGTTGAAAGACACCTTCTTTGAGGCACACATTTGAGCCTTCTTTGAGAGAAACTTTGGCAAAGTATCTCCAATACAAAGTTTAGAGTTTGAGTTCATATTTCCCAAGTTTATTTCCTCCATCTTCATAAGGTTCCGTCCGCTGTCGGAGAATCATATGAATAACAATCCATTGTTTTCATCCATCTTGAAAGTGTAACAATTACTCTCCATCTACTCAAACTCTCATTTTTGTTATTGGTTTTGATTATAGTTCAATATATGTGAGGTTTTTCTTACTAATATTTGTAAGTGTTAAATGCAATCTCCATGTGTCTTACTTTATGAATTTTAGTTATTTTATACATTTTAGTGCTTCATACTTCAATTCAATGTTAAGTGTTTTATCCGCCGTCGGTGCATTTAAAGTAGAATTGAAGAGACTTAGTGTTGATCGCTGTCGGCGCATTCAGTCAAAAACAAAAGGTGAATCATATTGTAAGTGTTGTCCGCTGTCGGTGCATTTATAGTATTGAAAAATGTATGAAGGTAATTAAGACGATTAAGGTAAAATTTCGTGATTGATTTAATATTTGCAATTATTAGAGTGTTGGTAAGATTTGTGTTTTAAGAAGATCATTTGTACATGAATTAGAATAGAAGTAAAATTAGTTTATCTATGCTTTTACTTATTTACATGATCACAAACCTTTTCAAAACCCCCCTTTTTATTCTTTATTCTTTTATTCTTTTATTCTTTCATACTTTTAGTTTATTAGTCTTTGATTCTTTCATTTCTTTATTCTTTTATTCCTTTACTCTTTAATTTATTGATTCTTTGATTAGTTAATTCTTTAATTCTTTAATTCTCTATTCTTTTTATCTTTAAGTCATTAATTCTTTAAATTGTTAATTCTTTGATTATTTAATTCTTTGATTATCTAATTCTTTAATTCATTATTCTTTTATTCATCTCCCACTAACACATTATTAATGTCCCTAATTTCCCCGGTTAAGAACGATCCCTATTTATCAATACTACATCTACACAAAAAGGGTTTAAATTGCATAACACTCGAATTACATGTTTAATTTAATGCGTAGTTTGGGCATAGTCAATTGGAACCAACTCACTTGGACATTAACCACGTGTCCGTAACTGGTCTAACTCACTACCAAGTTCGCCTATCAGTTTCTACCGTTTATGTACATCCAAAAGGATGTGAACCATTACTACTCGATCCTCAGGTCTCAATCCCTGCTGGATCTTGTCCAGTCTAACTCTATCTGAGATCCACTGCCGGACCACAAATACCAAACACATGCCCATCTCGATGGAGTCACATCCCGACTCGTGACTAATCGTCATCACAATCACCGGCACTAGCACCAGCACCAGTACCAGCACACACTATGTGAATTAGACAACCTTGGATCTCAGCTCATACCGAGCAACGACCCCGTACCTCTGCTCGTATTGGAGAAACTCTGCCTCGCTCGTACCCAACAACTATGGGTACAATCACCCTAACATCTCATACGAGAAAAGGAAACGTTCCCCAATTCTCAACAACCCGAACTGTATCCACCCTTGATAGTAGTGCCTGCCACAACTCGTGCAGACCCAGACACCAAACATCATTATCGAGACTCCACATCCAACGGAAACAATCGCCTGTACTAACTGCTCCGTATGCCCACTTTGGGATTCCATCGACAAGTACTAACTCTGGTAACCTGTCCAACCAATCTCTAACCAATCGTAACTTGACTCAACCAATGTTGTCTACCAGGTCGTCCATGACCATAGCTGCACCAACAATCCATCACAACTAGAGCAGTACGACAACCAACTAGGTCTAACTGATAAGTATAGCCCTGACTACAGAGTACAGTCCCATCATTAAAGCTGACATGACTAGACCGCCCGACGGCCTCGACTCCGAAAATTCGTCAAAGTCAAACCACTCGCCAACTCACCTTTCTGAACCATACATCCTACCTTAGGGTTCCACGATCACTACCTAGGGTTCCTCTGAACCTAACTCCAGAAGGCAGTATAATCCACAATCTGACCGACCCCGCGGTCCCGACATCGTATGGACGTCAATCCAATCCTACCGTCAGTTCAACTAGAGTTCCTCGAACCCGGCTGCTCCTAGCAGCATATCCATCTAACTCAACAAGATCCGACCATATAATGGTCACAACTCCTATCTATCGTCAAAACCGATCCTACAACATCGTGAAAGACGATCCCAACCTAACCGTCTCACGATCAAAAATCTGAAATACTGTTACGTTCATCCTTCAGTAGGGTCCCACACTGCCAACAACGACAGAACTATGGCAACCCCGGCATCGAGTGCCAAACCAAGACGATCTACGATTCAACCCTACTAACTATCGTATCGGAATCCTAACTATTAGGTTGACCAAGAACTGCAGCCTATAGAGACATCAAATCCTCGACATGTGCACACCGTAAGAGCAAACCTGCTCTGATACCACTTCACAGGACCCGTCCCAATCCCTCCGGGATTAACGAGGGACGCTCTTGACCGGGAAAAATTTGAACCTTCAGCCTGACCGGCTTCCAGAGTACGCCAGGATCCTGAGGAGATATGTGATGTCTCGGTCTCTACTACAGTCCACACCGTATTCAACCTGAAGGGCATTGAAAACAGAAAGACTGTGAGTGGACGAAAAGCAATAGTTCATAAACACATGTTATAAAATACCTTTATGCCCTTCACTAAAAAGCATGCATGCATAGTAAAACCATTTATCAAACCACATATTTTTAAATAACCATTTATAGGGTCTCATCCCCAAATTCGGTAAATTCAAATCATACGGGCCCGTGCCCAAATCCATTTACAGAAATACGTAACATAGTAAACATATGTGGGATCTCAGCCCAAATCCATTTATCATCATAAAACACAATTTCGCAAAACCTAGAAATCATGTATATCATAAATATATCATATAACCAATCCTGTCACGGTATCTAGAGCTATGCGCGTGCTACCCGGGGTCTCAAATCCCAAGTCTTCCTAGGGTCCACCCAGGTTAATGTCCATAGATCAATGATCCTCCTTGGGGGTTATAATCCATAGCCTTTCTGAGAGTAAGGAACCCAACGGGGGCGACTCCACTCAGTCAATGCTCCGTGACTACTCCGGGATCAACCCAAACCAACGACCCTCCCCGGAGGAGACAATCCATATATAAAGGATGGTATACGAAAAACCATTTGAAAACATTCTCAAAACCTTTCAAGGGTTTATGCCCGGTCCCCATAAACCGTCATGAACCGTAAAAACCTTTCAAGGGTTCATGTCGGTCCCCATAAACCGTCATGAACCATAAATCCATTTATGGGCCCCCGACCCGAAATCGCAATCTTAAAATATAATTGGGCCCTAAGCCCGAATCCACATACAAACTGGGCCTCCGGTCGTATCGTAAACCAACTAAGCCTCGTGCCCGATTTCGTAAACCAAATGGGCCTCGTGCCCGATACGTAAGTCAACTGGTTCTCGAGCCCAATACGTAAACCAATTGGGCATCCAGCCCGATGCCTTGTTAAATCAAATGAACTTCAGGTCCGAGAGTTTGTAAATCAAATGGGTCTCGTGCCCGATCCATATTTCCAAATCTGAAAGCGATTCAAGAACCAATTAGGCCTCTGGCCCGAGAACGTAACTAAATGGACTTCGAGTCCGAGGTTTTCCAAAACAAATGGGTCTCGAACCCGAGTTTACCTTTTCAAATCCAAAACCATTTCATAAAATCATTTTTGAAACCATAAGCACGGAAAATCAGTGCGAAATTGTAAACCTCGATTTACTTGCTTGCACGTAAATTTCCTTGAAATGAATGAAATCATATAAATCACCAATATCCAAATCAACATCATAGAATCATATTTATAAACCATATAAAACATTTATGCATGCATCGCAGTTTAGAAATCAAGGTCCACTCATAGACCATCCTAAGCTACCGCCTCCATTTGCGTGACGTAAGCCTTTCCGAGCTAATCACTGTCACCGGGACTCCCAAACCTGTCCAAATCACTTTAAGGGGTTACTAACTACCCTATTAACCTCTCATTGAAGTCCCATAATTTTTTCAAATTTTTAACTATTTTTAAACTCGATCCTAAATCTTCGGATGTCCCGAACATTATCGAGACGGTGCCAGATCGACACGAAACTAGTCCCGAAATGTTCGTTACATTGAATAGATTAAAAGTCATGTTGAAGGCAACCCCAAAGGACCCACCACGCGCCCTCAAGCGCCGCCCAAAGGGGCAACGCGTGAAGCCCACGTACCGGTGAACAGTGTCACCCCTAACCTTTGTCGAACCAGGTCCTCTGGTTCGAACCGAACCAGACTGGTCTAGATTTGCGCGGCCGGTTCAGGGTCCAAACGCACTCATTTTTTACCCAATCTTTCCCCTTTCAATTCCTATATGTAACGACCCGTCCCGAATTCCGGGATTAGTTTAGTGATTAATCTTGATTAGTGAGGTTGAACGGTGGTTAGTAGGGCGGAATCGGATAAATTGTGCAAAATGACCGTTTTGCCCCTGGTCGTGGGCAAAATGTTGACTTTTTGTTCGGGCGGTCAAATGGACTTTGACCGATGACCGTGACGTAGTTCGGGACGTCACGAGTTCATAGACAGGTGGCACGTTCGATTCCGACATTCGTAGAGAAAGTTATGGTGTTCGGAAGTTGAGGGGTATTTTGGTAATTTGGCTTATTAGGGGCCAAATGTTGACTTTCTGACCGGGAGGTCCGATGGGCGAGGGCCAAGGACCGTTACGTAGGTATCGTCGATACGAATCCAACGACAGGCGGCATGCCGAAATCGGAGATCCGACGACGACGTTATGGTCAAGGAAACGAACTAACGAACCGAGGCCGGGATTAAAATAATAATATAATAATGAATAGTGACCGTTGACTGTGCACATCCGGATGAGTGACAAGTGTCACCCATCCCTTGTTTCCAGCTCCATGTTTCCCTCCCAACACCATCATTACAACATCATCATTCCTTATCCACCATTATCCTTCCTTTTCCTTTGTTTTTCTTTCAAACCGTGCATGATTTAGGGAGAGTATGAACTGGGAGAATTGGCTCCCTTCTTCTGCTGTTCTTGTGAGAAAATGGGAGACTATGATGATTGAATTAACGGGGAAATCAATCGAGATTGAAGGAATCCCATGATTGAACAGTGACCGGGTGTTCTTCGTGGATCATCATCGAATCGTGGGAATCTGGGTAAGGATTTGTGTAATTGAGTTTACAGACTTATAATTGGACTTAAAACGAAGCTAATGGATTGATCAATTGAAGGAATTAGGATCGAATTGGCAGGATTGGAACCGGGTTGTGTCGCGGGTGAATTGGACCCGTTTACCAGACAAACGGGTTGGGCTGGTGACACTGTAGCAGGCGCGTGAGTTTCACGCGCAGCCACTCACGGCGGTGCGTGGCGGCGCGTGGGCACGAATCTCGAGGTGAGGTCAACATGACTTTTAATCCATTTAATGTAACGGACATTTTGGAATTGGTTTCGTGTCGATCGGACACCGTCTCGATATTGTTCGGGATGTCCGAAGGTTTTAAATAAAGTTTAAAAATAAGTAAAAATTCGGGAAATTTACGGGACTTTGATAGGATGTTAATGATGAGGTTAGTAACCCTCTAATGTGATTTGGACAGGATTGGGAGTCCCGGTGATAGTGGTGTGGCCCGGGAGGGCCGGTGGCACGCGTATCGAGGCACACGGTTAAAACGGTCTGTGAGTGGACTTTGGTTTTATAAATTCTATGCATGCTTAAATGTTTTATATGGATTATGGTTGTGATTGTGTGATGTTGATTTGGTTGTTGGTAAATTGTACGGTTTCACGTATTTCGAGGCGATTTACGTGCTTGCACGTAAATCGAGGTTTTCCGGTTTTACATGGATTTTCCATATTTATGACTTGGATATAATGTGATGAAATGGTTTTGCAATTGGAAATATGAACTCGGGCTTGAGGCCCCAATTATGTTGGAAATTTCGGACTTGGAGTCCATTTGAATATCGGGCCGGGGGCCCAGTTGGTTAATGAAATCGGGCCAGGGGCCCAGTTGGTATGAAATCGGGCTGAGACCCATTTGAGTTATGTTATCGGGCCAGGGGCCCAGTTGATTTACGAATTCGGGCCGTGGGCCCAGTTGGTTTATAAGTCGGGCTGCGGGCCCAGTTGGTTTACAAATCGGGCCGTGGGCCCAGTGGTTCATAAAATCGGGCATGAGGCCCAGTTGGATTATAAATGTGATTTCGGGTCACGGACCCTATATTTAATAATTGTGATTTTGGGTCAGGGACCCTAAATGGGATTACGTGGTTTTATGGAAATTTCGGGCAGGGCCCATTGTAATGATGTGATAAAAGGATTTAATAAAACTGTTTTCCATATACCATCTGGATACAAGGATATATGATGGTCTCCTCCAGATGTCTGGGACACTGGGGAAGTCACGGTGCATTGCCTGCGAGGGGTCATTATACGGAGCAGCCGGACCGTATGATGACTCAGGAGCAGGATTGCTATGATTGACGTCAGGGACGTCAGACATCAGGGATGTCAGATATATGGACCCGGAGAGACCCCGGGCAGCACGCGTAGCTTATGAAACCGTGAGACATGACGTCAGGGACGTCTAGCATCAGGGATGCTGGTGATGGTAATGGTAAAATACGATTTAATGAAATGGCTTTCCGGGTGGATTTATGATTGTGTGATTTTAATGAATTAATGTTCATTTATGGTAGTGGGTGGTGACCCACATGGTCGTATATGTATGGTGGTGGTATTCCACGGTTTTGGGCTGAGTTCCCACACTTGGTTTTTGGTTAACGGTTTTTGGGCTAAGGCCCTAAGGGCTCGGTTGAGCAAACGTTTTGGTTACTGGTTTTTGTGGCATGCATACGTTTTTATTGGAGGGCATAAATGTCTTATAAATGTATTTGATGAACTTACTGGTTTTTGTCCACTCACAGCTTTTGGTTTTAATGCCCTTCAGGTTGATTACGGATGCGATTGCAGCAGGGACTGGGACATTGCACACCTCCTCCATCGATCCTTGCGCACTCTGGATGCCCTGTTTGGGCAGTGGCTCGTGGTTATCCCTTGTCTGACACCCCTTGTTGGACGGGAGCAGGGCACATTCCACGGTAATCCCGGGGGATTGGGATGGGTCCTGTCAACTTGGTATCAGAGCACGGTTGCTCTTTTGTGTGCGCAGGTCGAGGGTGTGATGTCTCTTTGGGAATGCAATTCGTTATCAACCTGATAGATAGTTTTTGGGTTTGGATAGTGGATGGAGTGTGATTGGCCCGATACGCCGTGCATTAAGGTGATTCGACCCAAGTGGGGTTGATTGTGGTGAACTGGTATTGTGGGACCGTCGGTTCGGTCATGAGATATTGGATTGTTGTGCTGCTAGGTGCAGCCAGGTTCGGGGAACCTCATGTGAGTAATGGTTTAAAAAGTGAACCCTTGTGGTGGTTTCTAGTGTGAGGGATGTTGGTTCATCGGAGTTGGCCGATGACCTAGTGGTGGAACCCACGTTGATGGGATGGTAGGATTAGATCTGACGTCTATTCGATGTCTAGACCGCGGGGTCGGTCAGGTTGTGGATTTTATATTACGGAAAACTGTTTGGTTCGGGGGAACCATAGGGTGTGATTGTGGAACCCTAGTATTAAAAAGGTAAACCTTAATTGTGGCTAGTGGATGAGAACTTGTGCTGCGACGAGCGGTTGAGGTCATGGATGACCATGTGGATGGCTCTGGTGAGTTTAGGCAGAACTATGGGATTCGATGTACGGATACGGTTCTGAGATAAATTATGGAATCCCGTGTTGGATCGGGCATTGATGTGATGTGTGGATGCGGATCTCGATAGCAAGGACAGTTAGTCGGAAGTCATATGGAGATGACTGGCTATCGAGGGTAATTGGTATGGTTCTGATACTTGGGGATCAGGGGACGTTCGGGGAACGTTCATTTTCCTGATAGGGATTGTCAGAATAGTGGTACCCATAGTCGTGAGGTACGGGATCGTCGTCGTATGAACGGAGATCCAGGGTTATCGTATTTGCACACGGTGTGCAGTATGGATGTTTGCGGGGTTGGTACTTTTGTGCTGATGCTAGTATGGATGCATGTGTGCTGATACTAGTGTTGTTGATAGAGTGTTGGTGCTGGTACTAGCGCTGGTGCTAGTGTCGGTAATGGTGTTGACGATGAGCCACAAGTTGGGGTGTGACTCCGTCATAATGAACATATGTTCGGTCTTTGAGATTCGGTAGTGGTTGAGGGATGGACTGGATGGGATCCAGTTAAGATTGTGCTGTGTTGGGATAAGTTCCAATAGTGGTGAGATAACCAGTAAGGAGTGGATTAAAAGGGTATAATTGAGACTTGAGTAATCTTGGGATGACGTCCCCTACGTCATGATAATTGGTGGATTTGGGGGAGTTGTTGGCAACTCCAAAATTTGTGCGATTTTATGTTTTTAAATATCCCTAAAATGTACGTGGAAATGATTAAAACTGGAAAAGACGAGGAAAACCATTAGTGGTATAAAGGTAGGAATTTGTAATTGAGAACTTGGGAAACCGAGTGTCGAACCGGTAAAGGTCGGGATGTGCGAACGGAACAATAACGGATTGATTATGGACACGTGGTTGTCCAAGTGAATTGAGGAGGTAGGAAGTCTAGTGGTTAGACTTGACGTCTTGTTGGGAGCATGTCTGTTTCCAACATGGTTGGAACCTTAGATTCGAGAAGCGTTGTGATTAGGGAACGAGAGTGGTGCTTGTTTTTGGTGATAGGTATTCCGAAGTCCTTGGGGTCGACATATCGTTTTCTGCCCTGGCAGACATTGACTGTAGTTACCAGTACGTTGAGCGTGTATTGGTTGATGAGTCGTGTGTGTTGTGAGGTCATTAGGAGGAGCTACGTATTCGAAATTAGGTAAACGAGATTTCTCATTTTCTGCTTGGTGGCAGACGATGTTGGGGTACATGGCGTGGTGAGTGCAGTGAGTTTTGTTGCATCCACGTAGGATGAGTATTGGTGTCATTATTTTGGATCATCCTTGGTTTTTCCTAGGTGGAATGACAAGGATCGATACGAACTTGGGTGTGTGAGTCGTAAATGACGAGATTGAACTTCTTTTCGAAGTGGGGCCCGTATGGTATTCTACGCGGGTGAGTAGGTTTTCAAGGTAGTTGTATTTTGTCAACCTTAGACGTGTGGAGGTTGGATTGGCTTCCCTATGAAGTCAATCAAGTGCTTTGAGTGGGTAACCGATAGGTTCGGTTTTGGTGTGTCTTGGTAAATATGAACGAGATTTCGGGATTTGGAATCGAATTTCTGGGTGACGATTCAGGATTCGATTTTGGAACTTGAAAGTATATTTCCGGGTTTGGGTACGGAATGGTTATTCCAAATGCTAGCTTACGGAATAATGATTTCGGATTCGGATTTGGATATGAATTAAAAGGTGATGTCTGGGTTTGGATCCGGGATTTCTTACGAAGTTGCGGATTCAGATTCGGAATTGGAACTAGATGTTGGGTGGAGTTTCGTTTTGTCTCATGCTGGATTGGGCAAACGTACTCCATTATTGGAACGCGTTCGGCTATGACCTAGGTGGTTGTAGTCTGGTTATTAGGTAGATGTGTGTACTTCGTACATGGTTCGAGGTACAATACCTTGTAGACTTGTGATGTCTAGTTACGGTATACGGGATATACCCGAGGTGTGTTGGTGAACGTGTTGGTAGTCGGATTGGTTCCGATACCATGGGATTGGTTGTGGACCGGACATTACTATGCAACGGGTCATGGTAATTCCGATGTGTTTAATTACACACAGGTCGTGTGAAATTTCGGTAAGGGTATTGGTGAGTCGAGTACGTTGGTGGCATGTGTAGCCACGAGTGAGTCTAGTGTCAGTTTTCGACTGACAACAACTGTGTGGTGACAGTTTGTCAGGATGTGTCAACATAGATTGTTGAGTGGGGTCAGCTGACTCCTAGTGGGAGTGGGAAAGGAACCGTCGAGTTGTTGCGTCAACGAGAGGGTTGACTTGACAAGTGGTGTCAAATTCGAAACAAGTAGTTTCAGTCATTCGACGGGGTCGAATGTAATCGTTGCGTTTTGAGTACTAGTGGTACGTTTGGGTGTAGACACGTTTTGTCTAAGTAGTTGGTGTACGGGTGTACACGTGTTGCGTGGTCGATTCCACTTTCCGCGGGTGTTTGTGGAATCAGGATAGTCGAGTTTCGAGAGCGAAACTTATTAAGGAGGGAAGTACGTTGAGATTAGATCGGTTGGAATTTCGAGGACGAAATTTATTAAGGAGGGAAGGTTGTAACGACCCGTCCCGAATTCCGGGATTAGTTTAGTGATTAATCTTGATTAGTGAGGTTGAACGGTGGTTAGTAGGGCGGAATCGGATAAATTGTGCAAAATGACCGTTTTGCCCCTGGTCGTGGGCAAAATGTTGACTTTTTGTTCGGGCGGTCAAATGGACTTTGACCGATGACCGTGACGTAGTTCGGGACGTCACGAGTTCATAGACAGGTGGCACGTTCGATTCCGACATTCGTAGAGAAAGTTATGGTGTTCGGAAGTTGAGGGGTATTTTGGTAATTTGGCTTATTAGGGGCCAAATGTTGACTTTCTGACCGGGAGGTCCGATGGGCGAGGGCCAAGGACCGTTACGTAGGTATCGTCGATACGAATCCAACGACAGGCGGCATGCCGAAATCGGAGATCCGACGACGACGTTATGGTCAAGGAAACGAACTAACGAACCGAGGCCGGGATTAAAATAATAATATAATAATGAATAGTGACCGTTGACTGTGCACATCCGGATGAGTGACAAGTGTCACCCATCCCTTGTTTCCAGCTCCATGTTTCCCTCCCAACACCATCATTACAACATCATCATTCCTTATCCACCATTATCCTTCCTTTTCCTTTGTTTTTCTTTCAAACCGTGCATGATTTAGGGAGAGTATGAACTGGGAGAATTGGCTCCCTTCTTCTGCTGTTCTTGTGAGAAAATGGGAGACTATGATGATTGAATTAACGGGGAAATCAATCGAGATTGAAGGAATCCCATGATTGAACAGTGACCGGGTGTTCTTCGTGGATCATCATCGAATCGTGGGAATCTGGGTAAGGATTTGTGTAATTGAGTTTACAGACTTATAATTGGACTTAAAACGAAGCTAATGGATTGATCAATTGAAGGAATTAGGATCGAATTGGCAGGATTGGAACCGGGTTGTGTCGCGGGTGAATTGGACCCGTTTACCAGACAAACGGGTTGGGCTGGTGACACTGTAGCAGGCGCGTGAGTTTCACGCGCAGCCACTCACGGCGGTGCGTGGCGGCGCGTGGGCACGAATCTCGAGGTGAGGTCAACATGACTTTTAATCCATTTAATGTAACGGACATTTTGGAATTGGTTTCGTGTCGATCGGACACCGTCTCGATATTGTTCGGGATGTCCGAAGGTTTTAAATAAAGTTTAAAAATAAGTAAAAATTCGGGAAATTTACGGGACTTTGATAGGATGTTAATGATGAGGTTAGTAACCCTCTAATGTGATTTGGACAGGATTGGGAGTCCCGGTGATAGTGGTGTGGCCCGGGAGGGCCGGTGGCACGCGTATCGAGGCACACGGTTAAAACGGTCTGTGAGTGGACTTTGGTTTTATAAATTCTATGCATGCTTAAATGTTTTATATGGATTATGGTTGTGATTGTGTGATGTTGATTTGGTTGTTGGTAAATTGTACGGTTTCACGTATTTCGAGGCGATTTACGTGCTTGCACGTAAATCGAGGTTTTCCGGTTTTACATGGATTTTCCATATTTATGACTTGGATATAATGTGATGAAATGGTTTTGCAATTGGAAATATGAACTCGGGCTTGAGGCCCAATTATGTTGGAAATTTCGGACTTTGAGTCCATTTGAATATCGGGCCGGGGGCCCAGTTGGTTAATGAAATCGGGCCAGGGGCCCAGTTGGTATGAAATCGGGCTGAGACCCATTTGAGTTATGTTATCGGGCCAGGGGCCCAGTTGATTTACGAATTCGGGCCGTGGGCCCAGTTGGTTTATAAGTCGGGCTGCGGGCCCAGTTGGTTTACAAATCGGGCCGTGGGCCCAGTGGTTCATAAAATCGGGCATGAGGCCCAGTTGGATTATAAATGTGATTTCGGGTCACGGACCCTATATTTAATAATTGTGATTTTGGGTCAGGGACCCTAAATGGGATTACGTGGTTTTATGGAAATTTCGGGCAGGGCCCATTGTAATGATGTGATAAAAGGATTTAATAAAACTGTTTTCCATATACCATCTGGATACAAGGATATATGATGGTCTCCTCCAGATGTCTGGGACACTGGGGAAGTCACGGTGCATTGCCTGCGAGGGGTCATTATACGGAGCAGCCGGACCGTATGATGACTCAGGAGCAGGATTGCTATGATTGACGTCAGGGACGTCAGACATCAGGGATGTCAGATATATGGACCCGGAGAGACCCCGGGCAGCACGCGTAGCTTATGAAACCGTGAGACATGACGTCAGGGACGTCTAGCATCAGGGATGCTGGTGATGGTAATGGTAAAATACGATTTAATGAAATGGCTTTCCGGGTGGATTTATGATTGTGTGATTTTAATGAATTAATGTTCATTTATGGTAGTGGGTGGTGACCCACATGGTCGTATATGTATGGTGGTGGTATTCCACGGTTTTGGGCTGAGTTCCCACACTTGGTTTTTGGTTAACGGTTTTTGGGCTAAGGCCCTAAGGGCTCGGTTGAGCAAACGTTTTGGTTACTGGTTTTTGTGGCATGCATACGTTTTTATTGGAGGGCATAAATGTCTTATAAATGTATTTGATGAACTTACTGGTTTTTGTCCACTCACAGCTTTTGGTTTTAATGCCCTTCAGGTTGATTACGGATGCGATTGCAGCAGGGACTGGGACATTGCACACCTCCTCCATCGATCCTTGCGCACTCTGGATGCCCTGTTTGGGCAGTGGCTCGTGGTTATCCCTTGTCTGACACCCCTTGTTGGACGGGAGCAGGGCACATTCCACGGTAATCCCGGGGGGATTGGGATGGGTCCTGTCACTATAGGTTCCTAACCTCAAACCTAACCGATCTAACCATTCAAAACATGAAAAATGGGTTGAGAAACTACCTCTATGATCGAAGACCGAACTGGTCACCTGCAACAAGCTTTTGTCGTCCACTCCGGCCACCTAAGCCCTCAAAACCAATCCATACCTTCCCAAAAGGTCACCATAAACCATTTCCAATCAATAAAATCGATTGGTGAGCACCATCACCTGCGGGTTTCAGGCCACCGTGGTCTAACATCTAAACCGTTAGCACCGTCGTGCTCACCTCATCTCCCTCTATAAGTTTCATTCACGGGCCACCAATGTCAGAAAAATTTTAGGGGATGTGGTGGTGATATGTGTGTTCGGTTTTGAAAGGAAAGAAGAAGAAATGAAAAATGGTGGTCGCGAGGAGAGAGAGAAATTAAGTTAGATGATGATGTTGATCAGAAGAGAGAGAGAGAGAGAGAGAGAGAGAGGAAATGGGCGGTAGAGATGGGGGATTAGATGAGATGGATGGTTAGGATGAGAAGTGGGTGGGTTATATGTATAAAATAACACAAGTGGACCAATCGCACTTGAGATCCACATTTTGGGGTTAAGGGTCAATGGGATGAGTGACACTTGTCACACATCCATGGGTCCCACCTAAATATCTGCCCAATCAGATATTACCACATCATCATTGCCTCGTAATGCATGCATAGTGCAATTGAACTTCCGTGAACCATAACTTTCCCGTTCGACGTCTAATTTTTGCATGTCGCCTGTCTACAGATTTGTATTGACTCGATCTACGTAACGGTCCTTGGCCCTCGGCCATTGGACCTCCCGGGTAAAAAGTCAATATTTTACCCACGATTAGGGGCAAAATGGTCATTTTGTGTCGTTCGTCCGAATTCGCCCAACTAATCACCGATTAACCTTATTAATCCTTGATTAGTCGCTAATCTAATTCCAGAATTTGGGACGGGTCGTTACAGCTGACCTAATGCCACCTCCATCTTCCAGATCATCTTTTGGAGCCAAGGGTGCAGCGAAAACCTCACATCGTGCATGAATAGGTCTGGGTAAAAGAGCGCATATCCTCGTGTAAGTGTGCTCAGTATGTCCAGACGCCCAATCAGCTTCACTTCAACAGACGAAGGGACTTCCCAAGCGGTACACCACTTCTGTAAACTTGCCTTTGTCTCCCTACTGACCAACTCATCTACTATGAACTTGGCATGCACCAGCAGCAAAGCCATTCGGATAAATTTTCTCAGTGCCGTATTTCTCGGACCTCCCAGTATCTTCACTGACCCCTTCTCCCGACTGGAGGTGATCTTCACAATATAAGCTTTCGCAAGTTGATCATCCTCCAACAGCCAAACCTCCTCCTTATCCTCACCCTGATTGGATGTCCCAACATCAATCTGGTCAACCCGTGCCAGTTGCCTTTTTATCTTCCAAATATCAGTAATCTCCATCAAGCTCGGTTTATCTAACGACTCGAGTGGAGAAAAATGGAAGGATGCCTCTGACAAGTCGTCATCAGAATATTCTCGAACAATTTTGGATTCGCACCCATTGTCTGACATCATAAAGGTTTAGAGAAAAACAAGCAAAAAAGTAGAGCTCTATCACGGACCACTATGCTCCACGAATCCAACCACCATTCGACCCCGAGTTCATCACCACTTCATGCAAAAAATGGAACTTGGGTTTAAAAAGGAATAGATGAAATAGACATAAATTATTTTTACACAATCAAGACGCTCGTCGAAAATCACCCCGCCATACTGACCGCCACAATATCACTCGCCGAAAATCAACTAGTGAAACGAACAGAGGCTCCGCAAACATAAGAGTGAAAAATTGAAAGTAATTTTTTTCATAAACTAACCCTTTCTACTTAAAGAGGCCCAATCGACATGTGAAAGGTCACCTCGTTAAAAACACATTATTTATTACACCTATTACCTGCCATGCACCTACTAGCTAGGCGCGTGCCCACACGCAAGCAGTGGAAATCTAAAGGTCGTAAACCGAGCCACACAAACGGCAACCCCTAACCTGATACACTAACACCGACTACCTAACATCGTACTTGGCATACTACGACAATAGCTAGTCAGCCAACATCCCACGGATCCATTGGCATCACATCCTCCCCGAGCGTGCAGATCGGTTAGTACATCCTGAATACACCGACTCGGTCCTACCTCAGACACCGATCTGAGCACCAACAGTCAGCCTACTACTACTTTGCTTGGTGTTCTTCCTCACTTGGAGAACTTGGAGGACTAGAGGTATATTCCTACACCGAGTCTGGAACAATTTACAAGTCTCTAACCGAGAAATACCACCTCGGTCATCAACATGAGGGACTTTTGTTGATACCATATTGGATCAGACTCGATGGGCCTAATACCTCAAGTTCAAGACCTACTTATGACGTCAAGGTACACATGGTCACAAACCTGCAATACCAAACTGACAGGACCCGTCCCAACTGGACTTTGATAACCGTGCCCGGTCCTGCTCCCGTCTGACAAGTCAACTGAAGTCCCGAAACTACCCCTCAGCACCTATCAGACAAGGGATAACAGCACTGATTTCCGCTCATGCCTCCGCCTCTCGATCAGCCCCGAACGTCGTGTCACGCCCTAGAGGGTCATCAAAACAGAAAGGGTGTGAGTGGACAAAAATAATATCCTTTGAAAATACATTTCAAATAGACCATTTCCCCCTCCAGTTATAAAACCATGCATGCATAGGGTAAAAAGTATGAATAACAATCACCGGCTTTCCAGCCAAATCACATGAAAACACTAACTTGGCCACAAAGATCAAAACCCGTACTCATTACCAGTACGCGAAGAAATCACAATCAACATCAAATTGCACGACTCAAGTGCACAATTAATCACACAACCACATCCGCACTATGCGTAGGCCAACTCGGGAACTGCACTCACGCAACATCCGAGCCATGTCTGGGAACTGCACACGCACCATCTAGACGTACCACATACTCGAGGACTATACTCACGCAACATCCGAGTACTGCACTCGTATCATCTAGACATGTACCAATATCCACAATCACAAACACAATCCATACCACAAACACATATCAATTCAATCATATATTCACATTTCACTCCAAATCCAAGTCAAACTATTTATCCAATTGGGTCTCAAGCCCAAAATGTCATTTGCACGTAATCCGTAAAATCTCACTAAAATAATCCCGAAATCATCCTTGACTCACCAACTAAGTCAAAATACTCTTTTTGAAACTTTTTTACTCCGAGCCTAGCCCAAAACATCAATTGTATTTTCCTCATAAAACGTGCCCAAAAGATTGATTAAAATAATCATTAATCACAATTAATCATGCCAAATCACCATGACATCATTGAAAACCAAATCATGCAATCAATCATATAAAGCATTTAACTATGCATGCATAACAGTTTATAAAACAAACGTTCACTCACACACAGTCCAAACGACCCGCTTTCCAAGCTGCACGTTTTTCCATAATTTTTGGTACTTTTCAGGAATTCAGACTCCTTTCTAAAATCATCATTAAGAGTCACTAATGATTCAATTAATAGCATATTAACTTCCCATAATTTTTCGGGAATTAAATACGAATATAAAACGTAACTGAATCCATCGGACCCTCGAAACACTATTGAAACGGTGTCTGATCGACTCGAAACCAACGCCAAAATGCTCATTACATTGCATAGATAAAATTCATGTTGAACTCACCTCGAGAATCCCACTCAAACGCCCCCACCCGCCACCGCAAGCGGCTACACGTGGAGTCCACACGCCTGCTACAGTAACCGATTACAGTCACCTTCTTCACCCGTTTCCTCTGCCAAACGGGTCCTGTGGTGCAACCCGATTCAATCCCTGTCAATGCTCAGTCAATTTCCATAATTGATCAAGCCAATAGTATCTTTTTAAGTCTAATTAAAGTTTTGTAATCTCAATTACTCGAGAACTTACCTCGATCCTTCAATTTGAACTCAACTTGTCAAAGAACATCCGGGTACTGTTCATCCTCCAAATTCACTCCATTTCATTTGTTTTCTTTCAACTGATTCATCGGGAAGCTTCGTAGGATCGTTATAAACAAGTTTCCAATGCCAATTTCAGCCTTCAATCCTTCCAATTACTCGATTGGAATTCGAAAATCCGAAGTCCTCACCCCCTCTGTTCTACATCAAAACGACATCAGTTTTCGTTAAATTTGATTTGTTTCCAGTCGAAATGATCTCAGAAGACTCAATTGAGGGTCAATTTCGCTCATCACGGCCCACAAATTCAAGTTCGAATTTTTGAAAGGCATGAACTTCACGGGTTCGGGTCTTTGGGTTTAGGGTCTAATTTTCCTCAATTCTCCTCTCGTTCTCACTCATTTAATCCTCTCAATTGATCCAATTACTTAATTCAGGTGTTAGGCGGTGGACTCAACTCGATCACACTCTATTCTCTTCAAATACCCACACACACGCGCATTGCACAATTACTCAGTCCCACCACCTGCTAATTAGTGCCACTAATGGGCATAATCAAGGGACAGATGTCACTTCAGTAGCTAAAGACTCACCATAAGGCTGCATCATCCAATTCCAGCCAAAATGAATTTTATGCCCCTACTTCCATAATTACCAAAATGCTCCTCGACTTCGTAGACCCCTAACTTTCCCGTCCGTACTTCGATCGACGCATGCCGCCTGTCTACGGACTCAGCGTCTCGAGACCTACCCAACTGTCATGGCAAAAAGTCCAAAAGGCATCCCAAACAAAAAGTCAACTTTTGGCCTCCATAACTAAGGGTAAAATTGTCATTTCTTTCCAATTTTTTTCCAAATTTTCCTTTTTCTAATTTCCGGGTAGTCACACAAACAACCTTAGAAAGAGTTATTCATCAGCTTATACGTGGGTGAATCCCACCATCCATCTAGGAGGCCACTTGTTAGTACCATAATATGAGCATATTCTCCGAACACTCCAACTCATCCATTATGAACTTGGCATGCACCAGTAGCAAAGCCATCTGGATAAATTTTCTCGACGCCTTATTTCTCAGACCTCCTAGTATCTTCACTGACCCCTTTTTCCCGACTGGAAGTGATCTTCACAACATAAGCTTTTGCAAGTTGATCATCTTCCGACAGCCAAACCTCCTCCTCATCCTCACCCTGATCGGATGTCCCAATATCAATCTGGTTGCCCCGTGACAGTTGCCTTTTTATCTTCCAAATATCAATAACGTCCAGCAAGCTCGGTTTCTCTAACGACTCGAGTGAAGAAAAATGGAAGGATGCTTCTGACAGGTCGTCATCAGAATATTCTCGAACAATTTTGGATTCGCACCCATTGTCTGACATCATAAAGGTTTAGAGAAAAACAAGAAAAAAAGTAAAGCTCTATCACTGACCACTATGCTCCACAAATCCAACCACCATTCGACCCCCAGTTCATCACCACTTTATGCAAAAAATGGAACTTGGGTTTAAAAAGGAAGGGATGAAATACACATAACTTATTTTTACACATTCGAGATGCTCATCGAAAATCGCCCCACCATACCGACCGCCGCAATATCACTCGCCTAAAATCAGCTAGTGAAACGAACAGAGGCTCCGCTAACACAAGAGTGAAAAATTGAAAGTAATTTTTTTCATAAACTAACCCTTTCTATTTAAAGAGGCCCAATCGACATGTGAAAGGTCACCTCATTAAAAACACATTATTTATTACCACCTATTACCTGCCATGCATCTACTAGCTAGACGCGCGCCCACAAGCAAGCAGTGGAAACCCAAAGGTCGTAGACCGAGCCACACAAACGGCAACCCCTAACATGACACACTAACACCGACTGCCTAACGCCGTACTTGGCATACTATGACAATAGTTAGTTAGCTAACATCCCACTTATCCATTGGCACCACATCCTCCCCGAGCGTGTAGATCGGTTAGTATATCCTGAATACACAAACTCGGTCCTACCTCATACACCGATATGAGCACCAACAGTCAGCCTACTACTACTCTGCTTGGTGCTTTTCCTCACTTGGAGAACTTTGAGGACTAGAGGTATATTCCTACTGTAACGCCCCGAAAATTCGAAAAACGAAAATTTGGAAAATTTGAGGAAAATGACGATTTTACCCCTAGTGAGAAGGGCCGAAAGTTGACTTTTTGATCGGGACATTATTTGGACTTTCCGGAAATACCGTTGGATAGGTCTTGGGACGCTGAATCCATAGACAGGCGGAATGCGTTAATCGGAGTCCGAACGAAAAAGTTATGGGGCTAGAACTATGAGGGGCATTTTGGTAATTTTTCCAAGTAGGGGTAAAATGGTAATTTTAAGTAAGGGACTTAATGAAACGGTGCAAGGTATGAAATGATTTATATTGGATGAGGCAGCCTATGATAGTTTAAAGTGTGACACAAGTCACTTGTTAATACCACTTAGTGGCACTTAGTTGCCTTTTGCCTAATTAACTAATGAAATGAAATGGTTGCCTTATCATATCAAATTATTTAGTAAGGTGTTAATATACAAAACAGAGAACAGAGAACACACAAATCTCCTTCATGTTTGATCGATCCATTCCTTCCTTAAATTTGAGAGACTGAATAGAGAACCAAAAAGGATGAAGTGGGGTGAGCAAAACTGAGTGAAAAATTGAGAGGAACCCTGTACTTAGAACTGAGAAAAACCCGAAAATACCTTTAAGGAAGCTAGGATCGAATTTGATTTTGTGCGTGTTTTTGAGTGAAATTGATGTTGCAGTTAGCCTTCTGGGATTGAGACGAGTCGAACCAGCCTTGAATTCGAAAGAAATTACTGACGAAACCAGAAGAACAGACTTTGCGACGTCTGTAAAGTTTGGAGGTTGAGTTCGAGTGATTGGAGGTAAGGAAGCTTCAAACTGGTTTTGAAATTGTACTTAGAATGAATAGAGAATACTTCCTGTGCAATCAATTGAACGAAACAGTGTGGAATTTGGGTAGAACCCAATTTAGAACCCGTCGGGTTTCGATGTTGAGTCGTGGGCTTTGGGGCATGGTTTCATCAAATTGAGGTCACAGATCAAACATAGACGTAGAATAGATGAGAACTGGAGGAATTGGGTTCATATTGATAGAAAACAAATCGGGTTGCACCGTGGGTTGCAGACCCGAATACCAGGGAAACGGGTAACAGGGACGACACTGTAGCTGCACTGTTCATAGGCGTGGCTTTCACGCGCAGCCGCTTGCGGCGGCGCGTGGGTCGTTTTCTGGGAAAACGTCCAACAGGTGTTTTACTCTATACAGTGTAACGATCATTTTGGCGTTGGTTTCGAGTCAATCGGACACCGTCTCGATTATGTTTCGAGGGTCCGAAGGTTTATGTTATGTTTTAAATTAATATTAAATTCTCAAAAAAATATGGGAAATTGATATGATGTAAATTGAGTTGTTAGTAACCCTGCATAATGATTTTGGACAGGATTCGAGATTCCTGGCAAGTTTCGGAAATTACGGAAACGCATGCAGCTCGGAAAGGGAGCGATTTGGACGGTTTGTGAATGGACCTTTGTTTTATAAACCATGATGCATGCATTGTAACGACCCGTCCCAAATTCCATGAATAGATTAGTGACTAATCACGATTAGTGAGGTTAATCGGTGATTAGTTAAGCTAAATCGGACGAACGATGCGAAATGACCGTTTTACCCCTAGTGGTGGCAAAATGTTGACTTTTCAATCAGGCTGTCAAATGGACTTTTACCGATGACCATGACGTAGTTCGTGACGTCACGAGTTAATAGACAGGTGGCACGTTCAATTCCAACGTTCGAGCAGGAAGTTATGACGTTCGGAAGTTTAGGGGCATTTTGGTAATTATAGTTAAAAGGGCCAAATGTTGACTTTTTGACCAGGGGGTCCGATGGCCGAGGGCCGAGGACCGTTACGTAAAGCGGGACGATACGAATCCATATACAGGCGGCACGCCAAAATCGAACTTCGAACGGGGAAGTTATAGGTCACGGAAGTTCGATTTCACTATGCACGTACTTCGAGACGGGGTTGATTTGGCAAGATGTGATTGGCCAAGATATTTTAGTGGGCCCCATGGATGAGTGACAAGTGTCACTCATCCCATTGGACAAACCCCTAATTTATGGATCTACTTAATTAAATAATATTATTTAATTAATTTAATAATTAACCTTTTCATCAATCAATCCTAGCCATTCATCTAATTTGATCTCTCAAATCCTAGCCATCCATTCCCATTTAACTTTCAATCCTCACCATCAATCCTCTCTTCTCTCATCTGATCACATCACCTTCTTTCCTCTTCTCTTCCACGGCACCACCACCATTTTCACCTCATTTTCTTCTTTTTCTTTCAAAAATCGAAACACACACACACCATCACCATTCATTGCTTGGGTGTGACCGTGAGTGAGTGGAGGGAAGGACTAAGAGGCTGGGACGGCGAGTCACGGCGACGGACGACGGAGGACACGGCGGAGGAGCTCGAACCGTGAGGTGATAATATTTAAAATTTCAAGTTTTGTTTTTGTTAGGTTTTAATCAAAACTAATGATTGGGTTGTGCTTCTGGGGAACCTAGGAGAGAAATGGGATTGTTTTTGAAGGTTAGAACGGCCAGGAAGGGCCGTGAATGGCGGGGGAAGGTCACGGCCGCCATGGCCAAGCTCGAAGGTATGGTTTTCGGTGTTCTTCTTTCGTTTTAAAGTCATAGGACTGTAGGTTAGGATGAGGGGATGAAAATGGGACAAACGGGAGGAGTTTTGGTGGCCGGAGCAGGGAGAACCAGCTGGGTCAAGCCGCGGGTCACGGCGACCCGGTTGCAGGCTTCGGGTCGACCCGGCGAGAGGACAGGGATGACTGATGACATTATCCTGATGACGACATCATGTCAGGGATGACGTCATCATGTCAGATCTAACATGTCGAAATATGGACCAATGGGAGCTTGACACGTGGCACTGTAAAAGGTGTCAGTGCTGACGTCAGCCTTGACTTTTGCGTTGCCTAGCGCGTGGGGTGCGTGTGAACAATATTTTGAGTGGGCCCAGTGTCATTTTAAAGGTTTCGACGATCCGGATCCAATGACGGTGGTTTCGGGTCGATCGGAGATCGTTACGTTGGTCAAATTGAGGTTTTTCACCTTGGGAAACGTGTACGGGACACTTTGACTTTTCAGGGAAAGTTTAGGGTTCTTAATATGGACATGTATAGGTTAGTAGTAACCTTTGGATATGATTTGGACAGGTCAGGATGCCCCGGAGAGGTTGGATTGGCTCAGGAGAGCCGTATGGCACGCAAATCGAGGCGGCAGCTTGGACGGTCTGTGAGTGGACCTTGTTTTCTAAATTGCTGCATGTATAAATTTTTATTATATTTTTTATTACATGTTTGATGATGCCATGGTTGCATTTGTATGTGATTACGTATAAGCACGTATTTCGAGGTTTCGGCCTTATACGGTGCTTATACGGGTCTGTATCTCTTTACTGATTTAAATGATTTGGTTTTGGATTTCTAAAAGAATAAACTCGGGTATAAGACCCATTTGGTTTTGTCATGGGAATATGACATTATTTACGACATTCGGGTCTAAATCGTGGTCGCGACGGGTGCTATGTGCACGACGATCGACGATGTAACGCTCGCCTCCGGTTTGGGATGTATTCCTTCCAGAGAGGTCACGATGCACGATTCGTTGTCGGGCAGCCTGGGGAGGCTCGACTTCGGAGTGCTGACGGTTCAGGATAGCGATCGGTGATGAGTGCACTATGATCTTGTGGTGGTCGCGTCGGTTGATTCGTTCACGGCGACATACCAGGATTGAGAGCAGTCCTAGATGGATGGTTGCACGCATCACTACGATCGGAGTCGTGACTGACCCTTAGATATCGGGCACGGTGCCCAGTTGAGTCATATGTTTGGGCACGAGACCCAGTTGTTTTACACTGATGATTTCGGGTCAGGGACCCTACATGGATTTCCAAGTTCATGACGGTTTACGGGAACCGGCATGAACTCTGGAAAGGTCATTGTGGTTCATAAAGGTTTATGGGAATCGGCATGAACCTTTGTCAGTTCGTTCTTGTTCATGACGGTTTATGGGAACCGGCATGAACCCTAGTTAATGGATGTTATGGATCATGACGGTTCAAGGGAACCGGGCATGAACGTTTATGTTATGTATATATATGCATTCATATACCTTCCTTTACTTCTATTATCTCCTCCAGGGAGGGTCGTTAGCCTGGGTGGACCCCGAAGTAGTCACGGAGCACCGACTGAGTGGAGTCACCCCCCAGTTGGGTTCCTTACTCTCAGGAAGGCTATGGTTACTATTACCTCGAGTAGGATCAGTGGTCTGCGGACATTGATCTTGACTTTGAGAACACTCGGATTGAGACCCGGGTAGCACGCGCGTAGCTTTGGAAACCGTGACAGGATTGGTTGTGTGAATTATATGTGTATGTGATATAAATATGTGATATGTGATGTGCACAGGTTTTGGGCAGTGGCCCGTGTATTTGATGTCTTACGATTTTGGGCTAAGGCCCTAATGAACGGTTTGATAAATGGCTTTCGAATGCATGCATGCTTTTTAGTGAAGGGTACAAATGTCTTCTCGTTAAAATGTTTTTATAAACTTTGGTTTTGTCCACTCACAGCTTTTAATGTTTTGACTGCCCTTCAGGTTGACATCGGATGTGGACTATAGCAGAGACCGAGATATCACATACCTCCTCCGGATCCTGGCGTACTCTGATGGCCCGGGAGGACAAATGTCGGAAATATCCCTTGTCTGACACTTCGTGTCAGACGGGAGCAGGATCATCCCGCACTAATCCCGGGGGGATTGGGATGGGTCCTGTCAACGTGGTATCAGAGCATAGGATTGCTCGTAGGATGCTTATCAGAGCGGGGTTGTCTCTATTCGAGCAACCGTGGAGCTCTTGCAATGTACGCAGGTCGAGGATGTGATATCTCAATGAGCTACAGTTCGTGATCAACCTGATAGTTGGGGTGCCGATACGATAGTTAGCAGGATTGAATCGTGGAATGGCGTGGTTCGGCACTAGATGCCGGGGTTACCATAGTTCTGTCAGGGTTGACAGTGTGGAACCCTATGAATGGTGAACGTAGTATTACGTTATAGTTTTGAATCGTGAGACGGTTAGTTGGGATCGTCTTTCACGATGTAGTAGGATCGGTTCCGACGACTGGTTTGGTTTTATGCCCATTCGATGGTCGGATTTGATTGAGTTAAATGGATTTACTGCAGTCGGCAGTTAGCAGTCGAGTTCATGGAACTCTAGTTGAACTTATGGCAGTTGGCAGCCGAATTCGAGGAATTCTGGTTGGACATACGGTAGGATTGGATTGACGTCTTTACGATGTCAAGACAGCGGAGTTGGTCAGATTATGGATTATACTGCCTTACGCAGTTGGGTTCGGTGGAACTCTAGGTGTGATTGTGGAACCCTACCTTGGGTGTATGGTTCGGAAAGGTGAGTTAACGAGTGGTTTGACTTGGACGACTATTCGGATTAGGGTTCGTTAGTCGGTCTAGTTATGTCAGCTTGTGTTGGGACTGCACTTCGCAGTCGAGGTTGTACTTATCGGTTAAACCTATTTGGTTGTCGTGCTACTTTGGTAGTGATGGACAGTTGGTACAACTAAGGTCATGGGCGACCTAGTAGACGACATTGGTTGAGTCGAGTTACGACTGGTTAGTGATTGGTTGGACAAGTTATCAGGGTTGGTACTTGTCAATGGAATCCCGGAGCGGGGATACCGAGTAGTTGGTACAGGCGGTTGATTCCGTTGGATGCGGAGTCTGGATATCGAGATGTCTGGTAGTTAGGTCTGCACGAGGTTGTGGTAGACGCTACTATCAATGGATGTAATTGAGTCTTATCAAGTCGAGTAGACTCAGGTTGCCGTGACGATTGTGACGATGGGATTGTTAGTCGTGACGATGATACGAGGTGTGTGAGTAACGCATATGTATGAGCAGTGATTCTGGATTCGACTCGGTTACGGCTGAGTGCGATCGCAGAATGAGACGGGGACGTTCAGGGGACGTTTCCTTTTCTCGTATGAGTTGTCAGGGTGACTGTACCCAGAGTTGTCGGGTACGAGGGAGGCAGAGTTTCTCTTATTCGAGTAGAGGTACGGGGTCGTCGCTCGGTATGAGCGGAGATCCAAGGTTGTCAGTTTTGCACACGGTGTGCTGGTGTTAGTGTGCTGCTACTAGTATGGATGCCTGTGTGATGATACTAGTGCAGGTGATAATGTGTTGGTACTGGTACTCGTGTTGGTGCTGGTGCCGGTGATTGAGATGACGTTGAGTCACATCCGTCGTGATGTGCATATGTTCGGTATCTGTGGTTCAGGAGTGGATCTCAGATAGAGTTAAAGTGGTTAAGGGACACGTGGTTGATGTCTGGGTATGTTGTTTCCAATCTTGTTGGAATTTCGGAATCGTGAGGGTTTGCGATTGAGGTGACACGAGTAATGCGAGTTTTCCGCATCGGTAATGAGTATTTCGAAGTCATTTTGGGGTGACTTCTCAGATTCTACCAAGATTGATGATGGTAATGATGTTGATGATGTAGATGTTGTTGGTTGCCACTAGTACACTGATCGTGTATTGGTTGGTGGACCCGGGATTTGTTCTGGGTCATCAGGAGGTGATGAGTATATCGAAGTTAGGTGACTGAAATTTCTCATTTTCTGCGTGGTGGCAAATGATGTTGATTACATGGCGTGGTGAATGCAGCGAGTTTTATTTGCATTCACGAGGATGGATTTTGTGTCATCGTTTTGTATCATCCTTGATTTTCTAGGTGGACTGCCAAGGATCGATACGAGGTAGTCAGTGAGAACCCACAGTCTCGACGTGTCTCGTTGTTGACTGATTTATTTAGATGTGGGAATTGGTTTAGGACTTTGGGTATCGTTATGGATCTGGATCGTGATTTTGATGATCTAGATAGTTGGAAAGTTTATCACTCTTACTGGGATGTTTGAGTGGAGCATGATGGGACTGAACTTCTTTTCGAGATAAATCTCGTATGGTATATTACTCAGGTGAGTAGTTTTCCGACGTGGTCGGATTTGGTTAGCTTTGGATGTACATATATTATGATTGGCTTCCCTATGAAGTCAATCGATGGTAATGTGGTAATCGGTTGAATAGGTAACCAATAGGTTCAGTTTGGATGCGTCTCGGTAGACGTGAACGAAATTTCAGGTTTTGGAATCAGATTTCTGGATGACGATTCAGGATTTGATTTTGGAACTTGAAAGAGGATTTCTGGATTTGGGTTTTGGAATCGGATTCTGGGTGACGATTCAGGATTTGATTCTAGAGCTTGACTGTGGATTTTCTTTTTATGGATTTGGGTTCGGAATGGTTATTCCAAATGCTAACTTACAGAATAATGATTTCGGATTCGGATTTGAACATGGCTATGGATATGATTTCTGGGTTTGGAATCGGGATTTCTTACGAAATTGCGGATTCAGATTCGGATTTGGAAATAGATGATGGGTTGGAGTTTCGATTTGCCTAGTTCGGGATTGTACAAATGGACTCCATAGTAGAAACATGATTGGCTACAGCCTAGGTAGTTGTAGGCTGATTGATGGGTAGTTGTATGTACCTTGTACGTTGTTCGAGGTACGATACCGGGCAGATTTGTGATGTCTGGTGACGGTATATAGGTTATACCGTGGGTATGTTGGTGAGCGTATTGGTGGTCGGCTTGATTCTGATACCATTGGATTTGTCGGGGACGTGGACTGGACATTGGATACTGTATAGTGGGTCATAGTATTTCTGGTGGGTCCAGTTACACACAAGCTGAGTACTTTGTTGGTATTCGTATACTCAGGTTGAGTGAGTTGGTGGTTATTGTAATCACGAGTGACTATAGTGTTAGTTTTTGACTGACGACTGTCAAGTGCTGACAGTTTGTCGGAAGTGTCAACGTGAATCGGTTAGTGAGGTCTGATGACTCCCAGTGGGAGGACGTCAGAATAGATTAGTGATTGAGAAGGGAACCGTCTAGTTGGTTGTGTTAGCGAAACGGTAGATCTGACAAGTGGTGTCAGTTCGGAGCGTACGACTTCTATCATTCGACGTGGTCGAATGTAGTCGATACGACGTGAGTGTTAGTGGTACGTCTGGTTGCAAACGAGTTTTATTCTGGTTAGTGGGTGTACGAGTGTACACGTGTTTCGAGGTCGATTCTACTTTCCACGAGGTGGATGTAGAATCGAGATAGTTGGAGTTTCGAGAACGAAACTAATTAAGGAGGGAATAACGGTTGGAATTAGGTCGGTTGGAATTTCGAGGACGAAATTAATTAAGGAGGGAAGGTTGTAACGACCCGTCCCAAATTCCATGATTAGATTAGTGACTAATCACGATTAGTGAGGTTAATCGGTGATTAGTTAAGCTAAATCTGACGAATGATGCGAAATGACCGTTTTGCCCCTAGTGGTGGCAAAATGTTGACTTTTCAATCGGGCGGTCAAATGAACTTTGACCGATGACCGTGACGTAGTTCGTGACGTCACGAGTTCATAGACAGGTGGCATTCGACGTTCGAGGAGGAAGTTATGACGTTCGGAAGTTTATGGGCATTTTGGTAATTTTAGTTAAAAGGGCCAAATGTTGACTTTTTGACCAGGAGGTCCGATGGCCGAGTGCCGAGGACCGTTACGTAGAGCAGGACGATACGAATCCATAGACAGGCGACACGCTGAAATCGAACTTCGAATGGGGAAGTTATATGTCACAGAAATTCGATTTCACTATGCTCGTACTTCGAGACGGGGCTGATTTGGCAAGATCTGATTGGCCAAGATATTTTAGTGGGCCCCATGGATGAGTGACAAGTGTCACTCATCCCATTGGACAAACCCCTAATTTATGGATCTACTTAATTAAATAATATTATTTAATTAATTTAATAATTAACCTTTTCATCAATCAATCCTAGCCATTCATCTAATTTGATCTCTCAAATCCTATCCATCCATTCCCATTTAACTTTCAATCCTCACCATCAATCCTCTCTTCTCTCATCTGATCACATCACCTTCTTTCCTCTTCTCTTCCACGGCACCACCACCATTTTCACCTCATTTTCTTCTTTTTCTTTCAAAAACCGAAACACACACTCACCATCACCATTCATTGCTTGGGTGTGACCGTGAGTGAGTGGAGGGAAGGACTGAGAGGCTGGGACGGCGAGTCACGGCGACGGACGACGGAGGACACGACGGAGGAGCTCGAACCGTGAGGCGAAAATATTTAATAATCCAAGTTTTGTTTTTGTTAGGTTTTAATCGAAACAAATGATTGGTTTGTGCTTCTGGGGAACCTAGGAGAGAAATGGGATTGTTTTTGAAGGTTAGAACGGTCGGGAAGGGCCGTGAACGGCGGGGGAAGGTCACGGCCGCCATGGCCAAGCTCGAAGGTATGGTTTTCGGTGTTTTTCTTTCGTTTTAAAGTCATAGGACTGTAGGTTAGGATGAGGGGATGAAAATCGGACAAACGGGAGGAGTTTTGGTGGCCAGAGCAGGGAGAACCGGCCGGGTCAAGCCGCGGGTCATGGCGACCCAGTTGCAGGCTTCGGGTCGACCCGGCAAGGGGACAGGGATGACTGATGACATCATCCTGATGACATCATCATGTCAGGGATGATGTCATCATGTCAGATCTGACAATGTCAGCTGACATGTCGGAAAATGGAACAATGGGAGCTTGACAATGTCAACGCGTTGACGTTTGCGTTGACCAGTGCGTGGGGGCACGTGTGAACAGTGTTTTGACTGGGCCCAGTGTCATTTTAAAGGTTTCGACGATCCGGATCCAATGGCGGTGGTTTCTGGTCGATCGGAGATCGTTAGGTTGGTCAAATTGAGGTTTTTCACCTTGGGAAACGTGTACGGGACACGTTGACTTTTCAGTGAAAGTTTAGGGTTCTTCATATGGACTTGTATAGGTTAGTAGTAACCTTTGGATATGATTTGGACAGGTCAGGATGACCCGGAGAGGTTGGATTGGCTCAGGAGAGCCGTATGGCACGTAAATCGAGGCGGCAGCTCGGACGGTCTGTGAGTGGACCTTGTTTTCTAAATTGGGGCATGTATAAATGTTTATTATATGTTTTATTACATGTTTGATGATGCCATGGGTGCATTTGTATGTGATTACGTATAAGCATGTATTTCGAGCTTTCAGCCTTATACGATGCTTATACGGGTCGGTATCTCTTTACTGATTTAAATGATTTGGTTTTGGATTTCTAAAAGAATAAACTCGGGTATAAGACCCATTTGGTTTTGTCTCGAGCATATGACATTATTTACGACCTTCGGGTCTAAATCGTGGTCGCGACGGGTGCTATGTGCACGGCGATCGACGATGTAACACTCGCCTCCAGTTTGGGATGTGTTCCTTCGGGCAGCCTGGGGAGGCTCGACTTCGGAGTGCTGACGGTTCAGGATAACGATCGGTGATGAGTGCACTATGATCTTGTGGTGGTCGCGTCGGTTGATTCGTTCACGGCGACATACTAGGATTGAGAGCGGTCCTAGATGGATGGTTGCACGCATCACTACGATCAGAGTCGTGACTGACCCTTAGATATCGGGCACGGTGCCCAGTTGAGTCATATGTTCGGGCACGAGACCCAGTTGTTTTACACTGATGATTTCGGGTCAGGGACCCTAGATGAATTTCCAAGTTCATGACGGTTTACGGGAACCGGCATGAACTCTGGAAAGGTCATTGTGGTTCATGACGGTTTATGGGAACCGGCATGAACCTTTGTCAGGTCATTCTGGTTCATGACGGTTTGTGGGAACCGGCATGAACCCTGGTTAATGGATGTTATGGATCATGATGGTTCAAGGGAACCGGGCATGAACGTTTATGTTATGTATATATATATATATGCATTCATATACCTTCCTTTACTTCTATTATCTCCTCCGGGGAGGGTCGTTGGCCTGGGTGGACCCAGGAGTAGTCACGGAGCACCGACTGAGTGGAGTCACCCCCCAGTTGGGTTCCTTACTCTCAGGAAGGCTATGGTTACTATTACCTCGAGTAGGATCAGTGGTCTGCGGACATTGATCTTGACTTTGAGAAGACTCGGATTGAGACCCGGGTAGCACGCGCGTAGCTTTGGAAACCGTGACAGGATTGGTTGTGTGAATTATATGTGTATGTGATATAAATATGTGATAGGTGATGTGCACAGGTTTTGGGCAGTGGCCCGTGTATTTGATGTCTTATGATTTTGGGCTAAGGCCCTAATGAACGGTTTGATAAATGGCTTTCGAATGCATGCATGCTTTTTAGTGAAGGGTATAAATGTCTTCTCGTTAAAATGTTTTTATAAACTTTGGTTTTGTCCACTCACAGCTTTTAATGTTTTGACTGCCCTTCAGGTTGACATCGGATGTGGACTGTAGCAGAGACCGAGATATCACATACCTCCTCCGGATCCTGGCGTACTCTGATGGCCCGGGAGGATAAAGGTCGGAAATATCCCTTGTCTGACACTTCGTATCAGACGGGAGCAGGGCCATCCCGCACTAATCCCGGGGGGATTGGGATGGGTCCTGTCATGCATAGTTAAATGTTTTACATGATTGATTGCATGATTTGACTTGCAATGATGTCTTGATGATGTGGCATGATTATGTGTGATTTAATGATTAGTTTAATCGGTCTTTTGAGCACGTTTTTCGAGGAAATGTGCAAATGATATTTTGGGCTAGGCCCGGGGTCAAAAGAGTTTCAAAATGGATATTTTGATAAATTGATAAGTCAAGGATGATTTCTGGATTATTTTAATGTTTTCCATGTGATTTTATTGGTATTTGAACTTAAACACCCTGTCGGGAATGCTTATGACTTGATTTGAGGGCATGGATATGATTGATATGTGTTATAATATGAATTGTGTTTGTGATTGTGGATCCTGGATACTGGATCATAGGCTGGATGGTGCGAGTGCAGTTCCTAGACGGGACTCGGATGTTGCGTGAGTGCAGTTCCCGAGTATGTGGTATGTCTAGATGGTGCGTGTGCAGTTCCCAGACATGATGGATATGACTCGGATGGTGCCTGAGTGCAGTTCCCGAGTTTGGCCTACGCGTAGTGCGGATGTGATTGTGTGATTGATTGTGCACTTGTGAATAGTGCGGATTGATGGATTGATTGATTGATTGGTTATGTGTTTGATATTGATTGTGATAACGTTCTGGTATTTCTGGTATGTGTGGCCAGCTGCTTATGTTCTTCATATGTTTTGGCCTGAGAGCCGGGATTTGATTTGTTTTGTGATTTGGCTGGAAAGCTGGTGCTTGTGATTCACATGTTTTTTCCCTATGCATGTATGGTTTGATAAACTGGAGGGTAACTGATGTGTTTTCGAAATGTATTTAAATGATATTATTTTTGTCCACTCACACATTTTCTGTTTTGATGACCCTCCAGGCCGTGGCACGACGTTTGGGGCTGATTAAGAGGCGGAGGCATGAGCGGAAATCAGTACAGTGATCCCTTGTTTGACAGGTGCTGAAGGGTATTTTCGGGACTTCAATTGACTTGTCCGACGGGAGCAGGACCGGGCACGGTTATCAAAGTTCAATTGGGACAGGTCCTGTCAAATTGGTATCAGAGCATTTGGTTACTGATCTGTTATGCCTCCGAGGCGCGAGCCATGTGCACGGCCTGGTGATGAGCTCGAGGGTCCAGACGTCGAGAGAGCCCAACGTCTGGGAGCCACTAGATTTACGGGCCAGACCAACCTAGAAGAGGCCTACGAATGGCTTATTCAGTTTGAGCGGATTTTTGAGATTATGAGATGTCCGCCATAGGATATGGTCTTATTAGCCACCTTTATGTTGAGTTGTAATGCTTATCGATGGTGGCGTGGATTACAGATGACTGGTATAACTGCTCATACCTTGACGTGGGAGACTTTCCGAGATCGGTTCCTAAATCAGTTCTACCCCCGATCCTTCCGAGATGCCAAAGAAGTTGAGTTCCTTCATTTGAGGCAGGGGAATCTATCAGTGGCCGAGTATGAGCAGAAATTTTTGAACTTGTCAAATTTTGCTCCTATGCATGTGGCAACTGAGGAAGATAATTGTTCAAAGTTTGAGCAGGGATTGAGGAATGCGATACGGGGCGCTGTGACGGTAGGTTCGTATTCGACCTTGCGAGAATTATCAGATGTTGCTACTCGAGTGGAGGCGACTTTACCCATTCGAGAGCAGGATAGAAGCTCGGGACGCTACCGAGAGCATCAGAGTACCGGAAGTATGAGTCAAGGAAATAACCCAGATGATACTCAAGGAGGTATGTCACGGCCCCTTCCCTCAGAACCATCGGATAGCATTTCGATTTCATCGCCATCACAGCGTACACCAGTCACTTGCTTTCATTTTGGAGAGTGTGGTCATATTAGGAGAGAATGTCCCTACCGGTCGAATCAAGGGGCGACAGAACGTACAGCTGTGGGTCGACACCAAGGAGCAATGTCGACAGGAACTAGTAGTGCCAGAACGGGGCGACCAGGTCGTGGTCGGCCTTCGAGTTCACGAACGTAGACCTTGAAAACTGTCATAGTGTGTTGCACGATCTTGGTGTGACTGTAGCTGTTGTGAGTATTAGTATATGTTGTTAATGTTGTGGTTGTGCTGTAAATTTTTGTACCACTGTACTGTTATGTGTGTTTTAGTTTCAACCGTTGTACTATTGTGTGTTTGTTTTGTAGGTTGTACTGTTATGTTTGTTAATAAATACTGTGACCGAATTTCGGGGATGAAATTCTTTAAGGGGGGAGGTTGTAACGCCCCGAAAATTCGAAAAATGAAAATTTGGAAAATTTGAGGAAAAGGACGATTTTGCCCCTAGTGAGAAGGGTCGAAAGTTGGCTTTTTGATCGGGACATTATTTGGACTTTCCGGAAATACCGTTGGATAGGTCTCGGGAAGCTGAATCCGTAGACAGGAGACATGCGTCAATCGGAGTCCGAACGAAAAAGTTATGGGTCTAGAACTATGAGGGGCATTTTTGTAACTTTTCCAAGTAGGGGTAAAATGGTAATTTTAAGTAAGGGACTTAATGAAACGGTGCAAGGTATGAAATGATTTATATTGGCTGAGTCAGCCTATGATAGTTTAAAGTGTGACACATGTCACTTGTTAATACCACTTAGTGGCATTCAGTTGCCTTTTGCCTAATTAACTAATGAAATGAAACGGTTGCCTTATCATATCAAATTATTTAGTAAGGTGTTAATATACAAAACAGAGAACAGAGAACACACAAATCTCCTTCATGTTTGATCGACCCATTCCCTCCTTAAATTTGAGAGATTGAATAGAGAACCAAAAAGGATGAAGTGGGGTGAGCAAAACTGAGTGAAAAATTGAGAGGAACCCTAGACTTAAAACTGAAAAAAAACCCGAAAATACCTTTAAGGAAGCTAGGATCGAATTTGATGTTGTGCGTGTTTTTGAGTGAAATTGATGTTGCAGTTAGCCTTCTGGGATTGAGACGAGTCGAACCAGCCTTGAATTCGAAAGAAATTACTGACGAAACCTGAAGAACAGACTCTGCGACGTCTGTAAAGTTTGGAGGTTGAGTTCGAGTGATTGGAGGTAAGGAAGCTTCAAATTGGTTTTGAAATTATGCTTAGAATGAATAGAGAATACTTCATGTGCAATCAATTGAACGAAACAGTGTGGAATTTGGGTAGAACCCGATTTAGAACCCGTCGGGTTTCGATGTTGAGTCGTGGGCTTGGGGCATGGTTTCATCAAAATGAGGTCACAGATCAAACATAGACGTAGAATAGATGAGAATGAGTGAAAGAACTGGAGGAATTAGGTTCAGGTTGATAGAAAACAAACCGAGTTGCACCGCGGGTTGCAGACCCGAATACCAGGGAAATTACGGAAACGCGTGCAGCTCTGAAAGGGAGCGGTTTGGACGGTGTGTGAGTAGACGTTTGTTTTATAAACCATGATGCATGCATAGTTAAATGTTTTACATGATTGATTGCATGATTTGACTTGCAATGATGTCTTGATGATGTGGCATGATTATGTGTGATTTAATGATTAGTTTAATCGGTCTTTTGGACACGTTTTTCGAGGAAATGTGCAAATGATATTTTGGGCTAGGCCCGGAGTCAAAAGAGTTTCAAAATGGATATTTTGATAAATTGATAAGTCAAAGATGATTTCTGAATTATTTTAATGTTTTCCATGTGATTTTATTGGTATTTGAACTTAAACACCCTGTCGGGAATGCTTATGACTTGATTTGAGGGCGTGGATATGATTTATATGTGTTATAATATGAATTATGTTTGTGATTGTGGATCCTGGATACTGGATCATGGGCTGGATGGTGCGAGTGCAGTTCCTAGACGGGACTCGGATGTTGCGTGAGTGTAGTTCCCGAGTATGTGGTACGTCTAGATGGTGCGTGTGCAGTTCCCAGACATGATGGATATGACTCGGATGGTGCCTGAGTGCAGTTCCCGAGTTTGGCCTACGCGTAGTGCGGATGTGATTGTGTGATTGATTGTGCACTTGTGAATAGTGCGGATTGATGGATTGATTGATTGATTGGTTATGTGTTTGATGTTGATTGTGATTACGTTCTCGTATTTCTGGTCTGTGTGGCCAGGTGCTTATGTTTTTCATATGTTTTGGCCTGAGAGCCGGGATTTGATTTGTTTTGTGATTTGGCTGGAAAGCTGGTGCTTGTGATTCACATGTTTTTTCCCTATGCATGTATGGTTTGATAAACTGGAGGGTAACTGATGTGTTTTCAAAATGTATTTAAATGATATTATTTTTGTCCACTCACACCTTTTCTGTTTTGATGACCCTTCAGGCGGTGACACGACGTTCGGGGCTGATTAAGAGGCGGAGGCATGAGCGGAAATCAGTACAGTGATCCCTTGTTTGACAGGTGCTGGAGGGTATTTTCGGGACTTCAGTTGACTTGTCAGACAGGAGCAGGACCGGGCACGGTTATCAAAGTCCAATTGGGACAGGTCCTGTCACCTACACCGAGTCTGGGACAATTTACAATTCTCTAACCAAGAAATACCACATCAGTCATGAACGTGATGGACTTTTGTTGATACCATATTGGATCAGACTCGATGGGCCTAATACCTCAAGTTCAAGACCTACTTATGAGGTCAAGGAACACATGGTCACAAGCCTGCACTACCAAACAACCTTAGAAAGAGTTATTCATCAGCTGATACGTGAGTGAATCCCACCATCCATCTAGGAGGCCACTTGTTAGTACCATAATATGAGCATATTCTCTAACATCGAAACTATTCACTATGTCCCCTCTTGCACATCCATATAAAAGGGGTACCCTACATTAACTTTGGCGTCGGAATACCCTTAAACCGGTACCACACTGGTGTTTACCTCGAAGATCGGCGATAATGGAACAACTATATAAGTTGGGTAAATAATTAAGACTTAAGAGGTAGAAGTATAAGGTTAGGTTGACAAATATTAAGATTTAGCGACAATGGAACAAAATTGTCAAATTACTAAGATCGGCGATAATGGAACAACTATATAAGTTGGGTAAATAATTCCTTGAATATGCATTCGTTTAATGGAATCACCATTTGATGATTTCTTCCTACTTCTTGTTGAATTGCAAGTGGATGAATGTGGGGCGAAGGATAGGTAGCTTTTGTTTGGAGAACCATTCATTTAAAGCCAATTGTTATTTCATTGGTGGCAAGGATAGCGAGGAGAGTGGTAGGGTATTGGGCTGCTGTGCCGATGCTGGGTTTAGGGTTAATTAAGGCCGAAGGGGATTGCATTTTGTGAATTTGGAAACATTATGACATAATTTTTGTTTATGTATAATAATATTCTATTCTAGTTTTAATTTAAAGGGAAAAAAAATGGATTAAGCCACGCAATACGACAGTCATATATATGGTATCAAATTTCATACATATAACAATATTATTATCGTTCAAAGAATTGAATATAAAACCTCTCATTTACTAATGAAAGTGAATATAATTAGACCAGTTATTTCTAGTATTAACTAAATGGAATTTATTTTTGTTCTTAATATCGTTGTAATCAGTGAAAATAGAATATAAACATCAAATTATGAATTTTTTTTCTTCCAGATTTCTGTTAAATTGATTTAGGCATTCTTTAATAAGATTTTTGAATGATGGCAAAGAAATTCACCCAAGACTAATGGAAATGAAGTTAATTCATTTATTCCTGACTTAATAAATATACAGTAAGTTTATAATAGAAAAAAGAAAGAAGAAGAAAAACATGTGCGAGTATAGGAAACAATAGCCACATCTATTTTGATATCTGAGAAGAAATTCCTTAGAGCCCAAGTAGTGAAGTACTCTTCTTTCTTCTTCGTCTTTGCTCTTCTGAAAATTATTTGAACTCCTCAGCTTGTGAATGGTATGATTGTGATCAGAGATCGTGATATTTATACAAGGGATTGGGAAATTAAGATGGGCTCCATTCCAACCAAAACCTAGAGGCGGTTTTGAGACTCGAGAGTGAAGTAAAACCAGTGGTAGTAAAAAGCTACTTGTATTTACTAGTAAAAAGCTACTTTTTTACCTTTACATGCATAAAAAAATACTTTAAATGATAATAATTAGTCTCTTCATATTGGTTCAGGTGTATATAAATTTAAAGGTTGGTTCTTATACGTTATAACACCTATACAGGGACGAATTCTGAAATCATTTATTAGATGGGCTAAATTTAATTCCCCAATTCTAACTTGAGGGTAGCGTGTTAAAATGGCTACATCGGGTCCCCACCTTGGGGGATCCCTGAGTTTTTTTAATATGAATGTTATGTTAATTTGTTATTAAAAAAAAAATTTGACGGTATGGTTGAATTTTATGCGGACGTAATGAGCCTTACTTCTCGAGTCTATTGATGATGATTAAAAATTTATATAATCATACATATATGCAGAGTTTATCAACACAATTGATTATATGAATTTCTACAATAGTAAAAACTAAGAATAAGAAGGCTACGAGTTCATCTACTAGCTAACTAATCAAGAAAACCAATCAATTCTATTTCGTCATTACAATAATATACATTAAAAAAACACTTTTACTTAATTAAATCAAACATTCAATATCAACAATTTGAAAAAAAAAACACTTATTTATGCTAAAAACGCTAATGCATCTTTTTTTAAACTTAAATTGAATTAGGCTAATTAAATTGAGTAGTTTTGATTAAAAAAATAAATTAAATTAAATTAAATTTATAATTCTAAAGGACCTAATCTTGGATGGGAGGGACTATAGCCCTCCGAACCCAAAGAAAGGATCCGTCCTTGACCTGATGCATCTTAATTTGCTAAAAAAAAGTAGCAACTTCAAAACATTTTGGAAAATAATGTAGGTTAAAGTAATTACTCGCCCTTTTCTTTGGGTAAAAAATTACTCACCTTTTTGTCAAATCCTTTTTTCGGTGGATTTTTAAACGACCTCCAAGGCTCCAACCACGTGTTTCCTCATTTCCTGAACCTTCTCACTAGGAATTGCAATAATTATTATTTCTAGTTAAAAGTGGTTCCAATGATTGCGTTGTTTCATTTTTTTAAAGCCTCCTTCCTGAATCTTCAACGTAAGCCTTTGAATAATTGGGCTGCCTCATTTTTCTAAAGGCTCCTTCCTGAATCTTCTATGTCAGCGTTCCAATAATTTGCTGCCAAGCCCTAAATTAACACAACCTAAAATTGTCAGTTTTGCTTTTTTTTTTTTAAGTTTCATAATTATCCCTAACAGTAGTATTTACGGCTCAGAAATACATACATATTAGATAATATATTTTCAGGCAAATATATTATTTAATCGGGTTAAACCTTAATAATATTAATATTCTTCTGAAAAAGTAATTGTCATTATTCTTAATAATAGATAATTAATATTAATATTTAGTTATAATAATTATCATCATAGAGCAATAATTACAATTATTAAATAATATATTTAATAAAAATATATTATTTATTAATTACAAAATCAACCGACCAATCAGAACGTTCTGATACTCTCAAGGACTCTCTATAAATAGAGACGGTCATTTCACTTTCAAAAATAATTCAATACGTCACTTAAGCTCTTATGATTTCTCTCTCAAAGCTAACTTAAGCATTGAAGCATTATTGGTCGAACAACCCCACGAAGCCTCGATCAGAGCAAGCAATAGCTTACTGTTTCCATGAATCAAGGAGACTTTTGCGAGTACGGACACATTCTGCTTCAATAACGGGTGTTTTCATTGAGAGCCGAATTGATAAATACTCAAGATGAGCTTTCATGTTCGTTCATCGTTTATTATACTTCGTTCTCATTCATCGACATTGTTCGAAGTTCTTTGTAACGACCCGTCCTGGACGTCGGGGATTAGCTGAGTAGTTAGTGACGGATTAGTGAGCTTAATCGGAGGTTAGTTGGTTACTGTTGGACTTTGGGTGCAAAATGACGATTTTGCCCCTGGTTTGGGTAAAATGTTGACTTTTAGTTCGGACGGTCAATTGGACCTTGACCGATGACCGTGACGTAGTTTGGGACGTAACAAGTCCGTAGACAGGTGGCACGCCCGATTCCGACATCCGAGTAGGAAGTTATGATGTTCGGAAGGTTGAGGGCATTTTCGTAATTTGGTTTAAAAGGGGGAATTTGTTGACTTTTTTCACGACAAGTCTTCTTCACGCAAATCGAGGACCGTTAGGTAGATCTCGATGTCTTGAGTACAACGACAGGCGGCACGTCATCATCGGACATTGGACGGGTAAGTTACGGGTTAGAGAATACGAAGGGCAAAATGGTAATTTGACTTTTAGGGGGCATTCTGGTCTTTTATGTGCATAGGGATCCGTGCCCACTGAGCAATGGGCACTTGGTTGTGTTGGACTGGTTGCCCACAGAGACCTTGACATGTGGCTGGGTCTGGATGGTTGTAGAAGCCTCAGGATGAATTTTAAACGCGTGCACCGTTAGGCCGTGAAGAGGAAAAACAGAGACTTGGATTTACCTTGAACCTTAACCTTGCAAAACTTGATCAGATTCTGTTGGGATGTAAAAGGAAATCGGAAAGAAGACTATGCTGAGACGCTTGGTGACTACGGCGAGGCACGACGGCGGAGGACGACGGTGGCGCCAGAGAAACCCGAAGAAGTCCCCTGTTTTAGGAAGACTGAATTCAAGGCCTAAGGATTGAATTAAGTAGTTAGGGAGTGTTGCTAAGGTGACTAGGCAGCTAGGGAGCTAGACCTTGAGACCTGCCGTGGTTAGAGGACGTGAACACCGTGCGAGGTAAATTTCAATTCGAAAATGGCAAGTCTTAAGTTAAAGGTTGTCGATCGATTTGATGACTTGGGTGATGATTTGCAAGCTTAGGTGAGTTCGTATGAGTTGACACCATGGCCAACGGTGGTCGGAAGTGAGGGAACCGTCTAGTGGTGGACCGCCGGTTCGAAGTTTTGATTGAAGGTATGGCGTAGATTGAAAGGTTCTTGTTTTCTATCATGTTATTGGATTAGGAACTAAAAGTTATACTTAAGGGGATTAATTAGAACTGGAAACAGGATTAATTGAACATAGAAAGAGGGTGAATCAGCCACGCCGGTTCGGGCTGAACCAAGAACCGGTCGGACCCGGTTTACCCGAGGAAGAAGATGATTATGCCTAGCGCGTGAAGCCCACGCGCAGCCCCTTTGGGCGGCGCGTGTGGGCGCGTGGCTTAGCTGTTGAGAATGGTTCCAACACGACTTTTAAATTATTCGATGTAACGAACAATTTGGCGCTGGTTTCGAGTCGATCGGACATCGTCTCGATATGTTTCGGGTTGTTCGAAGGTTTTAGGGCTCGGTTAAAAATAGCTAAAAATACGGAAAAATTATGGGGCTTCAGTATGACCTTTGTGAAGTAGTTAGTGACCTTGGTATGGGATTTGGACAGGTTCAAGAAAGCCGAGGATAGCAGAATGGCCCGGTACGGCGTAAGTGCTCTCGCATCGAGGCGACGTCGGAATGGTCTGTGAGTGGACCTTGCTTTCTAACTCTTGATGCATGCATATATGTTTTAATATGTTTTTATATTTGATTCTATGATTTGATTTATGATCTTGATGGTTTACGGTTTTGCACGTTTTCGAGGAAATTATGGAATTTCACGTTTTACGAGGTTCTATTTCTCTTGTGATTTGACGATGGTTTTAATGCTTTGATTTCGGGATTTGAAAGATGATTTGATTTCAAGGTTTTAAAATGGATTTCGGAAAAGTGATTTCGGGCTTGGAGCCCAGCTCTTGTGATTTCAGAAAGGATGTTTTGGATTTGGTTTTCGAGGTTTGGAAAGGAAGTCTGGATTTGGGTTCGGGACGATGGTTTCGGATGCCGGCTTACGGGATCATCGTTGCGAATTCGACTGTGGATTTTCTGTGATTTTCACTGATTGAATGGAAAATGATTTTGGGTTTAAAGACCCGGAAAGAAAAGAGAAAACCCCCTAGATCTGGTTTTGAGTTTAAAGACTCGGATTGATTGATGGGGAGAGGGCCCTGGATTGATGTTTTGAGTTTAAAGACTCGGTATGGCTTTGAGTTTAAAGACTCGGATATGATACCCCCTTGAGGCCTGTGATTTTGTTTTGAGTTTAAAGACTCGGATATCCCGGGAAGGCCTGGCTAATTGCGCATTTTGTTTTGAGTTTAAAGACTCGGGCGCACTTGAGATCCAGTAAACTTGTATGATTGATGTTTTTCACTGGTTTTCTGATGTTTTGGGCAATGGCCCGGATGAAGTGGATTTGATAAGTTTTGGGACTGAGTTCCCGGATTTGAGACTGATTAAGATTTGAGGCTGAGGCCTGGATTTGAATAACGGTTTTGATACGGGTTTTCAAATGGTTTTTCAATGATGGTTTTTGATATGAGTGATTTCATGACTTGACTTGATATGCATGCATTGGTTTTTGCGTGGAGGGTATAAATGTAATTGTTTTATTGAGCTGTTTTCTAAATTATACTTTATTTTTGTCCACTCACAGTCTTTTGGTGTTTTCGATACCCTCCAGGTTGTTGCGTCACGGGCTGTTGATCGAGAGAGACGGAGAAATCACACCCACGATCCACAGTAGTTCGGTACACTCTGGGAAGTCCAGTTACCTTTATGGATGGTTGGATCGAGAATCCCTTATCCGAATTACGTGTCACATGAAGGTTGGACGTCAGTTTAGCCTATGTGTCATTCGTAAGTTAGACGGGATCAGGATTTAGCCCTTAATCCCGGGGGATTAGGGGTGGGTCCTGAAAATTAGTATCAGAGCGAGGTTTCGTATGTTCTGCGCGAGGTTTGGTTCCCAGAGTTGTTGGTTCGTCGAATTGGGCGGTGTGATGCTACTGTGGATGTGATGTCTCGACACAGAACAGTCCGACAGCAACCTGGATACGATAGTGATAGTACGTTTGTTGAGGTTGGTTAGCAGTGGTTGTTAGTGACTGGAGGTTAGTCGCTCGATACGCAGTACGAGGTGTGACGTACGTCGGCTTAGGGCCGGAACGGTTAGTGTGTTGGCACTAGTTTTGCTTGCGGATGGACCATAAGGGTCAGAGATACACTAGCAGGATTAACCTGGATGGTATCTGGTGAGCTACGGATGAGTAGGTTGGTCGGCTCGAGGGGCCTGAGAGTAGTTTGTTGAGTTAGTAAGATATGTACGCCGAGGAGGCCTATTAATGGTGGCTGGTTAGGCCGGATGGCGTTTGGATGTTGATCGGATGGATTGGTGACCTTTGGTCAGTTGGGTTGAGTTTGGAATTGTGCGGCTACAAGTAGCCGGATGCCTTGATGGCAGGGTCTAGGAACTACTGTGAGACTCGAGGGAGTGTTCCCCCTAGTGATAGTCTTAGACGGGTGTGACGACCCTAGTGGTAAGGTTGTAGTGAACCAGTGGCAGTTGAGGGTGTGGATAACCCGGACGACGGGGATGATTTGAGAAACCCCGTGGGATTAATGGATTGTGTACTGGAGGGAAACCGTGAGTTGGGGTTTGTGGTATCGTAGTCCTTGTGGTTTGGGCCGACTTACGACTGGATTGGAGATGGTGCTGCTAGGTGCAGCCGAGGTAGTGGGTGCCTGGTGGATGATTCTGGACGAGGGTTCGTACTCAAAGCGAGGTAGGGATGACCATGGGTAGGTCATGTATCAGGACGAACGGTCAGGATGCCGTTGGTTGATCAGAGTAGCGCAGTGGAAGTGCGGTAGACCTAGGCTTCGTGTTGGATCGGGCTAGGTTGGTATGGGTAGGTTGACTGGGTGTGGACACATGGTCATGATCCGTAGAAGTTGAGGATCGCCTAAGGCTAGTGGAGATAAGTTGGGAAAACTCATGGTTGGAATAATTTGTGTTGTGTTCCGAAGTAGAGAAGTACTTGGTGACGATGAGTGTAGCGAGTGTTAGGAAATGGTGTTAAGATGGAAGGATGACAGAAGGAAATGAGAAATGAGTGACTATAACTGATCGATATGAGGTTATTGAAGAGAACCCACAATCTAGGGAGTGCCTTTAGGACTTTGTTGCTTTATTCCAATAGGGTAGTCGGAGCAGTTGAGGGACGTGACGGCGAAGTAATGAGTCGGTAGATAGGAATCCCTTTTGGGTGAGTTAAGCAGGATTGGATCGTTTCTGGTTGGATGTCGATTTGGGTAATTGTTTTTGGACCAAGATTGGGTTTGGAAGTCTACTGTGGATTCGTACCGACCAAGAGACCGGGAGTCTGGGAAGGAATTACGTTGGTTTCCAGTAGGTGTAGGTGGATGTACGTGAGGATGTGATCTATGAACTCTGTTTGGGTACTCTAAATGAGGTATTCTAAAATACCTTTGTTTCTTTAGTTCGTAGAGTTCCCTTGCGTACACAATGAAGTTCTAGTTGGTAGAACTGGGCGAAGGTACGTTCGACTCGAGAGGGTGTCAGAAGTATCAAACTGGTAGTAGGGGTGTTGTGGCGTACTTAGGATTGATCTCAAGTGAGTTAGTTGACAGGTTGGGAACTATCAGGAGTAGTTGTGTTGGTAAGATATGACCACCGAGTAGAAGACCCAGGTGTAGGATCAGTTGGAGTTCTCTCCGTAGGATACGGAGGTACGAGATGTGGAATTTCGGGACGAAATTCTTTTTAAGGAGGGTAGATTGTAACAACCCGTCCCAGACTTCGGGGATTAGCTGAGTAGTTAGTGAAGGATTAGTGAGCTTAATCGGTGGTTAGTTGGTTACTGTTGGAATTTGGGTGCAGAATGACGATTTTGTCCCTAGTTTGGGTAAAATGTTCACTTTTAGTTCGGATGGTCAATTGGACCTTGACCGATGACCGTGACGTAGTTTGGGACGTCACGACTCTGTAGACAGGTGGTACGCCCGATTCCGACATCGGATGAGGAAGTTATGATGTTCGGAAGGTTGAGGGCATTTTCGTAATTTGGTTAAAAAGGGGGAATTTGTTGACTTTTTGCACGACAAGTCTTCTTCATGCAAATCGAGGATCGTTAGGTAGATCTCGATGTCCTGAGTACAACGACAGGCAGCACGCCATCATCGGACATTGGACGGGTAAGTTACGGGTCAGAGAATACGAAGGGCAAAATGGTAAATTGACCTTTAGGGGCATTCTGGTCTTTTATGTGCATAGGGATCCGTGCCCACTGAGCAGTGGACACTTGGCTGTGTTGGACTGGTTGCCCATAGAGACCTTGACATGTGGCTGGGTCTGGATTGCTGTAGAAGCCTCAGGATGAATTTTAAACGCGTGCACGATTAGGCCGTGAAGAGGAAAAACAGAGACTTGGATTTACCTTGAACCTTAACCTTGCAAAACTTGATCAGATTCTGTTGGGATGTAAAAGGAAATCGGAAAGGAGACTATGTTGAGACGCCTGGTGACTAGACGAGGCACGACGGCGGAGGACGATGGTGGAGCCAGAGAAACCAGAAGAAGTCCCCTGTTTTAGGAAGATTGAATTCAAGGCCTAAGGATCGAATTGAGTAGTTAGTTAGGAAGATTGATATGCATGCATTGGTTTTTGAGTGGAGGGTATAAATGTAAATGTTTTATTGAGCTGTTTTCTAAATTATACTTTATTTTTGTCCACTCACAGTCTTTTGGTGTTTTCGATACCCTCCAGGTTGTTGCGGCACGGGCTGTTGATCGAGAGAGACGGCGACATCACACCCACGATCCACAGTAGTTCGGTACACTCTAGGAAGTCCGGTTATCTTTATGGATGGTTGGATCGAGAATCTCTTATCCGACTTACGTGTCACATGAAGGTTGGACGTCAGTTTAGCCTACGTGTCATGCGTATGTTAGACGGGATCGAGATTTAGCCCTTAATCCCGGGGGATTAGGGCTGGGTCCTGACATTCTTGAATTTTGTTAATCGTTCGACAAAAATTTTCAGCTCAGGATTTTTCGATTCTGCATGGCTAGGATTCGTCGATCCGTTCGATTAGCCCAAGATCGTGTTTCAACCTCAATAGCTCAAACGGAGAATGGAGCTCACACTATGACTCCGGATGAGCGCCTATGTTGTTCCCGACATGTGTCCATCAAGGCGCCAGTGGAGATGCATGGACAGATTCCAAATTTCAGTTTTAGAACCTTCCCATCTCCAACAACTCAAGTACCTGCGCTAGGAGAAGGAACTTCAGCCTTACAGCAAACTGGAGGGCGGTTGAAAGGAGAAGCGGCAAGGCAGAGTTAGCCCTATGCAAACATGGATTGTAACGACCCGTCACGGAAGTCGGGATTAGATTAGCGGTTAATGATGGTTTAACGAAGATAATCGGTGATTAGTTGGGTACTTTTGGACGGACGGCGCAGAATGACGATTTTGCCCCTATAATGGGCAAAATATTGACTTTTAGTTCGGGCGGTCAAATGGACATTGACCGATGACCGTGACGTAGTTCGGGACGTCACGAGTCCGTAGACAGGTGGCACGCCTGATTTCGACATCCGAGGAGGAAGTTATGATGTTCGGAAGATTGAGGGTATTTTCGTAATTTGGTTAAAAAGGAGGAAATTGTTGACTTTTTGAACGACAAGTTTTCTTCACCCAAACCGAGGACCGTTAGATAGATCTCGAAGTCCTGAGTATAAAGACAGGCGGCACGCCTTCATCGGACATCGGACGGTTAAGATATGGGTCTAGAAAATGAGGGGCAAAATGGTAATTTTGGACTTGCAGGGGTCTTTTAACATCTGGGGAAGTGTGCCCAATCAAATAAGGACACTTGGGCTGATTTAATTGGATATTTTGGGAGAGTGGTCCACAGGGTGTTTGACACCTGGCCAAATTCCAGTGGCTTCTTGCCACTTTCACGGTTACAATTTAAGTGTTTGTGTTTGGGTTTAAATCGTGCAACAGAGAAAAACAGAGAGACTGAGACGGGGAAAATCGATCAGTTCCCAGGGTGTGTGAGTCTTTGTGATCGAGTGTGTGTGAGCAGAGAAAAGCTGAGAGTCTTGGTGAGAGTATTGGGGTGTTGGGTTTGAGTGAGAGCCTCTAAGGAAGGTGAGAAATCTTAGAAAAATAGAGAAGCCACCGTGCAAGGCTGAGGGTTCAATCGATCAAACCAATCGAGTTTGGGTTTATGGTGGTGTTCAGAGGACGGAGGAGTGACTGGGGGACGCTCAGGGACACGGCGGAGCTCACGGCGGTGAGCAGAGTAACGGGTAAGCTTCTGGCCCCCTGTTTTCCAGTTTTTGTTCAAAATCAAAGTCGTGAGGTTTTAGGCTTGGTTGGGTTTTTTTGTTGACACTAACAACTGAAGGAAACTTCTATCTAGCTCAGGGACTCGAACCCGTGACTGGAAGGACGACGGGTGGCCGGAATCCGAAACTGATTTTTTCTGGGTTTAAGTTCGAAGTTTGACATGTACGATTTAGGACGTTATTTCACGATTTTGTTAAGTAAAACAGTCACAAATTGAAGGATGAAACTAATAGGATAGAAAGGGTTGAAAACAGACTGAAAACAGGTGAAAATTGGCCTCGCTGGCTCGGTTGGACCGGACTGATGTGGACCGGTCTGAACCGGGTTGGCTGAAGGTATGAGACGATGAACAGTAAGGCGTGTGAGGGCGCGTGGAGCATGTTCTGGGGAAGTGTCCAACATGATTTTCACTCTAATTGATGTAACGAACATTTTAAGACTGGTTTCGAGTCGATCGGACATCGTCTCGATATGTTTTGGGATGTCCGAAGGTTTAAAGCCTCGGTTAAAAATAGTTAAAAATACGGGAAAATTATGAGGCTTTAATATGATCTTTTTGAAGTAGTTAGTGACCTTAGTATGGAATTTGGACAGGTTCGGGAAAACCGAGGATAGCGGATTGGCTGGGAATGGCATAGGTGCGCGCATATCGAGGCGACGACGCTATGATATGTGAGTGGACTTTGCTTTCTAACTTAGAATTCATGCATATATGTTTTTAATATGTTTTCATACGTTATTCTATGATTTGCTTTATGATCTTGATGGTTTACGGTTTTGCACGTTTTCGAGGGATTTTACGGGATTTCACATTTTACGAGATTTCGCACGATCTTGTGATTAGACTATGGTTTTAAGGATTTGATTTCGAGATTTGAAATATAATTTGATTTCAATGATTTAAAAAGGATTTCGGAAAAGTGATTTCAGGCTTGGAGCCCTGTTCATGTGATTGAGATTAATTTTTTGAGATTTGGAAAGGAAGTCTGGACTTGGGTTCGGGACAATGGTTCCGGATGCCGGCTTACAGAATCATCGTTGCGAATTCGACTGTGGATTTTCTGTGATTTTCACTGATTAAATGAAAAATGGTTTTGGATTTAAAGACCCGGAAAAAGAGAAAAACCCACTAGATCTGGTTTTAAGTTTAAAGACTGGGATTGATTGACGGGGGAGGGCCCTAGATTGAGATGTTTTGAGTTTAAAGACTTAGTATACGTTTTGAGTTTAAAGACTCAGTTATAATACCCCCTGAGGCATGTGATTGTGTTTTGAGTTTAAAGACTCATTGATATCCCGGGAAGGCCTGGTTATTTGTGCATGGTTTTGAGTTTAAAGACTCGGGCACATTTGAGATCCAGTAAACCTGTATGATTGATGTTTTTAACTGGTTTTGGGCAGTGGCCCGGATGAATTGGACTTGATGAGTTTTGGGACTGAGTTCCCGTATTTGAGATTGATTTGTGATTTGAGGCTAAGGTATGGAGTTGATTAATGGTTTTGATACGGGTTTCCAAATTTTTTTCTTGGATGATTTTGATATGAATGGTTTCATAACATGTGTTGATATGCATGCATTAGCTTTTAAAATGGAGGGTATAATTGTAATTGTTTTATTGAACTGTTTTCGAACTTATACTTTATTTTTGTCCACTCACAGTCTTTGTGTTTTCGATACCCTCCGGGTTGTTGCGGTACGGGCTGTTGGTCGAGAGAGACGGAGACATCACAACCGCGATCCACAGTAGTTCGATGCACTCTGGGAAGTCCGTATGCTTTTCGGACGGTCGAATCGAGAATCCCTTATCCGACTTACATGTCACATGAAGGTTGGACGTCGGTTTAGCCTTCGTGTCATGCGTAAGTTAGATGGGAGCAGGATTTAGCCCTTAATCCCGGGGGATTGGGGGTGGGTCCTGTCATGGATATGCGGGATTTTCTGGATAGATGCCATGACATATCAGGGGAGAATCGAGCACAAATTAGACTTGATGCAGACCAGCAAATCCTAGGGCGAAGGTCTTGACCTGATATGTGTTAGTCGCAAACACTTCGACGCCAACCTTCTCAGGACAACTTGTCTCAATAAGTCGAAAAGTTGAGCAATCAAGTTCAAATATAGTCAGAGCTTTTGCAGCGACTCTTAGCCGAACGAATAGCTTAAGAACCTAAGAGACACTCCACCTCACATAGAAGGCAAGAGGACATTCCAAGGCGCCCTTAAAAGGAAACGATCTGATGCCGAACAATGTCTCGAGACACCTTATTAAGTGACTCCAGAGAAAAAAGTCACACTTGCATATCAAAGAGCCCACAACGCCCAAGGTCATCAGTGCATGAGTAGAAAGAGAGTAGAGGCATCATCTCGAGCAAAACACACACAAGGGAGCATAAGGCAATGCAAGGCTTCTCCGAACACTCCAAGACGAACTACCCATCATGGTGAAGAAGGAGACGAAGCTTACTAACCTGCACGATCTCAGAAATCAAAGGCTAGGATCCAAGGAGGTTCCCGACAGTTAGATCATAATGACACTCCATCTCAGCGAGGCACACTACAAGCTGATGATGTCCAAAAGATGTTGGATCGACACCTCTGTGTGGAACGCGATGGAAATCTAGAAGACGATCTACATTGCCAAATTCACTCATCCTCACCCTTTACGAGAGATATTGAAGAGGAGATATTCCCTCAAAGATTCGCGACACCGAACTTCAATCAGTTTAAAAAAACTTCTGACCCGGTAAAGAATATAGATTATTTTCGAGGAGTCATGGTTCCCTATAGACACAAGGGCGCACTCATGTCCAAGTGTTTCAAGCCTCCTTGCAAGGCCATGCCCTGACATGGTTCAATAATCTTCCCCGGAGATCGATCGCTTCTTTTCAAGGGTTGGCTCTAGCATTTGTGAAATAGTACTCGCAACTTCATACAAGCTAAGTAAGGGATGATCATCTCTTCACCATCCGGAAGCAAGAAAAAGATATCTTCCGCCAATACACTCAGAGATACTGCGAGGAAAAGTCTCGAATTTTTTGCTGCAACAACCTTGTTGCTTCAATGACATTCAAACAAGGGCTTCCTCGGGACACCCAACAGAGGCATTATCATGGGTAATGCAAGAAGTCTCACCAAGATACTTTCTTTGGAAGAGCGGCACGCATATTGAGAGGATGAGAAGAATGCCACCCATGCATAGGATCATGTAAGGTGGGCGAAAAGGTCCTCTACCATGAAAAATTTGCGTACATAAAATCCAACAAAGGCAAAGCAAGTCAGACTTCCCATGCCCATGCAATGAGAAATCCTAATTTGCAGTTACCTTTGTCAGTCCATCAGATCCACAACGAATAAAGGACAAACCCTAGTTCAAGAAACCAGAACCGGTCAAAGGCGATCAAGAGAAGGCCAATAAGACGAAGTGGTGTGCCTACCACGAGTACTATGGGCACAACGTCGTAAACTACATATCCTTTGAGAGATACCTCCGAAATCTGATCAAGTAAAGACATTGCACATAGTACATCAAAGGGAAGGCCAATAATCGACCCGCTAACAAAAGACCCAAGGAGCATGCGACAAAGATGATTCACATCAATACAATGATAGCAGAGTCAAAGTTGCTGGGAACCGCATAGAAGAAAAGGAAGATTTGCAATGCTTTAGCTATCTCCCAGGTCTCCCATGTCACCACCCCAGGGGTGGCCAACGACCTCGTCGCTGGTTTCTCTTTGAAGGATAAGGTAAGGCTTGATTGGCCGCATGATGATGCACTAGTTGTGCCAATCCAGATTGTACATGCACAAATTGATCGAATCTACGTTGATAAACGAAGCATAACATAAATCCCGAGCCTTGATGTTGTGCACAAAATGGGATTAGAGAACCTCACTACGAAAATGGTTGTTTCACTTCAAATTTTTAATGGGTCAACAAGTATGACCGTTGACACCCTCTAGTTGGATGTGCACTCTGACCCCATTGTCACATCACAAGCTTTATAAATCATGGATGAGTATTCACCATACAATGGAATACTGAGAAGACCATGACTTCATAAGATCCTAGTCAGCACATCAAGCCTTTTCCAGAAAATTCAATTCCTCAAACTGAAGAACAGAGTGAGGAGAAAAAAAATCATTTTCTTCCTTCAACTACAGATGCCACCACCTTTCATTTTGCACCACTAAAGGATAACTTTCAGTTTTGTTTGGAAATGGAGTTTACAACTAGCCCTTAAATACTTATTTGTTACCCAAATCATTAATGGGTAAATTAATGCTATTGAACACCACTTTTACTTTTCTTCTCCGACAACAAAGGAAGGCAATAGGTTTTAATTTTTTGAAATGGAGGTTACATACTTCTATAAAAAAAAAATCCACAATTAATTGAAGAATTAATAAATATTAAACCTCAAGTCATTAATAAGGAAATTAGCATAATGAAAGTTAAACCTCATGAGAGAATTGATTATATATGGACAACAAACTAAACGCAATCACACAAGCTCAAGCTCAATGCTTACTTGGATAATTTTGTTGTTAAATTTGTTCAACACAAGAATAACACAAAACAAGACGGAGTTCCACTCCAAAATGGTTGCCTTCAAATTTCCTGAATTCGTAAGCGATGTGGGAGCATTTGTAGAACCAAAAATCACCAGAAAATTGTGGAGGTACCGCATGACCCATATTTCACACAATGGCTAAATTGCCTCTAATAATGACATTAACGGCTCACAAACACTCAAACATTAAATAAGATATTTATGAGTTGAAAGTATTATTTAATCGAGCTAAAGTCTCAATAATAATAATATTCTTCGCGTGAATTAACTGTCATCATTATTCATTTAATAATAAAAAATTATTATTAAGGTTAAATTATTAAATACTATCTTTTATTAAAAAAAATATTTATTAATTACAATATCTATCGACCAATCAGAACGCTCCGTAATTCCCAATATTTATCTATAAATAGCGGAACTCATTTTACTTTCAATGTAAGTTGATTCATTACTTCTAAAGTTTTTTTTTCATTCCTCTTTCAAAGCTTACTTAAGTATTAGAGTGTTTTTAGTTGAACAACCCTTGGAGCTTCAACCTTAGTTTTTATTATCTCTTATTTGTTGTTTATAGGGAACGTGAAGACTTTTCTAAAGTGTATGATATATGTTTCCGTATATATAATCCTAATTGAATATAATAGGATTGTTACCATATTTTTGGTTACTTAAAAAGGCTTATTATCTCAAATACACTAGTAACACGCCAAGAAATCTCAAAATGCACCAGGAACGGAAATTTGCCTCAGTGTGCTGCGAGAACGGTAACACCGTCAATACCGTTGCGTCAACCATCCATCTCTGTTATTAATACCGGGAAAATTGATGATGTGGCAATCATATTACAAATTTTTAAGGGTCATTTAGACATTTGATGTCTCCTATTAAATTTTATATTAATTTCTTTTTAATATACATTTTTTTCAGATCTCTCTCTCCCCCCTCCCCTCTATCCCCTCACTGCGACTGAACAAGCCACCTTCGTCGCCCTCAAATCCGACCACAACCCAACTCAAATCCCTCCTCAGATCCCTCTCTCTCCCTCCCCCCCCTCTTCTGAAGTTGTGCCTCTTAATCCGACCTTGAAACCCTTCCCCGATGGTGATTCCCTCAACATCAACGATATCGCCTTCGGTGAAGAGCTCCTCAAAGGAAAGCTTCTGGTTCGGCTCGAACCCTTCAACGTTTTGAAGCCGAAATTTCTGGAGACAACAAGTCTGCAGATTTCTCGCATGAATAAGCCACAGAAGCCACCATTTCAGTGATCCCAGTTCTAGAATATTTTCGGAGAGGGAGCTGGTGGTGCTGAAGGAAGAGTTTAAGTTCATTTGCAACATTGGATCTCGAAAGGTCGAAGTTTTCATAGCCGAGGAGCTCCTTTTCCATTTGGGCAAGCTTCTTTTGCGAAGAATCGATCTTTCTGAGGATCAGAGAGACTTGCTCGGAGATGAGACAGATGTTCTTCTGGGTATGGTGGAGCAGGTGGTACATCTGCTGGTCATTCGGTGACGATGTGAAAGCGTAGAACGTGAAAAGGTTAGTGGTGATGATGGAGAAGAGCATGAGAAGATTAACGGCGGATGAACAAATCTTTGCTCTTCTGAATCTGGCGGTTCCATCATCAATCTTCAAAGAAATAGAGCCCATTGATTTCTCTAATTCTCTTACTCGACTAGTTGGGGAAGGAAAGAGGCTGGAGTAGTAAAGGAGTAAGATTTTTGGACCGATTTTGATTGAATCACTTGAAAAGCTTGATACCCAGTGAGCATATCACTATGCTTGTCCGAATTCGCTTGGAAATGCAAGCACCCTACATATCAAAATGGCCTCAAGCTCTTAGCATCCAGGCACAGCCAGTGAATGTTCCCACAAGTTTCAAACAACGAGCAACTCTTATGGATGAGATCTGGCACGGTAATGGGGACGACACTGCTGATTTTCAGTGGTATGTGAAGCGAACTGTCCTTGGCGACATATACTCCACAACTGAGATTTACATGCTTATTAATAATTCCCCGGAGTTTTCTGATACATGGGCATTCTTGGATGATCGAGTGAAGGATGCTTTTGATTTGAAGAAAAATGTTTAAGAGGCAACGTACTTGGCAAAAGCAGTTGGGGCTGGGATGGGGTATTCTTTACAGGGATTTGTGAAGAAAGTCTTTCAAAGCTAATGCATTTGAGATATTTTTTTTCTTTCTAAAAGGAAATTAATATAAAATTTAATAAAAGTTATCAAATGTCTAAATTATTTTTAAAAATTTGTAATATAACTGTAAGATCCGTGTCCTAGAGGGAACAGTGAACGATCCAACATTCATGCGAGGGGGGGAATGGTCTGGGAAGGGAATGGTGGTGTGCCTTAAAGGTGTAGGCACACACCTATCTAGCACGAGGCCTCCTTTGACCGCGTTGGTAAAGGTGTGCCCTGCCAAGCGGGGGGTCTTGGGGTCAAAACCCTGCTGGTGTGGCTTTGGTCACCCAGAGGGGACAATATCGTGCTAGGTAGAGTGGGCCGATGCGCAACTCTGATCTAAGCGAGGCCTTCTGGGAGCTCATTGGTTTTGGATTCCAGGGGAACTCCAAAGTTAAGCGAGTGGAGGCTGGTGCAATCCCATGATGAGTGACCCACTGGGAAGTTGCACCGTGAGCTCCCGGGAACAAAACCTTTCGGGCTGGGCTGGTTTGGCTAGTGAGTCTAGAGGAGACAATATCGTGTTATGTAGAGTGGGCCGCTACGCAACTCTGATCTAAGCGAGGCCTTCTGGGAGCTCACTGGCTTTGAATTCCTAGGGAACTCTAAAGTTAAGTGAGTGGAGGCTAGTGCAATCCCATGATGGGTGACCCACTGGGAAGTTGCACCATGAGCTCCCGAAAACAAAACCGTGAGGGCAAGGATAAGGAGGCCCAAAGCAGACAATATCGTGATAGAGTCGGGTTCTGATCGAGGAGGGTTGGGTCCTGACAATAATTGTCACGTCATCAATTTTCACGATATTAATAACAGAGATGGATGGTTGGCCGGTTACTATTGCATTTGGGGGTAATAAGCTTACTTAAAATGATGAGTAGGGCTGATTTCATTTCAAAAACAACCCTTTACGGCCTTCCAAATTTGAACTGAATTATTCGATTAATAATAAAGAATTTCGAAGTTAAATTTTAAATATCGTATCCGAACATTATCATTTTATTACTATGGCCACTAAAATGAAGCAACGCTAATTGTGAAGGCGGCTTTGTTGGGTGCGAATAAACATCGATATCATATATAATTGAGAATTAAAATTAAGATCCCAAAAAAATTACAATCATTTGGTAAAAAAGAAAAGAAAAAAAATGAACAAGGCGAGCTGATCGATGATGAAAGACTTCAATTTGGAGCCCAGCAGCTGAGGAACATGACTTTCCTGAGAGACTCCTCAGACTGCTTCATCTTGTCATCTCTAAGCTTGGTTGAGACCAAGGCAGAGGAGCAAGAGGAGAGCTTGTTGGCCTGAGAAAAAGACCCAACTTGAAGTTGGTTCTTGGCATGCTGTTGGATCAATCTCATGGTATAATTCCACCTGCAGATCCCTTGGTCCTTCAAGGCTTCCACAATTCCCACGCTTGCTGCCACTACCCAACCTCTCCTTGCCGCTGACGATGATGATGATGAGGCACTCATTTTTGTTAATTACTCTTGATGTGTGTGTTTGAATTGAATTTTGTTGATGACGAAAATGGTGGGTTTGGTGTTTGGTTTTTATATGGAGGAGGCTCATAAAAAGTGGGAAATAAAAACCGTGGGATTTGGGAAGCAGCCGGTGGTTTTTGTGGATTAGGTAGGGTAGGGTAGGGTCGGACCAAACAATTTTTTAACTCAGAGCTGCCACTAGATGAGTGGGTAAGTGCAAATGAGCAGACGGCTTTGCTTATAAAAACCCATTCAAGCCTCAAGTATGGGTGTCAGGCTGCGAGCAAAACACTACTCGTTTTCATTTTTTTGTTTCGGTGGAATTTATCAAATTGTCTCTTTGTCAAGTTAAAAAATTAACATATATTTTTAAGCTTGGTCTTGATTGATGACTCTTTTATTATATACATATATATATATATATAATTTTAAAATACGTGAGATATTGAACAATATAAAATGAAAAAGGGACGCCTGAGTATAAAATAAAACATACACAAAATTTAAACAAAATTAACTTCTTCTTTTTTAAGAAAATATAATACTTGGATGAACTTAATGTAAGCTTAGAATGCCACTTGTCTATAGCCATAATAATTAGTATGAAAAATATAAAAAAATTTATAAAAAAATTTAAGAAATAATTTGTACAAAAAATATAAACGACTTTTATCACAATTATTTTTTTTTAATATTATTTTGATTCGTTTTTTCCATTCCTTATTAGGATAACTTCCTCTTGACTAGAAGTAGCAATTTTTGAACGGCTCGATAAATGATTCAAAATTCGAATGAAATTTATATTGGCCAATATGCACGATTAAAATTCGAGTCATTTTGGGTCAACTTGTTATAACAAATTTAATAAACGAATGAATTCTGAATCAACCTGTTAGTTCGTTTTATGACCTATTAACATGTTTAAATAAACTTGTTATCATTAACCCACATATCTATATATTTTATAGTATATCTTGAATTTTTAGGTATAACATAAATTTATAAAATGAAAAGTTTAAATAGCTTAAATAGGTTAAACAAATTATAAATTAATTAAGTTTAAACATGATCTGTTTATTAAATTAATTACACTAGTTATCTAATCTAATTCAGTAACTAATCAAGTTTGACTAGAAGATTCTTGACACAATTATAAAATAAATTAAATTCTAATTAAACACATTTCTGTAAAATAAAGATCATGGCACAAGAATACAAGATACAACCCAACCCATTGCCATCCTTACTTCTCGCTTACTATTTATCTAACATTTCCCTACATTTCAGAGTTCAGACGCAGAGAGTGACAGGTAAAAGATTAGGAGCAAAAATGGTCGATTAGTTGTAAAGTATTTGGGTTTTTGGGAGCGCTTCATGATTTGTATATTGTCTGGTAGGAGAGCCTGGTTCACACATTTGAATGTTCCCAACCCTATCAATTCATGAATTACTCATTTGTATATTAATGGACACTCAAAAATTGTTGAGATGATTCAAACTCTTAGGACCTCTTCTAAGTGCCTATATTTGCACTAACGTCGCAGAGAATTTAGCCCAAATTTCCGTAATCCTTTTTATCAAATTGAATAAAGATTTCCTTGTTCTTCAATCTTCCAGTCAGGGCACCTAATGATTATAGGATCTGAATATAAAAAAAAATAAATACCAAAATAATGATCAAGGCAACAATACTATGTCTCAGAAACACATAAGCTGTACATTGCAAAACAGCAATTCTCATATATAACACCACAAGCACATAATTTACATCAATTCTCCCACAAAATTTAAGTAGACATCATAAATTTGAGCCCTTCATGGGTTGTGCCGTGTCAATGTGTCATCTTCATTCTTGTTGAAGCCCAAGCGGGTCTATGATCTATATCAGCACCAATACTGACATAACAAAAACGACCTCCTCGCCCTTGATTTTGTGGTTGAATTACTAATTAGTTGGGACCCCAGCAGCTTAAATACATGACTGTCCTCAACGACTCTTCCGACTTATTCAACTTTTCATCTCTGATTTTATTAACAAGAGCTGAAGAAGAAGGAGAAGAAAGCTTGGTGTTGGCCTGAGAGAATGACCTGACTTGGCTCTTGGCTTGCTGCTGCACAGATCTCAACACACTGTTCCATCTGCAGATCCCTTGGTCCTTCAGTGCCTCTACAACCCCAACACTTGCGGCCACAATACCCTTACTCACACTTGACGAACTCATCTCTCTTTGATTTTCTTACAGTCTGAACTCCTCTGCTTTCTGAATATGAATGTTTTGATGGTTTGGTGAAGATTATGATGATGATGATGATGAATGATTGTTTATATATGCGGTTGGGAGAATTTTGTGATTACTATTTTGTACATGAAGATTGAGGACATGGATGGGTATAATTGGAATTTTGCATTTGGAGTTTGGATAACAACGATGTTGTGGTGCGACGTGGGTTTTGGGATAAATATCCGTTTAGGCCCGCAGTGTGGGAGTGAAACCGTTTGTTCATTTGTTTGATTTTTGGGTGTGGGCAAAGACTAGAAACAGAGTATCTGTTTACGCCCGCAGTGTGGGATTGAAAACCAGTGGCGGTTTACTTGTTTATACGTGGGCTACATCCAATTGTGTGGTACTTGCTTGACTGACACACGTGGAGTGGCTACAAACTATATAATCTCCCCATTATTTTATTTTATAATTATTCCCGTTTTGCATGAGTAGCGAGAGAAAAACACAATAAGGGTGATCTAGTTTTTCAACCCAAGTCATATTTGCTTTGAAGTCTAACGTTAGTATTTCACTAATTAGTTGATAAGGGAGACATCTACTTATTTACACATTAGTTACACCTTGTATTCTAAATTAATTATTCGTTCACCTAACAACAATAAATAGCCGAGTTAACTTATTTAATTCTATTTTTGTTACTCATGTTAAGTGACCATAAAAACATATGAGTAAAATTGAAATTTTTGACATGCGAGCACACGTAATCAGTTATGTATTAAGTGTGGTAATTTAAGGGAGAGATCTTGAAGGATCAAATTGGGTTGTTCTTTTATTGAAATTACCACACTTAGGAAGGAATTCATGGTTTGGCGCTGCTGAGAAAGCCGGCAATGAAGAAGATAGAAAAAAAAAAGGGTCATGGAGAAATCTACTTCGGAGAAGAAGATGAACAGGTGTTATATTGAAATTAACTTTTTATTATATTCAAGGAGACCACCTGACAGGACCCGTCCCAACTGGACCTCGATATTCGTGCCCGGTCCTGCTCCCGTCTGACAAGTCAACTGAAATCCTGAAACAATCCTTCAGCTCCTATCAGACAAGGGATTAACACCGCTTATGCCTCCGCCTCTCGGTCAGCCCCGAACGTCGTGTCACGGCCGTCCAAACCCGCTCGCTTTACGAACTGCACGCGTTTCTGTAATTTCCGACGCTTGCCAGGAATCCCGAATCCTCTAAGTAATCAAACTCAGGCTCCACATTTCCAAGAGCTAGCAGGTTCAGTTCTTCATCAATTTACCATCAATTGTCCCCCCAAGCGATCTGGTTCGAGTCGTCTAGCTCCCAGAAGACTCAATATCACGTCAATTGTGATCGAAACTGTCTAAGAAATTAAATTCGAATTTTTGTTCTTAAGTGAGTTTTCGGGTATTCTCAGTGTTTCCCAGCCCCTTTCTTTTCGATTTCCCACTCAATCTCCCTCGCCTAAATCTCTCTGTTCAATCTCAATTCGAAAATGGAAATCATGATCAATCAAGGACGAATGGATTTCATGTGGGGTTATAAGGTACTCTCTGTTTTTGGTTGAATACGAACACCATAGGTTAATTAACATTATATGATAATGTACAAATTTGTTTAATTAATTCATTTCACCCAAGTGCCACTAATCCATTTAATGAAAGTGACAGATGTCACATAATAACTAAGCCTCATCCAATTTAGGCTGAATCAGCCATTGAAACCATTTAATATCAATGCATAATCATCTAATTGCACCGTAAAGGACCTTGACTGCCTAAATGACCGTTTTACCCCTACTTGGAAAAATTACCAAAATGCCCCTCATGGTTCTAGACCCATAACTTTCTCGTTTGGACTCCGATTGACGCATGCCGCCTGTCTACAGATTCAGCGTCCCGAGACCTATCCAACGGTCTTCCCGGAAAGTCCAAACAATGTCCCGATCAAAAAGTCAACTTTCGGCCCTTGTGACCAATTCACCAAATTACCCTCCAATTTCCGCACATCATAACTTTTTCCTCGAATGTCGGAATCGGGCGTGCCACCTGTCTATGAACTCGTGACGTCCCGAACTACGTCACATTCATCGGTCAAAGTCCGTTTGACCGCTCGAATAAAAAGTCAACTGTTCGCCCAATTCCATGGGCAAAATCGTCCTTTCCTCCAATTTTCCAAGTTTTCGTTTTTCGCATTTCCGGGCGTTACACCACCTCCTTGCCTCCTTGATAAAAAAACACATAGGCAAACCTACCTTCCCCGAGCGGCCTCACGATCTTGAACCGGTTCTCATTGATCCACACGCCGCCTCCCCCATTGTCGGCATCGTACAGAGCATTCAAAGTTTCAAACTAGAGAATGTACATCCCATCTTCAATCGTTCCTCTTCTCTCAAATAAATGAAGAAAAAAAGGAGAGAGAGTGGGGGAGAGAGAGAGGAACAAACCAGGCTTTCAAAAAGGATTTGCCAATTAGTCAAATGACGTAGTGGGAGTCTGAATGTAACTGTGTCCTTCAAATTTAATTTTCTTATTTGATGTCTGATCTCTCAAATCTCAACCAAACACATGGATGCTTTATGAGTCACTCTCAGTTCTACTCCTTTTTTCCTCGGTTATGCTTATGTAGAACCTACGAAGCACCGAAACGTCCTTATGGGCCGATATCGCGTTTCAGATACCAATACCGATCTGATATGCATCCGATACGCTCGGATACATTTGGATATGATATCGAGATTTGGATACGGTTTAGAAACGTACGTTTCATAGTTGGATACGACATTTTGTAATTTTGATGGATACGTAAGGGTATAAATGACAAAACAAAGTTGAAAATAATAAAAAAAAAAGTTGGTAATCGACCCAGCTCTCCCTCGCCCTCGTCTCTATGCAGTGACCTAGCTCTCCCTCACCTTCGTCTCTCCCTCGCCCTCGTCTTTGTGCAGTGACAAAGCCGATGTTGATTCGAAGAGTTTGTACGGTGGTCACCTAGCTGCTAGGGTTGTTTCTCTTCCTTTTTGCCTTCACTGTTCATCCCTGCCTTCAACAGAAAAAACTCGTTGGCTCTTCTCCCTCGACAGACGTCGCTCGTTGTTTCTCTTCCGCTTCGCCCTCGGCCCTTCACTATTCGTCCCTGCCTTCGACGGAAACCTCTTCGGCTCTTCTCCCTCCTCGCTTCAGTGGCGACTGGCGTTGTTGTCCCTGCCTTTGCCCTCGTGGGCCTCATTGCATCTCTCTTGTATCACCACTGTTATGAGCATTAGTGAGTAATTACCTCTCTTTCTCTATGCTTCTATGATCATGTAAGGGTATATATTTGGTTTGATTGTAAGTGTCGATGAAAAGATTAAGTTTTCAATTTGAGTTGGGTTTTTGCTAGATATTGAAGATTTCATTAGATTGAAATTTGACGAGATGGCTGAGTGGGAAATGGTCTGTGGTCTTTTGTGTATCACCCTTTAATTTTGTTTGTTTCTAATCAAGATGTCATGGGTCTGTGATAATGGGTTGAGTGGAAATGGTTGTTGCTAAGGGTTTGGAGATGTTAAATTCATATTGGAAACCACGAAATGCTAAAATATGATGCTTATACCCTTATCAATAGAAGCTCTGATACACGACATATGGAAACACATAGGTTGTTAATAAAACCTCTGATAAACTGATACATGACAATATGACTAAGTCTTGGCATGAATATCAATTTCTTTTCTCTTTCTCCATTCCTCTGTAATGAAGGCATTATCTATATAATCACCAACCAGGAAAAAAAATGTAAGAATCTGTTGATACCATATCGACCGACCACCCTAGCACAGGTCCCACCAGGACAGGAAGGCGGCCGACCGATCGCCTGATCGGCACCCTCACGGCCTACGGCCCGCCGATCGGCATCATACTGCAGACCCGCCATTCGGCACCTGACAGTGAACAGACGACAGCTGGCTGCGACAGTCACCTAACCAACTCTGCCACACCAACTCCCTGACGGAGGCAGGTTGGGACTCCAGCTAGCGCCTCCTCCGGATGTCCAGGGCTTGTCAGACGGCTCCCAGCCACAAAGCACCACCTGCTCCCGTAACAGTAGCCCACCTACCACAGTTATGGCTACTATAAATACCCCGAAACCCTTCACAAAGGTAAGACACTCAGAACCGACCCAGAGCACTGTGTTTACTTGCCCCTCGGCATTCAGATACTAACTTTGGCATCGGAGCCCCTTTGGCCGACACCACACCGGTGTCTAGTTTCGCAGGATCCCTGCCGAACCACAACGCCCCTGGCGGGCCCGAGACACCACACGGCTGGTCCTAGAACCCCCAGCGGGTCTCATCGAGTTGGTCATTTCAGGATCAAACAGAATCCTATTGAATTATGTATTAAATTAGTGCTTTATTTTATAATCATTCCATTCTTTTTCATTTGGGTAGTTTCGATTGATTTTTTGTGTTTGCTCCTGACGTCTCTTGAATCTCTCGACTGTAAGAGATAGGAATGGATTGTATTTTTGTGTTTGCTCCAAGCATCCTCATTGTTCCATCTCTTCATTATCAATTATGGCTCTGTTTTGTTGGTTGGGTTCAATAAAAAAAATTATCAGAAGAATTAAAAGGAAATGGAGCATTTGGGTTGTTGTTGAATTCATTAATTGAGACAAAATTGTTGATGAAGTGGAAGATCAACACAATGAAGAGTTTGATGTAGAAGATGCCTAAAGATCTCTATATGAAGTTGTTATAGGATAAATTGAAATTGCATGTTTTTTTAACTATATTTGAATTTTAATATATTATTTATTTTCCGTATCCTTCTCGTATCGTATCCTTTAATTTTTTGATTTTGACGTATCAGAGTATCGTGTCGTATCGTATCCTCGTACCCGTATCCGTCTCGGTACAACTTAGTGTAGAACCAAACCAACCTTTTCTCAAAGGCAAAGTATAAATATGTGAAATTGGGAAAAAATCGAAAGTGTTGTCCATTAGAAATTGGGAAAAAAAAATATGTGATGGGGTTGGAGATCCACAATTGAAGAAGAAGAAAACTGTTAAAAAACATGTGATGGGCACTTGCAGAGGAAGAAGAAAACTGTTGAATTTCCACAGTTGTGAAGTTCCCCAATTGTCCTTTTTCAAATAGTTTTATTTTTAATCCACATAAGTGACACATAAACACTTTCACGCCAAAGAGAATGACTATAACGTAAATGGAGCTAAGTGGCTTAACTCGACCATTTGATATTGTTAAGTGAAGCAATAATCAGTTCATGGTGCAAAGTGTGACTAATGTGCGAGTTCAACGTGCATTTAAGCTAATAAGCCTATTTTTAAAGCTAGAGTACTTAATAGCCCAAAAATTTCGGAAATTAGTGTTGTGTTTTTTAGTGTCGACATAAGTTGATGTTCAAAGGAATACTTGACTAATTAATGACAGTGAGTCAGAGAATTCTATGACTAATTAATGACAGTGAGAATTCTATTATTGGCATATATGTTATGCATTTTCCATCAAGTGATTATAATATCATCTATATTTTGAGTACCTAATTGTATGCAAAACAAACAACGTAATCAAATGTCAATAATTTTAAGTCTAAGTGGAATTGTGATAACGCTCAAACTACGCATTAAATTAAGAACGTAATTTGAGTATTATGCAATTTAAACTCTTTTTGTGTAGATGTAGTATTGGTAAATAGGGATTGTTCTTAACAGGGGAAATTAGGGAACATTAATAATGTGTTAGTGAGAAAGAATAATGGATAAAAGAATAAATTAATAAATAGATTAATGAATGAAGGAATAAATAAATTAATGAATGAAAGAATAAATGAATTAATGAATGAAAAAATAAAAGAATACAAGAATTAATGAATTAATAAATAAAATAATTAAAGAGTAAAATAATTAAAGAATTAAAAAATAAAAAAATAAAAAATAAAAAATAAAGAATAAAAAATAAAGAATAAAGAATTAAAGAATTAAAGAATGAAATGGGGAGTTTGAAAATGTTGTAATCATAAAATAAAGAAAACAAGTAACAAATAATTAAGAACTTAATTCTACTCTTACTTTAACATTTGTACAAATGGACTTTCTTCAAATACAATTTTTACCAACACTCTAACATCATGCTCATATTGAACCAATCACGAAATCCTACTTTCATCATCTCAATTACATGCATACATTTTTCATATTATAAATGCACTGAAGAACGGATTATTACTTACAATATGATCTACCTTAAGTTTGTGATTTAATGCGCCGAGCAGCGGTCAAACATTAAATCTCTTCAACCTTATTCTAAATGCCCTGAACAGCGGAAACATGTAGCTTTGAATTGAAGGTTAAGCACTCAAACATATGAAGTAAAAAAAATTCAGAAAGTAAAACACATGGAGATTGTATTCATACTTACAAAAGTTAGAATGAATACCCACACATATATGAAATTATAAGTAAAACTAAAATAATAACAAGAATTTAAGTAGAAAAAGATTATTTTTTTCATAAGAATCACCGAACAGCGGTAAGAAATTTATGAAGATAGAGAAGAAATAGAGGAATACGATCTTAAAAACTTTTGAATTGCCCTAGAATTATATAGCCTTAGGTATTTCTTAAGGAAATCACAAAATTATGTCTAAGAGCTCTCAAAGAAAAGTCACAAGAACAAAGTAAAGAAAAAATGAAATTAAGAAATAAAATAAAAAGAACAAAAATTAAGAACAAAATTAAAAACAAAACTTAAAATAAATTTAAGAAGAACAATCTACAAAAAGCTAAAATGGTCCCTAAAAATGTCTCTCAAAAGAGAGAAAAAATAATTAAACTAAAATGAACTAAGAAAAGGGAAGAAAGATGAAAAAATGGGGCTGTAATGGATTTTGGACTGGGTTTGATTAATGGATTTGGGCTTCTGCAAATGAATTTCAATTTTAAAATGGATTTATATAAATCTACCAAATTTCGTACATAATTTCTTTGTTCGAACTCCGATCGGGACGATTCTTTTGCCAAAACGCTCCAAATTCCAAGATTTATTTAATTCTACAAAAATACCACAAATTAAATTATTTTTTCAAATTTTTTGTTATTTTAATATTAAAAGTCAAGTATAAAGGGTATAAAATAATATAAAATAATTTTTAATTAACGACCTATCAAATTGAGGAGAAATTCGAGACGGCCCCTACCATATAAGGAACTAAAAGAAAGAAAGAGTAATGTGTCTCACCTCAAGGTGTTTTGTTGTACTTGCTTTATTCAAATTCAAGGCTCTCATAGAGATAAATTGGATCCTAGAGCTACAAAATGCATCTTTCTTGGGTATTCATCAACATAGAAAGGATACAAGTGTTACAATCCTCTTATAAGGAAACTATTGGTCTCTTGGGATGTCAAATTTGAAGAAACCAAGGCTTACTACAACAGATCTTCAGTCTTAGTTCCTCAAGGGAAGTTTGATCTCCTTAGTGTCCCATTGCCACCAAACACATCATTCTACAACAATCATGGCATCACTTCTCATCTTAATCTTCAAGAAAACCTGATTAGTGATTCTTCCTCATTTCCCACTAATGTAAGGACAGACCAATTGAAGAAATCTCTTATGAAGCTTAAACAAGTAATGACAATCAAATTGTTGTAGTTCCTGTAAAATATCCAAGCCCAATATTGGGCTTCCATAATTGGATTTATATAGAATATACAAGTGATTCTAGATTAATCTTAAAGTGCATGAATCGAAGATGCATGTAAAAGTTTCATGAAGGAAGTAGATGGAAGATCCATAAATGAAGTAGGTGGGTAGATGGAGTATTAATGAAGGCATCTAGATGGTTCCTCCTTAACCTATATAAGGAGAGGTCATTTGTTCATTCCATAAATCTCATCCAAGAGAAACATCTTCCTACAAGTAGAGAGTGAAGAGTGCCCACTCCAAGTTGAAAGTGTTGAGTGTTGTAATATTGGTAGCAAAATAAGTGTGTGAGAGAGGGTTTCCTTCAAGTAGTGTTCTTGAAGTTGTGCATCTCATTGTACCTGTAATTTCATTAGTGAAGGTTCTTATTGTTGTTGCCCTGTGGACATAGGCATATTGCCGAACCACGTTATATCCGGTGTTCTCTATTCCTTACTCTTTTATTTCCTTGCATATTTATGCTTTTATAGTTTGAGTTATTATTTCCATTTTACTACTCTCCCAACTAGTGAGAGATAGGAATGGATTGCTTTTTTGTGTTTGCTCCTTGCATCCTCATTGTTCCATCTTTTCATTATCAATTATGGCTCTGTTTTGTAGGTTGGGTTCAATAAAAAAAATATCAAAAGAATTAAAAGGAAATGGAGCATTTGGGTTGTTGTTGAATTCATTAATTGAGACAAAATTGTTGATGAAGTGGAAGATCAACACAATGAAGAGTTTGATGTGGAAGATGCCCAAAGATCTCTATATGAAGTTGCTATAGGATAAACTGAAATTGCATGTTAGGTGACTGTGGCACGTTTCTTTCCATCACTAATGTGCAAATGAGTTCACTGTCTTCTTGTTAATTAGAATCAATCGACATCATCCATTAAATAATATATGATCAAAAAAATGAATTATTATTATATATATATATGAATTTTTGTTAAAAAATAGTCTCTCATCACTGCTTTTGAGCTCTACAAGCTAGTAGCCATTGCTCCAATGAATTATTATACATATATATATATATATATATATGTATACTTTGCATGTAATATCCTTCTTGAGCTAATGATAAAATGCATACTTCGCAATGTTGTTCCTCAAATTTATTGTACTCATATATGATGTTTCATAAATGATAAAATGCATACTTTGCAATGTTGTTCCTCAAATTTATTGTACTCATATATGATGTTTCATAATTCATACATTTGGTGATCCATTTTAACACGATTATTAAACAAGTTAGATTCGAATTAACTGGTCAATTTTAACACGATTACTAAACGAGTTTCGAACTAGCCATCCCATTGCGACCCATACTTCTCACTTTCCATTTATCTAACATTTCATTATATTTCAGACATTACGTTTTATTTCAGACAGAGAGAGTGATAGGTAAAAAAATTAGAACAAAAACGGCTGTGAAACTGACATACAACTATGAATTTACCCGTTCCTTTGAAATAAGAAATATTTTAGATCGAGGAGTACTTGTGATTACACCCGGGCAGGAACAACTTGTAAAAGTAATTGGGAATTTGGAAGCCCTTCATGATTTGTAATCGTCTGGTAGGGGAGCCTGGTTTCACACATTCGAATGATTCGAATCCTTTCAATTAGTGAAGTACCCAAAAATGATGAGAGGATTCAAACTCTTAAGACGTCTTCAAAGTGCATATATCAGCACCAACATCTCAGAGAATTTAGTGTCACAGAAATCCTTTTTATCAAATTGAGAAAAGATTTCCTTGTTCTTCAATCGTCCAGTCAGGGCACCTAATGATTATAGAATCTGAATATAAAAAAATAAAAATCAAAATAATGATCAAGGCAACAATAGTATTTCTCAGAAACACATAAGCTGTACATTGCCCATCAGTGACACCACAAGCAAATAATTTACATCAATTCTCCCACGAAGTTTAAGTAGACATCATAAATTTGAGCCCTTCATGGGTTGTCGTGTCAATGTGTCATCTTCATTCTTGTTGAAGCCCAAGCGGGTCTATGATCTATATCAGCACCAATACTGACATATCAAAAATGACCTCCTCGTCCTTGATTTTGTGGTTGAATTACTAATTAGTTGGGACCCCAGCAGCTTAAATACATGACTGTCCTCAACGACTCTTCTGATTTCTTCAACTTTTCATCTCTGATTTTATTAACAAGAGCTGAAGAAGGAGAAGAAAGCTTGTTGTTGGCCTGAGAGAATGACCTGACTTGGCTCTTGGCTTGCTGCTGCACAGATCTCAACACAGAGTTCCATCTGCAGATCCCTTGGTCCTTCAGTACCTCCACAACCCCAACACTTGCGGCCACAATACCCTTGCTCACACTTGACGAACTCATCTCTCTTCTATTTTCTGAAAGTCTGAACTCCTCTGTTTTCTGAATATGAATGTTTGATGGTTTGGTGAAGATGATAATGAGGAGTGGTTGTTTATATATGCGATTGGGAGAATTAATATGAATGTTTGATGGTTTGGTGAAGATGATGATGAGGAGTGGTTGTTTATATATGCGATTGGGAGAATTTTGATATTACTATTTTGTACATGAAGATTGGAAGGAATGCGAGGGACATGGATGGGTATGTTTGGAATTTGGAGAACTAAGAGTCTACGATGTTGTGGTGTGACATAGGCACGTGGTTTTGGGATAAATATCTGTTTATAAAATCATTTGTTCATTTGTTTGATTTTTGGGTGTGGGCAAAGACAAGAAACAGAGTATCTGTTTGCGCCCGCAGTGTGGGATTGAAAACCAGTGGCGGTTTACTTGTTTATACGTGGGCCACATCCAATTGTGTGGTACTTGCAGGATTGACACACGGGGCCACATCGATTAAAAGAGAAATAATATTATATATAAAAATTGAAATATGAATATTGACAGATATATCATTAGTTAAATTTACGGATATCTTACTCTAAATATCCATATCGATATTGATATCATTTACGATTAACAAAAATGACGGAAATTTAATTTAAAAGTTGAAAATTTTTAATGAAATTTTGAAAAAAATTTCAGTACTTAATAATGATTACATATAACTAATAAAAATTATATAATGACTTTCATATAATAAACATATGATGGATAATATGAAACAATATGATTCTGATATATAAAATATATTATATAATACTAATTTATATCAAGTTAACCATTCAACAAATTAAACATAATATATAATACTAATTTATATCAAATTAAGCATTCAAATGAACTTATATGTATAAAATCTTAAATATAAACTAAAATTAAAACATAATTTTTTTTTGATAATTTTGCACTAATAATAGTTATCCCTTAATAATATACTAATATTTAATACAAAATTATAATGTAATATTATTCTTATTTGATAATAATAATAATAAATTATATAAAACAACAATAATAACAATGATCTCTTTGCCAAAAAAAAAATCATTAAATAAGAACCCATAGATAACATTCGGATAAGAATCGAACCTCAGGAAAAAAACATTATTAAAAAAAACTTTCCCATTTCCACTTAGAAGCGTGTAGAACCCTCTCAATTATGTTTTATTGTTGACAAAGAGAAATAATGGAAACATTATCTTGTTTTATTGTTGAGGTGAGAGACCAGCAACCAAACTGCAATAATATTTCTCCTTCTCTGCATGAGAGACAGAGGGTTGAGGTGAGATTGTGAGACTCATGGCTGCTGGGTTTTCATTCTTTCTCCTTCTCTTTTCACATTAATGACTGACCTCATATGATCTGATCCTCAACATTGTTTTCTAGGGTTCACATAGAGACCGTGAGGAAGAACAGGGATGAAGATGTGAAGAACGGAAGATAGCGACCCCTTACTCTAGTTGTACAACCGCTGAACTCACTGGTGTCGCGGCCTCCGCTGCTCGCCACTACCACTACTCGCCACTCTGCTCCTTGCAGCTCTGTTGCTCGGACTTAGAGAACATTTTTGGTTTAATTTTTGCTTCTTTTCATCTATAAATTGGTAAAATTATTTTACTTTGATTTAAGATTCACCGAAATCTCGATGGAAATCCAAACATATCAATGATAGTTTCCGATATTCGCCGATATGGTGGAAACTGGGGGATGAAATTTCTTCCCTTTGTTTAGATGTCGACTCCTCCATTTTTCGATATGTCTACTGAAATATCGGCGACTCCTCCATTACTGATATTTACATCAGTGGTTATGCATACCTAATAGTTTATAGGCTTTTTAGCTTAAATGTATCGTTAAATCGCATATTAGTCATACTTTACACTCTGAACTTGTTATTACTTCACTTAACAACATCAAACGACCGAGTTGAGTCACTTAGCTTCATTTACGTTACTTCCATTCAACTTGGCGGCAAAATGATTATGTGGCACTTATATGGATTAAAATACAGTAAATTAATAAAGGGCAATTATAAAATTTCACAATTCTCCTTCTCAATCTCCCCAACTCCAATCTCCTCCTCAGACCCAAAACTTTTTGCTCTCACACTCTTGAACTTCATCTTCAACCAAATCTGTTGTTTGGAAGAAAGAATCCAAATCGACCAAACCAGGAAAATAAACTCTATCGTTTTCTAAATATACAGGAAACCAAGTTCGATTTGCTCACCAACAGTCACATCTGCAGCATTAAATTGAAACGAGATATTCCAAGACTCTCCGACTCCTTATTTACTCATTACCCAGAATTCCAAAAATCCTATTATAGGAAAATGCATTATACACAAGCATCCTCGTAAACCGATCCATAGATGTTGGAACTTGGAAATACGAATGTTGGTTCTTATCCAGACAAGACATTTCATGGTACTCCTCATTTTCCAAATCAAGAGCAAGGATTAAATTATCTACTGGGTTAGATGATGGGACGATCTAGTGAAGTGTTTCATTTGAAAGAACGGCTACGTTATACAAGTCATAATATCCTGGGTGTTCAACCCTGTGTTACTTGGTTCGGTTAATAGCATATCGACTAGTGAGTTACCTGGGTATTCAAGTCCAGGCCATTCAAGAAGTAACTTAAGATCCTTTTCCACGCAATCGACGTTGTAGAGAGTCTCGTTGAGATACGAGTTGCTCAGGATGAGTAGGTCGCCTACGGTGGCTTGGTGGAGCTGCGAAGTAATCTTCTTCTCCAGCGCAGTTTTGCAGGCATCAGATGCATTAAGTTGGCTGTTCTCAATAGTCCGAAGACGAATCGATATTGAGGTAGAAGATGACTTGTAATCTAGGTTTATTCTTGTTAGTGGTGAGTAGTTGAGGTTAGGGATGAGGGGATTTGCTAAAGGCGGCGGAAATACAAACTGTGATTCTAATGATTTTACTCACACAAACACACACAGAGAAGGATTCGGAATTTTCAAGGTGGAGAAAGAGGTGCAAAAGACTCGAGCATCCTAGGTCCTCTTGATTTCCAATCATTAAAGGGTTGTCGGTTGTCGGCTGGGCGTGGGACGATTGAAGTCGCATGAACTAAAGTTACTGAACAATGAAAAAACAAAATTAACAAATCGAAGGACTCAAATTGAGATTTGGCAGAGGCAGTAAGGGTTTGTCGTTTGGAAGCTAGTGTGGGATTTTCAGAATTTGGGGTCAGAGACTATAGAATGCCATTGTTTTGACACACAACTGAATCAGAATAAAAATTTGACCAGAAATCTGGTGAGAATTTTCAACTATAATCTCGTCAGGGAAATGGAAATGGTTGTCCAACATGTTCTTCTTTGCCATTGCCATTGATTTAGGATTTTGGCACTACGTCTCCAATTTTGTAGAATCCGATATACTTGTCGTTGCCATTGATTTAGTACAATCCGAGTTCATCTCCCATATTTTTTTTTGGACTGAAGTTCATCTCCAATCCTATGTATACAAAGATATTGTAGGAGAAATTTAAATTATATTTGTTATGGAGCTTACTTTGAATTATTGCCTAGAGATTTGCCCAATCGAAATCAAAGCTTAGAAAATTTCCCCCCAATTTCGATTTCGAACACTGGAGAGGGAGAATCGTGATTTGGCATTTGTGAGCCCCAATCCCTTGCACTTAGAGTTTTACATGGCAAAAGTGTGCCAGAGTAAAAATTCCAATTTTACCCTTACTTTTCACGACTACTTAACGTCTGTGACGAAAATGGAGCTGAGTGACTTAGCTCGGCCGTTTGATGCTATAAAATAAAATAATAACGAGTTTAGAGTGTAAAGTGTGACTAATGTGCGAGTTGAATGTTCATTTAAACAAAAAAGCCTAGTTTATAAACTATAAATTAATACATATAGCTAACATAAGTAGAGTCTTTATATTAGCGTGTAGTTTACAAACTATGTAATCTTTATTATTCTGTTTTATAATTATTCCGCGTTAGTAGCGAGAGAAAAAACAATAAGGGTGGTCTGGCTTTTCAGCTTAAGTTATGTTTGCTTTCAAGTGTATTTCACTAATTAGCTTATAATTTCTTGTGGTTATAATAGATGCCCTTGAGAGATCTCAATTTCATGTGGACATCGAGGACAATAACAGCCAGAAAATTAAGTCAAAGCGACGGCGTTTCATATTTTTAATGCTAGGAAAATTCTATTATCAACATATATGTTATGCATTTTCCATCAACTAATTGGAGCATCATCTATATCTTGAGTGCTTAAAGGTATGCAAAACAAACGATGTAATCAAATTTCAATACTTTTAAGTCAAAGTGGTATTTACATGTTATTAGAAAGAAAGAAAAAAAGCTTAATTTTTAAAACAATATTGAGTAGTAACTCACATAAACATATACCAAACAAAATTGTAATAAACGAATATTGCAGGCAGGGCCTGAAACCCCTCTAGTCACCTAATAGCTCCGCCCATGCTAGAGGAAGTAAGGGTTGATATCGATCTCATGTAGAAGTCATACTCCCATGAAGATGGAGATTATTGTTATACTAATGAAAAGGGGGACTAAACACAAAATATTTATAATGAAAACGAAAAACAGAAGCTTTACCAAATAATCCACAAATTTTTCTTCATTCCATTATTGGACTTTTTTTAGAATGGTTATGTTAGGTTTATTTAATGAAAATCAACCCACCACATAGATTTACAATTTAATAATATTTCTCCCGGCATACTATGTAATAGGTTTTAAGTTTAACTTTTGTAAATAACGAGGTTCTTACTCAATGTTATACATGTATCTCTCATACCCTTAGCCTCAATTTCCTCTTTACTCAGCCCCTGTTTTCTCTTTCCTCTTTCCTCTTTCCTCCGTTTTATTGTTTTTTTTTGTTAGTAATAATGGTCCCTTTTGGTAACTATCTGGTCTGCATCATAGTCTGATTTAGTTCCTCCATCAGTATTATTTTTCTATTTTTTCAATCCATCCCCCCATTCGCTCAAAATTTTTCTTTAAAATTCTTTTTCATTAAATTTCGATCTACCCTATTATTGGAGGAGTTTCCAGTAATATTTTTTTTTATTGATTTTGGTCATAATAGTTAGATTAGGAATATTGGTCATTTATTCGCACTTATACGCCATTGAATCGCTGGAGATCAATCATTCCTCATATCCGCCCCTGCTTTACAAGTTCTCCAAAACCATATATAATGGGTTTGACATATATTTATTTTGGACTTTATGGGCTTGGTTTTTAATTTTTATAATATTAGTGATATGTGTTTTTAGTTATTTGTGCGAATTTTATCCGCATTTGTTGTTGTTTGTAGATGTTGCTGTCATAACTCGGTTTTGATGGTATGTTGATAATTCGTTATAATAGAATAATATTAATGTTGATAAAAAAAATATTCTCGTATTATTGGATTAAAAAAATAATAATAATAAATAAGGCATATAATTAGGAGAAATTCAACACGATAATGACAAAGTATTTTGTAAGACTTTAAAAAATAATAATAATAACGAACAAGGCATATAATTAGGAGAAATTCAACATGATAACGACAAAAAGTATTTGGCTTTTTACTCCATATGTGCTCCCTGAACATTGAGCTAAGTCTCAAAATACCCCTCCTCCCCCGAACATGATTTTGACCCAATTTACGCCCTAAACACTATTTTAGTCCTAATTTGCCTCATGAATGTCTTATTTAACAGATTCCGTTAAGATAAAAGACTCTTTACTCAATATACCCCCACAACATTGAGTTAAGTCTTAAAATGCCCTATGAACATGATTTTGGCCCAATTTTCCTCATGAACATGATTTTAGTCCCAATTTGCCCCTCCCCCTCCCCCTGAATGTCTAATTTAACAGATTCAGTTGAGATGAAAGGGAAAAATTGTCCAAAAAATTTCCAACATAAACTTAAACAAGATCTTCAAGTTCATAACGACCAAGCTCTTCAACTTACCATTGACTGCAAAGTGAAATCTGACCATTGGAGAGCCAATTATTGATTTCTGATGCCTCGCATTCTGTAAATATTAGCAGGAGATATACCTTTCAATATATGTCTCTATCCGGCCAAACATCAACCTATTGTCGATCCCCCGAAAGCTGAAGTTGCAATAGTTGTTAGTCTGGTAGCAATTTGGGTTTTTTTTCCTTTTTTCCATTTTATGAATTTTGTTTTTTTGTTTTTTGTTTTTCATTGGTTCAATTTCATGACCCTTGCATCTTGACAAAAATCTATTAAATTATACATTTAAGGGGCAAATTGGGGCTAAAATCGTGTTTATGAGGCAAATTGGGTCAGCATCATGTTCGAGGGCATTTTAAGACTTAACTCAATGCTCATGGGGTATATTGAGTAAAAAGTCTTTTATCTTAACAAAATATATTAAATTAGACGTTCAGGGGGCAAATTGGGACTAAAATCGTGTTCAGAGACAAAATGGGTCAAAACCATGTTTGATGGGCATTTTGCGATTTAGCTCAATGTTCAGGGCAGTGGCGGACCCAGGAATTTTGCTCGAGGGGGTCAATATGTAAAATATCAAAAATTTGGAAAGCAAAAATATCCTTTAAAACTAAAGGATACTATTAAAATTCATAATTTATAAAATATTAAAAATTACAGTTGTCCACGACGACTTTTCATGTCCTGAAAGCTTTGCATTATAGTTTCATTATCAATACAAACAAAAATATCCCTCTCGATGTAAACAACCAAACTATCACTCAACCATTGATCTCCCATTCTATTACGAAGTGGAGTCTTCATAATATTCATAGCTGAAAATGCTCTTTCCAGTGAAGCGGTTGCAACTGGTAGCACTAAAGCCAGTTTAAGAAGTAAATACACATACTTGTATACTCTATGTTTCCCTGTCTTGACCAGTTCCTTTGCAAGACTACTAATTCCTTTCAAACTACAAAATGCATTACTCATATGCATATCATGAATATAAACCCTAAGTTGGTCCTCAAGTATAAGGAGTTCTCGAGAACAAAATTCTTGAGGATAAAATTCAGCAAAACGAAGTAGTTTGTGTTTGTCAAATGCTGAGAAGGAATTATCTGGACTCAAACATGTCATACAAATAAGTAACTCAGTACTTACCTCATTAAAGCGATTATTCAATTCTGAAAGCTGATAATCAATGATATGAGCAAAGAGATCCACACGATAATGATGACGGTTCGTGAGTTTTGAAGCTGCACGTTTAGATTTTCCCGGAGCATAAAATGGATCATCCATATTGGGAACATCTATATCATGTTCATCACAAAAACATGAAACTTGATCAAGTAAAAGATCAAATTCATTATCTCTCATATATTGTAGTTGTTGCTTACTTGCTTGAACTAGAGACATGACATTCACAATATCTTGATCTTTCCTTTGTAACGCTTGTGACAAGTCATTTGTAACTCTCAAAATAGATCTCATAAAAAAAAGATAAAAAAACAAACTGAAAAGTTTGAATATCTTCAAATGATCTATTTGCTTCCCCTAAATGATCCGTCGAACCATCATCTATAATCAATTGAAGCACTTTTATCACAGATTTTAACATAGAAATGATGCTTACCAAAGTTCCATAATGCGAGTTCCAACATGTATCACCTGCACGTTTGAGACTAGTTTCTTGATTTAAACCTCGTCCCGTTTCAAGACAATCATCTTGAAGAGCTTCCATAAGATCATTTTGTAGTTGATCTCTAAGCAGATCACGACGCTTACACGATGCTCCAATAATATTAACAAGACTATTTGCCTTTGTGAAAAATGTGGCAATATCGGCATGGCCTTTTGCTACCGCCACAAGAGCTAATTGAAGTTGATGTGCAAAACAATGAACATAGAAAGCATAAGGATTTTCTTTCAAAATTTTTGCTTTAAGGCCATTGAACTCACCTTTCATATTACTAGCTCCATCATAGCATGGACATGCTCATGTTGGTTGTAGACAAAAATTTGTCGATAGCATCTTTCAATGTGTTAGAAGAGGTATCCGCAACATGTTGAACTCCAACAAATCTTTCAATTACATGTCCTCTTGTGTCCACATAAGGAAATACCACCGCCATTTGCTCCTTTGTTGAACAATCACGTGATTCGTCAACCATTATTGAAAAGAACTCACCATTCATATCCTTGGTGATAACATCAACGGTTTCAACCGCATATGCATTAACAAGATCCTTTTGAATTTTAGGAGCTATTAATTTGAGATTCCCCGGAGCATTATCAAACAAAACTCCCTTCACCTTCACATCGTGATTTGCAAGAAATATCATAAGCTCCACATAATTTCCTTTGTTGCTTGAACTTTCCGTTTCATCAAGAGCACGAAAAGAAAGACCTTCCATCAATAAAAATCTAGTGCAATCAATTGCCGCATTCAAGCATATGCGGTAGTTGATACGAGCTTCGTTTGATTGTTTGATCACAATTGTTTCGATATGTTGATTTTGGTTCATAAGATCTTCACAAGCTTGTCTAGCTTGATTATGAACACTACCAACCCCTCCAATATGCTCCCTAAGCTTCTCTTTCTTCTTCCAATTTCTAAAACCAATCTCCGTGAAGGCATCATTACAGACTTGCTCAAAATTAGTCTTAAATAAATAGCAAGGAAGGCAAAATTCCGCATCTTTATCCTTACTATACTCCAACCAAATAAACTCATCAAACCAATCACGATTGAAGCGTCGATTATACCCTGAAATTCTTGTTTGGGGGAAATCGTCAACATTCATTTTGGGTTGACAAGGGCCCTTTAGTAAATAGGCTCTTCGAATTTCATCGCGGATGTTATAATCATAATCCAACATTCGAGGACGAAGACCAGGATCTCCCGGAAGGTTAGTTAAAATTGCATCCAACTCACTTTCTTTTGATGTTGAACTCTTTGGAACATTGGTAGTAGGATTTTGACATTGTCTCTTAAAATATCGTTCCATTAACTGTATAATAAACAAGAACATATAAAACATTTTAGATAACAAAATATATTCTAATAGACTAAAATAAATTTAAATAAACCACTAACCGGTTCATGGGAAAAAGAATCTTTATATGATAGTTGGGTTCATGGGAAAAAGAATCTTCATTCTAATATTCTTAATATGCTTGTATGAAATAAAGCACAATCCAAATGATCAACATCTCACCAATATTGTATGAAATAAATAATATGATTGCTTAGCCTAGACAAATTGCTGCAAACACAATCCAAATGATCAAACTTCCACTTCCACTCCTAACAAGCAAAAACAATCAATTCAAAACTATTGCTTTCATTGAACCACCAAGAAGAATGCATATCCACAAGCCATAATAAACAGCCCTTAGAAAAATAAAAACCTTAGAAAAGGGAGAAAACTCAAACTCCCCCACAAGCACACAATCAGTAATAAACAGCCCACCCCTAGGCCTAGCTCATAGCATAAATGAACCAAATGGGTCCTAAAATACACCAAAATATAGTCCCCATAACAGCATGGGGAATCAGAAGCAACTTGCAGAATTTTTTCGGGTTCTTAGAACCCTGCAGCCTATGTTTAATGTCAATACTTTTTATATATTGACTCTTAATATTTGAGTGTTTTTTTGGGTGCTTTACATTTGTCTTTCTTCAACTAATCAATTTCTATTCTCATTCTTCGACATATGTCATTTTTCATTCATAATTGAACCTGTTTAAGATAATTGAAGAAGTGCCCATGTAAAACTCACACAGCTATGATTAAAATCTTAACCTGGGTTTAAATTTCCTCACTACTTAACCAGCAAAGTTGTCATCAATTAGAACTTGATGCTAATATATTTGCTCACCTTGGTTCGAAGACACACGTTTTCGTTTTCCAGCTCAATCTCCTACGTACACACAAATCGAATTTCTCACATTAACATATCTAAAAGAAAGCTAGTCGGTCACAGATCAAATATATTGATCCAAGTTAACTGCGAGGAATACCTTCTTTTGCAAATTGCAAGAACTCAATTTCTGCCAGCAGCATTTCATGCTGCTCTCAAGAGGTAGACATATAGCACCAAAATGATGATATTAAAACTTGAGAGGAAAAATTAATAGGACAAAATGAAAAATAGGGGATAAAAACGTATGTACACCATATATATCATAACAAATTTAACGTGTTATTACCTACTATGGCCACCCAAACAAAAAAAGTAACAAATTCATTCTTTCTTACAATCACCAGCAGGGCAAATGGGCAATCCGAACAATCTACAAAAATTTAGAGAAAGTATAATATAAAGAAAAGAGAGGCAGTACCCTGGTAGATAATGAAGCCGAGAGACGGACGAAGTGATCTTTGTGTGGAATTGTCGAGTGCGCTCCGCCAAACTGATCTTTGTGCCTCTACAAGTCTGGAGAGGGAGACGGACAACACAGAGGGCGTGCGGGCTGCAGACCTTTCTTCAGATTTTTTTTTAATAAAACGACGCCGTTTTATATCGTTTAAAGCAAAAAAAAAAAAAAAAAACACAGAAGTCATCTTCCCCTGCCTCTCTTCTCAGAGGCATTTTTTCGAACACTTGGGGGGCAATCTGGCGCAGAGGGGAGGGTCAAAATCTTCCTTACCTGAAGGTTTCTCCGGCGAGGGGAGGGTCAAGTGACCCTCCTTGCCCCTTGGTCGGTCCGCCCCTGGTTCAGGGGGTATATTGAAAGGGCTAAAAATTAAGTTTTGAGCAAAAAAGGCAAAATTAGGTACGATATCCACATATAAAATAAGTTTGTATCCACTTTTTCTCTAAGATTAATCGAGATGGATTTACGCAAATAGAACTTCTTTCAACATTTAAGAAGAAAGGGTCACAAATAAGAAAGAATAGTTTGTTTGCTTTATATCTTTAAAAAGTTGTTCAGGGAAATTTGAATTCACTACTATAATATAAGCAAACTGTAAAAAAGGACTTGAAAACCAAAAACCAGAAGAAAATCAATGTTCATGATCATTCATAAAATCAGTCACTGCTTCCACAACCTGTGTTTTATTTTCCTGCTCAAATTTCCCTGAACAACTTTTTAAAGATATAAAGCAAACAAACTATTCTTGATCATTCATAAAATCAGTCACTGCTTCCACAACCTGTGTTTTATTTTCCTGCTCTTTTTCAGAAAATATATACATTCAATTAAGTTTCAAATGAATCTAAGCTGTTCAATCCTCATCTCTAAGATTTGTGTCAATAAGGTCCCCAGCAGCTCAAGTACATAACCGTTCTCAGAGAATCCTCAGCTTCATTCTTCTTTTCAGAATTCATTTTCTTCAAAAGCATATCAGTCGACGAAGATGGGAGTTCTTTGGCTTGCAAGAGATATTTCACTTTGTTCTTGACACACCGATGAACAGACCTCGCGGAATAATTCCATCTACCGAAGCCTTGATCTCTCAATGCCTCAACAGCTCCCACGCTAATCGCCACCATCCAAGCTCCTCTTGTTGCACACATTTTTGCTTCTCAAATCTTAACACAAGGCTCTGCTTTTCAAGTTCCAGTTTTCTTATAATGCAGTGAACTGAGTATATATAGGGCTAAAACGGGGATGTTTGCAAAAATTCAGTTGCGGGATTTGTTTTTCTTGTTGATTTTATCATATGTAAACAAACTATGCAGTGGTTTCCTTTGAGAAAACCTGAGGTTTTGCATATTGTTTTGCACCACTTGATCAAGCAAGTAAGCGAAAATTGTGAGGTCAGCTATTTGTCTTTTTATTTGTACAAACATATATTTATCTATGTGTGTGTAAATAGATATAGGCATGCATGAGTCCGACTCCGAGCAATTGTATTAACTACATTAATGCTGCCTTGTAAAGAAAATTCAAAGGCAGAAATCTCAGATCATAATCAAAACAAGTCCTCTGAAATAATATTAATTAAGATTCGCTTCGACGGCTTATGATACTGCGAAGAAGAAGATGGAAGCGGAAGAGAGACGGAGGAGGTTAAGCTAAGGGCTGAAAAGGTTGAGAAAGTCATGAATCTTGTTTTCTGGGAGCCTAATCAATATTACCCATGTCATATGCTAGCTTAAAACAATCATGCCAATCGATATGATATGCATATTGTGCATGTATTTGTTGGTAAAAATATTGATAATTGCTATATTCACATAAAAATGAAAATAAAATGAAATTTTATATTCAAAATGAAATACACAAGAAATCAAAGTTAAAGATACTTACAGGTGATCGAGTCTAGAATTTGGTTTTATTTCCTTAAGATGAAATTGCCTCATCATCGGTACTCAAAGATTTTACTTGGCAAACGTCTCTCAGGATATAACGATCGGCTTCTTATGGAAGCAACACTTCAATCCATAAAAATAGCGAACTCAAACTGTGTTTAAACTCTCTCTTGAAATATTCTAAAACTATATATTTTTCTAGACCTAATATTCAATCTCCACAAATGTATTGAATGATTGAATATTTGTTTTTTTGAATGAATGAAATGAATTGTGGAAAACTCTATTTATAAATGTATTAACATCTCTTCATAAGAGACACATCTCTTAATAAGAGATACATCTATTAAAGAAAATATACATCTTTTAATAAGGAACACATCTCTTTATAAGAGACATATCTCTTAATAAAAAACACATCTTTTAATAAAGGACACATCCTTTTAATAAGAGACATTGTATGTAGCCATTTTCTTTTTAAATTTCCATTCATATCATTAGAATTTAAATATAAATATTTAATTTTCTAACAATTCCCCACATGACTAGATATTAGGTTGATAATGCAAATATACAATAATGCAGACGCTTGAGAGAGTTTAGTCGAAAAGGTACCACATCGGGATATGTAGCTTTTGGCCTTGAACCTTCCGTAGTAAAATAAGATTGGATTTACTAGCTAACCAGTGAACGTGATGTCTTGAATTGCCCAACCATTTATGTAAACCAAGACAACCTTACTCGCATAATACCATTTCTAACACGTTTGGTTCTATGTTGTGTCCTTCCGACCATGGACACTCCTGGTATTCATCAATGCTTTAGAGAATTCAGCCTTAAAATTCTCATAGAAACGGCCTCATTTCACATTGATATATGTGTATTCCTATTAAGAGTATCCTGCTATACCCTACTTAGATTTCTAAGTCATAGGAATCATTAAAAGCTGAGCTTACCCTCACACTATGCAGGCAGCATTGTCTCATCATAGGAATAGGAAAAGGGAATATTCCCACAATGCTCATGTTTCAGCTATACATAATTTAGTTGTCCCTTTTGAACCTAGATCTTGGGATCTCCAGTCAACTAGGTTGGGTGTCCATCATGCAAACTATTAAGAAATAGGATTTAGCCCCATTCCCCTCGATGATTTATAAACTTGCTCTCTTGTCAAAACTTTTTTAAACTGATCCGCCAAATTTTCTTTTGACTTTATATAGTCAATGGTAATAATACCACTTGAGAGCAGTTGCCTAATGGTATTATGTCTTCGACGTATGTGTCGAGACTTACTATTATACATAATATTCTGTGCCCTTCCAATAGCCGATTGACTATCACAATGTACACATAAAGCAGACACAGGCTTCGGCCAATTTGGAATATCTTCTAAGAAATTACGAAGCCACTCGGCTTCTTCTACAGCTTTATCTAAAGCGATAAATTCAGATTCCATAGTGGATATGGCTATGCATGTTTGCGTAGTCGATTTCCAAGAGACCGCTGCACCATCTAATGTAAAGACATATCCACTTGTGGAGTTTGAGTCTTTCTCATTTGATATCCAGTTCGCATCTGTATAGCCTTCTAAAACAGATGGATATCTTGTGTAGTGCAATCCATAATTCTTGGTATAGTTTAAATATCCAAGAACTCTGACTATAGCTTTCCAATGATCTCTTTCAGGATTACTTGTAAATCTACTCAACTTATTAACTGAGTAAGCTAAGTCAGGGCGTGTGCAGTTCGTGACATACATCAAACTGTCAATTATACGTGCATATTCAACTTGTGATATGCCTTTACCAGTATTTTTAGTTAAATAAAGATTATTTTCATATGACGTTTTTATTGGATTATTATCATACTTTCCAAACTTGGAAAGTATTTTCTCAATGTAATGACATTGAGATAATATTAATCCATCAGAAGTTCTAGAAATCTTAATTCCTAAAATAACATCTGCAACTCCCATATCTTTCATATCAAACTTACTAGTCAACATTCTTTTAGTAGATTTAATCATATCATTATTACTACCAATAATGAGCATGTCGTCTACATAAAGACATATAATGACATAACCATTTGGCGTGACTTTTGTGTAGACACATTTATCACACTCATTAATCTTGAATCCATTTGACATCATTGCATTGTCAAATTTTATATGCCATTGCTTTGGTGCTTGCTTAAAGCCGTACAGAGACTAACAAGCCTACATACTTTCTTCTCTTGTCTAGGGACAATGAATCCTTTCGGTTGTTCCATGTAAATCTCCTCCTCTAAATCACCGTTTAGAAATGCCGTTTTAACATCCATTTGATGTATTTCAAGATTATGCAACGCAGCTATTGCAATTAACATTCTAATAGATGATATTCTCGTAACTGGTGAGTAAGTATCAAAATAGTCTAAACCTTCCTTTTGCTTATAACCTTTGATAACAATTCTCGCCTTATACTTATCTACGGATCCATCGGCTTTCATCTTTCTTTTAAAAATCCATTTATAACCCAAAGTTTTATTCCTAGGAAGAAGATCCACTAGCTCCCATGTATGGTTTAGTAGAATGGAATCCACTTCAGCATTAATAGTCTCTTTCCAAAAAGGAGCTTCAGGGGAAGACAATGCTTCTTTGTAGGTTTGAGGTTCATTTTCCAACAAATATGTTAGAAAATCGGGACCAAACGACTTAGACATTTTTGCCCTTTTACTTCGTCTAGGTTCAGCCTCATTTTCAAGTCCTTCCGATCCTTGATCTGATTGATCTTGATGATTGTCAAGATTACTGCTATCATAAGTTCTTTTATGAGAATTTTGTTCGTGTGCATCTTTCCAAGGAAACACATTCAATGTTCGGTTTTTGCGTTCAGCAATACCAATTTTTTGAGGTGAATACGGAGCAGTGGTTTGGTGAATAATCCCATGTTGAGCACAAAACTCTGCAAAGTGTGTAACATATTCACCTCCCCTATCGCTTCTTAAAACCTTAATCTTTCTGCTAAGTTGATTCTCAACTTCATTCTTATAATGTTGAAACATTACTAAGGCTTCATCTTTGCTTCTAAGCAAATAAACATAGCAATATCTTGTGCAGTCATCGATAAAAGTAATGAAATACTTTTTACCACCTCTAGTTTGCACATACTTTAAATCACATATATATGCTAATTAATTCTAGAGGTTCTGTACTCCTTTCTATAGAATGAAAAGATGTTCTCGTTTGTTTGGCTTCAACACAAGTTTCACACTTGTGATTTGCATCAATATTAAATTTAGGTAGTAAATCATTGTTAACTAATAGACGCATAGTATCATAATTAACACGTCCTAATCTTCCATGCCAAACATTTGGGGACTCAATAATATAAGCAGAACAAACTGTGTTATTATTAGTACTGGAAGGTACAACAGTCATTACTAGAAGGTACAACAGTCATTACATTCATCTTGAAAAGACCATTATTCAAGTACCCTTTCCCCACATACATCCCACTCTTAGTAAGTACAAATTTATCAGCCTCAAAGACCAAGCTGAAACCATTCTTGCTTAACAGAGATCCAGAAACCAGGTTCTTCCGGATGTCAGGCACATATAACACTTCATTCAAAGTTAGCTCCTTCCCAGAAGTCATCTTGAGGATCACCTTTCTTTGACCTTCAACCTTGGATGCAGACGAATTTCCCATAAATAGTTGCTCCCATTGGGTAACTTCATGATAGGTTGTGAACATCTGCCTATCTGAGCAGATGTGGCGTGTAGCTCCAGTGTCTATCCATAATTCCTTGGTATTGCTTACCAAGTTCATTTCAGAGATCACAACTGAGAGATTGAACTCAGATAAATCCTTTGAAATATTATCCTCCTCGGTTATGTGTACTTCTGTGGTATTGTGTCAGGGCCCACCCCTAATCCCCCGGGATTTAGGGCTGAACCCCGCTCCCGTCTGACTTACGCATGACACCAGGGTTGAACGGGCGTCCAACCTCAGTGTGACACGTAAGTCGGACAAGGGATTTCCGATCCGACCGGCCCAAAAACTCGCGAACTTCCCAGAGCGCACAGAGCCTACTGTGGATGGTACGCGTGATGTCTCCGACTCACTCGATCGACAGCCCGCACCGCAACAACCTGGAGGGTATCAAAAACATGAAAATACTGTGAGTGGACAAAAATAAAGTATAAATTCAAAAACATTTCATAAAACAATGGCAGTTATACCCTCCGTTTCAAAAACCAATGCATGCATATCAAATTCATGTCATAAAACCATTCAATATTCCGGTTAAACAAACCATATAAGAAAAACCGACACAAGTTCCTTTTTCCAAATCCCGGGCCTCAGCCCAAAACCACCGAAAACCATTTCATTCGGGCATAGCCCAAAACCTCAGAAAACCATTATTGAAAATCATACCACATTTCCGTTCATCGAACCTGCTGGATCTATCCGAGTCTTTAAACTCAATCCAGGCCTCAATATAATCCGAGTCTTTAAACTCAATCCGGGTCTTCAAACTCAATAACCAGATCCAGCAAATCCAATCCAAAACCATTTGAAGACCATTTCTAAATTCATATCCAAACCCGAATTTGAAATCACTATCCCGAAGCCCTTCCGGCGTCCAGAACCGTCATTCCGAACCCAAATACGGAAATCCACTTTTCAACTTTAAAACCAAATCTCGCTTTCCGAAATCCGATTTCAAAACCGAAAACCCGTGATCATCAAATCATGTCTCAAATCCATTTATAATCATTGAAAATCAATTATCAATTAAAATCCCAAATCATGATCTCAAAATCACAATCATCACATTTCTCGTAAAACGTGCTGAAAATCGTGATTTCTCGAAAAACGTGCAATTATGTAAAACAGTTATAGCATATTCAAATAATCACAAAATCACATATAAAACCATAAATCAAGTAATGAAAAGCAGTTATGCATGCTCAGTTATAAGGAAGAAGTCCACTCACAGACCATTCCGTCGTCGCCTCGATACGCACACACTTACGCCGTTCCCGGCCATTCCGCTATCCTCGGCTTTCCTGAACCTGTCCAAATCCTATAACGAGGTTACTAACTACTTCACAAAAGTCCTACTCAAGTCCCATAATTTTCCCGTATTTTTAACGATTTTTAAACGAGCCCTAAAATCTTCGGACACCCCGAACTATATCGAGACGATGTCCGATTGACTTGAAACCAATGCCAAAATGTTCGTTACATTGAATACTTTAAAAGTCGTGTTGTAACCTTCCTTAAAAGGCATGCCACGCGCCCACACGCGCCGCCTTAAGTGACTGCGCGTGGGCCTCACGCGTCAGTCACTATTCATCATCTTCCTCAGTCGACTGTTCTGAAATCCGGTCCAACTGTTGAACCGGAGTGAGCGTTTTTAGCCAATTTCAATCCGTTTTTACAACCTAATTAGTCCATTAGTTTCGTCCTTCTCCTCCTAAACTACTATCATGATCAATTTGTAACAAAAACCACAAAATTTTACCTTCCCGTTCAAACGTTCAATCCGCACTCTGCACCCTCGCCGTCCAAGGTTTTCCGGCTTCCTCCAGCCTCCAATTTCGTCCCAATCGACTTTCTTTCCTTCCCACATCACGTTTGAGTCATTAATAGTTATCAACAAGGGCTACAGATCCATAATCGATTTTGAAATCCAAAACATACCGTATCGGGTTCGCCGGCCACCGTCCACGGTGAGCCACCCAGTCGTGTTCATTCAAGTCCCAGACACCTCAGAGTCATACTTAAGTCCTCAATTAGGCTCCTAAACCCTTCTCTTCATCGTTCATGATTGAAGCTCAAAACAGAGGATGTACAGAGTTCTCTCCCTTTTGTCGTCGTCCTCCGCTGTCGAACTACGCCGTGACCACCATCCATCTCAGAGAAACCCTTCCTGCAACTTGCCTTCACATTCCTTTTTCATTTGATCGACTTTGAAGAGGGGCACGGTCCACCATCGTCCCTGTTCTCTGCTTCTCATTTTTGTTCAGCCCGTGCACACACACCAAGCCCGTTTAAACTAATTGGTGCAAGTTCTACCACCATCCAGAGAAGGACAGATGTCCATTTCTCTGTGGTTAGAACTCCCCAGAACAGCCACTTGCCAACCACTGACTGGGCACAGATTTCGAGGACGCACAATGACTAAAATGCCCTTACCTCGCAAAATTACCATTTTCCCCTCGAGTTCCTAGACCCCGTAACGTAACCGTCCGAAGTCCGATAAAGGCGTGCCTCCTGTCATTGTACTTAGGACATCGAGACCTTCCTAATGGTCCTCGGTCTACGTGAAAACCAAGGGTCAAACAAAAAGTCAAAAATTCCCCTCTTTTTAACTAATTTACGAAAATGCCCTCAACCTTCCGAACATCATAACTTCCTCCTCTGATGTCGGAATCGGACGTGCCACCTATCTACGAACTCGTGACGTCCCGAACGACGTCACGGTCATCGATCAATGCCCAATTGACCGCCCAAACTAAAAGTCAACATTTTTCCCATTCTATGGGCAAAATAGTCATTCTGCGCTAACGGTCCAAAAGTAACCCTGACACGACCCATCTCAATCCCCCCGGGATTACCATGGAATGTGTCATGCTCCCGTCTGACAAGAGGGGTCGAACAAGGGATAACCTGTTGCCATTGCCCAACCGGGCTTCCAGAGTGCGTAACGATCGATGGAGGAGGTGTATGATGTCCCAGTCTCTGCTGCAGTCGCATCCGGAATCAACCTGAAGGGCATTAAAAACAAAAGCTGTGAGTGGACGAAAATAAATAAGTCTGTTTAAAACATTTATAAGACATTTATGCCCCTCAGTAAAACCATATGCATGCGCCAAAAACCAATGATCACACATTTATTTAGAAATAACCATTAGGGCCTTAGCCCGGAAACCAAAGCATAGTTTCAATTTCCAAAAGTCAATCCAAGAGTTATTTCATAAATCCAGTAATATGAACCATAAGGCATATAATATAAACCATAACCATAATTTTAGCCACTGCACTATACACTCCAATCCGACATCCCTGATGTCTGACGTCCCTGACGTCAATAAGGTCACAATCACAAAGCTACGTGTGCCACTCGGGTCTCAATTTCCGAGTTCAATCCCCGAACCCCGTTCGGGTACAGCATCCCCGATGCTTAGCGTCATAGACGCTGGACGTACTAGACGTCCGTGACCTCTCCGGGGTACCTCATCCGGAGGAGACAATATAATATGGAAGGATTTATACAGTGCAGTACTAAATACATTTTATTGATATCCACATGCAAAACATATAGGTACACATAGATAAAATCTGAACCGATCGTTACGTTTCATCAAACGGGTCTCATGCCCAAATACCGTGAAACGTGCCATAACCGAAATATCATCAAAACCATTTATTGATTCCAGCATGTGAACATATATAAAATGTAAACCAGAAAACGTTTATTCAATTCCATTTTAGGGTCCCCGACCCGCAATCGTATGTAGAAATCAACTGGGCCCCTGGCCCGATTTCACAAGTTAACTGGGCCCCTGGCCCGATCCACATGTTAACTGGGCCCCTGGCCCGATTTCATAGTTCAACTGGGCCCCTGGCCCGATTTTACATTATTCAAGTTCGTAACCGTTTCATGAAATCATATCCAACCACATTTATGGAAATCGGTGCAAATCCAGAAAACCTCGGTTTACGTGCAAATACGTAATTCACCTCGAAATACGTGAAATCATTTTAAATTCACCGATATCCAAAGTAAATCATTTAATCATAATTATAACAATCATAAAACAGTTATGCATGCATCGAATTTATGAAACCAATGTCCACTCACAGACCGTTTAACCGAGCGCCTCGATACGCGTGCCGTAGGCCTTCCCGGGCCACACCTCTATCACCGGGACTCCCGATCCTGTTCAAATCACATTAGAGGATTACTAACCTCATCATTAACATCCTATTCAAGTCCCGTAATTTTCCCGAATTTTTAAGTATTTTTAAACTGAATTTAAAACCTTCGGACATCCCGAACAATATCGAAACGGGATCCGATCAACACGAAACCAACGCCAAAATGTTCGTTACATTGTATAGGATAAAAGTCATGTTGACCTCACCTCGAGATTCGTGCCCACGCGCCGTCACGCGCCGCCGTGAGTGGCTGCGCGTGAAAAGCCACGCGCCTGCTACAGTGACTGCTACAGTCACCACCTTCACCCGAATGACTGGTAAACGGGTCTGATTACCCGCGATAGGATCCAGTTCAATCACACCTAATTCGACATCAATTCCATCCGTTCTTGATCCTACAACAATCATTAACAATTGAATATCAGTTTTGTGACATCGATTAAACTCAACCAATCCATAATCGTGCCACCAACCCGTGATCACCCAAAACGGGTCAATCACCAAAACTCCTCCAATCCTCAACCATTGTCAAATTAACTTCACAGGAAGGTTATAAGGATTAATACGAACCAATTCACATGATTAATTGAACACGACGTTACCTCAATCACCACGACTCAAGCTTGAGTTTTCCGGCCGTCCACCTCGTCCGTCCACGGCCCTAGGAGCCCCAAAGCTTGCCCCATTTGATCTGGTTCGACTCGTTGAAGTTCCAGAAAGCTCAATCCATCATCAATTAGGCTTGGGCTGGCCTAAAAACCGAAGTTCGATTTTGAACACTTCAAAAACCAGTTTCGGGTTTTTGAGCATTCCTCCACCAAAACCTTCCCATTTTCCCATCTCTCAATCCCAAAGTGTTTCTCTCATCCCCCAAGGTTACATCCCGTGCAAAATCCACACAATTTCGGCCTGGGGATGACTGATCAAGTATGGGAGCAGTCCTCAGTTTTTCTTCCATTTTCATGTACAGTAGCCATAGTTTAATGGCCAAACACCGTCCCTCACAGCCTTGCATCGCACTAACCTCAATAAACAATCCATAACAAAAGTTTAGGCCAGCAATTTGCCCCACAAACAAACCACCCGTGCTCTGGCCATGTTCTCCCAACATGGTGCTACAGTAACCGTTCAACACTCAGCGAAATTACCATTCTGCCCTTGTGCAGTAAATTACCAAAATGCCCCTCACGCATCCTGACCCGTAACTCGGTCATACGGACTCCGATTGATGCGTGCCGCCTGTCTACGAACTCAAGGCATCGAGACCATCCTAACGGTCCTCGGCCATCGGACCTCCCGATCAAAAAGTCAACATTTTCCCTTATTTCGTACAAATTACGAAAATGCCCCTGAACTTCCGTACATCATAACTTTCACCACGGACGTCGGAATCGAACGTGCCACCTGTCTATGAACTCGTGACGTCCCAAACTACGTCACGGTCATTGGTTAAAGTCCATTTGACCGTCCGAATTAAAAGTCAACGTTTTGCCCACGCCCAGGGGCAAAACGGTCATTTTGCACAATTCGTCCGAAATCGCCCAACTAATCCCAGATTAGTAAATCACAATTAAATATTATTAAATCCCGACATTCGGGATGGGTCGTTACAAACCCAATAACTACCGATTAACCTAGCTAATTCGTCACTAATCACTTCACTAATCCTGACTCCCGGGACGGGTTGTTACATATTGCCCTTAGCCTTTTTAGAACGACAATCTACCGCCCTATGTCCAGGCTTGTTTCACTTAAAGCATTTGCCTTTAAAATCTCCAATTTTCTTTGAGTTCCATTGATTAGAGTTTTCTTCTTGCTTCCTCTTTTTTCTTGTTCGTTGGCCTATCTTCCACAACGTGTGCCTTAGCCACCATGGAATTTTCAGTAGTTTTCTTTTCAGAACCATGGTTGTCTTCCTCAATTCTCAGCCTCACGATCAAATCCTCAAGTCCCATCTCTTTGCGCTTATGCTTGAGATAATTCTTGAAGTCTTTCCAAGAAGGTGACAATTTTTCAGTTACAGCAGCCACTTGGAAAGTCTCACTTAGAACCATGTTCTCCGCCTCAATCTCATGGAGAATAAGTTGGAGTTCTTGGACTTGATTGATAACCATCTTGGAGTCTACCATCTTGTAGTCAAGAAACTGACCGACCACGAATTTCTTCATGCTAGCATCTTCAGTCTTGTATTTCTTCTCAAGTGACTCCCACAGGGCCTTATCAGTTTTGATTGGACTATATACATTGTATAGAGAATTGTCCAATCCATTGAAGATATAGTTCTTGCATAGGAAGTCTGAATGATGCCACGCATCTGCAACAGCCACTACTTCTGTAGTAGAACCAGTTGTAGGAGCATCTTCCTTCAAGAATTTGGCCAAATTAAGAGTGGTCAAATAGAACAACATCTTTTGTTGCCACTTCTTAAATTCCGTTCCATTTAACTTTTCTGGTTTCTCTCTGTGAGAAGAGGAAGTAGGGATCACTACAGGTAGGGCATGAGCCACACGATTTCCCTTATCATTACTAGTACCATCATTACTAGTAACATCATCACTAGTATTACTAGTCATCATTTTTCCTTCAATAAAGAGGAAAAACACACAATTTAATATAAATAAAATAATTTTTTTTATAAGGACTAAAACGAATTTAAATATTCTCAAACTCAAATATAGCAATTACCAAAAAGAAACAATTTTCGTCTTAAGATTGTTGGTAAAAATATTGATAATTTCTATATTCACATAAAAATGAAAATAAAATGAAACTTTATATTCAAAATGAAATACACAGGAAATCAAAGTTAGTGATACTTTACAGGTGATCGAGTCTAGAACTTGGTTCAATTTTCGTAAGACGAAATTGCCTCCTCACCGGTGCTCAAGGATTTTACTTGGCAAACGTCTCCCAGGATACAACGATCGGCTTCTTATGGAAGCAGCACTTCAATCCACAAGAATAGCGAACTCAAACTGTGTTTAAACTCTCTCTTGTAATATTCTAAAACTATATATTTTTCTAGACCTAATATTCAATCTCCACAAATGTATTGAATGATTGAATATTTGTTTTTTTTTTGAATAAATGAAATGAATTGTGGACAACTCTATTTATAGATGTATTAACATCTCTTCATAAGAGACACATCTCTTAATAAGAGATACATCTATTAAAGAAAATATACATCTTTTAAAGAAAATATACATCTTTTAATAATGAAGACATCTCTTTATAAGAGACATATCTCTTAATAGAAAACACATATTTTAATAAAGGACACATCATTTTAATAAGAGATATTGTATGTAGCCATTTTCTTTTTAAATTTCCATTCACACCATTAGAATTTAAATATAATATTTAATTTTCTAACAATATTATCCTTCTTTAGCTAATAATGAAAATGCATGCTTGTTCTGCAATTTTGTTGTTCAAAAGTACTTCAATCTGTACTCATATATATATATATACGTATATATATGTATATATATATATACGTATATATATATATACATATGATGATTCATATATTTGCTGCTTTAAGTCTACGTTTGGTATGCCGTATTAGACACTAGATAGACTAAATAATCTGAAACCTGTGTTTGGTACACCCATATATTAAATAGCCACCGTTTTAATTAAGCAACTTGAGAGAACTTATACGGCCATAACCCGCATATTTCATATGAAAAAAAATGCTATATAATTTAGTCGAACACACTTTTTTCGCTCATATGCTCTCTTCTCCATCGTTCACCAACATATTTGTTCTCGATCTCATTTGTCATCGTCTTCCTCAATTAGCTAGGTAATTTTTCTTCTCACTTTCTCTTTCTTCTCTCCCTCCTATCTATTTCAATTAGAACCCAATCTGTAATTTTTTTTCTTCTTCTAAGATTAGGGTTTTCTATTAATTAAGGAATACTTGATGAATTTTTGTGTACAATTGAAATTTTGTTATAATTATTTATGGGTGTTCTTGGATTGTATATATATGTTGGAGAAAACCATTGAAAAAACAGTAGAGAAAACCTTTTAATTGAGGATCTCAATCCATAGAAGCTTTAATTTATGTCCTTACTATTCATCAACTGGAAATAATAGCAACTGAAAATCAACCTCACCGGAGCATGGGAGCCATCAGATTGGTGGCGTTGGAGCGTGGGACTGTTAGTGTTTAAGCAAATCACTGAGAAGTGACTTGGCACAATGCCAAGTGGATTGCCAAGTGGCAGGTGACATGTGTAATGTGTGTGAGTGAGTATTGTCAATGTAATCGTGTGAGTATGTGTGCATTCTGTTATTAAATGAAAGTGTGTGAGTGGGGTGCATTGAATGAAAAACAACAAAGAATGTGTGAGTGTGTGAGATGTAAAGGTGCTGAGGTGTGATGAGGTCACACACAATCTCTAACTGTTTCACAATGAATGTGTGAGTGTGAAAGACACCGGTATATGAGTGTGTATGATGCACAATTCAATCTAATTAGAAAAACTGAGAATAGAACTCAAGGGTAGTGTTATTCTACACTGAGAATTCACAAAAGAAAAACATCTCATTCACACAAATTTACAAACACTTGGTGTGCACATTCATTCAATCCGATCGTCAAGTTCATTTCTATAGTTCTAATCACCAGAATTACAAGGAGAAGAAGTTCCTAATCTATTCTGGCCTAAACCAATCAAGCTAGTCTCGATACATCAGCTAGGGAGTAGAGGAATTGAGGAGTGTACCTGTTAAGTTGGTTGAGCTTGCCTCTGCATTCTTCTTCTGTGTTTTGATCGATGTTTTGCATTCTGCACATTTCCTTGAACTCCTGGAGTGCCACTGCTAACAGGGACGAGCAGAGATGAAGGGCTATATATATGTGTATATTTAGATGAACCAGTGACAGTGGCGAAGGCGCAAGAAAGATAGGGGTTTGCTAGGAAAATTGCGCAAAAGAGGTAGCAGGCAAGGAAACTCGCGCAAGAGAGATGATGGGTGTTATGGTCCGTTATTTATGTCCTTGCTATATAATCCGGCGAGGTTGATTTCCAGTTGCTATTATTTTCAGTTGATGAATAGAAAGGACATAAATTGACAAGAAAAAAAAAAGAATCATAATGCTAGAAATTAAGGAAAAATGAAGGACAAATAATTAAAATTCCTTACAAATTTTTATTTTTTACCTTACGAGTTGAGCTAGTGGTTGGCATCCTTGGTTAAGCAGTTCAGTTTGGTTGACTGCTTTGGCATGGGTGTGCAACGTGAACTTGGGTGTGAAGTGAACTAAGATGTGTTTGATGAATTGCAAGTTATATTGATTTTATTGTGTTTTATCCAAATATGTGTTTTCACATGCTCTTTTGACTGAAATATTTTCTGATAAATTAATTTATTCAATATCATTTTAGATATGGATAAAAGATTTGTCTGCTTCATGATTAAAGTGTGGTAGTTGGATATTGTTACTTGGTGCATGTTGTGGTTCATGGTGAATTCTAATTTTGAAAGACGGCGTAACGACCAACTTGCACTTAGAAATCGCACATTTCTTAGGAGATTTGGTGGGTCAAGTTATTTAGAAAGCATAATAGGACATGTTGATATACAATGTGTGTACCAAATTAGAATGGATAGGAGAACGTTTTGTTATTTATGTCAGTTGCTTCATGAAGAGTAAAAACAGGCAGTTCAGTAACAATGGAAGAAAAAGTATGTATGTTTTTACATTTACTTGCACTTCATGTAAAGAACTGAACCATGGGAAGTAGGTTTAACAAATCATGGGAGACTATAAGTAAGTATTTCAGTTCAGACTTGCATGGAATACTAAGGATATTGAAGGTGCCAAAACCCTTTGCTAATAACTACCCAAATCAAAGATGGAGGTGGTTTGAGGTATTTTCAAACAAGGAAGGGTGAGATAGCAACCAATATGCTGGGAGTTTCCACTCATGATATGAAGTTTATATTTTTGTTACCAAGTTGGGAAGTTTCAGCTTCTGATTCTATAGTACTTACAAATGCGATACGTAGACTAACCGGATTAAAAGTTCCTACTAGTACTGAAAAGTGGTATTGGAAATGACTATTTGTGTTCTTATATTAGTAATATTAAATTAGGTATCTTCCTTATAATCATACTATTGTTTTAATTGTTAGGGTGTTACTACCTTGTGGATGGTAGGTACACAAATGGTGAAGGATACGTTGCAACGTATAAGGGAGTCCGATATCATATTTCGGAATAGAGAAATAGAAAGGAATCTTCTAATTATGTCTATCTTTGGCATGGTTGATAACTATTTCATTTTTAATTTTAACTTTTCACTTTTTATGATTGATATGATGAAATAAGGATGAAGAATGACGGAGAACGGATAGTAGAAGGGATGAGAATAAATGTTGAGAAATAGTAGATAAAATGAAAACTAAAATCCAAAATTTACTGGTTGTTTGATAACTATTTTTTTCTTCACTTTTTATGTTTGAGATATGTGAAAATAAGTAATAAAAAAGAAGGGACGAAAAATATGGTGGAAGAAATGGAGAAGACATAGTGGACAAAACAAAAACTAAAAATAAAAAGACCAAAACCTGTTTTTCTTCGTAGGTTTCAATTTTTAGTTTTTTTATTTTACCATTATTCTTCCTTATTTCTTCCTCTACATACCAACACTCTCTTTCTCATTCCTTCTACTACATGTCTTGGACCAAAAAAAATGAAAACAAGAAACAACAAAGGGGAATGATTAATATTAGCTGACGGCCCTTCGTTTTTTGGTTTTTAATTTTCATTTTACTCTATATTTGAGATTGTGAAATGATCCGTATAACAGTGTATTTGACGATTATTCTTAAAACAAAATGATTATCAAACATAGATCCAGTATGTCTCTCCATTAATTAGAAAGGCAATATGATCAGAAAGGCTGAGTATTTGAACAAATATTGCATAGGGAAGATACGTATAGAGATCTTGATGCATGGTGATAAGTTAAAGGGGGAAAAAGAAAAAAACTTAACTCATCCTAGCTAATATTAGCTGTACACATGTTGACTCAAAAACAAAAAGATTACGGACGATGATGATCGCATAGCGAAGGTTTACTCTGATGTGGGCATGAACTCATAGCATTTCATGTGTTGGGACCCCAACAGCTCAAGTACATTACAGTCCGGAGTGACTCCTCAGTTTGCTTATTGATCCTGCATTGACTATCAATACCAGTACTCTTGCTGTTTGCAGCACCCAAAAACTCGGTTATCAGTTTTGAAGCGGAGATTGAATTTGGGGTAAACTCATTGCCGTGACATGCCATTGCCATGGAGTTGCAGCTGCCCTTGGGAGCTTGATCATTAGTACTTCCGCTTCCTTTCATTGCGTGTGAAATGTGAATATTCATACTTCTAATATTAATTAGTGTTATATAATTAAGGCAGTTGTTTGTGTAGTGAGTGTGTGAAAGAGAGAAAGAGAAAAAGAGAGGTGAATTGTAGGAGGAAAATGAAGAAGAAGAAGAAGAAGAAGAAGAAGATGGACTGCAAGGCTAAAATGAAGTTTAGGACCTAGGAGAGGTTTCATATATATAGAGACATAGGATAGGAGCACAGCTGTAAAAGATTCATGGAGGATTTTTAATTCTAATTATTTGGTGTTTGTTAAATATTATTTAGTCAAGTGGAAACTAATCCACATAACATCTATCGTGAAATCAAATTAGATAATACAAATTCTTTAGATGACGTTTTATCAGAATCAAACTATACAGATACTATACAAATTCTTTAGATGATACGAATAATGAATCAGATTATACATGAATGACAAAACTAGATAATATAGACCATAAAAAATTTAAATATATAATGATGATGAAAAGAGAAAAATTTTGTACGTAAAAAAAAATTAGGTTCAAAGTAAAAATATTAAAGTAGGAAGATTATCATTATACACATTTTACGAAAAAATGAAGAAAAATACAATACTAGTAATGAAACAAGATTTTAATAAAGGCATATATACACAATATTATCCTTTATAAAAAAAACCATGAACTCGTACTTCCAATCTTGGTGTTCCACTCGGCATAATCATCCACTTTGAAAATCAATAATCAACAGAATAAACCACTTTTAAAATGAATCAAATCCAAATGAAGCAAGATTTGATCTTAGTGTTATTGTATATGCTTAATTGAGACGAAATATATGGTTGTTGTTGCAGAGTGATGATTAAAAAAGAAGGGGAAGCACGTTGCCTCCATCGACAATGGAGCAAACAAGGCATATTGCCACATGAATTGAAGATCAGCATACACACGTTTAGCTCTAGACGAGTAGATAAGATTGATGACGGACACCTAGCAGTGCTCGCTCCCAACTTGCACTTTCTTTTTCTCCTCTTTAACTTTAACACTTTGACTTTTTTTTTGTTTTTAATATAAACCAAATTGTATAGAAAAGGCCGGAAGCCCAGCGAACAAAGCGAAACAGAAGAGGCCCTGAAACTCAAAAGAGGCAAAGTCTAAAACTCCGAGACTCAAAAGAGACCAAGCCTAAAATTCCCAGAGGAGAACAAGCAAAGCAAAAGCACTACAAACTAAGGAAAAACAAAAACTAGAAGGCAAAGGTTACATGAGAATCCAGGTTGGAGCAACCCTAACATTAGACACAGAAGGCTTAAAGCTCAACGAGCACAATCTGCCACAAATCATATCAAAAACCAGATTAACAACCACATGAGTAAGGGTGGCAATTTCTAACAAGACTCGATATACAACTCGAAACCCGCACGAAATTAACCCGAACTAACCCGACTCGATAATAATCCGGGTCATTTTCGGGTCAACCCGTTATAACCTGTTTATTAAATAGGTGGGTTTCAGATCAACCCGCTAACCCATTTAATAACCTATTAACCCGTTTATTAAACGGATTATTGAGTCCTAATCTGCTAACTCATCAACCCACAAACCCATTTAGTACTCTAGGGTTTCACAAGGACCAAAATATAAATACTAGAACTTTATAATTTATAACCTAATTAAACACAAAAAACCAAATTAGCAGCTCCACGCCTCCACTTCCATTCTCTTTTCTCCAGTAGCCCTCCTCTGATCTTCTCCATTCTCAACCTTCATCAACAAGAACAACCCAGCAAGAATAGCCCTCCTCTGATCTTCTCCATTCTCAACCTTCATCAACTGATCTTCTCCATTCTCAACCTTCATCAACAAGAACAACCCAGCAAGAATAGCTCTCCTCCGATCTTCTCCATTCTCAACCTTCATCAACAAGAAAAACTCGACGTCGTCGGCCTCTCCACGCCACCACATGTCCATGCGACAGAGTCGTCGAACGTCGACCTCCCCACGCGACTGACGTCGCTAGTCTCTGCACGTGAAGGTACGTCGCTGGCCTCTTGCTTCCTTCTTCCTTATTTCAAAACTCATATTGGGTTTGGGAGTTGTTGGGTACTGTTGAATTGGGTTTGGGAGAGGGAGTGGGTTAGGGAGAGGGATAGTGGTTGTGAAGAAGATGAAAGAATTCTAGCAACAATTCTAGCAATCTGGTGCCAATGGCCAACTCACTATCTGTCAAGTCGGGATGTGTGGTGATACGGGGCTAGTTGTTGTTTATGTTCTTCTGGGTCCTTTTTCTTTCAATGAGTTTCAAAATTGGGAGCTATATTTGTACCAGGTAAACCCTTCGGTTAGCTAGGGTGGTCTTGTGAGTGAGATCGGGGGAAGCATTCTTGCGGATTTGAGATTTTAGTTAATTTATACTAACTGCTAAATTAAATTATTTATGCAGACCTTTTGCATAAGATAGTATCATGAGTGTGTTTCTATTTTGACTAGATATTATGTTATATACTAAATGAATGTAATACTGAATTTTATTTTTTGTACTTTATTTCATTTGTTGTTTTATACATGATCTCACTGTATCTAATTCATTTGGGCCATGTATTCAACAAAGAGTAGCTGTATATACAGATTTTGAATTTGACTCTTATGTATAATTAACACTAGAATTATTGGGGGCATATAAATGCTGCATGTGGGCTCCAACCTTCGACTTCCATTTTAAAGTTTAAACAAGGAGTAAATAGCTTTAGCCCATACACTCATTGATTACTAATAATTGAGAGTTGTGGTATGTGTTTCAGGTGGTCATACATAAACATATACATATATATAGTAAACCAGAAAATTCCAGTGATCCAGCCTCTTTGCTGACCAATCCCACAGAAAGAATAATCTCAACCAACATATTTAATGTCATACCTTTACCCTTGTGATGTTCATTATTAGGTTTGTGGGATATTGTCGGTGGTGATGGATTATACCCAAGCAAGTACAGTCCATTTCTTTAATTTATGTCATAGTTAATTTGAAACTAGCCAAGCAAGTAAATCAAGGGGTACATGTCCAAATGAATTAGATATTGTTTTGTGCTCATCCTTTTAGCACCAAGTTCAAGGATGATCTTTCGCAGGTGCTTATGTTGTTTGTTGTCTAATTTACTATTTTATACTTTGTTTGTTGTTAAAAGATGGTTTTTGTGTTTACTTTTATTCAGATGGAAAATCCGTTTGATGATATTGGAGATAGTTTCGAAGATTGAAGTGCAACCGAAAATGATAATGAAAAATCAATTCCAGTTGATGCAGAGCCTTTGTCTCAAGCTCAGGCAGCTGTTGCAGCTAGTAAGAGGAGAAGAAGGTAGACTTCGGAGGTATGGAAACATTTTGAAATTCTTCCTCCTACTGAAGGAGAGAAAAAACAAAGAGCTAAGTGTATGAAATGTGAGTTAACATATATTGTTGATAGCAGTTATGGTACTGGGAATCTTAAAAGAAATATTGAAACAAGCATAAGGAAAGATACTAGAGATCTAGGACAATTGTTGTTATCAAAATCTGATGGAGCAATTATAACTAGATCTGCAAAATTCGATGAAGATAAGTTTAGGGAGCTATTGGTGATGGCTATTGTTATGCATGACTTACCATTTCAGTTTGTTGAATATGCTGGTATTAGACGAGTATTTAGCTATACATGTGCTGATCTCAAGTTGATATCTAGGAATACTGTCAAAGCTGATGTTTTAAGCATGTATAAAAGAGAAAAAGATAGGCTTAAGAAGGTATTAGGAGTCATTCCTGGAAGAATTTGTTTGACTTCAGATATGTGGAGCTCTTTAACAACTGATGGTTATCTATGCTTGACTGCCCATTATGTTGATGCTAATTGGAAACTACATAAAAGAATTTTAAACTTCAGTTTCATGCCTCCTCCGCATAGTGGTGTTGTCTTATCTGAGAAAATTTATAATTTGTTGTGTGATTGGGGGATTGAAAGAAAATTGTTTTCTATCACTCTGGATAATATGTAAGACCCGTGTCCTGGAGGGAACGGTGAACGATCCCACATTCCTGCGAAGGGGAATGGTCTGGGAGAGGTTGGTGATGTGCCTTAAAAGTGTAGGCACACACCTATCTAGCACTAGGCCTTTTGGGAGCTCAAGTGGCTTTGGGGGGGATTGGAACCCCAAAGTTAAGCGAGTTGAGGCTGGTGCAATTCCATGATGGGTGCAATTCCATGATGGGTGACCCCTTGGGAAGTTGCACCAAGAGCTCCCGAAAACAAAACCGTGAGGGCGAGGCCCAAAGCGGACAATATGGTGCTAGATGAGTCGGATCCTGACCGAGAAGGTCGGGTCCTCACAATTTGGTATCAGAGTCAGACCCCGACCGGGAAGTGTGCCAGTGAGGACGCTGGGCCCTAAGGGGGGTGGATTGTAAGACCCGTGTCCTCGAGGGAACAGTGAACAATCTCACATTCCTGCGAGGGGGGAATGGTCTGAGAGAGGTTGGTGGTGTGCCTTAAAAGTGTAGGGACACACCTATCTAGCACTAGGCCTTTTGGGAGCTCAAGTGGCTTTGAGGGGGATTGGAACCTCAAAGTTAAGCGAGTTGAGGCTGGTGCAATTTCATGATAGGTGACCCCTTGGGAAGTTGCACCATGAGCTCCCGAAAACAAAACCGTGAGGGCGAGGCCCAAAGCGGACAATATGGTGCTAGATGAGTCGGGTCCTGACCGAGAAGGGTCGGGTCCCGACATAATACATCTGCAAATGATTGTTTTTTTGACTTGTTGAAAAGACAACTTCTTTTGAAGGATGCACTTTTAGTGAATGGAAACTATTTTCATATCCGTTGTTGTGCGCACATTCTGAATTTAATTGTGCAAGATGGTATGAAAATTTCCAGCACAAAATCAGCTCCAAACCATCCCTAAAATCATCATTAATCATCGTTGTTCATCATTTCATTTTTATATTTTAATTTTATATTTTTATTTGAATATTTTTTGCACTCCCTCTATAAATAGAGAGGCCATTCCATTTGTAAAGGGTCCCCAATTGCCCCCATTTTGTTTCTCTTTTTAGTTTAGGTTCTAATATTTCTCTCTAGTTTCTCTCTTCTTTTAGTTCACCTTCTTTTATTTTGTTCTTTATTTTTGGGGACCATTTTAACTTCTTATAGATTTTCTTTTTAATTAGTTTTATTTCAATTATTATTCTTAATTTATGTTATTTTTATATTAGTTCTTAATTTCATTTCTTCTTTACTTTATTCTTTTGATTTTTCTTTGAGGTATTTTAAACACATTTTTATGCTTTCCTTAAGAAATACCTAGACCGAGTATTTCCGAAATAATTCTAGAATTTAAGTCCGAATTCTTATGTTTTATCCTCCATCTTCATACGGTTCCAGTCGCTCTTCGGTGTTCTTTATGAATAACATTCTATTATTTCCATCCATTTTCGGAATCTCAAGCTGTTATTGGGTTCCGAAAGTGTAACTTTATTCTCTTTAATTAAATTCTTGTTATTATTTCGGTTTACTTATAATTCAATATATGTGTTGGTATTTTCTTTCTAACATTTGTAAGTAATAATGCAATCTTCATGTGTTTTACTTTTTGAATTTCTTTTACTTTATATGTTTTAGTGCTTAAACTTCAATTCTACGCTAAGTGTTTATGACTGTTGTTCGGTGCACTTAGTAGAAAATTGAAGAGATTTAATGTTTAACCGATGTTCGGCGCATTAAATCACAAACTTAAGGTGAATCATATTGTAGATAATAATCCGTTGTTCGGTGCATTTATAATATGAGCATGATGTTAGAGTGTTGGTTTAATATATTTGAGATGATTAAGGTAGGATTTCGTGATTGGTTTAATATGAGCATGATGTTAGAGTGTTGGTAAAAATATGTGTTTGAAGAAAGTTCACTTATGCAAAAGTTACAGTAGAAGTAGAATTAAGTTGTTAATTTTTTTTACTTGTTTTCTTTATTTTATGATTACAATCTTTTCAAACCACTCATTTAATTCTTTATTCTTTTATTCTTTATGTCATTAATTCCCTTATTCATTAATTCATTAATTCTTTAATTCTTTAATTCATTTATTCTTTAATTTTTTATTATTTAATTATTTAATTATTTAATTCATTATTCTTTTTAACTAACATATTATTAGTGTTCCCTAATTTTTTCGATTAAGAACGATCTCTATTTACCAATACTACATCTACACAAAAAGGGTTTAAATTGTATAACACCCAAATTACGTGTTTAATTTAATGTGTAATTTCTGCATTATCAATTGGTTAAATAGGTTAAATGAGTTAAATATGTTAAATGAGTTAAACAGGTTAAATGAGTTAAACAAGTTATTCAACACGACACGTTTTATAAACGGGTTAACCGGGTGGGTTCGTGACAGGACCCATCCCAATCCCCCCGGGATTAGTGCGGGATGACCCTGCTCCCGTCTGACACGAAGTGTCAGACAAGGGATATTTTCGACCTTTGCCCTCCCGGGCTATCAGAGTACGCCAGGATCCGGAGGAGGCATGTGATATCTCGGTCTCTGCTACAGCCTATATCCGATGTCAACCTGAAGGGCAGTCAAAACATTAAAAACTGTGAGTGGACAAAACAAAGAGTTTATAAAAACATTTAATAAGGAAGACATTTGTACCCTCCACTAAAAAGCATGCATGCATTCGAAAACCATTTATCCAAAACAACCATATGTGGGACTAAGCCCAAAGCAGATATAAACTAAGGTCGAAAGGACCACAATAAAAACGACCATACGGGCCACTGCCCAAATCCTGTGCACACCTGTACACACCACATATCATATATCATATATCCATCACATACATATATATAAGTCACACAACCAATCCTGTCACGGTATCCAAAGCCACGCGCGCGCTACCCGGGTCTCAATCCGAGTCATCTCAAAGTCAAGGTCAACGTCCGCAGACCATTGACCCTACCCGAGGTAATAGTAACCATAGCCTTCCTGAGAGTAAGGAACCCAACTGGGGGGTGACTCCACTCAGTCGGTGCTCCGTGACTACTCCGGGGTCCACCCAGGCCAACGACCCTCCCCGGAGGAGATAGTAGAACATGTAAAGGAAGGTAGACGAACATATATATACATAACATAAACATTCATGATCGGTTCTCCTGAACCGTCATGAATCCATAATACCCATAATCAGGTAACATGCCGGTTCCCGTAAACCGTCATGTACCGTAATAACCAACAAGGGTTCATGCCGGTTCCCATAAACCGTCATGAACCATGATACCATAACAAGGTTTCATGCCGGTTCCCATAAACCGTCATGAACCTGGGAATCCATTTAAGGTTCCTTGACCTGAAATCAAAACCGTAAAGTGACTGGGTCTCGTACCCGAACATAGGACACCAACTGGGCACCGTGCCCGGAATCTGAGGTCATATGCCTGAGACAAAACCAAATGGGTCTCATACTCGAGTTTATCATTTTGAAATCCAAATTCAGTTCATTTAAATCAATAAAGAAATACAGACCCGTATAAGCACCGTATAAGGCCGAAACCTCGAAATACGTGCTTATACGTAACCACATACAATTGCACCCATGGCATCATCAAACAAGTAATAAAACATATAATAAACATTTATGCATGCACCAATTTAGAAAACAAGGTCCACTCACAGACCGTCCGAGCTGCCGCCTCGATTTGCGTGCCATACGGCTCCCTGAGCCGATCACCGTCACCGGGACTCCCAAACCTGTCCAAATCGTAATAGAAGGTTACTAACTACTTAATTAACCTCCTACCAAAGCCCCGTAATTTTCCCGTATTTTTAACTATTTTTAATCCCGAACCTAAACCTTCCGATGCCCCGAAACATATCGAGACGGTGTCCGATCGACACGAAACCAGTCCCAAAATGTTCGTTACATCGAATAGATGATTTCGTATGTTGGAACCTTCCTCAAATTCCTCCCCACGCGCCCACACGCGCCGCCTGAAGTGGCTGCGCGTGGGAGCCACGCGCCGCTACAGTGCATCTTCTTCCTTCGATCGAACCGGTCCGAACCGACCGGTCCGGTCCGACCCCTGCAACTGGACCGGCGTAACCGGTCCAGGTCTCCGACGCCCTCATTTCTCATCCGTTTTCCTCCATTTCAATCCCTAAATTCATCTTTTAATCTTTCCTATCATTCCCAATTAACCAAACTAGCTAAAACACCCAAAATCCTAACGGTTCAAAATGGACCTCACGGTCCCTGTTTTTCCGATCATCCCACACGGCTACTCAGCCGTCAACCCCCGTTCAAACTCATCTCTATACACCCTAAACAATCTAACAAACATTCCCTAAGCAACCAAAACGATCCATAATGTAAAACACAAATTAAAAATCGAATTTGGGCAAACCGAGTACCTCTCGGGTTTCATGGCCGCCGCCCACGGCGGCGTGGCTTCCAGCCGGCCACCAGCGTCCAGCCTTCATCCTCTCCACCTCTGGGCTTCTCGGTTCATGATCGAACAAGGTTGGATGTTTGGGTCGCACAGATGAGAGGAATGGGGTCGGGAAAATGGTTGGAGGAAAATGGAAAAATGGATGCACGGTTGAGTGTTTTGGTGCATGAGTGGGTGAGGTTGGCCAGTGGATGGGTGACAAGTGTCACTCATCCATTGGGCCTCCATTAAATATCTGGGCCCACTAGAGACAAAACTGCACTTTTTGTCTCGTAAAACGTGCCGTCATGAATAGTAACTGGGAATTTCCGTGAACCGTAACTTCGCCGTCGAACGTCCGAATTCGACGTGCCGCCTGTCTACGGATTCGTATCGTCCTTATCTACGTAACGGTCTTCGGCCCTCGGCCATCGGACCTCCCGGTCAAAAAGTCAACTTTTGACCTCCTATTCACCCAAATTACCAAAATGCCCCTAAACTTCCGAATGTCATAACTTCTTCCTCGAACGTCGGAATTGAACGTGCCACCTGTCTATGAACTCGTGACGTCACGAACTACGGCACGGTCATCAGTCAAAGTCCATTTGAGCACCCGATTGAAAAGTCAACGTTTTGCTACCACCATGGGCAAAACGGTCATTTCGCATCGTTCGTCCGATTTCGCTCTACTAATCACGGATTAGCCTCAAAAATCGTGATTAGTCACTAATCTAATCATGGAATTTGGGACGGGTCGTTACAACCTTCCCTCCTTAATTAATTTCGTCCCCGAAATTCCAACCGATCTAATCTAACCGTTCTTCCCTCCTTAATTAGTTTCGTTCTTGAAACTCCACTATCCTGATTCCACAACCACCTCGTGGAAAGTTGAATCGACCGCAAAACACGTGTACCCTAGTACACCCACTAGTCAACATAAACCTCGTTTGTAACTAGACGTACCACTAACGCTCTCGTCGTATCGACTACATTCGACCACGTCGAATGACAGAAGTCGTACGCTCCGAACTGATCCCACTTATCAGATCTACCGTTTCGCTGACACAACCAACTAGACGGTTCCTTGCTCGACCACTAACTATCCTGACGTCTGCTCCCACTGGGAGTCATCAGACCTCACACCATGATCCACGCTGACACCTCCTACAAACTGTCACCACTTGACAGTCGTCAGTCGCAAACTGATATGACACACACTCGTGGGTACACTAACCACAAGCATTTCACTCGACCTGTGTGTAACTAGACCCATTAGAAATACCATGACCCAATGCACAGTATCCAATGCCTAGTTCACGAATTCGACTACCAATACGCTCTCCAACGCACTACCGGTATCTCCTATATACCATCACCAGGCACGATAAGTCTGCCTCGTATCGTACCTTGAACAACGTACAAGGTACGTACATCTACCCATCAATCAGACTACAACCACCTAGGTCATAGCCAATCACGTTTCTATAATGGAGTTCATATGTCCAATCTAGTATTAGACAAATCGAAACTCCGACCCAACATCTATTTCCAATTCCAAATCCGAATCCGCAATTTCGTAAGAAATCCCGAATCCAAATCCAGAAATCATATCCATAATCATGTCCAAATTCGAATCCGAAATCATCATTCCGTAAACTAGTATTAGGAATAACCATTCCGAACCCAAATCCATAAAAGAAAATCTATAGTCAAGCTCTAGACTCGAATCCTGAATCGTCACCCAGAATACGATTCCAAAACCCAAATACAGAAATCCTCTTTCAAGTTCCAAAATCAAATCCTGAATCGTCATCCAGAAATCTGATTCCAAAACCTGAAATATCGTTCACGTCTACCGAGACGTACCAAAACCAAACCTATCGGTTACCTGATCAACCGATTACACACCATACATTAGATTGACCTCGTAGAGAAATCAATCCCAACATCAACACAACACTAGGTCAGACAAAATCCGACCTCGCCAGACACCTACTCATCGGACAACTACTCAGGCGAGTAATAAGCCATATGGGATTTACCTCGAAAAGAAGTTCAGTCCCATCATGCTCCACTCAACCAAGTAAGAGTGATAAACTCTCCACCTATCTGGATCATCTAAATCACGATCCAGATCCAACACTACGTCAACCGACCATAGACGTCACGATCCCCGATCGTCACGACGTCCAAAGTCCTCAACCGTTTCCCACATCTTAACAGATTAGTCAACGACGAGACACGCCGAGACTGTGGGTTACCACTGATTACCTCGTATCGATCCTTGTCATTCCACCGAGGAAAAATCAAGAATGATCGAATAATCCATCCTACGTGAATGCAAACAACACTCGATGCACTCACCACGTCAGGTAACCTGACATCGTCTGCTACCAAGTAGAGAATGAGGAATCTCAGTCACCTAACTTCGATATACTCATCTCCACTTAATGACCCAAAACAAATCCCGGGTCCACCAACCAATACACGATCAGTGTACTAGTGATCCAACCAACAACATCAATAACATCTACATCCTCTACCACCATCAATTTTGGTAGAACCTGAGAAGTCACCCAAAACGACTTCGACATACCCGTTACCAATGCGGAAAACCCGCATTCCTCTCGTCACCTCAATCGCAACCTCTCGCGATTTCGAAGTTCCAACCAGATTGGAAACAACATACCCGGACATCAACCACGTGTCCCCGTTAGACTGGTTATGGACACATACCCATTTACGACCGTATATGTACATCCAAAAGGATGTCAATTCATCCTAATCTGATGTACCATTCTACTGAAAAGTCACAACAGACCCCTGCTGTGATCTGCAGTCAAATCTCTGCATACCGCCGTATCTGACCAATCCTGACCAACTGGTCGCTAAACCCCGCGACAGAACGAGTCTGACCAACCGGTCACTAATCCGTCATGATAATACTCGATCCTCACTCCTCAACTACCGCTGGATCCTATCCAGTCCGTCACTATCCGTGATTCACTCCCGAACCACAGATACCAATCATAAGCCCATCACGTCGGAGTCACATCCTGACTCGTAACTCACCGTCATCACAATCACCGGCACCAGCACCAGCACTAGTACCAGTACACCACCTGTCAGCATCAGCACAAAGTGTGCCAATCAGACAACTCTGGATCTCCGCTCATACCGAACGATGATCCCGTACCTTTACTCGAATAGGAGAAACTCTGCCTCCTTCGTACCCAACACCTCTGGGTATAGTTACCCTGACAACTCCTACGAGAAGAGGAAACGTCCCCCGTACGTCCCCGTCTCATTCTGTGATCGTACTCAACCGTAACCAAGTCGAATCCAGAATCACTACTCACACATATGCGTTATTCACGCACCTCGTACCATCGTCACGACTGACAATTCCATCGTCACAATCGTCACGACAACCTGAGTCTACTCAACCAGATAAAATTCGACTACGTCTATCGATAGTAGCGTCTGCCACAACCTCGTGTAGACCTAACGACTAGACATCCAGACTCCGCATCCAACGGAATCAACTGCCTGTACCAACTACTCTGTATCCCCGCTCCGGGATTCCATCGACAAGTACCAACCCTGGTAACCTGTCCAACCAAACTCTAACCAGTCGCAACTCGACTATCCCAATGTCGTCTACCAGGTCACCCGCGACCTTAGTTGCACCAACCCACAACTGAAGTAGCACGACAACCAACTCGGTCTAACCGATACGTACAACCCTGACTGCGAAGTGCAGTCCCAACACAAGCTGACATGACTAGACCGACTAACGAATCCAAATTCGAATAGTCGTCCAAGTCAAACCACCAGTCAACTCACATTTCCGAACCATACACATAAGGTAGGGTTGCACAATCAAGCCCTAGGGTCACTCTGAACCCAACTGCGAAAAGCAGTAAAATCAACAATCTGACCGACCCTGCGGTCCGACATCGTAAAGACGTCAATCCAATCCTACCAACAATCCAACTCGAATTCCTCGAATCCGGTTGCTAACTGCCAACTGCAGTAAATCCATTTAACTCAACATAATCTGACCATCTAATGGTCACAACTCCTAACCAGTCGTCGGAATCGATCCTACGACATCGTGAAGACGATCCCAACCAACCGTCTCACGATCCAAAACTCTAACGTAATACTACGTTAAGCCTTCCGTAGGGTTCCACACTGCCAACCCTGACAGAACCATGGAAACCCCGGCATCGAGTGCCGAACCAAGGCTTGCCAATCCTACTAACTATCGTACCGGCACCCCGACAATCAGGTTGACCACGAACTGCAGCCCAATGAGATATCACATCCTCGACCTGTGTACATACTCCAAGAGCTACACGGTTGCTCGAATAGAGACAACCCCGCTCTGGTACCACGTTGACAGGACCCATCCCAATCCCCCCGGGATTAGTGCGGGATGACCCTGCTCCCGTCTGACACGAAGTGTCAGACAAGGGATATTTTCGAACTTTGCCCTCCCGGGCTATCAGAGTACGCCAGGATCCGGAGGAGGCATGTGATATCTCGGTCTCTGCTACAGCCTATATCCGATGTCAACCTGAAGGGCAGTCAAAACATTAAAAACTGTGAGTGGACAAAACAAAGAGTTTATAAAAACATTTAATAAGGAAGACATTTGTACCCTCCACTAAAAAGCATGCATGCATTCGAAAACCATTTACCAAAACAACCATATGTGGGACTAAGCCCAAAGCAGATATAAACTAAGGTCGAAAGGACCACAATAAAAACGACCATACGGGCCGCTGCCCAAATCCTGTGCACACCTGTACACACCACATATCATATATCATATATCCATCACATACATATATATAAGTCACACAACCAATCCTGTCACGGTATCCAAAGCCACGCGCGCGCTACCCGGGTCTCAATCCGAGTCATCTCAAAGTCAAGGTCAACGTCCGCAGACCATTGACCCTACCCGAGGTAATAGTAACCATAGCCTTCCTGAGAGTAAGGAACCCAACTGGGGGGTGACTCCACTCAGTCGGTGCTCCGTGACTACTCCGGGGTCCACCCAGGCCAACGACCCTCCCCGGAGGAGATAGTAGAACATGTAAAGGAAGGTAGACGAACATATATATACATAACATAAACATTCATGATCGGTTCTCCTGAACCGTCATGAATCCATAATACCCATAATCAGGTAACATGCCGGTTCCCGTAAACCGTCATGTACCGTAATAACCAACAAGGGTTCATGCCGGTTCCCATAAACCGTCATGAACCATGATACCATAACAAGGTTTCATGCCGGTTCCCATAAACCGTCATGAACCTGGGAATCCATTTAAGGTTCCTTGACCTGAAATCAAAACCGTAAAGTGACTGGGTCTCGTACCCGAACATAGGACACCAACTGGGCACCGTGCCCGGAATCTGAGGTCATATGCCCGAGACAAAACCAAATGGGTCTCATACTCGAGTTTATCATTTTGAAATCCAAATTCAGTTCATTTAAATCAATAAAGAAATACAGACCCGTATAAGCACCGTATAAGGCCGAAACCTCGAAATACGTGCTTATACGTAACCACATACAATTGCACCCATGGCATCATCAAACAAGTAATAAAACATATAATAAACATTTATGCATGCACCAATTTAGAAAACAAGGTCCACTCACAGACCGTCCGAGCTGCCGCCTCGATTTGCGTGCCATACGGCTCCCTGAGCCGATCACCGTCACCGGGACTCCCAAACCTGTCCAAATCGTAATAGAAGGTTACTAACTACTTAATTAACCTCCTACCAAAGCCCCGTAATTTTCCCGTATTTTTAACTATTTTTAATCCCGAACCTAAACCTTCCGATGCCCCGAAACATATCGAGACGGTGTCCGATCGACACGAAACCAGTCCCAAAATGTTCGTTACATCGAATAGATGATTTCGTATGTTGGAACCTTCCTCAAATTCCTCCCCACGCGCCCACACGCGCCGCCTGAAGTGGCTGCGCGTGGGAGCCACGCGCCGCTACAGTGCATCTTCTTCCTTCGATCGAACCGGTCCGAACCGACCGGTCCGGTCCGACCCCTGCAACTGGACCGGCGTAACCGGTCCAGGTCTCCGACGCCCTCATTTCTCATCCGTTTTCCTCCATTTCAATCCCTAAATTCATCTTTTAATCTTTCCTATCATTCCCAATTAACCAAACTAGCTAAAACACCCAAAATCCTAACGGTTCAAAATGGACCTCACGGTCCCTGTTTTTCCGATCATCCCACACGGCTGCTCAGCCGTCAACCCCCGTTCAAACTCATCTCTATACACCCTAAACAATCTAACAAACATTCCCTAAGCAACCAAAACGATCCATAATGTAAAACACAAATTAAAAATCGAATTTGGGCAAACCGAGTACCTCTCGGGTTTCATGGCCGCCGCCCACGGCGGCGTGGCTTCCAGCCGGCCACCAGCGTCCAGCCTTCATCCTCTCCACCTCTGGGCTTCTCGGTTCATGATCGAACAAGGTTGGATGTTTGGGTCGCACAGATGAGAGGAATGGGGTCGGGAAAATGGTTGGAGGAAAATGGAAAAATGGATGCACGGTTGAGTGTTTTGGTGCATGAGTGGGTGAGGTTGGCCAGTGGATGGGTGACAAGTGTCACTCATCCATTGGGCCTCCATTAAATATCTGGGCCCACTAGAGACAAAACTGCACTTTTTGTCTCGTAAAATGTGCCGTCATGAATAGTAACTGGGAATTTCCGTGAACCGTAACTTCGCCGTCGAACGTCCGAATTCGACGTGCCGCCTGTCTACGGATTCGTATCGTCCTTATCTACGTAACGGTCTTCGGCCCTCGGCCATCGGACCTCCCGATCAAAAAGTCAACTTTTGACCTCCTATTCACCCAAATTACCAAAATGCCCCTAAACTTCCGAATGTCATAACTTCTTCCTCGAACGTCGGAATTGAACGTGCCACCTGTCTATGAACTCGTGACGTCACGAACTACGTCACGGTCATCAGTCAAAGTCCATTTGACCACCCGATTGAAAAGTCAACGTTTTGCTACCACCAGGGGCAAAACAGTCATTTCGCATCGTTCGTCCGATGTCGCTCTACTAATCACAGATTAGCCTCACTAATCGTGATTAGTCACTAATCTAATCATGGAATTTGGGACGGGCCGTTACAGTTCGGGTTACCTGTTTAATAAACAAGTCGGGTTCGGGTTTACATATTTTGACACGATTAATAAACGAGTAGGGTTCGAGTTGAGTTTAAATAGGTAAAATAGAGTACATGACACGACACACACTCGATACGACATGACCCATTGCCAAGCCTACACATGAGGGGCTTCACGAACATTAGAGAACAATCTGCTATTACGAAGAGTAAATGACCGAAGCAAACTGTTCATTAATAATACATATAATTTTTCCCTTTTGGGGATCACCTCAGCTAAGAAGAATAGTTCCTTAAGTCTTCTATTAAGTCGATTAGTAGATTAATTATTGTATAAACACTAGTTGATTTGATAATTTATTTTTGAGAATTTGATATCTATTTTAAGCGTGAGACTCATATTTTTTTAATAAATTATATTAGCAAATAAAAAATAGAGTAAACTACTAATTAATTCTTGCCAAGATTTTATTTTACTTAAATTTTGAAATATGACAGTTCTTTGTTCTGCAGTCCTTCTACTAGTTTTTAACCATACATGCTTATTTTCATCTTCATGTACAATATACATTATTAGAATTCTGACTCTCTATCTTATAATTAAACTTAAAAATTTTTATATTTAAGCTTATATATTATAATAGATTTTTTTAAAACTAATATTAATGAAATCCGTGTTGTTTGGAATTTAACGGTAGGGTATAGAAAGTTTTAGAGAGTGGTGTTGGGGGATGTTTACGTAGGGATGGTGGTACTCATGGCTTAGGGTGTAGGGTTGAATTCTTAGAGTGATACTTATGACTTATGGTTTAGTGTTTAATTCTTGAATTATAGCACAAAATCCAAGAATTAAACCGTAAACTATAAGTAATTAATGTATTTTTTTATTATCAGATAATAAAGATTATTCAAATTTGAAGTTTAAATTAGTCCGTCCTTACACATAAGGTAGGGTTGCACAATCAAGCCCTAGGGTCACTCTAAACCCAACTGCGAAAAGCAGTAAAATCAACAATCTGCTAGTAGAATGTTTTCATAAAATAGAAGGAAAAAAAGCCACTAAATAGGGATTAAAATTTTTAAAGAATGTTTAAGTAATTATTATGATAGTAGAATTGGAAAGTTTCAAAAATATAATTAGGTGAATTTTAAATAAATATCAATATTATAAAAGATAGATAGCCTTAAAAAATAGAATGATATAATTTTCACCCATAACAATTAAATCATAAATGTATCGGTTTGATTTACACTCTTTTAAGGTTTAATCAGTCAATTAAAATTGTGATTTTTTTTTTGGGGAAATTGACAAAAATAGGGGGTTAGGCAAAAATATATTAAAAAATAGGGACCCTTAAAATGGTTTTACAAATCTATCTACTATATAACCCTTATAGTAACCACCCCACTAAGTCTGCCTTTGTTTTTCATTCAAAGTAAAAACCAAGTTATACACTTTTCCCCATTCAAAGAGAGAACCTAGAGAAAACCAACACTTCTTGTTCCAACTTTTGTTCATACTTGCAATCTCTCACGCCCTTCATCATATCTTTGCTTCTGTCTTCTCATTACTCTCGCTCATCCTCATCCACAACCGTGATTGTTAAAGTGAGTTCATCTCTCATCTTTCTAATCTATAATTTGTGCCTTAATTATTAGTTTGGGTGTTTTGTGCTTAGTGAACTTGTTTAAATATGTGTTGGGAAATCCAAATATGAAAGCAAATAATCAAATAAGGAGTGAGTAAGGATAATTTGAAGGTGTAAGTCTGGAAAAATGAAGTTGGGTTGAAGGCAATAGAAACCATTTTCAGATATGGAGATCTGCAATTTTCGGTTCGATAGTAACCCTATAGTCCAATAGTTTTATAGTACCCATATACTGCAGTAGTCTGATAGTGCCTATATAGTCCAGTAGTCTTCTAGTGCCCCAACAATAATGCCGTTTACTTATAGTATTGTAGTGAAGTTTAACTTGAATGTAATAAATATTATTGTATGAAATCTCAGGAATGTAATCAGTTGCAGTTATGATTTGTTTCAATGGAAAATGGTTGAGGTGTGGAAAGTAGTACACATATGAAGGGGGCAATATGAAAAGCATTATAGTACCAAGGTCTACAATGTTTGTTAAACTTATAAACCGTGTTCGTCTTATTTCCCAGCCAAAGAATCATGTTGAATCGCTCAGATTGAAGTTCTTAGTTCCTGTAACATTCATCGAATACAAGCATATTAAAATTGTGGATGATGATGATGTCTAATATCTCTTGAGGTATTCTAGTGAGACCATATGATCCAAAGTTGTGTCTTTACTAGTTAGTAGAAAAGAAACAGAAGTGCAAAGTGGTATAGAGGTGAATTTAGCTCCAAATACAAATGACATAGATGAGAGTAGTCAAGTTATCCACGCGAATACAAATGGGGTTCCACATCAAAGATAGGAGTTGAGAATGATGAGCTTAGGATTCCACATCGAAGACACATGTTTAGGTTCATGTCATATTTGTTATTGGACCTTAGATTGTGTGCTAGTCATCATTTTTTGAAGCTCTTTGTAAGCCATATGTTTCCTCAATGTTAGACTGGGCCATGTAATTTTAGATTATAACATTGGATGTGTTTTAGTTTCAACCAACGATAATTTTATGTATTATCCTGAATGCTTTTTCAGAGGATGCTACTTGTTGTCCTCATAGTCCAGTAGTGTCCCTATAGTCTGTTCAGTGCTATTTCTTTAATTTCTCACTCACACAAAGCTATATTTTTCAACAACAATACCAATTAATTGAAGGATATGAATGAACAAAGGACACTATCAGATTGTGAGTTTGAAAAAAAAGAAGATATCATTCTCATATCTAAGTGGGTCTTACTTTCAAATTGAGTATAAAAAACCTCGAGTATTAAATATCAACTCAACATATCAAGTATCAAGTATCAAGTATCAAATGTAGCAATAATATGCTAAATAAGCAAAAAGAAAATAGGTCCATAATTCATACACTTAGCAATGAATTCACTAATAAAAAGTCAAGACCAAATCAGTCTATTAGACCCTTTTCTTCCTCACTCTTCTTAAGTTATTGGCACTCTGATCTATCATGAACATAAAACAAAATTTCAAAATTTTGAGGATTCTCCCATCTCAAAATGAAGAACCCAAAGATTGTTGAATACTTCAATTGGTACTTCTTGACCTTCCTTTTTTCCAAAGATTTCGTGCCCGAAGTAATAATTGACAACTTGATTATTCTTGAAAGGAACTTACTATAAATGAAAATGTAACGACCCGAAAATTAAAAAAAAAAATTTGGAAAATTTGAAGGAAATGACGATTTTGCCCCTGGTTATAAGGGCCAAAGGTTGACTTTTTGACCGGGACTTTGTTTGAACTTTCCATAAGTATCGTTGGATAGGTCTTGAGACGCTGAATCTATAGACAGGCGGCATGCGTCAATCGGATTTCGGATGACAAAGTTATGAGTCTAGATACATGAAGGGCATTTTGGTAATTTGTTATTGCATGGGCAAAATGGTAATTTAGGGCAGAAAGGTGAATTGGATAAACAATAGGCTGATTCAGCCATGATTAAATGACTCAGTGAGGTACTTAAGTGACATCTGTCACTTGGTGAGAGAGATTAGTGGCCTGGATTACTATTTGATCTGTGGATAGAATATGTGTACTGGAAGTGTAACAAAACCGTGTGTGTGTTTTGAAGGAAGAACAGAGACCTCGACATACCCAGACAAAGCCATCAAAAATTCGCCTCTAATCGATCAAATTGAGAAAGATAAGAGGATTGAAGGAAGAAAAACGAGAAAGATTGAGATTGTGACAGAAAACCCAGAACCTGGAGCTTGGGGGATATGATTGTTAGTTGTTTTTACGGTAAGCCAGCTTCTCGGATGCGACTGAGCCTGGATGTACCACTTGGATGTGTCTGGGCCTGGGGATGTATTTTCTCAGATGTGACTGAGCCCGAGGGTTGAGCCCAGATGTGTCTGATCCCGAGAATGTGGCTGGATATTGGCCTACGCGTAGTGTATATGTGATTGTGTGATTGATTATGCACTTGTGAGTAGTGCTATTTGCTGTTGATTTTGATTGCGTACTGATATTGAGTACGGGGTTTTGGTCTTTGTGGCCAGGTTAATGTTTTCACATGTTTGGTTTGAGAGCCAAGATTTGATACGTTTCATGTGATTTGGTTGGAAAGCCAGTGATTGTTATTCATACGTTTTACTCTATGCATGCATGTTTGTGAAACTGGAGGGTAAGAATGTAATTTGATAAATGTATTTCTAAAAATTTGTTTTGTCCACTCACACCTTTTCTGTTTTATTGACCCTCCAGGTCGTGGCGCGATGATCGAGGCTGATCGGGAGGTGGAGGTATGAGTGGCACATGTGCAGTTATCCCTTGTTTGGGTAGTACTGAGGGTAATTTCGTAACTTCAGTTGACTTGTCAGACAGGAGTAAGACTGGACATGATTATCAAAGTCCTTCGGGGACGGGTCCTGTCAAATTGGTATCAAAGCACTAGGTTACTGATTTTGTTCCCACATCATGCCTCCGAAACGTAAGCCTCGTGCGTGACCTGGTAGTGAGACGGGTATACGAGGGTATACGAGACCTCGTGATAATTCTCGAAATGAGATTGACCCTGGATTGGGGGTCAGATGTTAGTCAGTGTACACTATGAACTACTAACTATTAAACACGGATTTGTGTGGGTCCCAAGAATGAACGAGCATAGAGGTTAGAAAGGTAGCACAAATGGGTAGGTTGGACCCGGAATGAGATTCTTCTCAGTGGATTCCTTAAGTGGAATGTATGTTTAACGAGTCTAGAATGTGATGGGATATCCCTTAGTCCTTATAGGTCGCATAAGATGTGGTTCACTAGCGGAAATTGCTCGGTGACCGGGTATGCCAATGATGGCATGGATGAATGTTATGAGGTTGGACTCAAAAGGAGTCAAGATTGGACTCGAGAGGAGTCGAGACAGGAAAATGGGACTCAAAGTGAGTCAAGAGATCAGTTAGGACTCGAGATGAGTTATGGTAATGTATCAGGGCTCGGGATGAGCCTTAAAGGTTGCAATATAACTATGGTTTTTGACACGGTCGACCCTTAATTGAGGAATGTTTGGCACCTGGAATGCCAAGGACTAGTATAAGGCGAGATACTGATGGGTTATGAATTTATGGATTGGTGTTGTTTAACCTTGTTTATTGGACTTATAGATTTGGATGGGTCGTGTCAATTTCACTTAATGATTAAAGGTTCGGGCAGAGACCCATAGTACACAGAGATTTGGACTTAGGAGATGGTCCAGTTCAGTGGGACGCCAGTTGGGTCCACTGAGAGATGAAGTGCTAAGGTTAATTGCTCAGTAATGCTCATGATTGTGGCTCATCTGGTCACATCCTCAAGAAAGGTCTTAAAGTGATATGGTGCCATTGGGGTGCAATAGAGCATGGATTGGCTCCTGTAATGATGGTTGATGTGACAGGCGAGTGAAGAGTTGGTGGGGCCCATGATGGACCACAAGGGTGTGGTCGGATTGGGACCACATGCCAGTTACTAGCAGGAGATCTGAGTAGCCCCTAGAGTAATGACCCAAATATCTATTACTTGTGGTCATGACGTATGTATTCGGTAGGTCCCGGGCTATCCACTCTTCCATGTCTTGAGATTGTATATTGGACGAATATGGTGATTGGTTAAGGTATGGAAGTCGGTGAGCCGACTAGAGCTACGGATGTGATAAAATTGATGAAATTTATGTCGTAACCTTGGTAATTATATATGGTGAAATTGGTGAGACCTAAGGGGGGTAAACCTATCGCTGTGATGCTACCCAGGATGACAGGTGTTATTCGCCTAGTGGTTGACCAAGGGTATTCCTGGACTTTGGATTGGTTGATGACTCATGATACCTCTATCGAGTATGTCGATTAGAGAGGGATATGTGGATTCCAGGATTACCAGAGGTTATCTTTCAGGGAGACTCGAGGATGCTACCCTCTAGAATGATATCGAACCTCACAATTGATGGAACTCTATAGGATTGGAGTGGTACATGATTTTGATCATTTGGACTACTGGAGTCCAACTGCAGGATCATACTTGGTGTATGATGTTGGATGGAGTCGAGGTTAAGGAATGGATATGATTTACGATATCGTATGAATGATTGTACTGCGTGCCAGTTATTAGCAGGAGGTAGGCATCAATGAGGCCTATGATGATAAACACAATAGAAGGGAAGGTTCAATTCGTGATATTGAGTGACCCTGGGAAAGGGGTAGAATGTGATTGACTTAACGAAGGGAATAAGTTCCCGATTTATTGGACCTTATGAGGTTATTGGCCTGGTGGTCTGGTGGCCTATGCGTGGTGATTTAAGCCATTGTACCATGTCATGAGTGGATGACAAGTGATTGGGATAATGATACTGATACTTGTGAGTTCTAGATTGTGTATACTCGGCCGTTGAGCATGGGTCCGTATTCCGAGTGGGCTTGGATATGACTGTCTGTGGGGCAGGGGTTAATAGAGGAAATTGTCTTGATATTGACCCAAGGATGAGGACTGATTTGTCTCGTTTCTATAAGTTTTGATTATGCTTTCTATTCGGTTGAATCGGAAGGCTATGCAGTTGATTATGTTTCTGGTTCACATACATATTCCTCGGGAGAACTATCATGGTATCTACTCATTGGAATTTTGAGGACGAAATTCTTTAAAGAGGGGGGTAGGTTGTAACGACCCGGAAATTCGGAAAAGGAACATTTGGAAAATTTGAAGGAAATGACGATTTTGCCCCTAGTTATAAGGGCCGAAAGTTGACTTTTTGACCGGGACCTTGTTTGGACTTTCCGTAAGTACCGTTGGATAGGTCTTGAGACGCTGAATCCGTAGACAGACGGCATACGTTAATCGGAGTTCGGATGACAAAGTTATGAGTATAGATATATGAAGGGCATTTTGGTAATTTTTTATTGCAGGGGCAAAATGGTAATTTAGGGCAGAAAGGTGAATTGGATAAACAATAGGCTGATTCAGCCGTGATTAAGTGACTCAGTGAGTTACTTAAGTGACATATGTCGCTTGGTAAGAGAGATTAGTGGCCTGGATTGCTATTTGATATGTGGATAGAATATGTGTACTGGAAGTGTAACAAAACCGTGTGTGTTTTGAAGGAAGAACAGAGACCTCGACATACCCAAACAACGCCATTAACAATTCTCCTCTAATCGAACAAATTGACAAAGATAAGAGGATGGAAGGAAGAAAAACGAGAAATATTGAGATTGTAACAGAAAACCCAGAACCCGAACTCAACCCTTCGAACATTCGAATTGATCAAAATTCGAATTTGAAACTCTGAGCCATAAACACTGAAATTGGCCTTAGATTAAGCCTCATGAGCTCAAGACGAGTCGAACCCAATCAAGAACGACGACAATTGGTGTCGTTTTGGCCTAGAACAGACATGGTGGAAGTCGAGAAATCACGAGCTTGAGTTGAGTAATTGAGGGTAAGGTTTTGTGAAATTGATTGGGAATTCGTGTTCATATGGATCCTAAGCTACTTCGTAATCGATCAGAATCGATAATTGGACTCAATTTTGGTAGAATTAAAATTTGAACCTTCGACTATTGACTTATGAATTGATTGGTTACAATCATGATTTCAATGAATTGAGTTTACAGAACTTAAATTGAGGTCATTTTAGTGAGATTCGATGAAAGAACAAGTTGAATTAACATCGAATTGATGAAGTTCTTATCGGGTTGCTTTGCGGGCTAACAGGTCGAATTTGCAGGAAAATGGGCAGAGACGATGAATAGTACCAGGTACTGTGGCAACGTGTGGGCTCGATTCCCGAGGTGAGTTCAACATGACTTTTTTCCTATTTAATGTAACGAACATTTTGGCACTGGTTTCGAGGAAATCGGATACCGTTTCGATAGTGTTTTGTGTATCCAAAGGTTTAATATAGGTTTAAAATACGTATTTAAATCCCAGAAAAATTGGAGAAAATTATATGAGGTATATTGGAATGTTAGTAACCCTCGATAATGATTTTGGACAGGAATGGTGACTTCTGGAATTTATGAAAAAACGTGCAGCTCGGAAAGCGAGTGATATGAACGGTGTGTGAGTGGACGTTTATTTTATAAACTGTTATGCATGCATAGTTAAATGTTTTACATGATTGATTGCATGATTTGAATGGCAATGATGTCATGGTGATTTGGCATGATTATTTGTGATTTAATGATTATTTTAATCGATCTTTCGGGCACGTTTTACGAGGAATGTGCAAATGATATTTTGGGCTAGGCCCGGAGTCAAAAAGGTTTCAAAAATGATATTTTGACTTAATTGGTGAGTCAAGGATGATTTCTGGATTATTTTACTGTTTTCAAATGAGATTTTACGGATTTCACATGTAAATGGTATTTGGGCTTGAGACCCGGTCAGAAATGATTTTGATTTGGTTTAAAGTCAAGGATTTGATTGAAATGTTTTGGGATGTAATCTCGGGATGGTTTTCATTGTGATTGTGAGTGCCCAGACGGTTGAAGTTAGGGGATCACCCAGACGACCGGAGCTTGGGGGATATGATTGTGAGTTGTTTTTACGGTAAGCCAGCTTCTCGGATGCAACTGAGCCTGGATGTACCACTCGGATGTGTCTGAGCCTGGGGATGTGTTCACCCAGATGTGACTGAGCCCCGAGGGTTGAGCCCAGATGTGTCTGATCCCTAGAATGTGGCTGGATATTGGCCTATGCGTAGTGCGGATGTGATTGTGTGATTGATTATGCACTGTGCTATTTGCTGTTGATTTTGATTGCGTACTGATATTGAGTACGGGGTTTTGGTCTTTGTGGCCAAGTTAATGTTTTCACATGTTTGGCTTGAGAGCCTAGATTTGATACGTTTCATGTGATTTGGCTGGAAAGCCATTGATTGTTATTCATACGTTTTACTCTATGTATGCATGTTTGTGAAACTGGAGGGTAAGAATGTATTTTGATAAATTTATTTCTAAAAATTTGTTTTGTCCACTCACACCTTTTCTGTTTTATTGACCCTCCAAGTCGTGGCGTGATGATCGAGGCTGATCGAGAGGTGGAGGCATGAGTGGGCACAGGTGCGGTTATCCCTTGTTTGGCCAGTACTGGGGGTAATTTCGTAACTTCAGTTGACTTGTCAGACGGGAGCAGGACCGGACACGATTATCAAAGTCCTTTGGGGACGGGTCCTGTCACAAACGTAAGGATGTCAAGTCTTGCTATTTAGGACAAAATAACAAGAAATCCATACAATTTTTAGGCAATCTAGAGCAGCTCTGGTATAAAATGAAATCAACAGTTCACCCGAATCAAGAAATACGTTTCCGATGGATATAAAATCAAATGTAATCTGATGGAAGAGGTGAATATAAAATTCAAGCGAGGATATGCGTTTCCATAAGTACAAAAATTTTAGGACTCATCTTAAAAATGACTACAATGCACCTTAAGTGACAACCTTCTAAAAACAACTATTAATATCTTGGTTTTGGACAGAAGCAGCTTGCTTTAGTATGGGTACATGATGAGGACCTATGCCAGTTTCTATGTCAGCAAAGAGAACACAACTTTACACTAGTAAAACTTTGTTGCTGAGTGGAGAACAACAAAGGAAAAAAAGAAGAAGCATGTTCTACTTCACCTTGAGCCAGTAAAAGCTAACCTGTAATGAATGTATGAAGTAGTATAAAAAAATGCATGATCTAAAATACGGAAGCTTTCAACAGAAAAGATTTGCGCCTATCTCAAAAACAAACATTGTGAAACTAATTGAGAATTATAAGACCCATAATAGCATATGCAAGCTGAATATTTATTATCGACAGAAACCAGTAATATTCAGAATATAAATTGTGAACACGAAGAAACTTTAAGTACCATAATACATGACACAAATTTCTTTGGTCCCATACTTCACTATTTATGGCAGAAGCAAGGAGTATATTAGACCAGTTATAATATACTCAAAGATTCCACAACAAGCAGTTTCTACGATTAAAAATTATAAATTACAAGCACACCGTCCATCCTAAATCCAGAAAAGTCGTAAGCCTTTGGGAAACTCAGCTCTCAATCTCATCATGAATACATCAGAAGTTCTTAGTACGTAGCAATGGAATCTTTTTTCAGAATATGTTCAAAGTGAAGAGGGCATGTTGTATCGACACCTTTCCCAACCTAGGTAGAAGGTTCATGAATGTCAATTCTTGACACCTTGTTGTAAAATTTTGTTTCTAAAATAAAATGCTCCTCATTTTCTCTAAGTTTAGTCTCAATTTTTCAGAGGTAGGTGCAGTACACCCCTAAAGCATTGTTTGAAATACCTCTGATAAAATGATCATCCTTGTTTGAAATACCTATGATAAAATGATCATCCTTGTTTGAAATACCTTTGATAAAATGATCATCCTTGTTTGAAATACTCCCTCTGCAACATAACCAATTAAAAAGTAAGCGTCACATTCATCATTTTGCTTTAGAGAAGTTCATACAACATGATCATTCGCAATTATGTTTCATTATTAAAAAACAATTTACGCACATTACTCAGCAACTCAAACAATCTTGCCATGAATTAAAAACCTTAAGAATTTATTAACCATAAGTCCATAACAAGTACTCAAAGTTGAAAAATCTTTAAAAAGCATGAAAGGTGAATCGTGATAATGAGCCAGGGATCGAGAGAGTCTTGCTCGGCCTTGAGAATGTCGATGATATCATTAGCCTATTTAGGGAGCTAATCCAGAACCACCCTCACTTCTTCCTCTGAATTATGCACTGGTACGTACAAGCACGCCATTGATTCTCCAAAATCACCAAAATCTAGATGATATCGTTAGCTACTTTTGAGAAGATGGACACACCTGATGGAGGAGAAGAAGGTTTGCCTGATTTGGAGAAGAAATGGTCTATTCTTTTTTCTGAAGGCTTTACGAGTTTCTGGGGAGGTGAAGCACAAAGGAAAGAGAGATTTGGAGTTAGGGTGTAATGCTCCAGAACTTTGAGTAGAGTTGAAATGACAATTTTGCCCCTTAAAAGTAAAAAAGTTAACTTTTGAACAAAACGTCAAATGTTAACTTTTTGTTCCTGAGATCTTGTGGACATATCGAGAGGACCATTAGGAAGGTCTCAAGCTCCTGAGTACATAAACAGGCGGCACTTCAAAATCGGAGTTCGGATGGATTTGTTCTAAAATGATCAAGGCATTATGGTAATTATGGCCTAAAAGGGTAATCTTGTAATTTCACATTTGGACATGTGAAACATGTGTTGGTCTAGAAGGTTCTTCAAAAGTCTCCCACTCTCTCTCGCTGACTTATTACACACACACATATATATATATATATATATATTGACAGGACCCGTCCCAATCCCTCTAGATTAACGTGTAACGTGCCTGCTCCCGTCTGCCACTGCGTGTCAGACCAGTGATAAACTCGTCACCCGCTCGGAGTCCATTAGAGTACGACAAGATCGGCGATAGCATGTGATGTCTCGATCTCTGCTACAACCTGCATCCGCTAGCAACTTGAAGGGTATTAAAACCATAAAAGTTATGAGTGAACAAAACAACAGTTTATAAAAATCATTTATCTCGAAAAAACAGTTATACCCTTCACGTAAAAGCATGCATGCATCATAAAACAGTTATTTCAAATACTTTCTCGGAAGCAAGACGTATTGTTTCTCAAATCATAGCACAGTGAAAAATGCTTCTCAATCGAAGTTAGTATCATAGTAGGGTCTTAGCCCAAAAACCGAATCGTACAGGGCCTCCACCCAAAACCAATTAGGCAAACCAGAACGAAACCTCGACCCAAAACATTGAACACGTAGGAACACATCCCCTGGGAACTCATCCCCTGGGAATTCATCCCAATGTCAGTCATGATTCTAATCCTAGCACATGTACATAAAACTCAGGACCGCTCACAATTCTAGTATGTCGTCGTGAACCAAAACAAAGGCAAACTTAGTGGGGCAGTTACTATAAGAGTTATATAGTAGGTAGATTTATAAAACCATGTTATAGATCCCTATTTTTAAATACATTTTTATCTAACCTTCCATTTTTATCTAACCTTACATTTTTGTCAATTTCCCTTTTTTTTAATCTGTTCAATTCAAATTGCGATGTGAAAAACAAAATGGGATGGGCCACGGACCCCGCGGCCCCACCCTTAGGAATTAAAGAAACTATCCATTACCAAAAAAACAAAAACAGAAACAGAAACTAGTCCATGTCCATCAAAATATCAAGCGACCCGACCCAAATCCAACCCGACCCGTAATTAACTATCTTGCGGATTACCCACCAAACACCACTTGTCAATCAATCACCCGTTCAAAATTGCTTTCAACACACGGGATAAGCCTTCCTTCTCGTGGACCTCTATCTCTCTCACACTTTTCCCCCAAAATAATTTATAAATTAAAATCCTAAAACCCACCAAATTTTTTCTCCCTCTCCGTTAATGCTATACATTTTCCCGGAAATTTTCCAACTCTAGATACTCTCTCTCCTTTAAATGGCGGCCGTTACTTCTCTGTCTTTCTCGGCACTCAGTCAATGGTCTGATAGAAAATCCGTCGTCTGCTCTACTCGGAATTTGGCTTCGAACGCCGACGGTACCCGATTCCGTACGAGCATTGCCTTCCATTATGGTGGTCTGCGAGCATCGGCTTCGACCTCTCGGATGGTTGTTCGTTGCATGTCAGCTGCTTCAGGTGGGCTTTTTCTTGAAAGCTTTATTCATTTCAGTTCATTATTATTGTTTAGCGTTGCTGCATTTTCTCAAGAACTTGAAGACGCTTAAATTTATCTGTTGTACGGTAGAGTTCATGGAATTTCTTTTATTTTTGTACGATTAACATTGTATTTTATCTGAATTAGCTTTAACATTATTTTTTTCCGAAGTAGTGCCATTTTGTTTCGGATATCAAGGAAGTTATTTTACAGATACTGATCATTGAAAAAAAATTGTTTTTTTTTTAAAAAAAAAATTATCTTGTTTGATCATGTGTAAGAACACTAATGAAACTAAATCTTGAGCTGATTGTTGATATTATCGAAAGTTCCAAACTCCTTTTGGTTTCGATTCAATGTGCTTGAATTCTATCAGAGTTATGTTAGTTTGATTTTGCTGCACCCAGTTTCTTATTTGTTTAGTTTGCTTATTTGATGTGCAGTTGCGCCAACCGTGGCTGACACCAAGTTGAATTTTCTTAAGGCGTATAAGAGACCGATCCCAGGCGTTTACAACACTGTGCTTCAGGAGCTGATTGTCCAGCAACATTTGGTGAGATACAAGAGGTCATACCGGTATGATCCCGTGTTCGCCCTTGGTTTTGTCACTATATACGATCAACTCATGGATGGATACCCCGGTGATGAGGATCGAGAGGCAATCTTTCAAGCATACATTAAAGCGTTAAATGAGGACCCAGAGCAGTATAGGTTTGCCATTTGTTTTTTATTTTCTTTGGGACTCATTTTCCATGTTTTTATTTCCTTGTGTAACTGTTTGGAAATTCAGAAATGTGTTACGTAAACTGTGACAAATTGACAATCACAAATTTGAGGTCTAAAATATAAAAATAGAGTAAACAGGTAAGCTAGTAATGAACTAAGAATTGTTTTATGTTACAGAAGGTCCTAGACACATTGACGAAAGTATCAGTTTTGGTGTTGGAAAATGAAAGGAAAAGTACTAGCGATAAGATGATTTAGAAATTCCTAATTTGTTTAAGTGTTCTATCATTTTGTTTATCTAGAGAAGTTCAAGTAGTATGATAATTTTTTTTAATAGTTACAAACTTATTTTTAATGTTGGACCACCGAAATTTTCCTTCTTTTTCCTATGCCTTTCTGATTATAAACTGAGTGAATAAAAGGAACTTCTTTACACTACAAATGTGTCATACTGATTATGACTGACCATGATGATTCATTTATCCTTCCTCTTTAGAAGCTTAATTTGGTAAGAACACAATTTTTTATCTGTTACTGTTAACATTTCTACTGCAGCCTGGTTTTGAAAAATTTCCTTTGCATATGATCAATCTCTTTTTTATATATTTGAGAAAAGTCTCTACCTTTACTAGATAAGTTTCCATGCTAAGCACTACAGAAATGATGCACGAAAGTTGGAAGAGTGGGCTCGGGTACAAACTTCCAGTTCATTAGTTGAGTTTCCATCCAAAGAAGGAGAAGTTGAAGGAGCACTGAAGGACATTGCAGAAAGGGCAGCAGGCAAAGAAGGTTTTAGCTACAGTCGTTTCTTTGCTGTTGGGCTTTTTCGTCTTCTTGAGTTGGCAAATGCAACTGAACCAACAATATTAGAAAAGGTTAGACTTCCCAGTCGTATCAACATTACAACTCAGATGATTGACTTTCAGCCAAGTGCTTAGTTCACTACATCATGTGTAGGTTTGAGTTAATGACTGTTAGATCAAAGGTTGAGTGACCTTGCATGACGGTAGTAGGAGTCAATAGATTACTTACTAGATACATTGTCATGTTCATCTTAATTTGGGAAAAAATATCTTGGCCCTATGCATATCGAAGCAGCTAGATCCCTCAAAAGCACGAGACTATTTGGGGAAACCTAAGTTGCGGTTTGCAAAATTCAGGTCCAGCAACTTCAATCATTTATTTCTGGCTGTGTCAGATGATGCTTTAAGATTTACTATTAAAAAATAAAAAAAGTAATGATGTTGTATGTGCTTAGATTCTTTTCCAAGGTGCAATACTTGACTAATATAAACTATTTTACGTTTTATTATAGCTGTATGGGTGTGCTTGGGATTTGGCTCTTAAATTCCTTCTAGGCCAGAGTTGAAAGGTTTTAGCTCAAAATGACATTATGACTGATGTATATCCAACATCTATCTATATTTAGCTAAAACAGCTGAAAGTTTTGGGAGTTAAAAGCATGCAAAACAATGAGCTTTGATTGTTACTTTTGAAGGGGTGTCATATTTAAATGGTTGTTGTGTTTGTGTGAGATAGCAATATTTGAGCATTTACACTTTGGTTGCTGTCCAATAGTTATGTGCAGCCTTAAACATTGACAAAAGAAGTGTGGACCGAGACCTTGATGTGTACCGCAATCTGCTTTCCAAGCTGGTTCAGGCTAAGGAACTGCTAAAGGAATACGTGGCCAGGTAATAAATCTAACGGCATTATTGAATTCATAGCCCTACATATCATAGATAATTTAGGCATCATAATCCTCAAAGTTTGAACCTTTTCCTTCTGAACATAATCGTATAGATCAAAATTTGTAACATCAGCATGCATGAATGATATGTAATCGTAGAGATTTTTTAGTCTGGTAATAAGATGTCTCTACTCTAATCAAATTTCTTTCAACATCCACAAATTGAAGTTTAAACATCAAACCGGTGGTTAATCCCCTTGACCTTCTAAAGCTAGCTTTAGATCGATTATCTGTACACTGAACCTCTTAGGAATGAATTAGGGTTTATGATTCACAAAAGACGAAGAAGCTTTTGTTCTTATTGTTGTCCGATGGGCAACCATAGTAATTCAATGCCATGATTTTTGTCTTTCAGGGAAAAGAAGAAAAGAGAAGAAAGAGCCGAAACACAGAAGGCCAATGAGGCTGTTACAAAGTGTTTGGGAGACTTCCAATTTATCCGCCAGTAGTTGGAGTGGCGGCTCCTTCAAAGCTGATCACACCGCGAAGCTGCAGATCCCCGTATGTTTAATGTTTTTGAGGTAGAGTTAAGAGTTTCTACACTTAGGCATGCACCTTTCATCAACTTAACTTATAGATTTGCAGTTAGTGTACTTGGTTGCAATGGTGATCCAGCAACAGCCTACACATGTCTACATATATGTTTCTGATTATTATCTTTTGCTTAAAAGAAAATGTATTATAGCTTGTAACGATAATCTCTCAATTTGCAATACAAATATTTGCCTTCATTCGCATAAATTGATCATTTACAGCTGCATAACAATACTTAACAAAGAATATACAGACGTAAAGATCTTCCATGGATCATGGATGCACTCAAACTGCGGGAAATATTACTAAGCTAATATGAGAACGAAATTCGGCGATGATTACGATGGGACATACAAAAGAATCGCTTGATTAGTGGTTAACTAAGGTTAGAAATATCAATCCCTTCTGGGAGTTTAAACGTGTCTGCTGCACCAAACTTCCTATACTCTGCTGCTTCATTAGCTTCGTCATCGTCCCATTCCTCCTCCACGGCTCCGTGGCAGCTAGGTGACGTGGGATTGAAAACGCTTTTTGCAATGCATCCGTGGGTAGCAAGAATGTTGACCTGGCGAAGGTAAGAGATTTCGACCATCACAGTATCGTCATCAACTGGGAGGGGTTGCTTCCAGGGCTCCCCATCGATCCTCATGAAGGTATGATCAATTGCACCCTTGTGAAACTCAAAGCGGATTCGGCGCACCTATCACCAATAAGAATAGCATAAATTAATTTAAGATACAAATACTGGATACGGGAAGGGGTGATTATGGAAAAATAATTTCAGGTTGATCAACATTCATTTCATTTTCTTACTTGGGCAAGACGAGTCCCGTGTCCCTTTGGTGCAAGCAAAACAAGCCCATGCCAAGCATCTCTAAATCCAACGACCTCAATGAGACCATCATCGACAAATGCCGAAGTAAACTCTCCCTGAATTTGGAGTTCAGTATTTCATTACTAAAAATATCAGTTTTACTATTTATGAAGAGGGGGAAAAAAGAGCGAAAATTGTGAACTGACATTACGCCTCCTTCTACATGGCGTTCCCCATGGATTTAATCCACCAGAAAAGCTAGGCAAATTGAGGCACACTATTGACTTGATGCTGTACAACGAAACCGGCATTATAAAGCATAATTGGATATTATTTTGTGAAACAAAATCAAACAGAAACCATCAGGTAAGAGTGAGAAGAGAAACATAATATCAAATAACTAGTGTTCCGATGAAAGTGACATTGGCAAACAAGTACCAATCAGGAACTGAAAACTTTTTTAGCATAGGATATAGTCGGGATGGAGCTTTTTCTCAAAGGAACCAGAAAAATGACTGTCAAATTGCAGCACTTCCCATGAATCTGGGATCAAGCAAGCTGAACTCAATAATAATAGAGACAACAATGTACCTTTGAGGAATTTGGAGATCTTCCCATTGACCTTGGGTTTTCATGACCTTCAATTTGCAAAATTGCATTATGTTCCTATTTCAAGAGATATAATTAATTTCACATTCACCGAACAAGGTGCTAGCAAGTGATGCATCGCTGGATGGACCAACTGAAAATGCTCACCTGGAAGTAGAATGAGAAAGAGAAGCAGAAAACCAGCCTTGCTCACGGGTAATCTTTGCATACGCACTCTATATTTGGATTAAAGAAAAGAACACAGGATTAAGTAGTGTTTCTTCTCTCTGTGTCAGAAAGTGCACGTGAAGATCAAGTTAAACTGGATGAAAAAAATTCCATAACATCTTGATCCGAGCAGTTTTAACTTTTCAAGAAACCAAGCAGTGTTACCTTATATAAATAACATATTGATAATTCATAAGAGGAAAATGTGGGTGAGATTGCAGGCATAATACTAGGAAGTTCATGAATTCATTCTTCTGAAAAATAACAGAATTAGAAACCTAAGACTATTTCACTTGTTTAAGTGCAAATTTGGCCATTCATGTTAGCATCTTGCTATCTAGGGTGCAATTACCTCATCTGAGAAAGGGCCACAATGGAGTTAGTAATAGCCGGAATTTTTTCACTGGTGTATGATCAAGTTTATGAATGCGTAAAAATTCATTTGTTGAGGTTCTTGTGCACTTTAAAAGTTCAAGACTGCTCTCTGTTTAACACCTAAAGTGGATAGCACCAACTAAGATTGGTAAAGTATAACCCAACTTCAAGCTTTTTGCATTTAATATAATAATTAAGCTACAATGACTTTTCATAATTTGACTACATTATGTCCATGCATGATAATAAGGTTTTGAGGGAAGTTTCAACCTGATTAGATAACTGATTTTTAAACTTTTCGGGATGCAGCTTTCGCTCGGTATGAAAGGCATATGATACTTGAGCATCCATCCCTAAAGACAACCATAAACATGTGGAGTTCCTTTCAGAAAGCACAGTAAGTAAAATCAATAATTATGTATTAGATACCATAGGGGGAGAGTGGGGAGTAGACAGGATCACGTGACAGGATTCAAAGGAAAGAACTCTTACCCATACTGAAATAGTTCCAGAATCCACCACGAAATGTATGGCAACCTTCCTGCAAAACACCCAAACATGTCTATAACAAGAAAGAGGGGATCTTTGAGCTTTCAACTGAGGAATTCCCAGCATTTTAAAATTTTGAAATGACAGTTCTTTTAAATTTCTTGGTATCAGTTGATTATATTTTCTTGATTGCACCTTCATAATTTGGGTAGAGAATGAGTGCTTAGAAAAAGTGCATAAAATTTGAAAAGGTCATATAGGTTGAAGGAGACAACACATAAGAATTAGAGCCCAGTAAGAAATCAGGTCATTTTTCAATATGCTAGTGATTGAAATACTGAGACATCTAAGACCAATGTAAAACCATTAAATTTGAAATCTATATGCAGTAGATTTGTTCTTCAGCAAAAAATAGGTACTACCGAGAAGCTGGCCCAGCACCTGAAAGATAGCTTGAATAAATTTGCAAAGTAACTGATTTTATCTGCCTGCCAGCCTATGGACCTAAGTTCTTTTGGGTACTAAAAAATACGTCAGGATTAGGTTATATTGAGTAAGAGGATAACTACCACGTTCATCTCGTTTGAATCAGAGACACGGCCAAATGCGTGCAAAGAATGTGGTAGCTCAAGAGGTGCAATGGGATCACATGCCCCGTCTTTTGGAGTCTTCATCCTCATGAGGATGTGCCAGCTAGATCAGAATAAAGATGAATAGAAAATCAGAATTTTCATTTATTAAAGAAAAAAACCAAAAAGGAAAAGAAAAAGAAAAAGCAACCACCCAAGAGACCTGATTCATCTAGAAACAGAACTATGAATCTACACCACTTCGCCAATATACAAAAATTTTAAGTGGACAAAGAAAGGATGATGACTGTTAAACCTGTCTATTTTCATTTCCTTGGCTTTCTTTACTTGATCCAAAAATGACTTCACAGATGGAGGATCTGTCCCGGGGTTCCTCTTCCCCTGCAACAAGAAAAAAAAAACTGTTACAAATGCACAGAAGTTACTTGGCTCAAATTGTTCATAATTTTCCCCACTTCGAGACATGAGCATAATCACAGTTAACTTGTGACTGCCAATGTAATGTACAAGCATTCGGTTTGCATGCATGAAAACTCAACCACTCATTCCAATATGATATAGTCAATCAAAACCATAAAGCCATCGGCAGAAAAAAATTCCTTACCCAGCCAAATGCAAATGGGAGATTGTTTCCGGTGCCCAATGGTACTGTTGCTATTGGAGGTGAATGAGATAATTTGAGATCAGAAACAACTCCAAGAAGCCAGCCAGCAGTTCCATCACCACCTGCAACCTAGAGGAGCTTGGTACATGTCAAAATCATGAAAGAGTAACAACACACAAGGTCATGAAAGTCTACAAATTCACACCATTTATGTTGATTATATTTGACTCACAATTATTCTCAATCTCTCTTGTATCTTTGTAGCAAATGCATCCCCATTGTGCTTGAGCTTTCCAAGATTGGCATAGATTCGAACCAGCACCTTATCAGGAGCCTCTTTCCCCAAATCATATACCTAAAAATTAGAAAGTATAATAAGGTCAGGCTCACAAAATTTGGAGCTAAAATGCATAAGTAATAATGAACCAAAAATTCAAAATAAAAATTTAACATTTGACTCCACAGAAAATACCTGATATTCATTGAGGAGGGAACGGTAAGTCACAAGAAGATTCCCACCTAGCTGACCACCACTTCTGGAGTTGATAAAAACCAAAACTGGGCACTGGGGCACATCAGCGGGCACATATTCACTCTTTGATTCAGGCACTAGCACATAATTGGGAATTTGGAAATCTTTCAAGAACTCCTCCCCAAATTTAGAATTTGCCATTTTGCGTCTAGCTGCATAATGTGGACCGTAATTAGAAAGGTTAAATCAAGTAAACAAATCATAAAGAGAGCCATTTTTCCACTACATAAATTCTAAGAAAAACTAGTCAAATAGTGATAAACAAGGATAAAAATTCAATCTTTGCAAGAATTCCAAACTTCACAGAAGTACCCAGAAATTCCGTTTGGAAGCCGAGAAAATGCAAACTATATGAACTTCTACAAAACTAGTCAAATTGTGATGAACATAGTTAAGAATTTAGTCTTGCAAGAAATCCAAACCTTAAAAAATTACCCAGAAACTCTGTTTGGGTGCCGAGACAATATATTACAAACCCGTTTAGTAGAATTATAAGAAGAGCTGGAAATCCAAGTTTGGTGAGAAAGTAAAGAGATGAGGAATTGGTACCTATTGAGCCCAGGAGAACTGAGCGTATGACCATCAATCAAATTAGCTAGAAGAAGAGGGAATCTGAATTGAGGCGGAAAAGTAGACCGAAGGGTTGAAGATGGAGGCTTTCCGGATCCAAAGAGCCAAAGTGCCGACACAACGCGGAATGTGGAGATAAATCTGTGTATTTAGTTGACTTGTTCTTCTTCTTCTTCTTCACCTCAGGATCTTTGTATTGTAATATGAATGTGGAAACGCGATGGAAGGCTATTAAACGTGATCGAAATTATTGCCGAGGGAAAGTGGGGTTTGATTTGGAATTTGGATTGGAAATCACTACTATAATCATGAGTAATTTTTCATTTATTGCGATTTTGAACAAGAGAGGAAGGTTCCAATTCTCCGTCGGGTGTGTGCCCATCGGATCATTCATTCGTGGTCCGTCGTCGGATTCCATTTTGTACTCTAGTGGGCCCGAATTTGTATTGTTGGACCCTACCAATTGGAAGGTCTTGAGCCCACATTGGGCTTATTGCGACTGTGCGGGGCAATCTGACCATGTTATTTATGTAATCACTTTTGTAAGTAAATATGAGTCTTTGTATTGGAAATTGATCAATATCGGGTTGGAGAAGAGCTTAATGCTATTGGGGAGGGAGAGATATAGACAGGGAGTAGTATTGGGAGGGGGAGTCGTAGAGAATGAGTAAAGACCTCTTCTTTAAAATAGTCAAAATTCAAATCTTTTACTGCTACAAATTTTACTAAACCTCTTTAATATGTACATATATTTAAACCGTCTCGTTTAAAAGTTAGTTTTAATCGATAATTAACGCGAAGCTGTGGATCCCATTCCCATGAATGATTGTTGCGGTGTTCGAGTTGATTTTCTTCTTGGTACTTTGACCTGCCGAAGGCGAGCACCCCACCTGTACATTCTCATATTTGTTGCGTTGCTCATTAGATTCCACATGATTTATTCCATTTGAGAACTTTAGTATAAGCGAGGGATCGGATGGTTTGAATATTTGCATCTCACTCCGGTGATATCTCCTCGTATCATCTTTTTTATTTATTGAATTCTTTTTATACATATATTATAATTGAAATCTTTTATTTTCTAAATTATAATCATCTTCGTAAAAAAATCAATTGAAGGTCGTTTATTTATTCGTACATATCAAATAAATCAAAGATTTAGATAACAATTAAAATCTTCATAGTCAACCATCCATATAGTTTATATAGATGAATAGCTAAACGATCTTGCATTTCATTGATGTTTTTGCATCAACGATCATGAAATGATGCGAAGAAATACTTTCAAAATTTCGATTATAATATATGTATAACAATAATTAAATAAATATCATCACCATGTATTAGTCGGCACTTAGTTTTTGTCATTCATTTCGCTTGGATTTTTTGAAGGGCAGTCCTTTGTTACGTGCTTTGTTCAGGTTCCACGCAAACATTTGAATTATTATTTGAAAATGCGATGCACGTAATGTCGTGAATCGTGAAGTTTCCTCGCATTGGTTATTTTCTATGGACCATGGTCCCAATTTATCAAGATTTTTTAAAGGGATTACTTTCTTACTTTCTCCGTATTCCACTCAAACTATTGACCGCCTTCTACTCGTGCATATATAATTAGGTACATGGAGCGACTGAATTTTTTCAATTGTTGATGTTATATTGAACTTACTTTTTTTAGGTAAAATTCAGAAACATTTTTTTTTGGATCAAAAAAATTCAGAAACATTAGTGCATCAATTTAGTAGCGACACGACCTCCCATTTAAAATTTTTGTTCTAATTTCATGGAAAACCGAATCCACAATTTATAAAGTATACAGAAATAAGTTCGCCTTTAGCATTAATCAACCCAATAATGGATGATGATGTTATCTTTCCTCATCCTCATCCTCATCCTCATTCTCATCCTCATTGTGCGTGGCATACATGCATTTAAGTTCAAAAGGGAAAATAATACCAAATTGAAGGTTGGCATTGTGATAGCAGCAGGGTTATTATTTTTGTGTAATGGCCCATGATGAGACTTGCTAGGGTTCCGGTTTTGGGTGCATTCGATGGCTGCTTTGAAGCTACAAATTCAATTGGGAAAGGAAAACGACATGAATATTTGAGATTGAATTTGAGTCGTTGGATTGAGTACTATGATCCAGGCAATGACTTCAACATCTACGACATAGGCAATGGAGTGGTTGATGTGGATGAAGCAAGCTGTAGGTATTCAGCGAGTGCAGTTAATCGACGAATCTTAGAATATAAGAAAATGAACTTGAAGATAAAACAAAATTGAAGATATTTATATTTATATATACACATATATCTACATGGTACATTTAAAAAATGCACAACTTATCCTTGCACACAAAGACTGTTGCGAGTAATACAGTGATCAAGCAAGGATCATTACTCGCTGAACATTGTTCCCAAAATATTAATCAAATGTCACCATCCAATTTAAACTACGTTACTGACTAGAAAATGAAAATAAATTATTTAATCAACCAAGATAGTAGGAATTCAGGAAACTCGAAAAAATAGATTTGGGGTTTTTGAAGATTATTGATAAAAATGGACTGTGGAATAATTCTCTACGACCAAACACACTCAATCACTCCCACAATGAAGAGCTAACTGTATCTACCGGTAGGGATGGATACGGTGCAGTTCAATACGGATATTGACAATATCCAAATCTAAATCATTAAAATATTAACGGTTTGGATTTTCTAAAATTAGAAATAAAACCGTTTCAATCCAAACCATTACTAACGGTTCGGTTTGAATCGAAACGGTTTAAAACCATTAAGAAATTAAAAATAATAATAATAAGGATATAGAAAAAATAAGGATACAAAAAAAAAATCAATAATCAATATTCAAACTTTTATATATTAAGCTTCCTAAGTATTGAATTGCAAATATTATCACTATACTAAGATTTATTAAACACACAAACTATTTAATAATCTTTTATTATACTCTTATATGAGTATACATATACTTATATGGGTATATCTAGGTATCTTTTTAATTTTATTACTTTTACTTTGTATTAATAATAGATTTAAACATTAATAAAAATTAATATATTTCTTAACGGTTCGATTTGGATTTAATGGGTTTCCAAAATCAAAATCAAAATCCAAACCATTACTAACGGAACGGTTTGAATTCTCAAACCGTTTGACTTTTATCCGGTCAAACCTAAACCGTTGGATAAATAACGGTTTCAAACGGAATCAACCCTAGCTTACAGCTAGCCCGCACCATTTGGCACAAAAACCCATGGGCTTATGGGAGCCCGATAGGCTCAGTGGACAAAAGCCCGGCCCGGCCCACCCAAGACCAATACAACCCAACCCCAACCCCAACCCATTACAACCCTCTCGGCCCAAAGATGGTAGAAACTCTAACCTACCTATACAAATTATACAAAACAACTCTCTCACAAACACAAACTAACCATCCTTGTCGCTCACACACCTCTCTGACTCTCTCGTTCTCGGCTCTCAGTCTCACTCTCACTTTTACGCGCTGCTAATCTTAGACTCCATTTCCGATCTCTCTTAAATCTCAACTCATGAAAATGAAACTTTTTACTATTCACCTTTTACCCATGAAGTTGTTACTTATACAACCTTTCAAGAGTTTAAACACTCATTTTATCATTTACCAAATACTCATTTCACCCTCTACTAACATTTCTTTCCATATCCTAATATTTTTCTTTCATATTCATATATTTTTTTGCAACTTTAAAATTTGAAACATAGTTTATTTCTAAAAACTTACTTGAGCCTGGTTCGAATGGGCTTATTAGGCCCGACTCGAAAAGCTCGATAAAATCCTGGCCCGATAAAGAGTTTGAGCTCTTATATATGTAAGTAAATTTGCCCGATCCAGCCCGAAATTTTAAAAATTATTTAATTAGCATGGCTCGGTGTCAGGACCCACCCCTAATCCCCCGGGATTAAGGGCTAAATCCTGATCTCGTCTAACTCACGCATGACACGAAGGCTAAACTAACGTCCAACCTCCATGTGACACGTAAGTCAGACAAGGGATTCTCGATTCGACCGCCTAACAGCAACCGAAGTTCCCAGAGCGTGCTGAATCTACTGTGGATTGCGGGTGTGATGTCTCCATCTCTCTCGATCAACAGCCCGTGCCGCAACAACTTGGAGGGTATCGAAAACACGAAAAGACTGTGAGTGGACAAAAATAAAGTATAATTTAGAAAACAGTTTAAGAAAGCAATTAAATTTATACCCTCCACGCAAAAACCAATGCATGCATATCAAATTCATGTTATAAAACCACTCAAATCAAAAACCATCCACGAAAAACCATTTGAAGACCCGTATCAAAACCATTATTCAAATCCAGGCCTCAGCCTCAAATCTCAAATCAATCTCAATCCGGGATCTTAGTTCCAAAACTCATCAAATCCAATTCATCCGGACCACTGCCCAAAACATCAGAAAACCAGTGAAAAACCAGTGAAAATATCAGTCATACAAGTTTACTGGATCTCAAGTGCGCCCGAGTCTTTAAACTCAAAACACAATGCGCAAATAGCCAAGCCTTCCCGGGATATCTGAGTCTTTAAACTCAAAACACAATCACAGGTGTCAGGGCCCACCCCTAATCCCCCAGGATTAGGGACTAAACCCTGCTCCCGTCTGACTTACGCATAACACGAAGGCTAAACTGTCGTCCAACCTTCATGTGACACGTAAGTCGGAAAAGGGATTCTCGATCGGACCGTCCAACGACTTCCGAACTTCCCAGAGTGTGCGGAGTCTACTGTGGATCGTACGTGTGATGTCTCCGTCTCTCTCGACCGACAGCCCGCTCCGCAACAACCTGGAGGGTATCGAAAACACGAAAAGACTGTGAGTGGACAAAAATAAAGTTTAAGTTCAAAAATATTTCATAAAACAATGACATTTATACCCTCGGTTTCAAAACCAATGCATGCATATCAATTTCATGTCATAAAACCATGTACGAAAACCAAACACACTTTCCTTTTTCTCAAATCCCGGGCCTCAGCCCAAAATCACCGAAAAACCATTATAACCAACAAAAACCATCCTTGAAAACCGTCATCATCAATCACAGAGAAAACCAGAACATATGAACCACATTTCCAACCATCGAACTTGTTGGATCTCTCCGAGTCTTTAAACTCCCGAGTCTTTAAAGTCAATCCAGGCCTCAATAATCCGAGTCTTTAAACTCAACAGGCCTACGGGGGAAATATCAATATCCGAGTCTTTAAACTCAATCTGGGTCTTTAAACCCAATCCGGGCCCGTCCCCCGTCAAATATAATCCAGGTCTTTAAACCCAATAACCAGATCCAGAAAATCCAATCCATAACCGTTTAAAAACCATTTCTAAATCCATACCCAAACCCGAATCCGAAACCACTGGTCTGAAGCCCTTCCGGCATCCAGAACCGTCAATCCGAATCCAAATCCAGACCTCATATCCATCTCCTTTCCAGATCCGAGTCCGCAACCATCATTCCGTAAGCCGGCATTCCGAATAATCATTCCGAACCCAAACCCGAAAATCCACTTCAAGTCCCGAATCGAATCCCGAATCGTCATCCGGAATTCCGATTCCAAAACCCAAAATCATGTTTCTTAAAACCACTTTTCTGAACTGGGTTGCAAGCCCGAAATCCCTTTTCCGAAATCCTTTTACTATCTTTGAAATCAAATCGTATTTCAAATCCCGAAATCCACTTCATTAAAACCAAGTTCAAATCATAGAATCACGTATGAAAACATATTAAAACATATATGCATGGATTAAGAGTTAGAAAGCAAAGTCCACTCACAGACCATTCCGACGTCGCCTCGATACGCGCGCACTTACGCCGTCGCCGGCCATTCCGTTATCCTCGGCTTTCCCGAACCTGTCCAAAACCCATAACGAGGTCACTAACTACTTCACAAAAGTCCTACTCAAATTCCATAACTTTCCCGAACTTCTAAGCGGACTTTAAACGGAACCCTAAACCTTCGATATCGTAGAACTAACCCGAAACAACGTCCGATCGTCCCAAAACCTATCCCAATAGATTCGTTACAACATTTAGACCCAAAACCATGTTGGAAGTTTCCCCAAAAAAACCACCACGCGCCGTCCAAAGTGGCTGCGCGTGGGCCTCACGCGCTTGCACACAGGGTCATCTTCAACCTCTGGTCAACCGGTTCAACTGAACCGAACCGGCGTGACCGGTTCTCCCTCAATACCAGTCCAATTCCACTCCAATCAAACCCATCAGCTTCGTCCTGGCCTAAGCAATCGATTCCCCTCAACCAAACACGACCTACATCTTATCTCCTAAACTCGAATTTAAACCCGTCCAAGAACTCTGTTCTTGCTCCCGGCCCACCGTGCAACCCCCCGTCATGGTGTCGACCTCTACAGCTTCCCTAGGACCTACTGAACTCACTGGAAATCACCAAAACTCTCGACTCATACTCAAACTCCACGACTTCCAATTTGAATCAAAACTGGAAAACAGAGCATTCAGAGGGAAGGCAAGAAATTACGTGTTCTCCGACCATCACCGTGAGCTCTACTGGGTCTGTTCGACTCTCCTCAGTCTTCTCAATGCCTCCACGGGTTCAATTTGGTGGTTTGGTCACTGGAAGTGCACAACCGTGCACGGTGGTTCTCGGTCATCTTCTTCCTTTTTGAACAAACACGGTACACACACAGCCACCATCCCACCATCTCTAAAGCACAAGCACTCACTCACCAACACTTCCTGATCAAACACTCAAACCCCAAGCCTTCACCCACTGAGAATCGATCAGAAATCCTCACCATCTCAACTCTCTGTTTTCTGTTTCTTTGCCTCTAAAACCTTTTAAACCCTTAAGTTATCGTGCAACCAAGTTCAAAGCGGTGGTGAGAGGGTTCTATGACCTTCCAGTGAAGGACAGATGTCCCAAACTTAGTGGACATCACTCCCCAGAGCAGCCACTTGTCCACTAGCCATTGGGAACAAATCCCAATACATGATAATGACCAAAATACCCTTTCAAGTACAATTACCATAATACCCTTCGCACCTTTAAACCCGTAATTTTATTTCTCGAACTCCAAAAGCTACATGCCACCTGTCGTTGGAATCAGGGACTCGAGACCTATCTAATGGTCCTTGGTCTACGTGTAAAAACTTGATCGTACACAACTTCCTCCTCGGATGTCAGAATCGGGCGCGCCACCTGTCTACGGACTCGTGACGTCCGGAACAATGTCACAGTCATCGGTCAATGTCCAATTGACCGCCTGAACTCAAAGTCAACATTTTGCCCAGACTAGGGGCAAAATCGTCATTCTACGCCCAAAGTCCCACAGTAACCAACTAACCACTGATTAGCCTAGCTAATCCGTCACTAATAACTTCCTTAATCCTAACTTCCGGGATGGGTCGTTACAACATGCCTCGGGGGGTATCATATCCGAGTCTTTAAACTCAAAACCATACCGAGTCTTTAAACTCAAAACATCAATCCAGGGCCCTTCCCCCATCAATCAATCCGAGTATTTAAACTCAAAACCAGATCCAGTGGGTTTTCTTTTCTTTCCGGGTCTTTAAACCCAAAAATATTTTTCAATCAACAATGAAAACCACAGAAAATCCATCTCCAAATTCGTAACAATGATTCCGTAAGCCGGCATCTGGAACCACTGTCCCGAACCCAAATCCAGACTTCCTTTCCAAAACCTCGAAAACCCAATCCAAAACATCCTTTTCTGAAATCACAAGAGCTGGGCTCCAAGCCCGAAAACACTTTCCAAAATTCTTTTACTTTCTTTGAAATCAAATCGTATTTCAAATCCCGAAATCAAATTATTAAAACCAGGTTCAAATCACAATACCCATAAAAATCTCGTAAAACGTGAAATACCGTAATTTCCTCGAAAAACGTGCAGAAACCGTAAACCATCACAATCATAAATCAAGTCATAGAATCAAGTATAGAAAACATATAAAAACATATATGCATGCATCAAGAGTTAGAAAGCAAAGTCCACTCACATACCATTCCGATGTCACCTCGATACGCGTGCACTTACGCCGTCCCCAGCCATTCCGCTATCCTCGGCTTTCCCGAACCTGTCCAAAGCCCATAACGAGGTTACAAACTACTTCATAAAAGTCCTACTCAAGTCCCATAATTTTTCCCGAACGTTACACGTAACTAACCGAGACCCTAAACCTTCGACCTCGTAGAACTAACCCGAAACGACGTCCAATCGTCCTGAAACTTGTCCCAATAGATTCGTTACAACGTTTAGACCAAAAACCTAGCTGGACACTTCCCCGGAAAACACCCCCACGCGCCCCCAAGCGCCGCCCAAAGTGGCTGCGCGTGGGCCTCACGCGCCTGCACACAGTCACTGTTCATCTTCTTCCTCGAGACTTCTACTGTTCTGGACCGACATGGCCGGTTCTCCGCCGTCCGCTGTCCGTTTTCATCCCTTTTTCCACCATTCTCTTCGTCCTACTCTAAGAAACTCAACCCAATAATCCAAACATGACATTACTGCCTTAAACCTCACCTCCCAAGCTCAAACCCGTAGCCAACAGAAACCCCTGTTTCTACTTCCAGCCACCCGTTCATCCCCCCTTCACGGCTACACAAACAACAGCTTCCTAGGGACCTAGTGAACCTCTTAGAACCTACAGAACACTTCGACTCGTCTCAAACTATACGACTTTCAGTTTGAAACCAGACGGCAAAACAGAGCATATAAAAGGATCGAAGAAATTACCTACGCTCAGGCCGCCGCCGTGAGCTCCGCCGTGCCTACGCGACTCTTTTAGTCTTCCTCCGTCCTCTGGACACCACCACCAGCCTCGATTAATCGATTACACGACAGCACCACCACCAAAACCCCTCTCTGTTTTTCTGAAAACTCTCACCTCTCACACACCCAAACTCCCTTCAGTGCAACCCACACACTCACCAGTCTCACAATCTCTCATTGCTCTCACTCACTGGATCAAAAAAACTCACACTCTCACCCAGCAACCGATCGGTTCCTCCCTGTTCTTTCAGTCTCTATTTTCCTCTTCAAACACGGCTACACACTCGAACAATCCAATTTAATTTAGCCCGTGCAAAAACTAGAACCCACTAGACCTCTGCCACATGTCACAATCCCATAGTCCCAATTTCAAAAATATCCAATACACACTGCACACTTGTCCTCATCAGATTGAACAAATCCCAAGGCACAAAAAGACCAAAATGCCCCTTGTGAGTCTAAATTACCATTTTGCCCTTCGCCGTTCTAGACCCGTATCTCACTTGTCCTACGTCCGATGGAAGCATGTCGCCTATCGTTGAACTCAGGACGACGAGATCTACCTAACGGTCCTCAATCTACGTGTAAAAATCCTGTCGTACGAAAAGTCAACTTTTCCCCTTCTTTTAACCAAATTACGAAAGTGCCCTCAACCTTCCGAACATCATAACTTCCTCCTCGGATGTTGGAATCGGGCGTGCTACCTGTCTACGGATTATTGACGTCCCAAACTACGTCACCGTCATCGGTCAATATTCAATTGACAACCCGAACTAAAAGTCAACTTTTTGCCCAAACTATGGGCAAAATCGTCATTCCGCGCTAACGTCCAAAAGTAACCAACTAACCACCGATTATTTCAGCTAATCCGTCACTAATCACTTCCCTAATCCCAACTCCCGAGATGGGTCGTTACACTCGGCCCCGCCCAGTACCAAAAAATTTGGGTCGGGCTTGCCCAATCAGGCCCAATGTCGAGGGCTACCTACATCGAGGCTTTTCTTGAAGGATGTCAAAGTACAGCTCCATACAGAGCCCAAGTAGCCCCCAACCACAATGGGAGGCTATATTTTGGGTTGTATTTATGGTGGATGTATCTTCAAATGTAGTCTCAAAACTAATATTCTGGACTAGATAGTATATTGCTCACAGGAAGGTCTATATTTATTGGGGCTAGATAAGTGGCTACTTTTTTATTTTCTCATGATATCTTAAATATGTATTAAAATAAAATTGTCCTTTACAATTTTTATTCTAATGTTATTTACGTAATTTTTAAGTTTTTTCCTGAACATTTTAACCTAAAAAAACTCTAAATTCTGAAAAGATAATATTTCATCATAGATAGACCGTTAGAGCATATCTTCTCATTTCATTCTTATCCATTAGATCATATTTTCTTATCACAATGTTATCGTTAGATCATATTTTCATATCACAAATTCACAATCATATGTTAGATCATATTTTCTTATCCCACCAACTATTATATCATATTTTCTTATCTTACTCTCATTTGTTAGATCATTATCTTTAATATATACCTATTTTCTATATATCCTTCATCATACAAAATGACTAATCACTATACAATCTCATCCTTCAATGCATTCGTTCTCAAAAATCTTTTGCCCAATCACCATACAATAATGGAAAATCAATGGAGTGATAGTTCATCATCCGACGAAGACAATACCGGTCACATGATGCTACTGCAAATGTATGAGCACTACATGCACTGCATAGAGGCTGTCACGGAGACCAAACACGGTTGCACATCGCCAAGCCGAACTCTCATTCCAGAAGATAGAGTAGGTGCCCAGGCCGCCTTCACTCTGATTATTTTAATGACCTTCTTGTATCCCCCACATAAGTTTTATGAAAAGTTCAGGATGAGAAAATAATTAATCTTAAGAATCTTAGATGTTGTCATCCTTACTGATGATCATTTCAAGTAAAAACTTGACGCAATTGGAAAACTTGATCTCACACCAGTTGTGAAGATGACCATTGCCCTTTGGATGCTTATGACTGAAGGTTCCGCCCATATCCATTTTGATTATTTAAAAATTGAAGAAATAACATGTATAAATTCTTGTAGGACTTTTTTTGGGTTATCAACAAAATCTTTGGAGTTGAATACCTTTGCAAACCCGAGAAGGATGACTTGAAATGCCTTTTGAGAAAAGCCAAGGCGCGTGGATTTCTCGGCATACTAGATAATATGGATTACATGCATTGGGAGTGGAGAAATTGCCCAATATCCTTCCATGTACAATTTAATGGTCATCCTAGTCGACTAATAGTCATCCTTGAAGTTGTTGCATCATATGACACTTGAATTTGGCATGCCTTATTTGGACACCCAGGTTCATTAAATGATAAAAGCGTTCTTTATCGTTCTCACTTTTCGGTGATTATCTTGAAGGACGTACCTCGGGCCTTCATTATACCATCAATGACATCTAATGCAAGTATGGATACTATCTTGGAAATGGTATCTATCCCAAGTGGGGAAGCATTATTGCCATGACCCAACTTTCGTTTAACTTGTCTTTTCATAAATTATTTTGGGAAATTACCGTTTTACTCTTAATTATTACGGCCCGATAGCCACTTTTAGTTCGGCCACTCGTTTGAGGATATTTCTTGGACTGAAGTGTAAGATTCGGACTCATGAGTCCGTACATAGACAACTCATGCGAATCAGGAGTCGTTTAAGGGTTTTACGGTTTACGGAATGTGAGGGGTATTTTGGTCTTTTTGCGTGTGGGATATTTTGGGAAGGATAAGGGTATCTTGATCCTTATTTCCTTCCCCATTTAGCAGTCACATATCCTCATATCATCACACATACAGTCTCCTTCTCTTTACTCGTGCAACCCCAAAAACCCATCCAAATTCAAGCGCTCATTTCTAGTTGTTTAATCATCAAACCAAGATTATATTCAAGATCCTTGAGCTCCCGTGAGAAAAACCATCCAAGGGTTGAAAAGAAAATGATGCAGAGAAAGCCCAGAACCAAGAAGGAAAGAAGACCTAAAACTTTCGAGCTAGGTTTTGAAAAACCCAGGTACTTTTTATAATTTTTGGGTTTAGATTTGAATTACTGGGTTAAGTAAATAGATTTTCATTATTAGAACGTTTGATTTGGTTGAGTATTGAGTGAGTTATGAAGCCTTGAAGATTTGGAAAATATTGGAGTTTTCCAGCGAAACCATCGGCGGCACACAGCGACGCTGATTATCCTCTCCAACAAGGTGATGATGTCAGCATGTGACGTCAGTATGGGTGATGACATCAGCAACCATGTGAGGTGACAGGACACAACCTAGAAAACACCCTATATGCCGTGTCTTGGTCCTACTTCCTTCCGAAAAATAATCTAGAATACCAAGTACACCCTCGAATCCTGTCAGACAAGAGATACTTGTATACTCATGAGTTCATGCCGCCGCTCCGTAAGCAGCCTTGGTTCCCATGCAACAATCCTAGAGGGTTTCAAAACCAATAAAGTGTGTGAGTGGATGAAAATAAAGGTTTACAAAAACATAGTTCAAAAATATACTAATTTCCCTTTGTTTTATAAAACTATGTATGCATAAAGAGAAATTCTTAATTCCAAATAAACAGACGATAAAACTCGAAAACTTCAAATACGTGCAATAGTAAGAAATCCAGTAACCTTAGAAATCTGTCTGTCATGTGACCATATCAAGATATCACTGCCAACACGACTAGACCAAAGCACACACTCAACAAATATAGAAAACCGGCCACGTCAATATACCAACACAGACATGAACACACCAATGCATAAAGATACATTCACACAGAACAAGCCATACTAAAGTCATCAACATACCGAACTAACCAATCATATCAACTAACCCATCCTCGATGTCTTCAAGCTGAATCATCATATCAAATGTGCACTACCAATCAGCTAATATCACCCGGAAATTACGGAGCCTAGCTCGACGTCCGAGTGTGGAGTGACTCAGGAATTATAGAGCCTAGCTCAACGTCTGAGTCACGATCCTAGTCTCAAGAATTACGGAGCCCCAAGCTCGACATCTAAGATGAGTATTGGGAATGACAGAGCTCACCTCGACGTCCGAGACAATCCATCACAATCGGCATCTCGATGAGGGTTATGAACCACATCACGTCACATATCATCACAATTATCACACATCACAAGTACAGAGGGTCACAAGTCCATATCGACAACAATTCAAACCATAATCCAATATCTCGAGTGTAAACCCAAAATCGTACCTCAATCAAGACCTCATAAAACGAACCATTAAAATATTCGTAAAATATCCAAATCCATCATTTATCATCAAAATCACATAAACAAGATATACCGAGTATGAAACCACTTTCCAAAACTCAGTAATTACCAGGAGTATAGTAACCAAATTTCCTCGAAAAATGTTTTATTAAAATATTTCTTGTTGACACCATATTGGACCGAGCAACGGACTTGTCAAACACTATATTGGACCACAAAGTAAGCCCACCTAGAAGGCTTCAAAGATCACACAAAGCTCACCATCAAGGCCCATGCTTGAAAATCCCATCATTAGGCCCATGACCTAAACCCTAGCTCTTACCTATATAAGGGGCACTATCACCCTCATTTGGGGGATCCGACTCTCTCACTAGAGAAACCTCTCTCTTTAGACTTTAGAGCTCTCACCTCTCTCTACACTTCATTTTTTCTCTCTAAAAGGCTCTAAGCCTATTGTATCAGGTACAACAAACACTATTATACTAATGAGAATGGGTTAATATCGTGGACGTATCTCGATTTGGGTGAACCACATACATGCTTGTATTTTTGGGTCTTATACGGTCTTCCTACTTCTAGGTTGGAAAATTTTATGCTTCAACATTTCTAATGTTCATAAAATTTCCAAAATCCATCTAACTTGTACGTAAATAACCACCAAGAAATTTTCATTATAAATAGTATAAAATCATATAAAATGCATGCATAGGGTTCAGAAAAAACAAAAATCCACTCACACGTACCTTGCATACGACATACCGAACCACATGTTTTCCTGTAAAATATGAAGACCTCAATTGTCAGGACCTATCCCATCTAGAACCATATTGTCCGCTTTGGGCCTCGCCCTCACGGTTTTGTTCTCTGGAGCTCACGTGCAACTTCCCAGTGGGTTACCCATCATGAGATTGCACTAGCCTCAATTCGCTTAACTTTGGAGTTCCAACCGAACTCAAAACCAGTGAGCTCCCAAAAGGCGTAGTGCCAGATAGGTGTGTGCCTACACATATAAGGCACATCAGCATTTCTCTCTTAGGAATGTGGGATCGTTCACCGTTCCCTCCAGGATGCGAATATTCCAATCCACCCCCTTAGGGCCCAGTATCCTCGCTGGCACACTTTCCGATCGAGGTCTAGCTCTAATACCATTCTGTCAGGACCTATCCCATCTAGCTCCATATTGTTCGCTTTGGGCCTCGTCCTCACGGTTTTGTTCTCGGGAGCTCACGTGCAACTTTCTAGTGGGTCACCCATCATGTGATTGCACCAGTCTCAACTCTCTTAACTTTGGAGTTCCAACCGAACTTAAAGCTAGTGAGCTCCCAAAAAATCTAGTGCTAGATAGGTGTGTGCCTACTGTAACGACCCGTCCCGAATATCGAGATTAATTATTAATTAATTATGGATTTAGTATGGCTAATTGAGGATTAATCGAGTGAATACGGACGGACGGCGTGAAATGATTGTTTTGCCCCTAGAATTGGGTAAAATGTTGACTTTTTACCTGGGGAGTCAAACATACGAGGACCAATGACCGTGACGTAGATCGGGACGTTACGAGCCTGTAGACAGGCGGCTCACCAAAATCGGACGTTCGACGGGAAAGAGATGATTTACGAAAGGTTTTCTAATATACCATCCTTTTATCTATGGATTGTCTCCTCTAGGGAGGGTTGTTGGCCTAGGTGGACCCTATAGTAGTCACAGAGTACTAACTGAGAGGAGTCGCCCACGTGGGGTACCTCACTCTCAGGAAGGCATTATGGATTATAACCCACATGGAGGGTCATTGATCTGCGGACATTGACTTGGGTGGACCCTGAGGAGACTTGGGACTTAAGACCCCGAGTAGCACGCGTAGCTTTGGAAACCGTGACAGTACTGATTGTGACATCGGGGATGTCAGGCATCAGGGATGCCGAGGATTGGTTATATGGTATTTGGTAAACATGAGTTCTTGGATTTATGAAATGGTATTTATGTGCTTACGGATTTGTATTTATAGATTTAGGTAGTGGCCCACTTAGATCTGGATTTACGGATTTCGGTGTTTTACGGTTTTGGGCAGAGTTCTCATATATGTTTAGATTTACGATTTTGGGCTGAGGCCCTAATGATTTATGTTAATACCATATCGACCGACCACCCTAGCACAGGGCCCGCCTGGACAGGAAGCCCGCCGACCGATCGCCTGATCGGCACCCTCGCGGCCCACGGCTCGCCGATCGGCACCATACTGCAGACCCGCCATTCGACATCTGACAATGGACAGACGACAGCTGGCTGCGACAGTCACCTAACCAACTCTGCCATACCAACTCCCTGACGGAGGCAGGTTGGGACTCCAGCTGGCGCCTCCTCCGGATGTCCAGGGCTTGTCAGACGGCTCTCAGCCACAAAGCACCACCTGCTCCCCTAACAGTAGCCCACCTACCGCAGTTATGGCCACTATAAATACCCCGAAACCCTTCACAAAGGTAAGACACTCGGAACCGATCCAGAGCACTGTATTTACTTGCCCCTCGGCATTCAGATACTAACTTAGGCATCGGAGCCCCTTTGGCCGGCATCACACCGGTGTCTAGTTTTGCAGGATCCCTGCCGAACCACGACGCCCCCAGTGGGCCCGAGACACCACGCGACTGGTCCTAGAACCCCCAGCGGGTCTCATCGAGTTGGTCAAATTAGGATCAAACAATTTATTTAAGTAAATGGTTTGATTACTGGTTTTCGAATGCATACATACTTTTTAGTGAAGAGCATAAATGTCTTCTTATAAAATGTGTATTATTAAACTATTGATTTTCGTCCACTTACAACTTTTAAATGGTTTTAATGCCCTTCAGGTTGATCACGGATGCGGGCTGTAGCAGAGACCGAAACATTGCACTCCTCCATCGATCCTAGCGCGCTCTGGAAGCCCTGCTCGAGCTAAGGTTTTGAATTATCCCTTGTCTGACACTTCGTGTCAGACGGGAGCATGACACATCTCTCGATAATCTCGAGGGGATTGGGATGGGATGGGTCGTGTCACCTACACATATAAGGAACATCACCATTTCCCTCATAGGAATGTGGGATCGTTCACCGTTCCCTCCAGGACACGGGTCTTACATCAATTCCTGTCAAAAATCACCTAGAAGGGTCACTAATCATCCCAATAGGCTCACATATTACTCCCATAATTATTTGGGATTTTTAAACTAATTAAAACAGACCCTTAGTATTCAAAAAGTCAAAACTGTTCCGAGACGATATCTGATCACCTCGAAACTTGGATTGTTGGACTCGTATCGTTGAGAACATGAACTTTCATGTTGAACACATGATGAGGACATGCGCCACGTGCCCACACGCGCCACCTGAAGTGGTTGCACGTGGGAGCCACGCACTAGCTACAGTTCACCATCAATCTTAGACGGGTCAGCCCACACTAGGGTGACTTGATCCGGCCCTAAAACGTTCAATTCTTTATCTTTCACTGTTATGATCTATTATATCCCTAGGTTGGATCTATGATCCCAAAATGATGAAAGAACAATCCTAAAGCAAGAGATAACATCATTACCTCTCGGCCAAAGTTCAACCTGCACCCAAGGATTGAAATATCGATATCGACGGATATATCGCTCGTCAAATTTGCGGATATCTAGCCTCAAATATCGGTATCGATATCGATATCGTTTACAGTCAACAAAAATGATGGAAATTCGATCTAAAAGTTGGAAATTTAGAATGAAACTTTGGGAAAAACTTAAATACCCAATAATGGTTATATATGACTAATAAAAACTATAAAATGATTTTTATATAATAAATATATGATGAATAATATGATGTAATATGATTCTGACGATGACTAATAATATAAAATCTTAAATATAAACATAAATTGAAGTGAGTTACTATAATTGAATGTTAATATATTAAAAACATAACAATAAACATACAAAAATTCAATATAAGAAAAATGATAAAAATTAGTTTAAATATATTTAAAATTGGACGAAAATAAGATGAAAAAATAAGATCAAACTTTGTTTAAAAATCGGAAGTAATTGATATATTTAAAATTGGAAAAAAATGAAAAAGAAAAAACCCAAACTTTGTTGAAAAGTGGAAAAAATAAATTCAAATGGATAAAAAAGGAAAAAAAAAAACAGCTGTAGGCTTGTGGGGGGTCGAACCCAAGACCCCCCAACTAAGAAACAAAAACCCAGCCAACGCTGCTAGCCAGCGAGTTTGTAAACTAACCAACGCCAATTATATAAAAATGAAAAATAGCAGTCATCCCCTACCTCCAGCCGGGTCTGCCACCCGGGTTTTCCAACCCGACGACATGACCCGACTCAATCTTCCATGTTTTACGTCCGATTTTCACGATTTAATAGTGCATCTTCATCGTTTTGATCCCAGAAAGGGATCTGTGGGTTCAAAACAAGAAATCATGTCAAAATTTCGGCCAATTTCTTCGCCCCCTTCTTAGGTGTCGCCAGCTGGAAATCGCGATATATCGGTCGATATATCGACGATTCTGGCGACATTTACTTCCCTGCCTGCACCCTGTACCGTTTCCCAACGACCAACCTTCAAGTTTTTGGGTCTGTTACAGTCTTCTAATCACATATAATTGATCAGCTGGCTTGGTTTCCCAATTTCCCTAGCCTAACCAAGAACACGAAAGCAAACCCATAAGAGTTATGGTTTCAGGCTTTCTAGGGCTTGTCGTCATTTTCCTTTTCTTCTCAGCCCTCATCTGTCTCTCTTTTTGTTTCTCTCTTATTTCTCTCCTCCCAAACTCTCAACCATCCATCTCTATGGTTGTCCCTCACGGTGGGTGATTTCCCAGCCATCCATAGCCTTCGGCCAATGGTCACCAAACCAAAAATGCACAGCACACACCCACGACTTAAGTAAAGGGGAAAGTCGGTGGAGGAGAATTCTAGACTTCTCGATTCTTGACACGTGACAACACTTAATTGGTCACTGTGCAAAATGATCAAAATTCCCTTGGTGGAAAATTACCAAAATGTCCTTAAGGGTTCTTGACCCGAAACGATCTCAAAAAATATCCAATTTTAACGTGCCGCCTATCTACAAACTCAGGATTCTGAGATCTACGAAATGAGTTTTTCATAATTCCCAAAAGAGATCCATAACAAGAAGGCAACATTTTGACTTTTTCCCAAGGGTAAAACCATCATTTTACACAAATTGCCAAGTTTGCTTTTCCCTCGAAGGTTTGGATCGTTACATCAAGGGTGTGTGGGGAAGGTTGCTAACCTTCCACTAGCACGTATCAGCGTGTGGGAATGATTCTCCAAGCACGACGAAGCTTGTTCGACAGTTCTTGAGATCCTAAATTCAATGGTGGTGGTTTCAGGTCGATTAGAGTTCGTTTATGGGTGCTCTTGGTGTCTAAAGTGGCGGGTTGTATGTTTAGGACACGTGTGCTATCCCAGGAATTAGGGGGTTTGAATACGAGGCTATTTGTAATGCTAGTGACGCTCAATTGTTACTTTTCACCCTCATTTGGTTTGAATAGTTATTACTACCTTTGAAGCTTATTGAATTATGCTCACGGGCCTCCAACGCCTCAATAAAACCCCTAATTTGGCTCAAGGGTCTACTTCGCTAGCCTGCTTGTTTGTGAGCCACCACCACTTCATTGAAGTCATCTCTAACAAGCCATGGTTTGAGCTTAGCCCCTCGTAAATGACGAAAATTAATCCTAAAAAAAAAGTGTCAAAGATGAGCAGCCGGATTACCGTAGAATCCGGTGAAATGAAAGCCCTCATCACCTAACTCTTCCATCCATACATCTGTATGGCTAATAGAAAAGTTTCTCAATGTTACATTCACTCCATGCATCACGAACAAAGCCAAACCCCCTCTAAGGGCATTTTGTTCTACACAAAACCCCCTGCAACTTGTAGTTGTCTTTTTACACTATCCATTTGTCTCACTGTCTTCCGATCTTCTATTAGGAAGATTAAAATTGGTTTCTTTAATTGTATAAAAAATTTGTGAGTGCCAAGATTCGCGGGCATCACATCCTCTGAACGTTCCAACAAAGTATACTCATATCTCGTGATGGTTCTTGGACCCCATCACGTTTAAGGCACCAGCCTTTTTGCAACCATATTTTCTTTGGTTTCCTTGTGATTTGAAGGTAAGGATTTGGTAGGGTAGTGTCCAGACCTTCCTTCCTGCTTAGACTGAGCTTAAGCCGAGGATTCCTTACTTGAAATCCCCAACGTCTCCCGTTTCCTATCCTCAACTGCATGCTCGCTAGAACCTTCTCATTCCCCTTTTTCTTTGGACCTCCATATTGCCCTCAGAATCCATCCTCACGGCAGGGCTCGCAGCACGCACTGCTCCTTGGATGGTTCCAGTAATTTTAGGTGTCTCCACTGTTCATACCAATTATGCCAGGCACTGACGATTCTCTTGTAGCCTATTCCCAACTCTACTCAAAAACTGAATTTGTGGACTCACTGGTGAAGTTCACCCATGTCCTCTTTCCCCATCAGCTCCTATATATGTTTGAAACAACCGTCTATGCTTGGAACTATCGCCTAGACACTTTTAACTATTAGCTGTAAGCACGTGTTAAATCTTAAAAAACCTTAATCTCCACTGTGTTAAGTGCTCAACAAGTTAGACCGTTAGTTGGATTAGTTATACAGCTAAGCTAGTAGTTAGTTGTTAGAATATCCTAGCTGCCAAGAATTCGTACAGAACATGTATATATTGTGCAAGGTCACAATTGTAAGTTAATGAGAAATCTATTTTGAAAATTCTTCTTCTTGAATTCTCTCACGTTCACTCTTCCTCCGTTCCTCTTCTTCCTTCACTACCTCATTTCTCCATTCTCCATAGAAATCCAAGATGGTATCAGAGCAATTTATGCTCACTGCTCATAGATCCTGGATGCAATCACACTAGCGCTCTTTGTTCGTGTTTCTCTAGGTGATCGTGGTTCTGTACGAATTACATCTCGTTCTTGTTCCTGCTCCTTGATTCGATCCTGCTTCTCTCTGCAACCTCGATCTTGCTCCTACTAATCTCGTTTCTGCCTATCTACTTTTGCCTGCAACTACGATTTTACTCTTGTTTCATTTAACTCTTCACAGTTTTCTTCGAGAAAAGTAACCTTCTCTTCTTCTCTGTCTTGGTCTCTGAATTTTTCGTCATCTGATTCATCATGCCTGTTTTTATGGATATCCTCAAGAACGTTACTAATGTCATGTCCATGAAACTCGATGACACTAACTATGTATCATGGAGTGCAAAAATTCAACGATTGTTGAAAGGCTATCATCTGTTTGATCATCTTGATGGCACCAACATCTGTCCACGGTCTACTGATCCGTCTTTTAAACAGTGGCTAGATGTCGATGCTGCACTGCTGAATGTGATCATTGCTACCATATCTGAAGAAGCATTCACTGAAATCATGAATTGTGACACCGCACGAGGTGCATGGCTAACACTGTAAGAAAGGTTTTCATCTTTATCAGAAGACAATCTTATGCAGTTGAAGACTAATCTTCAAACAATTCAGAACGGCTCAGATTCAATTGAGGTCTTTCTAAGCAAGATCCGATCCGCAAGACAAAGACTAGCCAGTGCTGGTGTACCGATATCGGAAAAAGATGTCATTCTCATCACTCTTAATGGCCTCTCCTATGATTACCACCCGTTCAAGTCACATATTCGTGCAAGACCTGTTCCTGTCACTTTTCCAGAACTAATGACAGGACCGCCCCCGAAAGGGCATTGTTAGCCGTGCCCGATCCTTCTCCCATCTGGCAAGACGACTGAAATCCCCAAGTTACCCTCAGTAGGTGCCAGACCAGGGATAACCACACGTGCTTACTCATGCCTCTGCCTCACGATCAGCCTCGATCAACGCGCCACAACCTGGAGGGTCAATAAAAACCAAAAGGTGTGAGTTGACAAAAATAAATCAGTTTACAAAACAGTTACAGAAAACATTTCTACCCTCCACGTAAAAACCAATGCATGCATTCGAAAATCATTTCGCAATCGGTTACATTTCCAACATAAGAAAAACAGTGCATGAAATCAAAATCATTATCCTTTTTTTTAACCCTCGGGTTGTAGCCCGCAATCAAAACACAGGGCCTCAGCCCAAAACCATGAATCAAAACCAAATACAAAACATGATCCAAAACCATCAACCACATAAACCGGGCCACTGCCCAACTCAACCGAAACATCAGAAATTAAAAATAAATCACAAGTCAATCATTTTGCTGGATATCAAGTGCGCCATAGTCTTTAAACTCAAAACCATGCGCATAATCAGGCCTTCCCAGGATATCAACGAGTCTTTAAACTCAAAACATTATCAATAGGCCTTGGGGGGTATCACAATATCCGAGTCTTTAAACTCACGAGTCTTTAAACTCAATTCGGGTCTTTAAACCAATTTCGAGCCCGCCCCTGTCATCAATTAACCGAGTCTTTAAACTCAAAACGTGCTCCAGCAATAGCACCCGGGTCTTTAAACCCAAAACCGTTTTCAACGGGTCTTTAAACCCAAAACATTTGTCAATCACAACAACTCGGGATCCATCGTGATCCAAATTCCAAATCCAATCCGAAAACACATTTTTGCCATAACAGGACTCACGTCCGAATTTCCACTTTCAAATCCTCAAAACCTTACTTCACAAAACAAAATCATTCATCATCAAACACGGGGCATGTATAATCAGATTAAATCACTTTTAGCAACCATTACCCATTCCCAAATTCGAATTCGCAATAATGATTCCGTAAGCCGGCATCCGGAAACATCATCCCGAACCCAAACCAAGAATTCGTTTTCAAACTTCCGAAAACCGAAATCTCGTTCATCAAAATTACTTTTATGCCCCGAGCATCAAACCCGAAATCTCCTTTTTCAAAATCCATTTTAAATCCTTGAAAACACCTCATATTTCAAATCTCAAGGTCAAGACATCAAATCATGGTCAAATCACCCAAATCATGGTCAAATCACAACATACTCAAAATCTCGTAAAACGTGTATAACCATGAAAAATCTCGAAATCCGTGTCAAAACCGTAAACCATACACACAATCGCAATCCAACATCTTAATAACATGATACGCACAAATCATATAAAATCATTCGCTAAACCATCATGGGAAACCATAATCTCGAAATACGTGCAATTTCGTGTGCGTATCAAAAATACGTATAAATACGGGAATCGAAATCATCACAGTTCATAATCATAATCGTAGAAATCATAGAAATATTTATGCATGCATTAAATTTTGAAAGCAACGTCCACTCACACACCGTTCATAATACTCGGTTTCGCGCTACACGCGTTTCCATAATTTCCGCCAATTTCCAGAAGTCTCAAATCCTGTCTGAAATCTTACTTTAGTGTCACTAAGGACTCAAATAATATCATACTAATTTCCCATAATTTTCCGGGAATTAAACGTTAATTAAAAACGTAACATAGACCTTCGGACCTTCGAAACAACGTCGAAACGATGTCCGATAACTTCGAAACCAACGCTAAAATGTTCGTTACATTGTATAGGATAAAAGTCATTTTGAACTCACCTTGAAAAACCATCCCACGCGCCCTCAAGCGCCGACACAGGAAGTTGCGCGTGAGACTCACGCGCCTGCTACAGTGGCTACAGTTCGTCTTCTTCACCCGGCCACCAGGTAAACGGGCCATTTAACCCACGTCAGGACCCGGTTCGATTCCTGCCATAATCAAGTTAAATCCTTCAATTGATCCATCAGGTAGCATCGAAATACCCTCAATTAAAGGTCTGTAGTAATCTTTCTAGTCGACACGGCCTAAAACCCCTCGATTGAACTCAAGTTCAAAACGATGCTCATTCTCCCAATTCCACTAAACAGCCACTATGTTCCTCAATTGAACAGTTAGGGAGCATCGTAGACTTACCATAGAGAGTATTGTGTGACCAATTCCATCAGAACCTTCCTCCAAATCCACGACTCCAAGCTCGATTTTCCTGAAGTTTTTCGTCCTTGTCCATAACTTCCCGGGCCTTCCAGCTTCGAAGTCGTGATCTGGATCGACTAAGTGAAGTCCCAGAAGACTGAATTGAGTCTCGAATTGGCTTGGGATGGCCTACAATTTGAATTGAAATTTTGAATTTGTTTGAACAAGAACTTCGGGTTTCCAGAGCATTTTCTCCCCCAGTCCACCCGTTTCTCCTCTCTACCCATCTCTCTGGTTCTCTCTAATTCTGTGTCTCCCTCCAAATGTCCAGGAATGGATCAAACAAATTAATTCCTCCCACACGCCCAGTGCTCTATTCAGTTCCTCAAATAATTAGAACAATGGCCCGTGCTCTGCAATTCACCAGCCCCAACTGACCCAATGTCACTCACCAGCACAGACAATTTCCCTCAGTGCTCTGTGTTCCTCCACTCAATTGTATAAACAACTCCAACCCCTGCACGCTCAAGTCCAGATTCTGTTTTTCAATTCCAAACCCCAGCACTTGTTCCCCACACACACACCACCCTTGCACTCCAGTCCCAACCCAACTCTCACACACACTGATCAAGGATAGTTTAAATTAAACAGCCCCTCAGCCCATCCAATTGTTCCAATAAACAAATGTACCTCGTGCTCTACCATCTGAAGGGAACCCCACAGTGCCATACACGGCTGTCCCAAAATCCACAGCCAAATTACCATTTTGCCTTTGCTTAGCAAATTACTAAAATGCCCCTCACGCATCTTGACCCGTAACTTGGTCATCCGAACTCCGATTGACGCGTACCGCCTGTCTACGGACTCAGGGCATCGGGACCTTCCTAACGGTCCTCAGTCCTCGGCCATCGGACCTACCGGTCAAAAAGTCAACATTTTCCCCCTTTTCGTCCAAATTACAAAAATGCCCTTGAACTTCCAAACGTCATGACTTTTTTGGCGAACATCGGAATCGAACGTGCCACCTGTCTATGAACTCGTGACGCCCCAAACTACGTCACGGTCATCGGTCAAAGTCCATTTGACCACCCGAATAAAAAGTCAACGTTTTACCCACGACTAGGGACAAAACGGTCATTTTGCGCCGTTCGTCCGATTTCGCCCAACTAATCATAGATTAACCCTGCTTGTCAGGACCCAACCCTCTTCTGTCAGGTCCCGATTCATCTAGCACGATATTGTCCGCTTTGGGCCTCCTTGCCCTTGCCCTCACGGTTTTGTTTTTGGGAGCTCACGGTGCAACTTCCCAGGGGGTCACCCATCTGGAATTGCACCAGCCTCAACTCGCTTAACTTTGGGGTTCCAATCCCCCCCAAAGCCACTGAGCTCCCAAAAGGCCTCATGCTAGATAGGTGTGTGCCTACACCTTTAAGGCACACCACCATTCCCTTCCCAGACCATTCCCCCCTCGTAGGAATGTGGGATTGTTCACCGTTCCCTCCAGAACACGGGTCTTACACTGCTAATCATGATTAGTTACTAATCTAATCCCTAATTCCAGGATGGGTTGTTACAACTAAGAACCTTATTGCTAGCCGAAGAGGCTGATCTATCTAAGCTTGCATCACAGACGGCCTCGCAGACCTCATTGCTTACTGCTATGTCAGCAACCAAGGAAGCACCTTTGGATCATGCATCTGATGTTGCTCATCACTCTCAACCATCTTCGAATTGGAATAATGGTCGAGGGAACAACAATTGGACTAACACCTATTGGCACAATAGCCGTGGCCGAGGAAGGAACAATGGAAAGAGTGGATGGAACTGGAGTAATAATGGGGGTAACTATGGGAATGCAGGTTGGCACAATGGAAGAGGAAACCGTGGAGGTTACAACAATAAGTGGAACACTGGTCGAAATAGCCGTGGAGGATATAGTAATAACACCTACAGTCAGGGCTATCAGCAGGGTAATCATGGCTATCAGCAGCTTTTTGGCTATAGCACCAATTAGAACCTGGGATACTCAAAGAGTGGGAGTGGAGTCCTAGATCCTCCACCACACTATGTGCAAGCTCAAACACCTCCCATTTGTCAATTGTGCAAAACTGCTGGTCATGAGGCACCTGATTGCTCATAGAAAAGTTTTGCACCAGCTGTCAACTCTCACCCTCAAGCTTATACTGCTTCAGCACTGTCACAACCCTTCTCACCCTTCTCAGCCAACACTGCCTAAGAGTTTAATGACCCAAATTTCTGGCTTACAGATTCAAGAGATACAAATCACATGGTCACAGATGCTTCTTCACTTCAACAATCTCAAGCATGTGCTTCAAAACTAGGTATAGCAGTAGGAAATGGTTCTGTCCTATCTGTTTCTAGTGTTGGATCACTGAAATTACCACTATAGGATCGTGTATTTGAGTTGAAAGAGGTGCATCACGTTCCTAGGCTTGTGCATAATCTTTTTTATGTGCACAAGTTTTTCTTGAACAACAACTGTCAAATGTTGTTTGATGATAAGTGTCTTCGAATTCAGGATCACTTGGGGAGAACACTGCACAAACTTCCCAACATTGATGGCCTATATCCACTGCCTCAGACCATTTCTTCTACACCTGCATCTTTCCTTCACTATGCTGCCTTCTTGGGCCAGAAGATTCGCTCTTCTCTTTGGCACCAGCGTCTTGGACATCCTGCCAATGTAGTCCTTCACTCAATGACCACTCATGCTCATATTCCCTACCCCTCAGTTACCTCTACTCAGATATGTCAACCATGTCTCCAAGGGAAGGTATCCAGGTTACCTTTCACATCTTCAGATCATCGATCAACTGAACCTTTTGCTAAAGTTCACTTTGATGTATTGGGACCTAGCCTGTGTTCCTCTAATCTTGGTTTCAAGTACTATGTACTCTTTGTTGACGACTATACTAGGTACATATGGTTGTATCCCCTAGTCAATAAATCTGATGTCTACCCTACTTTTGTGAAGTTTCATGCTTATGTACTTAACCACTTTGGTAAATCAATCAAAATTTTCCAAAGTGATGGAGGGGGTAAGTTTGTGAACAAAGCAATGATTGAGTTCTTGTCTTCTAAAGGCATTATACACTATAAGTCGTGTCCTTATACACCTCAGCAGAATGGAGTAGCTGAGAGGAAACATCGTCATCTCATAAAGACTACCATCACACTGCTTCAAACTGCCTCTATGCCCTTGGACTTCTGGTTCCATGCATGTTCTACCTCCAATTGCCTCATCAATCGAATGCCAACTGCAAATCTGCATATGAAATCACCTTACTTCTTGCTGTTTGGCCATCACCCCTCTCTACTGTCCTTAAAGGTATTCGGTTGTGCTTGTTTTACTTTCCTACGTCCCTATAATATTCATAAGCTTGAACCAAGGACCAAGCAGTGCGTCTTTGTTGGTTACCCTTATGATTACAAAGGCTACATGTGCTATCATATCCCTACTAAGAAAACTATTGCCTATCGACATGTTATCTTTGATGAGCACACCTTTCCTTTTGTATCTTCCCCTCACCGTTTGGGGACACATTTCCCACTTAATCATGGTACTGAGCACCACCCTGGATGTACTTCGTTGTACGCTATTCCCACTTCCTCGAACAGGAACACCATCGATAGTGTTGATCCACTGATTGCACCAGATTCTCAAGAGCCTCGAGTTCCACAAGTGTGTCTAGTTTCCCCATCTACATATGATCCTACTTATACGAGAAGTATTCAGCAATCTTGTGAAGCCTCTGAAGGCCAGCTACCATCTGAGCATAGTATAGATCAATTAGTAAGTGTGCAATAGGCTGGTGGTCCTTCTAATGTCCATACACCATCTGTCAATGTTCCATCAGAGACACACGCAGATCCACATGTGCCTGTAAGCGAGTCTATATTGTCTTCACCTATTGTCTCCACCTCAGGCACCCCAGAGCCTTCTATTGACTTAGTTGTAGATATCACACAGGCTACACCCTCTCTTACCACTACCTCTCAACACCCCATGGTGACTCGATCTACGAGAGGCTTCATCAAAACCAAAAGACATGGATATCTTGCCCTTCACACTACTTTGAACACAATCACTCCGCTCACTGAACCAGTAACCTATCAGCAAGCCTCACAGGTTCCTGAGTGGCATCAGGCTATGATTGAAGAATTAGCTGCCCTCAAGCACCAACATACTTGGTCTTTGGTCCCTTTACCATCTCATCGTAATGTCATTGGCTGTAAATGGGTATTCAAACACAAAACGAATGTTGATGGTTCGATTGCACGACATAAAGCCCGTTTAGTTGCTAGGCTGGGGTCGACTATGGTGAGACATTCAGCCCTGTAGTTAAGCACACCATCGTTCGATTGGTCCTTGCCTTAGCAGCACATTATCACTGGACTCTCAAGAAATTAGATGTCAAGAATGCTTTTCTTCATGGTCATCTTGATGAAGAGGTCTATATGGCACAACCACCAGGGTTTGAAGATGCACATACTCCTTCCTACGTTTGCAAATTACATAAATCGCTCTATGGACTGAAACAAGCCCCTCGAGCTTGGAATGCTCGATTCACCAATCACATGCTTAAGCTTGGTTTCATTCAATCTCTGTCTGACACAGCCCTCTTTGTGTTACGCACTGATTCCACTCTTCTCATTGTTTTACTGTATGTTGACGATATTATAGTTACTGGCAACAACCCTCAGGCTATGTCTCGATTAATTCAAGCTCTCCATTCTGAGTTCGACATGAAGGATCTCGGTCCTTTGTCATATTTCCTTGGTCTCTAGGTCTGTCATCATGAAAATGAGCACTTCATCAATCAAAGCAAGTATGCTCGTGATCTCTTGACTAAGGTAGGCATGTCTGGCTGCAGTCCAGTCACCACACCAATCGTCCCAGACTCCAAACTTCTCATAAGTGATGGCATCCCTCTCACTGATCCCACTCTCTACCGTAGCATGGTGGGAGCTCTTCAATATTTGACATTTAGCCGCCCTGATATTTTGTTTGCAGTTAACACGGTGTGTCAATTCTTGCATGCTCCCACAGATGCACACATGGTGGCAATTAAACGTATCCTACGTTATGTCAAAGGGACTATAGAATACGGACTCAGCTATGTCTCAGGACCTGGATCTTTACACCTTCAAGCTTTCTAGGATGCCGACTGGGGAGTGTCAGGACCCATCCTACATCCCCCCGGGATTAACGAGGAACGACCTTGATCCCGTCTGACACGAAGTGTCAGACAAGAGAAATTTCCGACCTTAACCCTCCCGGGCCATCAGAGTACGCCACGATCCGGAGGAGGTATGTGACATCTCGGTCTCTGCTACAGTCCACATCCGTTGTCAACCTGAAGGGCAGTCAAAACATTAAAAGCTGTGAGTGGACAAAACAACCAGTTTATACAAACATTTTAAGGAAGACATTTGTACCCTTTAATAAAAACAATGCATGCATTCAAAAACCATTTATCAAACCGTTTATTAGGGCCTTAGCCCAAAATCGTAAATGAAACCGAATACACGGGCCATTGCCCAAATACATAAAGATACCAACCATACGGGCCACTGCCCAAATCCATACGGGACTCAGCCCAAAACCTGTACACATCACATATCATATATCATATATCTCATATCATATATCACACATACATATAATTCACACAACCAATCCTATCACGGTTTCCAAAGCTACGCACGTACTACCCGGGGTCTCAAACCCAAGTCTCTCAGAGTCCAAGGTCAATGTCCAAAGACCAATGACCTGTCCTGAGGTTACGATCCATGCCTTCCTGAGAGTAAGGAACCCAACTGGGGGGCGACTCTACTCAGTCGGTGCTCTGTGACTACCCCGGGGTCCACCCAGGCCAACGTCCCTCCCCGGAGGAGATAATAGAAGTAAAGGAAGGTATATGAATACATATATATACATAACATAACCATTTCATGCCCGGTCACCTTGAACCGTCATGATCTATAGCATCCATTCCATACATATACATATATATAGAAAACATCCTCCATGCTCGGTTCCCATAAACCGTCATGTACCACAATAACCTTTCCAGGGTTCATGCCGGTTCCCATAAACCACCATGAACTTGGAAATCCATCTAGGGTCCCTAACCCGAAATCATAACCATAAAGTCACTGGGTCTCATGCCCAAACATATGACATCAGCTGGGTACCGTGCAAGATATCTAAGGGTCAGTCACGACTCCGATCATAGTGATGCGTGCAACCATCCATCCAGGACCACCCTCAATCCTGGTATGTCGCCGTGAACAAATCAAAAGACGCGACGACCACAAGATCATGGGGCACTCATCACCGATCGCTATCCTGAACTGTCAGCACTCCGAAGTCGAGCCTCCCTCGGCTACTCGACAACGAATCGTGCGTCATGACCTCTCCGAAAGGAACACATCCCAATCCGGAGGCGAGCGTCGTATCGTCGATCACCGTGCACATAGCACTAGCCGCGACCACAATTTAGACCCGAAGGTCATCAATAGCGTCATATGCCCGAGACAAAACCAAATGGGTCTCATACCCAAGTTTATCCTTTCAGAAATCCAAATCCATTTCATTTAAATCAATAAAGAAATACAAATCCATATAGGCACCGTATAAGGCCGAAACCTCGAAATACGTGCCTATACGTAACCACACATCCAAATGCACTCATGGCATCACAAACAAGTATTTAAAACATATAATAAACATTTATGCATGTACCAAGTTAGAAAACAAGGTCCACTCACAAACCGTCCGAGCTGTCGCCTCGATTTGCGTGCCATACGGTTCTCCCGAGTCAATCACCGTCACTGGGACTCCCAAACCTGTCCAAATCGTAATAGAAGGTTACTAACTACTTAATTAACCTCCCACTAAAATACCGTAATTTTCTGGAATTTTTAAATATTTTTAATCCCGATCTGAAACCTTCCGATGCCCCGAACATTATCGAGACGGTGTCCGATCGACACGAAACCAGTCCCAAAATGTTCGTTACATCAAATAGAAGATTTCAAATGTTAAACACTTCCCCAAGGCAGGCGCCCCCACGCGCCCAATGAAGGTGCTGCGCGTGAGATCACGCGCCACACTATTCATCATCTTCCCAAACGCGTCGAACCGGTTCACCTGCAACTTGGACCGGCCGAACCGGTCTGGACCGGTTCAAGGCCATAACTGGTCCATTTCTAATCCATTTTTTTCCATTTTAATCCTAATATACTCCTAACATCAAACCCTATCATTTCTAATTATCAACGCTATGTAAAACCGTGTAAAACCCATTCATGTACAAAGAACCCCACGGCTCCCTGTTTTCCCGTCGATCCCCAGAGTGGCTCAGCCACTTCCTGCCGTCCAAAACCATCCCTATGCACTCCTATGAACCTAAAAATCATCATCCCATCCCCAGAAATCATTCCTAATGCCTAAAACTCAAAATGGGATTTTGAATGGAAACTTACCCGCTCTGGTTACCTTGGTCGTGCACCGCCGTGAGCCGCCGTGGCTCTGGCCGTAGTGTCCTCATCATCTCAGTCCTCTCACGCTCACACACAAGCACAGATAAAGGTGAGCTAGGATGATGATGTGTGTGTGTTTCGGGTTTGAAGAAAAAATGGAGAAAATGGTGCATATGGGTTCAGGTTTGAAGAAGAACAAAGAAGAAGATAATGATGTTTGATCAAATGAGAGAAGTAAGATAGATTAGATAAGTGGTGAGGATTAAAAGATTAAATGGAATGGAGGGCCAAGATTGAGTGTTAGAAAGATTAGATTATAAAATTAATTAAATAATAATATTTAATTAGTGAGATCCACAATTTAGGGTTATTGACCAATAGGATGAGTAACACTTGTCACTCATCCATGGGTCCCATTAAAAATATCTGGCTAATCAGAATTTGCCAAATCATCATCGCCTCGAAGTACGTGTATAGTGAAATCGAACTTCCGTGACCCATAACTTCCCCGTTCGAAATTCGATTTCAGCGTGCCACCTGTCTATGGATTCGTATTGTCCCGATCTACGTAATGGTCCTCGGCCCTCGGCCATCGGACCTCCCAGTCCAAAAGTCAACTTTTTACCCATTTTAACCAAAATGCCCCCTAACTTCCGAACGTCATAACTTCTTCCTCGAATGTCGGAATTGAACGTGCCACCTGTCTATGAACTCACGACGTCATGAACTACGTCACGGTCATCGGCCAAAATCCGTTTTACCACCAGAATGAAAAGTCAACTTTTTGCCCACGCCTAGGGGCAAAACGGTCATTTTGCATCGTTCGTCCGATTTCTCCCAACTAGTCACAGATTAACCTCACTAATCCCGATTAGTCACTAATCTAATCCTTAAATTTGGGACGGGTCGTTACAACCTTCCCTCCTTAATTAATTTCGTCCTCGAAATTCCAACCGACCTAATTCCAACCGTTCTTCTCTCCTTAATTAGTTTCGTTCTCGAAATTTGAACTATCTTAGTTCCACAACCACCTCGTGGAAAGTACAATTGACCTCGCAACACGTGTACACTAGTACACCAACTAACCAGAACAAAACTTGTCTGCAACCAGACGTACCACTAACACTCTCGTTACATCGACTACCCTCGCCACGTCGAATAACAGTAGTCACAAGTTCCGTAGTGACACCACTTGTCAGTATCAGAGCAGCCTGAGTATCCTATGAGTTAACCACTTGTCAGATCTACCATTTCGCTGACACAACAACTCGATGGTTCCTTTCTCAATCTCAATCTATCCGGCTATCTGCTCCCACAGGGAGTCACCAAATCTCACTAACCGATTTACGCTGACACATTCGACAAACTGTCACCACTTGACAGTCGCCAGTCGAAAACTGACACTATAACCACTTGTGATTACACTAACCACCAATTTACTCAACCTGAGTATACACATACCAACAAAGCACTCAACCTGTGTGTAACTGGACCCACCAGAAATACTATGACCCAATGCACAGTATCTGATGTCCAGTTCACGACCTCAACTGATCCAATGGTATCGGAACTAAGCCGACTACCAACACGCTCACCAACGTACCACTAGTATATCCAATATACCGTCACCAGGCATCACAAGTATGCCCAATATCGTACCTCAAACAACGTACAAGGTACGTACATCTATCCATCAATCAGACTACAACCACAACAACAAAGACAACAACAACATGACGACCACAGCCTAGGTCGTAGCCAAAACACGTTTCAATTCGGGAGTCCATCTGTCCAATCCAGTACTAAAAAAATCGAAACTCCAACTCATTATCCATTTCCAAATCTGAATTCGAAATCATTATTCCGTAAGCTAGCATTTGGAATAACCATTCCGAACCCAAATCCAGAAATCCACTTTCAAGTTCCAAAATCGAATCCTGAATCGTCATCCAGAAATCCGATTCCAAATCCCGAAATCTCGTTCTCATCTACCGAGACACACTATATCTGAACCTATCAGTTACTTGTTAAATCGATTACCTCAATACGTTCCATTAACTTCATAGGGAAGCCAGTCATAATATCCACACATCGCTAAGGCTAACAAAATTCGACCTCTTCGGACACTTATTCGCCTGAGTAATATACTATACGGGATTCACTTCGAAAAGAAGTTCAGTCCCAACATGCTCAGCTCAAACATCCAAGTAAGAGCAATAAACTCTCCACCTATCTGGACCATTAAGATCACGATCCAGATCCATCACTACGTCACCCGACCATGAACGTCACGATCGAGGATCGTCACGACGCTCAAAGTCCTCAACTATATCCCACATCTAAACAGATCAGTCAACGACGAGACACGTCGAGACTGTGGGTTCTCATTGATTTCCTCGTATCAATCCTTGTCATTCCACCTAGGAAAATCAAGGGTGATCCAACACTATGACATCAAAACTCATCCTAAGTGAATACAACCAAAACTCATTGCATTCACCACGTCACGTAATCCAACATCGTCTGCCACCAAGCAGAAAATGAGAAATCTCAGTCACCTAACTTCGATATACTCAATTCCACCTGATGACCCAAGACAAATCCTAGGTCCACCAATCAATACACGATCAGTGTACTAGTGGCAACCAACAACATCTACATCATCAACATCATCTACCATCATCAATTATGGTAGAATCTGAGAAGTCACCCTAATGACTTCGAAATATCCATTACCAATGCGGAAAACCCGCATTCCACTCGTCACCTCAATCACAACCTCTCGCGATTCCGAAGTTCCAACCAGATTGGAAACAACACACTCGAACATCAACCACGTGTCCCTAACCAGTCAAACTCACTACCAAGTTCGACTGTCGATTTACACCGTTTATGCGCATCCAACGGAATCAACCGCTTGTACCAACTACTCTGTATCCCCGCTCCGGGATTCCATCGTCAAGTACCAACCCTGGTAACTTGTCCAACCAAACTCTAACCAGTCGTAATTCGACTAAACCAATGTCGTCTACCAGGTCACCAATGACCTTAGCTGTACCAACAATCCATCACAACTATGGTAGTACGACAACCTACTAGGTCTAACCGTTCAACATAATCTCGACTGCAGAGTGCAGTACCATCACTAAAGCTGACATGACTAGACCTGACATGGCCGAACATGACATGACCAAAACATGACCGTCGGTCGGTCTCAATATCGTAAAGACGTCAATCCAATCCTACCATAAGTTCAACTAGGATTCCTCAAACCCGACTGCTAACTGCCAGGAGCAGTAAATTCATTTAACTCAACCAAATCAAATCATCAGATGATCATAATTCCGAACTATCGTCAAAACGATCCTACGACATCATGAAAGACGATCCCAACTAACTGTCTCACGATCAAAACTCGAAAGTAACGTTTACGTCATCCTTCCATAGGGTCCCACACTGTCATCCACGACAGAACTATGGCAACCCCGGCATCAAATGTCAAACCAAGACATTCCACGATCCAATCCTACTAACTATCGTACCAGCACCCTAACAATCAGGTTGATAACGAACTGTAGCCACTTGTGATATCACATCCTCGACCTGTGCGCACCATAAGAGCAAACCTGCTCTGATAAGCAATCATATGCTCTGATACCACGCTGACAGTATCAGAGCATCTTGAGGATCCTATGAGCTAGCCGAGCTCTGATACCACCTGTCAGGACCCGTCCTCAATCCCCCCGGGATTAACGAGGACCGACCCTGATCCCGTCTGACACGAAATGTCAGACAAAGGAAATTTCCGACCATAGCCCTCCCGGGCCATCAAAGTACGCCAAGATCCGGAGGAGGTATGTGATATCTCGATCTCTGCTACAGTCCACGTCTATTGTCAACCTGAAGGGCAGTCAAAACATTAAAAGCTGTGAGTGGACAAAACAACCAGTTTATAAAAACATTTTAAGGAAGACATTTGTACCCTTCACTAAAAAGCATGCATGCATTTGAAAACCATTTATCAAACCGTTCATTAGGGCCTTAGCCCAAAATCGTAAATGAAACCGAATACACGGGACATTGCCCAAATCCATAAAGATACCAACCATACGGGCCACTGCCCAAATCCATACGGGACTCAGCCCAAAACCTGTACACATCACATATCATATATCGTATATCGCATATCATATATCATACATACATATAATCCACACAACCAATCCTGTCACGGTTTCCAAAGCTACGCGCGTGCTACCTGGGGTCTCAAACCCAAGTCTCTCAGAGTCCAAGGTCAATGTCCGAAGACCAATGACCGGTCCTGAGGTTACAATCCATGCCTTCCTGAGAGTAAGGAACCCAACTGGGGGGCGACTCCACTCAGTCGGTGCTCCGTGACTACTCCGAGGTCCACCCAGGCCAACGACCCTCCCCGAAGGAGATAATAGAAGTAAAGGAAGGTATATGAATACATATATATACATAGCATAACCATTCATGCCCAGTCCCCCTGAACCTTCATGATCTATAGCATCCATGCCATTCATATATATATATATATATAGAAAACATCCTCCATGCCCGGTTCCCATAAACTGTCATGTACCACAATAACCTTTCCAGGGTTCATGCCGGTTCCCATAAACCGCCATGAACTTGGAAATCCATCTAGGGTCCCTGACCCGAAATCATAACCATAAAGTCACTGGTTCTCATGCCCGAACATATGACATCAGTTGGGCACTGTTCTCGATATCTAAGGGTCAGTCACGACTCCGATCATAGTGATGCGTGCAACCATCCATCCAGGACTGCCCTCAATCCTGGTATGTCGTCGTGAACGAATCAATCGACGCGACAACCACAAGATCATAGTGCACTCATCACCGATCGCTATGCTGAACCGTCAGCACTCCGAAGTAGAGCTTCCCTCGGCTACTCAGCAAAGAATCGTGCGTCGTTACCTTTCCAGAAGGAACACATCCCAATCCGGATGTGAGCGTCGTATCGTCGATCGGCGTGCACATAGCACTAGCCGCGACCACGATTTAGACCCAAAGGTCATCAATAGCGTCATATGCCCGAGACAAAACCAAATGGGTCGCATACCCTAGTTTATCCTTTCAGAAATCCAAATCCATTTCATTTAAATCAATAAAGAAATACAAATCCGTATAGGCACCGTATAAGGCCGAAACCTCAAAATACGTGCCTATACGTAACCACACATCCAAATGCACTCATGGCATCACAAACAAGTATTTAAAACATATAATAAACATTTATACATGCACCAATTTAGAAAACAAGGTCCACTCACAGACTGTCCGAGCTGCCGCCTAGATTTGCGTGCTATACGGCTCTCCCGAGTCAATCACCGTCACCGGACTCCCAAACCTGTCCAAATCGTACTAGAAGGTTACTAACTACTTAATTAATGACAGGACCTGTCCCAACTGGACCTTGACAACCGTGCCTGGTCCTGCTCCCGTCTGACAAGAAAACTGAAATCCCGAAAGTACCCTTCAGCACCTATCAGACAAGGGATAACTGCACTGACTTCCGCTCATGCCTCCGCCTCTCAGTCAGCCCCGAACGTCGTGCCACGACCTAGAGGGTCATTAAAACAGAAAAGGTGTGAGTGGACAAAAATAATATCATTTAAAATACGTTTTGAAACACATCAGTTACCCTCCAGTTTATCAAACCATGCATGCGTAAGGAAAAACATATGAATCACAATCACCGGCTTTCCAGCCAAATCACATAACAAATCAAATCCCGGCTCTCAGGCCAAAAACATATGAAAACATAAGTACCTGACCACATAGACCATAAACTCGTACTCAATACCAGTACGTAATCACAATCAACATCAAACAATACAACCAATCAATCAATTAATCCATCAATTCGCACTATTCACAAGTGCACAATCACATCCGCACTACTCATAAGTGCATAACAATCACATAGTCATATCTGCACTACTCGTAGGCCAATCTCGGGAACTGCACTCAGGCACCATCCGAGTCATATCCATCATGTCTGGGAACTGCACACGCACCATCTAGACGTACCACATACTCCGGAACTGCACTCACGCAACATCCGAGTCCCTTCTAGGAATTGCACTCGCACCAACCAGCCCATGATCCAGTATCCAATATCCATATTCACAAATAATCCATATCATAACACATATCAATCATATCCATGACCTCAAATCAAATCATAAGCATTCCCGACAAGGTTTTAAGCTCACATACCAATCATACGCAAATTCGTAAAATCACATGGAAAACATTAAAATAATCCATAAATCATCATTGACTAATCACTTAAGTCAAAATATACTTTTTAAAACCTTTTGGACTCCGGGCCTAGCCCAAAATACCATTTGCACATTTCCTCGAAAAGCGTGCCCGAAAGACCGATTAAAATAATCATTAAATCATAAATCATCATCCAAACAAATCATGACACCATGGCAAGTCAAATCATGCAATCAATCATGTAAAAGATTTAACTATGCATGCATCATGATTTATAAAACAAACGTCCACTCACACACCGTCCAAACCGCTCGCTTCCCGAGCTGCACACGTTTCCGTAATTTTCGACACTTGCCAGGAATCTCGAATCCTGTCCAAAATCATTATGCAGGGTTACTAACAATTCAATTTACATCATATCAATTCCCCATAATTTTCTGGGATTTAAATATTATTTTAAAATATAACATAAACCTTCGGACTCTCGAAACATTATCGAGACGGTGTCCGATCGACTCGAAACTAATTTTAAAATGTCCGTATCACCGAAAGCATCAAAAAGTATGTTGCACCCAAGGTGAGATTCCCAGCCACTCGCCCTCACGCGCCGCCGCAAGCGGCTAAGCGTGAAAGCCACGCGCCTTGAACAGTAACCATCACTGTTTGTCTTCTCGACCCGTTTCTCTGGTAAACGGGTCTAAAACCCGCGATCAGACCCGGTGCGGTTTCCATCAATTTGAACCCAATTCCTCCTGTTCTTTCACTCGTTAGCATCAATTCTATATAGATTAAGGATCTGTGACTTCAATTTGATCAAACAAGTCCTAAAACTCCTCGACTCAAGATGAACACCCGACGGATCCTAACTCGGGTTCTACCCAAAATCGACCTGTTTCATTCAATTAATTACACCAGAAGCATCCTAGGTCCATTCTAAATACAATTGTGAAATCAATTTCAGAGTTCCTTACCTCCAAGTAATCGAACTCAAGCTCCAAACTTTGCAGACGTCGCAGAGTCTGTTCTTCGGGTTTCGTCAGTAATTTCTTTCGAATTCAAGGCTGGTTCAACTCGTTTCAGTCCCAGAAAGCTCAATTCAAAATCAATTTCACTCCTTAACGTCTACAAGATCGAATTCCACATAATGTTCTTGAGTAGTGTATTCGGGTATCTCATTATTGTTTCAGTTCAGTTTGTTCTATATTCCTCTCGGTTTTTCACTCAGTTTTCACTCCCAATTACCCTTAATTCCTCACTCACTTGTTCCCTGGGTTGCTGAGAATCGATCAAGGTGGATTGAGCTTGGGTGCTCTCTGTATTTGGTTGAATATGAACAATTCATATGCTAATTAACAATGCAACCGTTTCATTAACAAGTGACACATGTCACTGAAAACAGCTCCTGAGTCATCTCAAGGGCTGATTCAGCCAATTAGCCCATTTAAATAAGTCTACTGCAGCCACTTTTCCCATTTAATTACTTTACTGTTCACAATTACCATTTTGCCCCTACATTTCACAACCCCATAACTTCTTCATCCAAGCTCCGTTTTTGACGTGCCGTCTGTCCATGGATTCAGCGTTCCGAGACCTACATAATGGCACTAGAAAAATGTTCAAAAAGTATTCCAAACAAAAAGTCAACTTTTAGCCCTTACCACTAGGGGCAAAATCGTCATTTTCATCAAATTTTCCAAATTTTCATTTTCCAAATTTTCGGGGCGTTACAATTAACCTCTCACTAAAACCCCGTAATTTTTTGAAATTTTTAACTATTTTTAATTTCGATCCGAAACCTTCCGATGCCCCGAACATTATAGAGATGGTGTCTGATCGGCACGAAACCAGTCCCAAAATATTCGTTACATCGAATAGAAGATTTCACGCGTGTTGAACACTTCCCCAAAATGTGAGGCACGCGCCCCCACGTGCCCAATGAAGGTGTTGCGCGTGAGATCACGCGTTGCACTATTCATCATCTTCCCAAACGCGTCGAACCAGTTCACCTGCAACTTGGACCGGCCGAACCGGTCTGGACCGGTTCAAGGCCATAACTGGTCCATTTCTAATCCACTTTTGTCCATTTTAATCCTAATATACTCCTAACATCAAACCCTATCATTTCTAATTATCAACGCTATGTAAAACCGTGTAAAACCCATTCATGTACAAAGAACCCCACGGCTCCCAGTTTTCCCGTCGATCCCCAGAGTGGCTCAGCCACTTCCTGCCATCCAAAACCATCCCTATGCACTCCTATGAACCTAAAAATCATCATCCCATCCCCAGAAATCATTCCTAATGCCTAAAACTCAAAATGGGATTTTGAATGGAAACTTACCCGCTCGGGTTACCTTGGTCTGCACCACCGTGAACTGCCGTGGCTCTGGCCGTAGTGTCCTCATCATCTCAGTCCTCTCACGCTCACACACAAGCACAGATGAAGGTGAGCTAGGGTGATGATGTGTGTGTATTTCAGGTTTGAAGAAAAAATGGAGAAAATGGTGCATATGGGTTCGGGTTTGAAAAAGAACAAAGAAGAAGATAATGATGTTTGATCAGATGAGAGAAGTAAGATAGATTAGATGAGTGGTGAGGATTAAAAAATTAAATGGAATGGAGGGCCAAGATTGAGTGTTAGAAAGATTAGATTATAAAATTAATTAAATAATAATATTTAATTAGTGAGATCCACAATTTAGGGATATTGACCAATAGGATGAGTGACACTTGTCACTCATCCATGGGTCCCATTAAAAATATCTGGCCAATCAGAATTTTCCAAATCATCATCGCCTCAAAGTACGTGCATAGTGAAATAGAACTTCCGTGACCCATAACTTCCCCGTTCGAAGTCCGATTTCAGCGTGCCACCAATCTATAGATTCGTATTGTCTCGATCTACGTAATGGTCCTCGGCCCTCGGCCATTGGACCTCCCAGTCCAAAAGTTAACATTTAACCCGTTTTAACCAAAATTACCAAAATGCCCCTTAACTTCCGAACGTCATAACTTCTTCCTCGAATGTCGAAATTGAACGTGCCACCTGTCTATGAACTCGTGACGTCACGAACTACGTCACGGTCATCGTCCAAAGTCCGTTTGACAACGAGAATGGAAAGTAAACGTTTTGCCCACGCCTAGGGGCAAAACGATCATTTTGCATTGTTCGTCCGATTTCGCCCAACTAATCACGGATTAACCTCACTAATCCCGATTAGTCACTAATATAATCCTGGAATTCGGGACGGGTCGTTACAGGGAGGGGATCCAAACACTAGATGGTCTACCTTAGGTCATATCGTTTTCTTAGGTCGAAACCCTATCTCATGGGGTGCTAAGAAACAGCACACTGTTTCTCGATCATCTGCCGAGGTGGAATATCAGGCCCTAGCAAACACAGCATGTGAGCTACATTGGATCACCTACACCCTACAATATCTTCGTCTAACTCTTCCACAAACACCGTTACTCTGGTGCGACATCATGTCTGCCATTGAAATCGCTCACAACCTAGTATTTCATGGTCGTAAAAAACATGTTGAACTCGACGTCCACTTCATCCGCGAGCAAGTACAGAACAAGTTCCTTCGCTTAGCTTATGTCTGCTCCCGTAACCAATTGGTCGATGTCATGACGCACGGTTTACACTTACCTAAGTTTGAGTTCTATCGCGCCAATCTGATGCACCGTGCCTCTAGCATCGGCCAATTGGTTTCGGGAGCAGACATGAGCTAAGCGAAGAAACTTGTTCTGTACTCGCTCGCGAATGAAGTGGACGTCGAGTTCAACATGCTTTGAGGACTCACCGGTTTTGTGGCAGGCCCTGACGATTCTCTTGTAGCCCATTCCCAACTGTACACAAAAACTGAATTTGTGGACTCACCGGTGAAGTTCACCCATGTCCTTCTTCCCCATCAGCTCCTATATATGTTTGAAACAACCGTCTATGCTTGGAACTATCGCTTGGACACTCTTAACTATTAGCCACATTCCTTTTTTCAAAGGCCACTACAAAATGTCGTGAGACCTCGACCGAGGTGGAGAAGGGAGCTTGTTTTCATTAAGACCTCGTGCATGGCCACCAAGGCCAAACACCCTTCTCTTCAACCCCCACACACCCACCACCGGCTACCCCCTCTTTGCGACTTAATACTAAAAAAGGAATGCGCTCATTCGGCCTCACCAAGCTGCACAACGCCCCCATTGGGTCCAATCTCCCATAAGCCAAGCAGAAAAAAGGAATGCGCTCATATTCAATTTCATATTGCTTTGCAACTTCGTCCTTTCGAAGCCGAAGAGTAATACATCGCTGCAACGAGATGTTCACATTTACGGTCGCTATGATACTAAGAAAGGCCCCTAAGCAATCATCATTCAACCCTTTGTCTACCTGAATGAACTGGCCTAGACGTGATCCAATCTTGCACGCCAAGGCAACATACAAGAATAATGAGGGATTCTTTTCGCCCTCACCCAAAAATCTTGGTCCCCCAAGCTCACCTCCAGTGGCTCAGCACTGCCGTGCCAGCCAATGCTAACAAGGCCCTATCACAAGCGTAGTACTAGTTAGTAAGAAATATTTAAAATTAAGAAAGCAGAAAAGTGTTAAAAAAAATTGCTTTAGTAGTGTCTTACCATATAAAAGGACATAAATGGCATTTTAATACTATAAAGGGTTGTATAGGGACATGAATAATAAAAAATGAAAAGAGACATTTTGTTGTTCAAAATTTAAGCGGAGTTTATAAGTAAAACAAAATATTGTTAAGGATTATCTAATAATTAATTAATGAGTTAATGGGTTAGTTTCTCATATAAGAGCAATGTTCAAAATAGTGTTAGACGCTCCTAGGGTGGCCAATAGGGGCCTATCGCCTAGAAGATTAGGCCGGGTTTAGATGGGAGCCCGGGCAATTTTTTTTTCAAGATAAAATTCAACAAATTAATAATATAATTAAGACCACCAAATAATTTTAGAATAAAAATTAATTATTTAGATAAATAAATTCAGTTGGGAATTATAAATGTTGAAAATGTATGTTTTTTATTAATTTTATTATACAACATTCTATGTTCTTTATTTTATTATCTTTGTTTTAATTAATAATTTTATTATTAACTAAATATTTAATAAATGAAATAACTTATATAACTATATATATACACACACATAAGAACTCTAAGTTGGGTTTACAAACTAAAAGAATTTACAAGCGCATCCACCCATGGCACCTAACCAATATGCGAGACGGTTTCTGACCTTGAAGACCCTAAACGAACTAAGCGGCCGCCGTTTTAAACAATGTATAAGAAGAGGGGTAAAATTGGAAACACATATAAAAAGGGTAAAACTAGGAACACATTCTAACATCATTAACTCAGTGGTGTGTTAATAAATATTTTGTAAACAAAGAATTTAAAAGTTTTAATATTAATGGTTAAAAGTTATTAGCTAAAACAGTAAGCTATTAAGGAGCTCCCATTAATTTTGACTAGTTTCTTTAATTTAGTTCATTTTTATACTTTAATTTACTCAATATTAAGATTTTACAGGGAAAAAAAAATACATGCATGACGAGAAAAGTAAGAGCTGAAAATCACTTCTTAAAGGAAAAGTGTTGTTTTGTTAATTAGTCTCTCGAGCTTATACTTTCTTTTGTAAATTTCTTTCATAAACTTCTATTTCAACTAATTTTGTTATTCACTGCTTGTACGGATTAATCTAATATAAGATTTGAGTTTAAAAGGTGGTAAAATACTTCAACATGTCAAAGCCTTGATAATGACAGATAAGATTAGGGTTAGCCAGCAGGTCAGTGGGGGCCATAAGTGACCTAAATGATTATATCTGTATCTGTCAACACTAGGAAAAGAGATCTTTATAAAGACCTCTTGGAGCAAATTTCCATGAATTGAGGTCTAGTGAAGCTGAAAAGCCTATGGATAAGGCCTTGAACTCTTCATTCCTCGTTGCATCACCAACAACCCAGATCAACCCAATGACAGATTGATTGTTCTCCGTTCGAGGTCCACAGGGGATCGAGCCCGTTTACTGGTCATGCCCTTTCAGGGAGGAGGTTACCGGGGTGACCCGTACGATTTGTATCGACAACAGGCCCGGCTCAGATGCAAGCCTACCCTACGCGTTGCATTGGAGGCGTCTTGAAATGGTTCCACGTCTCAGTGGGTTGAGGTTCAGGTCCATCTTGGGGATGTGTACAACAAGCATGTCGATGTGTCTTACGAAGCTCTTTAGTCATATGGCAATTAGTCATCAGCCAAATGTGTGTAAACACCATGACGTATTATTAATGCTTTCCGACTATGATCCCATTTTATTAAATATTTCGTTAAATTTGTCATACTAATTTCAAGAAATAATAAATCTCAAATAACATGGTGCTCGATATATAATTATTTTGGACAAAAAATTGGTTAAACGTGACTAATTAAATATGATGATGGAGCGAATTAAGTTATTAATAATACTTGGAAAATACACTATAAGAAAAGATGGTTTGCCCGTCCAAATCTTGACCAACAGATTTTTTTTTTCCGCCGCTAAAAAGCACTTTCCTGGCGAATAAAAGAAGACTCACTTGGCAAGATCTTCGAGGGAAAACTATCTTGCTAGCGTGCGAAAATGGAACACTTTGCCTAGCGAGCCAGCACCATCCCCTAGGCAAAACTTTGTTAACAACGAATTTTCTTCGCCGAGTAAAACCTAACGTTGATTAAAATTTATCTGGCGAAGGTAATTCGCCGAATAAAGTTTAGGCGGGAAGGGAAAAACTTGGTGCACAAAGATGGTGAGCCTTGCTCGACTAGGACAACACCCTCTGTCGAAAAAATTTAATTTTGTAATAAGCAAGGCAGAGCAGTGAACTTTGCTCGGCAAACCTCTCTGTCAGGCAAAAAGTCTAAATACATTAAAACCCCACCCGCATCATTCTTCTTCTTCTTCTTCTTCTTCTTCTTCTTCTTCTTCTCAAGTCCGTTTCTCAAATCCAAGGTCTCAGCTCAAAATCATTAATCAGCATCAAAGTAAGGGAACTCAGTCCAAAAATTCGTAAATCCAGATAAACCGGGGCACTGCCCAAAACCTCTGAAAACCATGTGAAAATCAATAGTAAAGCACTAGTCAATCAATTTGTTGGATCTCAAACACCGAGTCTTTAAACTCAAAACACATGTGCATCAAGCCTTCCCGGGATATCAACGAGTCTTTAAACTCAAAACACCATCAATAGGCCTCGGGGGATATCACAATAACCGAGTTTTTAAACTCAAAACATATCCGAGTCTTTAAACTCAAAACATATCAATCAAAGGCCCTCCCCCGTCATCAATCAACCGGGTCTTTAAACCCAAAACCAGATCCAGCAATAGTACCGGGTCTTTAAACCCAAAACCAATAGCAACGAGTCTTTAAACTCAAAATCTAGTGAAATCATAGGAACTCATGTCCAAAACCAAATACGAAATCATCATTGGAAATCTCGATTCAAATCCCGAAATCACATGAAAACCGAAAGCCGAAACCATTAGAAACGGGGCCTCATGCCCTAAAGCACTGTCCGAAATCGATTTATAAATCCTTGAAACCAAATCATAATTCAAATCCCAAAATGAAATCATCGAAATCATATCAAATCACAATTCAAGACAGAACCTTCGTAAAACGTGAAAATACGTCAAATATCTTAAAATACGTGCAAAACCGTAAAGCACAAATATCATAATCATAAACATAGAAATCACATATAAAAAACATATAAAAAAATTTATGAATGCATCATAAGTTAGAAAGCAAAGTCCACTCACAGACCATTCGCGTTGTCGCTTCGATACGAGTGTAATACGCCGTTCCTGGCTAATCCACGATCACCGGACTTCCCGAACCTATCCATATCACATACTAAGGTCACTAACTACTTCATAATTCTTCTACTAAATTCTCGTAATTTTTTCGAATTTTTAACTATTTTTAAACTTGATCCTAAACCTTCGAACATCCCGAATCATATCGAAACAATGTCCAATTGACTCGAAACCAATCCCAAAATGTTCGTCACATCAAATACTTTAAAAGTCGTTTTGAACACTTCCTCAAAAGACGTGCCACGCGCCCCCACGCTCCACCCAAATGGATTGTGCATGGGCCTCACGTGCCAGCACTGTTCATCGTCTTCAACCTCTAGTCGACTGGTCTAGACTGGTTCAGACCAGCCCGATCCAACCGAACTAGCGCTCCAGGTTTTCGTCCAATTTCAACCCGTTTTCCCTCTTTTTTCCACCATTAGTTTCGTCCAACCCTTTCTTACCCATCTACGTGATCAAAACATAAAATCAAGGACCGTAAGTTACCTTCCAAACCGATGATTAACCCTGCAACCGTCCTCCTCTGGTTCTGGCCACCACAGGTCACCTCCAGCCGTGTTTTCACGTCCATTCACCTCCTCTGGACCTTCAGATCATCATTCAATCACCCAAGTTGATTAACAAACACTAAAACACAAGCTGCCATTTTTTGAATTCAAGCTAAAACTTCACGGGAACTCAATCTTACCCCCACTGTCGAGCCTTTTTGTGGCCACCAGCAGCGTCGTCTCAAGTCCCCTTCCATTTTCCCTTCACAAAACATAGCCAAAGAATGAGGATCAAAGGGATTGGATGGATAGATTTCTCACGGGTTTGCAAAAGTTTCACGGTTCATGACCGCCGTCCACGACGGCCTTCGTGGTAGCACCACTACGTGCATCTCATCATCCTCTCTCAGCTTCCTTCACGGTCACAAACAGGGCATGAAGATCAAAGGGGGTTTGTGGGGATAGTTGCATGAGTATTCTGTTTTTCTGTTCTTTTCCAAACATCGTGCAACTATTTAAACCGTGTGAGACACTTGTAAGGCGGTGGGAAAGGTTCTACTGCCTTCCAGAGAGGGACAAGTGTTCCACATCCATTGGGCACAATTCCCAAGACAATAGATTGAACCAAAATATCTTTAATGCCAAATTACCAAAATGCCCCTCAACTTCCGAAGCCTATAACTTCTTCCTCGAATGTCGGAATCAAACGTGCCGTCTGTCTATGGACTCATGACATTCTGAACTATGTCACAGTCATCGGCCAAAGTTTGTTTGATCGCCCGAATCAAAAGTGAACGTTTCGCCCATTCCAAGGGCAAAACTATCACAACTCATCCCAATCCCCCTAGGATTAACACGGGATATGTCGTGATCCCGTCTGACATGAAGTGTCAGACCAGGGAAAATTTAAACCTTTCGCCCGACCGGCTTCCAGAGCACGCCAGGATCCGGTGGAGGAGTATGATGTCTCGGTCTCTGCTACAGTCTGCATCCGTGATCAACCTATAGGGCATTGAAAAACAGAAAAGATTGTGAGTGGACTAAAAGTAAAAAGTTCATAAAAAACATTTCATAAAAGACCTTTATGCCCTTCACTGAAAATTATGCATGCATAGGTAAACCATTTAACAAACCACATATGGTTAAACAACCATATTTAAGGTCTCAACCCCAAGTTCCGTAAATTCAAGTCATATGGGCCACTGCCCAAAACCATTTATACAAATCCATAACATAGTAAACATATGTGGGATCTCAGCCCAAATCCATTTATCATTCATAAAAAAAATTTCGCAAATTTAAAAAATCATGTTTATCATATATCATATAACCAATCCTGTCACGGTATCTAAAGCTACGTGCGTGCTACCCGGGGTTTCAAATCCCAAGTCTCCCCAGGGTCCACCTAGGTCAATGCCCGTAGATCAATGACCCTCCCTAGGGGTTATAATCCATAATAGCTTTCCTGAGAGTAAGGTACCCAACGGCGGCGACTCCACTCAGTTAGTGCTCCGTGACTACTCCGGGGTCCACCTTGGCCAACGACCCTCCCTGGAGGAGACAATCCATATATATATATAAGGATGGTATATGAAAAACCATTTTGAAGTCATTCTCAAAACTTTTCAAGGGTTCATACTCGATCCCCATAAACCGTCATGAACCAGAATCCATTTATGGGTCCCGAACCCGAAAACACAATCGTAAACCATAACTGGGCCTCTAACCCGATTCGTAAACCAACTGGACCTCATGCCCGATTTCGTAAACCAAAGGGGCCTCGTACTTGATATCGTAAACCAAATGGGCCGCGTGCCCGATTACGTAACCCAACTGGGCCCCGAGCTCGATTCGTAAATCAATTGGTCCTCTAGTCCGATACGTAAATCAACTGGGCCTCCGACCCGATGCTTTGTTAAATCAAATGGACTTCAAGTCTGAGAGTTCATAATTCAAATGGGTCTCGTGCCCGATTCCATATTTTCAAATCCGAAATAAGTTCATGAACCAATTGGGCCCCTGGCCCGATAACGTGACTGAAAGGGACTTCGAGTCCGAGGGTTTTCAAAACAAATGGGTGTCATACCTGAGTTTACCTTTTCAAATCCAAAACCATTTCATTAAACCATTTCCAAAACCATAAACACGTATAATCAGTAAAAAACCATAAATCTCGATTTGCGTGCAAACATGTAAATTGCCTCGAAATGCGTGAAATTATGTAAATTAATAACATCCAAATAATCATCATAGAATCACATCTATAAACCATATAAAACATTTATGCATGCATCACAGTTTAGAAATCAAGGTCCACTCTCAGACTGTCCTAAGCTGTCGCCTCGATTTGCATGCCGCAAGCCTCCCCAGGCTAATCACCGTCACCGGAACTCCCAAACCTGTCCAAATCATACTAAAGGGTTACTAGCTACTTCATTAATCTCTCATTGAAGCCCCGTAATTTTCCCGAATTTTTAACTATTTTTAAACTCGATCCTAAACCTTCGGACGTCTCGAACTATATCGAGACGGTGTCCGATCGACACGAAACCAGTCCCAAAATGTTTGTTACATCAAATAGATTAAAAGTCATGTTGAATTCATCCCTAAACTGTGCTTTACGCGCCCCCACGCGCCACCCAAAGGGGCTGCGAGTGAAGCCCACGCGCCTACTGTTCATCACCCCTAACCTTGCAACAAACCGGGTTCTCTGGTTTTGAACCCGACCAGACCGGCCTAGACCGGCGTGACCGATCTAGTGCTTTAAGTCACTCATTTTTTATCCATTTCTGTCCATTTTCATTCCTAAAGGTTCCTAACAACATTCCCTATCGATCTATAACTTCATAACACGAGAAAAACCCTCAAAAGCTTACCTCCCAAGATTAAACAGTAAGCCTCGACTTTCAAGCTTGGTTTTCCGTCCTTCCAGGTGTCCCTTTCCTTCGAACTCGATACCCATCGAGTCATCCTTGTCCCTAGGTCGTGTTAGGATCATTAGGAACTCAAAACAATCCTCTAAAACTCAGTTTCAAATTTTGAAAATAAAAAGGGTTCTCGGGTCAACTTACCTCCGCCGTCCACGGAGGCCACGCCATCACTGCTGTCCTCCTCTGCCTCATGTCAATCTTCGTCTCTCACTATCTCAGTCACTCTCACGGTTGGACACACACAAACACAGATGAATAAGGTGGTGGGGTGGTGTGTTTGTGTTCGGGTTTGCTTAGAGATGAATGAAGAATGATGCTCGGTTTAGGGGATGAAAATGAAGATAATATCTGATGATGATCAGACGAGAGAGGAAAGGATGAATGGTGGAAATGAAAGGGAAAGGTAGAGAAGGATTGTCAGGACTAGTCCCAATCCCCCTGGGATTAATGCGAGACGCGCCTGATCCCGTCTGACACGGAGTGTCAGACAAGGGAAATTCCGACTTTAGCACGCTCGGGGCTTCAGAGTACGCCAGGATCCGGAGGAGGAGTGTGATATCTCGGTCTCTGCTACAGTCCGTATCCGCAATCAACCTGAAGGGCAATCAAAACATTTAAAAGCTGTGAGTGGTCAAAACAATTAATTTGTAAAAACATTTTCACAAAATACATTTATACCCTTCACTAAAAAGCATGCATGCATTCGAAAACCAGTTATCAAACCATTAGGGCCTTGGCCCAAAATCGCAAATGAAACCAATCATACGGGCCATTGCCCAAATCCATGTGGGACTCAGCCCAAAACCAGAAATCCGATCATATAGTATATAAATATAAATCACATAACCAATCCTGTCACGGTTTCAAAGCTACGTGCGTGCTACTCGGGGTCTCAAATCACAAGTCTCCCCAGGTCCACCCAAGTCAATGTCCATAGATCAATGACCCTCCCTGGGGGTTATAATCCATAAGCCTTCTTGAGAGTAAGGTACCCAACGGGGGCGACTCCACTCAGTTAGTGCTCCGTGACTACTCCGGAGTACACCCAGGCCAACGACCCTCCCCGGAGGACACAATCCAAATAAAGGAAGGTATATGTATATATATATATACATATCTAAAACGTTCTTAAAACCTTTCAAAGGATTCATGCCCGGTTCCCATAAACAGTCATGAATCCGGAAATCTATTTAGGGTCCCCGATCCGAAATCATAAACGTAAACCAACTGGGCCTCATGCCCGAACTCATGACTTAACTGGGCATCGAGCCCGATAACTCAGGGCCAGTCACGATTCCAATCGTAGTAATGTGTGCAACCATCCATCTAGGACCGCCCTCAATCTTGGTCTGTCGCCGTGAACGAATCAATCGACGCGACCACCACTAGATCATGGTGCACTCATCACCGATCGACATCCTGCATCGCCAGCACTACGAAGTCGTGTAACATCCCATCCCGGAAATCGAGATTTGATTAGTGGCTAATGACGGATTAGTAACGTTAATCAGTGATTAGTTGGAGGTTTTCGGACGGACGGTGCGAAATGACGATTTTTTCTCTAGAATGGGAAAAATGTTGACTTTTCGTTCAGGAAGTCAAATGGACTTTGACCGATGACCATGATGTAGTTCGGAACATCACGAGTTCATAGACAGGTGACACGTCCAATTCCGACATTCGAAGGAAAAGTTATGATGTTCGGAAGTTGAAGGGTATTTTGGTAATTTGATTGAATAGGGGCAAAAGGTTGACTTTTTAAACGATAAGAACTTTTCACGCATTTCGTGGACCATTAGGAAGGTCTCGATTTCCTGCATACAACGACAGGCAGCACACGATCATTGGAGTTGGGATGACTGAGTTATGGGCCTAGGAACCGGAGGGGCAAAATGGTAAATTGCACAATAAAGGGCGTTTTGGTCATTTCTGTGCCTAGGGATTTGTACCCAGCTAGTGTGGGACACCTGGCTGCTTGGGAAATTGTGCCCATCAGATTGAGGGCACTTGGCCTATACTGGAAGGCCGTAGACCCTTCCCACCGCCTTTGGTTGTTTTCAAAATCGTGTGTGTGTGCACGATGAAGAACATAGTGGAAACAGAGGGTGAGAGTGAGACTCTGAACCAACTCCACCTCCCTGACCTGTGATGTGTGAAGGAAGGTGGAAGGGAAGTCGAGATACTGGTCGTGGTGGCATGGTGGTGAAGGTAAGGCCCAAAAACTGGGATTTCTTTATTTGAATTCAAAAATGGATGTCGAACTTCTGGTGACTATTGATCTAATTGGTTGCTAAGGTGAGATGGCTAGGAATGAATTGAGCTTGGAATTGGCATCTGCCGAGGACGGTGGCTGTGGAAACAGTGGAAGGTACGTTGAGGTACAAAAATGGAAAATCATGATGTTGTGCTTGTTGCTCACTCCTGATGATTGAAACTGATTTCTAAGAGTGCCAGGGGATGATTGGGACCAAAACCGTGGTCCCTAGTGGAGTGTGACGGCTGGACAGAGGAAGAAAAAAGGGTTGTATGGTCATCGATGGGGGAGGTACTTTCCTACCATGATTTTCTTGTTTTCTGTAACTAGATCAATTAGAATTACTTGGACGAATTGAATGGTTTAAAAAGGATAAAAATTGGATTAGAAATCGTGAAGAACCGCCTGCGCCGGTTCGGTTGAACCGAGCCGGCTCGAACCGGTCTGATCCGGGTTGCCCGAGGTTGAAGACGATGAACAATACAGGAGCGTGGCTCCCACGCGCAGTCCCTTTGGGCGGCGCGTGAGGGTGCGTGGGGCCCCTTTTGGGGAATTTTTCAATAGGACTTTTAAATTATTTGATGTAACGAACATATTAAGACTAGTTTCGAGTCAATCGAACATCGCCTCGACAGTTTTCGGGATGTTCGAAGGTTTTAGGCCTCGGTTAAAAATAGTTAAAAATACGGAAAAATTACGAGGCATAGGTATGATCATTATGAAGTAGTTAGTGACCTTATTATGGTATTTGGATAGGTTCGGGAAAGCCGAGGATAGTGGATTAGCTGGGAAAGCATAAGTGCGCCCGTATCGCGGCAACGATATAATGGTATGTGAGTGGACTTTGCTTTCTAACTTATGATGCATGCATATATGTTTTTATATGTTTTCTATACATGATTCTATGATTTGATTTATGATCTTGATGATTTATGATTTGGCACGATTTTACGAGGTTACGATTTATCTTGTGATTTGACGATGGTTTCGATGATTGGATTTTGAGATTTAAACTATGATTTGATTTCAATGATTTGAAATGGATTTCAGAAAGTGATTTCGGGCTTGGACCCCTGTTCATGAGATTACGATTTTTAAATTAGATTTCGTAAATGATATTTCGGATTTGGTTTTGAAATCTTGGAAAGGAAATCTGGATTTGGGTTCGGGATGGTGGATCCGGATGTCGGCTTATGGGATCATTGTTGCGAATTCGAATGTGGATTTTCTATGGTTTTCACTGTTGTTTGAGAAATGATTTTGGGTTTAAAGACCCGGAAAAAGAAAAGAAAAACTGTTGGATCTAGTTTTGAGTTTAAAGACTCGATTGATTGGCGGGGGGAGGGCCCTGGATTGATATGTTTTGAGTTTAAAGACTCGGTATATGTTTTGAGTTTAAAGACTCGGATACGATACCCCCCGGGGCCTGTGATTGTGTTTTGAGTTTAAAGACTCGTTGATATCCCGGGAAGGCCTGATATTGCGCATGGTTTGGAGTTTAAAGACTCGGGCGCACTTGAGATCCCGCAAACTTGTATGATTGATATTTTCACTGTTTTTTCACTGGTTTTCAGGTGTTTTGGGTAGAGGCCCGGATGAATTGGATTTGATGAGTTTTGGGACTGAGTTCCCGTACTTTGAGTTGATTTGTGATTTGAGGTTGAGGCCTGGATTTGAATAACAGCTTTGATTCAAGTTTTTAATGATAAGTTTCATTGATGGTTTTTGATATGAAATGATTTCATGACATGGATATTATATGCATGCATTGGTTTTGCGTGGAGGGTAAAAATTGAAATTGTTTTATGAACTGTTTTAGAACTTATACTTTATTTTTTCCACTCACAGTCTTTTGTGTTTTCGATGCCCTCCAGGTTGTTGCAGTGCGGGCTGTTGGTCGAGAGGGACGAAGACATCACACACGAGATCCACAGTAGATTTTGCGCACTCTGGTAAGTCCGGAAGCGTTTTGGACGATCGGATCGAGGATCCCTTGTCTGACTTACGTGTCACATGGTGGTTGGACGTCGGTTTAGCCTTCGTGTCATGCGTAAGTTAGACGGGTGCAGGATTTAGCCCTTAAACCCGGGGGATTGGGGGTAGGTTCTGTCAAATTGGTATTAGAGCAGGTTTCATGTGCTTTGTGCGAGGTTTAGTTCCCAAAATCGTTGGTTCGTCAACTTAGGTGTTGTGATGCTATTGCGGAGGTGATGTCTCGACGCAGAACAGCCCATCAGCAACCTGGATGCCATAGTGATAGTCCGATTATTTGTGGCTAGGTAGCGGCGATTGTTAGTGCCAAGGTGATAGTTTCTCGATACGCGGTGCAAGGTATGACGTATGTTGGCTTGGGGCTGGAATAGTTAGTGTGTTTGGCGCTGGATTTGCTCTAGGGTTGTACCATAAAGTCGGAGATAGGCCGGCGGGATTAATTTGGATGGTAGCCAGTGAGCTACGTGTATGCGTAGACTGGTCAGTTTGTGGGACCAATAGTTGTCTGTTGAGCTGCTGGTACATATGAGCCAAGGAGGCCGGTTGATGATAGCTTGTCAGACCGAGTTAGGCCGGATGAGGATAGTATGGGTTGGTGACCTGTTGGTCGCTTTGGTTGAGATTGGATTTATGCGACTACGAGTAGCCGGATGCCTTGCGTGGCAGGGTTTAGGAAATAATTTGAGATTCGAGAGATTTTCCCCGCTAGCGATGGATACTGGTTGATGTTGGTGTGTAGAGTTACGATAAGGAATGGTCTTGTGAACCAGTGGTTGTTGCAGGGTTGGATAACCCATATGACGGGGAGGATTTGAGACACCCCATGGGATGACTGGTCTAGACCGTGAGTACCTGAGTGAGGAACCCCTGAGTAAGTGCTTAGTCTGGAAAACTGTGAGTCGGGGTTTGTTATTAGATTGGTTTGGTGGTTGGGCCGACTTACGGCCGGATTGGAGAGGGTGCTGCTAGGTGCAACCAAGGTAGGAGATGGTTGGGGGATGACTCTGGATGAGTCTGGTGTTAGATGCTCAGAGTATTCTGTTATTTTCCCTGACTCGAACGTGGCTTGAGGGTTTTTGCGCGGGGTGAACAGAGATTCAGGACTGGTATATTGCGAGGTGCCGGTGTCTGGCAGGAACCATTAATCGAGCAAGGATATGTGATGACCATTAGTAGGTCATGGTTGGGATGAACGGTTAGGAGACCGTGAGTTAATTAGAGTAGCGCAGCGGAAGCGCAATGGACCTATGCCTCAGGTTGGTAGGGTCGGGTTTGACCATCCGTGAGGTTGATTTAGTGGACTTCCCTTAATATGTTAGTATATGTCGGCCTATGCCGAAGTTGGCATGTGGTGATGCCAAGGTTGGCCTTTGGGTAAAGCCGAGGCTCGTGATTGGTGATTTTCTGAGACTGGTGCTTGATGTACTCGAGGATCATGACTCCGAAGGCCGAGGTAAGTAACCGTTGGTTGCGATCCCGAGAGATTGATTACTTGTTTGATAGTAGTGCTCGGGGTTGAACCTCAGAAAGGTTGTGATGCAGTCATTAGATGGAGTAACGATTTCTACCCCTTTTTGGATGGGCACAAATGGTGAGAACTGGAAGACGAGTTGATCAGTGATTTGGTTTGGTTACGGACACGTGGTCGTGATTCGTCGGAGTTGAGGATCGTACAAGTATAGCAGAGTTGACGTTTGGACGGTTGGTCCAATCGTGGTATTTGTGTTACGAATTGGGTTCCATGGTTGGAAAGGAGGATATACTCCCAACGGGATTGGAATCCTGAAACTCGGTGTTGGTGTGGATCAGATGATGAGATACTATGGTTGGTAGTTGTATGGTGGATACTCTAGAGCTGAGCTGGGAGACTCATTGTTGGGATGTCAGGATATGTGACCCCCTTGATCGTGGACACTTGTAGTTGTGATCAGGAGTAGAAAAAGTACTTGGTGACGCCGTCTGTGGCGAGTGTTAGGAAATGGTGTTAGCTGGATTATGGTCGTTGTGATGACATGGTTGAGGACCACTCTGAGTTCCGTTGTAGGATGACGGAAGGAAGCTGAGAAGGAGTGATCGATATGAGGTTATTGAAGAGAACCCACAAACTAGACGTGTGGTATTTTGAATCGATGTGATAGTTTGATGCTAAGAGTTGTATGGATGAGAAGTGGGATTCACTTAGGAGTGAGTGGATCGGGATTAAATAACTTCTGACTCAGGATTGAAGTATGGTGGATTAGGCGGATAAGATGACAAGACAGAGGTTGGATACGTTGTACATGCAGATAAGGAGACTGCCCTGTCTTGTGGTCGTGGACGTGGCTGAAGATCTTGACCATCTTGGAGTCATACAGAATGTGTGTGGTCCGTCTCTCATACACATGGGTTTTGACTTGGAACTGGTACTGGGTCTACTCGATATTCATAGTTGAGATGCGATGGGATTTCACATTGGTCAGGAGACCCAGGAGACCGGGAGGTTCATACTAGTTTTGAGTTAGTCCCCGAAAGACTTGTAGGGTAACCTAGAGGTAGGATTAGACCGTTGGACAACAAAAATAAAGCATGTTTGGCTTGTAAACAGGAAGGGACTCAGGAAAGTTACAAGGATGTTTGTGTACCCTGGAGATACCTTGTGGAGGTGATGGATACACCTTGGAGAAACTTTGGGTAAAGAAGAGCTTTGATGATGTCGACATGGTCGATTAGTGGACGTACCATAGAATGACATTGGAAGTACGTGAGGTTATACTTTATGAGCTGTGGGTGAGGTATTTTACAATACCCTTGTTTCTTTAAAATTCATAGGGTTGTCCTTACGGGTGTGTGGTGGTATGCACCGTGGTTCCGGTTAATGGTAAGTGGTGCATGTCCTTGGAAAGTGTGTGTACTGGTTATTTAGTGATTGGAATCATTCTGATGGCTTGGAAGTGCATCACGATGTTCGGGTAGAGATGTTGGTGATCGGCTTAGTGCCGAGGGATGTTGTGGATAGATGGTTGATCGGCGTAGTTACGATATAATGGATTTTGACAGAGCATGTGGACTGGATCTGGTGATCTAGAGTGATCTGTTGATGACTACTGACTGGAGCTGGATGCTCAGAGCCATGAGTGGCTGGTGGGACCCTGATATTGAGGTGTGTGATCACGGTTTGGCAGGTATGTGATAGGGTCCGGTGGTAGATAGATAGTGTGGAACGTGAATGGTATTCCCACAAGTTGATTGTGTTGATGGTTAAGGAACACACTGGTGAAATGATTAGTTAATCAAGGAAATAGACGAGTATGTGGTGACTCTGGTAAGATCAGCGCGGATCGCTGACGGAAGTGGTATGGATTATGGTATGAATTTTGCTTCATAGGAGTACCGAGACCGGTAGAGGTTGTTTTGTAAATAGATGTACTTGAGATTGGTGTTGTTGATGGTAAACTCACAAGAGATACTGGCACATTGGTACGAGGTACGCTCGACTCGAGAAAGAGTCGGAATTATTGATTGATAGTAGTGATAGTAAAGTCGTGTCGGCTGGTGTAACGTTGGAAATATTTAGGGAACGCTATGGATTTGGGATGATTTCAGAGGAACGAAAAGTTAGCTGAGTCGATGCCCTTAGTAAGATGTGGTGACAGTTTAGGGCACTATCAGGATAAATTGGGTTGGTAAGTGTTGGACACTAGGTAAGGATACCCAGGTGCAAGATTAGTTAGATTTTCTCTCAGTAGTTACGGAAATACGAGATGCGGAATTTCGGGGACGAAATTCTTTAAGGGGGGTAGATTGTACCAGCCCGTCCTGGAAATCGGGATTTGATTAGTGGCTAATAACGAATTAGTGACGATAATCAGTGATTAGTTGGAGGCTTTCGGACGGGCGGTGCAAATTGACAATTTTGCCCCTAGAATGGGTAATATTGACTTTTTGTTCGGGCGGTCAAATGGACTTTGACCGATGACCGTGACGTAGTTCGGAACATCACGAGTTCATCGACAGATGGCACGTCCGATTCCGACATTCGAGGGAAAAGTTATGACGTTCGGAAGTTGAAGGGTATTTTGGTAATTTGATTGAATAGGGGTAAAAGGTTGACTTTTAAAACGACGGAAACTTTTCACGTATTTCGAGGACCATTAGGAAGGTCTCGATTTCCTGCGTACAACGACAGGTGGCACACGGTCATTGGAGTTCGGACGGCTGAGTTATGGGCCTAGGAACCAGAGGGGCAAATGGTAAATTGCACAATAAAGGGCGTTTTGGTGATTTCTGTGCCTAGGGATTTGTGCCCAGCTAGTGTGGAACACCTGGCTGCTTAGGACATTGTGCTCATCATATTGAGGACACTTGGTCTATACTGGGAGGCAATAGACCCTTCCCACCGCCTTTGGTTGTTTTCAAAATCTTATGTGTGTGCACGGTGAAGAACAGAGTGGAAACAGAGGGTGAGAGTGAGACTCTGAACCAACTCCTCCTCCCTGACCTGTGATGTGTGAAGGAAGTGGAAGGGAAATCGAGATACTGGTCGTGGTGGCACGGTGGAGCGCGGTGGTGAAGGTAAGGCCGAGAAACTGGGATTTCTTTATTCGAAATAAAAAATGGACAACAAACTTCTGGTGACTATTGATCCAATTGGTTGCTAGGGTAATATTTGGGAGGTGGCTAGGAATGAATTGAGCTTGGAATTGGTGTCTGCCGTGGACGATGGCTGTGGAAACAAAGGAAGGTACATTAAGGTACAAAAAAGGAAAATCGTGATGTAGTGCTTGTTGCTCACTCCTGATGGTTGGTACTGATTTCTAAGAGTGCCAGGGGATGATTGGGACCAAAACCGTAGTCCATAGTGGAGTGTGACGGCTGGACAGAGGAGGAAAAAAGGGCCTTATGGTCATTGATCGGGGAGGTACTTTCCCACCTTGATTTTCATGTTTTCTGTAACTAGATCAATTAGAATTACTTGAACGAATTGAATGGTTTAAAAAGGATAAAAATTGGATTAGAAATGGTGAAGAACCGCATGTGTCGGTTAGGTCGAACCGGGCCGGCTCGAACCGGTCTGAACCGGGTTGCCCGAGGTGACGATGAACAGTGCAGGCGCGTGGCTCCCACCTGCAGCCCCTTTAGGCGGCGCATGAGGGCATGTGGGGTCCCTTTTGTGGAAGTTTTCAACATGTCTTTTAATGTATTCGATGTAACGAACATTTTAAGACTGGTTTCGAGTCAATCGGACATCGTCTCGACAGTTTTGGGGACGTCCGAAGGTTTTAGGCCTCGGTTAAAAACAGTTAAAAACATAGGAAAATTACGAGGCTTAGGTATGATCATTATGAAGCAGTTAGTGACCTTATTATGGGATTTGGACAGGTTCGGGAAAGCCGAGGATAGTGGATTAGCAGGGAAAACATAAGTGCGCGCGTATCGCGACAATAGCAGAATGGTATATGAGTGGACTTTGCTTTCTAACTTATGATACATGCATATATGTTTTTATATTTTTTCTATACATGATTCTATGATTTGATTTATGATCTTGATGATTTACGATTTGCACGATTTTTGAGATCTATATATATAATTGTACGTTTTACGATGTTGCGATTTATCTTGTGATTTGACGATGGTTTCGATGATTGGATTTTGAGATTTAAACTATGATTTGATTTCAATGATTTGAAATGGATTTCAGAAAGTGATTTCGGGCTTGGACCCCTGTTCATGAGATTACGATTTTGAAACTGGATTTCGGAAATGATATTTCGGATTTGGTTTTGAAATCTTTGAAAAGAAATCTGGATTTGGGTTAGGGATGGTGGTTCCGGATGCCGGCTTACGGGATCATTGTTGCAAATTTGAATGTGGATTTTCTATGGTTTTCACTGTTGTTTGAAAAATGGTTTTGGGTTTAAAGACCCGAAAAAAGAAAAGAAAAATCGCTGGATCTGGTTTTGAGTTTAAAGACTCGGTTGATTGATGGGGGGAGGGCCCTGGATTGATATGTTTTGAGTTTAAAGACTCGGTATATGTTTTGAGTTTAAAGACTCGGATACGAGACCCACCGAGGCCTGTGATTGTGTTTTGAGTTTAAAGACTTGTTGATATCCCGGGAAGACTTGATATTGCGCATGGTTTTGAGTTTAAAGACTCGGGCGCACTTGAGATCCAGCAAACTTGTATGATTGATATTTTCGCTGGTTTTTCATTGGTTTTCAGGTGTTTTGGGCAGAGGCCCGGATGAATTGGATTTGATGAGTTTTGGGACTGAGTTCCCGTACTTTGAGTTGATTTGTGATTTGAGGCAGAGACATGGATTTGAATAACAGCTTTGATTCAGGTTTTCAATGATAATTTTCATTGATGGTTTTTTATATTAAAAGATTTCATGACATGGATATTATGTGCATGCATTGGTTTTGCGTGGCGGGTAAAAATTGAAATTCTTTTATGAACTGTTTTAGAACTTATACTTTATTTTGTCCACTCACAGTCTTTTCTGTTTTCGATGCCCTCCAAATTGTTGTAGTGCGGGCTGTTGGTCGAGAGGAATGGAGACATCACACATGAGATCCACAGTAGATTCTGCGCACTCTGGTAAGTCCTGAAGCATTTTGGACGATCAGATCGAGGATCCCTTGTCTGACTTACGTGTCACATGGAGGTTGGACGTCGGTTTAACCTTCATGTCATGCGTAAGTTAGACGGGAGTAGGATTTAGCCCTTAATCTCGGGGGATTAAGGGTGGGTCCTGTCAAGTCGAGCCTCCAGTGGCTGCTCGACAACTGGGCGTGCATCGTGACCTCTCCGGAAGGAACACATCCTAGTCTAGAGGCGGGCGTCGTATCGTCCGTCGCTGTGCACATATCACTCGCCGCGACCACGACTCAGATCCAAAGGTCATCAATAGGGCCACATGCCCGGGACAAAACCAAATGGGTCTTAAGCTCGAGTTTATCCTTTTTAAATTCAAAACCATTTCATTTGAACCAATATAGAAAGCACAAACACGCATAAGCACCGTATAATGTCAAAACCTCAAAATACGTGCAAATACGTGAACACACACAAATGCACTCATGGCATCACAAAACATGTATTAAAACATATATATAAAACTTATGCATGCATCAATTTAGAAAACAAAGTCCACTCACAGACCGTCCGAGCTGTCGCCTCGATACGCGTGCCACACGGCTCTTCCGGGTCAATCACTGTCACCGGGACCTCCAAACCTGTCCAAATCGTAATAGAGGTTTACGAACTACTTAAATAACCCCTCACTAAAGCCCCGTAATTTTCTGGAATTTTTATCTATTTTTAAACCCGATCCTAAACCTTCGGACGTCCCGAACTATATTGAGACGGTGTCCGATCGACACGAAACCTGTCCCAAAATGTTCGTTACAGCCATTAGATAATTTTTCATGTTGAGCATGTGTCCTAAAACTTTCCCCACGCACCCTCATGCGCTGTCGCAAGCGACTGCGTGTGAAACCCACGCGCAATGAACAGTTCATCGTCTTCCTCCCGTTGGACCCGATTCACTAGATCAGACTGGTTCGACTGAACCGGTGCACTGACCCGGCCAATTCTCACTGTTTTCTCAACCATTTACCTCCCTATTTCATCCTAGGCCCTCGTGTCATTCCCCCCAATCGATAAATAACCTCAAAAACAAGAAACAAAGTCGAGATTGTACTTGTTCGAAAAGGAACAGTAACCGCCACCTGCAACTCGCTCATGCCGTTGTTTCTAGCCACCTCAGTCCTCGAATCTGGAACCAATCGACTCCTCTGAGTCCTGGGAACATGATCCAATCTTCAGACCCGATCGAAAAACCTTAAAAACCAACTTTCAAATTTTGAACTAAAGCTCACCGTTTCAGGGTTCTCCGCCCACCGTGCACGACGTCCTGTGCCATGGCCACCGTTCTACTGCTCTCCCTTCACTCTCTCACATTCGTTTAATGTCCCACGTCATTGGTTAAAGTTTGGGGGTTGTGTGTGAGATTGTTTTGATGTTTGGTTTGAGAGAAATGAAGAAGAAGATGAAGTTTGATGCGCGGGGGAAAAAGGGAGAGAGAGAGTGAGCTTTGGTGTTGGTGTTCAGATGAGATGAAATGGATGGTGGAGATGTAAGGAAGAGGTAGAGATGAATGGCGGAGATGGAAAGTGGGTAGGATTAATTATAAAATAATTAGGATAATATTATTTTAATTAATTAGATCCACTTTTTAGGGATAATGACCAATGGAATGAGTGACGCTTGTCACTCATCCATGGGTCCCCCTTAAATATTTGCCCAATCAGCTATCGCCACATCATCTGCGTCTCGTAATACGTACATAGTGCAATCAAACTTCCGTAAACTATAATTTTCCGGTTCGAAGTCTGATTTCGGCGTGCCGCCTGTCTATGGATTCGTATCGACCTGATCTACGTAACGGTCCTCGGCCCTCGTGTAACGACCCGTTCCAGAAACTAGGGTTAAGATAGTGATTAAGATGAGCTTCGTGCGTGTAATCGGTAGTTAGTTGGTCTCGTTGGGGTCCTTAGGGTAGAATGACGATTTTGCCCCTAGTTTGGGCAAAAAGTTGACTTTTAGTTTGGGTGGTCCACTAGACTTTGACCGGTGACCAGGATGTAGTTTAGGACGTCACGAATCCATAGGCAGGTGGCACGCCCGATTCCGACATCCGAGGAGGAAGTTATGATGTTCGGAAGGTTGGGGGCATAACCGTAATTTGGTTAAAATGGGGGAAAAAGTTGACTTTTTGTATGACTGGGTTTTGAGAGGTTGACCTAGGATGGTTAGTTAGATCTCGTCGTCCTGAGTTCGAGGACAGGCGGCACGTTTGTATCGGAGTTACGATGTGGGAGTTACGGGTCTAGGAAGGTAGTGGCAAAGTTGTAATATTGGTTAAAACCGAAGGGCATTTTGGTCTTTTTGCACCTAAAGAATTGTGCAGCAGAGAGAAGCAGATGAAGGGCTGAGATTGGGCCATGTGGGAGAGTATGGAGTGGATGAGTGACATGTGGCAGGTGTGTAGTGGGTTCTGGTTGGTTCCAGTGTGTGCCCGGTCTAATAATTTGGGTGCAACCGTGCTGTGTGTGTTGTGTTGTTCGCAGAGAAGAACAAAAAGCAGAGGGGGGAAATTGAGAGAATTGAAGGGTGATGGTGAGTTTGTGAGTGTGTGAGAAGTGATCAGAATGAGTGAGAGGGATGTTGGGGTGGTGCTGAGAGGGTTAGACGGCGTGGTGGCTATGTGTGAGGGAGTGGCGAGCTGCGGGAAAAACCAGGGGGAAACAGGGAGGAAATCAGAGAGTTTGTGAGAAATCGTAGCGGTGGCGGCCGTGTACGGTGCAACTGAGATCGTGGTGGTGCTGTGAAGGCTGAGTGAGGTCGACCAGCCCAGCGGAGCTCACGACGGCGACGGGAGGCAAGTAATCCCTCATCCCTATATCTTTGCTCTGTTTTCCCATTGATGTTCAAATTGGAAATCGTGATGGCTGAGGTTGAGTCGAGAGTTTTGATGACTTGGGTTAAGTTTAGAAGGGTTTTAGGAACCGTTTACGGTGGTTGCCGAGACGGGGGAGTGCACTGTGGAGGCGAGACGACGGAGGTGCTCTGTGTACCCTGTTTTGGCCGTGAGTTTCAGACGGGAAGTCGTTGACTTAGGGGCTGAGTCGAGGGATTTGGTGAGTTGAGTGAGACTCAGTGAGGTCCTAGGAAGCGTCTGGTGTTGCCACCATGACGGAGGAGGACCTGGGTGGCCGGGAAGAAGAACAGGGGTTTGTACGGGTTTTCTTTCGAGCTTCAGTCGACGAGTTGAGGATTGAGTCGAGGTCTATGGAGTTGGGGAAAAGGTAGCCTAGGTCTCAACGATGTTGTGGGTGAAGAGAGGAGGTGAAATGGTGGCAGGACGGCGGAGAACAGTCCTCGCTGGTTCGAGTTGCAGTGGCCGGTTCAGCACAGTCGACTCAAGGTTGACGATGGTACTGTAGCTGGCGCATGAGGGCCACGTACAGCCACTTTGGGCGGCGCGTGGGGGCGCGTGCGGCGGTTCTGGGGAAAATGGTCAACATGGTTTTTGGTCTAGGAGTTGTGTTGAGTCCATTGGAGTTGGTTTCGGGTTCATCGGACGTCGAATCGACGTAGTTTCGCAAGGGTGACGGTTTAAGGTCCCGGTTTATTACGTTTAGGATTCGGGGATTTTTAAGGGAATTTAGGTGAATCCTCGTAGACATGTTAGTGACGTAATTTGGCGGTTGTTGACAGGATCGGGATTTCCCGAGGAAGCTGAGGAACGTGCAGGACGTTCGGGACGCGATTGAGGGCTCAGTACTGTGAGTGGACCCCTTTCTTTAAACTCGAACATACATAACTGTTTTTCTATACTTATTTTATGGTTTTAATCATGATTTTATGTTTATCGAATACGCTTGGTTGGTTTTACATTAGTGCATGTTTTCCGAGGAAATAACGTATTTGGCACGTTTTACGAGATAGGCTTGATTTCTGAATATGAAGCTATGGTTTTGGGATTTCAAACGTTTAATGATTTTCAATGATTATAAATGGATTTTGGAATATGATTTCGATGATCAAGGTTTTCGGTTTTAGAATCGGATTTCGTAAAGTGGAACTTGGTTTTAAGGTTGGAAAGTGGATTTCCGGATTTGGGTTCGGAATGACGGTTTCGGGATGCTGGAAGGGCTTCGGACTAGTGATTTCGGATTTGGGTTTGGATGTGAATTTAGAAATGGTTTTCAAATGGTTTTGGATTGGATTTGCTGGATCTGATTTTTTGGGTTTAAAGACCCGGATATTATGATTGACGGGGGACGGGCCCGGATTGGGTTTAAAGACCCGGATTGAGTTTAAAGACTCGGGAGTTTAAAGACTCGGATATATTGATATTTCCCCCGTAGGCCTATTGAGTTTAAAGACTCGGGAGTTTAAAGACTCGGATAGGTCCAGCAGGTTTGATCGGAAAATGATGGTTTGATACTCACGGTTTCTAAGATGGTTTTATGATGCTTATGATATGATTTCTATAACTGTTTTATAGTGTTTCTGTTTCTTACGATGTTTTATGATAATTGATTGATAACTGTTTTCATAAATAGGTTATGCATGTGGTTTCAAAACGGAGGGTGAAACTTGGTTTTTATTAAAATGGTTTTAAAACTTTTCTTTTATTATGGTTCATTCACACTTTCTGTTTTAAATTGCCCTCTAGGTTGTGGAGCTAGCGCGGGGTCTTGACGTCGAGGCAGTGTCTGAGGCATAGAAGTGACGAGCAGGATCCCAGAGTGCTTAAGTTTTCTTCCGCGTGCGTGTAGTTATCATCGGTTTTTATTTCTTTGTAATTCGTACTATGCTCTATAAAACTTTAACTTCGGGATTTATTGAGTGCTTTCTCCTGCGTCTGACTACATTTAGTGTCGGGGTGTCAGACGGGAGCAGGATTTACCTCGGGTTTCGGGGTGAAACCGGGGTGGGTCCTGACACCTCGGCCATCAGATCTCCCGGGTCAAAAGTTAACATTTTACCCACGATTAGGGGAAAAACGGTCATTTTACGCCATTCGTCCGATTTCACCCAACTAATCACCGATTAACCTCACTAATCCTTAATTAATTACTAATCTAATCCTGGAATTCGGGACGGGTCGTTACATGGATGGCCAGGATGAGAGGTGGGTAGAAAACATATATATATATATATATATATTAATACAAGTGGACCAATCACATTGTAGATCCACATTTTAGGGTTGATGACCAATGGGATGAGTGACACTTGTCACTCATCCATGGTTCCCACTCTAAAAAGTCAACCAATCTGATTAGCCAAGTGTATCCACCTCGTCATGCATGCATAGTCCAATTGAACTTCCTGTGACCATAACTTTTTCGTTCGAAGTCCGATTTCGGCGTGTCGTCTGCCTATGGATTTGTATCAACCTGATCTACTTAACGATTCTAGGCCCTCGGCCATCGGACCTCCCCGATTAAGAGTTAACATTTTACCCACGACTAGGGGCAAAACGATCATTTTGCATCGTCCGTCCGATTTCATCCAAGTAATCACCGATTAACCTCATTAATCCTTCATTAGTCACCAATCTAATCCCGGAATTTAAGACGGGTCGTTACAACCTTCCCTCCTTAATTAATTTCGTCCTCGAAATTCCAACTATCCAGATTCCACAACCACCTCGTGGAAAGCAATTTCGACCTCACAACAAACGTACACTCGTACACCAACTAACCAGAACAATAATTGTCTGCAACCAAACGTTCCAGCAACACTCACGTCGCATCAACTGCACTCGACCACGTCGGGTGACAGTAAACACACGTTCCGAGTTGATACCACCTGACGATTCTACTATTTCACTGACACAAACAACTTGAAAGTTCCTTCCTCAATCACCAATCTATCCTGACGTCTGCTCCCATTGAGAGTCACCAAAACTCACTAATCAATCCACGTTAAAACATCCCGCCAAACTGTCACCACTTGAAAGTCGCTATTCGAAAATCGAAACTATATTTTCTTGTGGTTACACCAACCACCAACTCACTCAACCTGAGTAAACACTTACCAACATTTCACCCGACCTACTTGTAACTAGACCCATCAGAATCACCATGACCCAGTGCACAGTATCCAAAGTTCAGTTCGCATCCTCGACTAATCCAATTGTATTGGAACTGTGCCGACTACCAACACGCTCACCAACCAATACACGATCAACATACTGGTCACAACAACCATCATCTGCCATGGCAGAACCTGAGAAGTCACCCTGAAGTACTTCGAAATAACTATTACCAATGCAGAAAACACGTACTCCTCTCGTCACCTCAATCACAACCTCTCTCGATTCCGAAGTTCCAATCATGTCGGAACTAACACACTCGGGCATCTACTACGTGTCTGTAACCATTCTAGCTCACTACTAAGTTCGTCTATCGGCTTATACCGTTTATGTACATCCAAAAAGATATGGTCCATTACTACTCGATCCTCACATCTCAATCCATACTGGATCCCGTCCAACCCAACTCTATCTGAGATCCACTGCCGGATCACAGATACCGAACATATGCCCCATCTCGACGGAGTCACATCCCGACTCATGACTCATCATCATCACAATCACTGGTACCAACATCAGCACTAGTACCAGCACACTAGCATCCGCATCAGCATCAGCATCAGCACACACTATGCGAATCGGACAACCCTGGATCTTTACTCATGCCGAGCAACGACCTCGTACCTCTACTCCAACTGGAGAAACTCTGCCTCCCTCGTACCCAACAACTTCAGGTACAATCATCCTGACAATACGTACTAGAAAAAGAAATGTCCCCTGGACGTCAACCGATTCACAGAAACCACAACTACAATCACTCTTGATAGTAGTGCCTGCCACAACTCGTGCAGACCCAACCATGAGACACCGCTATCGAGACTCCACATCCAACGAAAACAACTGCTGGTACTAACTACTCTGTATCCCCACTCCGAGATTCCATCAACAAGTACCAACCTGGTAACCTGTCCAACCAATCTTTAACCAAACTTAACCCGGCTCAACCAATGTTGTCTACTAGGCCGTTCATGACCTTAGTTGCACAAACTATCCATCACAACTAAAGTAGTATGACAACCAACTAGGTCTAACCGATTATTACAACCTCTACTGCAGAGTGTAGTCCCATCACTAAAGCTGACATGACAAGACCGACTGACGGTCTCAGCTCCAAAAAGTCGCTAGAACCAAACCACTCGCCGACTCACCTTTCCGAACCATACTTCAAACACTAGGGTTCACCTTTCTAGACCATCCATCATACCTTAGGGTTCCTCACTCAATTGAGGTTTAGGAAAACCCGACTACTCCCAGTAGCATAGCCACCTAACTCAACAAAATCCGACCACCTAACGATCATAACTCCTAAATATTAGGTTGATAATGAACTGCAGCCCATAGAGACATCACATCATCGATCTACACGCACCACAAGAGCAAACCTGCTCTGATACCACTTGTCACAAACCATCCCAATCCCCTCGGGATTAACACGGGATGTGTCGTGAACCCGTGTAACGCCCCGAACTGTTGTAAATAATATTGTAATATGAAATGACCATTTTACCCTTAGTGAGGGAAAAAGTTGACCTTTGACCCCGGGAACTATTTTGGACTTGGAACCATGATCGTGACGTAGATCGGGACATCACGAGTCCGTAGACAGACTCCACGTCGAAATCGAACTTCGGGCGGGAAAATTATGGTCTCGAAAGCAAAAAATGGTTAAATCGCGCCTCGAAAACCATGTTAATTAATTAATATATGAATTAGGTGAAAAGTAGGTGAGGGACACTTGGATAAGTGACAAGTGTCACTCATCCGTTAGCTAGGGTTTCTGATGGAGTTCATTGATTGGCCCATATAAATTGTAAACTCTCATCTCTCTCTCCTCACCCCATTCATCCATTTCATTATTTTTCAAACACCAAATAACCTCCCACCCGTGTTAACCGAAAATTGACCACCATACCACCAGCCACCGTGACTGGCTAAGAGAGAGAGACCGATTGAGGGATTGACCAGGAAGGGAAGACAACACCGTTGATAGGCATAGCTATGACGGAACCACGACAGAATGTGAGTTTCAAAAAAATCCGAGAACCCGTGTTTTGGACCGAAAATAGAAGTTGTGTTTTCACATGTATTTCTCATTTTAATGGATCCTAATGACTTCTAGGGATTGAGACGAGCTTGTAGGACTTGGTTTCGAGGCCAGTAGTGACTGGAACTACGAGATAACAACGGCGGAAAGTCGAGGCACTGTTCATCGAGGTATACCTTCAGATCTAGCCCGTTTCTGATTTTTTATGTTGCTAGAACTAATACTGGGTTGAAGACGAGCATTTAGAGTTAAAGTAGGAAGAAAATGGTAGAGAAATGAAGGTTTGGCAGCCAGGTCAATTCGCGGGTCTGTTTGACCCGGTTGCAGGCGTCCGGGTCGACCCGTCGCGAGGTAGGGGATAATGGCGTCATGTCAGACCAGTTAGATTACGTGGCCCAGTCAGCATCCAACACGTGTCACATGTCAGTGCACAGTCAGCACTGACATGTCAGTGATGTGGCCCAATAAGGGGCTGCCACGTGTCATTAACATGTCAGTGACATGGACCAGTGTCGTGCTGACACATGGCACCTGTCAGAGCTTGACATGTGGCATTGACAGGGTAGTGACCTGGACCAATCCCGTGTTGACATGTGGCACCTGTCAGAGTCTGACATGTTAGACCTAACAGCTGTCAGATGACGTCAGCAGTGACGTCAGCGATGATGTCATCAGTTATTGTTCCAACGTTGACCGACGCATTGACTGGCACGTGGGGGCGCATGTGAATAGCATTTTGGGTGGGACCACCACCAACCTTTAGGTTTCGACGTTTTGGATCCAATGGCGGTGGTTTCGTGACGATCGAAGATCGTTAAGTTGGTCAAAATAGAGTTTATTACCTCGGGAAGCGTGTTCGGGCGGCTTTCCCGGGCCGGGTTCAGTCTAGGGTTTCATGGTTGAGTAGTAGTGACCTTTACGTGTAGTTTGGAAATGACAGGGATTATACGATAGCACCAGGACATGTTTATACGCTTAGTTTTACAGCAGGATCGTGCTGCGAGTGGGCTTTTGATTTCGTATAACACTTGCATGCATAACTGTTTTAAGTATTATATTATATGATCAAACTGAGTATTTGAAATGCCTTGAGTTATGATTCTTGCACGTACTATGAGATTTTTGGCATGAGACCCGTCTGGTTGTTTATACACTATTTTACGGTTTAGTTATGTATATTGATGATTCTTCCAGTTCTGCACTGTATAGATCTACCCTAGTGATACTGTCTCCTCCAGATGTTCGTACCACGGAGTGGTCACAGCGCATTGCCTGCGATGGGTCATTCTACGGACAGACCGGACCGTAGAGTGACTCAGGAGCAGGATTGCATATGTTAGACGTCTGGGAAGTCAGGCATCTGGGATGCCATAACAAGACTCGGTTCGGAATTTGGACTCGGGATTGAGACCTCAAGCGGCACGCGTAGCCTTGGGACTGTGACCTTATTAGGTGTCTAGGACGTTAGACATCTGGGATGTCAGGGATGGGATGTATAGTGCAGTACTAAGTCTATGGTTATATTACTCTGCTTATGGCTATATGATATGCTCTTATGGTTTTCGATACTGATGCATGCATGTTTGGAAAACGGAGGGGTAAAGCTATATGATATTGATATGATGAACTGTTTATAAAACTTTGAGTTTTCGGTCCACTCACCCTTATTGTTTTACTGACCCCTCCAGGCCGTGCTACTGAGGCAGACGAGGATCACGAAGCAGAGGCATAGGCTAATGTTGCGCACCTGAACCCTACTTCTGGGTAGCTCGGCACGTGAGGAAACTTTAGGAGTTGTGCTCATTATTTGTGTTTTAAGCTTTCCCTTGTCTGACACTGTTCTATTTTCAAACGATTTGTATGACTTATTTTGGATATTTATGCATGTGAGTTTCCTTTAAGGGTAAAATTGGTATTCTAAGGTAGGGTGTCAGACGGGAGCAGGGCAGGTCCCCGGGTGGTCCCAAGGGAATCGGGGCGGGTCCAGTTATCCCGTTTGACACGAAGTGTCAAACTGGGGAAAATTTAAACCTTTAGCCCGACCGGCTTCCAGAGCACGCCAGGATCCGGTAGAGGAGTGTGATGTCTCAGTATCTGCTATAGCCTGCATCCGAGATCAACCTGAAGGGCATTGAAAAAAAGAAAAAGACTGTGAGTGGACTAAAAGCAATAAGTTCATAAAAACACATTTCATAAAAGCTTTTACGCCCTTCACTAAAAATCATGCATGCATAGGTAAACCATTTATCAAACCACATATGTTCAAACAACCATATTTAGGGTCTCAGCCCTAAGTTCTGTAAATTCAAGTCATACGGGCCCCTGCCCAAAACCATTTATACAAATCCATAACATAGTAAACATATGTGGGATCTCAGCCCAAATCCATTTATCATTCATAAAACACTATTTCACAAATCCAAGAAATCATGTTTATCATATATCATATAATCAACCATGTCACGGTATCTAAAGCTACGCGCTTGCTACCCGGGGTCTCAAATCTCAAGTCTCCCCAAGGACCACCCAAGTCAATGTCCTTAGATCAATGACCCTCCCTGAGGATTATAATCCATAATAGCCTTCCTGAGAGTAAGGTACCCAACGGGGGAGACTCTACTCAGTTAGTGCTCCTTAATTACTCTGGGGTCCACCCAAGCCAACGACCCTCCCCGGTGGACACAATCCATATATATAAGGATGGTATATGAAAAACCATTTTGAAATCATTCTCAAAACCTTTCAAGGATTCATGCCCGGTCCCCATAAACCGTCATGAACCAGAATCCATTTATGGGTCCCCAACCCGAAACACAATCTTAAACCATAACTGGGCCTTTGGCCCGATTCGTAAACCAACTGGGCCTCACGCCCTATTTCGTAAACGAAATCGGCCTCGTGCCAAGTTACGTAACCCAACGGGGACCCGAGCCCGATTCGTAAATCAACTGGGCCTCGAGCCCGATACGTAAATCAACTGGGCCTCCAGCCCGATGCTTTCTTAAATCAAATGGATTTCAAGTCCGAGAGTTCGTAAATTAAATGGGTCTCGTGCCCGATTCCATTCTTTCAAATTTGAAATCAGTTCACGAAGCAATTGGTCCCTTGGCCCGATAATGACAGATCGCCTCCCAATCCCCCCGGGATTAGTGACGGATGACCCTGCTCCCGTCCAACACGAAGTGTCAGACAAGGGATATTTCCGACCTTTGCCCTCCCGGGCTATCAGAGTACGCCAGGATCCGGAGGAGGTATGTGATATCTCGGTCTCTGCTACAGTCCACATCCGATGTCAACCTGAAGGGTAGTCAAAACATTAAAAGCTGTGAGTGGACAAAACCAAAGTTTATAAAAACATTTTAACAAAGACATTTATACCCTTCACTAAAAAGCATGCATGCATAGTAAAACCATTTATTCAAACACATATGTTTAAAAACCCATAATTAGGGTCACAACCCCAAGTTCCGTAAATCCAAGTCACACGGGCTCCTACCCAAAGCCATTTACTGAAAACCATAACATAATAACCATATGTGGGATCTCAGCCCAAAACCATTTATCATCATAAACACAATTTCCCCAAACCAATTGAAATCATGTTTATCCATTATATTTCATATCCAAGAACCTGTCACGGTAAAATAAAGCTACGCGCGTGCTAACCGGGGTCTCAAACCCAAGTCTCTCCAGGGTCCACCAAGGTCAATGTCCGTAGATCAATGACCCCCCCTAGAGGTAACAAACCATGCCCATCTTGAGAGTAAGGAACCCAACTGGGGGGCGACTCCACTCAGTCAGTGCTCCGTGACTACTCCGGGGTCCACCCAGGCCAACGACCCTCCCCGGAGGAGACAATCACATATAAAGGATGGAATATGAAAAACCTTTTGAAATCATTCTTTAAACCTTTCAAGGATTCATGCCCGGCCCCATAAGCCGTCATGAACCATAAAATCCTTTCCAAGGGTTCATGCCGGTTCCCATAAACCGTCATGACCCGTAAATCCATTTCAAGGGTTCATGTCGGTTCCCATAAACTGTCATGACCCGTAAAAACCATTTGTAACATATAGCTGGGCCCTAGGCCCGAATCCACATAGAAACTGGACCTCAAGTCCGATTCGTAAACCAACTGGGCCTCCGGCCCGATTCCGTAAATCAAATGGGTTTCGAACCCGAGTTTACCTTTTCAAATCCAAAATCATTTCATTAAACTATTTCCAAAACCATAAGAATGGAAAATCAGAGTAAAACTGGAAACCTCGATTTACGTGCAAGCACGTAAATCGCCTCGTAAAGCGTGAAATCATATAAATCACAAGCATCCAAATCAACATCATAAAATCATATTCATAATCCATATAAAACATTTATGCATGCATCACAGTTTAGAAATCAAGGTCCACTCACAGACCGTCTGAAGCCGCGCCTCGATAAGCGTGTCATAATCGTCTCTCGAGTCAATCGTCATCACCGGGACCCCAAACCTGTCCAAATCCATTTAGAGGGTTACTAATAGCCTCATTAACCTCTCATTGAAGTCCCATAATTTTCCCGATTTTCTAACTATTTTTAAAACCGAACCTAAACCTTTGGACAGCCCGAAACCTATCGAAACGATGTCCGATCGACTCGAAACCAGTCCCAAAATGTTCGTTACATCGAATAGATGATTTTACATGTTGGAACCATCCTCAAATTCTCCCCCACGCGCCCGCACGCGCCGTCTGAAGTGGCTGCGCGTGGGAGCCACGCGCCAGTGAACAGTGTCGTCTTCCTCCTCGCGACGATCGGCGTGACCGGTTCAAGCTCCTACACGGTCCAATCTTCACCATTTTCACTCCTAATCGATTCTAACCTTCATATAATCATCCTAGGAACCTAACCCAATTGATTAAAATCCCTAAAACCTCTAAAACCCGACCGGCCCAATTTTTCCTCTTCGGTTCAAAATTCCAAAACCTCCCCAGAGGTCTCTCAATGTTAAAACTCACTCCAAACCTTTCTAAAACAACCCTATAAACCTATTTAGTTAAACCCAAACGCCCAAATAAGCCCATAATACACGAAATCGAAAAATGAACCATAAAGGGTAAAACCGATTAACTCGTGCGGGTTTCCTCCTCCGCCGCCCACGGCGGCTCTGCCTGGCCAGTCACCACGCCCAGCCGATCCTCCTCATCTATCTGGTCGCTCACAAATGTTCAAGGGTCAAGGGATTGGGTTTTTGGGTGAGAAATGGTGATCGGGTTGGTTTGGGAAAAATGGGAGAAAATGGATGAACGGGGAAGGGGTTTGATGCATGAATGAAAATGATGGGGAATTCATCCATTGGGTCTGAGAAAAAGACTGGGGCCCACTAAAGTCCAAATAAGCGTCCGTCTCGAAAAACGTGCAATAGTGCACTCGAACTTCCGTGAACCGTAACTTCGCCGTTGAACGTCCGAATTCGACGTGCCGCCTGTCTACGGATTTGTATCGTCCTTATCTACGTAACGGTCCTCGGCCCTCGGCCATTGGACCTCTCGGTAAAAAAGTCAACTATTTGCCCCTTTTAACCAAAATTACCAAAATGCCCTTAAACTTCTGAACGCCATAACTTCTTCCTCGAACGTCGGAATTGAACGTGCCACCTGTCTATGAACTCGTGACGTCACGAACTACGCCACGGTCATCGGTCAAAGTCCATTTGACCGCCCGAATGAAAAGTCAACGTTTTAACCACGCCTAGGGGCAAAACGGTCACTTCGCATTGTTCATCCGATTTCGCTCAACTAATCACGGATTAGCCTCACTAATCGTGATTAGTCACTAATCTAATCTAGGAATTTGGGACGGGTCCTTATAGATAACGTGACTAAAAGGGACTTCGAGTCCGAGGGTTTCCAAAACAAATGGGTCTCATGCCCGAGTTTACCTTTTCAATCAGTGCAAAACAGTAAACCTCGATTTACGTGCAAACACGTAAATCACCTCGAAATGCGTGAAATCATGTAAATCACTAACATCCAAATCATCATCATAGCATCACATCTATAAACCATATAAAACATTTATGCATGCATCACAGTTTAGAAATCAAGGTCCACTCATAGACCGTCCTAAGTTACTGCCTCGATTTGCGTGCTGCAAGCCTCCATGGGCTAATCACCTTCACTAGGACTCCCAAACTAGCCCAAATCATACTAGAGGGTTACTAACTACTTCATTAACCTCTCATTGTAGCCTCGTAATTTTCCCAAATTTTTAACTTTTTTTAAACTCGATCCTAAACCTTCGGACGTCCCAAACTATATTGAGACAGTGTTCGATCGACACGAAACCAGTCCCAAAATGTTCACTATATCGAATAGATTAAAAGTCATGTTGAAGTCATCCCCAAACTGTACTTTACGTGCCCCCACGCGCAGCCCAAATGGGCTGCGAGTGAAACCCACGCGCCTACTGTTCATCACCCCTAATCTTGCGACAGACCGGGTTCTCTAGTTTTGAACCGAATCGGACCGCCCTGGACCGGCATGACCGGTCCAGTGCTTTAACTCACTCATTTTTTATCCATTTCTGTCCATTTTTATTCTAAAGGTTCCTAACAACATTCCCTATCGATCTATAACTTCATAACACGAGAAAAAAAAACTCAAAAGTTTACCTCCCAAGATCAAACAGTAAGCCTTGACTTTCAAGCTTGGTTTCTCGTCCTTCAAGTCGTACCTTTCCTTCTAACTCGATACCCATCAAGTCATCCTTATCCCTAGGTCGTGTTAGGATCATTAGGAACTCGAAACAATCCTCTAAAACTCAGTTTCAAATTTTGAAAATAAAATGGGTTCTCGGGTCAACTTACCTCCGTCGTCCACAGCGGCCACGCTGTCACTGCTGGCGCCCCCCCTCCCCCTCAGCCACATGTCAATCTCAGTCTCTCACTATCTCAGTCACTCTCACGGTTTCACACACATAAACACAGATGAATAAGGTGGTGGGGTGATGTGTTTGTGTTCGGGTTTGGTTAGAAAGGAATGAAGAATGGTGCTCGGTTTAGGGGATGAAAATGAAGATAATAGCTGATGATGATCAGATGAGAGAGGAAAGAATGAACGGTGGAGATGAAAGGGAAATGTGGAGATGGATGGCTAGGATGAGAGGTCGGTAAAAAATATATATAAATATATATATATATTAATACAAGTGGACCAATCACATTGTAGATCCACATTTTAGGGTTGATGACCAATGGGATGAGTGACACTTGTCACTCATCCATGGGTCCCACTCTAAAAAGTCAACCAATCTGATTAGCCAAGTGTTTCCGCCTTGTAATGCTTGCATAGTCCAATCGAACTTCCTGTGACCATAACTTTTCCGTTCGACGTCCAATTTTGGCGTGCCGCCTGTCGACTGATTCGTATCGACCTGATCTACGTAACGATCCTTAGCCCTCGGATATCGGACCTCCCAGGTCAAAAGTCAACATTTTACCCATGCGAGGGGCAAAACGGTCATTTTGGGTCGTCCATCCGATTTCGCCTAACTTATCACCGATTAACCTCACTAATCCTTCATTAGTCACTAATCTAATCCCGGAATTTGGGACGGGTCGTTACAAAACTCGTCATTTCGCACCGTCCGTCCAAAATTACCCAACTAATTACCGATTAATCTCACTAATCTGTCATTAACCACTAATCTAATCCCGAGTTCCGGGATGGGTCGTTATATATAATGACTAATATATTAACCCATTTAACAAACATTTCAATTACTAACTTGTATATCTACTCATTTACCTACCTATATACCTATTAAATCATATAGTTTAAATATGTGAAACATCTTAAACAGGTTTAACAGGAAAATGGGTTAAACGAATCATATGTTAAATGAGTTTCAAGTACAACCTGTTTATTAAATGAGTTATACGGGTTACATGGGTTATTAACAGGTCGGGTTCGGGTTGGACATCCTTGATACGATTATTATACAGGTCGAATTTGGGTTGGGCATATTTAGGTAAAACAAAGTTCATGACACGACACGATACAACCCATTGCAAGCCCTAATTAAATTGGGAAGATAGAAATTATTCGTTTATGCAAAGTTAATCAAGTTGACTAACTTTGTATAATGAAATTCAATAGAAAACCCTAGACCCGTTTGAAAGTTAGCAAATTGGATTGATTGCTTGACTCTTGAATTGTCCATTTATTCGAACAATCTAGGGATGCGCAAATATGTGTTGTGCATTTTGCTGTCTATGAGGTTAGATTTCGATTGTGGAAAATTCGGTTTATATCCCATCAATGTTCTCATACTAGATATTCATTTAAAAATATTTAAGTCATGCATTTGGAGAACTATCAGTTGATGCTTCTGAAATTTCCCTCAATCGAAACACAACCTCCTAGGACACAAACTACACAATACAGGACATGCACTCTCAAATGGGATATGGCCAAATCACCGGAGGTCTAAGGAAACGAGGGGGCTTCGATATTAACATGTTCCAATTACATGTAAGAATAAAAATATCGATATAGATGGATATATCAAATCGATATCGACATCGTTTACACTTAACAAAAATGGCGAAAATTTACTCCAAAAATTGGAAATTTTTAATGAAATTTTGGGAAAAACTTAAGTACCCAATAATGGTTATATAGGACTAATAAAAATTATAAAATGACTTTGATATAATAAATATATGATACAATATTGTATGATGATAACTAACATGTATAAAACCTTAAACATAAACTTAAACTAAAACATAGTTTTATTGATAATTTCGCACCAAGAATACTTTACTTGTTGAATTTCATGAAAAACAAGTAGATGCCTATCGTATTAGAAATCATATTGGGCTCCATCTCCAAAGACACAAAATTATTTCCAAGTGATACTTCTTGACCAAGTGGAAATGTATTATTGGACATAGTATTCATATATCTCATTTGAGCTCCCTACTCTTCCTCCATAGATAGGGTAGTTATGATTTATCCAACTAACTTCTCTATAACCCTGATTGAGATGAGGATCTTCCTTTCCTCCATAACCATGTGGTGTTTGTGGGAGAGAGTTATCTAATTGACTGTAACCATATTAACCATAAGCATATGGTTCATTTGAGTTGTTACTAGGATTAGTGCCTAAACTCATCGAGTCAAAACTAATTACCATGGAATCCTCAGAACATGGGTTTCTATAACCTTCATATATGTTGTGTGCCCTAATGTATTTCCCTCCACCGTTGATTCCTACTCCACATTCTATACATCTATGATCAAAATCTTGGGTGGCATGAGTGAAGTTTGCCTCTTCAGTAAATGGGCTCAAGGGTGCATATGTTTGGGGTACATGTTCATTTCTCCAGTCACCATCCCCTCCATCATTCATGTCTTCATCGTTTGTTTCAACATGATTTCCTCCATCATCATCATCATCTGTAGAATTATCTTGATTGTTCGCCTTACTAGTAGTATCAGCTCTCAATTCACGTCCAGCAGTAGACATACGTATTGATCTCTCCCATGAAGACTTCTCCTGCTCACTTCCTACTTCCTCACTCCTCACTTCTTCATATATAACTCTATCAACATTAACACCTTATTCACTAATAATGTGGGCTATTCATGTGTTAGGCCTTCATTTATCATTATACAAGTGAGCTGGCATAATCCATGCTTAAAGTGAATCAACCTCATTACCCTCCACATGTTGACCACTAATTTCCAAAAGGTCAATGTAGTCCTCTTATATAGCTTTTCTAGCTTCGACCTCTTCATCTCTTAGCTTAAACTTCATAATGTAATAGCAGAAAATAAGTTGTTCTAACTTCGAATATACGAGGCGGTTTCTCTATTTTGTATGAATTAGAGCAAATGTACTCTAATTTCTCTCACATGCTGAAGACGATGTTGTATGTGATAATATACGAATTGAAATTTTTTGCAAGATTAGATAGCCTTGATCATACAGTTTCCACTATTTTGCTGCAAATATCAAGTTTAATGTAATAAACACTATAAAGCGCTAATTTATGTAATAATATTATTTTTTAAAAGAAAGCATATACCTAAGGCATCATTGTTCGTGATTGAACAGCCATAGGTGAACAAAATCTTTTCATGTCATCTCTAAATTTGATCAACTACATTTATGTAATGGATGTACAATTTCAAAAATATCAATGTTCGTATATGGTGGTGAACCCAATTGCCTATTGGATTCAATTTTAGAAATGCTTGTTGAACTACTTGTACGAGATATGAGTCATGTCTAACACTTGTTTCATATTGATATCTTGGATTCAAATAATAGGCTGTAAATCATGAATGAAATTTTCTTAGTAAACAACAATGAAAGACAATATCAACTAGTTTGATATGATAGAAATATATCAGCGGCATGTAATGGATTCAAATAATCCCATTGCTCATGTATGATTTTAAGGATCCATTTCTTCCCTTTAAGAGGTGTTATCTTTTCTTTTATCCGACTCAACATATCATACAAGATTTGCATGGTTGGGACTATCTCTGTATCAATAATTCGAAGGATATTGTATAGATGTTCATATATGGATTGCATCATTTCCCAGGACATTGGAATCTTTGGTCGAGAATATAAGTCTCAACTCACTTACCTTCCACTTGCCTATTTAGTGGGTTACGATGCCATTGCTCGCTTGTAAACAATCCCCTAAGGCCAACTTTATGCTTTACTATACTATTCATGCAAATATAGGTTGTTAAGAACCTAGTTGCATCAGGACGAACCAAGTTTCCCTGAAAAAACTCATGCATCTGAACTAGTAACAAAAAATTATTGTAGATATAGTTTGTTACCTTCCTGACATTTTTAATGATGATTGTAGATAGGATACGTCTTCATCATCTTTTTTCCAGCCTCCTTAAAGTTTGAGCCATTCCCAGTAACCATTTGTACGACATTCTGTAATCCAACCTCCTGAACAACTCCTTTCAACAATTCTTGTATGTACAAGTAGTCTGTAACGGTCCGAATCTCGAGAAAAAGTATAATTGAAAACTTAAAAAGAAAAATGACGATTTTCCCCTTAAGGGTTAAATGTTGACTTTTATACTGGGGTACTTTTGGGGTGATTGGCGAGTATTGTCACGTAGCTCTCAATATCCTGAGTTCGTAGACAGGTGGTACACTGGAATTGGAGATCGTATGAGATTGTTAGGGGTCAAAATGATAAGGGTATTTTGTTCATTTTGATCACTCGTATTTTAGTAATTTTACACCAAAGGACTAGAGAGAGGAGGAAAGAAGAAGAAGAAGAAGAAGAAGAAGAAGAAGAAGAAGAAGAAGAAGAAGAAAAGGAGAGAGAGAGAGAGAGAGAGAGAAAAAAAAAACAAATGGGGAAAATAATGAGAGAGGATGAGGAAATCGTCCATAACCCGTGAGGAGCTCTTTGGTGGTTATAGGTCATCACTTGGCTTAAGGCTTTCTAACTCGAAGCTGGTGATATCAGTATGATAATTGAGTTGGTAAACCCATTTAGGAGCCAAGGGGACGATTTTGGGATGTGGAAACGTCACGGGGCAATGCTGGGAACCATGGATGAGATATGCAAGGTGAGTTTCCACATTTTCTAGTGTGTTTTTCGTAGTTTTAAGACCACAAAGAAGTTCTTTAGTTATAAACGAGTTGTGAGGACCCACCCCCAATCCACTGGTATTAAGGGCTAATCCTGCTCCCGTCTAACTTACGTATGACACGAAGTTCAAACTGACGTCCAACCTCCATGTGACACGTAAGTCGGACAAGGGATTCTCGATCCGACCATCCTAAAAAGTGTCAGGACTCGCCAGAGTGTTCCGATTCTACTGTGGATCGCGGGTGTGATGTCTCCATCCCTCTCGACCAACAGCCCGCACCGCAACAACCTGGAGGGTATCGAAAACACAAAAAGACTGTGAGTGGACAAAAATAAAGTATAAGTTTAAAAACATTTCAATAAAACAATTACATTTTTACCCTCCACGCAAAAACCAATGCATGCATATCAAGTCGTGTCATGAAACCATTTCATATTAAAAACCATCAATGAAAACCATTATCGAAAACCTGAATCAATTTCGCCATTCAAATCCAGGGCCTTAGCCCAAAATCTCAAATCGATCTCAAAGTACGGGAACTCGGTTCCAAAACTCATCAAATCCAAGTCATCCGGGCCCCTGCCCAAAACATCTGAAAACCAGTGAAAAACATCAATCATGCGAGTTTGCTGGATCTCAAGTGCGCCTGACTCATTAAACTCAAAACCATGCGCAATAATCAGGCCTTCCCAGGATATCAACGAGTCTTTAAACTCAAAACATAATCACAGGCCTCGGGGGGTATCACAATCACCGAGTCTTTAAACTCAAAACATATACCGAGTCTTTAAACTCAAAACATATCAATCCAGGGCCCTTCCCCCGTCAATCAACCGAGTCTTTAAACTCAAAATCAGATCCAGCGGTTTTTCTTTTTCTTTTTCCGGGTCTTTAAACCCAAAACCATTTTTCAATCAACAGTGAAAACCATCGAAAATCCTTATCCGAATTCGCAACAATGATTCCGTAAGCTAGCATCCGGAACCATCATCCCGAACCCAAATCAAGACTTTCCCTTTCCAATTTTCAAAACCCAATCCGAAATCTAATTTCCGAAATCAAGTTTCAAATCCATGAAATCAAGTTATATTTAAATCTCAAAATCAAATCATTAAAACCATGATCAAATCACAAGATCAATCGAAATCTCGTAAAACGTGAAATTTCGTAAATATCTCGAAAATCGTGCAAAACCGTAAATCATCAATATCATAATCCAAATCATAGAATCACGTATAGGAAACATATAAAAACATATATGCATGCATCATAAGTTCGAAAGCAAAGTTCACTCACATATTAAAACGATGTCCGATTGACTCGAAACCAGCGCCAAAATGTTCGTTACATCAAATACTTTAAAAGTCGTGTTGGAACCTTCCTCAAAAGGCATGCCACGCGCCCACATGCGCCGCCTGAAGTGGATGCACGTGGGCCTCACGCGCGGCTACTGTTCATCCATGTCCTCTCGCCGAACCCGGTCCAGACCGGTTCGGTTCCGGCCGGTTCAGTCGAACCGGCGGTCACGGTTCAATGTTCTAAATCGTCCAATTCAACTCCAATTCCTCCCGTTTTAATTCCTAAACCTTCCTTACATGATTTCCTATTAATCTGAAATAATTAAAAACTGAAATGAAAGCTTAAACCATACCTCCTTGAACCGTGATCAGTCCTTCGAAATCCCTGCTCTGGTTCTGGCCACCACAGGTCACTATCGATCGCGATCTTGATTCCTAATGGTTCCTTTACTCTCCAGACTTCACATCCAAACATTAAAACCCATTACTAACACATGATTTCCTCCAACCCGTGGTTCAGCTCTCACAACGAACGTACTATCACATCCAGATTACAGACGGGCTGTTCTGCGTTGAGACATCACATCCACAGTAGCATCACACCACCCAACTCGACGAACCAACGACTCTGGGAATCAAACCTCGCGCAGAACACACGAAACCTCGCTCTGATACCAATTGTCAGGACCCACCCCCAATCCCCCGGGATTAAGGGCTAATCTTGTTCCCGTCTAACTTACGTATGACACGAAGGTCAAACTGACTTCCAACCTCCATGTGACAGGTAAGTCAGACAAGAGATTTTCGATCCGACCATCCTAAAAAGTGTTCAGACTCCCCAGTGTGTGCCGAATCTACTGTGGATCGTGGGTATGGTATCTCCGTCCCTCTCGAGCAACAGTCCGCACCGCAACAACCTGGAGGGTATCGAAAACACAAAAAGACTGTGAGTGGACAAAAATAAAGTATAAGTTCAAAAACAGTTCAATAAACAATTACATTTTTACCCTCCACACAAAAAACCAATGCATGCATATCAAGTCGTGACATGAAACCATTTCATATTAAAAACCATCAACGAAAACCATTATCGAAAACCCGAATCAATTTCGCCATTCAAATCCAGGTCCTCAGCCCAAAATCTCAAATCGATCTCAAAGTACGGGAACTCGGTCCCAAAACTCATAAAATCCAAGTCATCCGGGCCCCTGCCCAAAACATCTTAAAACCAGTGAAAAACATCAATCATGCGAGTTTGCTAGATCTCAAAGTGTGCCCGAGTCTTTAAACGCAAAACCATGCGCAATAATCAGGCCTTCCCGGGATATCAACGAGTCTTTAAACTCAAAACACAATCACAGGCCTCGGGGGGTATCACAATCACCGAGTCTTTAAACTCAAAACATATCAATCCATGGCCCTCCCCCCGTCAATCAACCGAGTCTTTAAACTCAAAACCAGGTAAAGCGGTTTTTCTTTTTCTTTTTTCGGGTTTTTAAACCCAAAACCATTTTCAATCAACAGTGAAAACCATCGAAAATCCTTATCCGAATTCGCAACAATGATTTCGTAAGCTAGCATCCGGAACCATCATCCCGAACCCAAATCCAGAATTTCCCTTTCCAATTTTCAAAACCCAATCTGAAATCTCATTTCTGAAATCTAGTTTCAAATCCTTGAAATCAAGTTATATTTCAAATCTCAAAATAAAATCATTAAAACCATGATCAAATCACAAGATCAATCAAAATCTCGTAAAACGTGAAATTCCGTAAATATCTCGAAAATCATGCAAATCGCAAATCATCATGAGCATAATCCAAATCATAGAATCACGTATAGAAAACATATAAAAACATATATGCATCATAAGTTAGAAAGCAAAGTCCACTCATAGACCATTCCGACGCCGCCTCGATAGGCGCGCACTTACGTCGTTCCCGGCCATTCTGCTATCCTCGGCTTTATTGAACCTGTGCAAATCCCATACTAAGGTCACTAAATACTTCACAATGGTCATACTAAAGCCCCAGAATTTTCTCGTAGTTTTAACTATTTTTAACCGAGCCTTACAACCTTCGGACATCCCAAAACATATCGAGACGATGTCCGATTGACTCGAAACCAGCGCCAAAATGTTCGTTACATCAAATACTTTAAAAGTCGTGTTGGAACCTTCCTCAAAAGGCATGCCACGCACCCACATGCGCCGCCTGAAGTGGATGCGCGTAGGCCTCACGCGCGGCTACTGTTCATTCATGTCCTCTCGCCGAATCGGGTCCAGACCGGTTCGGTTCAGGTCGGTTCAGTCAAACCGGCGATCACGGTTCAATGTTCGAAATCTTCCAATTACACTCCAATTCCTCCCGTTTTAATCCCTAAAGCTTCCTTACATGATTTCCTATTAATCTGAAATAATTAAACACTGAAATGAAAGCTTAAACCATACCTCTTTGAACCGTGATCAATCCTTCGAAATCCCTGCTCTGGTTCTGGCCACCACATGTCACTATCGATCGCATTCTTGATTCCTAACGGTTTCTTTACTCTCCAGACTTCACATCCAAACATTAAAACCCATTACTAAACACGATTTCAAGTATTACCATTTTAGACTGAAACAGAGCACTATTCGGGTTTTCACCACTTACCCTCGCCGTCGAGCACGACGGTGGCCTCCATCATCCTCATCTTTTCCCCCTTACACTCTAACCTTCACCAATTAACCTTATCAGATGAAAAATCCAGGGGGGGCGTGTGGGTTGGATTCACGGTAGCTCTGTTCCTCACGGGTCTCTAGCCACCCTCCACGGCTGCCGTCACGGCATACCACCTCCGTTCTCACTCTGCCTCTCCCATTCCCTTTCACCACTCTCACAGTCATCACCAATGTTGAAAGTGTTATGGAATTTGTGCTCACGATCAAACTATGTCTCTGTTTCTCTCAGTTTGATCGATAAACCCAAACGTTTAAACTTAAACGCAGACCGATTTGGCTAGAAGCCTCTAGGATCAGACCAGGTGTCCTCCAACCTGTGGTTCAGCTCTCACAAATATCCAATCCCTTCTGCCGAGGTGCTAAAAGACTAATTTGCCCCTAAATGTCGAAATTACCATTTTACCCTTTACTTAACTAGACCCGTAACTTAACCGTCCGACGTCCGATGACGGCGTGCCGCCTGTCATTGTACTCAGGACATCGAGACCTACCTAACGGTCCTCGAATTTCGTGAAGAATACTTATTGTGCAAAAAGTCAACGAATTGCCCCCTTTTAAACCTAATTACGAAAATGCCATCGACCTTCCGAACACCATAACTCTTTCCTCAAATGTCGAAATTGGACGTGCCACCTGTCTATGAACTCGTGATGTCCCGAACTACGTCACGGTCATCGGTCAAAGTCCATTTGACCGCCCGAACTAAAAGTCAACATTTTTGCCTATTCTAAGGGCAAAATCGTCATTTCGCATCGTCTGTCCGAACGCATCCAACTAATCACCGATTAACTTCACTAATCCATCATTAACAACTAATCTAATCATGATTTCTGGGACGGGTCGTTACAATCTACCCCCCTTAAAAAATTTCGTCCCCGAAATTCCACATCTTGTACCTCCGTAACTAGCGGGGAGACATCCAATTAATCTTACACCTAGGTCTCCTACCCGGTGTCCATCTCCTGCCAATCCCACTTATCCTAACAGTTCCCAACATGTCATCTCAACACTGAAGCCTGTAAGAACCAATCGACCACTCAGGCTCACCCTGATCCGGCCCACATGCTTCGTCAAAAAAAAAAAACCATTGTATCGGAACTTTACAGATTATCCATCCATTCACAACATACTTCGACACTAGCCGTTTACTAACACTTTGATATGCACCCATTACCACCAACTAGAACCACGGTGCATACCACCAACCACACGCAAGGGCAACCCTACGATCCTTGAAAGAAACAAAGATATTTTAGAATACCTCAAACACAGCTCGTAGAGTACATCCTTACTTGATTCAAACGTCATCTTACGGTACGTCCAATAATCAACCACAGCGGCATCAGCCAAGCTCTACTATTCCCAACGTCCCTCCAACAACAGCAAAGTGTACCCGTCACCCACACAGTGTATCTCTAGGGCACACAAACATCCTCGTAGCCATACGGGTTACTACCTGACTACGAGTCAAATACGTGTCACTTTTAGAGCCTATTGGTCCAATCCTATACTAGCCCAACACGTCAGATCCGACACGTCTTCCACAGAACACCAGCTCGAGGCTATTAGAGTCTTCCGATCTCCTGGGTCGGTCGGCCAGTAAGTACCTCAAGCTCCTCTCATTATGTATACAGGACAGACCCTGCACTAGATCCAAGTCCAAAACTCATACGTTTGCAAGTCGGACCACACATGGCCTGCACAATTCCAAGGTGGTTAAGTTATCCAACTTGTCACTCACAGGCGAACCTCCTACTCCAAAACTACTCAAACCTGTCATAAACAATCCAATCCCGATCCCCCACTCCTAAGTGGCTCCTACTGACTAGGTTTCAAACCACTGCATCAAATCCAATCGATCTTATATACTGCTCGTCTAGATGGTGGGTTCTCTTTAATAACCTCATATCGATCAGTTATAATCACTCCTTTCAATTCCCTCCGTCATCCTTTCTTAATCCAACTCAGCACAAACCCAAGGCGTTCGCCACACAGGCCACACTCAGCATCACCAAGTTTCTTTCTACTCCTGTACATATCCACAAGTGTCCATAATCAAGAAGGGTTTACAAATCCTGGCATTTCAACCACGAGTTTCCCAACTCAACTCTAGAGTATCCACCACACAACCTAATTTCCAACTTGGAACCAACCACAGGATCTCATCATCTCCTGATTCCGAGATTCCAACCAGGTTGGAAGTATGTCCACCTTTTCCAACCATGGAATTCACTCCGCAACATGAATTCCACCATTGGACAAACCGTCCAAACCTCAACTTCATTATCCTTAGACGATCCTCAACTTCTACGGATCACAACCACGTATTCGTACCCAAACTAACCCACTAACCAACTCACATGTCGGTGAACACCGTGTCTGCACATCCAAAAAGGGTATCAATCCTCACTCCTTCTGATGATCACATCACATTCTTCCCGAGGTTCCACTCCAAGCACCTGCAAGGATACGAGTCACCAACTCTCGGCATCCTCAATCCTCAATCACTGACCTCGAGCTCCCTAGTTACCACTCTCGAAGTCGCCACTCACTCAGTGTCATCCTCGGTATCGGCCGACATATACCAACATGTCAGGGGGACCCACAAACCTCACGAGCGGTCAACCCCGACCATTCAAACCTAGCCCGATCCAACACAAAGCATAGGTCCACCGTGCTTCCAATGCGCTACTCTGATCAACCAATGGCATCCTGACCGTTCATCCTGATACATGACCTACCAATGGTCATCAAATCTCCCGGCTCGATTAACAGTCCCAGTCCATCAGTCCCGATCCTCTGCTCCTATTGAGCCAAACCCTTAACCTTCGCTCGGATCAGGAAAACAAATCTCCCTCAGAGTCCAATACTTTAAGTACCCAACATTGGACTTGTCCAGAGTCGTCCATCAACTGTTCCCTACCTCGGCTGCGCCTAGCAGCACCATCCCAAATCAAGCCGTAAGTCGGCCCGAACCATAACCACCTACTCAGGTTTCCGAAACTAGCACTTCCTCTGGGGTTTCTCACTCAGGTACTCACAATTCAAAACAGTCATTCCACGGGGTTCCCCGATTCATCCCCGTCATATGGGTTATCCAAACCCGCAACAGCTGTTCGGGTCTTCACACCCGACTAAGACCATCCTTATCGTAACTCTACTCACCAGGGGGGAAAATCCCTCGAATCTCAAAATAGTTCCAAAACCCTGCCACTCAAGGCATTCAGCTACTCGTAGCTGTACAAGTTCAAGCTTGAAAAATCAGACCAAATGGTCACAAGTCCATACTGTCAACATCCAAACACCATCCGGCCTAACCGGCCACCGTCAACCGGCCTCCTTGGCCCACGTATCTCACTAACTCAACGGGCTACTCTTGGGCCCCACAGGCCGACCAACCTACTTACCCGTAGCTTACCAGCTACCATCCAATTTAATCCTGCTGGCGTATCTCTTACCCTATGGTCCATCCATCAAGTAAAACCAGCGCCAACGCATTAACCGTTCCGGCCCTAAGCCGGCGTACATCATACCTCGTACCGCGTATCGAGCGACTAACATTCTGACACTAACAATCGTTGCTAACTAACCACAACGAACGTACTATCACTATCGCATCCAGGTTACTGACGTGCTGTTCCGCGTCGAGACATCATATCCACAGTAGCATCACACCACCCAAGTCGACAAACCAACGACTCTGGGAACCAAACCTCGAGCAGAACACACGAAACCTCGCTCTGATACCAATTGTCAGGACCCACCTCCAATCCCCCGGGATTAAGTGTAATGACCCGTCCCGAGAGCCGGGATTAGTAAAGTGATTAGTAACGGATTAGTGAGCCTAGTCGGTGTTTAGTTGGGCCGTTAGCGTAGAATGACGATTTTGCCCCTAGTTTGGGCAAATTGTTGATTTTGAGTTTGGGTGGTCAATTGGGTATTGACCGATGACCGTGACGTAATTCGGGACGTCACGAGTCCGTAGACAGGTGGCACGCCCGATTCCGACATCCGAGGAGGAAGTTATGATGTTCGGAAGGTCGAGGGCATTACCGTAATTTAGTATAAAAAAAAGGGGGAAATGTTGACTTTTCGTGTAGCGAGGTTTTGACATGTAGACCAAGGACCGTTAGGTAGATCTCGTCGTCCTGAATTCAACAGCAAGCGGCACATTTTCATCGTACATTGGACGGGCGAGATACAGGTCTAGAACGACAATGGCATAATTGTAATTTTGACTCACAAGTAGGGGCATTTTGGTTTTTTTGCACATTGAGAATTGTGCAATCTGATGAGGACAAGTGTACAGTGGAGATGGGATATTTTGAGATTGGGGCCATTGGGTGGAGGACTCGTGCATTGTGTCTAGTGGGTCCTAGGCTGTGCACAGTGTGTGTTTTAAAATTGTGCAGAGTGTGTGTATCGTGTTGGTTCGAAGAGAGAAGAACAGAGACTGGGCAGAGGGGTGAAATCGATCAGTTGCTGGGTGAGAGTGTGAGTTTTGTTGATTCGCTGAGTGAGAGCAGTGAGGGATGGTGAGACTAGTGAGTGTGTGGGTTGCACTGAAGTGAGTTCGGGTGTGTGAGAGGTGAGAGTTCTCAGAAAAACAGAGAGGGCTGTTGGCGGTGGTGCTGTCGTGTAAATGATCAAACGAGGCTGGTGGTGGTGTCCAGAGGACAGAGGAGGACTAGAGGAGTCGAGTGGACACGACGGGACTCACGGCGGCGGCCTGAGCACAGGTAATTTCTTCAAACTCTGTTGTTTGCTCTGTTTTGCCGTTTAGATTCAAATCGATAGTCGTGAAGGTAGGGGCTGAGTCGAGGTGTTTGGTGAGGTCTAGGGAACTCAGTAGGGTCCTAGGAAGCTGCTGGTTATGCAGCCGTGAAGGGGAAGTACACGGGTGGCCGGGAGGAAGAATAGAGTTTTGGGAGGTTACGGGTTCGAGCTAGGGACGACGGGTTAGAGGTCGTGTCATCGTGTTTGAATGAAGGGAATGGATTAATGGGTAAAGGACGAAGAGAATGGTGGAAAGAGGGAGGAAAACGGACGGCGGACGGCGGAGAACCGGCCACGCCGGTCCAGAACAGTGCACGGGTCGAGAGGTTGAAGATGAACAATGACTGTGCAGGCGCGTGAGGCCCACGCGCAGTCACTTTGGGCGGGCGTGGAGGCGCGTGCGGCGATTTCTGGGGAAACTGTTAACTAGGTTTTTGGTCTAAATGTTATAACGGATCTTTTGGGATAGGTTTCGGGTTAATTGGACGTCATTTGAGATTAGTTCAACAAGGTTGAAGGTTTAGGGTCTCGGTTCGTTATATTTAGAAGTTCGAGAAAATTGGGGAAAATTAGAAGAATCTTAGTGGATGTGTTAGTGACGTATTTTGGTGACTGTTGACAGGATCGGGAATCCCCAAGGAGGGTGAGGAACGTACGGGACGTACGGGACGCGAGTGACGTACCTTGTATCTGTGAGTGGACCCCTTCTCTATAACTGAGCATGCATAACTGCTTTTCTATAATTGTTTTATGGTTTTACATGTGATTTCATGATGTTTGATTATGCTATAACTGTTTTACTTAATTGTACTTTTTTGAGAAATTACGGTTTTTGGCACGTTTTACGAGAAATGTTTGATTTCTGATTATGATGCTGTGGTTTTGGGATTTCAAACGATAAAGGATTTTCAACGATTATAAAGGGATTTTGGAACATGATAAGGTTTTCGGTTTTAGAATCGGATTTCGGAAAGCGAAATTTGGTTTTAAAGTTCAAAAGTGGATTTCCGGATTTGGGTTCGGAATGACGGTTCTGGATGCCGGAAGGGCTTCGGACCAGTGGTTTCGGATTCGGGTTTGGATATGGATTTAGAAATGGTTTTCAAATGGTTGTGATTGGATTTGCTGGATCTGGTTATTAGGTTTAAAGACCCGGATATTGTGATTGACGGGGGGACGGGCCCGGATTGGGTTTAAAGACCCGGATTGAGTTTAAAGACTCGGAGTTTAAAGACTCAGATATTATTGAGGCCTAGATTGAGTTTAAAGACTCGGGAATTTAAAGACTCGGATAGGTCCAGCAAGTTTGATCGGATTGCTTGGTATTTATGCTTTATGATGTGGTTTTATGATGTTTCTGACGTGATTTCGATTACTGGTTTTATGATGATTCGGAAATTATTTTTATGACGATCCTTATGTGATTTATGACTATTTTCAACTAATGGGTTATGCATGTATGTTTTCAAAACGAAGGGCTAAAACCATGGTTTGCTTATGAAATGGTTTTTGGAAACTATTATTTTTATTTATGGTCCACTCACACTTTTCTGTTTTTAATCGCCCTCCAGGTCGTGGAGCTAGCGCGTGGGTTGACGTTGAGGCAGCGTCAGAGGTATAGATTACTCGAGAGTGACCCCGGAGTGATTTAAGTTTTCCGTTGTGCGTATATTCTGTATATCGGCTTGTTTTCCTTAAGTTTGGTACTATGCTCTGTATGACTGCTGATTCTTGGATGTTTTAAATTTCTCCTGCGTTTGACAGTGTAATTTCTGGTTTTCGTGAGGTTGTTTCGGTCTTTCGTTTTGGGTTGTCAGACGGGAGCAGGGTTTAGTCCCTAATCCTGGGGGATTAGAGGTGGACCCGGACATTAAGGGCTAATCCTGCTCCCGTCTAACTTACGTCTGACACGAAGGCCAAACTGACGTCCAACCTCCTTGTGACACGTAAGTCGGACAAGGGATTCTCGATCCGACCGTCTAAATAATAATTTCGGATCACGACCAACATGAAAAATGTTCAAGTTGTGATTCTGAGTTCAATGGTCCAAGGTTTATGTTAAGTGGACATCGTATGAGAAAATTATGCTCGTTCAAAGTTTTTATGTTTTATTTAAACATCCTTAATTAATTCTAAATTAGATTTTGGTTAATTAAAGAGCTTCATCACCATCCTTTTGAATCTGGATAATTAAAGGAGTTAAAACTTAATGGACACCAATGATTGATAATTATAATTTATGGTACTTGGATGTGGGATTAAAGGATAGATATGTTAAGCTTAAATTATGTAAAAGTATTACATTTAATTTTATAAATATTTCTTTCATTTTTCATATAATTTCTATTATTATTTAAATTGTATTTATTTAAATATATGATAGGATCCGTTCAAAAAATGCTTTGATAACGGCACCTGTCCCGGCTCCCGTCTGACAAGTAATCTGAAGTTCTGAAACTACCATCAACAATTGTCAAACAAGGAATAATCGTATTGATTTCCCGCACATGCCTCCGCCTCTTGATCAATTCGAATCTCCGTGCAACGACAAACTATCCAAGCAACTCGATCCCAAGCTATTCTCTCCTCAGAAATCCCAGGAGTTTTGTAGCCTCAAAATCACAACCCGAATCCTGGATTTTCAGTCAATTTTTAAGCTTCCATTTCTAACTTCTCCCGCATTCAAACTTCCAAGTTTCTAGCTCAAATCGTGCACATGTACTTAATTAGGGTATTGATAAACTTGGTTTTGAGCTAGGGGGCCTCAGAAAGAGTGAAAGGTTCACGGTTCACACTTTGGGTTCTCGGGTTTTCTGGGTTTCTCAAGTTGTTCTTCTAGTTTTTACCTCTTTCTTTTCCTGGTTTTCTTTCCTTTCTTTTCTTTCTTCTTTCTCTCATTTCCTCTCTGGTCCTCTCCCCACCTTTAGTTTTCTTTCATTTCCCTTCACGGTTGATCTTTTCGGGTTTTAGGTTAAACATACACATAAACACACAAGGAGATACGGGGGAAGTGATAATGATGGGACACTTGTCACCCTCATACAACAAAACATTTCCACTTGTCAAATTACCAAAATGCCCCTAGTATTAAAATGACCAAAATGCCCCTAGTATTAAAATGACCAAAATGCCCCTAGTAATTTCAAACCCGTAACAAACTTTTCCGATCTCCGATTCCAATATATCGCCAGTTTACGGATTCAGAACTCCGAGATCTACGTAACGGTATTTGTAAAAGTCCAAAAAGTACTCTAAGCAAAAAGTCAACATTGGACTTATATGGACAAAATTATCAATTCTCTTTTTAAATTCTCGAAATTACCTTTTTTGAATTTTCAAGTCGTTACTATATATATATATTAATCATATATAATTAATTAAATATTATATATATATATATATAAAAGATAGTACCAATGAAACTCTTCGTCGAGCAAATATTGAAATGATCCACTTTATCCAGTGAACCTTTGTCGGGAAAAGTTTGAAATAGAATATTTTGCCTGGCGAACCTAAACATCTCGCCCGGTGAATACGGGTGCTTGCTTGACAGATCCACTTTGTTGGCTAACCGTCATTTCCTGCAGTGACATTAGCAATGGCACCTCAACTTTCTTACTTTACTTTATTACTTTTGACATGCACATATGCTTCTTTTGGTGACATTTCACTACCTATACTTTTATTTTGTAACATTTGACCAGTTAGGAACTTTTATTTTGTGAGATAACTACATGCATTAATCCTCTCCCATTGTTTTTGTGAAAAAAAAAAAAAATTGATCACATGATATGAGTCATGCAATATCGTTGGTGAGATCTTCAATTATCTAATTTCAAACATGAGTCACAAGTAGTCACTCATTAATTTAAAGCAAAATTTTCAAATTATAATTGAAATCATCAAATATCGAATGTCTTTCAATGAATACTTTATATTTCACTTAATTAATGGGATAAAGAGAATTTTATAAAGAACATATATATATATTACAATTTAGTCACATTAAATTGAGTACCTTGATGTGATAATTAATAAATAATATTATTTTAATAAATTAAATTAATATTATTAAAATATTACTATTTATTAATTGCTATATCAATGTACTTAATTTAACCTGATGATCGTATGTGGTTATATAGATAAGTGGTCTAGTGTCATAAGGGGTAACTGTTGAAGTGATATTTTGCTAAATTGTTTCCATAATAATTACATAAAAAGTTGCTAAATAAAAATTCACAGAAAAGTAAACAAGTTGTTATAAAATCGAGTGCAAATTTACAAATGAGTCCAACAAAAACAAATTAATTAAACAAGTACATCAGTCTTAACATTAAGCATAATAATTACTGATGCTTTCGACAAAATTAGAAAAAGCAAAAGACAACAAAAGAAGAATGAATTGCGAATAAGTTAAACCAAGTAAACAAATAAAAGGAATTGCATGAAAGACAGAGAATCTGAAGCAGCACATGCTTCTGGTCAATAATAGCGTGCATGAGAATGAGCAGCACATTCTTCTGGTCAATAATAGCGTGCATGAGAATGAGCAGGGCCCGCAGGGGGCAAAACAACCTGCCCCTAAAATAATATAGGATTCAAAATTATTAATATATTATATATATAATTAAATTAATTAATAAATAAATAAAATAAACGGAGGAATAAATAATATAGAAATATGTACATTTAATGTTGTTTCAACTTTTTTTAATAGTAAAACTCTTATTTGAAGATAAATTATTTATTTTAAATAAAAACAATTGTAAATTAGTTCAATTTTTAAATATAACATATATATATATAATAGTTCTTTTATTATATTATTAAAATTTTTATTGTGTTTTTTTTGTATTATTTTTTAAATTTATTTGAAAATATCATTCTAACCAAATTTCATATTTTCAAATTTATTTTAAGAATGAAAATAATTTTAATCCGCCAAACTTCTCAGATATTATCTGATATTTTTGAATAATTACAAACTCACAGATACTTTATTTATTTTATAAAGTTTTTTTTTGGTTTAATTCATTCGTAGATAAATTATTAAATATCTGTTTGTTTTATTCTTTCGTAGGTAAATTAATAATTATCTATTATACAATTAAAATTCTCAAAGATAAATTATATTTTTATGCACAATTAAAATTTTTATAGGTAAATTACGTAAAAAAAAAGGATAAATGTACATTTTTATGTACATTTATCAAACATGTCACTGTCCACGCAGCATCACCATATTTCTAAACACACTCATCAGAGTCTCCAAGAAAAAACAAAAAAAAAAAAAGGTTTTTGGTGGATGAACACCAGATCAACAACCAACAACGTCGAGATCGTTTACGTGTGATTTGACCATGCATCGCATAGAATTTTGGTACCACAGTTCTTAACCACGTGTTCAAGAAGTGACAGCATAGCGCCCGATGAATGCCCTCATATGGCGGGGGGTCAACGGTTCTGCTCATGTTTCTCTGTAAAATGAGTCCTCAAATATGCAGCACACAAATATGATATATATGGATGCATATATATAATATTAGGGCTGGATTTATGATTCATTTAATTATGTCGACAGAAACTTAGATCGCATATTGTTTAAAAACAATTGATCGATCGTATTCGTATACGGGACTTTGAATTGATTATACTATCTACGTACCTCCATAATTCCCGATTAGGAACAGAAACATTTGATATTCAAAGTTTGTTGGGAGTTTTGGAGGCCTTACATCAACAAAGTTAGCTAGCAACGATTTAATAATTAACTAAAATATATTTTATTGTTTTGTTTTACCAACCCTAGATTTGTGATAAGTAATTAAATACCTAAACATGGTATGCGATATGTGTAACGTATAGGCTTAAGGCATGCATCAAATTCATGCTTAAAAACCCTTAAATAAGAAACCATGGTGACGAACGACTGCATATTGAACTTTCCACCACCACAGAAATGCTGCAAATGTACATGGATTATTGATTTGTATATTGTCATGCATGATCTGGCTAGTCAGTTTGAATCACATTTTGGGCATGCGTACGTCACACCCACACCCACATAGAGTTCATTAAATTTCTAAATTTTAAGCGTTAATTAAAACATAACAGCTGACGGATCAGGCTATACAATATCTTAGATATATATATTATAGGCTCAAGCAAAATACATTCAACTTGAAGGCCGGTCTCTAGTGTGAGTTCGAATGGATGATGTGTCTCATTTCAAAATGATAACACACCACTTATTCTGACATATAAATAATTTTAGATTTTAACAGCTCTTGTTAAACGAGTAGATTTAGACTTATATAATAATTTATATGATTATATAAATTTGAGAATTCTAATCTCATGCTGCGTGAATGACAATTTTTTATTTGTCAATAAGGAAATCTCTCAATTAAAACTTGACATGTTTCTAGAGGAATGAAATTCACAGATGGTAATTAAATTAAGTATACATATCGTTTCCCAATATTATACCACCTAATAAAAAAATTTTGGCTATTTTTTCGAATAAACCTAAATATTTCTCAAAATCCTAGTGTATCTATCATTTTCCATATATCACCAAGCAGGGAGCAGAGAGATAGAGATGACAATAATATAAGTGCATGGCTTTTACTTAAAAACTAGTAACGGCATAATTAGAGAGAAGGGCCGGGATCGGAAGCTCGATCAGTAATATAATATATTGATCGATAACGTATGAGCTGAACTAAACAAGTAGCTCCTTCTTATCTCAAAATTCAACACCCTGATCTCATTGAATTGAAAATAAAAACCCTCCTTTTTGTGTGTGAATATTTTAAGGTATCAAAATATTCTTTTAGATTTTCTCTCAGTTTGGGACGCCAAAGAAGAAAGCTCGAAGAAACAATTACAAACCTAAACAAGCAAGCAAGCTAGCTTTCATTTTGACGTAATTACCCAAAAGTTCGAGCGGAATTAAGATTAAATAAGATAAAATTTGACCAATTTGGGTAATGTTAGATGGAGGTTGATGGACTGTAGCCACCCGACTTTCCATGACTCAAAGAGTTTCGCTCATTTTGCTGATGGAGCACCTTCCTTACGATGCTGCAGCGCGCAGGTAAAAGAAGCTATACACTTAGTCCTTTGCGGGAAGAGGACATTCGGCAGTTGGAGATTGGGCGTTATGGCGTTGACATTGTTGTTGGAAAGTGGGAAGTACACCTGTCTCTGTGTTTGCTACGTGGCTGGAGTTTGATGGTCTGATTTCTGATACGCTCCAGCTTGGAAACTATGTGTGAACATGGTGACACATCATCGTGACTTTTCGAGGTTTATTTTTTCCTATCAGAGCTGCTCTTAAGCGTTGTATTAAGCTAATGTTCTCTAATCGTGATTGATCATCATTTACTAATAAGTAATGAGACGGTATAATGTGCTTAATTAAAGGAATAGTCAATCTACAAATATAATTACAGTTTAAAACGACAGTCGTCTAGTTCACCTAGGTAATGTGAGAAACTGCTCTGCATGTTAGTTAGGCGTTTAGATGAATTTGTTTGTAAATCCTTTTAATTTGTGAATCCAACTTAGAATTTTTATGTATATATCTAGTTATATAGGTTATTTTATTTATTAAATACTTAGTTAATTATATAATTTATTAAAAAAAAGATAATAAAATAAAGAACAAAGAATGTTATATAAAAAAATTAATAAAATACTTACATTTTTTAACATTTATGATTCCGAATTCAATTTGTTTATCTAAATGATTAACTTTTATTATAAAATTATTTGATATCATTCATTATATTATTAATTTATTGATATTTGTATTAAAAAACCGCATAAACTCCGCCTAACCGCCTAGTCGCTAAATCCCTATCGACCTCTTTATGAGCGTCTAGCATCATTTTGAATATTGAATAGAATTATATAAGAATAATATTTTTCATACCACTCTGGTGTTACTTTATCGTACAATTCTTTCGTTTGATCTTAATGTTTTTCTCTCTATATTGTAATCAAACCCGTTAATTCTCTACATTATTATTTTAATATCATTTCAATAAAAAAATATATATACAAAATTAGATGTCATTCAACCAATCAAATGCATCAAATGAATCAACAATAACAATTATAAGATCCTAATGACAAAATGACCATTTAGTTGATACATGAGTGAATCAAAACTATTCATTAATGCATCAACCTAATGATAACCTTTTACGTAAGTGATCTTTAAATAATAATTTAAAAGTTGAATTATTTTGATTATGATAAAATATATATTGACAATTAAATAAATTTAAAAAATAATATATAAATTCATCGTCAAGATGAAATGCAAATATTTTTCATTATATAAAAGTGAGGGGCTACCAGGAAATACATGGTGTTTGATGATTCCCCAAATAATCAGAGGAATATGACACAAGTAAATTTTTAGGATTGGAGTTCCTCTTTCTTTCTTTTTTCTTTTTCTTCGATAATTAATGTGTGGAACATAAAAAAATGATTAGGTTCCTATCAATCTTCAAAAAGAGAAAACATTTTTCTATGATTGTAAAGTTGTCTGCATAGAAGCTAAATTGTTTTCAATTATTGCAGGACCAACCAAAGAAATATTTTTCCATTCTTTATAATAGATATCAACCAATCGAGAAATTCAGAGCACTTTTAGAAAAAAAAAAAATTGACAATTTAAAAAAGATAGTCAAAATATTCAATGTTATTATGACAAAACGACACAACATCGATCAAACTTCTCTTCAAGTTCCAGCCTTATAGATAATGTATAGCAATATTTAATACCTATAATGCAAAAATAAGAAATAAAAAAAAATTCAGACAATTGTTGAGGATTGACCATGCTGACGACAGGCAACGTAAACGAATCCCTAAGAAGCCCATTTCTGAGGAAAATACTTAGAACAGGAAATTAACAAAATATGTGTAGATTCAGGACATAATTGATATATCGTACTTAATTTAATATTTTATAACAAAAATAAATTAATGCATTTATTATAACATATAATAGCATCACATGACAGTACGTATTAGGTCGGTTGTGTACGTAAAAGAGTACGTTAAACCTTGGTGGGCAAGTAAGCTGGGAAAGTTGATGGAAAATAATCAAACACTTAGTGAATCACGAAACATGAGTGTAATAGAGAATGGGAGGATTTCTTCTTGTTGATAGGAGATCTAACAACCTTACCGTCCTATCATTTTCAGTACTTGGGTACATAAGTTTATGAAGAAAACTAAACAAAGGTCAACTCCGAAATCCTAAAGCCCTAAAGCCTACTTTGTATTATTATCACTGTTGCTTCTTCCTGTGGTGGCACAATCGTATCCAAGTATATCATTTTCAGTACTTGGGTACATAAGTATATCATGCTAGCGGAAGTCGAATCATGAACCTATCTTAATTCTGACGAATTAAGCATGTACCATACCTCGAGACTTAGGAGACTATATATAACTTCGATCAAGAGCCTATATGAATGAAGAGAAATGAATAAGTGTACCAAGTATTGATACTAAATTTTGTAATAAGTGCGATGTGGTGATTTTGATATGTAATAAGCAAGTTAATTAACTGTCCCATGCAGGTTAAAAAGTTAATTTATCATCCTTTCAATTAATTTTACATGTGCCCAAACCATTTTTACCTTTTTTACGTGTGTGCATATGAGTATATGACGTCATAACTAAAAGGATGCATTCATATTGCATATAGTGCACAGAAATTAACATGTGGCATGAGGCCGGCGCCAAATCCCTTTGACTTCAAACTGTTTCTCAAACTTCATCACCTTCCACTATATAAATGCCATCATCTTTAACTTTTGATCAGCAACTCAATTCTACTTTCTCATCCACAACTTCACAACTCACAGAAGTAAACTACTGTTTCCTCTCCGATCCTAGTACCTTAATTTACAAACTGGTCCCTCATCGATCCTCATAGTACGGCCAATATGGGAAGAGCTCCTTGTTGTGATAAAAATGGCCTGAAGAAAGGTGCATGGACCACTGAGGAAGATTCCATGCTCGTCAACTATATCCAGAAACATGGACCTGGAAATTGGCGAAACCTCCCGAAAAACACAGGTTTGTACACACATATCAAACATCTTTACTTTTATTTCTCCGTTTAGCATTTTTTTAATCGACCAGAAATTTTCGTTTATGAGATTTGAATTTTACTAATTTAGTGGGTTATTGTAATAATACAGGACTTCAGAGATGCGGGAAGAGCTGCCGCCTTAGATGGACTAACTACCTGAGACCTGATATAAAGAGAGGAAGATTCTCTTTTGAAGAAGAAGAGGCTATAATCCAGCTACACAGCATCCTTGGAAATAAGTAAGCTTGATTCATTTAATTACGCCACAAAGATTTCCTTGAGTTTTTGGGTTTTTTTTTCCTGAAATATTTGGTTGCAACTTCGATGTAAACAATGTTAATCATTTTTTCAATATTGTTAATTAGGTGGTCAGCAATTGCAGCTAGATTGCCAGGAAGGACAGACAATGAGATCAAAAACTACTGGAACACACATATTCGAAAAAGGCTTCTTCGAATGGGAATTGATCCAGTCACACATGCTCCACGTCTCGATCTTCTTGATCTCTCCTCAATTCTTGGCTCATATGTGTGCAACAATCCAGCGGCCGCCGCACTCCTCAACTTGTCAACCTTGTTGGGCGGCGCTCAGCAGCAGCCACCGCAGCAACAACCGCTTACAACTCCTGAATTCTTAAGGCTCGCAACCACACTCTTATCCCTCAAGCAAGAGAACCCAGAACTTGGCTCTCAAAATTACAACATCCAAGATCAGCTAAACCAGCTCTGCAATTCTCAGGGCCAAAATAGCCAAATGCAAAATCTCATCCAACAAGATTTGTCTTCTGACGTGGCAAAACATCTGATGCAAGTGATCAACAACAACAATGTGGAAGGGTACTCACCTAGCATGAACAACTTTAGCTGCACACAAGAAAATTTAGTTCCTTCGGGTCAGCAAAACGTTATTTCGCAACCGCAAGACTGCTACGTGCCTTGCAGTGCGACTACCTCTTCTAATCCTACTACTAATGTTATTCCTGATGAGCCTGAAAATTCGTATTTTCAGTCTTTGAATAATTACAACCAAAACAGCGATTTCAGCTTCGATTCGGTTATGTCTACGCCTTATTCGAGCCCGACCCCGTTGAATTCGTCAGGCACGTACATGAACAGCAGCACGGAGGATGAGAAGGAAAGCTACTGCAGCAGCTGGTTGAAGTTTGAAATCCCAGAGAGTACTTTGGACATGAATGATTTCATAATGTAGATCATGATCATATTCATAGAGATTCAAGTTGTTTTACATTTTATGTTAATTAATTATTATTATTATTTTATGTCTAGCTTGTAGTTGATGTTGATAATGAGATTCTTTTTCATTGTTTAATTTAACTACAGTTTTTTAATTTGTATTTTTTTTCATTGTTTAATAATTAAGCTTACAGCTTAGTTTGTATATATATATATATATATACTTAGTAAGCTTAATTTTTGCATGCACGATATATATGATGAAGAAACATTCTTGTCAAATTAAGCACGTTTACTATGAAGTTTATCGATTCTTCATGAACCTTCAGTTACTATATCTGTGGTATCTGTTAATTTCATTGGCTTCAAAATTAGATAAGTGTGACGATTTCAAATTATTAAACACTAATTAAAAACTGGACATAGAGGATAAGGTGCATAACATTGGTTTCATTAGTTGTTTTAATTCATTCATTATTGTTGGGGAATCTTATATTGTCGGGCAGTCTATGCCAATCACTTACAAAGTCAAATGAATTACAGTGAAGCAAACGATCGAGAGCTATTTTTTGAAGATTTTCAAATCCTCATTTGGTACCTTTCCCATTATGGCTGTAGTAGCAACTAATTAATTAAGCAATATTTAGCTGTTTTATTTTTCTTTTATATGAGTTGTATAATATTTTAATTTAATAAAATAAAATAAAATAAAATAAACTATACAAGAAGATATTTTATGTGTGTTAAGTTGTACGCGTCTTACATATTTAGCATACAAACAAAAACGTAGTGCAGTAGAACACCGAGAGCTAGCGTACGATGATTGGGTAGTGTTCATTTGTTATCGAGTTTTTGCCACCTGCCATCGCCAATAGTAGTGAAGACAATGGTTTCATCATTTTGGTGAAGACTCAAGACATTCGATCAACACTCAAGAGCGGCTAGCTCGCTACACATTTTGGACAATCTCACTCTTATTTCTGCTCTTTAATTTGGCTTTTTCTCCACCGTCCAATACCTCCCATCGACCCAATTACTCCATTACTTGTTCAATCAAATTAAAATATATTTTTTATTTGGAAAAATTATTCCAACATTCTTTAATTTTGCATTAATTTTAACTAACATCCATATAAACTTCATTATTAATAAAAAAAAACGTTCTTAAACTAAGCCTAAATGTGCATTTGCAGTTCCGCTGTTAAGATTCTTTTACTATTTCTATTAAAAATAAGAATATAATTCTTTTTCAAGTGTACTTAAACAATTCACTCCATTCAAACTAAATAAAATTCAAAATTTACCTTTATTTTACCCTTAAAAACACACTTAAAACTTAAACAATTCACTCCATTCAAAATAAATAAAATTCAAAATTTACCTTTATTTTACCCTTAAAAACACACTTAAAAGACAATTTTGTACGCTTGTTTTAGAAAAAGTAATTAAGAATTTTAAAAGAAAATTATCAATATGTATTTAAGCATAATCTGAAAATGTGTAATATTAGTTAAAAAAATTAAAAAATAATAACTAAAATTAATGTAAAATTCTATCAATAAATTTTCATTTTGATTTTAATATATTCTGATTTCAACCGTCATCACACCCAAAAAAGCGTGCTTTTGTCTTCAAGTGCCATTGTATATGCCCTCTTTATCTCATCATACTCATCCATTCATCGATCATCAGATGCTCAAATATCGTATGGCTCCTCTTTTTACACGAGTGGCTTTTCATTAGATCTTTACAAAAGAAAATACATGCATCTACTCTACTTAAATATACTCATTTTTATGGTTAAATATTGACTAATTGAAACAGTTAGCTTCTTAAAACTCATTTAAACATCATTCGAAAAAGAAAAAAAAAATTAACAATATAGGAAATCATTTTATCAAAATAGTCGGTAATTTTAATAATTACGATACCTAATTATGGCAAATTGTACATCAATATAATTATTACCATCAATGATTAAGAAAACAAAAATATCAAAATTCATTATCTTGATCACTTGGTTTATGCGAGACAGAAAAAAAAGGCGAGACGTCTAGAATTGTGAGTAGAAAACACATTTGTAATCATGACGTTATAATTGTTTTCTTGACAAGAGAAGGTATAGGTGCATTTAATTTGTTCCAAACGTACAAGGAATATTTGCCATCCATATATAGTAGTACCGTCGCTGTGAAGATCTCAAACAAACCATGATCTTGGCTTCCCCCACTTGAAGTGGAAATAATTGGTAAAAGTCCAATTCTTCTCATTTTCAATTTTCAAGTAGATGATGATGAATTACAAATAGAACTGCAACTTGTCCATTAAAATTCAGTGCTCGAGGGTGAGAAAAAAAATATATATACAATTTCGGCTTGATTGATTGACCGTTGGATCGATCTTTTCTTGTTTGTCACATGTTTAAGAAAAAAAACTATTTCCTGGTGCAAAAAACACGATTTCGTCAAGATAACTTTGATTTGGTGGCTAGAAAAATGAGAAGGAGAGTTTTATGATGAGTTTGATGAGTTTGACATTAGGATACCACGTGTCAATCTGAATGGTATTGAAGAAAGAAGACTAGAAGAGATGGAGAGCCTCCTTTTTAAGTAAGTATATGTGTATGGGCGCCATTAAAACACGAACAACGGCTTCTGTTTAGGATTTGACTGCATGTACATATTGGATGGATACACAAGAAGCTTGAACCCCCGCCCTGTTTTGGGACATGCTCTTTTTCTTTCACATTTCAAATATAAAAATAGCACGTGTTGGTATTATTATTACCCAAATATATCTATGAAGGTTTATTGTAATATCACCGGGCGGCCTCAAATTGGATATATAAAAAATATATAATTAGCTTGGAATCTAGTGTGCTTGCTATAATCAAAACATGGTTAATGTCACATGCTCTACATTAATGTTAAAAAATAGAAACCAATCCCTATTTCAAGTTAAAACTAAATCCCTAACTTGCAATTTGTACCAAAAAAACTAATAATACAATGAGTAAGGGTGGACACGAATCCGTTAAAATTACTAACCGATCTTCTTAAATCGTTATTTATCCAACGGTTTATGTTTGACAGGATAAAAATAAAACGATTTGAGAATTTAAACCACTCTGTTAGTAACAGTTTGGATTTGAATTTTTATTTTAAAAATCCGTTAAATCTAAATCAAACCGTTAATGAATATATTAATTTTTAAATCTGTTATTAATACAAAGTAAAAATAAAAGATACCTAGATGTATCCATATAAATACATGTATAACCATATTAGAGTATAATAAAAAATTATTAAATAGTAATATTTGTTTGATAAATCATAATATAATGATAATATTTGCAATTAAATCCTTAGCAAGCTTAATATATACAATTTTGAGTATTGATTATTTTGTTTCTTTTTGTATCCTTCCTTTTTTATATCCTTGAACTTTTTTTTTTAAATTTTTAAACGGTTTCAAATCGTTTCAATCCAAACCAAACCGTTAATAAATAGTATTCGTATCGAACCGCACCGTGCCCACCCCTAACAAACAATGAGTGTATTAATTTCTTATGTAAACAAATAACATTTAAGCATTTACCAATGAGTATTAATTTGTGTAGTGTTAAGGAAGTTGTTTCATTTTCTCTTAATATTTAGTTAGGCTATTTTGTGAATTTGTGAATTTGTGACTGGTAGAAAGATTAATTAGTTGATAAATTGTTATATTTGAATCATATGTTCGACATTTGGAATTGCACATTATTAATGAAATTATATAATTTAGTAATATTCATTATATTATTATTATTTTTCATTAAAAAAATTGCCTAGACAAGTTTGGTGCTAAGCATCTACCCCTCGTCCTAGCTAGTAGCGCCTGGTGTTCTTCCAAACATTTCTCTAAATTAGTGGCATATTTGGTAATTCTCGCTCATTATGCCCATGACACTATGACAGTGCTAGAGTGGCTGATTCGTCTTCTAGTGGCTTATCGGTGACTCGGTTCATACAGAATACTCACGGTCGTCTCAATAGGGAATGAGACCTAAGACATATTTTATATCAAGGCCTTCCATATTTACATGAGATTTTTTTTTTTTTTCAATATGAGGCCCAATGCATAGATCTTGTCGGCCTCACCCCTGGGCTGGCCCCGTGCAGACTCAGTCGCTCTAATTCGCCAACGGATTCTTTCCTATTTCAGGTTGGTTGCGTCATGGTGGTTCGCTAGAATCTGATATTTCCGGGCCGGATGGAGGCTGTCTTCGTGATGGCACAAGGGGTGGTGAGTGGTGACTTTAGTTGTGGTTTTTCGATCGCTGGTGTGCTGCTTAGCTGACCTGATGCCCTGATGGTTGAGTTTATTGGGCTCTTTTGTTTTGTTATTCGATGGCTTGTCCATTAGTTTTGTCTATTAGCCCTTCTATGGTATTTCTGTGGTAGATTTGCTGAATCTTTTGGTGTGTTCTCTATTTAATTGATCGTATTTTGCTGATCAATCCATGCCTTTGAGGCTTGTTCATTTTTATTCACAAATGCGAGCTTCTTCTTCTTTTCTTTTCTTTTTTTTCCGAAATATTCCACTATATCTCCGGTTAAATACAATATTACTATTTTATTTCCGAAATATTCCACTATGTCTCTTTCTTCTCGTGGGAATGCAAATACCCGACGATAGTAGCAGGAGTATACGAAGAGGAGGCGCCTTGGCCTAATATTTGTGATTTTGCAACAACATGATTGCACCTTTTGGGCCTTTCCAAGCTCAATCACCAAAAACTTTACAAGAATCATCTCTTTCCTTTTGACCTAATCTTCTTGTATTATCTAATCTTGATTCAAAGAAAAGCTATGTCCAACACCTTTTTATTTTTTTATTTTTTATTTTTTATTTTTTATAGACAATAACGTTTATTTACCTCATTTTTAAATATAATAATATTAATAATAAACTTATTATAATATAAATAAGAGTGTGAGCGTAGAGATACAATCAAAATGATAAATGTACGTGGGAGAGAAAGGAAAAAGAGCTTAAAGAATGAGAGTTACAAAATTAAGGTGAAGGAAAAGTGTGGGGCAAAGAAGAGAGTGTTTAGCTTTTCCCAAAAGAACTTTTGGTTGGAATAATTTTTGCTTGATTGGCTCTTTATATTTGTCTTGTCTTAAACACAATATGCATCTTTCATCTTTCATTTGTGCTTTGGAGTTGGACTGTTGTTCTACTTCGCCCTTGTATCTATATTTACACTCTTCTTATCTTTTCTGCCATTTTGTAACCTTCCTGCCTTCCTGGGTTTGTACTAATTTGTTCTCTATAGAAAGGAAGGGAATATAGTTGAATTACATTTTGCTTTATGAATTTCAGAGCGTAAAATCCATTTTTTACCATATATGTTTCATTTCAATTATAAGGAAAAACAAAAAAAAATGTTATTTTCGAGAGAAATATTGACAAAAAACCAGATACTCAACGTCACGCACATAATGCATCCTTGGAAGAGATAAACACAGAAAGGGTCAAATTCCAAAGATGCCCATGCCCTCCCATTCCAAAACTCCACAAGTTTCAATGCCCCAAGACATGACTCCCTCTCTTTATCTTTTGTCACTTCCTCCTTTTCCTAACCTTAGCAAATTGGAAGACGTTAATTTCTCATTTGTAATTAGTTATTTACAACACCCTTATGGCCTTTTATTTCCTTTGATTTATAGCCAACACTAAACATGTTTTAATATTATGATTAATATGGCTAATCTTTGCTTGGTTGATACTTCATACTACTAAATTAAGATGTGATTAGCAAAAAAAAAAAAAAAAAAGAAAAAAAGCGAGTTCATGGCTCATGACATAGCCCCAAAAGAGAGCACTTTCATCGCAGTCTGAGGAGGATACAGAATGAAAAAGACAATGACACCACAAGTTGCCAAATCCTTAGACAGCTTTTTCTTATCATGCAAAACCCATTCGCATCTGCGGCCCACTCAAATAAAAATTGGGTGTGACTCTCTCATCATCAATTATTTCAACTACCTCAAATTATAGTGATTCTCTGGTTGTATACTATTATTTTGATTACATGATAACAATATACGTAATTAACTAACTAATTAATTTTTAAAAAAAACTTATTTACTTAAAAATACCGTAGATATCTCGTAGAAAATGGGAAAATATCGAATTTAACTCTATAAATAAAACGATAAATCGAGAATCCTTCTGTCTTAATATGGAAAATAATTAAATTAGGCATCTGTTGTTTTTCTTTGTTGAACACCCCCTCAACCCAAGTCACACCCCCTCAACCCAAGTCACACCTTTCTTCCTCTAGGTTTTACCCAAGGATGAAAATATCGATATCGACGGATATATCGCTAGTCGAATTTACGGATATCTCGCCCTAAATATCGATATCGATATCGATATCGTTTACGGTCAACAAAAATGACGGAAATTCGATTTAAAAGTTGGAAATTTAGAATGAAATTTTGGGAAAATCTTAAGTGCTCAATGATGGTTATATATAACTAATAAAATTATAAAATAACTTCGATATAATAAATATATGATGAATAATATGATGTAATATGATTCTGACGATAACTAATAATATAAAATATTAAATATAAATATAAATTGAAGTGAGTTACTATAATTGAAAGTTAAAATATTTAAAAATATAACAATAAACATACAAAATCATTGTAAGAAAAATGATAAAATAAGTTTAAAATATTTAAAATTGGAAAGAAAAAAAGATGAAAAAATATGATCAAACTTTGTTAAAAAATTGGAAATAATGGATATATTTAAAATTGGACAAAAATGAAACAAAAAAAAAGACCAACCTTTGTTGAAAAATTGGAAAAAATGAATAAAGAGGGGGGAATTGAAAAAAAATGAATAACAAGGGAGAGGAAAAAGAAATTGGGGAAAATGAATAAAAAGGGAGGGGGAAAAACTGGAAAAAAAAAATGAATAAAAAGGGAGAGAGAAAAAAAATTGAAAACATTGAATAAAATGGAAAAGAGAACAAAAATTGAAAACATTGAATAAAATGGAAAAGAGAACAAAAATTGAAAACATTGAATAAAATGGAAAAGAGAACAAAAATCTGCAATTTGGATAAGGGGGGGTTCGAACCCGTGACCCCCCAAACTTAACCAACAGTTCAAACCATCTCTGCTACACTTCATTATTGTTATTTAAGATCGTTTATTATATAAATATACACATTACCAGTCATCTCTAACCTTCAGCCGGGTCTGCAACTCGGGTTTTTCGACCCGGCGGCATGACCCGACTCAATCTCTCTCGTTTTACGTCCAAATTTCACGAATTAATAGTGTATTTTCATCGTTTTGATCTTAGAAACGGATCTGTGGGCTCAAAATAAGAAAATTGTTCGATATTTTGGCGAATTTCTTTCCCCCCCGTCTTATGTGCCGTCCGGTAAAAATCCCGAAATTTCGCCGAAATTTCGGCGATATTTACCGATATTTTCATCAATGGTTTTACCAAACGAATATTTTTCTGTTTCCTGTGGACCTCAGCTGCCCTTTATCTTTAAATAATTCAGCCCAAAATAGTACTAGTTTTGATTTATAGTCTATTAATCTACAAATTGATTAGTCCACACTTTACTTCGTGAACTTCACACTGTAGAGAGCGTCTCTCTGTACAAATCGAGAGATCTCGCTCCCGCTCGCCTCACGGCTTATCACCTTTCCTTTTCATCTGGATTATAAACCTCGCATCCAATCGCATTCACAATCAGAGAGACCCTGAAAAAGAAAAAAAGAAAAAAAATCTTAAATTTGCTTCTGGGTTTCTACCATTTTCGTAAATCTCCCTAATTTCTGTTCAAGGTTTTGCCTTTTGCTCTGTTTAGGTTTGGGAGGCAGACAATTGCAGCAGCCTTGCAGCTCTCAAAAGCTCGCGAAATCTTCACCTTTGAATATTTCAGAATCTCTCCTTTTTCCACTTTACCGTTTCATAATTTTGAAAAAGAAGCATAAAGTTGCCTCCTTTCTCAAACAAAAACAAAACCAGATATCCAAGTTTTCATCTTTCCCTCATTGTCATCATTTTCCTCAAACCCAAACATCACTTTACTCCAAAATGCCATCATTTCCGATCACTTTTAGCTTCTTCTTCCTTCCCTTATTTATATCTACCTTTCACATTGCCTTCGCCGGTTTGTTGGCTGACCCGGTTACCAGTCACGGCCAGCCGCTCAAACCCGGCCAGTACAACAGCCCTAACACCGTCCCCGCCCTCCCGGTCACAACCCAGACCAAACCCTGCCACCCCGATCAGCCTATGAGGCCGGACGACTCGCAGAAGTGCGTGAATTCGCTGCAATCCTCGCTGGTGAGCAGAAACATCAGGATCCCTCAGCCCAACGCCACCTGCGACGCCGTGTTGTGCTTCTGCGGCATCCGGCTCCATCAGATAGGTTCTCTCAGCTGCCCTGCCGCTTTCAACGTGTCTTCGGGGTTTCACAATGCCACGCCCACCGCCGCCGTCAAGAATTTGGAGAAAAGCTGCCGTAACTCTTCGTATGCTGGCTGCACGAAATGCCTCGGTGCTCTTCAGAAGGTCAGTTTCGTCTTTTCATATTTCGTTAGTCTTTACTTGTAAAACTTTTCTTTATACCAAAGTGCCTTCTGACTATGTGCCATAACCACTACAGCTCAAGGGCGGGAGCAAAAACGGAACGGCGAGGGACAAGAGCACGAGCGAGAGAGCGAACAAGATGTTCGACCGCGACTGCCAGCTCATGGGGCTGACGTGGCTCCTGGCCCGGAACAAAACGACGTACATACCCACCGTGTCAGCCGTGCTGCGCGCCATAATGTACAGTGCGCACCCGCCTCACGAGTCCACGTGTAGCCCGGACCAGGAGAACATGCCGCTGGCAGTCGATTCTCTTCAGTTCGACAACTCCCAAGCGTCCAGATCACCGCCGTCCATTTTGTTGTTTCCGCTTTTACCCCTGGTCATCTGGGCGTCTCTGTTTGTTTAGGGCATCAAGATTCCAAAGTGTGGTTTTTCTCAATTTTTTGGTAGTCCCTGTGGTGTCAGGTCACGTGATGCTAGTGGACAAGCGGGGCTGTTGGGTTGTTTTTGTCATTTTGCCCACTGTAAATTTCAGCTCGGTTTCAGACTCGAAGTAGTACAGAACTACAGGGAGGTTTTCACTTTCACTATTACTTTTACTTTTACTTTTACTTTTACTTACCCATTTTGCCCAATTTCAAACACAGCTCAGTCTCAATCTATTTGTTATTTTGTACGAAATAAAACTAAAATAATAGTTATGGCGATCTGAGCTGAGGTTGAAAGTCTGAAACATTCTAATTCGTTTTTGGTTCTGGAAATTCCGAGACAGCATTAATGGTAAATCATTTGGATTTAAGAGGGCAGGGGCTAGAGAATAATAAAATAAATTTGGGTAACGGTACTCAATGGTCATTAATAGCACAGCAACTCCCCAGGGGCTGAGGATGTTGATCGCTTTGGTAATTTAAAATTTTGAACACACATGCTAAAACCCTATTGCATTGTTATGTGAGGAGGCAATTTCAATAATTAATTAACAAATGGACTTTGTTTATGGTTCCATGATTGATTGAAAATGTAATTTCACATGTTTTTGGGAGAGAATTGCGGATGAATAAATGTTTTTTTTTTGTTGCGATACCTTGAGAAGTGTGTTAGAAGTTAAATTTTGTTTTTGTGTTTTACTTTTCATTTTCTATAGGCATTTTTTGGGTATTCAGTTCTGTAAACTTGGACGATCGGGCTCAATAATATTCGGTTACGAACTCCTCTATGAAGCGCTATACGATATGACTTGATGGAATCTCCCTTCACTTAGGGGAGCGGGTGAGAAGAATATCACTAGAATCATCATTTATTTTAATTCGAACTCTTTGTATCACTTTTTTTATTCATCATATTGCATTTATACGTATATCATAATCAAAACTGTTATTCTCTAATTCATTCCTCGAATCATCATTTCAGTTTATCAATTATTTTTGTACAAATATCATAATTGAAATAGTTCATTCTCTAAATCATCATTTAAGACCATCTCAATAAAAAATCAATACGATTTGAGATTTTTTAGTGATTTATATATATATCAACTAAATGAACAGTTCGCCATGATAATATTAATTCTTATACAAACCGTTGATTTATTAAATATATATAAATTAGTAAACAACCACTAATCTTATTGATGTTTATGAAGATTATCTTGACATGATAATTTAGAAAATAAGCAGTTCCGATTATAATATATGTACAAATATAATTTAGTAAATCTACAGCATGGCACAAGATGGTACCATGGTACCATCAATGTAGGACATAAGTGTTGTCCATGTTTTAATTGTTATATGCCCTCCTATTTTTTGCCCAAATTGATAGTTTCCCACTTGAGCAGTTGAGCTATCTGCTTAGCCCAATATGTGTCATTTCTTGGATGAATTTCCTGTAACCCTACCAATATTACACTGTCCTAGCTTAATTTTATTTTAAATGTGCCTACGATAAATTTCGCAAAATAAATAATTCAACACAAGATCTCAAGTGGCTCCACATGAGCCATCGTTATGGTAACATGAAGAAAGGTTCGATTATTTGGGTATTGCAGTCTCTAATGTCTAACCCTCAAAATAGGGTACGTACATCCGGATCAATCCATTTACGCTCTAGATTGTAGTCATATGTTTAAGCTCTTCATCTATAAGCCTCATTTCGCACTACGATCTATAGGTCAAGTTCAAATCATTTGGATCAATATCCTCATCACTATTTAATGAAATTATGAACACCTTATTACCTTAAGTTGAACTATAGTTTACCATATTGCCTCCACTTGAAGAAAATGAAACTCATAAATCAGAAGAAGGCTTTTACACGAAGTAGAACTAGAAAATAAGTACTGATAAGTAACCCATTTCTCTCTGCCCTCTCCCTAGAAAAAAGAAGGAGATCTAGTTTCTAAACCTAGCCGCCGCTCCCTTTGGGGGCCGGTGGTAGCCCCTCCTTCCCCCTCTTTTCCCTCCAACCCCTTCCCTTCCCTTTCTCTCTTTTTCCTCCTCTTTCAATTTTCCCTCTCTTTCTCTCCTCCTTATTTGTTTTTCTCTGTTTTTTTTTGCAGCCCCTCCATCTCCTTCTTTCCCCTCTATCTCCTTCTATCCCCTCCTCTCTTTCTTCCTTTCTGTTTCCCTCTTTTTCTCTCCCCTTTCTTTGTTTGATTATTTTATTTTTTTTGGCTATGCCATTTGCAACCCTTTGTGGTGCTCTTCCGATCCCTCTCTGTTGAAGCTTTTCCTTCCCGTTTATTGGAGAATTCCAGAGTTCTCTTATATCTATCTTTCCACCTCTATTTCAGTTTCCTTCCACCGTGCTTCAAATCTTTCCTCTTCCCCATCCCCGTTTATTGGGATGGGTCCTGTCACTTTGTTCACCGAAGTCCATCTCTCATCTCAATGACTATCTTGGCATTGTGGCATTTTAAAAATACTTTTTGTACTCGTCGAATGGATTATCGGAGCGCTTATTGCGCGGGTGACTCGCTCACCCTCATTTTTCGTTGATTTCGTCGATTTCACCTTCACTTTTCTTGCTTCTAATAGAACTGTGTTTTGCAAGTTCATGGCGTCTCATGCAACGATTTATGACAACAAATTGGATGTTGAAGGCTTTTCATTTTTAAATTTAGAGTTGCTTTTGAACTATATTTATTTTTATGTTATTGAACTTTTTTTAAACATGGATTTGGTGTTTTTGTGTGTATGCTTATGTTTCATCTAAGTATTTTTATTTGTGGACTTCCATGGCTTTTGCTTATCAATGAAATTTTTATATGTTTGATTAAAAAAAAAAAAGTACTGATTTCCTCTAACATTACAAATACAGAAAAGCGAAGACTTGCTACTCATAAATCATCGTTCTAAAAACAATCATGAATCCTTTAGATCAATCAAATATTTACCAGCCTTTGCCTATAAGCCATAACCAATCAAGTGTAACCCCTGCAAATATACCTCCTAGCAAGAACAATACGAGAAGATTTCCCAAAGCGTTTTGCTCCGGCCCCTGCAAAACCCCAAAATTTCTGATCAATCCCTTGATTTCAACTGGAAAAAATTGTCAAATTTTCTTCTAAAAATGCATTGCACAAACCTTGTAGCCCTTAGGTGCTGAAGTAAGAACACAGACTGTGAGGTAACCATTGGTCAAACCCAAGAAGCATGTGAGCATGATCATCCAGCCTTGCTCGCCATACTTGGCAGTGAAGTAAAATGCCGGGACAAATAAGAAACGCAAAAGAATCACGATCATGAGGCCTTTACGCGATTCTAGCTTCAAGATTTTGAGCAGAGGAATGTATCTCCCGATAAGATCACACACATTGTACATTGCAATCAGCACAAGTGCATACCTGACATGTACCAAGTTATCAGCACAAAATTGTTATTGACACATGTAACAAAAAGGTCAGGGTTCAAACATACCAAGTGCCTAAACTGTGAGATCCTGTATCTTCTGATAAGAATCCAGGAAAAATTGACAAAGTTAGCACGTAGATCAGAAACATATCAAGCGCATAATCAAGGTTTTGAAGCAACAATTGTTTGTTCCCCAGCCGGTCCAGATCTTTCGGGTTTGGATCTTCCTCATCCTGTATAAAATGGGGTGTTTTAGACAAAGATTGAAACATATGCTCTTAGGATATTTTGTTAAGAATATTTTCAAGAAAAAAATAACATACTCCAGCTTCTGTAATTGCTTGGATGCCACCCGCAGCAAGGTCAGCTGACACAGTTTTAGATCCTTCTGAAGCTGCCTTGGAGCGGTAGTACTTCACAATTGGTAGCTTCGGGAAGCAAAGAGCGTAGAGAATGACACAGAGAAGCTCGAAGAATGAAGAGAGGGAAAAGAACAAAACTGCAGTTGACAATCAAAGATGACCAGTTAGGCAAAAGAAGTCAACGATAAATGCACAAAAAATGGAGAAGCTGAAATCTACTTGCTCCTTTTCGAAGCCCATTCGTCGAATTCTCAAATGCTGCCTTTGTGATCAACCTCAATGCAGAGGTTAGGGCCCCTGATGCAGCCAAACCAGCAAGGAATGACTGCACATTTTGAAACAAGAAACTCATGAGTTAGTTTGTGAAAAGGTCTATGAATTTCAAGAACCCGAATGAAAAACACAAAAAAGAAACAGAAAACTGACTTGGATGAGCTCTCCTGGCATGAAGGAGAGGTCTCCAACCATTCCACCTTGGACATGAGCATCTGCAATTCCAAAGGCAGCACTAATGGCACAAATTCCAATGAAAGTTCCAAGACCTCCTCTCCCTGATGTAGCTAAATCCAACTGTATGTACCATAATCAATACTAACATTTTTGACAAATACAGGTAAGAGATTAAAAATACTGGTTCAAGATCGATTTGAATGAAACTTACAACTAGCACAGCAAGAGAAGCTATGGAAAATAGGATGTATCCGGATAGGTTTCGTTTCCTAGTATTCAACTTCGCCTCGTGATATGACAGTATTATGATTGTTATGAACGCGAATGGCTGGTATACCAGAGTGAGGACTCTCGAGGGATGATATCGCTGGGGAAAAAAAACATAGACGGAAAGCGAAACAACAGATGAGGGGGATAGAAATATGCAAACATAGTGGCGATTCTATTGGTTTCCATATCCAGAGATTTACCGGGAACAAGCTGACATAGTAATCTTCGATTGTGAGCATACTGTTCCATGAAAAGAGGCAGCCATTTCCAAGAAGCCAACAGACCACCATTGCAGCATACTTTCCCTATAAATTTCAGAGCAAATGCATATCAGAAACCGAAAGATAAAACCAAGATTAACTTTGTGTAGATTGAAGAAATTAATGTTACAAACCTCAAGTTTAGGTGGGGGTCCATTTACATCAGGGCTTGCCATGAGTATTGCTTCCTTTCAAGGAGCTTCCCTACAAACTCATTACATCTGTCATTGCAAATTAAGTTTATAATAACCAAAACAAATTAAAAAGGATCTGAAGAAATTATTAAATGTTTATCAATGACTAGCATATATTGATGCGCTCCAGCAGTAGGTCGCTGGCCAAAAAGTTCCTACTCAATCTAGTTGTTTTATAAATTATTGACTAAACATTAAGCTAATCATAGAGGGAATCTGCCAGTGAATGGAATGAATTATAAATTTTAAGTCAACCCCTTAGATAATTATGATTAAATATCTGTTCATCTCTTTCCATGTCTTTACAATTGAGGGGAAGCAGGGGAGCAACATCCATACAGATATCTAGTTTGCAAGTTCCTATTACTAGTACTTTCTACACAAGATTAGACTAACAACGTTTGTATTTTTTTTTATTGCAAGTACTTAGTTTATACAAAGGATCGGACCGTACACATAAAAAAAAAAACATATTGTGTACTAGGTTTAACTAGAGAGTTGGTCCAATTGTTCCTACACAGGATCATACTAATGACGTTTATAAATTTGTTAATTACAAGTACATAGTTTATTCACACATAATCAGACTAATGACCTACACAGAAACAAAAATAACAACACATTGTGCACTATGTTACACTAGAGAATTGGTCCAATTCGTTCCCACATGGGAACAAACTAATAACGTATACATAAACAAAAACAAGAACACATTGTGTACTAAGCTCAACCAAAGAATTAGTCAAATTCAGACTAATAACGTTTGTATGTTGCTATTACAAAGATCAGAATAATGACTTACGCATAAACAACAACAAGAACACATCGTGTACTAAGTTCAACTAAGATTAATGATGTTTGAAAGTCTGTTATTACAAGTACTTAGTTTATGCATGACGACTTACAAATAAACAAAAACAAAAACATATTGTGTACTAGGTTTAACCAAAGAACTTCCCCAATTCGTTTCTACACAGGACCGGACTAATGGCATGTGTAAATTTTTCATTACAAGTCTTTAATCTATATAAAAGCTCAAGCAGAGTGTTTTATTAACCTACAAGAAAAGGAAAAAAAAACGCATTGTTTACTAGATTGAACCAGAGAATTGGTGCAATACTTATCTCTAAAAGCATTAAATAACATATACAATTGAATCTTGTACACTCGTCTTCACCATAACTTTCATCGCAACAAAGAAGAGCAATAAATTATGATATTCCCCACAACCAGTAACCACCAAAAACTTCAATTACACGATGCAACAAGAAACAAATCCAAACAATCGATCACAAATTTGACTTTTTTTTCCACCACAAACAAATATAAAAATTTATCTCCAAATGAGATGGAGAGAGATAGGAACTTACCCGGTGAATCGGTGCCTGAGATTGAATTGGAATTGAATTAGATATGTATTGACGTAGAATCTTTATACAAGTCTGACTCTTAGTCTTCCCTGCATTGAATGAGAACCAAACACCAACCCTAATACAAAAATAGAAACTCGGAGTTTAGCTATCAGCCGAGAGCCAGAGTGGAAGGCAGTGTCTGTGATGAGGCAGAGGACCCCGAAAATATAAAGAAACAAAGGGGGTCGTTTAAGAGTCAAATCCTATGTTTCTCTGACTTTTTCTTTCCATGAAAGCATAGCATCCTTCATGTATTCAACAAGATTCAGCTGTGAGGATTTAGAAATCATCATCTAATCCAAACTCACTCTCCGTTTGTTTCCCTGGAAAACATATCAACTATGACCCAAGAAGAAAATAAATTATTTATTATTAATTAATTTATTTGTGGTGTTTGAGTTTTAAGAGGAAGTTAAGGAGCCGGTTTGTCGGCTTGTTTTTTTCCCATAAAGAGACGAGGAGTGAAAATCTAAATTAAAAGAGGAGTTTTGTGTGTTGACATTTTTGAGGGTTGACTTGGTCGCCACGGCGACTATTACTCAATTCAACATTCACATTATATGCTTCTTTAGACATGACAATGGGTCGTATTGTATCGAGTTTATATCGTATTATAAATTTTCTTTTATCCATTTATACCCAATTTGAATTCGATCCGTTTAATAATCGTGTCAAGAATGTCCAATTCGAACCTGACATGTTAATGACCTGTATAACCTGTTTAACCAATTTAATAAACATGTCATATTCAAAACTCAATTAACCTATGACCCGTTTGACCCGTTTAACATGTTTAGTCTATTTAAATTATAAGTTTTAATAGATATTTAGATAGGTAAATGAGTAGATATATGAGTTAGTAATGACACGTTTATTAAATGGGTCAATATATAAGCCAATATATGAATTAACCTGTTAACCCGAAATCTATCCATTTATTAAACGGATTAACAGGTCATTATACGGCTTAACAGGTTGACCTGAAACCCACCCATTTAATAAACGAGTCATAACAAGTTGACCCGAAAATGACCCGAAATTTTAATCGTGCGGATTGACCCGGATAAATTTCGTGCGGGGTTCGAGTCGTGTCAAAAATTGCCACCCTTATGCTTCTTGCTAATTAGTTTTTTCACAATTAACTTATAAGTTTTTACAAACATACAAATTTATTACAAAATTTACGTATAAAAAAATTAAATTCATAGGTCATTTAATTAGTCAAAAGACTATACAATTTAAAATAGATCATAATTTTGTAATTAATGTCATCCAATTTTAAACTAGTCCAATAACAATATAAAGATTTTAAATAAAAGTAAACGTTATTAAAAGTGTAACAACGATTTACACTTTTTTTTATCTGAAATGTTTCTTGCTACTTACTAATTATGTTCTTTTTTAATGTAACATGCAATCTGTGTAATTCACAAGTGGAATGAGTTTACTATAGTTATGTACTAAATAATTTTTTTCTTCGTTGGTAAAAAAAAAAGTTATATTATATTTGACTATTATGTAATTTAGACATTGTAATAGATTCATATAAGACATTTCAAATGTTATAATTACTTTCATGAACTCTTTAAAATATGACACCTTAATCTTTTTGTTAATTTTTCTATTCCAACTTCCATAAAATGCTAGTGTGGTGTTTGCAGGTCCAATTTTCCAGTTATTTTCAACCCCATTAAAAGGACATGTCTATCAATTTGCCCACTTTGGCGCCAATTTAAGTTTATTATTTTGGTCTCGAATTTGTGTCTATTATCTTAGGGGATGTATTGAATATAGAGTTTTGGTTGACTTATAAAGTTTGTATAAGTCACCAAGTATTAAATTTAGAATTTTTAGAACTTTAAAAAACTCTAAGAAAATTGAAAGTGACAGGACCCGGCCCAACTAGACCTCAATAACCGTGCCCGGTCCTGCTCCCGTCTGACAAGTCAACTGAAATCCCGAAAGTACCCTTCAGCACCTGTCAGACCAGGGATAACTGCACTGATTTCTGCTCATGCCTCCGCCTCGAGATCAGCCCCGAACGTTGTGCCACGGCCTGGAGGGTCATAAAAAACAAAGGTGTGAGTGGACAAAAATATATTCGTTAAAACACATTTGAAAAGACATCCTTTACCCTCCAGTTTTACAAATCATGCATGCATAGGAAAAACAGATGAAACACAAATACTGGCTTTTAGCCAAACCATATAATAAGTCAAACTTCCGGCTCTCAGGCCAAACACATGAAAACATATTCACCTGGCCACACGGACCAAAACAAGTACTCAATACCAGTACGCAACATCAAACAGTACTCTGCACAAGGTAACAATCAATTACTCAATCAATTAATCATCAATCCGCACTATTCACAAGTGCACAAACCATCACACTGTCACATCTGCACTATGCGTATGCCAACATCCAGCCACACTCTTGGGATCAGACACATCTGGGCTCAACCCTCGGGCTCAGTCACATCTGGGCGAACACATCCCTAGACTCAGACACATCCGAGTGGTACATCCAGGCTCAGTCGCATCCGAGAAGTTGGCTTACCATAAGAACTCACAATCATACCATCACATCCCCAAGCACCGGCCGACTAGGTAATCCCCTAGCTCCGACCGTCTGGGCATCCATAGTCACAATCACAATCACAAGGAAAACCATCCGGGATCATATCCCAAAACATGTCAATCAAATCCATGACTCAATCCAAGTCAAATCATTACCAACCGGGACTCAAGCCCAAATATCCTTTACACGTAAATCCGTAAAACCACATAGAAAACACTCATTAATTTATCAAAATATCCATTTTGAAATCATTTTGACTCCGAGCCTAGTCCAAAATATCATTTACCAATTTCTCGTAAAACGTGCCTGAATTACCGATTAAAATAATCATTAAATCATAAATAATCATCCAAACAAATCATGACATTATTGCAAACCAAATCATGCAATCAATCATGTAAAATATTTAACTATGCATGCATATCAAGTTATAAAACAAACGTCCACTCACACACCGTCTGATTGCTCGTTTCCCGTGCTGCACGCGTTTCCGTAATTTCCGATACGTGCCAGGAATCCCGAATCCTGTTCACAATCATTATTCAAGGTTATAAACAAGTCAATTTACATCATATTAATTTCCCCTAATTTTCCGGGATTTAAATATTATTTTAAAATATAATTTAAACCATCGGACCCTCGAAACATTATCGAGCCGATGTCCGATCGACGCGAAACCAATTTTAAAATGTCCGTTACATTACAGGGAGTAAAACACCTGTTGGAACTTTCCCCAGAAAACCCACCACGCGCCCTCATGCGCCGCCGCAAGCGGCTGCGCGTGAGTCCACGCGCCGTGCTACAGTAACATGAACAGTCCCCTTCCTTACCCGTTTTACTGGTATTCGGGTTTGCAACCCGCGGTGCAACCCGGTTCTTTATCGATCAATTTGAACCCAATTACTTCAGTTCTTTCATTGATTCTCATCTATTCCATATTCCTAACCGATCTGTGACCTCAATTTAACGAAAATATGTCTTAAAACCCACGACTCAACATCGAAACCCGACGGGTTCTAACTCGGGTTCCACTCAAACTCAACCTGTATCCTTCAATTGTTTACACCCGAAGCATATAACAGTTATTCTAAACACGAAATTGAAATCAATTTCAAGGATTACTACCTCCAAGTTATCGAACTCAAGCTCCAATTTCGACACAGTCGCAGGGGCTGTTCGTCACCAATTCACGACCAATTCTCTTCGAATTTGATCCCAGTCGACTCGTCTTAGGTCCAGTAAGCTTACTCAAACGTTCATTTCCATCAATTAAGCCTCCAACAAGAAATTCAATTCGAAATCATCAATTCAAGGTTTCGGGTATTTTCTGATTTCCCAGCCCCCCTTCTTTTCGATTTTCCACTCAATTACCTCACCTAAATCTCTCTGTTCAATCTCAGTTTATCAAGGGGATTGTGATCAATCGATTTAGACGAATTGGACTACACAAGGTGGACGGGTTCTTGTTCTCTGTTCTATGTTTTTGTACAAATTTTACAAAACTGTTTCATTTGATTTGTTAATTAATGACAAAGGCACTAAGTGCCACTAATCCACCTAATGTAAGTGACAGATGTCACAAAAGAATTAAACCTCATCTACTTAGGCTGAATCAGTCATAGAAATCATTGAATATCCCTTAACAGCACCGTTTAATTTAGTCCCTACTACAATTACCATTTTACCCTTATAATCACAATTTACCAAAATACCCCTAATCGTTCTAGACCCATAACGTTTTCGTTCGGACTCCGATTGACGCATGCCGCCTGTCTACGGATTCAGCGTCTCGAGACCTATCCAACGGTACTCCCGGAAAGTCCAAACAATGTCCCGATCAAAAGTCAACTTTCGGCCCCTTTTACCAACTTTCGCACATCATAACTTTCTCCTCGAATGTCGGAATTGGGCGTGCCACCTGTCTATGAACTCGTGACGTCCCAAACTACGTCACGGTCATCGGTCAAAGTCGGTTTAACCGCTCAAATCGAAAGTCAACTTTTCGCCCAATTCCGGGGGCAAAATCGTCATTTTCTTCAAAATTTTCCAAATTTTCATGTTTCGAATTTCCGGGGCGTCACAACCTTCCCCCCTTAGGGAATTTCGTCCCCGAAATTCAAACAACCTCTCTAACAACAACCATGGAGACTCCAGTCACATCCAGTTCACTATCTCGGGTTCCCATCTGAACCCTCACTCGTATAACCATTGTCATGCTTTCTATATTTTCCGGCTCATTCAGAGCCCTCATAGCACATCCTAATTCATTCCAAGTTCTAAACCAACTCTTGACTCATGTTGAGTCCAAATTCAATGTCTCGATTCCTCTCGAGTCCAAAAGCAACATGTACTAACATCAATGCCACTCTTGGCATATCCGGTCACCTAGCACATGTCTCTAGGTGAACCACATCCTATTCAGAATCTTGAAAAACACACAAACTCAAGTCTGGACTCCCTCTGAATCCCATTCAATATCTAATATCCGAAGATCGCATCTCCGACCCTCTATCCTCGGGTTAAGTTTTCTCTTGGGCCTACTATGCCCATCTATAGCTCATCAAGTCCGACACAACCAGATCACATGATAACATATCCTCATCAAAATCAATCATCAGAAACAAGTACAAATCCGACATAAGCAAAACATATAATACAACATAACAACACGAGTAGATATCACAAAATATTTACAAGGCATCGCGAAATCATATAACATTACATTTATTCCCAACTACGCTTAAGTCGATAGGGGAAGTTCCTTCGCAAATGCCCAAATTCCCTACAACAGTGACAGAGGGCAGTACTAAGGCGATTTGCTCTACCATGCTGTTTACTCATTGACTGGGTTAAAGTCCTATTTGATTGAACCACTGTCTGGGGTCTCGATACAAGGGAATGAAGACTAACTCTCTTTGATGTTTCCTGACTTACTGGTTCAGTAACGTGACGCTCTCGACGTCGTCCAGAACTTAAAGATTGTTTTTGCATAGGTAAACTAGCCTCCACTCGGATAGCAGCATCAGATAATTCTCTCAGAGTGTAATACGAGCCTACGGTCACAGCGCTTCGTATTGCATTTCTCAATCCCTGCTCAAATCTCCGACACTTATCCTCCTCAGTTGTTACATACATAGGAGCAAAACTAGATAAGTGCAAGAATTTCTGTTCATAGTCGGTCACTGACAGATTTCCCTGCTGCAATTGGAGGAATTCAACCTCTTTAGCATTCTGAAAGGAGCGGGGGTAAAACTGATCCAAAAATCGCTCCCGGAATGTTTCCCAGGCCAAGGTACGAGCATCCCATCCAGTCAATTGTAAACCATGCCACCACCTATACGCATAACCATCCAAAAGAAAAGTGGCTAATAACACTATGTTCTTCGAAGGACACCTCATGACTTCAAAAATTCTTTCCAAACGAGTGATCCAATCATAGGCACCATCCGGGCCCGAATCACCACGAAACACAGTGGCTCCCAACCGTTGAGCTCTCTCAATATCTGGGCTTTCTCTAACCCAATCCTCGTCTCTCTTATCTTCAGGCCGTGCACGGGGCGTGACACGACCCATCCCAATCCCCCTAGGATTACCATGGGATGTGCCATGCTCCCGTCTGACAAGAGGTGTCAGACAAGGGATAACCTATTGCCACTGCCCAAACGGGCTTCCAGAGTGCGTAAGGATCGATGGAGGAGGTGTGCGATGCTCAAGTCTCTGCTGCAGTTGCATCCGGAATCAACCTGAAGGGCATTGAAAATAAAAGCTGTGAGTGGACGAAAATAAACAAGTCTGTTTAAAACATTTATAAGACATTTATGCCCCTCAGTAAAATCATATGCATGCACCAAAAACCAATAATCCCATATTTATTTTGAAATAACCATTAGGGCCTTAGCCCGGAAACCAAAGCATAGTTTCAAATTCCAAAAGTCAATCCAAGAGTTATTTCGTCAATCCAGTAATATTCATTTATTATTTTTCCATCTCCGGCATCCCCGATGCCTAGCGTCCTAGACGCTTGACGTTCCAGACGTCATATCTCACGGTATTAAGCAACGCGTGCTGCCCGGGGTCTCACCGGGTCCATATCTCTGACATCCCCGATGTCTGACGTCCATGACATCTAGCAATCCTGCTCCTGGATCACTATACGGTCCGATAGCTCCGTATAATGAGCCCTCGCAGGCAATGCACCGTGACTTCTCCAGTGTCCCCGACACTTGGAGGAGACCAGGATATAAATATCCTCATATCGAGATGGTTTTATGGAACACATTTAATTATTCATTTCCAAAATATCACAAGGGCCCTGCCCCGAATTTCCATAAAACCGTCATAAGTCCAAATAGTTGAATCAAATCCGAAATAGTTTATTCAATTCCATTTTAGGGTCCCCGACCCGAAATCACATATACAAGTCAACTGGGCTCCTGGCCTGATTCATCAGTTAACTGGGCCCCTGGCCCGATTTCATAATTCAATTGGGCCCCTGGCCCGATTAACAAATTAACTGGGCCCCTGGCCCGATTCATTTTAACAAATCCGTAACCGTTTCATGAAATCATATCCATCCATATTTATGGAAATCAGTGCAAATCCAGAAAACCTCGATTCACGTGCAAACACGTAAATCGCCTCGAAATGCGTGAAAACATATAAATTCACTGATATCCAAAATAAATCATATAATCACAATTATAACAATCATGAAACAGTTATGCATGCATCGAATTTATAAAACCAATGTCCACTCACAGACCGTTTAACCGAGTGCCTCGATACGCGTGACATAGGCCTTCCCGGGCCACACCACTATCACCGGGACTCCCAATCCTGTTCAAATCACATTAGAGGATCACTAACCTCATCATTAACATCCTATTCAAGTCCCGTAATTTTCCCGAATTTTTAAGTATTTTTAAACTCGATTTAAAACCTTCGGACATCCCGAACAATATTGAAACGGGATCCGATCGACACGAAACCAACGCTAAAATGTTCGTTACATTGTATAGGATAAAAGTCATGTTGACCTCACCTCGAGATTCGTGCCCACGCGCCGTCACGCGCCGTCGTGAGTGGCTGCGCGTGAAAGCCACGCGCCTGCTACAGTGACTGCTACAGTGTTCCTTCTTCACCCGAATGACTGGTAAACGGGTCTGATTACCCGCGATAGGATCCGGTTCAATCATACCCAATTCGACATCAATTCAATCCGTTCTTTCAACTGATCCCTTGTAATCAATCGCCATTTAAGTTCTGTAAATCGAATTACACAATTTAGGGTCCAAATCCTCACGACTCTCGATCGATCCTTGACGGGTTTCCAATTCGGGTTCACCGATTCCGTCCCTGATTTCCAAATTAATTCATTCAGTTAGCATCGTGAGAGTGTAAGGGACATTTCTACAAGGTCAATTTGAGAAATACTTACCTCAAACCCACTGAACACAAGCTCGACTTTGAGCTGCCATGGAAGTTCAGTTCTTCCTCAATCCGCCATGGTTTCTCTTCGTTCTTGAAGCAAAGCTGATCGTTTTGATCCCAGAAGACCCAAAGTAAACTCCATTTTGATCATCACGGCCCAAATGTTCCAATTCGAAATTCCCTCCAATTCCCCGAAATTTGATTCCCGAATTACACCACCCCACTCAGTCCCCCGTGCTCTCCCTCAGCCAGAACCTTCCCCAAATCACCAATTATCCATTCGTGCAATCAATTGTGGAAGGGAGATTGGCAATGGCCAGAACCCAATTCTCATTTTTGCTTGTTCACGGGTGAGGGAGGAATGATCAGAAATAGAAGGGAGGGATGAGATGGACGGCTGTGATGCAATCTGGGGGTGGAATGGATGGCTCAGATCAAAAGCAGGGATTTAATCCTAAATTATTATATAGTGGAAACTTTAGTATATAGTTTATGATTAGTGGATCAAGATCCAATCTAGCCGTCGGATGAGTGACACTTGTCACTCATCCAAGTGTCCTCCAACCACCATTTCAGAATAAAATAATCAACACAGTTACCGAGACGTAACTTCCCCGATTTCACGTTTCAGACCATAACTTCCTCGTACGAAGTCCGATTTCGGCGTGCCGCCTGTCGTTGGATTCGCATCGACGAAACCTCTGTAACGGTCCTTGGCCCACCGGCCATCGGACATCCCGGTCAAAAAGTCAACATTTCCCCTTCTTTCGTCCAAATTACGAAAATGCCCTTGAACTTCCGTACATCATAACTTTCATCACGAACGTCGGAATCGAACGTGCCACCTGTCTATGAACTCGTGACGTCCCGAACTACATCACGGTCATCGGTCAAAGTCCATTTGACCATCCGAAATAAAAGTCAACATTTTACCCACGCCCAAGGGCAAAACGGTCATTTTGCACAATTCGTCCGAAATCGCCCAACTAATCCCAGATTAGTAAATCATAATTAAATATTATTAAATCCCGATATTCGGGACGGGTCGTTACAGGGCGCACGTCTCAGAGGCATGACGTAACCACATAAATCAATAACCAAATGCTCTGATACCAATTTGACAGGACCCGTCCCAACTAGACCTCAATAACCGTGCCCGGTCCTGCTCCCGTCTGACAAGTCAACTGAAATCCCGAAAGTACCCTTCAGCACCTGTCAGACCAGGGATAACTGCACTGATTTCTTCTCATGCCTCCGCCTCGAGATCAGCCCCGAACGTTGTGCCACGGCCTGGAGGGTCATAAAAAACAAAGGTGTGAGTGGACAAAAATATATTCGTTAAAACACATTTGAAAAGACATCATTTACCCTCCAGTTTTACAAATCATGCATGCATAGGAAAAACAGATGAAACACAAATACTGGCTTTTAGCCAAACCATATAATAAGTCAACTTCCGGCTCTCAGGCCAAACACATGAAAACATAGTCACCTGGCCACACGGACCAAAACTCGTACTCAATACCAGTACGCAACATCAAACAGTACTCTGCACAAGGTCACAATCAATTACTCAATCAATTAATCAATCAATCCGCACTATTCACAAGTGCACAAACCATCACATTGTCACATCTGTACTACGCGTATGCCAACATCCAGCCACACTCTCGGGATCAGACACATCTGGGCTCAACCCTCGGGCTCAGTCACATCTGGGCGAACACATCCCCAGGTTCAAACACATCCGAGTGGTACATCCAGGCTCAGTCGCATCCGAGAAGTTGGCTTACCATAAGTACTCACAATCATACCATCACATCCCCAAGCACCGGCCGACTAGGTAATCCCCTAGCTCCGACCGTCTGGGCATCCATAGTCACAATCAAAATCACAAGGAAAACCATCCGGGATCATATCCCAAAACATGTCAATCAAATCCATGACTCAATCCAAGTCAAATCATTACCAACCGGGACTCAAGCCCAAATATCCTTTACACGTAAATCCGTAAAATCACATAGAAAACATCATAATAATCCAGAAATCATTCTTAACTCATTAATTTATCAAAATATCCATTTTGAAATCATTTTGACTCCGGGCCTAGTCCAAAATATCATTTACACATTTCTCGTAAAACGTGCCTAAATTACCGATTAAAATAATCATTAAATCATAAATAATCATCCAAACAAATCATGACATCATTGCAAACCAAATCATGCAATCAATCATGTAAAATATTTAACTATGCATGCATATCAAGTTATAAAACAAACGTCAACTCACACACCGTCCGATTGCTCGTTTCCCGTGCTGCACGCGTTTCCGTAATTTCCGATACGTGCCAAGAATCCCGAATCCTGTTCACAATCATTATTCAAGGTTATAAACAAGTCAATTTACATCATATTAATTTCCCCTAATTTTTCGGGATTTAAATATTATTTTAAAATATAATTTAAACCATCGGACCCTCGAAACATTATCGAGCCGATGTCTGATCGACGCGAAACCAATTTTAAAATGTCCGTTACATTACAGGGAGTAAAACACCTGTTGGAACTTTCCCCAGAAAACCCACCACGCGCCCTCACGCGCCGCCGCAAGCGGCTGCACGTGAGTCCAAGCGCCGTGCTACAGTAACATGAACAGTCCCCTTCCTTACCCGTTTTACTGGTATTCGGGTCTGCAACCCGCGGTGCAACCCGGTTCTTTATCGATCAATTTGAACCCAATTACTTTAGTTCATTCATTGATTCTCATCTATTCCATATTCCTAACCGATCTGTGATCTCAATTTAACGAAAATATGTCTTAAAACCCACGACTCAACATCGAAACCCGACGGGTTCTAACTCGGGTTCCACTCAAACTCAACCTGTATCCTTCAATTTTTTACACCCGAAGCATATAACAGTTATTCTAAACACGAAATTGAAATCAATTTCAAGGATTACTACCTCCAAGTTATCGAACTCAAGCTCCAATTTCGACACAGTCGCAGGGGCTGTTCGTCACCAATTCACGACCAATTCTCTTCGAATTTGGTCCCAGTCGACTCGTCTTAGGTCCAGTAAGCTTACTCAAACGTTCATTTCCATCAATTAAGCCTCCAACAAGAAATTCAATTCGAAATCATCAATTCAAGGTTTCGGGTATTTTCTGATTTCCCAGCCCCCCTTCTTTTCGATTTTCCACTCAATTCCCTCACCTAAATCTCTCTGTTCAATCTCAGTTTATCAAGGGGATTGTGATCAATCGATTTAGACGAATTGGACTGCACAAGGTGGACGGGTTCTTGTTCTCTGTTCTATGTTTTTGTACAAATTTTACAAAACTGTTTCATTTGATTTGTTAATTAATGACAAAGGCACTAAGTGCCACTAATCCACCTAATGTAAGTGACAGATGTCACCAAAGAATTAAACCTCATCCACTTAGGCTAAATCAGCCATAGAAATCATTGAATATCCCTTAACAGCACCGTTTAATTTAGTCCCTACTACAATTACCATTTTACCCTTACAATCACAATTTACCAAAATACCCCTAATCGTTCTAGACCCATAACGTTTTCGTTCGGACTCCGATTGACGCATGCCGCCTGTCTACGGATTCAGCGTCTCGAGACCTATCCAACGGTACTCCCGGAAAATCCAAACAATGTCCCGATCAAAAGTCAACTTTCGTCCCCTTTTACCAACCTTCGCACGTCATAACTTTCTCCTCGAATGTCGGAATTGGGCGTGCCACCTGTCTATGAACTCGTGACGTCCCAAACTACGTCACGGTCATCGGTCAAAGTCCGTTTAACCTCTCAAATAAAAAGTCAACTTTTCGCCCAATTCCGAGGGCAAAATCGTCATTTTCTTCAATTTTTTCCAAATTTTCATGTTTTGAATTTCCGGGGCGTCACAGAAAGGTATTCAATTCAGATTTTTAACGAGTTTTAAAAACTCTATGAAAGTTGAGGGGTATTCAATCATAACTTTTTAAGAGTCAACAAAGTTGAGTGGTATTCAAAATTATATTGACATTTATTGAATTTATTAAATAGTTGATTTTTGTGGATTTGGATGTATGAAGTATAAATAGGAATGTCAATTCACAATTTTACCTCTAGACCCCTAATATTTTCATAAACATTTGAATGTGAGTTTCTTTTTTTTTTTGCGTGGGATGTTTCGTTAAAGCTCGTTCAATTGGTTAGTGCATTTTGATTTTTTTTTTCTTTTGTTATGATCAATTTTCTTGGTTATAAGTTCTCATGATTAGGTTTTCAACTTTTGAATTTTCTCAAAGGAGTAATTATTATTTTTTCTATTGTCCTACCCTAATCAATATGGATTCATCGATACTTCTTATCTCTTATCAATCTTGATCTTGATTATTGGTTATCATGATTAGGATTTTAACTTTTGAATTTTCTCCATGGAATAATCTGATTTTTTTAGCTCGAAAGTACCAAAAGTAGTTTAACATATATACATATAGAACATAACAAACGATAAACATTGTCAGACAAGGGAAAATTCAGTATTCCGAGGCCGTTGACCTAGTCAACAGGTTTACAGAGCATAGGTAATATGTACAAGTAGGGATCAAAATCCTACGCTGCAAAGTGTCTGAGTACGCAACGGTCTGTTTATTCCTCTGCCTCGATACTAGCCTCTTTGCACTGGCCTGGAGGGCAAATAAAACATCAAAGGTGTGAGTGGACAAAAAGAAAGTTTTAGAAATACATTTATAAAATACATTCTTACCCTCCAGTTTCACAAACATGCATGCATATCATAAAACATGAAATCAAGTATGAATAGTGGATTGATAAAAATATGTTCATTAAATCAGGCATAAGTATCAATCAATCAGCATAATACCACCAATCCTCAATACTCAATCTCAATATCCAAGTAATCCGTCATGATAGCAATGCAACGCGTGCAACTCGGGTGTCTCATGTCCGAGTACCTCCCCAGGATCAACGACGTCTAGAGGATATCATCAAATCACAGAGGATGGTATATGTGGAACAATCATCAAATCCAGCAATCTCATTTTTAAATCAATTATATCTTAAATCAAATAAAAAACATTTCAACCGGGCCTCTGCCCGAAACATAGCTTTCATAAAACACATTCCACAAATCCATTATAATCACGCAAATCCATAAATGATAGTCAAAAGCATTCCAATTTCATCAAATCAATTTCCCGACTCATAATCCGAGTCAAAACGAAGCTCAAATCCCGGGCCTTCGCCCAAAATATCAATATTATGGTTTTCTCGAAAATCGTGCCCAAAAGCGTATAAAATAATATAATATTCCCAAAATCCGGAAATCATCATATCGAAACATTAATAATACCAAATCATGTCAAATCATATTATAAAACATTTAAAACATATATGCATGCATTCAGGGTAGAAAACAAAAGTCCACTCACACAAGTAATATAATATCACTAGATTATCACATAATCCCATGTACAGATTATCTAATTGTCGGAATAAAATAATATTATTTAAACAGAACCTATAAGCTTCGGGTACTCAAAATTATTTTAAATTCATATCTGATTGACCCGAAACCAACGCTAATAGGTCCGTATCATCGAGGGCATCAAAAAGTATGTTGGACCCACGATCAAATTCCCAGCCATGCGCCCTCACGCGCCGCCGCAAGCGGCTGCGGGTGAAAGCCACGCGCCGTGAACAGTGTCGTCCCTGTTACCCGTTTCTCTGTTATACGGGTCTGCAACCCGCGGTGCAACCCAATTCGTTTTCCATCAAATTGAACCCAATTCATCCAGTTCTTTCACTCATTTTCATCCATTCCATGTTTATAACTGATCTGGGACTTCAATTTCGTGAATTGAACCCTCGAATCCCTCGACTCAAGGTGGACACCCGACGGGTCCTAAATCGGGTTCTACCCAAAATCGACCTGTTTCATTCAATTAATTTCACTAGAAGCATCCCACATCCATTCTAAATTCAAATGTGAAATCAATTTCAAAGTTCTTTACCTCCAAGTAATCGAACTCAATCTCCAAAATTCAAAGAGATCGCAGGGTCTGTTCTTCGTCAATTCTCCACCATTTTCCGTTCCAGTTGATGTGGTTCGCTTCTTTTAGCTCCCAGAAGATTAATTTGCACGTCAATTTCGATCAAAACCGCCTAAAAATTCAAATTTGACATTTATGTTTGTAGGTGGTTTTTCGAGTTTTGTTCTCAGGTGATTCCCGGTCCAATTCCTCTCGGTTTTCACTCAATTGTTCACTCAATTTCTCCCTTTTGTTCTCTGTTTAGTCTCTCTCACTCACTGGGGTGATGGATCGATCAAGGTTTAAGGAGATGTTGTGTGTTCTCTGTTTTGTACTAACTATATGCAAATTCATTTACATACTAATCCATTCAAATTCATTTAATTAATCCTAATGGCAAATCAAGTGCCACTAATCTACTAATGTAAGTGACATGTGTCATTTGTTGAACTACATGACTCATCTAATGGGCTGAATTAGCCCTTTGCACCGTTAATCAATTTCCTCACCTACAATTACCATTTTACCCTTTAAGTCACAATTTACCATTTTGCCCCTGAAATTCCCAGACCTATAACTTTTTCATCCGAGCTCCGTTTTCGACGTGCCACCTGTCTACGGATTCAGCGTCCCGAGACCTACACAATAGTCCTTGAAAAATCTACAAAAAAAATATTCCAAACAAAAAGTCAACTTTTAGCCACCTCCCTCCAAGGGTAAAAACGTCAATTTTCATATTATTTTAATATTTTACATTCTTTGGATTTTCGGGGCGTTACAGTCAAACCCTGATCAATCTTACCTCTATCCTTATATTTCTTATCCATTTCGAAGAACAAAATTGAAGAACTATGTCGAAGTGCCAATATTTTTTATACCATCTTTATACCCTATCGAACCCCTATACCATCTTTTTTTTATGCAATGAAGGAAATTTTTTCAGCAGAAAGCACATTACATATAAGTTGACCAATTTAGTGAGAATAGGGTGGCCATATGTCTTAATACCCAAAAAAAAAGTAAGAGAGCATAGGAAACCGAAAATTTGTCAAAGCATAAAAAGAAGCAGATGCCGCCCTATGCGTCTACACAACTGAGAAATTATACCCTGCTGAAGAACCCTGTCAAAGTGCCGAACTCTATGTTATATATTGCTTGAGTTTTGATTTTTGATGGTTTCTTTGATAATAAATTGCAGAATATCTGCAAGTGAGAACTATTCCTTATGCATAAAGAAAAAGAAAAAGAAAAAGAATGTTACTGGTACAAGATTTTGCCCTTATTTTAAGTAAATGATAGCATCTTTATTTTTATAATATTTTTTATTATCACATTAATCTTCTATTATAGTTTTGTTTTTAATATTTTTTGTTAAGGATTGCATTGGAACAAGTGACAGTACAAATACCGACAATGGTATTGGGATGCGAGGAAAAAAACTTTTGTAATCGTCACGGAATAATATCATAAATGTGTTAGCAGTTTGAAACTCTGATTTGGAATTTATATATGTGCTTAGTGGATAGGAAGGTTTAGCATATGATTTAAAAGTTCTAAACGATGATTTAACAAGGACGAATGGACATAAAGTCTCACAAGGTACCAACTGCCCCCTTTTTAAATATGTATTCACTTAATGTATACCCCTGTGATGGTCCTAATAACTAAAGCAAATTAAAATCATGAATAATTTTAACATAATCCATTGAACTGCATTTTGCATTGTCACTCTCAATCAATACTAGTGTTAGGATGTTCTTACTATTATGATAATCTAATTTTTATTTATTTATAACATTTTATTTATTTAATTTTTCTGAGAGTAATTAGTAATTCTATATACACATACCATTAGGTAAATATTTCTTAGTGGATTGTGGATTTCCAAATTGACAACAATTCTTAGCTCCATATCGAGGTGTCCAGTATCATCTCCAAGAATTTGGTGAAGGTCGTGAACCTAAAAAACCAATTGAATTGTTTAATCTTCGTCATGCTTCCTTGAGAAATGTGATAGAGAGGATATTTGATATATTCTAATCACGATTCACAATATTCATGACTTCACCTCCATTCCCATATTAAACACCGGCACAAGTAGTATTGGTATGTGCAGGATTGCACAACTTTCTTCACAAAGAATGTCGTTCTGATGAGTTCCCTATATAGTGAAGAAGATATTGAATCTTCATCATTACATGTCAATGAAAAAGATGCTATGAAACCAGATTATCAAACTCAAGAGCAACATCGAGAGAATGCTAATGAATGATGAACTAGTATTGCTACTGCTATGTAGAGAGATGCTCGTCACGATGCTCAATTTATCTATTTTTTGTCTAATTTTAAAATTTTGCTTTCTCCATTTTCTATAATAAATTTCAATTCTAATGATGATGTCAAATTATCATATATCGTAACAATGATGGCTAGAATTTTATTGATGGTTTGGATTTTGAAGGTACTATTATGATATGTTTATAAAAATATTCAAATTTCCTCAACTAAAAAAAAATTCTAATTGAAAAAAGTGTATTAAATTCTACAAATCTCAATACAAAACTCTATCAAATTCTATAAATATCAATATTAAAATCTACAAAACTCTACAATATAACTCCGTATAATTCTATCATTAACTCCGTAGAAAGACTTGACTGTTATGTGTAGTACATATTTTGAGCAGGCTATACACTTATTGTAGTACGGTTCTCCGTTTTCTTCATTCAATTTGCACTACAGATTTATCACATATAGTTCAAAATTTGTCTCCCATTGTCAGTGTGTATAAAAGATATTTTCATTCGCACGAAATCTAGCTTTTGTTATTGGTTTAGTTAACTTTTGTTATTTGATTTCCTACATCTCTGTATTTCCCATTGACTTAAGTTGTTGAGCCACCTGGTTGGTAGTGATTGATTTTTATAAGCTTCTAGGGTGGTGGTTTTTCACAGTCCCTTCCAATTTGATATTTTGTTTTCAGTTTTACGGTTTTCTTACTCAGTTTTTCGATTGAGCAAAATATTTTTGGCTGACAAAGAAAAAAAAAGATTAGCTTTGTTTTGACATTGTCCTTTAACATCTTTAATGTCATATGTACACTCTTTCAAATATGTGACTCATGCCTCGTTTTGCCTCACATGTTTTGCTCGCATTGAGATATTGGCAGTTTTGCTTCATTGGTATCTATACACTTGGCGAGTTAGAGTGCCTTATCATCTTTATATCGATTTCGTTTAACTTTTTTCTCTCTGCGATTGTAGGTGGATTTGTTTTTTCTTGTCCTTTGGAATGCGTGTGTTTTTATGTTCTCCTTTGTGCCTCACTTTAGGTTAAAGGATTCCATATCCCCTTACATTCGGCCTAATTTTTCCCCCTATTGTCACTAACTCCCTCTCCAGGATTGTTTTTCTTATTGGAAAATAGTACCTGCAGGCATAAGGAGAGAATAGTACTGAATTGAAACTTTATAACCTAATAATATATTTATATATATAGTCTCATAAAGCTAGGTTGTATCTCCATCGAAAGGTAGCATAAGTGAGAGAACTGAGAAGGAAGAGATGCATGCATCTTTGCCTGGGAGATTATTGTGCTGGTTTTAAGTTTTTGTGTGGGTAATATATAGTATAGTATATATGGCGCAAACATGTTACAAACAGGGGTTAGGATGAATTCTTAAATTTTGTTAGCTAGATTTTGAGATATCAATCATCACTTTGATGCACAATGGGGTTCATGAATGTCAGAACCAAATCTACCTTATCCCAACATTAAGATCTGATTTGTCCAGCAATTCCCAACCCAAATGCTATCTAGTCATCATCCTATTAATTATGTGTGTGGCCACTCTAATTCCCTAACTAATATATTTTTTTAATAATTAATTTATTCTAGTTTTTCTGCCTAGCTAGAAAGGAGAAACAAGGTCGTCCTAGCAACCATCAAACCGGATTCAAAAGTAATTAATTAAATCTTTAATCGTATATAACAATATTCCATATTTTTTAAAAGTCGACAGTCATAATTGAATTTCATAGTAAATATAAATATAAGTCGATCAGTTCTTATATATTGTCTTCTTTGTCTATGTGAGCCGAATTTAAAGAATTTTCATTCAAAAAATGGAGAGGAATATATATAATTCAACTGTATATGTCAACGATCTCATGGCTAGGAGGTTTAGAGACTTCAAGCACGAATTGAACAAGTACTTTAAGCTTTTTCCAACAAAGGCGGAAGCATCAGCTAACCCACCATTGGAGATGGTACAAAGGGATGGTGAACACCAATGGAAATTTCTGTGTGACCATTTTCAATCATCGGGGTTTTTGGTAGTCATATTTCATTGTATGTATTATAAAGAAAAGTTCTCTCTTAATGCTAATGAACTCATTAGTCATGCAACTGTGCAGAAAGCATCTGTGGCCAATACATCGAACCGAGGTCATAAGGAGATAGAGCATCATGCTGGTTCAAAATCTTTCGCACACATAGCAATGGAGTGTGCAGCGGTAATATAGTAGTTTTATACTAAACATATTATCTTGTTATAACTTATATGGTACATTTAATTTATTTGAAATGATGATATATCACATTAGGAAGGCTCAAAATTTGTGGAGATAAACACTTATGGCAAAGCATATTCCGGGAAAGCCAAGCAATAGAGCAATGATAAGGCCAAAGCTAAATATTTAAGTATTCCTTTAATAACTTTTTGGGTAAAGTTTAGTACACTTGTTGGCTTCTAGTTATACTTAGTACTATATTTAGAAGATGAATGAAACAAGAAGATAATTGAAATTGATTTTGCTTAGGTGAACTTAGCATGCATCAACATATTGGTAAAGATAAATGGCTAATTGTGATAAGTGTTAGCTGTGGTGTTTTGGAAGGGATAGTGTTAGCTGTTTCTAGTTAAGCATTAGTTGATAAGTGGTCTTAGCCTTAGTCTAGATCTCCTCCAGTCATCACGACGTGCATGAGATGCACTTTTTAATTTGAACTTCTTCAATCAAATGTAGCGTTCGTTCATTGTTTAGAAGTACTTACTTGATGTATCATAACAATACCCTAGCTAAATTTGTGAAACCTATTCATTACGAACTCTTTCTCCAACCATATTTGATGCTAATTGAATAAATTCTGTCTTTCGACTCAGCCACAATTGGGACACCATTAGAAACTAGGGAAACTAATACCGAAGAATCTAAGCATGGGAATAGCAATAGGATTGTAAAAACAACTTTGATGTCCAACATGTTTTTTGATTGTATAAACTTTGTTAGAATATTATTTCACTTATATAAACTTGGTTATATGATTGTATATTGTATATAACATGTGTTTTTATGTCGGTTTCATTTGAAGGATGAGATGTTAGCAAAAAAGAATGATTATCTACAGGAGGCAGCAAAAGAATATCCTGAGGATACTCCATTGGATGAGATACCTGTAGATGACCCTAATGTTGGCCTTAATATTTTGATTGATGTACTTGGAAAGAAGCCAGGATCACAGATACGTGGTATGGGAAATGGACGTGTCCGTGAGATTGGAGGCTCTCAATCTTCAGCAACTACTCAACACTTGCAAACAGAGGTTGACAATTTGAAGGATGAGTTGACAGTTGCAAAGGCATCTCAAGAGGTCGCTAACAAGAAACTTGCACATATGCGGTTGTATCTCCAACAACTAGTACAAAATATGTCAAGAGTCTCGGGGTTTGAAGCACCAGCAGTTGATTTTGAAGTACCATCGACTGATGAACACGGTGAGAATGATGGTCAAAGCTCCCTAGGATAGTCTTTTTTCCATGCTCATGTAGAACATAGTTGGACATTCAGAAACTTAATTAGCTACTACGTACTTATTTTGGACATTTAGAAATTTAGCTACTACGTACTTATTTTGTATGCTATGTTATTAATTTATATAAATATTATGTTTTCTATAATTGTTGTGACTTTCCATAAATCAGGTACTATTATTGCATTTAAAAGTCGAAATCTTGTAATAGTTGAGGTGTATTTTTGTTATGAGAAAAATCTTAGGCTACAAAGATGTTTTCCATAGAAGTTTTATCACGACAAATATATTTCTCACAATATATACTTTATCGTGGCAAAATAGATTTGTCGTCAAAGACAACCTATCGCGGAAAAATAGATTTGTCGTCAAAGGCAACCTAGCGAGGCAAAATATATTTGTCGTGAAAGACAACCTATGGCGAAAAAGATGTTTGCCGGTATATGGCTTCTTCATGTTCGTGCATGTCCTATTGTGACAAACATATTTGTCATGATAGATCTGCTATAGTGGCAAATATAATTTGCCAGGATATAATAGCTACGGCGACAAATACATTTGCCGGGAGAGAAATGTTTTCCTGGAAAATCAGATTTCGCCGTGAAATGCAGACAAATAATTTGTCGAGAAAAGATTGCCGCGAAAGAAATATTTAGGCGGCAAATGTTGAAACTTTGTCGCGAAAGATCTTTGCTGGCGAGCTTTTACTGACAAAGGTCGCGACAAATATTTTCGCCGCGGAAGACTTTAGCCGACAAATATTGATGCGACCTCAAAAATTACTTGGAGTGAAATGATAAAATTAAAACCTAGTAGTCTATTCTGATATTGACCTACAAACATTCGGGTGTAAAATGATGTATGCCTTTAATATTAATTATATATATATATATATATATGTTCTTGCTAAAGTCAAAATTGAAGAAAGATGATGTTTCTAATACGTGCATTATTACCAAGAATATATACTAATGTTGGGTGCACGAAAAATAATCTTAAAATGGCTATTGAGAAATTTAACAGTTGTCGATTGTAATACAAGATGAATTTAGAAATTTGATTAGAGTGTGTTAAATTTATCATCCTCATATGTTATTTTTCACCAGTGCATGTTTTTTTCCTCAAGTTTTATTGTTTTCATTCTAACACAGAAAATTTCAAAGTAAACTACGAAATGCATTCTAAAATATTAAAAATGTAAAATCTTATTTCTTGCTTTTGTTTTTGTTTGCCAAACAGATCCTTATTTATATTTTAACGAAAGAGTACTATAGAAGAGAATGATCGAATGAAGAAAAGGTGTCGCCACACACGTAATTTTGCTAAACAGTTAGATTATAAAATAATAATAATAATAAAAATTTACTAAACAGATCCTTATTTACTTTTGGACATACCACCAATTATATCAAATCGCAAACAAATCCTACGTAATACAAACTCCAAACCGCCAAAATTACACCTCCATAAATAATGGGCACCACTCATGGATGAACCTCCTCCTACTTTACAACACCTATAAATACAACCACCCCCCTCCCTATCACCCCCACCACTACCACTACTACCGCCACGGCCATCTCGAACACTGCTCTAGTGCTCTATTGTCTCCACTACATACACATTTCCTAATCCAAATGGGAAGCCTAGACTTGAACTCCCTCGACGTCGACTTCAAACCATTAGACCCCAAAGACTTCCGAAAACAAGCTCATCAAATGGTCGACTTCATCGCCGACTACTACTCCCAAATCGAATCCTATCCCGTCCTCACCCAAGTCCAACCCAACTACCTCCGCTCCCGCTTCCCCTCCACCGCCCCCTACGGCCCCGAACCCCTCCAATCCATCTTCCACGACGTCACTCGCCACCTCATCCCCGGCATCACCCACTGGCTCAGCCCTAACTTCTTCGCATTCTTCCCAGCCACAGTCAGCACTGCCGCCTTCTTGGGCGAAATGCTCTGCACTTGCTTCAACTCCGTCGGGTTCAACTGGCTCGCCTCCCCCGCCGCCACGGAGCTTGAGATGGTCGTCATGGACTGGCTTGCCAAAATGCTCAAGCTCCCGAATTCATTCCTATTCTCACCAGGAAATAGTGGAGACAGTGGCAGTGGCGGTGGAGGCGGCGGCGGCGGTGGCGGTGTCATTCAGAACACCACTAGCGAAGCTATCTTTGTAACCCTAGTTGCATCCAGAGACCAGAAGCTCCAGTCTTTATCCACAAAGGACATCAAACATCTCGTCGTTTATGCCTCAGATCAGACCCATTCGACGTTCACTAAGGCCTGCAAGCTCGCCGGCATAAGCTCTTCCAACGTACGGTCCATTCCGACGTGCCACGACTCGGGTTTCGCTTTGTCTCCCGCGTTGCTTCGAAAGGTGGTGGAAGCTGACGTGGCATCCGGGTTGGTCCCGCTTTACCTTTGTGTAACCGTGGGGACAACTTCCACCACGGCCGTTGATCCTCTTGAGCCGCTTGCCCAGGTGGCGAACGATTATAACATGTGGGTCCACGTGGACGCTGCTTATGGTGGAAGCGCATGTATTTGTCCCGAGTTTAGGCACTACTTGAAAGGGGTTGACCGAGTCGACTCGCTGAGCCTGAGTCCGCACAAGTGGCTACTCAGTTACTTGGATTGTTGTTGCTTGTGGGTCAAGCGATCCGATTTATTAGTCAACGCGCTGAGCACTAACCCGGAGTATTTGAGGAACCAACCCAGCGAGTTCGAGTCGGTCGTGGACTACAAGGATTGGCAATTGGGCACTGGGAGAAGATTTAAGTCAATAAGATTATGGCTCGTATTACGTAGCTATGGTGTTGCAAATCTTCAAAATCACATAAGGTCAGATGTTCGAATGGCTAAAATGTTCGAAGATTTTGTAAATTCTGACCCACGGTTTGAAATTGTGGTGCCTAGAAAATTTGCATTGGTTTGTTTTCGGCTTAAACCGTTTCCTTGGGCGGAGTCGAGTTATGCCGACTCACTGAACCGGAAGCTACTCGACTGGGTGAACTCAACCGGTCGTGCTTATATGAGCCACACCGTCGTGGGTGGGGTATATATGTTAAGGTTTGCTGTAGGGGCCACGCTGACTGAAGAGCGCCACGTGGTTGCCGCGTGGAGTTTGATCAAGGATGGAGCTGATGCATTGATCAAAGGTCACACAAGAATAAAGGCTTAAGATTGTACCGCAATCTAAGCCACAGCGATCTGTATGTCATGTCGTTATGTGTGAAGACATAAATGTTGTTCCAACTTTAATATTGTGTTGCCTATCAAAAATAAATAGATAATGTAATATTGTGTTTATGTCGCTTCATTTAAGTTTTTTTTTTCCCCCGAGGCTTCATTTAAGTTGAATAAGCGGGGAATTTGTAATTGGTTTATTTTGTTTTATTTTATTTAAAAAAAAAAATTGTACGACGATAAACTTATACGATGATATCATCGGTAATATGTTAATAATGAAGGGTACAAAACTTTAGATCAAATTACATATTTGGTACTATGTTTTTTATGACAAAATTCTAAAGTTATATATACTCGAATTTTTAAATTTGCATTCAAATATTTTGAATTTTTAAAACATTTCACCGAAACCTAATTCGTTATAATCTCCATAATTAGATCAAATTTATGCAACATAACTACTTTACTTATTAACTTAGACGAAATAACTTATTTACTATTAAATTCAGCTTTATAATAGTTTTTTAGTAAATTTTCATGAGATACATCATCAATTAACTGAAATTATTAATTAAGATGGAGTTGTATAGAATGAACTTAACTATAAAGTTTAGTGTAAGCACAAGTATACTCTGCTCTTAATCTAACAAGACCAACGATGAGCTAAAAGAATCACAATTGAATGTATATGTTGTAAAAGGCCACTAGTTTGAACAGAAAGCCGAGAGGATAGATGGCATGGCAACTTCAAAAAATTTGGTCTTGCGTATTATATATGCTTCAAATTTAACAAAGATTATGATTCAAGTCGTTTATGAATGAGCAAAGTGTAGCGAAATATTTCAAGTTACATATATCATACAGGAGGGGATGCTTTGTGGTCAATGGGATGTTCAAGACCACCATGGATCCTCACCGGTTCTGAAATCGGTTTCAACCCATGGAACGAACAATACCTTCCCATCGTCAATGTCGGCATGAGCCAAAGCCAGAGACTGTTCCAACAAGCAAAATTTGAAGACTGGTTATTGCAGAAAGAATCAGATTAAAAAAAAAAAAAACCGAATTTGGAGATAGTTATAGAAGGTAGAAACTAAAATCTTCTAACATTCGAAACTTGAATTGGCAAGAGTTGAGATAAGGCTAAATGAACTCACCAAAGGTGCAGGTCCTCTGACAACCCTTCCTTGGTCATTGTACTGGGATCCATGGCAGGGGCAGATGAACTTGTTCTCCGCGGTGTTGAATGGCACGACACAACCAAGGTGAGTGCACACAGCATTGATTCCATATGTGGCCAGAGTTCTATCTTTCTCCACAACAAGATATGTAGGATCACCCTGATGATTAACCAAACAATCCATATTAATTTAACATGTTCTCTAATTTTCTCAACCCGGTCTTGAAAGTTTTGTACAAATTCGAATGTGGGAAGGTGTTCATTCATCAGCAGATGTATGTGCAGCAGTGTACCTTCAATCCTTGGGTGAGAGTCCTGTCACCAGGGCCATGAGTCTTGAGCCATTCAGCAGCAATTACATCATTTCCAAGAGCATCCTTGGCAACTTGACCACCAGCGCCGCTACCGGACCTGTAATTGTCCTCCAATCAATCTAAATAACCATATGAATGATCGTTTACTCAACAACCCAACAAATTATTAATAGAAATTGCAGTAAATTAATTAACTTTTTCATGGTATGAACACATCTTCTGTCTAGTTGAAGTCAACTCATGCATGATTTATAATAGGCCATTCATTTTTTGATCATTTCATTTTCCATTTGGTACCAACTTCTCAATGGATGCAGCACACTTCCAGAAAAATCTCAACTCTTGACGGAGCTGATTTCACACACTTTTTTCTCCTCAAGCACTATTCTATTTATTCTGTCAGATTAAGTAGATCAATCAGAGGAGTGCGGAATGAAGAACAATACAATATGAAAATCATCTTCCTATAATAATCCAATTACAATGAGCAACCCAGTAGAAGTACAAAATTCCACAACAATCAACACACATAGATACATGTAGTTGAAATAAAAAGTAGTAAAAACCCGGAAATTAAGAAAAGTTAAAGGTGAAACAAGAAAACTGACCCTGGTGGGGCAAAGAAAGTGGCATAAGGAACCAACATGAAGCCACTGGGGAGAGAGATAGCACCCAGAAGAAGTAGATTCATGAGTTTCCTCTTTTCCATGTCAGGCACTCTATCAGCTGAAATACTTGATGCCTGGCATGTGATTCTCATTCCCTTTCCCTTTCCCACTATCTGGGCCCTCTTGGGCTTCACACCCAGGGCTTGTGCAGATGAGAACATTGCACTTTTGCTTGAGCATAGCTGAAAATAATCAAACACATAGATATCAAAATTGAAGTAGCAGAAACTAATTAATTAGCAGTAATCAATACATAATTAGAAAGTAATTAGAGAGGGAGATGTGGGTTTTACCTGTGAAATGGTAGCAGGAGATAGAGTAGAGGAAGCCATGGTTTGAAAGATGGTGACGCCAGAGTAAGCTTCTCTTCTGTGTTCTTGAAATTGGGTTTTGTAAAGACCACAGCAACCAGTGGATAAGGCGCATAGGCATAAGGGTGTCACATTACCACATGTTCTAGATCAACATTTTTTACTTTTTTTCTGTAATATTCAAGAACCTTTGTAATAAGAAAAGTGAATTATTACTTTCCAGAAACGATCCATTTTGCCACTTGTACAACTATCAATTTCTAGCGTGCATCGAAAGGTCCTGGATTGTCCTTTTATAAAATGCGAGTGTAACAAGTTTTTTTTTTTTTTTTTTTTTTATATCTACGAGGGAGTTGACTGCTTTGTAACCACAGGTTACTTTGCATGAAGCGACTACCCTGCAACTCTCATCAGTGTCAACGTGGATCGCTGAGAGAGTTGACTGATATGAGCACCAAGACCAATAAATACCGCAGATTTGAACTTGTCCATCGAAGTTAGATCCTACTGTTGATTTTTCGTTACATTGAGGGAGATTGGGTACAGGGTACCTTAGTGCAACTCTAGAGTGAGTCTGGGTTGTATTGCTAACTTGAATAGTGATAGCGGAGCCGTGAGTGGTGGTTGAGTGCGACATTATGGGACGTGTGATGTTGACATGGTAAAACTCGGGGAATGCGGAAAAGTTGTGAGATTTGATAACTCTCGATGTGGGAGGAATGTCGGATTGATTAGCGACTGTCAAGTGGTGACAGCTTGAGAAGTGTCGGCGTAATTCCAGAATTGTCAGGTGACGTCAGTACGGGGACCACACCTCTCGTGTGGGAAATTGTGGTCAATTTGTGGACTTATACTTACACCTCGCGTATAAGTGGCTATGGGTGTGACGTTGGGTACCGGATGGTACTGTAGTTGGTGATCGGGTGTGTACACGTGGATACGTAGAATAAATGTGGGGCAGATTTTAATTTCCACGAATTGGATGTGAACTTGGATAGTTTAAATTTCGAGGACGAAATTTGTTTGAAGGGGGAAGGCTATAACGCCCGAATTTTCATAAATAATATTTTATGCAAAATGACCATTTTGCCCATAGGAGGGGAAAAGTTGACTTTTAACTCGGGGGATATTTAGGACTTTGACCAATGACCATGACGTAGATTGGGACGTTACGAGTCCGTAGATAGGTGACACGTCGAAAACGGACATTCGACGGAAAAGTTATGGTTACGAAACCGAGATCGGTTGACTCATGACCCAGGAATTTGATTAAAATAATAATAAATTATGATGAGTGGCTGAATTGTTATGGACCCTTGGATGAGTGACAAGTGTCACTCATCCCAAGGCCACATTTTCCTTAAAAAGTGGATCTTGCCATTGGTCATTTCATTATATATATATATATATATATATGTGTGTGTGTGTGTGTGTATATATATATTACTAAAAATCTCACATTGCACTCCCTAACCATCCATCTCTCCCTCAATTCTCTTATCCTCACCCTCTATCACCAGATCAACTTCATCTTCATCATTCTTCCATCTCCATATCTCCCATAACTTGTATACATGACAAAAAACCCAAAACCTCACCAAACTCAACCTAGTTCAATGCTGCCCTAGGCACTGCGGGACTGGACTTAGACTGGAGCTAGGTGGCATATGGAGTCGACGGGAAGAACTCACGATGGCGACACGACAGGGGTAAGTTGGAAACCCGAGAACCCCCATATTTTCTAATTTTGGAAACCTCAAATCGTGATGTGTATGAGCTGTTTTTGTGTGTTAGGACATGTTCTAGGGACAAAACATAGAGGTTTGAGCTTGGTTTCGTGGACGCAGGAGGCATGAAATGGGGGAGCTCACGGCTGTGAATCTGGGCTACGGGTTTTGGGATACAGGTATTGATCTCGTGGTTTTTTTGTTATTTTTTAATTCATAGAACCCTAGAGGAGGCTTAGACAAGCATATAGGGACAAACCCCGTCGAAAATGGTGGCCGGAGTTAGGAGAACCGGCTGGGTCATCATCGCGGGTCTGCGCGACCTAGTTGCAGGACCTGTCTGTAGGTTGAAGTTGAGATGACGTCGACTATTAGGTTTGACATGTCAGTGATGACATCAGCAGTGACTTCATCGTTGACTTGCTGACGCCAGCATTATAGGATCGTTGAATAGGGAGTTGACCAGCGCGTGGGAACAATAATCAAGGTGAGACCACCACCATCTTTTAGATTTCGACGATACGAATCCAAATGAGGTAGTTTTGTGTAGATCGGAGATTATTAAGTTGGTCAAATCGAGATTTTTCATCTCGGGAATCGTGTCTAGGACACGTTGACTTTTTCAGCGATTTTGGGGTTTTGTCCTATGAACTTATATAAATGATTAGTGGCTTTTGGGGGTCATCATCCCGGGTCTGCGCGACCCGGTTGCAAGACTCGTCTGTATTGAAGGCGAGATGACGTCAGCTGTTAGGTTTGACATGTCAGTGATGACGTCAGCAGTGCCGTCAGTAGTGGTGTCAGCGTTGACTTGTTGACGTCAACATTGTAGCAGCGTTGAACAGGGAGTTGACCAGCTCGTGAGGGCGCGTGGGAACAATAATCAAGGTGGGACCACCACCATCTTTTAGGTTTCGACGATACGAATCCAATGACGGTAGTTTCGTGTCGATCAGAGATTATTATGTTGGTCAAATCAAGATTTTTTATCTCGGAAATCGTGTCCAGGACACGTTGACTTTTTTGACGATTTTGGGGTTTTGTCCTATGAACTTATATAAATGTTAGTGACTTTCAGGTGTGATTTGGACAGGTCCAGGAGTTTCGGAAATGGTAATTTAGCCCGGTGAGGTTTATGATACACGTATCGAGGCAGCAGTTAGGACAGTCTGTGAATGGAGATTGATTTCTATATTGATGCATGCATAACTGTTTTATATGTTTCTTATATGTGATTTATGATGATTATGATTATGGTATTTATGATTCACGTATTTTCATGTATTTGTATGATTATGATTTTATATTGTATTTCTATGTGATTGTGGTTTTAATAATGGTTCATTGGTATAATTTCGGATTTGGAAATATGGAATCGGGCATTAGACCCATTTGATTTGGAAACTATCGGACTTGAAGTCCATTTGTCCATTTGATTTAATGAGATATCGAGCTAGAGGCCCATTTGACTTACATGATCGGGCTTGAGGCCCAATAGGTTATAATATTGATTATCGTTGGATTCAAATATGGTTTTTAAATGAAATGATTTCAATTTTAGAAACATGTTATCCCGGGCATGAGGCCCTGTTGATTTATGAAACCTCGGGCCGGGAGCCCAATTGAGTATGATATCGGGCATGAGTCCCATTTGTGGTTATAAATATGATTTTGGGTTCGGAGACCCATAAATGGATTTGGATTTGCAAATTTGGATTTCTGGATTTACGGTGATTTTATGGAAATGGTATTTCGAGCATAGTCCCTTTTAAAGATTTTGAAAGGTTTTTATAAACTGTTTTCCATATACCATCCTGATATGAGGATATGTGGATGGTCTCCTTCAGATGTTTGGGACACTGAGGAAGTCACGGCTCATTGCCTGCGAGGAGTCATTACACGGAACGACCGGACCATATAGTGACTCAGGAACATGATTTCTATTGTTTGATGTCTAGGACGTCAAGCATCTGGGATGTCATAGATTGGCTCGAAGAGACCCCGAGCGACACCTGTAGCCTTAGATCGTGACATGACGTTTGGGACGTCTGGATTGGTATAAACATGTTTTTATTGGATTTACGAAATTATGTTTTATTGGATTTATGGATTGAGATTTCTGTGTAATTAATGAATTTGGGCAGTGGACATAATATGGTTTTATGGTTTTGGGCCGAATTCCCACATATGTTGGGAATTACGGTTTTCGGCTAAGACCCTAATGCTTTGTGAAAGGAAATGACTTGGTTTACAAACAGTCTCACTATAATTGAGTAAATTGATTTCTAATGCATGCATACTTTTAGTGAAGGATATAAATGTCTTTTATTAAACTATTTATTTTTGTCCATTCACAACTTTTCGTAGTTTTAAATACCTTTCAGGTTGATCGTGGATGCGGGCTATAGCAGCGACCGAGACACCACACTCCCCCACCGATCCTGACGTGCTCTAGAAACTCCGAACGGGCTGAAGTTTTGAGTTATCCCTTGTTGTCAGACAGAAGCATAGCACATCCCGCGTTAATCCCGGGGGGATTGAGATGGGTCGTGTCAGAAACATTCAGAAGAAATTAGCATGCACACAAATTTATTGTGGCTAAACGCTATAATTACTATAAAAATTGTAGGGCAATTTGGTACATCAATAAATTAAATTGGTCATGGATATCATTAACACCCCTCCTCTAGTTAATTTGATTACCCCAAATGGGTAATGTGATTACATATTTTGAAAGGGTAATGAGATTACATATTTTGAATGGGTAATGATTACCTAGTTATACGTAAATGTAAGAGAAGTAAATAATAGGAATCATTACTTTTGATTTCACTCTCATTTCTTGGAAGTAAACATACCCAATTAAATGAGATTGTAATGGAAAGTTAATTGAAATGCGGTGAAATTGATTAAAATTAAAAGTTCTAAAGAAGCAATGGTTTAATACAAGTTAGGGAAAATTTAATAGATTTTTTTTTTACCTCCATCCTTATTACTATATAAAAAAAAGATGAGTATAGATCCACTAAAATTGACACTATGCCGCAACGACACTAGACTACAATAAAAAACTGTCATCTGAATGTATTAATAAGCGGCGTCTATTTGCAAAGTATCAGACAAAAATTTATTTTTGTCGTCTGAAGCCTAATCAGATGACGATTTTTTTAATAAACTGTCGTCTATTCCAGATGAAAAACCGTCGTCTATTCTAAATGAAAAATGAGTGATTCTGCAAAAATCATTGTCTGTTACCCAATCAAATTACGATTTTCATCTTCCACCGTCGTCGATGACAACATAAGACAATAGTTTTTTTAAATCACCGTCGTCTATGAATGTGTATGACGACGGTTTTGAAATAAAGTGATGTCTATGTGCAGTGGCAAACCTACAACTTTTTTTTTAGGGGGTCGATCGTAAAGGGCTATAGTTGATAGAGGGTTATAAATTACAATTATTTAGGATGAATTTTCATTCTTGAAGCGTTGCATTATAGGTTCATTTAGTATCTATATAATATTTCAATTACATACCCTAACTATCAAAACATATCATTTAAGTCTTTTCCATTAAATGTTTATGTAAAATAGCTTAAGACGTGGTCCTAAGTCTTATAATAATTATAATAACTCATGTAGGTAAAAACTAAAAATAAAAATTCTCGTATGCAAGCAAAAAAAAGAGCTTAGAAAAAAAAGAAAAAAATTAATAAGTAAATTATAAATAAATAAAATTTTAGAATGATCTTAAGATGATTTATGGTTGATTAGGATGAAGAAAACAATTGTAATTAAATGAGATTGAATGATGAACAGTACCTACGGTTCTTTCAAAAGTTTGAGTTTAAATTGGATTAGATTGAGGTAAGCTTTCTTCAAATTGAAATTATAAACCTTTTTGTGGGATTAAGGCGATAGAATTGCATCAAATAATTGTGGAAATTGGTGTAAAAACGGTAGACATCGAACTAGGTCATGAAAACGGGTCGAAGGACAAAATGGGTCAAAGAGACGATGAATAATGCTGAGCAGTGCAAGGGCGTGGCTTTCACGCGCAGCCGCTTGCGGCGGCACGTGAGTGCAATTTTCGAGGTAAGATCAACATAACTGTTTATGTAATCGATGTAACAAACATTTTGGCGCAGGTTTCGAGTCGATCAGATACCGTTTCGATATAATTTCGAGGATCCGAAGTGTTATGTTACGTTTTTAATACGTATTTAAATCCCTGAAAATTAGGGAATTTTAATGTGAGATTATTTGGGATGTTATTGACCCTCGATAATGAATGTTGACAGGATTGGTGATTCCTGGAAATTACTGAAAAGCGTTTAGCTCTGAATTGAGCAGCTTGGATGGTGTGTGAGTGGACTTTTGTTTTATAACTGTGATGCATGCATAAATGTTTTAAATGTTTTATCATGTGATTTGAGTTGAAATGATTTGGATGATGAATTTATATCATTGCTTGATGATTTTGTGGATTTAATTATCGGTTTATGGATGAATTTACAAAACTGCGTGAAAATGGTGTTTTGGGCTAGAGACCCAACTAGATAATAATTTTGACTTGGATTTGGAGTCAAATGTGAATACATGATTGAATTAATTGTTTTTCAGATTTATAAAATGATATATTGGGCTTGAGACCCTGTTGGAATTACTTTTGACACAGAGTGTGAATCCATGATAATTTGAAAGAAATACTATGATAAGATTTGAAAACCGATTTGGTGAAAGCTGAATTTATGAAATGAGTTCTGAACACTGTTTTATGATGATTTTGTGGAAACTGCTTGTGAAAGCTATGTCTCGGGCATAGGCCCTGTTAAAATGTTTTGACACGATTTGAGACATAAATGGTTTTAAAATGAGTTTACTGGATTTGGTGACTGTGGATACCATCCTCTGTGATTTGATAGTTTCCTTCAAACGTTGTAGATCCTGGAGTAGTCATGATATACTGTTTGGAGATGAGTAACTCTTAGGGAGGCTTAGTATCAGGAGTGTGAAGTTATGATATCCTCCGGACGTCGTAGATCCTGGAGATGATATCACTCAGACGTCGTAGATACTGGAGATGTACTCGGATGTGAGACTCCCGAGTTTACACGCGTAGCATTGACATCGTGACAGTTACTTGGATATTGAGGATTGGTTATATTTGCGATTTATTGATATTTGTGTCCAGATATTTTATATCATGATTTGATTTGGTGAACATGAGTTTTGGGAAAACGTGGGCCATGAGAATTTAGAAACATGTTTTGATTTTACTGGTCCACTATTTATACTTGATTGATTTCTTACTATTACTTATGTTTTATGATATGCAAGCAAGCTTTCTAAATTGGAGGGTAAGATTGAGTTTACTCAAATGTATTTATATCTGGTTATTTTTGTCCACTCACACCTTTGATGTTTTTATTGACCTTTCAGGTCGTGGCACGAAGATCGAGTGTCAGGACCCGACCCTCCTTGGTCAGGACCCGACTCATCTAGCACGATATTATCCGCTTTAAGCATCATCGCCCTCACAGTTTTGTTTTCGGGAGCTCACGGTGCAACTTCTCAAGGGGTCACCCATCATGGAATTGCACTAGCCTCAACTCGCTTAACTTTGGAGTTCCAATCGAACCCAAAGCCACTGAGCTCCTAAAAGGTCTCGTACTAGATAGGTGTGTGCTTATACATTTAAGGCACACCATCAGTCCCCTCCTAGACTATTCCCCTCGCTGGAATGTGGGATCGTTCACCGTTCCCTCTAGGACACGGGTCTTACAATCCACCCCCCTTAGGGCCCATCGTCCTCAATGACACACTTCCCAGTCGGGGTCTGGCTCTGATACCATTTTTTTAGGACCTGACCCTCCTCGGTTAGGATCCAACTCATCTAGTACGATATTTTCCGCTTTAGGCCTCCTCGCCCTCACGATTTTGTTTTCGGGAGCTCACTGTGTAACTTTCTAGGGGTTCACTCATCATGGAATTGCACTAGCCTTAACTCGCTTAACTTTGGAGTTCCAATCGAACCCAAAGCCACTGAGCTCCCAAAAGGCCTCGTACTAGATAGGTGTGTGCCTACACATTTAAGGCACACCATCATTCCTCTCACAGGAATGTGGGATCGTTCACCGTTCCTTCCAGGACATAGGTCTTACATCGAGGCTGATCGAGAGGCGGAGGCAAGAGTGATAATCAATGTGGTTATCTCTTGTCTAGCAAGTGCTGATGATATCCTTGGAACTTCAGTTGACTTGTCAGATGGGAGTAGGACCAAGCACGGTTATCAAAGTCCTTCTGGAACGGGTCTTGTCATTTCAAATCTTTCAATTATCGATTTATACTCTACAACATTAACCCTCTGTTAAATTTTCTATTAATTTTTTTGTTAAAACGTAGACAAAGTGAGATTCATATTTCGCCTATGAAAGTGACAAATAGCTAGGTTCCATATGTTCGTAAAGTAATTATGCATATGAATAACTTTTGCACTGTTCATAGAACAGAGAATTTTCGTTTATACCCTTCATGTAATTTGCCCTCAGATTTTTCCTTTTCCACCGACTTCGTTTTCTTCTTTCTTCACAAACATTCATCTGCCTCCTCCGTCTTCCTTACCATAGTCATCCATCTCTTCCATATGCGTCCAGCCGTCTCTTCCATCTTCCTGTTTCTTCATGAACATGAGTGACTCCATCCCATTGCTCCATCTTTGCGACCTCACTTGACGTCTTCGTTAATTCTGAGATTTTGTTTCCCATTCTCTTTTTCTTTGTTCGCGAACCGACTAGAGGATTCATCCATTCTCTTCTTTTTTCCCGGTGAACACGACAAAAAACTCGCCTAGAAAATAGAATAAAAGACAATAAATACAGAGCGGACCACTAATCAACTACTCTGAAGTTCACTTTCAATTTTCCCTATATTAAGAAGTATGATACAACATTTATGAAATGCCATTTATATCGAAAGTAAAAAAAAACAAACTACTCATTCTATAATTTTAAATAAGCAGAATGAGGAAATGAAAAATACTCTATAGTACCTAATCCTGCCTATTCAATGTCAAAAACTTGTGTAATTGATATTCCCTATTGAAACCCTAAATTTATAGAAATTATCCAATTGGCGTAAGAAAAAAACAAAAACCGAAAATTTAAGCAATAGAAGTGATATTCCTCCTACCTTGTTTACCTTGTCAGAAGAGGTTTAAAGTTTCAATCCATATATAATCTCAATTGGAAGCGGTTGAACGTCTTCCAAAGAAATTCATCTCCATGCATATCCAATTTTGGTATCAGGTCAACCTTCTAAGAATTAAACCCTAAATCTCAATCTAAGGTTAGGAATGAGATTGAGAGTATAAAGTGATTTTGCTTACCTGACATGTAAAAAAGAGAGATCAAAATTGTAACGGCTTGGAACATCGGGAAATGTAAATTTGGTAATTTTTAATGCAAATTGATTGTTTTGCCCTTATTAGCATTTACGTTGACTTTTTACTTGAAACGTCATTTGGAGGTTTCGTGGACATCATTGTACATGTCTTATAATTTTGATTTCGTAGACAGGTAGCATGTAGGAATCGGGGATTGTTTGGGCATGTTACAGGTTTAGGATTGATAGGGGCAATTTGGTAATTTGGCATAGGATGGTATTTTGGTAATTTTATGAGAAAGATATTATTGGGTCATGTTTATCACTTTTGTTATCTTTTTTGAGATTGTTCAACCGACTTGGGAATGAGGGGGTTGATATAAGGAAATTTTTTGTTTGTGCTTATGTGAGTTTTATGTAAGTTTTAGTGTGGAAACTTGAGAGAACACCCCAACCCGAAAGCCCAATAGTAACCATAGAAATTGAGAGAAAGAGAGAGAGAAAAAGAGATAGACTAAAAGGGAAGAGTGAGGCAAGGAGCAGGAAAGAAGGTTAGACTTGAAAATCCAACCAAAAAAAACCTGTGAATATTCAAGTTGTTTGGGGACATGAAGCTTTAACATATAGATTTTAACAAGTTTCTTAAGTTCCCAAAGTTCGAAAGCTTTAGGAACTGATGAAGTTCGTACGTTGGGAGAGTTGGAAATCGAGAAGGAAGTTTGGTTGAAACTTCGAAGGTAAGAAGTTCGGTTGAAACTTCGAAGGTAAGAAGTTCGGTTGAAACTTCGAAGGTAAGAAGTTTGAGTTTTATTTAATTTTAATTAGTTTTGAGCTTATGGATTAGTTTTTGGGTAAAAAATAGAAGAAATTCGATTTTGGAAGCATTGAAAACGGTTGAGAAATGAAGAAGTTAGAACCGGGTCGACCCATCGGTCGAAAAATTTGAAACCAGACATTCAAGTTGACCCGTCGCTAGGTAGGGGACGCTGATGTGGCATAGCTGATGTGGCTACTGACGTATCATGCCATGTGTCACCATGTGAGGCCACGTGGAAATTTTGTCAGACCTGCTAGTGCCACGTGTTGCCACATGGAAGGCCAGGTCAGCATCCTGTCAGCAGTGCGTGTGACGCGCGTTACAGCTTGAGGGTTAGCCGTTGGCCTTCCATTGGTGGGTGGGCACAAATTTAGAGACAACTGCGCATGTCTGACAATTTTCGACATCCTGAATCCAATGGTGGTCGAGACGATCAGACATTATCTTGGGGTAGTTTTAGGGGTTTGAAGTGTATATTTCATGTTTAAAAATACGTATTTAAATCCCGGGAGTTAGAGCTTGCATTGGGAAACTATTTAGGACTTTTGTGACTTGAAATTTATGATTTTGACAGGCGATGTCAGGACCCGACCCTCTTCTGTCAGGTCCCGATTCATCTAGCACGATATTGTCCGCTTTGGGCCTCGCCCTCACGGTTTTGTTTTCGGGAGCTCACGGTGCAACTTCCCAGGGGGTCACCCATCTGGAATTGCACCAGCCTCAACTCGCTTAACTTTGGGGTTCCAATCCCCCCCAAAGCCACTGAGCTCCCAAAAGGCCTCATGCTAGATAGGTGTGTGCCTACACCTTTAAGGCACACCACCATCCTCTCCCAGACCATTTCCCTTCGCAGGAATGTGGGATTGTTCACCGTTCCCTCCAGGACACGGGTCTTACAGGCGACCCGACCTCCGGAGTTGGTGAGGAGCGTTCAAATCGTGAAGAAACAACGAAACAACAACTGTTAGTGGACATTAATTTTCTTTAAATCATTGTGCATGAATAATTGAGTATTTTAATTGTTTTTTTATGTGATTTGTGTGATATTGGATTGATCATGATCTTTAAATTATCTGCCACCTCCATCAGGCAGATGAGGATCAGTTTCATCATAGGAGACAATAACAAGCCATCATCCAATGCAACATTCCAGAAGCATGTTCATGGTATTGGCTTGGGTAGACTGGCTGATCTACTGAGTTTTGAATTTCAGGGGGAATCGATATTAGGGGGAGTATCCCGAAGAATACAAAGTATCCTGAAGTATACCGCGTATCCCGAAACACATTCACATGATCATTATGTACTCTTTTATCCTACGACTAGAGTTATTTTGTCTCATTGAGTTTTGTTACTTGGTTAAGTTTTAACGAGACACACTTTTGGTATGGTCACCCCATTAATAATGCATCCCGAAGATGTCATGATTCGACTCATATGTATTTACTTATCTTTTCCCTTCGACCATAGGTTTTTCCTACTGGGTTTACCGGGAAAGGTTTTGGTGTAGTAACTGTAATGCATTTTTATCTAAAGGACGTTCAATCTACCTATGTTCCAGAAAAGACGAGTTCAACTACCTCCAGAGATCCTGGTGCAAATACGAACCATGTGTGTTGCACTCTTTTTCCTTCGACCGTAATTATTTTTTTCCCATAGGTTTTTTTATCAACTGGTAAGATTTTAACGAGTCAACATATAAACGCGTAGTCAAGCAGCACTGATTACAAGGAATATCCAAAGGGGAGTGTTGTAAATAGCATAAAGTGTGACTATTCATATAAGGGTACAAAGTGTATTTAGTTATTTATGAAAAGCTATATATCCTTATTTATTGTACTAAACCCTAATCCTATTTCTATATAACCGACTAATATTAAGGTCTGAACATTTTTCACAACATAAGCAGAATTTACAAACTAACAACAATCAGTTTATTTTAAAGAAAAGCAAGGCACTTCAAATATAGCTAATAACAGTAAAACAACCCATGAGACCGAACAACCACCAAATGAAGAATCAATAAAATGTCGAAATGTAACTTGCCAAAGTATTAAAAGCACAGTTCATACAAAATTGAGTACTACACAAAAGCCAAAAACCTTAACACACAGATCGGCCATGGTGAATCAACAAAACATTCAAAGACATTTGTAGCTGTCAAAGCACTACAAATGAAGTACAAAAGAAAATCATACAAATTGAGAAGCACTGTCCAGAAACGACAACACATACGTTATCGGGCGAAACAAAGTCGAAAACGCAAACCTCGCCCTGCTCCTCATCACCTGTAATTCAAATAAAAATTTAAGGAAAACCTAATTCAAAAAAGGATTGTATACCCTGATGAACCTAGAATCAAAATTGGAAAACGCATGGGTGTGGCAGAAGTCGAATTTAGGGTTTGGTATATCTGAAGTGGAATCAAAATCCAACCAAAATCAAACCAACATGAAAAATCCATAAATTGAAATTTGAACGGTTTAAAAATTCAAACAATTTGTTAGTAATAATTTGGTTTTGAATTTTCATTTTAAAAACTATTGAAATTCGAACCGAACTGTTAAGGTTTTTATTTATAGATGTTTTTTATTAGTTAATATATCACTTATTTATTTATAATGAAAGTGTTGACCATGTACCATATCTCAATAAATCCTTACTAATTTTTTGTAACTTTCAAATTTATATTATATTTAAACATAATTCGTCATATTCAAGGACCCTTTTGCAGGGTTCTTCCTTACAAGTGAGGTTTTCGCCATGGTGATCCTATGTACCCAGTCTCTTTGTTATTGCCACAGAGATCTTCTCTCTTGTTATGAAGAAGTTAGATCTAGCAACCCTTCTTTTATTTTTGACGGAAGGTACGAAAAAGTTTTCCTCACCCACCTTTCCTTCGCCCATAATCTCATTGTTTTTCCCCATGAAATTTAACTGCCCTCATTGACCAGTTCTTTAGCATCTCCTGGCTTAGTCCTAACCTTGGTGAGTGCCATATGTATGTTTTTGTTGTTGGGAATGTTGTGAAGGATCGATCAATTGCTTTATTGCTTTGCTGTTCAGGAAGGTACTTTGTCTCTTCGGTATCTTGGCATCCCAGTCATTACCTCGAAGTCAAGTTTTGCTCATTGTACTCCGTTCATTAACAGAATTCAGAATTGGATTCGTGCGTGTAAGCTCTGGGCTCTATCCTTTGTGGGGAGGCTCTTCCTTATTCAATTTTTTTGGGGCAGCATTATAGTTTTTTGGGCCTTTGCTTCCTATCGTTTGGGGCATTGTTCTGGTAATTATCATGCCAAGATTGCGTGGAGTATCCTCTCCATGTGACCGCTTTGTTTTATCGAGGTTTCTTCTTCGGTTCTGAGTGAATTAAGGGAGATGCAATTTGGGCTGAGACACCCAAAATAGCATGGGCCACCAATTCATTTTCCAACGAACCTTGTTAACTATAGAATTCGTCATTCGGGGTAATGGGCTGTTGGTTGTAAGGGATTTTATTTTCCCTTTTTGATAGAGACTTTTTTAAAATGGAGATGTGAACATGGGTTTTCTAACTAGTCAGTGTCTGACCAGTATCACTAATTTTCATGATTAAAATAAGCCAAAGTCAAAAGCCAATACCCAATCCACCAAATCCCTTTTTTTTCCCACTCCAATACCAACCTTTGACACTAGACTACTAGAGTAGGAGCACTAATCCATTCTCAAAATTATCATTTTTCTTATACAATTCATCTTGTACAATACTTTAAACAAATTTAATTCAAATGAACAAGGAAAGTATATTTAAGTTCGATTGTGTATGGATTAAACTTTATTTTAACTTTCTATATCGTGTGTCATTTCATAATGGGAACCTTTTAATGTGGATTTCTAATGCGATGTCTTTATTAGTGATCAAATTCATCAACGGGCTAAGATATCTATAGTTAATATGGTAGACAAACTCAGTTGAATGATATCAATGGAACCCTATTTTCGATTGCACTTGTATTTCATCTTCTCATTGATGGTAAATTTCTTATTCTCCTATTTTACTCTACGAGTTGTTGTCAAAGTAAGAGTTAACTAAAGTAATTTAACTCAATTTTATCATCAATTCACGAATATATTTATTATGATTATATTTATTATCATCAATTCACGAATATATTTATTTTTTGGTATGCAAAGAAGGGCAAGGATCCATTTTTATATGCGTTACATATCATGCATGTTTTTTTTAATACAATGATATTAAGAGTGAGAGATTCCAATATAAATATTAGGTATCGACTTCGCCATTTATAACGGTCGAACATAAAATTGCCCATATAACGCGAGCAGAGTAATATTGGCTTTCTAATCTTTCTCAGGTAATAATAGCTTCCTTCTCTTTGTTGCAGGTTCCTCAATCGATCAAGGAAGATAGTATTCACAGCAGGACAAGCAGGAGCAACAATGGTGAGAGTTTTGAGATGAAATGCTTGAAGGTAACACCCTGAGCCTTGATCACTGAACGGATTGGAAGTAGAAATAGGTTTAGATAGGTTTTAATTGTATTCTTTTTTATGATGGATGAATATGGAGAAGTTTGGTTTTCAAAGTTATGCACACAAGGTGTTTGATGAATTGCCTATGAGCAATTCTTGCTAATTTTCTCTGAAATTTTCTGTCCACTTTCTCATTGATTTTTCGTGATTACCCTCACACACACTGTTCAATGATTCTAGCCTAGATTACATAGAGAAAACGGTTACAAAGATGATGTCATTATGATGACAATCAACCAATAGAATTCAAGCTAGTTCTAGACTAATGAGAAGAGGACACCTGGTCTTCTTGCTCTCCACACACCCTGTTCACATCTCCTATCACTCCTTAGTGTTTTTATCTTGTATCCACTTTGAATTTCACACATGGATTTGATCTTCTTAAACACATTAAGTACACTAGACTTATGCTTCAGAAAATACACCCAACACATTCTAGAGTAATCATCTATGAAAGTAATAAAGTACTTGTTAACTTCAATAGTTTCTGTTTGCATTGGACCACACAGATAAGTGTGAATGAGCTCCAAAGGTGAGGATGCTCTCCATGCTTTGTCTTTATCAAAACTTTCCATGTGCTGCTTTCCTGATATGCAACCCTCACAGACTTCTTGTCTTTCTTCTAGGATAGGGAGTCCTAGAACCATTTTCTAATATTGCAGTTTGTGTAGACTATGGTAATAAAGGTGTCCAAAGCGCCGGTGCCATAATCCTGCACTCTCTTCCACAGTTGCCCTTTATGCGACTGTCTGGATACAATACAGAGATAATGGAAAACACCTGTCTACTAGCATAGTAATTGAAGCTACACACTGCAGCATTTCATCATCCTTATAGATTTAAGCGCTCATATTGCCAAACCTGAGGTAGTATCCATGTTCTATCATTTGTCCAACACTTAGCAAATTAGCATCTAGTACTGGAACCAGCATTACTTCATTAATGACTTTTTCTCCATTCTGAGTGTTGATCACCAAGGAACCCTATCCTGTGGCTTGCACTATGTCTCCAGTTCCCATTTTCACCTTAGCAGTGATGAACTTGTCCACATTTATCAATAGGGACTTGTGTGTGGTCATGTGGTTTCTACAAGCACTGTCCACATACCACACTCCACTTTCCTCAGGAATTGTTGCAAAATTGCAAGCATAGAACATCACTCAATCCTTGTCTTCGTCTTTCTGCTTTGCCATATTCACCACATGCCTCACCATGCAATTCTTTGCAATATGTCCAAGTTTGTTGCACTTAAAACACTTAGGTTCGTTTTTAATCCAAGATTTTCCATAGTAAAGCTTTCCACAAGTTTTATAGGGTTCTTTAGAGTTAGTAGAATTTCCAAAAACAGATTTGGAAAACTCAGTACCTTGGCTGTTCTTGACATTGTTGTAGGACTTCCCTTTCCAGTTCTTATTTCCCCTGTAGTTTTGCTTGCCTTTACCAAAATACTTTTGTGTTTTGTCATGAGATGCTTGATTCACACTCAATACAGATAATGCCTTCTTTGTGTGAGTTTCTAAGTGTATCTCCAGCCTCTGATCATATGCACGTATTGAGGCTAGCAGCGTTTGTACATTGACAGTGTTTAGATCCTTAGTCTCTTGAAGGATTGTTACTATAGGATCATAAAGTTTAGTGAGGCTGATTAGGATTTTCTGCACCATCCTCTTTTCTGTTATTTCTTCACCATAAGATCTCATCTGATCTACAATGGTATACAACCTAGATTTATAGACAGAAAAGGATTCATCATTCCTCATCCTTACATACTCAAAATCTTTCCTTGGGGATTGAAGTTTGACAGCTCTAACTTTCTCATCTCCTCTGTATTCTCTGTGCAACAGATCCTAAGTTGCATTAGCACTCTGCTCATTGGAGATTATTGAGATGATTGAATCGACCACAGATGTTTGGATCATCCCTAGTGCACGAGCATCGCGAACGTAATCAGCTCGAGTTGGAAGCTGTTCGGATAATTACTTGGTTTTAGAATATATATTCGGGATATTATGGTTCTGGGGAAAAATTGATTTTGGGCTTGTGCCCGACTTACGAATGTTTTGGCTTTTGGGGGGTATTTTAAAAGCAAGTTAAATGGTATTTTTGGTAAACTGTTTTCCTAGTGTAGTCATCCTCATGCGATTGGATTGCTATTCCATAGTTGGACTCTGAGGGTTCCTGGATATGAACTCCGAGGGTTCTCGGATACAAACTCGGACGTAGTCGGAGTTAGACTCTGCACATTTAGACGAAGTTGGACTCCATAGGTTATGTGATTGTCTATGCGTAGTACATGGGATTAGCTGGTTGGACTAGCAGGGTTCGAGGTTTGACTATTATTGGTTATTGTCTCTAGATATGTTTTCGAATTACTTATAAAAACGGATTTCAAGGAAATGTGGGAATATATTTTACATGGTTTATGTTGGTCCCACGGTTTTATATATGTAATTATTTTATATGAAATCAAGTTCATGTTTGTCTATCCATGCATGTTTTTATCAACTAGAGGGAAAAGATGATTATTTTGGAAATGTTTCCCAAAAGCTTTTATTTTGGTCCACTCACAGTTTTTTGTGGTTTTGGTATTCTCCAGGCTGATCTTGTGGCGAGGACTAATTTGAGGCTGAGGCTTATTACTTGGGACTGCGCGTTCTCATGAACCAGAGTAAGATTCTGTTTGTTTATTTTATGTCTAGTGCTCTGTATAATCGTAAATTAGTGAACTTGTGTTTATCAGTTGACACGTGGAGTTTACCCCTTGTCTGACACTATTTTCATAATTATTTTTTGACTGAGGGTACTTTTAGGATTCAAAGTTTTTGTGTAAGAATAGAGCAGACCCTTTCACGAGTATCAAGATGATTTAGGGGATTGTAATGATTATCGCGCTAGTGGACTGAGTCCCATTTTCTGTTAGAACAACTTTGGGAAGTCCAAACTGGCAAATAATCTGACTCCATATGAATTGTTGAACGTGGGCTTGAGAAATGTTAGCTAAGGCCTTCACTTCTACCCATTTGGTGAAGTAGTCGGTGGCGACAACATGAGGTTCTTATTTGGGATTGGTGTGCTTAGTAGGGGTCAAAAGATGTTAATCCCCTATTGCATGAGTGGTCAAGGTCTTGTCTGTGCATGGAACTCTTATGGTGGTGCCAACTGATTAGACTTGAATCTTTGGCATTTATTTCATTTCTAGGCATATTATTGTAATGCTTCATGGCGCAAATTTGGCTAGTTAAATCCTGCACTAAGTGTCACTTACGCAAGCAACCTTCTACCAGAATGATTTCCACATTGTCCTTTGTGAATTTTAGCCAAGACCTTCAATTTCTCAGGATGTCTCAAGCATAGCAAGTTTAGCCTCGACAAGCTCTTTCGAAAAAGTTAACCTTTGTCAACATAGTATCGTACAACTTTCATTTGGATTTTACGTGCTTCTAGTTGATCATCAGACAATATGCCATATCCCAAGTCGTTAAAAAAATGGTCTTGCCAACTTGGTGAAGAATGAACTTATCTTACTTCATTTTCCTTGATATTAATGCTACTTCATTAGAGATACTCAATCAGGATTGAGCATTTGAATCGATAATCAAGTGACGATGCTTGATTTCCAATGAATCGGTTTGTGATTTTTTGGCACGCAAAAATGGATGCAAAGTGAAGACCTTGAAGGTCGTAAGCATTTCTTGGACCTTGTTGTTATATTCAAGCATCCTTGCATCTTGTGCATCATATTCACCTATTGACTAATTAGTGATCTGCTGCGGATCATAATGAATAGTGAGTTTCTTGTCACCTAACTCCTTGGCAAGTGCGAGCCCACAAATCAATACTTCATATTCTTCTTCATTGTTAGAAGTTTTGAATCTAAATTGAAATGTTTGTTCTATTATTGAGTCATCACGGGTGATGAGAACAATCCCCATTTTTGCACCCCTCTGGTTTGATGAACCATTAACAAAGAGTTTCCATAGAAGATTGGAAGTTAAGGGTTGCAGTGAAAAGAAATTGACACCATGATATCGTGACAAGGAAGAGCTAGTTGCTCTGGGAGTTTTGTCTAGCCCATTACCATTTTCTCCTTCCATTGATGCTGGTGTGAACTCCACGACAAAATATGCTAAGATATGGCTTTTTACTACAGTTCTACGATGATAGAGTAAATCATACTGACTTAACTCTTTTACCCACTTCATTACTCATGTTGATGCATCAAGTGCATAGAGAAATGAACGAGAAGGACATTCTGTCATGATGATTACCCAATGAGCTTGAAAGTATGGTTTTATCTTTTTTGTGGTGACCAATAATGCTAAGAATAACTTTTCAAACTTTGGGTATTGTGTTTCTGCATTGAGCAGAGATTTGAACTTATAAAATACTAGAAGTTGAATCCCATTCTCTTCTCGGACAAGTGTGGAGCTTACTGCGACATCAAAAACACCTGAGGAACATGTCCACACTATCTTTGGGTTTTTATAGTAGTGGTAGAGTCGTCAAGTAGGTCTTAAGATCTTGAAATGCCTTCTGAAAAATTTCATCCCACATCTCCTAGGACGCTTTCTTCACTGCCTAGAAGAAAGGTCGACATTGATATGTTGCCTTAGACAAAAATCTGTTCAGAGCTACAGCTTGGCCAGTAAGGCTTTGAATTTCCTTAAAAGTCGATGGTGATTTTATTTCAGGGATTGCCTTTATTTTCTTTGGGTTTGCCTCGATTCAATGTTGGGTCATGAGGTAACCTAATAATTTCCCCGTTGATACTCCAAAAGTGCACTTTAGAGGGTTAAGCTTCATCTTGTATTTTTTCAGCAAATTGAAAGCCTCTCGTAGGTTGGTTATATGGTCCTCTTGCTTTTCACCTTTGACCATGATGTCGTCCATATAGACCGCCATGGATTTTCCAATGAAGACCTTGAACATTCGATTGAAAAGTCTTTGATACGTTGCTCCCGTATTTTTGAGGCCAACCGACGTGGCCTTGTAGTAGTATACTCCTCGGTCGTAGACAAAGGACGCATTTTATTTATCTTTCCCGTGCATGGAAATCTGACTATAGCCCAAGTATGCATCTAGAAAGCTAAGAAGCTTATTTCCTACGGTGGAATCCACCAAGAGGTCAATTCTCGATAAGGGATAATTATATTTTGAATATGCGAGATTGAGATCAGTGTAATCGACATAAAGCCTTAAAATGAGGCGACCCTTTTCATCGTGAGGTTTTCTAGGCCCATTTTGCACACATCATCAAGGCTTAAGATATTTTATGTGCTTCCATGATCGACATGGGTTCGATCAATTTGTGCATGCGCAATCTGGATTCACACAACTAAAGTATTATCGTGCGTCCAATCAAGCCCTACCTTGTCTTTCAAAGAGAAACCAACAATGAGTAGTTGGCCATCTCGAGGGATGTTTACATGGGAGACTTGAGAGACAGGTAAAGCATAACGAATCTTCCTTTCTTCTGCTTGGAAGTGGTTCCTAGCAATTATGATTCTGCAATGATTGTGTTGATGCGAATCATTTTTTACAAAGGCTCCTTGAGTCCTTTGTCACTAGGTTGCTCCATGGCCTTCACCTTGATGTAATTAGTGCAATGTCCTTCCTTGATGAAATTCTGTAGACATCGCCCGAAGGATATACATTTTTCGATGTTGTGCCTGAAGCATTCTTGGTAAACACACCATTTCATGTTATCGGTTTTCTCTTGATCGTCTTTGACTAGTTCTGACTTCTTGAACCAAGGATTGTCCTTTATTTCATTGTGAATTTGATGGACTGATATAGAAAATTGCAAATTGTGTTTTCCCATGGCCGAAATATGGGACGCCTGACTCGCCTTGCGTTGTTTGACTTCCCGTAAGTAAATTTTCTAGGGGATTCATCCTTATTTCAAGTTTTGGGGGCCTTCTCTATTTTCCCAGCATGATCCTGTATATTGGTGGCGTTTTTCTCATCCTCCTAAAATGCATGTTGTTCTTCTAGAGAAAGGATCATGGTGAGACTCCAAGGGTTGCTCATGACTATGTTCCCGTAGAGTTGGCTATCTCGGAGTAGCCCCTGCTGGAATTCCATTGTAGAAACAAGGTCGCTGGATTCAACTATCCAAGATTTTTCCTCACAGTATCTCCAAATGAATTGTCAGATGGTCTCCTTTGATCACTTTCTTACAGTGAAGAGATGATCATTTTTTACTTCGATTGTGTGAAGTTGCGAGTATTCCTTCACAAATACTATAGCCAGTTCTTCGAATGAAGTGATGGAACTCCAAGGGAGATGGTTAAACCATTACATTTCTTGGCCTTATAGTGAGGCTTGGAATACTTTTCACATGAGGGCATCACTGTGTGTATAGCGAACCATGACTCCTCGGTAATATTCAACATGCTTCACCGAGTCTGAAGTTCCTTTGAACTGATTAAAGTTCGGAGTTGCGAACCTTTGAGGGAATGATTACTCCTTGATGTCCCTCACAAAAGGTGAGGATGACTAAATTTGGAAACGTAGATCATATTTCTGATCACCATCGCGATAGATGCAAAGGTGTCGATCCAACATCCTACGGATATCATTAGCTTGTAGTGTGCCTCAATGAGGTAGAGAGTCATTACGTGACAATCGTCATTGACCTCCTTGAATTTCAATTTTGGATTTTTGGGAATGTGTTGTTGAATATGCACTATGCCTTTCCTCGTTGTGATGGTCAGTACATGTTGGAGTATTTTGAGAAGCTATGTGTTGCCTCATGCTCCCATGCAAACGTCCAACTCGCGATGATGTCCCTACTCGGTCTCCAAGTCGCTCCTGCACTGATCGCCTTGCACATTGTTGGTTCTTTATTTTGCGAGTGTGACTTTCCTCTTTAGAGTCACTTAGCGAAGTGTCATGAGACATCATTCGGCATCAGGCTGTTTCTTTTCCCAGGCACTTGAGTTGTTTGTTCTGAAAAGAGCCATTATAGAAGATTTGACTGCATTTGGACTCGATTTCTCAACCTTTCAACTTGTTGTGTCAATTTTCCTTGTAGGAGTGGGCATCGAGGTGTTTTCATTTGATGCGTGTCACATCGAGACCCATGTCTTGTGTCGAGGAGTTGATGGTAGGCATCAAGTCCTTCTTGTGCTTGATTTTTCCCTAGTACTTCATGGAGTCCATCTAGGAATTCTCGTAGATCCTTGTTTGTATGAGGCTAATTATACCTTGATGCCTCTCCCAATAATAACCCGTCAATTTGTTAAAAGATTTTAGTTCCTTCTCCTAGTGCATGCGTTGGAGTTGTTGGGACATGGAAAGTTCCTAAATTAAAAGTTGGAATCGGCCTCTTTGTCCCCATAGGTGCATGATAGTCACACAGATGGTATGGCTTTGGTGTTCTCTTGGAGTCACAGTGTGTGCACTGTTCCTAGTCCGAGCTGCAGAAGCTGAAACACCATCTTCAGATAATCGAACGGAATGATGTGTCATAACTATACCGAATGCGAGAACTGAACGAAAAGTTTTTGATGAACGATAATCAAAGTTCAAGAACTTCGAACAGTGTCGATCAATGACGAATGAAGTATAATGAATAATGAACAAAGTAGATGAACTTTGAACAATGTTGATGGACTGACACGACCCACCCCCAATCCCCCAGGATTAAGGGCTAAGTCATGCTCTCGTCTAACTCACGTACGACATGAAGGCTAAACACCTGTTCAACCCCCGTGGAACACACAAGCTAGACAAGGGATACCCAGGTTAACGTACCAAAAACCAACTTGAGTTAACCAGAGTTCGCAGCCTTATTGTGGATCGCGTGTGTGATGTCTCCGTCTTACTTATAACAGCCCGCACCGAATCAACCTGGAGGGTATAAAAAACATAAAAGACTGTGAGTGGACAAAAATAAAGTTTAGAAAACAGTTTATAAGAAAGAAATTTATACCCTCCATTTAAAACCCATTGCATGCATATAAAACCCATTTCATATTCAAGCTAATGTAACCATTTATGAAACCAAAAGCGAGAAATCATTTCTTTTTCTCAAATCCCGAGCCTCAGCCCAAATCATCTGAAAACCATTTGAAAAGCTTTATTATTGAAAACCATCAAGTTATCACAGAAATCCAAACATATTTGAAAACACTTTTGAAACCCATTTCAATCAATCGAACTTGCTGGATCTATCCGAGTCTTTAAAATCAATATCAATCCGAGTCTTTAAACTCAATCCAGACCTCAATATAATCCGAGTTTTTAAACTCCCGAGTCTTTAAACTCAATAGGCCTACGAGGGAAATCACAATATCCGACTCTTTAAACTCCCTAGTCTTTATGCTCAATCCGGGTCTTTAAACCCAATCACATATCCGGGTCCGGCCCCGTCACATATCATATCCGGGTCTTTAAACCCAATCCCAGATCCAGCAAATCCAATCCAAAACCATTTTATCAAATCCAAATCCATAAATCCATTTCCAAATCTGAATCCGAAATCATCATTCCGAATCCAAATCCAAAAATCACGTTTATCGAAATCACTTTTCCAAATCCATTTATAAACCATTGAAATCAAATCATAATTCAAAGCCCAAAATCATAGTATCGAAACCATTATCAAATCACAGCATAAATCCATATCTCGTAAAACGTGCAATTACGTAAATATCTCGAAATACGTGTAAAAGTCGTAAATCACAGATATCATAATCATAATTATATAAATCACATGCAGAAAACATAAAAAACATTTATGCATGCATCATAATTTAGAAAGCAAAGTCCACTCGCAGACCATTCGCATCGCCGCCTCGATATACGTGCAATTACGTCGTTCCCGGCTAATCCCCTATCACCGGCTTTCCCGAACCTGTCCAAATCCCATAATAAGGTCACTAACTACTTTACAAAGTTTATACTAAAGCCCCGTAATTTTCCCGAATTTTTACCTATTTTTGACCTAGCCTTTAAACCTTTTGACATCCCGAAACATATCGAGACGATGTTCGATCGACTCGAAACCAGCCCCAAAATGTTCGTTACATCGATTAGAGTGAAAACCATGTTGAACACATACCCAGAAAATGGGCCACGCGCCCACATGCACTGCCAAAGTGGCTGCGCGTAGGCCTCACGTGCCTTACTATTCATCTCCTTCAACCTCTCGCTGGACCGATTCAGACCAGTTTGAACAGGCCCGGTCCAACCGAACCGACGAGGGCGATTCAACGGTCTACTTCATCCAATTCGACTCTGTTTCCACCCATTTTAAGTCCTATAGCTTCCTTACATGGTTTACTATCGATCTATAAACTTAAAACATGAAATTAGGGCCAGAAGCATACCTCCCCGAATCGTGATCAAAACCTCAAAGTTCGTCCATTGTGTGACCACGATCCCGGCCACCTACAACCGTGGTTCTGATTCCAATCGACCCCTAGGACTTCCATAAACGTCATCCAAACAACCAATTTAATTATTATCCACAGAATCGCAAGTTACCATTTCAAATCGAAACAGGGCTCTGTTCACGGGCCGTCACTTACCGCCGCCGTCGTGCCTCGCCGTGGCCACCATCCTGGCCAGCTGATACTTCTTGTTCATTTCCTTTTAGCCCCTAGCACCATCGAGTACAGTTTAAAGGTGATCATACAACTTGGATTTCACGGGTTTGCAGAAGTTCCACCAGTTAGGGCTGTTTTCTGGGTTCCTCTACTCATCTCAACCTCACCATTTCTCTTCTATACTCCCTTCTCGAATTTTAGGTGCAGGTTATGGTGTTGTGTATGGGTTGGGTTCACGATATCACTCCTACACACTCAACTACTATGTTTCCCTCTGTTTAAACCAAAACCGTGCACAAATTATCCCCTTTTGTTTTTAAAACCATTCTAAGCTGAAATAGGTTCCACAATCCTCTAGAGATGGGACAAGTGTCCCAATCTCATTAAACAACCATCCCAAGGTATCCAAGTGTCCCAATTTCACTGGGCACAGATCCCTAGGCCATCAAATGACCAAAATGCCCTTGGAGCACAAATTACCATTTTGCCCCTCGTACGTTTAGACCAAAACTCGAACCAGCCGACGTCCGATGATAGTGTGCCGCCTGTCGTTGTACTTAGGGAATTGAGACCTACCTAACGGTCCGCGACTTACGTGAAAAGTCCATGTCGTAAGAAAAGTCAACAGTTTGTCCCTTTTCAACCAAATTACCAAAATACTCCCGAACTTCCGAACATCATAACTTCTTCCTCGAATGTGGGAATCAGACGTGCCACCAGTCTACGCACTCGTGACATCCCGAACTACGTCACATTCATCGGTCAAATTTCGTTTGACCGCCCAAAATAAAAGTCAACGTTTCATCCAATTCCAAGGGTAAAATCGTCATTTCGCACTGTCCGTCCGAAATCACTTATCTAATCACCGATTAACTTCATTAATCTGTCATTAATCACTAATCTAATCCAGATTTCCGGGATGGGTCGTTACATGGACGATGAGCGAACTCAAGAACCCTTCTTGAATATTTCTCAATTCGACTCTCAATGAAAGCATAAATTGTTGAACTAGAAATCATACTCAACTAGAAAAGTCTTCACAATCCCTACAAACAGCAAACAAAAAACAATGGAAGCTAAGGTTGAATTCTTGGAGGGTTGTTCAATCAAGAACGCGTTCTTGAATGCTTAAGTTAGCTTTGTGAGAGAGATATGAAATACTTCGAAGCGAAAAAAAAAATTACCTTGAGAATGAAATGAACTTCACTATTTATAGGGAAGCCTTAGAGTCACGAAGCGTTCTGATTGATCAGTTGGTTTTGTAATAAATAAATAATATATTTTTAATAAAAGTAATATTTAATAATAATAATAATAATAATAATAATAATAATAATAATGTTCCATTATTAAGAATAATGACAATTAATTCTCAGGAGGAATATTAATTTTATTGAGGTTTTAATTCAATTAAATAATATATTAAGCTGGTAAATATATTATTTAATATAGAAATATCTCTGAGCCGTTATTTTCATTACTATGAGCAATTTGGACATTTTGAGAATTATGAGCCACATGGTAACCCCACAAATTTCAGGTGATTTTGAATTCTACAAAATTATATAATATTTCATAGATATTATATAAAATTTTTATATTAATATCTATAAGAAAATAATTTACAAAAAAAAAATAAATTCTTATCTTTCCCCATTAAAGCGACAATAAAACAACTTTAAGCAAAATATATAAACAATGTCATTTGAATGGCTAAATTTTTTCGTAACTCTTTACCCCTGCCTATATAAGCAAAATATGCTCTTATGCATCCTTAATTGGTCACCACTTGATGATGATAATTTTTTTCCCTAGTCTACATTTGCGTGGCTGAGCCTGATAGAGCGACGTTTGACACAAAAAAAAAAAAGCCTGATAGAGCAACTTTGGGGCACTAATCCACAAGCTATAGCTAATTATAGCTAGTCCTTAGCCGGGCATTGAGTATGAGCTTATTATTAGGGCTGGGCACATGGTACCAAACTACCGAAATCGTACCGTTTCAGATCAAACCATACCGAAAAAAAACCGAATAGTAAAACCGTTGTATGATTGGTACGGTACCGAAACCGTACCGATATAATTCGGTACGGTTTCGGTATCGATATTTTAAAAAACCGTCCCGTACCGATACCGTACCGAATTAGAATATTTTTTTTTAATAATTAAATTTATTTCTTATTGGTTTATTAAGCCTTCTTCAAGAGTTGATATGACCATACATGTCTTAATTTAGCTTCTAAGAGTTGATATCTTCAACTTAGTGCAACTTTTTCAATACATATTTGAAAACTTAAGTCCTTCATAAATGTAGTTTTGCTTTTTCTTTAGTCTTTTCCTTGCTTTATAATCACAAACAAAATTTTGGCTCAAAACCGAAACCATACCGAAACCGTACCGAACTTAATTGGTACGGTACGATCTGGTTTCACTTTCAAAATATTGAATACCGAACCGTACCGTACCTATTAAAATTAAATGGTATGGTTTTGGTATCGATCAATTTTGTACCATACCGAACCGTGCCCACCCCTACTTATTATAGTCTTATATGGACCATATAAGCTGGCTGTCATTCAAACTGAAAATAATAAATAAAGGAATATTTAAGAGCGTATATGAACAAGAGTATTCCATCTCTTGGCCACCAAGGACCATGAAATTCTATTCCTTACCTTTTTACCATAACTACCAATTCATCAAAACTAACCCTAAATTTTCTAAAATTATTAACATCCATTTAATTTTGATTTAACAATAATCAATAATTTTTTTTCATATAAAGATTGAATTTGCAAATGCAAACAAATAATTAATAAACACATAATAATAATAATAATAATAATAATAATAATAATAATAATAATAATAATAATAATAATAATAATAATAATAATAATAATAATAATAATAATAATAATAATAATAATAATAATGTTGTTATCTGCATGGGGTTTTGGCTTGAAACATGCACTCATCATGTGATGCGCAGTATCATCTCTCTCTCTCTCTCAGCCACACTCCCTCCTTTTGCTGACTCCCCTTCATATAAACAGCTTATAGTTAATCAGATTTTATATCAATCTCATTATAAATAAATATTAGGAAAAACTATATAAAAGACCTCAAATTATAAGACCCACTATATTCATATCTGAATAATCAAAATTTTCAAATAACTACTCAAACTATATCTCTATCCACATTTAACTACATTCGTCAAATTTTCTATCCATTTGATCGTCAAAATGGCACGAGTAAAAAATTTTACCTAGTCAGCGACTAGCATGACAAAAAATATTGAGGCATTTTTGGAATTATGAAAAAACCAATTAAAACCACCGAGAAACTCTAAGTCCCAAATCCAATTCATAGCCCCCTATGTCAACGTTGATCTTCATCTTCATCTTCACCTTGAATTCCCTATTTTCTTCTCAAATTTCAGCCTTTGCATTCTGAAACTCTTTCCCTCTTCGCCCTTCTCCCTTTCTGGATCTCTCTCTCTCTTCGTCTCTCTCCCCTCTACGACACAACATTGAATAACACATTCGCTGTAATTTCCCTTTCTTCCTCGCTGAGATGTTTGGCCATCGACAACCTATTACTTCATCTTCGACCATCGACAACCTATTACTTCATCTTCGACCATCGACCGTATTACGAAACCATAACATTGGGGTCTCAATTTCTACTGTTGATACAAGAAATGGATCAACTTAGTCTTGCCTCGCTGATCTCCTTTGTTACTCCTCTTAGGATATTGTGACCTGCACAGGAAGAGTGTGAATACAAAGGGACACCGGTCTGGTCCCGGCCTAACAATCTTCGATGCTTAAGTCAGTTTTAAGTGAGAGTGTTAATGTAGCAATTTAGGCAGGGTGAGGGCAAGATTTTCCTTACCTTTTGGAGGGGGATGCCCTTATATTTATAGTAGCATTGAATGTGTTTGTTGGTGTTTGTTAATGTGGGATAAATGTTGATATCCTTAGGAGCTTCCAGGTGTCTTGTGGTGGTCCTGGGTAGCATTTATGACTTGTCAGTGGGCCCGTCCGACCAAATCTATTCTTCTTAGGTCGTCCTGGGCTTGTTGGCATGACCTGAGGCTTTCTTGGGGGCCAGCCGACCAGATATGGGGCAGATTAGTTTGGACCTTAATCAGGCAGACCAGTTTGGGTATGAATAGAAGTCCCCCAAGTCGTTGACTGAGGTGGATTGCCTCAGTTGAGGGCTTGTATTGTGATTTTCGGCCTGTCCTGGTGTACATTATGCCAGTCCCCAGTTCCCCATGCCCTTAAAGGAGGGGAAAAGCCGAAGGCGAGTAGAGTTAAATATGGTTTTGGACGGATCATAAGTAGGTGGCTGAGCTGCTTGGGAGATGTCCTTAGGCCAATCATGTGATGCTTGGATGTCAGGGTGAGCGATAATCACCTCGATTGATCAGTTGGCGCGGACTCTCGCACGAACAAGTGGCCGATCAGCCTGGGAGGTGTCCTCAAGCCGAACACATATGACTCGGATGCCAAGGTGAGTGGCCGTCAGCATGGTCCGTCAGCTTACACGGACCCTTGTACGATGAGGTGGCCGATCGGCCTAGGAGGTATCCTGAGGCCGATCACATGCCACTTGGATGCCAAGGTGAGTGGTCGTCATCTTGATTGGCTAGCTTGCGCGGACCCTCACACGATGAGGTGGCCAATCGACCTAGGAAGTGTCCGTAGGCCGATCACATGCCACTTGGATGCTAAGGTGAGTGGATGTCACCTTGGTCGGCTAGCTTGCGCTGACCCTTGCACGATAAAGTGGTCAATCGGCCTAAAAGGTGTCCTTAGGCCGATCAAATGCCACTTGGATGCCAAGGTCAGTGGATGTTACCTTAGTCGGCTAGCTTGCGCGGACCCTCGCAAGATAAGGTGGCCGATCGGCCTAAGAGGTGTCCTTAGGCCGATCACATGCCACTTGGATGCCAAGGTGAGTGGATGTCACCTTGGTCGGCCAGCTTGCGCGGACCCTCGCACGATGAGGTGGCTGATCAGCCTAGAAGGTGTCCTTAGGCCGATAACATGTCACTTGGATGCCAAGGTGAGTGGATGTCACCTTGGTAGGCCAGCTTGCGTGGACCCTCGAGCGATGAGGTGGCCGCTCGGCCTAGGAGGTGTCCTTAGGCCGTTCACATGCCACTTGGATGTCACTGGAAACATAGTGTGCTTTGAATGCTTGTAGTTATCGAGGTGACTCTTCCACTGATCGAGAGTAGGAGTGACGTTTGGACTGGCCGACCATGGTTATAACGGCTAGTTTTTTAACCATGGTTTAACGTTTTATGGTATAAATAGATTGGAGAAAAGTTCACTTTTCACTTTGCACCTAAGTGAATTTGGATTGCTTTTGAGGAGAAAATACTAGGCGATTTCGGGTGAAGTAAGGCGATTTCCGGTGAAGTAAGGCGATTTCCAATCAGATCATACGGCGGTGGCAACGGTTAACTTCGGAGAAAAAACAAGGTATGTTGGTTTTGAACTGGTAATTTTGGATTCAAATGATTATTTTGGCAAGAACATGGGATGAACACGTATGCATGTTTGTCCCTTGACCTCTTGATTGTCTGGGTTGGATAGGAAAGTGAGTCACGTTATTTCCTTTCTTAGGACCTTTTTTATTTTCATATTTGTAGATGTCGTCTGAAGATTCTCAAGGCATGGACAATCGGTCTGGGAATGCCTTCAAGGATGATTCAACGGCCTCGACTGCTTCAGACACTAGGTTGAGAACAAGTGGGTTGGCTTCCACTTCAGGAACATCTCGGCCAGAGGTGGATCTGAGGTCGCAGGCCGAGGAAGAGATGGATCTGGAGGAGAAGTTTGAGAGAGCTTTTGCCCAGATGCCAGAGGAGGCTGTCTCGGCCATTGGTGAGGCCGAGCGGATAATTGTCGTTGTGGACTTATTTGATCAGATCGGGTTCTTTGAAGGCATACCGATTGTGTCTGGTCAAGGTAGAGGAAAAGAAATAGTGGGCACGGGTGATTAAGACGCGACATCCAGGCCGATGGTGATTGAAATTGATGTGAATGAAGCCATGAAGCAAGTGACGGTTGCAACATCTGTCTACCATATTGATCTTCAATGGAGTACGATAAAATGGGACGACATACAAGCATACCGATAGGCGTTTCACGTGCCCAATTGGGTTGTGATGAGGCTTGTTGGTGAGAAGGATATGCCAAGTGACCCCCCTAAGCCATGGACAACCTTTCATCCAGACGTATTCACCTATGGGGCCGGGTTGCCCCTTCACCCTTGGGTTCAGAAGATGGTGGCCAACAGGGAAGTGGCCATCGGCCAAGTCAATCCGAACACCTGGATTGCATTGACTGGAGTGTATACGGCATTTAGGATAGCCGGGAAAGGGAAGCCGACCTGGGGACACATTAACTGCCCTTATCAGTTCCGGAGAGATAGGACGGGCTGGGTCTATGTTGAGGCAATGGATAGGAAGGCTAGGGGCCCTTCATATGGGATATTCCGACTTCACAAAAAGCCTAGAAACATAGGTTTGTCCTGATTGACAAGACCCACACCCAATCCCCCGGGATTAAGGGCTAAGTCCTGCTCCCGTCTAACTTACGCATGACACGAAGGTTAAACTGATTCTCGATCCGACCGTCCAAAAGTTTTCGGACTTCCCAAAGTGCACCGAAAACTACTGTGGATCGCAGGTGTGATGTCTCCGTCTCTCTCTAGACCAACAGCCCGCACCGCAATAACCTGGAGGGTATCGAAAACACGAAGAGATTGTGAGTGGACAAAAATAAAGTATAAGTTTAAAAACAGTTCATAAAACAAGTACATTTAAACCCTCAATGTAAAAAATAATGCATGCATATCAAATCCATGTCATAAAACCATTTAGTATTCATTAAAACATTCAGTACTCAGGTTATGCAAACCATGTATGAAAAATAGAACACATTTTTTTTTCCTTTTCTCAAATCCCGGGCCCCAGCCCAAAACTATCAAAAATCATATCATCCGGGCATAGCCAAAAACATCGGAAACCTTTATCGAAAACCGTCATCATCAAATCTCAGTGAAAACCAAAACACATTTGAAACCATATTTCCATCCATCGAACTTGCTGGATCTATCTGAGTCTTTAAAATCTCGAGTCTTTAAACTCAATCCAGGCCTCAATATAATCCGAGTCTTTAAACTCAACAGGCTTACGGGGGAAAATCATAATATCCGAGTCTTTAAACTTCCTAGTCTTTAAACTCAATCCGGGTCTTTAAACCCAATCCGGGCCCACCCCCGTCATAACATATCCGGGTATTTAAACCCAATAACAAGATCCAGAGAATCCATTTTCCATTTCTGAATCCGAATCCGCAATATCATCAGGATCCCGAATCCAAACCGAGAACTCATATCCATATCCATTTCCAAATCCGAGTATGGAACCATCATTCCGTAAGCTAGTATCCGGAATAACCATTCTGAACCCAAATCCGGAAATCCACTTTCAAGTTTCCAAACCGAATCCAAAATCTTCATTTTGAAATCCGATTCAAAAACTCGAAATCACGTTCTTTAAAATAATTTTCTGAATTGGGCTTCAAGCCCGAGTTTACTTTCCAAAATCCATTTGAAACCATTGGAATCTAATCATATTTCAAATTCCGAAATCAAATCCTTAAAACCAAGTTCAAGTCACAACATTCATCATATTCTCGTAAAACGTATAATTTCGTAAATACCTCGAAAAACGTGCAAAATCGTAAACCATCAAGATCATAAATCAAATCATAGAATCACGTATAGAAAACATATAAAAACATATATGCAAGCATCATAAGTTAGAAAGCAAAGTCCACTCACAGACCATTTGCGTCGTCGCCTCGATAAGCGTGCAATTACGCTTCCCGGGCTAATCCACTATCGCCGGCTTTCCGAAACCTGTTCAAATCCGATAATAAGGTCACTAACTACTTCAAAATGAACATATTTAAGCCCCGTAATTTTTCCGAATTTTTAACTATTTTTAATCAAGCCCAAAAACCTTCGGACCTCCCGAAACATATCGATACAATGTTCGATCAACTCGAAACCAATCCCAAAATGTTCGTTACATCAAATACTTTAAAAGTCGTGTTGGAACCTTCCTCAAAAAGCATGCTATGCGCCCACACGCGCCACCTGAAGTGACTGTGCGTGGGCTTCACGCGTCTGCTACAGTGTCACCTTCAACCTCTGGTGAACCCGGTTCACCTGGTTCGAACCGGTTCGATCTAGGCTAGACCGGCGTTCACAGTTTTCATTCAATTTTCAGCCATTTTTAATCCCAATTAATCCATTAGGTTCGTCCATGTCTTCCCTATATAGTTACACAAGCAAAACAAGGACTTGGGGTCTGTTTGTTACCTACCAAATCGTGAAACACAAACGAACTTCTCCCTTCTCTGTTCTTGCTTCTCTGGCCACCATTGGCTATGGTTTCACGTCCTAGGAACTCACCTGAACTTCCAAATCAACACTCAATTAAGCAAATCGATCGAAAATCATTAATTAACGACTTACCATTTTTGAATTGAAAGTTACCTCTCACGGCTTTTACGTCCGCCGACCACGGCAGGCTTCGTAACCAAGCTCAGTCGACTCACAAGACCTCTAGCAACACATCTTAGTGACTGAATTGGGAAAAACTCAACAAAAACATGGTTTGCCCAATTAAAGGAAAAACAGGGGATTTACGGTTTGTTCCTCCATTCGCCGCCGTGGCCTCACTGTGGCCACCAGTCACCTCAACACACCCTATCCTCCATCTTTCCTTCACACTCCCTCCTCATCCGACCAAGTTTTGAGAGGTTAAGGTTCAAAGCTCATCCAAGCCTCTGTTTTCTCTCATGGTCCCCGTGTAGCCAAAATTTCTCAAAATGGTTTAAACCGATCAAGGCGGTTAGGGAGAGTTCTACAGCCCTCTAGAGCTGGGACAAGTGTCCCTATCTGATGGGGCAACTATCCCAAGGCAACCACATGGCCAAATGTGACTGGGTACAAATCCCAAAGCACCTCAATAACCAAAATGCCCCTAGATGGCAAATTACCATTTTTCCCTTCGTAATCTCTGACCTGTAACTCTATTTCCCGAACTCCAAATGGCACATGCCGCATGTCGTTGGAATCAGGGACTCGAGAGCTACCTAACGGTCCTCTGTTTATGTGAAAACCACGTGTTGCACGAAAAGTCAACCTTTTGCCCATATTCAACCAAATTACCAAAATACCCTTCAGCTTCCGAACGTCATAAATTTGTCCTCGGATGTAGGAATTGGACGTGCCACCTGTCTATGAACTCGTGACGTCCCGAACTACGTCACGGTCATCTGTCAAATTCCTTTTGACCCTCCAAACAAAAAGTCAACTGTTGGCCCAATTCCAAGGGTAAAATCGTCTTTCGGTACCCTCCTTCCGAAAATGTCTTACTAATAACTGATTAGCTTCACTAATCCATCATTAACAACTAATCTAATCTCAATTTCTGGGACGGGCTGTTACAATCTACCCCCCTTAAAGAATTTCGTCCTCGAAATTCCGAATCTCCTACTTTCGAAACCAACTGGGGGAATCCAACTGATCTCATACCTGGGTCTCTTACCCAGTGTCCATCATCTGTCAATCTAAAATAGCCAGAGAGTTCCCAAGCTGCCATCCCAACTCGGCCAAATGAACCATTCGTCACGGTTCAATCCGTCTAGCGAATCCTCCCTTCCTTACCAGGGCAACACATTTCTAATTCGTCTCCAAGCTACCACTAATGTCTCGCCAGCTGATGCTCACGACTCAACTAACTCGAGGTACGCCATATTACGACTACTACTTCCAATATTTCTGACTCTTCCTCGAAACTAGTGTACCTCGTACCAACGTCTCAGTTTATCAGGCGAAATTGCCGTCAACATGCACAAATCCCACCTAGCAAACCAATTCAAATCGACATATTTCGATCTCGGTACTCATATGGAGCCAGAGTCATACCACGATCCATACTACTTCTGTCAGTAATCCGCGCCGACCTCACCGAAGTCACAACGTACTCCACTTGACCCTAATTCAATCAATCGCCTCACTCGTGGTTCCACTACCCACCAATATAGTCAATCCGTGGGCACACCAACCATGTTCCTTACGACCTGTCTGGAACTGGACCTTATCACAGATCTGGTTAACCGTGTTTACAATATTAGGGTCCCACCAGTCACTCATGTCTCTGAGTCTCCAGCTCGAGTCAGTAACCATTAATAGATCACTCCGGATTACTAGATTTATTTCACATGTTCTGTCAAAACCATGATATCGAAACTACGCCGATCACCAACACCTCTACCAGAACATCACGATGCATGTCTAAGACCTCAGAATGGTTCCAATCACTGAATAACCAGTACGCACACATTCCAAGGACATGCACCACTTACCACCAACCGGAATCATGGTGCATACCACCACACACGCGCAAGGACAACCCTGTGAACTTTAATAAACAAAGATATTGTAAAATACCTCAACCACAGCTCATGAAGTATATCCTTACGTACTTCCAACGTCATTCTATGGTACGTCCACTAATCCACCACATCGGCATCAGTTATGATTTCTGACATCCAAACTCCAACCAAACAGTACCCTAGTGTACCCGTCACCCTCACAGTGTAGCTCCAGGGTACACAAAATCTCCTCGTGAACCTATTGAATACCACCGGAGGACCAGCCAATCATATTTCACCTTGCAGTCTGTCGGTCCTATCCGACCTCTAGGCTGAATTATACCCTTTTCCGGGGAAATCCAACTCAAGTCTCGCCCGCGTCTTCTGGTCTCCTAGGTCCCCCGACGAATATGAAAGCCAAACATATTCCATTATGTCTACAAGGCAGACCCAGCACTAGATCCAAAACCAAAATCCTTATGTATGCGAGACTGACCACACGCGTTCTGTACAACTCCAAAATGGTCAAGATCTTCAGCCACATCCAAGACTACAAGACATGGTAATTTCCTCATCTGCATGTCCAACATATCCAACCTCTGTCTTGTCATCTTAGCCGCCTAATCCACCATACTTCAATCCTGAGTCAGAAGCTCTTTAGTCCCGATCCACTCACTCCGAAGTGAAATCCCACTTCATCCATACAACTCTTATTGTCAAACCATCACATCGATCTAATAGTACCACACGTCTTACTTGTGGGTTCTCTTCAAGAACCTCATATTGATCACTCATTCCTTCCATCGTCCTACAACAGAACTCACAATGGTCCTCAACTATGTTATCACAATTACCATGAGCCATCTTAACACCAATTCCAATCGCCACACAAACCACACCAGGTGTCATTAAGTATTCTTCCTACTTCTGAATACATCCACAAGTGGCCACGATCAAAAGGGGTCACAAATCCTAACATCCAAACAGTGAGTCTCCCGACTCAACTCTAGAGTATCTACCACACAACCTGTTCACCACTTCGAAACCAAACACAATATCACATCGTCTCATGCTCAACATCTCTGATTTCGAGAGTCCAACCATGATTCTCCATCCTCAACTATACCACCTCCGGACTACCTGTCCAAACGTCATCTCGTTTACTATACTGAGGTAGTCCACAACTCCTATGGATCTAACCCATGTATCCATAATCAAATCCACTCACCGACCACTCGCCTGTCGGTTATCCCCGTTTATGCACAACCAAATGGGTATCAATCATCACTCATTTTGATGATCGCATTGCAACCTTTCCGAGGTTTAACTCCAGGCACCTGCTAGAACACAAGTCACCAACTCTCGAAATCCTCAATCATTTACCTCAGACTCCCCAAGTACCACCCTCGAAGTTGCCACTCACCAAGTGCCAACCTCGGCGCAGGCCAACATATGCCAACACATCAGGGGGAGTCTACTAAAAATGACCTCACAAGCGGCCAACCCCAATCGTACAAACCTAGCCAGATCTAACACGAGGCATAGATCCATCGCGCTTCCACTGCGCTACTCTGATCAGACTCACGGTATCCTGACCGTTCGTCCCAACCATGACCTACCAATGGTCATTACCTATACCCCTTCGATCTGATTCTTGCTAGACACCAGAATCTCACCATCGGCTACGACCTCAATGCTCACTGTGCCCCTCATAATCGACAACCTTAAGCAACCAAATTCTCAACCACACCACCATCTCACTGGACTCGTCCAGAGTCATCTACTAAGCAACCACTCTCTTGACTGTACCTAGCAGCGCCATCTCCCATCCGGCCGTATATCGGCCCAACCATAACAACTTCCTAACCACAACCCTCAACTCACAAGTTCCAAGTTAAACACTTGCTCTGGGGGTTTCTCATAAAGGTACTTACAATTCCGACTAGTCCTCCCAAACCAGTCAGCCCAACGGGGTTCCTCAAATCATCCTCGTCCTACGGGTTATCCGAACCCGCAACAGTTACTAGTTCACTACAACCTTACCACTCGGGTCGTCACACCCGACTAATACCATCTCGTATCGCCAACAGCAACCAATATCCAAAACTAGAGGAATTTCGTTAACCGCACAAAGTAGTTTCCTATACCCCATCAATCGAGGCACAAATCCAATCACCACCAAAAGGGCCAAAGGGTTACCAACCAACACTACCGCCATCCAGGCGCCAAGCCAGCCTAACAGGCCACCATCAACCGGCCTCCTCGGCCCACGTATACACTAGCTCAACAGGCTACTCTCGGGCCCCATAGGCCGACCTGCCTACTCTATCGTAGCTCACCAGCTACCATCCAGGTTAATCACGCTGGCATATCTCCGACACACAATCCAACCACCGAGCATCTCTAGTGCTAAACACTTAACTATTCCGGCCCTAAGCCGACAAACACCAAAACCTACACCGCGTATCGAGCGACTATCACCTTGGCACGAATAACTACCGCTAACTAATCCCAAACGAACGTACTATCACTATTTACGTCCAGGTTGCTGACGGGCTGTTTCGCGTTGAGACATCACATCCATAGTAGCATCACAACACCCATGTCGACATACTAACGACTCTAGGAACTCAACCTCGTGCAGAGCGCCAAAAACCTGCTCTGATACCAAGTTGACAAGACCTACCCCTAATTCCCCGGGATTAAGGGCTAAGTCCTGCTCCCGTCTAACTTACGCATGACACGAAGGCTAAACTGACGTCCAGCCTCCATGTGACACGTAAGTCGGACAAGGGATTCTCGATCCGACCGTTCAAAAGTTTTCGGACTTCCCAGAGTGCACGGAAAACTACTGTGGATCGTAGGTGTGATGTCTCCGTCTCTCTCTCTCAACCAACAGCCCTCACCGCAATAACCTGGAGGGAATCGAAAACACGAAGAGATTGTGAGTGGACAAAAATAAAGTATAAGTTTAAAAACAGTTCATAAAACAAGTACATTTAAACCCTCCATGTAAAAACTAATGCATGCATATCAAATCCATGTCATAAAACCATTTAGTATTCATTAAAACATTCAGTACTCAGGTTATGCAAACCATGTAAAAAAAACTGAACACATTTTTTTTCTTCCTTTTCTCAAATCCCGGGCCCCAGCCCAAAACCATAAAAAATCATATCATTCGGGCATAGCCCAAAACATTGGAAACCTTTATCGAAAACCGTCATTATCAAATCTCAGTGAAAACCAAAACACATTTGAAACCATATTTCCATCCATCGAACTTGCTGGATCTATCCAATCTTTAAACTCTCGAGTCTTTAAACTCAATCCATGCCTCAATATAATCCGAGTTTTTAAACTCCCGAGTTTTTAAACTCAACAGGCCTACGAGGGAAAATCATAATATCCGAGTCTTTAAACTCAATCCGGGTCTTTAAACCCAATCCGGGATCGCCCCCATCATAACATATCCGGGTCCTTAAACCCAATAACCAGATCCATCAAATCTATTTTCCATTTGCGAATCCGAATATGACAGGACCCACCCCGATTATCACCTCGATAACCGGGACGAACCCTGCTCCCATCTGACAATTACACTCAAAAAACCAAAATAACCTCAAAACAACCACAAGCATACATTGTCAGACCAGGGAGAAGTTATAATACAACTAGTCAACAATAATACAGAGCATAGTGACAGTACAGGAAAGAACAAAACTCCTACTGTGAGCTGACAAAAACACGCAACGGAAAACTCTATGCCTCTGCCTCTGCCTTGACGTTAACCCTGACGCTTGCACCACGACCTGGAGGGTAATTAAAACCATAAAAGTATGAGTGGACTAAAAAAAATTAAGAGTTTCAAAAATAAATTTTTTATAAACGAACCAGGATTTTTCCCTCCGTTTGAAAAACATGCATGCATAACTAAGTATCAGAAAGCAACGATATAAACAGTATGATAAACATTATGAAAACATCATCATAAAAACATGAAATACCAAATATCATCATCCAATCGAACCTGTTGGATCTATCCGAGTCTTTAAACTCAATCCAGGCCTCAATATAATTCGAGTCTTTAAACTCCCGAGTCTTTAAAATGAACAGGCCTACAGGGGAAAGTCATAGTATCTGAATCTTTAAACTCCCGAGTCTTTAAACTCAATCCGGGTTTTTAAACCCAATCTGGGCCCGCCCCCGTCATATCATAATCCGGGTCTTTAAACCCAATAACCAGATCCAGCAAATCCAATCCAAAACCGTTTTTAAATCATTTCTAAATCCATGCCCAAACCCAAATTCGAAATCACCATTCGGAAGCCATGCCGGCGTTCAGAACCGTCATTCCGAATCCAAATCCGGAAATCCCTTTTCAAGCTTTAAAACCAAATCTCGATTTCCGAAATCTGATTCTAAAATCGAAAACCTTGATTATCGAATCATGTTTCAAACTCATTTATAGTCATTGAAAATCAGTTATATATTTAAATCCCAAAATCATAGCATCAGAATCATAATCAAATTATATCTCGTAAAACGTGCCGAAATATGTATAAATCTTAGATACGCCTTGAAAAATGTGCAATTATGTAAAACAGATATATAATAATCAATGGCATGAAATCATATTTAAAACCATAACACAAGTAGATAAAAACAGTTATGCATGCTTGGTTAGAAAAGAAAAGTCCACTCACTAGGTCCGAACGCATCAATCGCGCTCCGTATGCTCCTCAACTGTCTCAGGAGTACCCCGACCTGTCAAATACCACAATACCGAGTCAAATACCACAATACCGAGTCACAACACTTCATTTAAGCTCTCCCTAATTTCCCCAATTCTTCAGGAATTTTAAACGTAATTAAACTAACCCCGAAACCTTCGGACACTCAAAACTACGCTTAGATGGTGTTCGATCGACTCGAAACTTGTCCCAAAATGTTCGTTACATCGATTAGAGTGAAAACCATGTTGGAAACTTCCCCAGAGCATGCTCCACACACCTTCACGAGCCGCCCAAAGGGGCTCCGCGTAGGAGTCACGCACCTGCTACTGTTCATCGTCAACCTCCAGCTAACCCGATTTAGACCGGTCCGGTCCAACCGAGCCGGCGAGGCTAGTTTTCACTCATTTTCAGTCTATTCTCAGTCCTTCGTATACCATTAAGATCGTCCTTGAATTTATGATTGATTTACTGAATAAAATCATGAAATAAGCCCTAAACATTACCTCACAAACCTCGAACTAAAACCCAGAAAATCTTCCTTCGGATTCCGGCCACCCGTCGTCTTCTCAGGGCACGAGTTTGCTTCCTTAGATCTGTAGTGACTTGCTACAGATATCAGGATCAATAGAACGGCTCAATATCCCTCCAAAACTCACGACTTTCCATTTGAACCAAAATCGAAAAACAGGGGAAACCTGTAGCTCACCTGTGTTCGGAGCTCCGCCGTGATCGCCGCCGTAATTCCCTGAGTTCAATAGGTGGTTCTCACTCCACTACTCACCCTCGCAGACCAGATTGAACCAAGTTGATCGTTTGAAGGTTCACAGTCGTCCACAACTTCTTCTCTGTTTCTTGGGTTCTGCTTACCTCACACACACACACAGCCACACTCCAGTTCATCTCAACACGATTAATCAACACACTAGTGTTATTCTGACCACTCACTCAAGCCAAAGCCCATCACACACTCACTGGAATGGATCGAGTAAACTCACGGCCTCAGGTCTCTGTTTTTTTCCGCACTTGTGCGATTAACAGGCCAATTGTTTAAAACTGGATCAAACCGTGTAGAAAAATAGGCTAGAAGCCTCTAGGATGTCACCAGGTGTCAAACATCCTGTGGACACAATTCAAAATATCCAATCCCAACTCCCCAGATGGCCTTATTTGATTGGGCACACTTTCTCATGTGTTAAAAGACCAAAACGCCCTTGGAAGTCCAAATTACCATTTTACCCCTCACCTACTTAGACCCATATCTGTATCGTCCGACGTTCGATGATAGCGTGCCGCCTGTCGTTGTACCCAAATCTAACGGTCCTCAGTTTGCGTGAAAACTAATGATCAAACAAAAAGTCAACATTTTCCCTCATTTTAACCAAATTACAAAAATGCCCTCGACCTTCCGAACACCATAACTTCTTCCCCGATTGTCCGAATCGGACATGCCACCTGTCTACGAACTCGTGACGTCCCGAACTACGTCACTGTCATCGGCCATCGTCCGTTCGACCCGCCAATCAAAAAGTCAAGATTTGACCACACTATTCACAAGAGCAAAATAGTCATTTTATACAAATCTTTTTCCAAATTTACATTTTTGCCCTTTTCCCTGGTTGTTACAGAATCCGCAATCTCATCAGGATCCCGAATCCAAACCGAGAACTCATATCCATATCCATTTCCAAATTCGAGTCCGGAACCATCATTCCGTAAGCTAGCATCCGAAATAACCATTCCAAACCCAAATCCGGAAATCCACTTTCAAGTTTCCAAACCGAATCCAAAATCGTCATTTTGAAATCCGATTCAAAAATCCGAAATCACGTTCTTTAAAACAACTTTCTGAACTGGGCTTCAAGCCCGAGTTTACTTTCCAAAATCCATTTGAAACGATTAGAATCTAATCATATTTCAAATTCCAAAATCAAATCCTTAAAACCAAGTTCAAGTCACAACATTCATCATATTCTCGTAAAACGTATAATTTCGTAAATACCTCGAAAAATGTGAAAAATTGTAAACCATCAATATCATAAATCAAATCATAGAATCACGTATAGAAAACATATAAAAACATATATGCATGCATCATAAGTTAGAAAGCAAAGTCCACTCACAGACCATTTGCATCGTCGCCTCGATAAGCGTGCAATTACGCTTCCCGGGCTAATCCACTAACGCCGGCTTTCCCGAACCTGTTCAAATCCCATAATAAGGTCACTAACTACTTCAAAATGATCATATTTAAGCCCCGTAATTTTTCCGAATTTTTAACTATTTTTAATCAAGCCATAAAATATTCGGACCTCCCGAAACATATCGAGACGATGTCCGATCGACTCAAAACCAATCTCAAAATGTTTGTTACATCAAATACTTTAAAAGTCGTGTTGGAACCTACCTCAAAAAGCATGCCACGCGCGCACACGCGCCGCCTGAAGTGGCTGCGCGTGGGCTTCACGCGTCTGCTACAGTGTCACCTTCAACCTCTGGTGAACCCGGTTCACCTGGTTCGAACCGGTTCGGTCTAGGCTAGACCGGCGTTCACGGTTTTCATTCAATTTTCAACCATTTTTAATCCCAATTAATCCATTAGGTTCGTCCATGTCTTCCATATAAAGTTACACAATAAAAACAAGGACTTGGGGTCTGTTTGTTACCTACCAAATCGTGAACACAAACGAACTTTTCCCTTCTCTGTTCTTGCTTCTCCGGCCACCATTGGCTATGGTTTCACGTCCTAGGAACTCACCTGAACTTCCAAATCAGCACTCAATTAAGTAAATTGATCGACAATCATTAATTAACGACTTACCATTTTTGAATTGAAAGTTACCTCTCACGGCTTTTACATCCCCCGACTACGGCAGGCTTCGTAACCAAGCTCAGTCGACTAACAAGACCTCCAGCAACACATCTTAGTGACTGAATTGGGCAAAACTCAAGAAAAACATGGTTTGCCCAATTAAAGGAAAAACAGGGGATTTACGGTTTGTTCCTCCTTTCGCCGCCGTGGTCTCCGCCGTGGCCTCACTGTGGCCACTAGTCACCTCAACACACCCTCTCCTTCATCTTTCCTTCACACTCCCTCCTCTTCCGATCATGTTTTGAGAGGTTAAGGTTCAAAGCTCATCCAAGCCTCTGTTTTCTCTCACGGTCCTCGTGTAGCCAAAATTTCTCAAAATGGTTTAAACCGATCAAGGCGGTTAGGGAGAGTTCTACATCCCTCTAGAACTGAGACAAGTGTCCCTATCTGATGGGGCAACTATCCCAAGGCAGCCACACGGCCAAATGTGACTGGGAACAAATCCCAAAGCACCTCAATAACCAAAATGCCCCTAGATGGCAAATTACCATTTTGCCCTTCGTAATCCCTGACCTGTAACTCTATTTCCCAAACTCCAAATGGCACATGCCGCTTGTCATTAGAATCAGGGACTCGAGAGCTACCTAACGGTCCTCGGTTTACGTGAAAACCACGTGTTGCACGAAAATTCAACCTTTTGCCCATATTCAACCAAATTACCAAAATACCCTTCAGCTTCCGAACGTCATAACTTTGTCCTCGGACGTTGAAATTGGATGTGCCACCTGTCTATGAACTCGTGACGTCCAGAATTACGTCACAGTCATCTGTCAAAGTCCTTTTGACCCTAAAAAAAAAAGTCAACTGTTGGCCCAATTCTAGGGGCAAAATCGTCTTTCGGCACCCTCCTTCCGAAATGTGCAACTAATCACCGATTAGCTTCACTAATCTGTCATTAACAACTAATCTAATCTTGATTTCTAGGACGGGCTGTTACATGATGTGCGGGGATTGGGAAGGAGCCCTAACTGAGGCCCAACGTAGGATACCGAGGACTTATTAGTCCCCGAGGGTCCTGTGTGTTTGTGTTTTGTTTTATTTCTGATGCTTGTGTGACTAAGCCGTTGCTAACGTAGTTGTATTTTTGTCTTTGCAGAAGTATTCAAGTTTCCGACTCTAACCGAGCAAGAGAAGGCCGACTGTCGTGAACTGTTTTAGAAGCTTGATCTATCAGAGAGGAGTAGAGATTTTCTACGGCTTCTGCAAAACTTGTTGAAGGTCGGCTTGATATCGGAACTACGTAGGTATCTATTTTTATCCCTTGTGAAATATGTCGGTCTACGTTGTATTGATTCGGCCGATGACGAATGTTTGTTATGTTGTTTGCCAGCCCCACAGGACTACTTACTTGCTACAACCACCTAGTGTTCAAATCGAATGGCCAAGATCCAGGAGATCATGAAGCAGGCTGAGGATACCAAGGCAAAGGCGCAGAAGGCCGGGGCCTCGACAAAGGTGGACTTCCGTCAGCCGTTGAAGACTAAGGCCACAACACGGGTCAAGCCGACGTTGCGTCTAACTAGCAGATCAAGTCAGGCCGAGGGGTCGATGCCTGCCCCTGATGTTGATGAGGCGACGGGGGAGCCTCTTGAGCCTTTGTTTTTAAGTCCCCTCGTCTCGGCCAGTGAGAAAAGAACGGGGCCGTCTGGTGCCTCGGCTGCTGGTGGTTCCCCAGTTGTCATCCAAATAGACGATGAGGCCAAGGAGAGGAGGAAAATGGTGGTCGAGGCTTGCCTGAAAAAGAAAAGGAAGTTGGAAGAGAGAAGGGAGGCCAAGGAAGATGAGGAGCTTGATGCTGTAAGTCTGGTAGAATTCCCTGAAGCGATTGCAGTCAAATTGTTTCCCATTATCGGTCACGATAGTGTGCGGAATCCAAAACCGACAGATGATGTTCTGGTAAACGAAAGACTCGATCTGGGTTGCTGTAATTGATGCAAGGGGTTTCGCCTCGGCCCATTTGGTAAAATAGTCCACTGCCACCACAACGAAGTTTACTTTCCCTTTGCCCATAGGCATCGATCCGATTAGGTCGAGTCCCCACAGTGAAAAGAGCCATGGGCTCAGCATGGAAGTGAGGTGTTCAGCTGGTAAGTGAGGAATCTGGGCATGCCGCTGACACTTGCCTCATTGCTGCATGAGAGTAGTGGCATCTGCGAGCATAGTTGGCCAAAAGTAGCCTTGATGGATTGCCTTGTGTACCAAAATGCGTGCGCCCGAATGGTCTCTGAGTATGCCTTCATGCATTTCTTGGAAAACGTAGTCCCCCAGTTTTGGCGTAAGACACTTTAAGAGCGGGGTGGTAAATCCTCGCTTGTAGAGGTGGTCGTGCTGAATTGTGTAGCGGGTAGCTTGCCTTCTGATTTTCTTGGCCTTCAGCTTGTTCTTAGGGAGAGAACCATCCTACAAGTAGGCCTTGATGGGTTCCATCCAGGTTGGACTGGTGTTGATAGTGTATATGGGGTTTGGTCTGGTACTGGGCCTGTGCTGGACTTCAACCAAAACTTATCTTCCTTTCTTATCGTCCAGAGATGACGCGAGTCGGGCAAGGATGTTCTCGGACCGCGGGATCTTTGCAACTTCAAAATTTTTGAACGACCGAAAGAATTGTTTGGCGAGGGCCAGGTAGAGGGCCATGGACTCGTCTTTGGCCTCGAAGTCGTCGTTGATCTGGCTGACGACTAGCTGGGAGTCCCTGAAGATGCGCAGTTGGTTAGCCTCCATGTCTTAGGCAAGGCGTAGGCCAGCGAGTAAGGCCTCATATTCCGCCTCATTGTTGGAGGCTTTGAAACTTAAATGGAGAGCATACTTGCGTTTTACTTGGTCTGGGGAGGTAAGTACCAGTCCCCCACCCGATCCGCTGTGACAGGCTGAACCATCAACATACAGAGTCCAACACGGACACGTGGGATCGATGAGGGAGACAGTGGACGATGCTGGTTGTTCCCTGGCAGGAGATTCACCTTGAGTAGCGCTGTCCGGTGGCATGCACTGGGTAGGCTGGTAGGAAAAGTCGGTGACGAAGTCAGCCACGACTTGCCCCTTTTCTATGGTTTTGGCCACATAGCTAATGTCGAACTCACTGAGCTCGATGGCCCACTTGATGAGCCTGTCTAAGGTGTCGAGTTTCTGGAGGACTTGTTAGAATTGTTTGTTAGTGACGACCTTGATTTAGTGCGCCTGAAAGTATGGGCTCAATCGCCTTGTAGTTACCACCAGTGTGAGTGCCAACTTCTCCAGGTCGGGGTATCAGGTCTCGACATCTTGGAAAGCTTCGCTGACATAGTAGACAGGATTCTCGGCCCCTGCTCTCCGAATGACCAGGACTGAGCTAACTGCGGAGGTGGATACTGAGAGGTAAACAAAGAGGTGTTTGCCCGTCTCTGGTTTGGTTAGGAGTGGTGCACTGCTTGAGCTCCACAAATGTCTTATTGCATTCTTTCGTCCAGTTGATCTTTTTGTCATTGCTTTTTAGTGCCCTGAAGAATGGGGTGCACTTGTCCGTTGCCTTGGAAATGAAGCGGGTGAGCACCGCCACTCGCCTTGTTAGGCTCTGGATGTCTTTGTGTGTTTGAGGGGGTTACATGTCCATAATGGCCTTGATTTTCTTTGGATTGGCCTCAATTCCCCACTAGCTGGTCATGTATCCCAAACAATTACCCGAGCCTACGCTAAAAACACACTTGGCGGGATTGAGGCGCATTTTGTAGTCTTTGAGGACCGTGAACATTCTGGCCAAGTTGAGGTTGTGCTCGTCCGCCGTTCTGCTTTTGACAAGCATGTCATCCATATAAACCTCCATGGTCTTGCCAATCTGGTCAGCAAACATGAAGTTGACTAGGCGTTGGTAGGTTGCTCCCGCGTTCTTCAGGACAAAAGGCATGACATTGTAGCAGTAGATAACAAGGTTGGTCCGGAAGCTGGTGTGAATTTGGTCCTCCGGATTCATGAGGATCTAATTATAGCCAGAATAGGCCTCCATGAAGCTCAGCAGTTTGTGCCCTACTGTGGCGTCCACAAGTATGTTGATTTTTGGAAGGGGAAAAATGTCCTTCGGGCAAGCTTTGTTCAAATTCGTAAAGTGAATACACATTCGCCATAATCCCGTAGGTTTCTTCATGAGGACTACGTTGGCGACCCACTCGGCGTAGATTTCCTTCTAGATGAAGTGGATTGTGTTGAGCTTCGTAATTTCGGCCTGCATAGCCAGTTGCCTCTCCGCATCGTAGATTCGCTGCTTCTGCTTGATCGGCTGGAAGGAGGGGTCGATGGTGAGCCGATGGCAGATTACGATGGTGGAAATGCCGGGCATATCTGCATAGGACCATGCGAACACTTAGACATTGTCTTGGAGGAACTTGATCAGGGCAGAACGGATGTCAGGCTTCAGCTTTGAGCCTATTCGAACATGGCGGTCCTTGTGTTCGTGGGAAAGAGGGATTGTTTCGGTCTCTTCCATGGGCTCTGCCTGGGACATGTGGGCCAGGTCATGAGGGTCTTCTAGGGGGATGCCCCGGAATTGTACCATGTACTTGGGGTCCACGGGGTCGTCTCCGAGTGCCGACTTTGTGACCGAGAGGGTCTCCGTCGCCTCGGGCTAGCGCTGGTTAGTTTTGGTGAGGGAGATTGCATAACATGTCCGAGCGGCGAGTTGGTCTCCTTGCACCTGGCAAGTTCCAGAAGGTGTTGGGAACTTCATCAAAGGTAGATGTGTTGAAACGATGGCTCGCATCTGGTTAAGTAGGCCCCGACTGAGGATCGCGTTGTAAGCTGTCGGGAAATCGACCACGAGGAAGGTGGTCAGCGTGGTGGCCGTTAGGGGTTCAGTGCCCATAGTGATCAGCAGAGTGATGATACCCTTGGCTAGAACAGAATCACCTGAAAACCCAAGAAGGGGCGAGACCTTGCGATCCAATATCTTATTGTCCAAGCCCATTCTTCAGAAAGCATCCCAAAAAAGTACATTAACCGAACAATTAGAGGGTCGTCGTGCGGGAACACGATGCCTCTTTCTTCTTCCTCCAAGAAGCTGATAGTTTACCATCCGGTCTTTGCATCCGGGTCGGCTAGCGCCGATACTAAGTACTTGTTGGCTTGATTGCGAAGCCTTGTAGAATTCTTTTTTTTCTCGATTGGAGGTGATGAGGGAGGATAGGGTTGGTCCTCCGCTGATGGTGTTGATTTGAAGGCGTGCCGGGGCAGCCTGCGCTCGGGGCAGAAATTGATCGAGTCTACCTTCGCGGACCAGTTGCTCAACGATGTCCTTGAAGGCGATGCATTCCTCAATGGTATGACCATTGTACTTGTGGTACTAGCAAAATGCCTCCTTGTTGACTATAGGTCGGTAGTTGGGGTTTCTTGGCTTGGCCTTCGGAATCATCTCCTCCACGTTCAACAAGACATTATCGAGGGAGGTGTTCAGAACTGTGTAAGTCTCAAAGCGACGTTTGGGACCTGCTCCTTCTCCTACTAACCCCCTACCCTCCTGGGGGTTCCCACGACTGTAGTCTCAGTCATTGCGACCTGACTGTCCTCTCTTGTCTGATTTTGGGAGTCAAAGTGAAGCTTCCTCTTACCCGTCTTGGAGCGATTGCCACCTTGATTGTGATTGGGGCTTTGTTGAGTCCTCCCCAAATTTGTGGGCAGGGACATTGGTTGGGAGCTCCTGCTTTCCTTTGGAGGAGTATGGAAGAATTCGGCCTTAGGGTGGATGCTAGCTCTACGCATAAGCTCGGTGTAGCTGCCCGAGTCCTCAGTGTGGGCTGCATACTTGAAGGGAGACTCCTTGAGGTAGCTCCAAAAGGCGTTGAATGCAGCCTTGTCATCTGTGTCTTGGCAGCGAGAGTACTCTAGGCTAAACCTTGTGGCATACTTCTGGAGTGTTTTGTCTTCCTTCTTCCTAATGGAGAAGAGGTCGTCCGTGGATATGAGCCTGATGGTTTGGATCATGAATTGGCTCAAGAAGGTGGAATGCAGATACTCGAGGGAATCGATCGTGCCTGGCGGCATCCCGATATGCCAGAGTAGAGGTGTAGTTGTTCCAGTGGGTGTTTGGGTCTCCTTTCCTCGTGTACAAGTCGATCATTAGGGGCTTGACCCCAGTTCTGTATCGAGAGCGGAGGAGTCTCTCTGAGAAAGTGCCAGGGTTGGCTTTCTTCAAGGATGGCGCCTTGCTCCATCTTCTTTTGCCTCTAGGGCACGTACCCTTCTCAAGAGGGCTTCGATCTTTACGTTCTAATTAGTAGGCAGATTGGTGGTGGTCTTGGTTGGCCTTCAAATCCTATCCTGGCGGACTTTTATCTCTCGGCCCTGGGAATAGCAGCCTGCTGTAGAGTCTATCTCGTTTGTATAGTGGTGCTCCCGCGGGTGGACCTCGCCCTTCCGGGTTGTCTGGAAACCCCTGTCGTTGGCCCCCCGGTCCGAGTTTCCGAAGGTGACCTGGCGGTTGGTTGAACTGAGGTGTCGCGGCTCTGAAGTCTTCCCGTCCGAAGTTTCGTAGGTGAGCCTAGCCGGCACGACTTGGCGTTCTTCCAGCAACTTCCGGGCATCTCAGTAGATCTTGGTCCCTGAGGGTCCTACCTTGGTTGGCTGGATGAGGAATCATCCAGAAGAGGCGGGGTTCGGCCTTTGTTGTTGCCTTCTTGGTTGTCTGATGACGACCTCTCGAGCACAACGTGTGCAACACGTGGCCTGTCCGCTTGAGGGTGCTCGGCCAGACATTGATCGACCAGTTCTTTTCCCCGTTGGCCTTCACGTTGGGACATCCTTACAAGGGAAAGTGTGCTTGCGTATTGCTATGTCAGAAGTTGGTTCTTCACGTCCATTTTTGCATTGTGGACCTTCAGCGCGGCCACTTCGCGCATCAAGTCGTCCAGTGTCTGCTGGTAGGCATTAGGGACGCTTCCAGTTGTGTTCCCCCGAGGAAAGGGGGTGTGATTGAGCTCTCCTTCGTCTCGTTTGTTCGACATGGGGTTGGGAAAAATTCGGGACGGCTGATCTGGTGCATGAGAGCATGGGCTGTTGTTTCAGTTTCCCACAGACGGCGCCAATGTATTGATGCAAGAAATGGATCAACTTAGTCTTGCCTCGCTAATCTCCTTTGTTGCTCCTTTTAGGATATTGTAACCTACACAGGAAAGAGGGTGAATACAAAGGGACACCGGTGTGGTGCCACCCTAACAGTCTCCGATGCTTAAGTCAGTTTTAAGTTGGAGTGTTACTGTAGTAATTTAGGCAGCGTGAGGGCAAGATTGTCCTTCCCTTTTGGAGGGGGATGCCCTTGTATTTATAGTAGCATTGAATGTGTTTGTTGGTGTTTGTCAATGTGGGATAAATGCTGCTGTCCTTAGGAGCTGCCAGGTGTCTTGTGGTGGTCCTGAGTAGAATTTATGACTTTTCAGTGGGCCCGGCCGACCAAATCTGTTCTTCTTAGGTCGTCCTGTGCTTGTTGGCATGACCCGAGGCTTGCCTGGGGGCCGGCCAACCAGATATGGGGCATGTTAGTTTGGACCTTAATCAGGCCCACTAGTTTGGGTATGAACATCTACAATTTTTCCATCTGTCTCAATTTCTTTAATTTTTTTATTCAAGCCAATAACCCACTTGGCGATGACCCATGGGTTCTGCCCCACTCGTGTGCAAAGGTCTGTGATGACCCAGGTCCCTATCTGTCATGAACGAAGCTCGTAGGTGCTCGATTCTTTGTGGGTATGTGCAGAACCTTCGACGCTCTTGCTTCTTGCCACCTAGGTTCCTACCCCTTATTGTTGTTGCAGAGCATCTACGAAGAAGCTCAATGGGAAGAGCAACTGTGTTGCAGAGCATCTATGAAGAAGCTCAATGGCAGAGATCATAGTTGAAAATTGTTCCATGTCGCATAAGATTCCAGCCGATTCATGTCGTGATCGACGTCTTCTTGTGGAGGAATCAATGGAAAATAACATTGTCTCGGGTGCGATGCTTGTTTCGCGTGGCTTGGAAATGGACGGGATATGTATCACCGATGATGAAATTTGTTAGTTTCTACGGGCTTGGTGGAGATGTTGTGAAGTTGAAGCTTTGAGAAGCCCATAATAACTAGGCATCATATTCGAATTTTTGGAAGTGACGGTTGAGGTGGGGACTAGGAATTCAAATTGGAGGGGGATGAGAGGTCGATGGTCAATGGATTTTGGGGGTAATCATCTTCACTCATTGACTTGTGGCTTTAAAACCTAGATTTCAATTTTAGAGATTCATTAGCATAGGTGTCATTTTGAGCTCTAGGGCTTTGAAACCCAGATTTCAACTTCAGATAATTAACCCATTGATGAAATTAGAAGCTCGGAATAAAAGGAATTGAAAAACAGAACTAGGGTTTGTAGGAAACAAAACTAGGGTTTGTAGGATTTCGAACCCCAAAAAAAGCGCAGAGAATGGGTGAGAATGAATTGGGTCCGAGTTGGTCATATAGTCGAACTCAGCTGCAAGATGTCCCCTTTTTATTTATGTTCCTCCCTTTTTTTATTCATTAGCTACTTGCGTTTGAGTTGTGGGTTTGCGACATTTGAGTCCGAGTTCTAGAGTTTTGGCTCCAACGACAATAAAGATGAAGATCGATAGAAAAAATGAAGATTGGTGGTGAAGATGAAGATTGGTAGTGAAGAAGAAATCGTAAAGGTGGGCCGAGAATTGGATTTGGGGGGTTTTAGGGTTTTTGGGTGGTCTTAATCGGCTTTTCAGAATCCCGAAAATACCCTTCTATTTTATACCACATATGTCGTTGATTGGGCAAAATTTTTGACATGTGTCATTTTGATGGTCAGATGAATGGAAAATCTGACAGATGTAATTAAATATGAGTGGTCATATAGTTTGGATAGTTATTTGAAAATTTTGATAGTTCGGATTTGAGTCTGTAGTGAGCCCTATAGTGGGGTCTTTTACGTAATTTTTCCTAAATATTAATATGTAATTTACATTAATGATATTATGAGAATATATGAATACATATATAAATTTCTATTAATCTACCATTTGTACGGATATGCACAAACTCAGGATTTAAAATATGATGAACTAAATTTTAAAGTGAAATCCTCAAACTCAAATTATATGAGGGTTGATGTACATAAGAGAAAAAGATAGGCAGTACATGCTTGTTATATATATACAAAAATCATTCAAAGCAACACAATATAAGACTATTTAAATTATATTGTACAAGTCATTCAGACACGATATTCATTAATTAATGAATATATGTCGATATTATCAACAAAGTTTCGTTTTTGTGGACAATATATGATACAATCTTTAATAAATTCATCTTCCTGCAAGTATAGAACAAATAAATGAGATAATTACAGAGATTACTTTGTAGGGTTCTAAATTTTAGGTGAGCTAAAACCCACCGAAGCCCTAACTATAGACACGTGCTTGTGTACGGATGTTCTCACTATCTAACAAGCAACTATAGATACAAATATACAAACTTTCCAGCCAAATATAATAAGAAGAATTTTTTTTAGGCCTTTGATTAAAATGACGTTGTATTGAAGAACTTCATTTAAAAGAAAATTAACTCCAGTTATGTTGATACAACCCGACCCAAATAGTCCATATATGAGCCTTAAATATTGAGGTATGTCGAGCATGCATCATTTCGATTGTGTTGATACAATCAGACCCGAATAGTTTATATGGCTTTAAATATCGAGGTATGTTGGGCATTATGTATATCTCAATGTTCGGTTTCCATGCGGACTATCCAAGTCGGAGTTCTTTATCCTATTTTCCACTCTGTCTCCAATTACACCCCTACACATGCAGTGCATAAAAAATGAATATGGAAGTTAATATATTGTTGGGTATTCCGTTTCATCAATTAATAAAATCCACATTTTGAAAGAAGCCAATTACGTATAAAGGTATAATATATGAATGCATGAGAGTATCCATCCAAGGGTGAGTTTTGGTTTGACTTCGTTTACCTTCAATTTTATTGCTTTATGGTTATTAGACGGCGAATCTATCGGATGGATGCATACATGGAATCGTACAGGCTTGGCAAAGAGTTAGAAAGAATGGTTCTTTGGGTTTCTTTTGCTTTCTCTTGCACCAATGTTGAAGAATTAAAGAGACCCTATTGTTTTCGTCAAAGATGAAGGCCCCTAGCTAACAAAGAAAGTAAAAGAAAGTGGGAAGAGGAGAGAAAATTAAAACAAAAACCAATGTAGCCTTATGTCAATGATTAAAAGTAGGTGGGTTCGAGATGAAGCAAGCTTCAAGCAACCCCAAAAAAATTATGGAACGTTCTTCAAAGCAAATTATAGCTAGGCATTTCGATCTAAGTACTAGAATACACACCCTCAAAATTAAGCGTTAAATTTGGCCTCTTGTGAAGATATCACTAATTTTTTTTGTCTTCCAAGTTACACTAATTTATTTGTAACAACCATTTATATTATTCAGTTTGACATCAATTTTAGTTTACTATTCCTTATGAATGAGTTGTGGGATTCATTCAAGTAGAATCCTATGGGCATAGGCTTTTAATAAGGCTACCCTATACGGAAGTTCAATAGAAATAAATAGGACTTTGAATTGTTAACGTTAATGCTATAACTATACAATATGTGAAGATATTTTTCAGGATTCTTTAATAGAATAATATTAAAGAGAGGATTATGATATCTATCTTACTCTTGATGAAAATTAAACCTATAATCTCATGTTACGATAAAATTGCAAGAGTTGAAGTCTAATATTATGAACAATCCCGTCAATATTTTATGATATAAACCAATACTGCCCTAATAGCCACTATGTTGGTGCCTTACAATTGTACTGGTGCCACTATCACACTATGTTGGTTTCTTTTATTTATTTATTTCATGTTTTTATGTCACTAATTAATTATGGTCGAAGACGTCAATGTTAATTTCTTGTTCTAGCTCTCATATGTTTTTTTGCTAAGCAAAAGGAAATTATCCAGGAAAACTTGTAACAAGATATACAATAGTTTGATTCCAAATTAAACACGAAGTAACTAATAAATGAGTTAGATCAAGATTTGCAGTGGTGATTGGGTGTTTAGGTGCATCTATTTAAGTGTCTTCGGAAACTCAATTTCTACACAGTTGGATGATGGCTCTATCATATATAATCAAATCAGCAATGACATCCGACTCTATCATATATAATTGAATCAGCACTGATTAATCTAGCATAACGAATAACATATTGAATTAGATTAAATTACATTTGGCACCGGGACGGAAATAATTAGGTGCATGGCTAGAAAATGTGAAACTTCAAGAGCCTAATTAATGAATGATCAAATTTCAAAGGACACATTGGTAACCATAAGGAAATTTGTAATTAAGGGACGTACATTCAGCTAGGTAGATCATCATTCGAGTGATATGATGCTAGCAATCTCTATAATTACTATGTATTTAAGGCTTAACTAGTTATATGATGATCGGCAGCTGGGTGCCTCTTCTAGTCTTCTCGAATGACACTCTTTTATTTTTAATGCTTCTTTTTCACCTTGCTTGATGTGGCATACTGCTAATGACACATTCCAAACGGTACTTAATTACTTTATTTGTTTTTTTGTTTTTTTGTTTTTTTTTTGTTTTTTGATATTTGTTCATATACAATCCAGTGCAAGTACAGGTCTTGAGCCTGGATCATGAATTCATTATCACCGGCCAATGTCAATTGTCAAACCTAACTCAAAGACTCAAAGTCGTACATCAAATGTCTCCATATAACTAATATGGCTGTACCCTAAAGTCAATCTCCGGCCTAAAAAAATTTGTAAACTAAGCGGCCGAAGGAAATTAAAACCCTATGAACTGTCACTAAAACAAAAAATCAGAAACTAATGCGCTGTTTGATAACTATACGATGTTTTCAGTTTTTATTTCCATTTTTTATGTTTGAGAAATGAAGAAATGAGATGAAGTATAAGCGTAAAAAAATTGAAATAATTAACAAACAATGTCTAAAACGACAATTTATTTTAATTTGGATGACTTAATTGACTGGGAATTTTACTTTATTAAAGACTTTTTTTTGTTGTTACAATAAATAAATATATATATATATATCTTGATGTGGAGGAAATCCGGTAGATGAGAATGTAGAGAGAATGTTAAGAGGCAGGAAGATGAAAATAATACGTCTGATTATTATGAGATGATTAGGGTTTACAAAAATAATTATCCCTTATATAGGGAGGGATAATTAATGAATACAAAAGGACAAAACTACCCCTAGTACCTATTACATAAATAGACATAACCCTTATAACTATTTACAACACTCCCCCTTGGATATTTCACGTAAGGGTACTGCATGGCTACGCACTTATATGTTGTCTCGTTAAAACCTTGCCAGGTAACAAAAACCCTATGAGACAAAAATAACCCTGGTCGAAGGAAAAAGAGTGCAACGTGAGTATAGGTGATCACATCAGAATCTTCTGAGGTAGCTGATGTCGTCTCTTCTGGAATACGGGTAGATAATCCGCCTTTAAGATAAAATGCATTAGTGTTACTCCACCAAAACCTTACCCGGTAAACCCAGTGGGACAAACCCGTGGTTGAAGGGAAAAGAAGTGCAAATGCATACGAGTCAAATCGTAGCATCTTCAGGATGTATTGTTAGCGGGGTGATCATACCAAAATGTGCCTCATTAAAATTTAGCCAGGTAACAAAACCCAATGAGACAAAATAACCCTGGTCGTAGGACAAAAGAGTACACGATGGTCATGTGAGTATACTTCGGGATACTCAGTATACTTCTGGATACTTGGTATACTCCAGGATACTCGCCCTGATATTGACTCCCCCTGAAAACTACAGATTAGGTAGATCAGCCAGTCTACGTAAACCAATACCTCGCACATGCTGCTGAATGTGGCCTTTGGTAATGACTTGGTGAACAAGTCTGCATGATTATCTTGAGATCGTATTGACTTGATCTCAATCTTTCGATGATCTTACTGTTGCTGGTTAAAGAAGAACTTCGGTTGACAGGACCCGTTCCAACTGGACCTCGATAACCGTACCTGGTCCTGCTCCCGTCTGACAAGTCAACTGAAATCCCGAAAGTACCCTTCAGCACCTGTCAGACCAGGGATAACTGCACTGATTTCTTCTCATGCCCCCGCCTCGAGATCCGCCCCGAGTATCGTGCCACGGCCTGGAGGGTCATTAAAAACAAAGGTGTGAGTGGACAAAATAATATCATTTGAAAAACATTTCTCAAAACACATCAGTTTACCCTCCAGTTTTACTAATCATGCATGCATAGGATAAAACACATAATAACAACAAATCCGGCTCTTAAGCCCAACATGTGAAAACATTCGAATCATTTAAATCACTTTATAAAATCAGTTCACCACATAATAAAGCATATAACTCGGGAATTACACATCCGAGGATCCTCTGGGAATTACACATCCAGAGTCGGCATCCAATGCTGGGAATTACACATCCAGCCTCACCGGGAATTACACATCCGGTTTCTCCAGGAATTACGCATCTAGAGTCCCTCCAGGAATTACACATCTGGAGTCATCAAACATCAATACACAATCAAAAAGCATTATTTCAAATCAAGTATCAAAACCATGTCAAAAACCATCATCACGGGTTCACATGCCCAAATCTCATTTCTCGTCAATCTGTAAAATCATAAAATAATTCAATACACGCAAATCCGTAAAATCATATCCGAAAACATCACAAATCCATTAAATCAATTTCTCAACTCATAATCCAAGCCAAAACCAATCACAAATCCCGGGCCTTCGCCCAAAAAAGTCATTTCACATTTTCTCGAAAAACGTGCCCGAAGCACCAATTAAAATAATCATTAAATCTCAAAATAATCATATCAAATCATTAATCATGGCAAATCAATTTAAATCATATAATAAGCATTTAAAAGCAGTTAAAACATATATGCATGCATTTAGGGTAGAAAACAAACGTCCACTCACACACCGTCCAACTGCTCGTTTCCCGCGCTGCACGCGTTTCCGTAATTTGCAGTTAAAACATATATGCATGCATTTAGGGTAGAAAACAAACGTCCACTCACACACCGTCCAACTGCTTGTTTCCCGCGCTGCACGCGTTTCCGTAATTTTCGACACTTGCTTGGAATCTCGAATCCTGTTCACAATCATTATTCAAGGTTACTAACAAGTCAATTTACATCATCTAATTTTCCCATAATTTTTCGGGAATTTAATATTAATTAAATACGTAACTTAAATCTTCAGACCCTCGGAACATTATCGAGACGGTGTCCGATTGACTTGAAACCAATTTTAAAATGTCCGTTACATTACAAGGAGTAAAACACATGTTGAAACTTTCCTCAGAAAACGTGCCACGCGCCCTCACGCGCCGCCGCAAGCAGCTGCGCGTGAGTCCACGTGCCGTGCTACAGTAACATGAACAGTCCCCTTCCTTACCCGTTTTACTGGTATTCGGGTCTGCAACCCGCGGTGCAACCTGGTTCTTTATCGATCAATTTGAACCCAATTACTTCAGTTCTTTCATTTATTCTCATCTATTCCATATTGCTAACCGATCTGCGACCTCAATTTAATGAAAACATGTCCTAAAACCCACGACTCAACTTCGAAACCCGACGGGTTCTAACTCGGGTTCCACACAAACACGACCTGTAACATTCAATTAATCATACCAGAAGCATCTAACAGTCATTCTAAATATGAAATCAAAGTCAATTTCAAGAATAATCACCTCTAAGTAATCGAACCCAAGCTCCCACTTCAATGGCGTCGCAGCATCTGTTCTCATTGATTTCCCAGTCAATTGGCTTCCGTTTTGATATGGTTCGACTCGTCTCAGTCCTAGAAAGCTCAATCCATTGTCAATTTCACTCTTTAATGTCTGAAAAATCGGATTCGAGATTGGTGTTTGGGGTTGGTATTTTCGGGTTTTTCCTCTCGGGTTCACGGTGTTCTTCCCCGTTTTTCTCTCCTATTTTCCTTCTGTTTTTCACTCAAATGTTTCCTCTAAATCTCCCAGTGTTTCCACGGTCATCCTTGATCAATTAGTGTTAGGATTTGTTTAGAATTTAAACAAGGTTTTGGAGGTGGTTTGTCCGTATAAGGCATTCAAACATGCCACTAATGAACATGAGCAAGTGACACATGTCACTTAGGAATTAATCTCAATCCACATAGGCTGATTCAGCCAAATCAAGATATATTTTATCAATTAAGTTCACCCGTTAAAGACAATTACTATTTTACCCTTATCGTAACAAATTACCAAAATACCCCTCTTTGTTCTAGACCCATAATTTTCTCGTTCGGACTCCGATTGACGCATGCCGCCTGTCTACGGATTCAGCGTCTCGAGACCTACCCAACGGTACTCCCGGAAAGTCCAAACAATGTCCCGATCAAAAAGTCAACATTCGGCCCCTTTTACCAACTTTCGCACGTCATAACTTTCTCCTCGAATGTCGGAATCGGCCGTGCTACCTGTCTATGAACTCGTGACGTTCCGAACTACGTCACGGTCATCAGACAAAGTCCGTTTGACCGCTCAAATTAAAAGTCAGCTATTCGCCCAATTCTGGGGGCAAAATCGTCCTTTTCCCCAAAGTTTCCAATTTTCCCTTTTTCTAATTTCTGGGTCATTACATCGGTGCAATATGCTTGGTGTTGTCTCCCTTAATGAAACCAGTCTTCATCTGCTCTATGCAGGCCGCATTATCTTCGTAGATAACTGTCGGTTCATTATGGGTGGAATTCAGTCCACATGTACTTCGAATATGCCCAGTAATAGCTCTTAGTCATATGCATTCACGAACTGCTTCATGCATGACTAAAATCTCGGCATGATTCAAAGACGTAGCAACAATGTCTGTTTTGTAGACCTCCAAGATATTGCTGTGTTCCCAATGGTAAAGACATAACCGGATTGGGAACGAGCCTTGTGTGGGTCTGATAGGTAACCTGCATCAGCATACCCAACGAGGCGTGCATCATTTCAAGGACCAAGGGGGTTTGATTAATTCCTCGATGCATAGGGATAGAATAAGCCCATATCCGTTGTACCTCTAAGGTATCCGAAGATGTCTTTTATGCCATTCCAGTGGCGGCGTGTTAGCGCAGAACTAAATCTAGCTAACAAGTTCACAACGAATGAAATGTCTGGTAGTGTATTGAGCCAAGTACAACAGTGCGTCTATTGCACTTAGATATGGCACTTCTAGTGTCAATATCTCTTCGTTGTCATCTGCTGGACGAAACGGGTCCTTTTTAGGATCTAGACTTCGGATGATCACGGGCATGCTTGAAGGTTTTGCTTTATCCTCATTAAAGCGTCTCAACATCTTCTGGATCTAATTCGATTGATGGACCAAAATTCCATCTGCACGGTGCTCGAGCTCCAGGCCGAGACAGAAGTGTGTTCTCCAAAGATCCTTCATTTCAAATTCTAACTTCAGGTGCTTAGCGGTTTCTTGGATCTCTTTAGAAGTACCAATCAGATTCATGTCATCGACATAAACTGCCACTATAGCGAACCCGGAACTTGTCTTCTTAATAAACACGCATGGGCATAATTCATTATTCACATATCCCAATCTGATCAAATATTCACTTAGACGGTTATACCACATCCGTCAGGATTGTTTCAATCCGTAAAGTGAACGCCTCAAACGAATAGAGAGCGTGTTCCGTGGTCTAGAACTATTTGAATCAGATAGCTTAAGTCCTTCAGGAACTTTCATATATATCTCAGTATCTAGATCCCCATAGAGATAAGCTGTGACCACATCCAAAAACTGCATACTCAGTTTTTCGGAAACTACCAAATTGATAAGGTAGCGGAACGTTATAATGTCCATTACGGGAGAGTACGTCTCCTCGTAATCAATCCCAAGGCGTTGAGAAAATCCTTGCGCCACTAAACGAACTTTGTATCTCACAATCTCGTTTTTCTCATTACGCTTCGTTGGAGGCATCGATTGTTGCCACCAATTGCTGCGAAAATTAGGGGTTGACCCCCCCAACCAATCTGTTTTTTGCAGCCACAACCCACTCCAATTTTGTTTCTTTTTTTCTTCGTTAATTGTTCACAATGGCATAGATAATTGAATATCAACTAAATATCAACAATTGTTAAAGTAAAAGAATTAAAATCAGTGTTTTTTTTTTCTTCTGGATCACAGTTGATTATAAGCAAAACATATATAAAGAAGTTAATAATTATTATGAACCGTAGGCCTTTTTTTTTCATTCAAAAAAAATATGAAAACAAAATTAATGGTTATGCCTAATTCCAATTCAATTCAAATATTAAAAACAACCAATATCAACAAAAGCCAATCAAGCTTCCACGATTCCAATTTAATATGCAATTCGGATTATCATCAAATTTGGGCAAATAATATCAATTATCATGAATTTCAAACAATGATCCACATAATTCAATTAATTATCAATAATTAATATCAAATATTAACTTTATAAAATTTAAACAAACATCAAGCATAGAAATCATTACCATCAATCAAATCAAACCATTCTAAAAATATTAATTATCAAATACTATTAATTCAAATAGTTGTTTAAAACGATTATAATGATGATTGGAGACATGATGCGAGTATCAATTTTTGAATCATCAATTTCAAATATCAAATAATTCTAGAATCATGATTTCTAGGGTTTGAGACAATGATAAAATAAATTAGATTTTAGTATCGAAAACCTACTTGATTGATGGGTAGTAATTCTCCTTTCGAGTAATCCTCAATTCTGAGACGATCGTGCTGATAACGTGTTGTGAAGGAAATCCGGTAGATGAGAATGTAGAGAGAATGTTAAGAGGCATGAAGATGAAAATAATACGTCTGATTATTATGAGATGATTAGGGTTTACAAAGATAATTATCCCTTATATAGGGAGGGCTAATTAATGAATACAAACCCTTATAACTATTTACAACATATATATATATATATATCTAAGGGATACAGATGTATAGTGAAATGAAGTAGGGGCAGCTAGGTGATGTATCCATGTGAGTTTCAGGATCAAAAGTGATAGGTCAAAAAGAACTTAATTGGATTGGTGAATAATTTCAAAAGTAGGTGCATTTGAGAATATATACGATCATGAATACGAATATATGCTGGGCTTGGGTTTTTAATTAGGGGTTGGTTGATGATGATGGTGATGATGATCCATCTCCAATTCTCCACGCAGTTAAAACTCGAACGGGACCACGATGGTTTCGGCTACTTCTATAGGGGACACCAGCATATAAATAAAACCAGACTTTTATTTAGAAACTTCTTAATGATCGATTGTCCTTTGTGTCTCTCTCTGTCTATATATATCATCACTGCCTAGTGCCTACTTATCTCCCATTCTCACTCTAATAAACTCTAATTTTAATTATTGATTGATACTTACATCTCTATAGATCCTTATATTATCATTTCGATTTATCTAATTAGTGATATACATATATCTCAATTGAAGCTGTTCAACTCTTAAACTATCATTTTAAGAGCATTTACGTAAAAAAGTGAACGAAATTTGAGATCGTTTAATTATTCATATATATATATATATATATATATATATCAAGGGCGTTTATGTGTAATAGGTTAATGTAATAGGTCAATTTGGTCAAAATAGGTTAATATTGAGTTTTAATTGATAATAATTTAGAACATGAGTTTATGTGTAACATTTTTGAAACCTAAAGGGTGTTTGTGTAAGATCTAAAATTGAAGGATTGTTTGTGAAAACACAAAAAATTTCAAGGGCGTTTATGTAAATAACCTGATAATTCAATAAGCTTATAGAATATAGTGTGGGATATTACAATTTATTAGTAATATTTCAATTTATTCTATAAAGAAAAAGTCTTATTTTCATTCATATAAATGACAACCGACGAAAATTTATATATTTTTCTATTCAAATTAATTTTAAATTATGGAAGCTTCATTATGCGAGTTAGTCCAACTCTTGACTCTTTCCTTTTTTAAAAAAATTAAAAAAAATTAAATAAATAAATTCTTTTAAGACAGAATTATATTAAATTCATCCATGTCAAGTAAACCCCAATGCATACAACAACTCTCAATTTAAATTTTGATCGATCTTCAAAGAAATCAAATAAAATTTGTACACATACATACGCAAAATCGCCTATGTTTTTTTCGCCCTATAATTCAAACCTTTCATTCAGGGTCAAGAAAAATGTGTACATGAATAGATGAATGTTAAAGACTTTGGCTAGAGTGGTTACATTGTTTGGAGTGAAGCGGCAACGTTTTCAAACCTTGTTGTTTTTGTTAAATAATTATTAATTTGAGGTCCACTTGTTTCATTTCTAGGATTCAACTAGCCATTTGTTGATACAAAATTTTATAAATATTCTTCCTGCATCCTAGTTGCCTCTCTCTATCTATCAATATGGGTAACCCAATCCTTTACATTTTGTTTTATTTTATATTTTCATGAGCAAATCTTCCATAAATTGATGTATAATATATCTCCATTTGAATACAAATTTAGGGACATGTAAAATATAGAGTGAAGCATAGAGCAAAGCATATGTCAATGCAAAACACTATAAGATAGAGTGAGAGACAGGTGTAAAGGTGTGAACTTGATTATTACATATTTTGCAAGGTTATTAGTTATCTGATTATTGAATAGAGTTAATTTTAAAAGTATTATTTTAGTGTCTCTGAACTGTATAAATATATTCAATCGTATTAACTTATACAATAATTAATTAATACGATTGATACCAAATATTAAATTTATACTACATTATCTTATCCAATTTCTTATAGAGCGAATTAGGCGTAGCACAAGTCTTCGCCCACACACACTCGCTTTCTTTTCTTTTAGCCAAAAAAACAAACCCAATTGCTCTCCCTTTATATCTTACTATTTGCTTTGCTTTCTTCAACAATGTCTTCCTTTCTCTCTCCCCACCCTCACTGAAACCTCAAACCAAACTAATCCATGGAGTTCGACCTCGAAAACCCGCTCTTAATCTCCTATGATACCCACTCTGATACTTTCTCTTCTCTCTTCTCCATTGAATCTGATCACATGCCTTCACAAACTTACTTCCAAACCCTCAAGGCACAAGACTTCGCCATCTCCATTCGAAGCGAAGCCATTACCACCATCTCACAGGTATGAATTAATTTCGCTAAGTATTTGACAATTGAAGAACCCAGAAACTCTGTTCTTGCTGCTCACTTTAATTTTTCCTTCTTTTCTTGCATTTTCAGCTTTGTTGCAGCTCTGACGACCATTTGCTTTACCTTGCTGTCAATTATCTCGATCGGTTCTTGTCCTCCCAAGGAATTCTGGTAGAGATTAACAATTTCGGAACCAACCCAAAAAAAAAAAAATTCTTGTGTTCATGAGATCTAAAATGCTTGTGATATTACATGACAGCAACCAAAGCGATGGCTCATAAAGCTTCTTGCCATTTCCTGCGTATCTCTAGCTTCCAAGATGAGCAAAGCCCAATTCTCTCTCCTTCATGTCCAGGTAATTAAACTCTACGTTTTCGTTAATTCGATACGTGATCTAATACTGTTCATTCATAATTTTCCCTTGTTGTCATGGGATTGATAGGGGGGTGGAGGCATGATTTTCGACACGCAAACGATTCAGCGAATGGAAGTGCTTATATTGGGAGCTCTAAAATGGAGAATGCGGTCCATCACACCCTTCTCTTTCATGCCATATTTCATTTCTTTGTTCAAGCTACAAGACCCACCATTGTTGCAGGGGCTCAAAGCCCGAGCCACTCAGATCATCTTCAATTCCCAAAATGGTACTCAATTTCCCAACTCAGTAAACAATTTACTCAAGAAGAAAATGAACAGTTCATCAAGTTCTGTCTGTTGCTTGCAGATGTTGAGCTTTCGGTGTTTAAGCCATCAATAATTGCAGCCTCTGCCTTCCTCTCTGCTTCTCATGAGTCATTCCCTATGCAATTCCCCTGCTTTCAAAAAGCACTTTCCAACTGTTCATATGTAAATAAGGTAAAAAGGATTCACTCGTAACTACATTTTTTTTTACTTAATCATGCACTGAAATAACAGAGGATTACGAGAAACGAAGTGCACATTTATAATTACAGTTACCGTTAAAAGCTGCTATTTGTTTGTTGTTTTGTTTTTGGGCAGGAGGAGATGTTGCAATGCCACAGTGCAATGCAGGAGATTGTGGATTTTGATGATGGGTTTGACTACTCAATGTTGGAGAGGGTGTCGGGCCATGTGACATCTGTTAATGTATTAGACCACGCTTTTTCAAGCTCTGAAGAAAGTGGAAAATCCACAGTGACAAGCATTCCCAGTTTGAGAGTGGAGAGGGACACCAAGAGGAGAAAAATAATTACTGAATACTGTAAAGATGACAGCAGGCTTCAAATTTCTCAGATCCAAAACTGGCTGTGAGAGTGACGCTGGCTTTCTTGCTGCATTGCATGTTTGCATGCCCCAATAAACATAATGGGAAAATGGCCAAGAAAACAAATAGAAAAAAAGAAAAAAAAAAAAAAAAGAAATGATGGTTGAAGGGTACAATTTGAATTTATTGGGTGGGAAAAAAAACTAAAAGAAATCGGGTGAGAGGGTCTTGTTTCTTTTTGTTCTCATCTCTTGTAACTTTGAAGCTGTTTTGTTTTTTGTTTTCTTTGTCAGCCAAACAAAGACAAGATTTAAGAAATTTGAATTCCGGGGTTGAATGTTGGATTATTCGAATCATTGTATTTGTATCTTGCTTAAAAAAATTAACTATCTACAATCAAAATGATTAATATCCACTATTAAATAAAATCACTAAATACGTCGATACAATCATATCAAAACGGGAAAGTTGTGAAATTACTCATTTATCTCAATTTAGATGACAATTTTATTCTCTGTTTACTTTTGAGTCTGTTTCTGTTTTGGTTTTGAGATTAGGTAGTGATTGAAGCATGATTAGTGGGGGGTGGGGGGGATTAAGGATGTTAACGATGTGATGAATGGATGTGAGCCGTTCGATGGTCCCCTACGGATGAGATTTCTTAATCAAAGATATCTGGACCAACTTTGGAGATCTCTGTTTGTGTACCTGGAAGATGATGGCAACTGCACAGTTTGGACCACTATGACGGATATATCCAATACGCACCCAAGAGTAAAAATGTCTTGCATCAATACCTCATCAAGCACTAACATAATCATTTTGGAAATTTATAGCTTCTCCTATTACTAATCCTAAACACCTATACAAAACTCAGATTACTTGTGGCTATTGATTATATCTTGATTTACTCTCTTATAACAGTTAAAAAAAATACATAAAGAGAAAATACTAATGAAAATTAAATAAGCTAGTAAATAGAAATTTATGAATAACTTAAATACATTATGAGTGCATAAGCAAATAGAAACCTGTAAAAGTTTATGAATAATATGATTTTTTTGAATAGTACTACAAAACCTTAGCCCGAGAAAAATGAAAATAGAAAATTAAAAAAAGAAAAAAGAAAAAAGGAACTCCTAGTCATTGTTTAAGTTTGGGATATCCTAGTTGCATTAGATTCAAAGGAAGGACAAATAAAGAAAAGAAAAAAGGAGACCTAGAAGAGAAGCTCAAGTAAATATACAGTATTCTTGTAGGGGTTATTAGAAAAGAAGACTTCATTTTGTTCAATGTCTAGAAGTACACAAACAGAATTCAAAATTCGAAAACAGAAAGAGAGCGTAGTTGTTCAATTATTTTATCAAATTAACTTGGGTGTTTACTAATTAAGTTGGAATTAAAGAATGATGAAATAATGGAAGCTATGTGGTGAATACTGACATTGAAGTAGTTGTTCGTCTGACCAATTATCCGTAGGTCATACTTCAGCGGACCATTTTTGAACAATTCAAGCCCATACTACTTGTTTTCTATGAAGATTGAAGCTTAGCATATCAAGAAAAACACATACATTGAACAGCTCGTTTTGTCCTGGAAGAGAAGTGGGTAAAAGCTGTAAATGTTCTAGCGTTTTAAGAACAGATCGACAACAAAACTAGTACTGGACTGGGCATCCTTTTATAGATCTCTTAATGGCCGAATATGACAGAACAGTGTTATTTCTTCGGTTATATATCACCGGCCACTGTCTATAATGGCAATGAGACATTGAGGTATATAGCGTTTAAGAAATTTATGGATCTTATTTTATCTCTGTTCGTTTCGTTTGAATTAACAAAAAAAGGATAACGAAGAATTGAGAGTCTTTATTCCCGTTGTTGAATTTCTCTTAATTAATTGATCAACATGTGATATTTCTAAATCCTCATTACTCACAAAATCGAAATGAGATCTCCGGATTGATCAGAGGATCGCATTAAAGAATATGTTACTTGAACAAAATTTGATCTTGTGCACTCATATTGAATATTTGACAAGACGTTGTACCTTGCTAAAAAAATCAATCCTTGTGTAATTACCAAGTTCTTTCTCAATATGTTCCTTACGGAATCTGATAAATAGTTGATCGTTGTCACAGCATTTATACGAGCATGTGAATGTAGCAATATCACAAAAGTAATCACAAATCATAACTTGAGAAATAAATTAATACAATAATAAGCGTGTGATTGATTTGATATATGGGCAACCACAGTTGCATATAAATTTCTCTTGCATGCTGTAATTAATAATTTCCTAACTTCTCTCCCACTTTCAATGTCAGATTCAGAGACGGGAAGTAATGTTATGATGAAGAAGGATCCGGATCATCTAGTTACTTGAGTTTTGTCAGGCATGATTTAGCTAGCTTATTCAATAAACATGAAGATATTTCTGCTACTAGTGACACATAGTTTCCTTTCAAAAAAATTTCTGTAAGTTTGATCCTTAATTATCCACGATAGTTATTGAATAAGTTCATCAGATATTGATTTCAAAAATGAAATTCGAAAAAGAAACATAGCTGCTTAATTAATTTTACAAGCACCTTTTTAGTATATGTATATATTCTGATGAATTTACATAATTCATGTGGGGCCGACGATTATAAAAGTGTCTGACCTAGGAATTCCTTTTGCCAACCACAAAACACGCACGAAATAAATTATGAGAAGAAATCGCAGAAGCTAATCTTGAAGGAAGAAGCTTCTCTCTCGATCCACTCTGAAGTTGTCTTTAATTGATTTCTGGGTTTTTTTTTTTTGTTTTTCAGAGTGGCATGTAATATTTAAGCTGTGGATCCCCTGCGCATAGTCACATGGAGCCCGAGAGGTCTCTTATGACTCCATCAAGCTCACAATCATAAGCTTCCAAAACTTCATTAATGGAGGTTGGCTTGGTGTCGATCTCCCTCCAGATGAGTCTCCAATCCAATGCCATCGACCACATCTATAAATCAATATAAAACTCAATACATATATATATATATATATATGCTACGGAGTATAATATTACTTTGCATGACAGCGGAGGTGGCGCTTTGTCTGTCCTTTAATGGTCATAGGGCATTTGGTAATGGAGGTACATCACAACTGCCTCCCACCCTTTCTTTAATATATCAGAGAACATATAAGGTCTTTGCACCTCGTCGTCGATCTTTTTTCAATTGCATCAGCTGCTTATTACGGTGGAATTTCTGAAATGGAGAAACTGTTTTTTATTATATCACATAAGTTTGAGACATAAAATAATTTATCATTTTAATATCCCAAGAATTATAATTTTTTTCGCCAAATATTAAAAAAGGAATCGAGTTTTCACTATAAAGAGATTAAGAACGTATATATACGTAATAGCAGAAGTAATAAAGGATTAGAAAATTAAACATTACTCATGAAAATTCAGTCATCTGACTTATGGAATAGCCTAACTATAAACCAATAACAGAGAGAAATTGAGAGGGTACTAACTATTGAATTCGATCGTGATAGAAAGTTCTTCGTCCCTATAAATACTCACGCAAAAAATTTATAACGAGGGATACATGAAGCCGCTTTGAATAAAATATATAATAATAAGAAAAATCCTAAACCTACAAACAACTATCTTTTAATTTAATAATACTATTTTTTTAGTAGTTTTAAGTTTGAATCGCCATACCTCCTCGTACATAAACAAAAAGAAAGAGGTAACGGTGCTGTATAGTACAATCTTGGCGGTGTTGTATAGCACAATCTTTCACTATAAGAAACAAGTTTTTAAAGCATCCTCGTGAAAAAAGTGAAAATTTTCGGGTAAAACAAAACCCAACAAGCCACCATTGGACAACCTGTCTTAGAGTCGTCGACGTTAGGCCAGATGTTTTATCGGCGAATCAACAACTATCATCAGGTAACAAAAGTTTTACCCAAAGCAGACATCATCGACGACCATTTTTCGGGTAACATCGAGTCGACGTATTAAGCCCGACGAAAATATCACGTTCGTCGAGCAAAATGCTTGTTGAACAGTTCGGCGGCCACCCACCAAAAGGATAAGATTCGCCGGGTAACATTTAAATATTCGTTGGGTAACATTTGAATAGTTAGAAAAATGTTAGGTGGCACTACACCGAAAGGATAAGATTCATCGGGTCACATTTCAATATTCGTCGGAACATTTGAACAATTCGAATGATGTTCGGTTGCAATCCACTGCAATAATAATACTCATCGGGTAACATTTGAAATATTCGTCGGGCTAAATTGAATATTTTGTTTTGTATTAATTACTTTTTATTTTCATAATAATTTACGTTTTTTCATATTATTTAATTAATTAAATATTTATCAAATCTTAAAAATATAAAAAGTAAATAACATTCAAATATGGAATTAGAAATATATATTTATAAAATTTAACCTATTATTTTGAACATAATTTAAAACAATTTTTCCAACAAAATATCAGGAAATGAGCGGTTACGGGTGTGGCTAGTTGGGGTCGTGAGGCAGTCGAACGAAGCAGGCTATTGCTCTGGGGGCTGAGGAAGTGTCTCGTTCAAGCGTCGAAAGACCACCTCAAGCTGAGCCCTGAGATCTTGTCGTTTTGGGCCCTTAACTTTGTGGTCTCAATCCGGAGGGCGATATAATTGTGTCTTAACTCTAAGTACTCCTCGAAATTGACGCCCCTAGAAGAACTATCAGAACTAGTCAAGATGTCTCTTTCCAGCCCTTTACTAGCTCTTTGAACGATCTTTCCCGAACGCCGACCCAGCTGTCGTTCCAGGATCCCACTCGACCGCTCCAGATCTGGTAGTTGCTGCTCTAAGGGTGTGTTTGGCTGTTGCTGGATCAACTCCTCTTGGGTCTGCTGGATGTTTGACAACATTTCCACCTACAAAATCAAAACATATATATATATATATATATATATATTTAAATATTATAAATTTAAATATACCTATTTAAACTTACATGAATTGCATCAGCATGCTCGTTCCCCCAGCCAGCGTACACTGATACCCAAGCATCCATCTCCGGGAAAAGTGGCCTAGCGTTGCACTGGTCCTCATGCTTGGCTGCTAAGGGACATGACCTTCTGTGGTGATTCAATGTCTTCTTTTGCGGAATTCGTTTGTTGCCTCCGATTTTTTACGTTAATTACTAAAAATAAGTAAATTCGGCAATGAAAGAGTACAATTACGAATTGAATAATTTAAAAAGGTGAACATTATGATATATTCGGGCATCACGAAATGCTTGCATATCCAATCCCACCCAATCTCCCGGACACCCCCCCAAGCTCTTGCGGAGGATTGACACGAGCTTCCACCGTGGTAGGCTAGCTCAACCACCAGTCTTGGAGCTCATATTTCCACTCGGAGTACTGCAGTTGTCAGTGGTGCTTCATGTATTTCATGAGAGTCCCATTCTCAATGTCATATTGAAAATTGACTTGCAATGAGTAAAATCATTAAAATTATTAAAAATAATTAAAATCATTAAAAATTGTTGACACCATATCTGACCAGACCCACTGGGCCGTATACTTAAAGCCCAAACCCCGCTCAAGGCCCAAAGCTACCATACTTACGACAGCCCTAACACCGGGCCCAATGCGGGATGCCACGTGGAAGCATATCCACCCTCGATTTACGTAACACGTGCCTGTACGTAAATCGAGAAGCATCTGTCCCACATCGGAACTTTGGGAATTGAACATCCCACCTACCCATACATAAAGGGTACACATTTCCCAATAAATGTAACTAAGTTTTACTATTACAATTACTCTACCGAACTTACCATTTATTGTCTCCTCTTACGAACAAAGTAACTGACTTGATCGTCGGAGAGCCTTAGGCCGGCACCACACCGGTGGCCGTACTAACGGAAACCCGCGATCCACTTGAGTTGACAGGTCACAAGAGGGACACGCGTCATTTGGTGATTGGGTAACGAGTACTCGACAGTTGGAACATTTAACGCTTCAACAGTTTGGCAACGTCTGTGGGAAATCTGACTAAGGTTGCCCACGCTCAACCAGACCGAGTTACGACTCATCCACCAATTACACTGAGATACAGCTCATCGTCACTGAACATGCAGGGCGAACACGACCTCGGTGAGATCACACCCGGGCAAGGCCCCAGAACGAGGGGAGAACCCTCTCCTAACTTCTTGCAGATAATCGAGAAACTCCAGAGCGACATGGCCGAGGTAAAAGCTAAGGGAACCCAGGCCGAGTCGAGGTGTCAGGTGCTCGACGATCGATACACTGAGGTGGCCGAACAGTTACGGGTCGCACAGGCAGAACTCGCTTCCCACCGAGCCTGCGTCGGCAGAGCTGAGGCCGACAAGGTAGTGGCCGAGTGCGCGGAGCGTGCAGAGAAGAATCGCCGACTAGCGGAAAAAGGAAAAGAACATGCGGTCGCCGAGCCGCGTAAGGGAAGGCATAGGGACGCCGAGCCGAGAAAGAAACCGGCTCGGATGTTGATCATCCCCGGCAGTCAGCCCGGTGACACCAGGATCTACCGGGACGCCCGCGACGCCCTCAGCGAGGGAGGACGGAACCGGTCGGTCAACGAACAACCTTCACGACGACCTGACCCTCGGTCGGAGGTGGGAAAGGGAGACCACCACCGAGGAAACATAACCGCTCGGTGGTCCCGCCCAAATGCCAGCCACGGGACCTTTTTAACGGGGGACACTGTCCCCGTCACCGACTCATCCATGGAGGCCGAGAGCACGACCAAGTCCGCTCGGCATCTTGGCACCAGGACCGACCGCTCGGACAGGGGGAGACAAACATCGAGGTCTTCTCGCGGCGACACCGAGCGGTCAACCCACCTCGGCCTCCCGCTCCCTCCTCGCCCTGAACCAACCCGCCAAAGGAGCACCGAGCGGTCAGGGCAGATCGGGCGGTAAAATGACAAGCCTTAGGAACGACCCCGCTTGATGGACACCGAGCGGTCTAGGCCGATCGGTCAAAAGGGAAGTATATCCCGGAGCATACCCAAACAGGGGTACACCGAGCGGTCAAGACAGGTCGGTCAAAGAAGGGGTGAATCCCAGAGCCCGCCGAGCGGAGGTGGCACCGACCGGCCATATAGGATCGACCGCGACCTAGCACCCAGAGATAAACACCAGTCCAAGACCGACTCGCTCGTCCAGCACCTCATGGACCGAGTCCGGACACTTGAGGCCGGGACAGCCCGGGAAGCGAGACCAGCCTGGCCAAAAACCAGCCCGGGCCCCTTCACAGAGAGAATCAACCAGTTCAGGATCAACCACGAGATTAAACCCCTGAAAATTCCCCTTTACAACGGAAAGGACGACCCGTGGAATCATCTGAACAACTTCTACTCGGCTATCGCCCTCAAAAACCTCGCCGACGAGGAACAGTGCCTCATCTTCAGTTCCACACTGACCGAGGCAGCGATCAACTGGTTCTACAAGTTGGAATCTAGGTCCATCGACTCTTTCGAGCAGCTCAACTCCACCTTCATGAACCAGTTCATGATACAAACCGACCGCCTCTCCTCGACCGAGGACCTCTTCCAGCTTAAACAAGGAGAACACGAGTCGCTGCAGCGATATGCAGCGAGATTCAGTCATGAGTACTCTCGGTGCGCAGAAATGGACGATCGAGCAGCTTTCACGGCCTTCAAGGGCGGCCTCCGAGACTCCCCATTCAGGTACGCAGCTCACACCCAAGGTTGGACAACTTATAACGAAATAATGAAACAGGCGGCGATCCACGCCAAAGCTGAGGCGCTGAGCCAAAAGTCCAATGCTGCCAATGCCTACCAACCCCCCCGGGCCAACCCGGTGAAAACATACCCACCGAGCATCCCGGAACAGCAGGGCTCGGCACAGCGTCCACAGGAGCAGGGGCAACAGAGCTATGGGGGAAAACGGAAAAACTACCCCCACAGCAACAATCTGTATAGCCCTGGGAAGAAGGGTAAGAACCCGAATCGCCAGGAAAGACAACAGGGGGAGCGGTCAAACAACGGGGAAAAACGGGTTCCTCGCTCCAAGTAGGAGACATACACCATCCTCAATACCCCCTACGAAAATGTCCTCCTCAATGTGGAACACATGATCCCAAAGTCTACCTGGGCACTAGTGAAGGGCAAGCTTGGCAAAGACACGGGAATTTATTGCCAATACCACAAGTACAATGGCCATAGCATTGACCAATGCGTTGCATTCCGAGATCTGGTGGAGGCTCTGGCCCGAGATGGGAAGATCAACCAATTTCTTCAACACGATCCACCTCCACCTCGCAACCCACAGATCAGCACGATCTCCGGAGGACCGTCAATCTCTTGCCCGCTCACTTCCAATCGGGTAAAGAAGAACTTTCTACGGGCCACCAAACAGAATCAGCAGCTTTTCAGTATCGAGGAAGGAAGAGCCAAAAAAACAAATCGACTCGGTTGGGAACCGATCACGTTTTCCGAGGAGGAGGAGCGCGGGATCATCTACCCTCACGACGACCCCATTGTCGTTATGGCGGAGATATCTAACTTCGACGTACAGCGGGTAATGGTCGACACTGGAAGCTCGGTCAACGTCCTTTTCATGCTAGCTTTCAAGCAATTGGGCATCCCAGAAGCAAGTCTGGACTGCTCTCCTACGCCGCTCTTTGGCTTCACGGGGGACTCCATCGTCCCGCATGGAACGGTTACTCTCCCCCTCTCCCTCGGGACACATCCACGGAGGGCAACCGTACTGGCACCTTTCTTGGTGGTAGACTGCCTCGCGGCCTACAACGCCATTCTCGGGCGGGGAATACTCAACCAGATGAGGGCAGTCGTCTCCACCCACCTACTGCTAGTAAAGTTCCCAACCCCTATGGGGATTGATCAAGTCAAAGGAGACCAAATGGTTGCAAGGGCCTGCAATTCTGTCACCCTCATCCAACCTCCGAACGAGACCATGGCAGTGTCAGAGTCCGCGTTCGAGGCCGACCTCGTGAGCCCTCAGGACGCACAGAAAATTCGGGCCGAACCAATCGAAGATCCTCGGGACCATTCAGCAACACCCCATCCACAGCCCATTGAGGATGTTGAAGAGATAGTACTCTCCCACGACTTTGCGGACCGGAAGGTAAAGATTAGGACAACTCTTTCGCCCGACCTGCGCTCACAACTGATCTGGTTTTTAAGGGACAACTCTGAGGTCTTTGCCTGGTCGTACGCCGACATGCCCGGCATCTCCACCGACGTGATCTGCCACCGACTCAGTATCGATCCTACCTACAATCCTGTCCAACAGAAACGCCGCCTCTACGATGCTGAGAGGACCGAGGCTATGAAGGCAGAGATCGTCAAGCTCAGCACCATCCACTTTGTCCAGAAGGCCGTCTATGCTGCCTGGGTTGCCAATGTTGTACTCGTCAAAAAAACCTCTGGGGCGTGGCGAATGTGCATTGATTTTACTGACCTTAATAAGGCCTGCCCCCAAGGACAGTATTCCTTTGCCCAAGATTGACCAACTGGTCGACGCCACGACGGGACATGGGCTCCTGAGTTTTATGGATGCGTACTCGGGCTACAACCAAATCTTTATGCATCCGGCCGATCAGATCCACACAACCTTCCAGACGGATCAGGGGTTATACCGCTACAATGTCATGCCTTTCGGACCCAAAAACGCCGGGGCCACTTACCAGCGCCTAGTGAACTTCATGTTCGCCGACCAGATTGGGAAAACCATGGAGGTCTACGTCGATGACATGCTCGTCAAGATTAAATCGGCTAACCTACACATCCCCAATCTCTCGCGAATGTTCGACGTCCTCAAACGGTATCGAATGAGGTTAAATCTGGCGAAGTGCGTGTTCGGAGTCAGCTCTGGAAAATTTCTGGGTTTCATGATTAGCCAGAGGGGCATCGAGGCCAACCCGGAAAAAATCAAGGCCCTGGTTGATATGGAGCCCCCACGAACCCAGAAAGAAGTGCAAAGCTTAACGGGCCGAGTCGCAGCCCTTACACGCTTCAGCTCCAAGGCCACGGACAGGTGCGTGCCTTTCTTCAAAGCCCTAAAGGGCAGGTCCAAACACATCACCTGGACCGAGGAATGCACCAAGGCCTTCACTGAACTCAAGGAATACATGGGAAAAGCGTCGCTGCTAGCAAGACCAGACACCGGGGAAAACCTTTATATGTATCTATCTGTCTCCGCTTTTGCCACAAGTTCAGTTTTGGTCAAGCGTAGGGACGGCGCCGAACATCCGGTGTATTACGTCAGCAAGGCTTTGCAGGACGCCGAGAAAAGATACTCTGACTTAGAGAAGCTCGCTTTCGCCCTCATCATGTCTGCCCGGAAGCTCAGGCCATACTTCCAAGCTCATTCTATCATGGTCTTAACCAACAGACCACTCCGGCAAGTGCTTCAGAAGCCCGAAACTTTGGGCCGCTTACTGAAATGGGCAATTGAACTCAGCGAATTCGACATCACTTTCATTCCCCGCACTGCCGAGAAAGGACAGGCCATGGCGGACTTTATCTCTGGGTTCTCCTACGTCCCAGCAACGGCCGCAGCTGAGGTCCTACCATCTTCCCCTCTGTCCATAACACATACTTTGGATGAAGAGAACCCCCAACTCGACCCCACCCGGCCAACCTGGCTCCTTTATGTCGAAGGGTCGGCTTGCCACAACGGGTCCGGCGCCGGACTTGTCCTCACCACACCAGACAAGGTCCGGATGGAGTATGCCCTTTGTTTCCAATTCAAGGCCTCCAACAATGTCGTCGAGTATGAGGCCCTCCTTGCAGGGCTCTGCCTCGCTAAAACCATGGAGGCAGAACAGGTCAAGATCTTCAGCGATTCACAGCTCATCGCCAACCAGATCAACAACGCCTATGAGGCGAAAGACTCTTCCATGGCAGCGTACAGAGCACTGGAAAAGTCCCTTCTATGTAGTTTCCGTAGCTACGCTATCACTCGGATTCCACGCTCCGAAAACAGCCATGCCGACGCTCTGGCCCGGCTTACATACTCCCTCGATGAGAAGCAGAGTCGAAGTGTGCTGATCGAAATTCTGGATCAACCCAGTACACAATGCTCGGCGGTCTACGCCATCAACGCTAACGGCACGTGGATGGCCCCACTGATTAGATTCCTCGCAGACGGAACTCTTCCTTCTGACAAGATCGAGGCCCAAAAGGTCCAGAGACGGGCAGCCCGATATACACTCATCAACGACCAACTCTACAAACGGGGCTTCACTTTGCCCCTCCTGAAGTGTCTCGTCCCGGAGGCAGGCAGAGCCATTCTCGAGGAAATCCACGCGGGTATTTGCGGAAATCATTCTGGACCACGGTCATTGGCCCACAAGGCTTTCCGGCAAGGTTTCTATTGGCCAACCATGCACGGAGATGCGGCCGAGCTGACCAAGCGGTGCGATAAATGTCAACGGTTCGCCCCTCTCTTCCACCTACCTCCAGAAAACCTCACACCAATGGTCAGCCCCTGGCCCTTCTCACAGTGGGGACTTGATTTGATTGGGAAAATGCCGGCAGGGAAGGGCAAGACAGAGTATGCAGTGGATTACTTCACAAAGTGGGTTGAGGCGAAAGCTTTGGCTTCTATCACCACGGCCCAGATGGAAACGTTCATCTTCCAGAACATTATCTGCCGTTTCAGTCTCCCCCACACAATCGTCACAGACAATGGGAAGCAATTCGACAACACACGCTTCCGTGCCTTTTGTGACAGACACAACATCCGCCTTTGCTTCGCCTCACCAGCTCACCCTCAGTCCAACGGCCAAGTTGAGGCCATAAACAAAATCATAAAGCATACATTGAAAACGCAGCTAGACGAGGCCAAGGGCAAGTGGTCTGACATTCTCCCCAACGCACTCTGGTCATATCGGACATCCTACCGTGCATCTACAAATGAAACCCCCTTCTCGCTAACTTTCGGAACGGAAGCAGTCATCCCCGCTGAACTAAGCGAAACTTCTTACCGGGTGTCGTCCTATGAGCCTGAACAAAACAACCATTAGATCGCACTCAGTCTAGACCTCATCGAGGAGCACAGAGAGCAGGCCAACCTCAGAAACATCGCCTGCAAGCAGCGGCTTTGCAACTACCATAATGCAGAGTCAAACATCGGGGTTTTCAGGAAGGCGACTGGGTCCTCCGAAAAGTCAGCCTTGCCACCAAGGATAGCTCAGCCGGGACTCTCCGCCCCAACTGGGAGGGTCCATATCGGGTTACAAGAATCTGCCGGCCTGGAACTTATGAACTGGAAGACCCAGATGGACGAAGGCTGGGCCACCCATGGAATGCAGACCATTTGAAGAAATACTACATTTAAGACTGTATTTTTTCCTTCTTATGACTTGCTGTACTTGCACCCGTTATTTATAAAACCTCCATTTATCTAAGCCTTGCAACATCACATTTTGACTCAAACATACGAGTCGGGGTTCGGTCTTACTCGGCCTACACCCCAACGCTTGCTATTTTGACTCAAACATTAGAGTCGGTGTACAGCCCTACTCGGCTTGCACCACCATTACGACTCAAACATACGAGTCGGGGTTCAGTCTTACTCGGCCTACACCCCAACACTTGCTATTTTAACTTAAACATTAGAATCGGTGTACAGCCCTACTCGGTTTGCACCACCATTACGACTCAAACATACGAGTCGGGGTTCGGTCTTACTCGGCCTACACCCCAACACTTTCTATTTTGACTCAAACATTAGAGTCGGTGTACAGCGCTACTCGGCTTGCACCACCATTACGACTCAAACATACAAGTCGGGGTTCGGTCTTACTCAGCCTACACCCCAACACTTGCCGTTTTTAAGACTCGAACATTAGAGTCAGTGTACAGCCTTACTCGACTTACACCAACACTTAGACAAAAATAAATCGAAAGATCACTCGGTGAACAGTTTTTCTTTCAAGGAAAGTCCGTTTCTATTTCAAATGCGCAGACCTATTATGCTCGGCCTGCAAGAGCTTTACAAAATTCGACCTCTCGGTCGTCCCCACTATTCTTAACCAAAAAACAAAAACGAAGAGGGGGAGAAATACAAGCGTCCTACACTAGCTCTTCCACTGGCTGCTCGGCTTGCTGAGCTCCATCTACCTCTGGCTCCGGCTCTTTTTTCGGCTCCACCTAGTCGGCTTCCGGCTGGTCACTCGGCTGGGCACCCTCCTCTTCCTCCTCCCCCGACTCGTCCTCAAACATGTCGGCAGTAATGTCCTGACCGAGCCAGGGGGTCTTCACGGTCAGTCCAGGATTATGCAGGAAGAGGTTGCGGAAGAACTCCTGCTCGCACTCGGCGGCATACTCGTTCTTCAGCCGGTCAAACTCCTCTGAAGCCTTAAACTCCGGCACCGCTTTTTTCCCCGCCTCTTCCAGGTCGGCCTCTCTCGCTGTCTTCACCCGACAGAGCTCCTTCCAGTGCTTCAGCCTGTCCTTCTCCTTGGCCTCCACCTTGATCTTCAACTGATCTCTGGAAGCCAGGGCCTCCTGAGTCTTCCACCTCTCGGTTTCGAACTTTCGAGTGAGGTCAGCCGCCTCTTTCATCGCTCTCTCGGCTTCCTGAAGTTTGGGAGTGAGTTCTTCCTGTTTCTTCTTCAGCCGGTCTTTCTCCCGCCAAGCAGACGCCACCCTCCTCTGGCTGTTCCCAAACTGAAGGTACACCTCACCGAGAGCCTGCACATAACAACCGTTAGCAACTCACTCGGCCTAAGATACCACACTTGCAACATAGGAAAAACTTACATTGCTCAGTAGCAGCAGGGCCTTCTCCATCCTCTGATCAGACGACCAGCATTGCACCTCGGCCAGCTCTTCCAAGGGCGTCGAAGCCCCCTGACAGACCCCGTTCAGCAACGGCACCATTTGCCTCGGGCAGCAGAGAGTTGCCTCGACACTTGATCCCTCGCCGATCGCCTCCCCGTCGGTGAACACACCAAGATTCACATCTCATCTCCTCTGGAGCATCTCCAGGATCCTCGCATCCAACCGAGGGGGGGGGGGGGGGGGGGGGACGGTGGAGGATTGAACTCGGGTACCGGCATCGTCCTCTTGCCGCCAATTGCTTCCTGTGCCAACAGGATCGTCTCGGCCTCTTTTCTCACCTTCGTCCGCCTTGGGTCAGGGGAGAGCACTCGGTCTCCCTCGACTGTGCTCTGCTTCCGCTTGGGCGACCTGGGTGGAGGGCTGGGGGGTCTCGGTATTGAGGATTGGCCCTGCTGTGCTCGGCCGGAACTCCCAGGCTGCTTCTTCTCGGCTCGCTCCTTTTTCTTCTTGAGTAGCAGCTCCAAGCGCTCGGCCGCCTTGGATAGGGACGCGGATTCTCCAGAGCCTTTGTCTGCCTTCATTCTCAGTTGCTCACAATCCTTGTAAATCCGGCTGCCGAGGTGATAAGGGACTGCAACACCGAGCAACAGGTCAGACATAAGAAAACAAATAGCAAAACAACAACAAAAACAGACTTACCCTCGTCGGTGTCGATGAGGCCGGCCTTGTACTGAAACCCAGGTAGCCGAAGTATCCGTCGGTTTCGATTAAGCTCGTCCAAGATCTCCCTTACTAGGTGGACGACTACCTTCTCCTCTGGAGAGATTTCTTCATCTGGGAACAAACCTGCACATCGAGAAACGGTCAGCCACAATACTCATACTTAAGCATACAAACATATCAGCTTTTACATGAACGGTCGGCCTATGCTACAACTATCCACCTTGGGTCTGGAATTTGGATGGTATTGGGGGTCCCTCGGTGTTCCCCTCCCAGTCCCCACCAACCAGGCAGAACTTCGTCTTGTACGATTTTTGGGAGGTCGGTATGTCCAGAATGAACTTCCCCCGTTTGCTCTTCTTACAGTGACGGAGGAAGACCCACCCGGTATCTGCTGCTGGAACCCGAACTCGTACAGGTACATCAATTGGGCATAGGTCGGCTCCGGCTGCTCGACCCACCTGAAGGCCGTGTAGAGTGAGCAGAGCACAATCCACACGTTTGGATTGAGCTAACCGAGTGCCACCCCCATCTTCTTCACCATCCTCCGCAGCCAGGGGTGAAGGGGCAGCCTTACCCCGTGGTGCATCAGCTCGGTATAGAACAATGCCATACCGGCTGGGGGATCGCTCGGTCTTTCCTCTCTTGTGGGTAAACTTGTCGTCACCGAGTCGGGAATGCCAAACTCGATCCTCATCTTCATCAGGCCCTTCTCGGTCTCCTTGTTCACCATTACGTCCACGGTAAAGGCCGCCCGCTCAATCAGAACGGCCTCCGGCACCGACTCGTCCCCGACCGTTCTCACCTTGTTAACCCGAACTTTGCCCTTATCTCGGCCGTGGGTCAACTTCAATGCTCGGTGCACCCCCACCTTCACAATCATCTCGGCGTCTACCAGCAGGTTGCCACTACCCGACCTACCCGTCGGCCCAGCCGCAGAACCGGTGTCTGTGGTCCTACCGGACGACTCGGCTGTACTGTGCACCGACTCTACCCTTTTTTGTACCTCGGCCGAGGAGGCCTCGTCCTCACTCCTTGGGATGGGAGTGAGCACCTGCACACTACTATCTGACGACTCACCGCCCTGTGAGTCGTAGCATTTACCCTCAGCTATCGAGTCACTCTCGACCGACATCTACAAAAGAAAAACAGAAAAACAGAACTCAGCCGACCGACTCGTTCCTATGAAGATCTGACCACAACCTTCACCACATTCATGGCCAGTTCTTCACACCCTCCCACTTTAAATCGACAAACTGAACTTGGACAAGTGCTTACCTTGTTTTTCACGGAGGACCGTAGGTCGGAAATCGCAAACACCGTACGCACCGCCGTCAAAAGCTAGTCAGAAATCGCCTCTTTGGTTGGACAGAATTTCCCCAATTTTCTCAAAAAACACAAGTGAGGAAATCGGTGAAGAGCTCCCCATATTTATAGCAATTGATGCACAGACTACGAGGCGTCACTCCCCTCAGTGACAGACACGTGTTGAAACCAACCATTCTGACCGGACACGTGGTAACCATCTGTCCGAGGAAGCCCAACCGTCTTCCTACAGGTCGACACCGACTTTCGTCCACCGTTCGGTACCCCTGGACGGCCCCTACAGACGCTGGTCCTCTCACCGACCCATGTACACCGCTCAGTGACCTCATCCGTGGGCGGGTGTCGGCTCTATTCATCGACTCGTATACACCGCTCGGTGTTTTCACCCGCCGTACAGACGCTGGTCCTCACACCGACCCATGTACACCGCTCGGTGCTCTCATCCGTGGGCGGATGTCGGCTCTATTCACCGACTCGTATACACCGCTCAGTTTTTTCACCACCCGTACGGACGCTGGTCCTCCCCCACCGACCCATGTATACCGCTCGGTATCCGAAGTCCCAACCCAGGTTTGGTCCCCATCACCGACCAGGTTTCCACCACCGAGTGCGTATGGTGAGGGTTGACCGACTTCCACTTTTTTCGCCGAGACGTGGCCCTCACCGATTGACTGCTGGCCACTCACTCGCCATAACCGAGACTGTCTCGGTGGACTCTCCCACCAGGGGACTTGGGGGACTACAGGTATACCTCCCTCCAGGGTTTAGAAGAATGAAACAAGTCCCCGACCGAGAAATTCCACCTCAGTCAACGACTTGGGGGACTTCTGTTGACACCATATCTGACCAGACTCACTGGGCCGTATACTTAAAGCCCAAACCCCGCTCAAGGCCCAAAACTACCATACTTACGACAGCCCTAACACCGGGCCCAATGCGGGATGCCACGTGGAAGTATATCCACCCTCGATTTACGTAACACGTGTCTGCACGTAAATCGGGAAGCATCTGTCCCACATCGAAACTTTGGGAATTGAACATCCCACCTACCCATAGATAAAGGGTACACATTTCTCAACAAAGGTAACTAAGTTTTACTATTACAATTACTCTACCGAACTTACCATTTACTGTCTCCTCTTACGAACAAAGTAACTGACTTGATCGTCGGAGAGCCTTAGGCCGGCACCACACCGGTGCCCGTACTAACGGAAACCCGCGATCCACTTGAGTTGACAGGTCACAAGAGGGACACGCGTCATTTGGTGATTGGGCAACGAGTACTCGACAGTTGGAACATTTAACGCTTCAACAAAAATAATTAAGATAATTAAAAATAATTACCGAGAAGGCACCCCAATAGAAGTTGAGATGTTTCGGGGATTACTTCCATAAGGTATCGCCCATAATGAGATAATGGGTGTGAAGAATGGCACCCATATCATGCACCATCAAGCTATGAAACTTGACGGGCGCTGAGCGAAGCCGATCAACGTAAATGATCTTGATCTTGGAATTTTTCGACCTGCAAATTCGTTGGGATGACTTCCCCCGATTGATCCCCCGCACGCGTATGCTTCTCCCTACAAATTCAGTAAACATTAGTAAGAAAAATGAGCAAAAAACTAAAAAAAAAATTGTTTAAATAAAAATATTTACCAACTAACCTTTAAGGATCGTTCCGACTGGATCTGGTTCATCCTCTTCGACCTGCTATTCGGATGGCTCGGGAGTGGTACGACGTTACCGCTATTTCTTCGAATGCTGCTGACAAGCTGACGAGGTAGCAGGTTGCATATGGTCTTCTAGGGGGAATGCCGTGTCACGACCCGACCTTCTCCAATAGGATATTGTCCGTTTTGGGCACAACGCTCACGATTTTGTTCTCGAGAGCTCACGTGCAACTTCCTAATGGATCACCTATCCTGAGATTGCACCAGCCTTTACTCGCTTAACTTTGGAGTTCCCTTGAAATTCAAAACGAATGAGCGCCCAAAACGCCTCCTGTTTAATAGATGTGCGCCCACACATATAAGACGTGCTTGAAAGTTTCACTTTATCCTCTTTAAGATGAAATAGGTCCTTCTTATGATCTAGACTACAAACGATCATACGTGTTCTTGAAAGTTTCATTTATCCTCTATAAAGCATCTCAACATCTTCTAGATGCAATTCGATTCATAGACTAAAATTCCATATGCATGATACTCGAGCTCTAGGCCGAGATAGAAGTTCATTATCTCACGATCCTTCATTTCAAAATCCAACTTCAAGTGGCTAGCAGTTTATTTGGTTTATTTTGGGGTACCAATCAATAGAAAACCCTATAACTTGTTTTCTTAATAAACATGCATGAGAATATTTCATTATTCACAAATCTCAACCTTAACAAATATTCACTTAAACGGTTTGACCACATCCGTCCGGATTTTTTTAATCCGTAAAGTGAACGCCTCAAACTAATTGGGAGCATGTTCTGTGGTCTAGAACTATTTGCATCAAGTATCTTAAGTCCTTCAGGAACTTTATATATATATATATATATATATATATATATATATATATCCAAATCCTTATAGAGATAAGCTGTAACCACATACATAAGTTGCATACTTCGTTTTTTGGAATCTACCAAATTGATAAGGTAGTGGAAGCTTATGACGTCAATTATGAGAGAATACATCTCTTCGTAATAAATCTCAGGGTGTTTGAAGAAATTTGTGCGCCATTAAATGAGTTATGTATCTCACAATATCATCTTTCTCATTACGCTTTCTTATAACTACCCATTTAAATCCTACAGGTTTAACTTGGGGAGGTGTGGGAACGACAAGTCCAAACACCTTTCTATTGCCAAGGAATCTAATTAGACCTAGATTACTTCCTTCCATTTTGGCGAGTCTTCTCTATGTTGCCATTCATTCATCAACAGAGTGAGGTTTGATTTTATCACTAGTTATTATTTCGATAGCTACCGTAAAATACATATATCATCGATGATAATATCATTCCGCTTTCATCTCACATAAGCATGCATAATTTTATGAGATATCTCTATTCTCGGGGGTAAGTTCAGGCGTTGGAGTGTCCTTTATCATTGTCTCTTCTAGACAAACTCATAGTCTGGAATCATCTCATGAGATTGATCAGTTGATATTAAGATATCCAAGAGATTCGATTGTGCCAAATTTATTCTCTTCTGGGGGTGAGAACCCTTCGAGCCTATTAATCTACCTAGCTTCTAGCTAGGGTCATGTGACTAGTAAGCTGCCATGATCGTACCTCGTCCATCTGGGACGACGTGTCCCAAAGGGACATCTATCCTTGCAGACACATTTGTAGCAGGTTTATGTGACCTCGTCACTTTAACTAGATCAAGGAAAGTGTCTGTCATATTATTAGCTACACTCTATAGAACTAGAATTATCTAAACTTCGTTCTCACTTTATGCGGTCTAGAGATCAAGATGAGATAGAGTGGGAATATTTCACGTCAATTCACGTCATTCTTCAAGAACGTTGACATTCTTATCTCCCCTAATGGTTGGAAGACTGTTTCATCAAAGTGACTATGCACGTATCTAGTGGTATAGAGATCGCCCATCAAGGGCTTTTAATAGCGTATAATAGGGGGAAGGGAGGATTCATAACCTACATATATGCCCCTTTTGAGTTGAAGTGTAAGACCAGTGTCCTGGAGGGAACGATGAACAATCTTACATTCCTGAGAGAGGGGAGTGATCTGGGAGGGGAATGGTGATGTGCCTTAAAGGTGTAGGCATACACCTATCTAGCACGAGGCCTTTTGGGAGCTCAGTGGCTTTGGGTTCCGTTGGAACTCCAAAGTTAACCGAGTTGAGACTGGTGCAATTCCATGATGGGTGACCCCCTAGGAAGTTGCACCGTGAGCTCTCGAAAACAAAACCGTGAGGGTAAGGGCAAGGAGGCCCAAATTGGACAATATCATGCTAGATGAGTTGGGTCCTGACTGAGGAGGGTCGGGTCCTGACAGAATGGTATCAGAGCCAGACCCCAACCGGGAAGTGTGCTAGCGAGGATGCTGGGTCCTAAGGGGGGTGGATTGTAAGACCTGTGTCCTAGAAGGATTGGTGAACAATCCCACATTCCTGAGAGGAGGGAGTGATCTGGGAGGGGAATGGTGGTGTGCCTTAAATGTGCAGTAGACACACACCTATCTAGCACGAGGCCTTTTGGGAGTTCAGTGGCTTTGGGTTCGGTTAGAACTACAAAGTTGAGCGAGTTGAGACTGGTGCAATTTCATGATGGGTGACCCCCTAGGAAGTTGTTCTGTGAGCTCCCGAAAACAAAACCGTGAGGGCAAGGGCAATGAGGCCCAAAGCAGACAATATCGTGTTAGATGAGTTAGGTTCTGACCGATGAGGGTCAGGTCCTGACATGAAGTCTCATTTTTGTACGTTTTAGAGATACAATTTGCACATAAACTGCACACCCAAAAAATGCATAAGTGCAAAATGTCATATTCGTATCCAGTCACCGGCTGTAATGCAGAATAGGATTGAGTGGCAATGGGCCTCAACCAGACCAACATAGCTGGATGCAAAATTGTATAGCACCATGTAGAAACTAGAAATAGACCTCCTCGAGATGGACTCCCTGGGAAAAACTTGAGGATCGACTCAAGATATCCCGAAAAGAGCCTTTCTCTGGCGCTCCGAACAATTTTCCCAAGTCGCCGACCAATCTAGCGCTCCAAGTTAGGAATTGACCTACCAGGATCCGGTAGCCGTTCTTGTAACGGGACCTCATGTTATTGCTGGGTCATCTGCTCTTGAGTCTTCTGCGTGTCCTCCACCATAACTGCCTACAAATTGGAATAAAGTAATAATTAGAAAATTAATTAATTAAAAAAATATTTAATGACCGCAAACATTGAACTCACGTGAATAGCATCAGTTGCTTGATTACCTCGCCCATTATAAACTTCCCCCCCAAGAGTCTACTTTCGGGAACAGTGACCCAACAACGTGACGGGCCTTATGTGGAGCCAACAAGGGGCGCGATCCCCCATGGTGTTCAAATTGCTTCTTTGCCTAGTTCGCCTTGTTGGCCATTGATTTTACCTGCACATTAGAAAAACAATTATTATTAATACGAAACTACGTAAATTAATATTCTCAATTAAAGAAATAAAAAATTAATTTTCCATAAATCCGTCGCTTATCCAATGGTCGCATAACCAGAGCCACCCTTCCAGTTTGTCCCCCCGTATATCCTCTGAAGGATTTGCCTTAGCCAAATCATGCGACCTCCAGCATTCGTGATACGCATGAAGCTCGAACTTCCAGTCGGAATACCGCTTCTGCCAAAGCAAGTTGGTCGCATCCCATTCAAAATTAATATGCAATCCAATATTAAAGTATGTTAAAATAAAAAAAAATAAAAAAATTTTAAGAAAAAAGTCATACTTGTAAAGCAGACCAACATATTTCAAGTTTCGTCGGGGATTAGGTTCCAAAGGTGTTTGCCATCATCTTCGATTTGGTGCGAAGAATCGCACCCATGTCCTACACTAGCAAAGCATGAACGTTAGGGTATGGTGAGCCAAGTCGTTCCACCCATACGACTTGAATCTTGCTGCTTGTCGCCCTGCAGATCCGTTGGGACTTCAACCCCTTGCCGATGTCACGCACTTTAATGGTTCTCCCTACAAATTCGGTTAACATTAGTACATATTTGAATAAAACATTAATACAAATTTTAAATTCAATCAGATATTGAACTAACCCGTTGCGATCTATGCATCAAATCTCTCTTGAACGTCAGCTCTAGAGGCCTCGGGGTCAGTATGGGGTTACCCCTATTTCGAGCTGGTGCAGCGGCTCGCTAATCGTGCCCTGACATCACCCGATCTTCAAGAGATGGCCACTTCGTCGAGGAAGGTTTTGATCTCGTAGATGGGTGCTCTGCTAGCACCGTAGGACGAACTCCCAAAGTGACCAATCTTCGCAAAGACATCTGCAATAATTTTTTTAATAATTAATAATAATTAAATAAATAAACGAATAAAAAATAATTAAATAATTTCTTATAATTTCCAAAATTTTCAATAATCCAATCATTTCTAAAAATTTTAAATAATTTCCAATAATTGACTAATTAAATCATTTTCAATAATTTCAGAAAATTTTCAAATATTTGATAATTTTCAAAAAATATATAATAATTCTAATAGTTTCCAATAATTTCTAAGAATTGCAATAATCCATTAATTTAAAATAAATTTAAATAAATTCCGATAATTCACTAATTAAATAATTTTTTTTTTGAAAATTTCAAAAAATTCGATAATTTCCAAAATGATATAATAATTTCCAATAATTCACTAATTAAATAATTTTCAATAATTACTAAAGATTTCAAAAAATTAGATAATTTCCAAAATTTTCAATAATTCAATATTTTCCAAAAATATAAAAGCTTCAAGAATTTCCAATAATTTCCAAAAATCTCAATAATTCAATAACTTCTAATAATTTTTCAAAATTTTCAATAATTCAATAATTTCCAAGAATTCAATAATTCATTAACTTATAATAATTTCCAATAATTTTAAAAAATGTCAATAATTCAATGACTTCCAATAATTTCTAAAATTTCAAAGAGTCAATAATTTCCAATATTCAAAAATCAATTCAATAATATCCAATAATCAATCCAAAAACCAATCGAATAACCAATCCAATAATAAATATAATAATCAATCTAAAAACCAATTCAATAACCAATCCAATATTACATTCAACAATAAAAAAATGCCAATAAATAACAAAAAATAAAAAATAAAATTGAGGGACTTGCAATGAGGAGCCGATAGAGAGGAGCTCGAGATTGAGTGAGAGAGATAGAGAGTAGCAAGAGGGCTGGTCTGAGTGTTGGATTTGGGGTCGTGGGTTGAGAGTTTGGGTTGTGCGTCAACGGATTCAAGGTTTAGGGGTGAAGTGTTTTTAGATGAGTAAGTGATGGAGATTGAGTGAGGGAGGAAGATTGAGTGTGGGACAAAGATTGATTGACTGAGAGAGTGAGCTTGAGTGAGAGATGGAAGCTAAGTTGCATAGAGGGAGGTGCAGTTGTGTGTTTGGGAAAATGAAGAGGAAGAAACAAATGGAAGGGTCGCGGCTGTGTGTATCGTAGTGTGGACTTTTCCACGCGAATTAGTCCATCGTGTTAGCTTTAATGATTCGCTGGGCAAAGTTGGGTGGTGATTTCAATTTTTTGCAAAATTTTTGGCGGAAATTTTGAATTTTCCCGAAATTTAACTTTGCAGGGCAAATTTTCCCATCCGCTGGGTAAACTTTTAAATGCAGCAATTTTACGTTCGACCGATATGCTAACGAGTGAATTTGATAAATTCGACTGTTCAATTTGTGATACTGTGTGACGACTCGGAAATTTAAAAAAGGAAATTTGGAAAATGTGAAACGAAAATGACAATTTTGCCCCTAATTTAAGTGGTCAAAAGTTGACTTTTTGATCGGGATCCTATTTGGACTTTTCGTAAGAACCGTTGCGTAGATCTTGAGACGCTGAGTTCGTAGAAATGGGGCAAGCTAAAATCAAAGTTCGGACGTGATAGTTACGGGTATGAGAAGGTCAGGGACACTTTCGTAAATTTAGACCTCAAGGGCATATTAGTCTTTTCACTCATTTTGATTAGTCTGCGTAAGTTATAAGTTAGTGACTCGCCCTGTTGGCTGTGTGACATCTATCACTCCACTTAATAGATTAGTGGCAATTTGTTGTATGTGTGTTTATGCTTGAAACAAAAACAAAAACTAAGAACTACGAAATGGAAGAAGGCCTAGGGAGGGATACTGAGAAACAGAGAGATAGAGAAATTGAACGTAAACCCAGAGAGAAAAAGAGAGAGGAAGAATATGAGCTGAGACCCGAAGTAGAAACCCGAAACTAAACCCGTGCATCTCCGAATTTCAAATTGGATTTCTGGGCTGTGATTATTGAAACGGATTTTCGATTCTTGAGACCTCTACGACTTAAACCATCTCATAATTGAAGAAATATGACCTAGAATTGAACCCAGATTGGACCCGCGTCCCTCTTGAAATATCGAAGTTGACTTCGATCGATTGAAGGTGAGTAATCATGAAATTGAGATTAGACACATGTTTGTAATGATGTTACGATGCTTCTTGTTGAATTAAAATCAAGAAATTGCATAAAATTGAACAGGTTTTGAAACGTTTTGAAACTAGGTCGAGGCGACCCGTTTGTTGGTTGTCGGGTTGGGACGATGCATTGTTCATTGGCACGTGGTTTCATGCGCATCCGATTCAGGCCACGCGTGGGGGCGCATGATAGGATTTCTGGGGAAGTGGTCAACACACTTTTTAATGTTTCTGACGCTACGGACCTAATGGCACATGTTTCGAGTCGACCGGACACCGTTTTGGGGTATTGTTGGGTGTTCAAAGTACGAAGTTCGTATTTAACTATTATTATGAAATCCTGAAATTTAGGGGATTGTTCTATGAAGTTATGTAACAACTTAGCAACCTTAAATTGGTGTGTTTGATAGGCCAAGTGATTCCCGAAATGTCAGAGGAATGTACAGATCGAGATTGAGTAGCTTGGACAGTGTGTGAGTGGACGTTTTGTTTTATAAACTGTTATGCATGCATAGCTAAATGTTTTGCATGATTTGAGTTACAATGATTGCATGATGACTCGATATGATTCTTTATTGATTTTATGGAGTATTTAATCGGTTTTCGGGGATGTTTTACGAGAATGGTGAAAATGATGTTTTGGACTAGGCACGAGTTTGAAAATAATTTTTTAACTTGGTTTTAAGTCAAGGATTATATTGAAAGGTATTGGGATGTAATCTCCAGACGGTTTGCATTGTGATTGTGATGAGTTCCCAGATGGTCGAAACTAGAGTTATTTCCCAGACAACCAAAGTTTGGGGTGATTTTGATTGTTTCCCAGGTAGTCGAAGCTAGGGTATTCCTAGATGGCTGATGGTCAGGGTATATCTGTGTTAACAGGAAGCCGAAGCTCGGGGTGTTTACTAAATGGCCGATGCTCGGGATTATTGACTTATTGTTGGTTGCCTACCCGTAGTGCTGATGTGAATGTGTTTGTTTCCCAGGCAGCCAAAGCTAGGGGTGTTCCTAGATGGCTGATGCTCGAGGTTATTGACTTATTGTTGGTTGCGTACGCGTAGTGCTGATATGATTGTGTGATTGACTGTGCACTTGTGAGTAGTGTTGTTTAATTATTGTGCTTGATATTTGAGTACTGGTGATGAGTATTGTTGTTGATGGTCATTGTGACTGGTTTGATGATTTTCATGTGGTTTGGCTTGAGAGCTGGTTGTTCGTATATTTTACTCTATGCATGCATGTTTTATAACTGGAGGGGAAAATGATTCGTTTCGAAATGTATTTTCAAACGCTATTATTTTTGTCCACTCACACCTTTTATGTTTTTGATGACCTTCCAAGCTATGGCATGAGGTTCGGGGTTGATCGAGAGGCGGAGGCATGAGTGGAAATCAATGTGACTATCCCTTATCTGGCAAGTGCTGAGGGTGTTTTTGTAACTTCAGTTGACTTGACAGACGGGAGTAGGACCAGACACGGTTATCAAAGTCCATTTGGGTCGGGTCTTGTCAAATTGGTATAAGAGCATTTGGTTACTGATTTGTGTTGCCACGTCATGCCTCCAAGATGCGAGCCCCATGCACGGCCTAGTAACGAGATGAGTATACGAGGCTATTTGAGATTCCGAGATTGATTTCAGGATGGAATTGACCCTGGATTGGGGGTCATGTTGAAAACTGCGCTTTGGTTGCGTCAGATTTGTGTGGGCCCTGATAATGTTTGAGCTCAATGGCTAAAAATGCAGCATGAATGGGCGAGTTGGACCCGAAATGAGATGGCTTAGTGAATTCCTCAGTTGGAATGCGTGTTTGATGGTTTAGTGTGTGATGGGAGATCCTTAAGTGGATGTGGTTCACCATTGGCTCGGGACAAGCTGGAAAATTGTAATAGTGATCATGGTCTAGCAAAGATGGTTAAGGTGGGAACCCGAGGTATTGATGTAACGACCTGTCCCGAATATCGGGATTAAATAATTAATTAATTATGGATTTAGTATGATTAATCGGGAATTAGTTGAGAGAATACGGACGAACGGTGTGAAATGACCGTTTTGCCCATGGAATTGGGCAAAATGTTGATTTTTGATATGGGGAGTCAAACATACGAGGACCAATGACCGTGATGTAGATCGGAACGTCACGAGTCCGTAGACAGGAAGCACATCGAAATCGGACGTTGAGCGGGGAAGTTATGGTCAAGGGATCGAAATCGAGTTAATTAACGTCTCAATATTCGAATTAAATATTAATTAAATCTGATTGGTTAATTAATTAATGTGGGGCCCTTGGATGAGTGACAAGTGTCTCTCATCCCATTGGTCACTTTCCTTAAAATAGGGATCTGGTTTTGATTGGTGGATTTCTATTAAAATATATTATTTTATTTTCCCTCATCCATCTCTCTTCCCTTCCCTTGCACTCATCTTCTTCATTCTTTAATTTTCTTCCTAAACAAACACACAAACACATGCCACCCCAGTACCATATCCTTTTTTGTGTTCATGTGAGAGACTAAGGGAATGAGTGATTAAACGAGGTTGAGAGACTGACAACTGGCGTGAGGCTGAGGGATGGCCTGAGCCACGGCGGTGGCCACAACAAAGGTAACCCGTAACCCTACTTAAACCCATTTTTGGGAAACCATTTTGTGACGATTTTGGATCGAATTGGATGATTCTAAAATGTTCCTAGGACTCAGACGAGTGCATTGGGATTGATTTCGAGCAGTTTGATGGTCTGAGACGGCTAGAAACCAAAACGGTGAGTTTAGGTTCAAAATTTGAATATGGGTTTTTGGTGCTTGTTGATCGATTCTAACTGTTGGAATGTGTTCCTGCTAGCTGTATGGACGTATGGGAATCGATATCAGGGATGGAGGAGGCCGGAGTTGACGGTGGAGCACGGTTGCAGGTTTCCATTACTGTTCACACGTTCACAGGTGAAATCGAAGTTGTTTTTCTGGGTTTTGAGCTTATAGATCAATTGGGATTGGATAGAAGAACATGTAGGATGAAATCCCATAAAAAATGGTTAAGATTCGAGGGAGAACGGAACGGGTTAGGTCGCGGGTCACGACAACCCGATTGCAGAACCCAAATGAGGTCAGGGATGACTGATGATGTCAGTGGTGATGTCATCCTTGTGACGTCATCATGTCAAATCTGACAATGTCAGACTAACATGTTAGACATGGACCAATGGGGACTTGACACGTTGCACTGTCAGGGTTGTCAGTGCTGACGCCCGCGTTGACTTTTGGCTTTTCCAGTAAATGGGGGCGTGTGGGCTCGAATTTGGAGGTGGACCCAATGTCATTTGAAAGGTTTCGACGATCTGGATCTAATAGTGGTGGTTTCAGGTAGATCTGAGATCGTTAGGTTGGTCAAATAGAGAATTTTCACCTTAGGAATCGTGTCCGGGACACGTTGACTTTTCCGAGAGTTTTGCGGTTTTATCCTATCGACTTGTATAGTTGATTAGTGACCTTTATGTGTGATTTGGACAGGTCCAGATGTTCCAGTGATGGTGTTATAGCCTCAGAAGGCTTATGGCACGCGTATCGAAGCGGTAGTTAGGACGGTCTATGAGTGGACATTGGTTTCTAAATATGATGCATGCATAACTATTTTAATATGTTTTAAATATGTGATTTATGATGAACATAATTGTGGTAGTGATGATTTACGTATTTGCATGTATTTCGAGGTTGTGGTTTCTACTGTGTTTATATGCGCTTAGGTTTTAATGATGTCTTAATGGGATGGTTTTGGATTTGGAAATATGGAACCGGGCTTAAGACCAATTTGATTTATGAACTACCGGACTTGGAGTCCATTTGGTTTAATGAGACATCAGGCCGGAGGCCCATTTGACTTACATGATCGGGTTGGAGGCCCAGTCGGTTTATGAAATTGAATTTCAGGTTGAGTCCCTCGAATTTAGAATTTGGATTTGTGGAAACGGTTTATGAAAGTTATACTTCGAGCACAAGACCCATTTGTGGATTTACGATGGTTTTATGGAGATCCTGGGCATAAGCCCAATTGAAAGGTTTTAAAGTGATTTATGAAATGTTTTCCATATACTATCCTGATGATATGATATTGCCCCCCAAGGAGGGTCTTTGATGACAGGACCCGTCCCAACTGGACGTCAAAAACCGTGTCTGGTCCTGCTCCCGTCTTACAAGTCAACTAAAGGTCCGAAACTACCCTTCAGTGCTTGCCAGACAAGGGATGTTTGCGCGGATTTCTGCTGCTGTCACTGCCTCACGATCAGTCCCAAACGTCGTACCACAGCCTGGAGGGTCACAAAACAGAAAAGGTGTGAGTGGACAAAAATGACCTCTTATAAAAACATTTATCAAAATACAATCTTACCCTCTAGTTTTCACAAACTTGCATGCATATCGTAAAACATGAGTGACCGATAAAATCAAAACATATTTTCCCTTGGTCCATAAAACTCATGCTCACCAAATCAGTTCATGTTGTAAAACATCAAATCCCGGCTCTCAAGCCAAAACATGTGAAAACATAATCACTGGCCATAATGACCAAAAACCCGTACTCAATACTAGTACGTCATCACAATCAATACCAATCAGCACTAATCACCAGTGCACAAGAAATATATCAATCCAATCAATCTGCACTACTCACAAGTGCATAAAATATCACAAATCACATCTGCACTACTCACAAGTGCACAATCAATCAAACTGCACTACTCACAAGTGCTGCACTACGCGTAGGCCAATATCCAGTCACTCTCTCGGGAACAGACACCTCTGGGCTCAACCCCCTCGGGCTCAGTCACCTCTGGGCGAACACATCCCCAGGTTCAGACACCTCCGAGTGGTACATCCAGGCACAGTCTCATCCGAGAAGCTGACTACCATAGGATCAACTCATGATCCTACAATCACATCCCCCAAGCTCCGGTCGTCTCGGTAATCCCCCCAAGCACCGACCGTCTGGGAATATCACAATCACAATGAAAACCATCCCGGGAATTACATCTCAAAACATTTCAATCAAATCTTGACTTCATACCAAGTCAAGGTCATTCTCAACTGGGTCTCAAGCCCAAAATATTTTTTTCACATAAACCGTTAAAATCACATTTAAATCAATAGAATAATCCGGAAATCATCATTGACTCACCAACCAAGTCAAAATATAATTTTAGAAATCATTTAGACTCCGGGCCTAGCCTAAAACATCATTTGCACGTTCCTCGTAAAACGTGTCCGAAAAACTGATTAAAATAATCATAAAATCCCAATAAATCATTAATTTCACAATTTCATAAGTGACTCCAAATCCGAGTCAAAATCACTATTCACTTGGGTTCTCATGCCCAAAATAACATTATCACGCAAATCCATGCGTTGCAACCTCCGTTGCCATTTTCACGTAAATTCATGAAATTGACCCTTGACTCATTCCCGAGTCAAAACATCATTTTTCAATCCATGACTCAATAATCCGAGTCCAAACATTATTTTCACCAAATTTCGTAATTTCTCGAAAATCACCCAATAATAACAATATAATAATCATAAGACCGAAAAATTACCAGATTGAAACACAAATCATGCCCAAGCATTTAAAATCAGATAATAAGGCATAAAAATCATATATGCATGCATCACGGTTAGAAAACAAAGTCCACTCACACACACCGTCCAAAACGGTCCGTTTCCGAGCTGCACGTTTTTCCGTAAAATCTGGAAATCACAACTCCTGTCCAAAATCATTATAGAGGGTTACTAACATCTCAATATACATCATATAATTTTCCCCAATTTTTCCGGGATTTAAATACGTATTTTTAACGTAATACAAAACTTCGGATACGCGGAACATTATCAAAACAATATCCGATTTCCCCGAAACCAACGTCAAAATGTTCGTTACACTGAGAGGATCAAAAGTCATGTTGATCTCACCTTGAGACTAGGCCGGACGCGCCCCCACGCGCCGCCGTGAGTGGCTGCGCGTGAAATCCACGCGCCTGCTACAGTGTCACCGTCCCAACCCGTTTGTCTGGTAAACGGGTCGTTTAACCCGCGATCAGACCCGTTTGGTTTTCTGTCAATTCCACACTGAATTCATCAATTGAACATTCATACAGCTTCGAATTAAGTTCAATTAAAGATCTGTGGACTCAATTTCAAACAACCTTACCTATAACCCCACGATCACAGTTGATCATTCGAAGGTCCTCCAGCCATTGTTCATCATTCCAAAACCTTCACCGTCACACGATTTCCCCAAATTGATTCAACCAGAAGTATCAAGGGACTCAGGTAAGCATTTTACCCAACTCAATTGAATCAATTCATTGCTCAATCTTCACGACGCAACTCGAACATCCGTACACTGTGCAACCATGGAGCTCAGTCAATCTCAGTCAGTTTCTTCCAATTGATGGATCCAGAGGCATCGTGGGATCCTCAGGAACATAATCCCCAGCTCAAATTCAACAATCCAAGCTTCCAATTCCTCGACTCAATCTCGAAATTTCAGAGGCCACCCTCCTTCAGTTCTTCCACAATTCGACCCCAATTCCACTTGGTTCCTTCTACAAAATTGATCGTAGTAATCCCAGAAGACTGAAAATGAACCCAATTTCGATCAACAAGGCTCAATTCATCCAATTTGATTTTTTCTCCCAAAAACCCAATTTTCGAATTCCCAGTTTTCAGCCATTAATCGATCCCAGTGTTTCCCCAGTTTAATCCCCTCTCACAAACTCACAAATTCCCCTCAAAACTGGTTGTGAAAGGGAGCTCAATTCTCCCAATTTTGATTCCCCTTCTCACGGGTGAGAAAACAAAGAAGAAGAAAAATGGGGAAAAAGATGGAGGAATGATGGTGTAGGAATGATGATGTAGTAATGATAGTGTTGGGAGGGAAACATGGACCAGATTTCAGGGGATGGGTGACACTTGTCACTCATCCGGATGTGCACAGTCACCGGGTACTGTTCATATTAAAATATTATTTTATTCCCGGTTCGTTCGGTTAATCGAGCCCGATTCCGTGACCATAACTTCGTCGTCGAATCTCCGATTTCGGCATGCCGCCTATCGTTGGATTCGTATCGACGAGACCTACGTAACGGTCCTTGGCCCTCGTCCGTTGGACTTCCCGGCCAAAAAGTCAACATTTGGCCCCTAATATGCCAAATTACCAAAATACCCCTCAACTTCCGAACATCATAACTTTCTCTACGAATGTCGGAATCGAACGTGCCACCTGTCTATGAACTCGTGACGTCCCGAACTACGTCACAGTCATCGGTCAAAGTCCATTTGACCGCCCGAACTAAAAGTTAACATTTTGCCCACCCAGGGGCAAAACGGTCATTTTGCACGTTTCGTCCGATTTCACTCAACTAATCCCCGATTAGTCATTCTAAATCATAATTAATTAATATTCAATCCCGATTTTCAGGACGGGTCATTACATTTGACCTGGGTGGACCTTGGGGAGACTCGGCTGAGACTGAGGGGCATGCTTAGCTCTAGACATGACATCTGGGATGTCAGGCATTGCCTGCCAAGGGTCATCCTACGGAGCAACCAGACCTTAGAGTGACTCAAGAGCAAGATTGCTATTACTAGATGTTTGGGAGTTAGGCATCTAGGATGCCGAGGATTGGTATATAACGGTGTTTGGTTGGATTGTGATTTATGGATTTACTGGATTATGGATTTGTATTTCAGATTTATTGGATTTATGAAATGGTATTTCAGGGTTAGTGGTTTTGGGCAGTGGCCCACATGATTGGATTTATGGTTTTGGGTTGAGTTCCCACATACTTGGATTTATGGTTTGGGCAAAGGCCCTAATGATTTAATTAAAGTAAATGGTTTGATTATTGGTTTTCGAATGCATGCAGGCTTTTTCGTGAAGGGCATAAATGTCTTCTTTTGTTAAATGAGTTTTATTAAACTATTGATTTTTCGTTCACTCACAGATTTTAATGGTTTTAATGCCCTTCAGGTTGATCACGTATGCGGGCTATAGCAGTGACCGAGACATCACACTCCTCCACCGATCCTAGTGCACTCTGGAAGCCCGAACGGGCTAAGGTTTGAGTTATCTATTGTCTAACACTTCGTGTCAGACGGGAGTATGACACATCCAGCGTTAATCCCGGAAGGATTGGGATGGGTCGTGTCAATCGATGCGTACGTAGTCTCCATGGTTATTGGGGATATACGTTGAAATTTTGGGGACGAAATTCCTTAAGGGGGTAGGTTGTGACGATTCGGAAATGCAAAAAAGGAAATTTTGAAAATGTGAGTATAAAATATGTGACATATTTATTGAAGGTTTTTCTAGATAATGGTTAATCAATGTCAGATTCACTATCCGCCTCCTAATCACCCTTATCATCCGAGCTATGCATACTACTTGTTTCCTCAACGTCATTTTCAATTGGTTCTAAGGTACCGAGTTCAGTAAAAATGATAGCAATCGTAACTGGCTGGGTGAGGTCGTCGGTGCGTACTCTCTCCACGTTTATGGTGGGTGTTGAGGAATCTTCTTGGTAAACAACATCATCATTTTATATTTCTGCACCATTTTCATAGTGATGGTCATCCAAGTCCCCAGCACCAGCTGTTGGATCATCAACGTAGAAGACTTGTTTCGTTGTACAAGCTAGGTTATATGGATCACTCTCAAACCACTGGTTGTTTGTATTGATAGAGGTACATAAATGATTTTTAATAATTCTGCTTGGGATACTTGGGTCCGTATCAAACCAATGATACTTGAACAAGACTACTACCTTGCAGTCCGAATAAAATACCTTCCCCACTTAATAATTTATCGTAAAACCCCTTATCAACAATTACTTCATCCCACGGCACGAATACCCCACTATTTTGAGTAGAAAACTTGTCATCCCACTCTGTGCACACGAACTTAACTCCGTTAACGTAACGACCAACGTATGTTTCTCCTCAAAATGGGCCAATTGCAAGCTGCATCAGTTCTTTGTAGAACTTTGGCGAGTTGTTAGCCCTCAACTATGCCATCTGGTACGAAAACACAAAATGTTAGTCTGGTTCATTTAAAAATAATTTAATACAATATTTGACTTACGTGTGCAAAAAACCAATGTGGAAACAAATGGTTGTCCATTTCCTTCCAATTAGAAGGATAATGGGCCTTCATCAATGCATGGTCCTAGTCGTGGAAATGCCAAACTTCATCACAATTGTTCAATATGAACCAATGAGCCACTGCCATGTCGCTATCAGTAAAGGGCTCTGAGACTGGACCATTGTCGAATAGTTTTGTGGGTTGGAAAAATAAAGATAGGGACTCCAGATGTTAACGACTGTCGTTATTTCACGGCACTATGCTGAAATAAGCTTCAACATTTCTAAGGTACATTGCGTAAAATGTAAGTGACTCTTTTGCAATGTATGCCTCCGCTATAGAGCCTTCAGGACGTGTCTTGTTGCGGACGTACCGCTTGTAGGTACCTAACATTCTTCAACAAAATATACAAAATGATTTTAATATATACAATATATTAACGAAATAGTACCAATATTAGGTATATTTTATATCTTTCAATTTGGTACATCCAACGATATTGATTTGGCCAGCTAGCATTGCCTCATCTGGAAGATTTATTAGTAAGTGTACCATTACATCAATGTATGCTGGTGGAAATATTTGCTCGAGTGATAACGCCCAAACTACACATTAAATTAAACACGTAATTCGGGAGTTATGCAATTTAAACCCTTTTTGTGTAGTTGTAGTATTAGTAAATAGAGATCGTTCTTAATCGGGGAAATTAGGGAACATTAATAATATGTTAGTTAAAAAGAATAATGAATAATCAAAGAATAAAGAATTAAATAATTAAATAATTAAGTAATAAAAAATTTAAGAATAGATGAATTTAAGAATAAAAGAATTAATGAAATAAAGAATAAAAAGAATAAAAGAATAAAGAATTAAATTTGGGAGAGGGGGGGGGGGGGGGGGGTGGGGTTTGAAAGATTGTAATCATATAATAAAAAAAACAAATAAAAACAATTAAGAACTTAATTCTACTTCTACTTTAACTCAAGCATTTAAGTCTCTTCAACCCTATTCTAAGTGCACCGAACAACGGTCATAAACACTTAGCGTTAAATTGAAGGTTAAGCACTAAAACATATGAAGTAGATGAAACTCAAAAAGTAAAACACATGGAGATTGTATTCACATTTACAAATATTAGAAAGAAAATATCAACACATATATTGAATTATAAGTAAACCGAAATAATAACAAGAATTTAAGTAAAGGGAAGAAAGTTACACTTTCGGAATCCAAGAACAGCTTGTGATTCCGAAAGTGGATGGAAACAATGGAATGTTATTCATAAGGAACACGGCACAACGGTTAGAACCTTATGAAGATGGAGGATAAAACATAAGAATGCGGACTTAAATTCTAGAATTATTTCGGAAATACTTGGCCTAGGTATTTCTTAAGGAAAATATAAAAATGTATTTAAGAGATCTCAAAGAAAAATCACAAGAACAAAGTAAAGAAGAAATGAAATTAAGAAATGACATAAATTATAACATTAATTAAGAACAAGAATTTAAAAGAAAGTTAATTAAATAAAAGAAACTACAAGAAGTTAAAATGGTCCCAAAATAAATCTAAAAATAGAAAAAGAAGAATTAAGAGAAGAGAGAAACATGAACTAAATTAGGACTAAAAACTACTCAAAATGGGACTCTTTTTACAAGTGAAATGCCTCCCTATTTATAGAGGGAGGCCACAAAGAACTAAAAATCAAATACAAAATAAAATATAAAAATAGTACAAACAGAAATGATGAAAAATGATGACTAATGATGATTTTAGGGATGGTTTGGAATTAATTTGTGGCTGAAAAATATGAGAAATAGGAGAAAATGGGAGCAGTTGGACGAGCTGGTGGCTGTGTGGATCAGTTGGGCTTCTGCAGTGTACGGGCTGGTGGTTTGGTGAAGAGTGGGTTGGATCAGAAAGTGGATGGATGTACAGTGGGCTTCTGGAGTGATGGACTGGTCTTCTGGCGTGATGGACTGGCTGAAACAGATGGGCTCAGGGCGGGTAGGTGGCCTGGTGGCGTGCTTGTGTGAAGGCTGGTGTGCAGACTGAGCTTCTGGCGTGATGGATTGGTCCGAGCTGCAGGTCGGTAGGTGTACGGACTGATGCATCAGACGTGCGGGCTTGGGCCGGTAGCAGCAAGTGGCTGGAGCAGTAGGCTTATGCAAGAGTCACGGGCCAGAGCTGCGGGCCGCGCAGGAGCTGGGCTGAAATGTATGGGCTGTTGAAATTTGGTGGCTCGATCCATTTGGAAAGGGGCCGGTTGCTGGAGCAAAACCGGGCTGGACTTTTCTTTCTTTCTGGGCTGCACAAACAAAAAGGCCTAAATCAGAATTTTGGGCTTAAATTAAATATGAATTTGGGCTACAAAATTAATAATAATTAATTTAATCGAATTTTGTCCATAATTTTTTCGTTATAATTCTGATCGGGACGATTTTTTCGCCAAAACGCTCCAAATTACACACTTTAATTATTTAAACAAAAATATCACAAAATAAATTATTTTATCTAATTACTTAATATTTTAATATTAAAAATCAAGTATAAAGGGTATAAAATAATATAAAATAATGCTTATTTAACGACCTATCATCGAGCTGACACATGATATAGACAACGTCATTTTTAATTGCTTTGAGGTCCACCTTTGCCAGCGACTTGAAACATGGTATCTAGAAAAATTGAGGCAAATAAACTATCGTCTTAAAAACTATAGGCTCAAAATAAGGCCAAATGCCAATTAGAATGAGTCGTTGTAACAAAACATGATAGTCATGCCTTTTTCATGCTAGATAGGGTGCTGATGCTAATATTTCGGGAGATGTTGCCTTCATAACCATCGAGAAATTTCACACTCTAAAACCACTCAAGAATTTTTTTCTTATTCTCTAGCGTAAATATATAACTCGGATGAGCCATAATATATTTTCCATTCACAACTTTTGGCCACAAATGTCACAAATGCCCATGTCATGCACAACTTTTGCCATTCACAACTTTTTTGATCAATACGGCAACCGAAAGAATATACTTTTTTTTCCGTCCAATTTTCCTATTCAATCGGTTTTGGGCCTTTTTGATGAAAGTGGGAATGCTATTTAAGATGTCCAATATCTCATCACCGGACCTCTCCCTTGGTCATGCTCGTAGCTTTGTTTTACCATCAAATGAGTCAGACTGTACAAGTCATCGATGATCCCATGGTAGAAATCTTCTCGCGCCTAGATAACATACCTTTGATGCATACCAATAGGATGTTGTGTCCAGTACGCATGATAGAAAAGCAAGATAGCCCTTAGTGCTTCATCCCGCCAGCATCCCGTAAGCAAGAAAAATCATTAATTATCCACATTATCCACTGCGCTTATCGTACGTCCATGCACCATTTTCCCAGATATGCACAAGCTCATCAATCAATGGACGCAAATAAATGTAGATGGAATTTCTCGGAGATTTGGGCCTCGGTATCAAAGTATTGCGGATTGTGAAATTTTTCTTCATGCATCTCCAAGGAGGCAAGTTATACGGAACTAAAACTACCGGCAAATGCTATAAGGCCTTGAAAATTTCCAAAAGAATTAAAACCGTCAGTAGTAAGGCCTAATCTGAGAATTCTTGGCTCTGAGGAAAAATTGGGATACATCTTATCAAATTCCTTCCAAGCATTTCCATCAGCCAGATGCCTTAGTGAATCGTCATCAATGCGTTCATTCTTATGCCACCTCATATCACCTGTTGTGTGAGACGACATGAAAAATCTTTGTAGCCTTAGCTTAAGTGGAAAATCACGCAACACCTTATTTGGAATCTTATTCTTTCGAAACCTAGGCAAATTGCACACAAGACATTTGTTGAGTTGTTCCAACTCGCCGTAAAACAATGCACAATTGTTCTTACATGAATAAATCTTCACCTACCCTAAACTGAGGTCCTTAAAGAGTTTCTTCGAGTTATAATGATCTTTAGGGAGATTGTCATCTTCAAGGAGCATTCAGATGATGATGTCCATCATGTGATTAAAATTCTTGTTTGTTTGATATTCTCAATTTTCATGTGCATCAATTTCACGAATACCCCTACAACCAAAAACGATTTACAACTAGGGTACAATTCGCGCTAAGCTTCTTTCAACAACCTTTCATAATGGAGATTTTACTCTTCGGGTTGAGAACTAGGGGGCATCACCATCCATATCATCAAATGCAGAGGAAAATATCGATTAATATCTCAACAAATTGATGATTATTCGAATCACTATCATCTCGACGGGTCCCATGAACTGAAGATATCGGTGCAGTAAAATTTCACCGTGATATATCCAATTAGTGTAGTTATGTACGATCATGTTTCGTGCCAGATGCAAATGGACATCACTTAGCGACATCTAATACCAATTGTTACATTTACAGCACGAACATAATATGCGCCTTTGATCACTACAATGATTGCATGCAAAGGTGATAAAGCTGTCGATCCCATTCAAATATTGATCATAAGATCTATCCAACTTTTGTATCCATCACCTGCCCATTGTTTCTGCTTCCACAAAATAGAATCAATGTAAGTAGATAATTATATATTGTCCTGTAGTTGGAACAAATTAATATCAAAATCTTCTCGTCTCCTTATGCCTTCGGTGATTTGACCATATCCCATTCGAGAGTGCACGTTCTGTGCTGTATAGTTTGTGACCTACGAGGCGAAATTTCAACCGAGGGAAATTTTGGTAGCGTCACCCTACAGTTGTCTAAATGCATGACTTAGATATTTTAAATGAATATCTAGTATGCATTCGGAGAATTTTGAGGGGATATAAACCGAATTTCACACGATCCAAACCTAACCAAATAGAGATCCAAACCTAGTTAATCAATCTAATTCACTGACTCTCAAATGGGTCTAAGTGTCAGGACCCGTCCTAAATCCCCCCGGGATTAATGTGGGACGCGTCTGTTCCCGTTTGACACGAAGTGTCAGACAAGGGATAATTCCAACTTTAGCCCCACTGGGCTTCCAGAGTGCGCCAGGATCCAGAGGAAGAATGTGATGTCTCGGTCTCCGCTACAGCCCGCATCCGCGATCAACTTGAAGGACATTAAAAACCACGAAAGCTGTGAGTGGACGAAACAAACAATTCTAATGAAACATGTTAACAAAAAGACATTTATACCCTTCTATAAAAAAGCATGCATACATTCAAAAACCTGTTATCGAAAACCAATTATATGGGACTCAGCACAAAACCAAATCCGTAGGGACTCAGCCCAAATCAAATACATGTGGGTCTCAGCCCAAAACCAATCCTCGGCATCCCTGATGCCTGACATCCGAGATGTCACAACCAACACAACTGTCATGGTTCCAAGCTATGCGTGCTACCTGGGGTCTCAAATCCCAAGTCTCCCAAGGGTCCACCCAGGTTAATGACCAGCAGATCAATGACCCTCCCTAAGGGGAGGTTTTAACCTCTCGCAATCCTGCTCCTTAGTCACTATACGGACTGGTCGCTCCATGCAATGACCCCTCGTAGGCAATGCCCCTGTGACTACTCCAGGATACTACGAGATGTCTAGAGTAGACAACCCGCCACTCTAGGATACTACGAGACGTTTGGAGGGCATTCGTTCAAGAGGATGGTATACGGAAAACTATTTTAAATATCATTTCGAAACCATTTAAAGGGGCACGCCTGGGTTTTCCCTAAACCATCTTAAATCCAAATAAGGGTCCCCGACCCGAAATCATGTTTGTAAAACAGAAATCGGCCTCATGCCCGATAACATAACCAACTGAGCCTCAAGCTCGAATTTGTAAACCATCGAGGCCCCTAGCCCAATTGTATAACTCAAATGGGCCTCTAACCCGATTTCTCATTAAATCAAATGGACTCCAAGTTCGATTGTTTCCAACCAAATGGATCTTATGCCCGATTCTATGTTTCCAAATCCGAAATCATTTCATCAAGCCATCATAGAAAACACGGCAAGTATAAGCACCATATAAAACCAAAAACCTCGAAATGCTTGCAAATACGTAAATACTAATTACCACAAACATATGCACTCATGGAATCTCAAAACATGTTCATAAACACATATAAAACATTTATGCATGAATCAATTTAGGAAAAAAGGTCCACTCACAGACCGTCCTTGTTGCGCCTCGATACGCGCACCATACGCCCTCTTCTGGACCAATTACCATCTTCGGGGTTTCCGAACCTGTCCAAATCGTAATAGAGGGTTACTAACTACCTCATTAACCTCTCATTGAAGTCCCGTAATTTTTTCGAATTTTTAACTATTTTTAAACCCGAACCTAAACCTTCAGACATCCCGAACTATATCGAAACGATGTCCGATTGACTCGAAGCTTGTCCCAAAATGTTTGTTACATCGAAATGATGATTTCTTATGTTGAACACATCCCAAAGGCCCCTGCGTGTGGGAGCCATGCGCCGAGCACAATGTCGTCTTCTTCCCTACGACGGCCAGTCCGACTGGTTAAGTGGTTCGGTTGGTCCAACTGGACCGGCGTGACCGGTTCAAGCACCTACCTTCTCATTTTTTCGTCCTTTTTCTTCCTTCTTTCCACAATTCTACTCTAAGTCGTCCTAGGGATTGTTTTATGCAATAAAATCAATGGAAGCAATCCTAAAACCTATCGGTTCAAAAATCCATTTTAACCCAAAACTTCCATTCTATGTCCAGGGCATAACCAAGGGCCCAAACTCAATCCTAAGGGTCCCATTTAGCTTCTAGGAACCTAAAAAACAGGTTTGGAGGTTCGATTTAGGTTAAGTTGGCCGAAAAATGAATTTGGTGGACATTCACTGAATTCCTCCCGGCTGCCGTTTTGGGCTGTACAGTCGTCCTCAGCCACCATTTTCTATCCTACACGACTCATACAACTCCCACAATCCTTAACCAGTTCCTAGACAACCTTCCTAACGTCCAAGACCCAAATTCAAAATTTGAAAATAAAAGGGGTTACAGGTTTACCTTTGTCGTGCATTCCACCGCCGCCTATGGCGGTCCAGCAGCCTGCCACCGCCTCCCCTGGTCCATCACTCACCCTCAATTCCTCTCTTGGCCTCACATAGATTCAAAAAGGGGGAATGGTTTGTTGATTTGGATGGTAATGGGTTTGGATGGTCGATCGAATAATACAGAGGGGGATTGGGTGGATGTATGTAAGAAGTGGGCAATGTATGATTGGCATTTGTCACTCATCTATTGAGCCAGAAACAAAATATCTGGGCCCCATTAATGACAATTGGCACTCGTCTCGTAATTCGTGCAATATTGCCTTGGAACTTCCATGAACCGTAGCTTTTCGTCGAACGTCCGATTTTGACGTGCTATCTGTCTGTGGACTCGTATCGTCCCGATCTACGTAACGGTCTTCAACCCTCGTGCGTCGGACCTCCCAAGTCAAAAGTGACTTTTTGCCCTCATTCAGGGGCAAAATCGTAATTTCGCCCTGAACGTTCGTTAAACCTCATATAATCCCCGATTAGGCTCGCTAATCCGTCATTAGTCTTAATAAATCCTTAAAATCACGGACGGGTCGTTACACTAAGGTTTTCCATCAAATTTTATTATACAAAGTTTATCAACCTGATTAACCTTGCATTAACGGATAAATCACAATCCCCTATCACAATTATATGCAGAATTCTAAACATTCTCCACAATAAATCACAATTTTCTAACATAACTAAATACAAATTTTTTAGAGAAATTAAATTGAGAGGCAAACACACATACCTTTTATAAGTAATCTTTCAAATCAACCACAAATTACCTAAAACAAAAAAAAAATAGCTTATAATAACACATAAAAATCGAAAAAAAAATCATTAAACCTTAGATGAAGTAATGATGAAGTGATGATGAAGTGATGATGAAATAATGGTGAAATTTTGTAAGGAAGGTGAGAGCGAGTGAGAAAGAGTATGACGAAGAAGATGAAGAAATGAATCTACTGCCTGCATAAATGCAGATTAGACCTTTGCTCGGCGAAGGGTTCGTCGGGCCAACTTTAATGACCCTCCGGGCAAAATTTAGGCGCCAATCTTTTTCCCGCCGTGGGTTATCGGAAAAGTTTTGCCCGGCAAACACAATTCGCCGTTAATTCAACTTTCCCCAGCAGAGGTTAACCACACGCCGGGCAAACCTATAGCCTTTTGCGCACCAAAGACCTCGGCTTCCCGCACATGGTTTGCCATGTGAGTCTAACTATATTCTTCGGGAAAAGTCTCATTTACCGGTGAATGTGGCTTCGCTAGGCAAACGGGCAAGATATATTTTCTTGTAGCAGTGGACCCTAGGCCGGCCTACGCCAAACAATTTTCATATAAAATTTGCCCCAAAATCCATCGGGGCAGTTGTAAGTCTCACGAAACCCAAAAAACCGGTGGCTCCTAATTTGTTAATCTTGTCCCCTGTTATACTACATTCGCCATAGATATGTGAAGTACTGAAGTTGCACACTCTAAATCTCTCTTCAATACTTCCACCTGCTGGAGCAGAAAAAAAATATAATTTTCCAATAAGTATTCTTGAACTCCAAGTTAAGAAGTCAAACACCATTTTTGCTTGCCAACTGCGAGTAAAGGCGCAGGGTGGGGGTGCCCATTTGGGTCCTCGGCCTCCTCTCACATATATTTATTTAATTTATTGTAAATTCAGAAGTTGTATCATTGGCGCTCAAGGAGTAGCCACTGCAGTTGGCCAACCATTCACTCCAATATCTACAGATGGTGTTGGACTTTGATTTGTAATGTGTGAATGATGCTTTATTTCATTGGTGATTGGTCATATCTTGATTTATCATGCCCGCATATAGATGAATAATTATATTTTGGATTATGGGACTTCTGAGTTTTTACCTCATGAAATTAAAGATGGTCTTGTCTTATAATGTGTCATATGGCTCAATATTCGTTTCATACATTTTGTAATTATGCTCCTGTCTTTGATCTATTTCTTTGAGATAATTACTTGTGTGAGAACTGAGATGATAATTAATTTGGTATATTGCTTGCTAGTTATGGCTCAATATTGTCATCACCAGGAAGAAAAAATCCACACCATCAGGCATATCAAAGAGAATTCCTTCATATGTTTATGTGTGGTGATGAAAATAAAATTCCCTCCCCATCCGTAAAATAGGAATTCATTTGCATGGTTACATTCTATGCATAGCAATTAATTGTCCTGTTGAAATGATTCGATTGAGAAATTAATCTCCATGGAAATCGTCGAACGTTTCTGACGAAACTACAAAATCTTCATTAAACCAATTTATAGTAGATGAAGATGAAGATGGTGCATGACTGGAGCTCAAGCAGTAGTCACTACAGTCGGCCAGCCATCCACTCCAACCCTCTGCAGATGGTGTTGGATTTTGATTTGTAAGGTCCTTCAAGTGGGTTTCGGATTGATTCTTTTTTTCATATGTTGGATTTTGATTACTGAGCTTGGTTTTCCAATAATTCTTTATGTCAGCGTCTGTTCTTCCTGGTAACTGTGCAGCTATTGCGGACCATCTGCTTATATATAGAGAAATATATATATTGCATTATCTAGAAACTATGTACATTTTGTGCTTTAATTCAACATAACAGCTATTCTTTGTGAAAAACATGACGTATTTAAAAGATTTCATTCTTTGGAAAAGAAATGCCTTAATTGGGTAAGTGGTGTTCTATTTTAATGAGGCAAAATAATACTCTTTATCTTTTTGTGTTTTTTACTTTATTAATGAAATGCCATTTCTAAAAATTTTAAATTTAAAATAAAAAGAAGAATGAAATTAGTAAGGCATATATATATATATATATATATGATACATACCTATTCCCGAATTTTTGGTGTAATTTGATAATAGTTTCCTCTTCTTCATGGGTGTAGTTTCCTCTCTTGATGTTTGGCCTTAAAAAATTCCTCCACCGCAATCTGCAGCTCTTCCCGCACCTTGAGATACCTATTAATTAATCAAGTAAAAGGCTCCAAATCAATTAGCTAGCTAGCGGATTAAGAAATTCACAGTGCACGGATACTTAATTTGAGTACTTTTAAGTATAAGAACTAATTAATAATAAACAAACTTGAATATCTAAGTTGGATATATAAATATATATATATATATATGTATATTATGGATGATCTCCGGCCCATCTCACCTGCATCTTTGGGAAGTTGCATCCAGTTCCAGCAGCCAAATTCAGTAACATAAGCTATGAGCTTCCGATCTTCCTCCGGCGTCCACTTACCTTTAATCAGTCCATTTCCGTCGACCTGCAGGCGAGCACTTCGAACCATCTTTCCCAATATTAATAAATTCTTCTCTCAGATCTCTCTCCGTCTCTCTTGCTCTATCTTTCTTCTGTATCCAATCCAATTAAATTCGCAAGAGACTAGAAGGATAAGTCTGTTATTCAATTTATACCTGAATCATTTGCTTATTAAGTCATCCCTGAAAGCGCGTTGAACAAGATTATATATAGTAGTACGTATTTGGTGTGTATATATATCATTTGGCTTGTCTAAATTATTGGCTCAAAATGATCTACGTAAAAAAATCGATGGAGTAAAGTTTATCTAATCATTCATATTTATTAAAAAAATTAATCATTTTAATAACAATTAAAATTGTCATTATGAACTATTCATTTAATTTATACTTATGCATCAATATTAAACCATCTGTTCATTATGTTATTTTTTTTATAAGATCATGATTTGGAACTTATAATTTTAGATTTGAACAATTAATTATAAATACGGGACATAGTCCCAAGGTAGAGCCCAATAGTTTAAAATTTTGCACCCTCGGCATCAACATAGTCACATGAGGACCCCAAAGATGACAAGATTTCAATGTCGGTCCAAATTATATATATAAAAGACTGGCTTGGTGTTGATGAAGTCTTGAATGTGTAGCTTCCTCCGTCTTTCATTTATCATTTCTTTTATATATGAACTTATAAAGTAATATGGACACGGGTCGATCACACGGCTTCCATGGAACCTCAAGGGAAGTTACGGTCCATGCTTGGCTCGCTCTATGTTTAGGTTATGAGTAACCTTTCTCTTTCAATATATCATACATACTTATAAAGAGTGAAGCGCTTTATTAACAAGTTATATTAGTGTAGAGCATCAATTTTCTTTAGTTCTCAGGAACAAAAATGAGAAATTACGCTAATAATTAGTGATCAAATGAGTAAATTACTTTGAGTCTGTGCAAAACATGGTTTCGAAATGTCACTACAACACAAATGGAAAGCTACTATAGTGTTATATATAACGACGCTAGTTAGCGCGCACTACAAGGAATTTAGCCTTAAACAACAACACATAGACAATATAAATTATAAAACTGATATCTATACTAGTGTATGCATGAGTTTTATAGCGATTTAAGGCATATGCTTGGTTGTGGGAACATTTCGACCATTTTAGGATTCTGAAAACACGTCCAATTGAGAGCTAGGAAGAAGGGCATGGTGTTAATATACATTTCATGAGGGGGATAAAATTGAGCATGACATCCTACAGGTTTTAGTACATTTCTTTTAAAATAAAACATCTGATGAGTGATGATACTCAATTTCTATTATGCTTATTATGATTTTAGCATTGTTGATGACTCAGTCAATCAATCTCTCTCCCTCACTCAATCTTCCTCTCTCACTCAATCTCCATCACTCACTCATCTAAAAAACCTTCCCCCTAAACCTTGAATCCGTCGGCGCACAACGCAAACTCTCAACCCACGATCCCAAACCCAACACTCAGACCAGCCCTCTTGCTACTCTCTATCTCTCTCACTCAATCTCGAGCTCCTCTCTATCGGCTCCTCATTGTAAGTCCTTCAATTTTATTTTTTATTTTTTGTTATTTATTGGTATTTTTATTGTTGAATGTTATATTGGATTAGTTATTGAATTGGTTTTTAGATTGATGATTATATTTATTTTTGGATTGGTTATTCGATTGGTTTTTAGATTGATTATTGGATATTATTGAATTGATTTTTGAATATTGGAAATTATTGAATCTTTGGCATTTTAGAAATTATTGGAAATTATTGAATTATTGACATTTTTGAAAATGATTGGAAATTATTATAAGTTATTGAATTATTGAGATTTTTGGAAATTATTGGAAATTCTTGAAGTTTTTATATTTCTGGAAAATATTGAATTATTGACATTTTTTGAAATGTTTGGAAATTATTAGCAATTATTAGATATTATTATATATTTTTTAAAATTATTGAAGTTTTTGAAATTTTCAGAAATTATTGAAAATTATTTAATTAGTGAATTATTGGAAATTATTTGAATTTATTTGAAATTATTAGAAATTATTATATCTTTTTGGAAATTATCAAATTTTTTGAAATTGTCGGAAATTATTAAAAATTATTTAATTAGTGAATTATTGGAAATTATTTGAATTTATTTTAAATTATTGGATTATTACAATTTTTTGAAATTATTGGAAACTATTAGAATTATTATATATTTTTTTTTGGAAATTATCAAATATTTGGAAATTTTCTGAAATTATTTAATTAGTCAATTATTGGAAATTATTTAAATTTTTTAGAAATGATTGGATTATTGCAATTTTTTGGAAATTATAAGAAATTATTTAATTATTTTTCATTTTTTAATTATTATTAATTATTTTAAAAATTGTATTGTAGATGTCTTTGCGTAGATTAGTCACTTTGAGAGTTCATCTTACGGTGCTAGTAGAGCACCCATATACTAGATCTGCACCTTCCTCGACGAAACGGCCATCTCTTGACGATCGGGTGATGTCAGGGGCAAGATCAGCGAGCCATTGCACTAGCTCGAAATAGGGGCAACCCCGTACTGACTGACACGACCCATCCTCTGTCAGACGGGAGCATGGCACATCCCCCGTTAAAGTATATAATAATTAAAGTATCTCAACATCTTCTAGATGTAATTCGATACATAGGCTAAAATTCCATATGCATGGTGCTAGAGCTCCGATCCGAGATAGAAGTTCATTATCTCACGATCCTTCATTTCAAAATCCAACTTCAAGCGGCTAGCAGTTTATTTGGCTTATTTTGGGGTACCAATCAATAGCAAACCCTAAAACTTGTTTTCTTAATAAACATGCATGGGCATATTTCATTATTCACAAATCTCAACCTTAACAAATATTCACTTAAACCGTTTTACCACATCCATCCAGATTGTTTTAATCCGTAAAGTGAACGCCTCAAACTAATTGGGAGCATGTTCTGTGGTCTAGAACTATTTGCATGAAGTATCTTAAGTCCTTCAGTAACTTTCATATATATCCAAATCCTTGTAGAGATAATGACATGACCCACCCACAATCCTCCGGGATTAAGGGCTAAGTCGTGCTCCCGTCTAACTTACGCATGACACGAAGGTTAAACCGATGTCCAACCTCCATGTAACTCGTAAGCCGGACAAGAGATTTCCAAACGAACCGTCCACAAGTTCCGGACTTCCCAGAGCGCGCAGAATCTACTATGGATCGCGTGTGTGATGTCTCCGTCTCTCTCTACCAACATCCTGTACCGCAACAACCTGAAGGGTATAAAAAACATAAAAGAATGTGAGTGGAAAAAACAAATAATAAGTTTAGAAAACATTTCATAAGAAATTACATTTATACCCTCCATTCAAAAACCAATGCATGCATATAAAATCCATGTCATAAAACCATTCCATATTCAAGTTAGTCAAAACCGTTTAAGAAAACCGAACTCATTTACTTTTTTCAAATCTCGGGCCTCAGCCCAAAATCATCAAGTTATCATCGAAATCCAAATCACATTTGAAAACACCTTTGAAACTCATTTCAATCAATCGAACCTGCTGGATCTATCCGAGTCTTTAAACTCCTGAGTCTTTAAACTAAATAGGTCTACGGGGGAAATCACAATATCCGAGTCTTTAAACTCCCGAGTCTTTAAACTCAATCCGGGTCTTTAAACCCAATCCGGGCTCGCCTCCGTCACATATCATATCCGGGTCTTTAAACCCAATAACCAGATCCAGCAAATCCAATCCAAAAACCATTTTAAAACCATTTTCAAATTTATGTCCAAATCCAAATTCGAAATTACAATTTCGAATTTCAAGCCGAATCTGAAATGCTCATCCCGAATCCAAATCCAGAATCCATTTCCAAATCCGAATCCCAAACCATCATTCGGTAAACCGGCATCCGGAATAATCATTCCGAATCCAAATCCAGAAATCCACTTTCAAGTTTCAAAACCAAATCCCAAAACATCATTTCTGAAATCCAGTTTCAAAACCCGAAATCACGTTTCTCGAAATTCCTTTATGAACAGGGCTTCAAACCCGAAATCACTTTTCCAAAATCCATTATAAATCATTGAAATCGAATCATATTTCAAATCTCAAAATCAAATCATCAAAACCATTGGTCAAATCACGGCATACGTCGTAAACTCGTAAACGTGCAAATACGTAATTATCTCGAAATAAGTGCAAAACCGTAAATCATCAAGATCATAATCACAACATAGAAATCACGTATAGAAAATATATAAAACATTTATGCATGCATCATAAGTTTGAAAGAAAAGTCCACTCACAGACCATTAGCGTCGCCACCTCGATACGCGTGCAATTACTCTTTCCCCGGCTAATCCACTATCACCGGCTTTCCCGAATCTGTCCAAATCCCATAATAAGGTCACTAACTACTTCATTAAGCTTCTACGAAAGCCCCGTAATTTTCCCGAATTTTTAACTATTTTTAAACGAGCCCTAAAACCTTCGGATATCCCGAAACATATCGAGACGATGTTCGATCGACTCGAAACTAGTGCCAAAATGTTTGTTACATTGAATACTTTAAAAGTCGTGTTGGAACCTTCCTCAAAATCTGGGCTACGCACCCACACGCGCCGTCCAAAGGGGCTGCGCGTGGGCCCTCACGCGCCAAGCTACTTTTCATCTTCAACCTCTGTCCAATCCAGTCTGAACCGGTTCGAACTGGCCCGATTCGACCGAACTGACGTAGGCTGTTCATCCTCCTAAACCGTCTAATTTTGATCTGTTTTAAACTCTAATTGGTTCTATAGTCTTATCTCAGTCTTTGCAATTCAATTAACACTTAAAGCCATGAATTTAACCCTTATACCTTACCTTCATAATTCGAAGAATGAACCAGCCATGTCCTCTTCTCCGTTTTCACGGTTCTGGCCATCCCAAGGTTCAGTTTTAGACTCTATAGTTTCCTACCATATGCCAAAACATGTTCCAATTACTAGAATTACTCAAAAACTACTAAATTCCAACTTGCCATTTTCAAATGGAAAAACAAAAGGCCATCGAAACTCACCTATCTTCCATTGTGCCTCAAAACTAGGCTCAAAGGCTTCTTGACGATCTCAACAACATGACCCAATTAATCAATTCGATCCTTAGCCCAAAAATCCAACTTCCTCACGTTCAAACACAAACAGGGGACTTCTCGGGTTTTCTCAGCTACCACCGCCGTCCTCCGTCGTCATGCCTCGCCGTGGCCACCAGTCGTCTTTTCTAATCTCCTTCTCTCATTTCCTTTCAGACAGTATGGGCAATAGATGAAGGATTGAAGGAAATTTCTGAGTGGATCCCTCACGGTTTACACCTATGCTCTATTTTCAGCCTCTCAAACCCGTGCACCCACTTTTAAAATTTTTGAGAGACAGTGAAGAGGCTTCCATACCCATCTAGAGGAAGCCAGGTATCCAATTTTTTGTGGGCACAATTCCCAAGAACAGCCACATGTTCAATTATGACTGGGCAAAGCAAAAAGACCAATTTGCCCTTATCCTTGCCAATTACCATTTTGCCCCTCGCGTATTGAGGCTCATAGTTGAACCATCCGAAATCCGATGACGGCGTGCTACCTATCGTTGTACTCAGGGAATCGAGACCTACCTAACGATCCTCAAAATGCATGAAAGTAACTTGTCGTCTAAAAAGTCAACCGTTTGCCCTTTTTCAACCAATTTACCCAAATACCCTCGAACTTCCGAACGTCATAACTTTCTCCTCGAATGTCGGAATCGGACGTGCCACCTGTCTATGAACTCGTGACATCCCGAAATACGTCACAGTCATTGGTCAAAGTCTATTTGACCGCCCGAACTAAAAGTCAACCTTTTGCCCATTTTAGGGGTAAAACCGTCATTTCGGACCGTCCGTCTGAAATCACACAACTAATCACCGATTAATCACACTATTCCGTCATTAACTACTAATCTAATTCTGATTTTCGGGACGGGTCGTTACAGATAAGCTGTAACCATACACATAAGTTGCATACTTCATTTTTTGGAAACTACCAAACTGATAACGTAGTGGAAGATTATGACATCAATTACGAGAGAATATATCTCTTAGTAATAAATCTCAGGGTGTTTGAGGAAATTTATGCGCCATTAAATGAGTTATGTATCTCACAATATCATCTTTCTCATTACGCCTTCTTATAACTACCCATTTAAATCCTTTAGATTTAACTTGGGGAGGTGTGAGAACGACAGGTCCAAACACCTTCCTTTTGCCAAGGAATCTAATTAGACCTAGATTACTTCCTTCCATTTTGGCGAGTCTTCTCTATGTTTCTATTCATTCATCAACAAAGTGAGGTTTGATTTTATCACTAGTTATTATTTCGGTAGCTACTGTAAATACATATATCATCGATGATAATATCATTCTGATTTCATCTCACATAAGCATGCATAATTTTATGAGATATCTCTATTCTCGGGGGTAGGTTCAGGCGTTGGAGCATCCTCTTCTGGGATGAGAATATCCAAGGGATTCAATTGTGCCAAATTTATTATCTTCAGGGGATGAGAACCTTTCGAACCTATTGATCTATCTAGCTTCTAGCCAGGGGAATGTGACTAGTATGCTGTCATGGTCATACCTCGTCCATCTGGGACGACGTGTCCCAAAAGGACATCTATCCTTGCAGACACATTTGCAGCAAGTTTATGTGACCTTGTCACTTTAGCTAGATCAAGGAAAGTGTCTAGCATATTATTAGCTACACTCTATAGATCTAGAATTTTCTATTCTTCATTCTCACTTTGTGCGGTTCAGGGATCGAGATGAGATAGAATGGGAATATTCCATGCCAATTGATGTCGTTCTTCAAGAACGTTGGCATTCTTATCTCCCCTAATGGTAGGAAGATTGTTTCATTAAAGTGGCTATCCATATATCTAGTGGTATAGAGATCTCCCATAATAGCGTATAATAGGGGGAAGGGAGGATTCATAACCGATATATATGCCCCTCTTGAGTTGAAGTCTCATTTTTGTACGTTGTAGAGATACAATTGGCACATAAATTGCACACCCGAAAAATGCGTAAGTGCAAAATGTCATTTTCGTATCCAATCATCGGCTATAATGTAGAATATGATTGAGTGGCAATGGGCCTTAACCGAACCAACATAGCTGGATGCAAAATTGTATAGCCCCATGTAGAAACTAGAAAGAGACCTCCTCGAGATGGATTCCCCGAGAAGAACTCGAGGATCGGCTCGAGATATCCTGAAAGTGCCCTTCTTTGGCACCCCGAACAACTTTCCCAAGTCGCCGACCAAGCTAATGCTCCAAGATAGGAATCGATCTACTGGGATCTGGTAGCCGTTCTTGTAACGGGACCTCATGTTGTGCTGGGTCATCTGTTCCTGAGTCTTATGCATGTCCTCCACCATCGCCGCTTACAAATTGTAATAAAGTAATAATTAGAAAATTAATTAATTAAAAAAAATATTTAATGACTGCAAACATAGAACTCACGAGAATAGCATCAGCTGCTTGATTACCCCGCCCATCATAAACCTCCCCCCAAGCATCTACTTCAGGGAACAGTGACCCAACTGCGCGACGGGCCTAATGTTGAGCCAACAAGGGGCGCGATCCCCCATGTTGTTCAAATTGCTTCTTTGCTTGGTTTGACACGACCCATCTCAATCCCGCCCCCCCCCCCCGGGATTACCATGGAATGTGTCATGCTCCCGTCTGACACGAGGTGTCGGACAAGGGATAACCTGTTGCCATTGCCCAACCGGGCTTCCATAGTGCATAAGGATCGATGGAGGAGGTGTGCGATGCTCAAGTTTCTGCTGCAGTCGCATCCGGAATCAACCTGAAGGGCATTAAAAACAAAAGCTGTGAGTGGACGAAAATAAACAAGTCTGTTTAAAACATTTATAAGACATTTATGCCCCTCAGTAAAACCATATGCATGCGCCAAAAACCAATGATCACACATTTAATTAGAAATAACCATTAGGGCCTCAGCCTGGAAACCAAAGCATAGTTTCAATTTCCAAAAGTCAATCCTAGAGTTATTTCATCAATCCAGTAATATGAACCATAAGGCATATAATATAAACCATAACCATAATTTTAGCCACTGCACTATACACTCCAATCCGACATCCCTGATGTCTGACGTCCCTGACGTCAATAAGGTCACAATCACAAGGCTACGCGTGCCACTCGGGTCTCAATTTCCGAGTTCAATCCCCGAACCCCGTTCGGGTACAGCATCCCCGATGCTTAGCGTCATAGACGCTGGACGTACTAGACGTCCGTGACCTCTCCGGGGTACCTCATCCGGAGGAGACAATATAATATGGAAGGATTTATACAGTGCAGTACTAAATACATTTTATTGATATCCACATGCAAAACATATAGGTATACATAGGTAAAATCCGAACCGATCGTTACGTTTCATCAAACGGGTCTCATGCCCAAATACCGTGAAACGTGCCATAACCGAAATATCATCAAAACCATTTATTGATTCCAGCATGTGAACATATATAAAATGTAAACCAGAAAACATTTATTCAATTCCATTTTAGGGTCCCCGACCCGCAATCGTATGTAGAAATCAACTGGGCCCCTGGCCCGATTTCACAAGTTAACTGGGCCCCTGGCCCGATCCACATGTTAACTGGGCCCCTGGCCCGATTTCATAGTTCAACTAGGCCCCTGGCCCGATTTTACATTATTCAAGTTCGTAACCGTTTCATGAAATCATATCCAACCACATTTATGGAAATCGGTGCAAATCCAGAAAACTTCGGTTTACGTGCAAATACGTAATTCACCTCGAAATACGTGAAATCATTTTAAATTCACCGATATCCAAAGTAAATCATTTAATCATAATTATAACAATCATAAAACAGTTATGCATGCATCGAATTTATGAAACCAATGTCCACTCACAGATCGTTTAACCGAGCGCCTCGATACGCGTGCCATAGGCCTTCCCGGGCCACACCACTATCACCGGGACTCCCAATCCTGTCCAAATCACATTAGAGGATTACTAACCCCTTCATTAACATTCTATCAAAGTCCCGTAATTTTCCCGAATTTTTAAGTATTTTTAAACTGGATTTAAAACCTACGGACATCCCGAACAATAACGAAACGGGATCCGATCGACACGAAACCAACGCTAAAATGTTCGTTACATTGAATAGGACAAAAGTCATGTTGGAAGTTTCCCAAAATTACCTCACACGCACCCCTCGCGCCGGTTGAACTCCCTGCGCGTGAAACCCACGCGCCGGGTACTGTTCACCGTCGTTCAACCCGAACGACTGTAAAACGGGTCGCCGTGACCAGCGGGCCAACCCGATCGGTTCTCCGCCGTTCCTTGATCATTTTCGACAGGGTTTCCTCCTACAAGATCGTCTGAGTTAAACTAGGAGTTCTGTGGAAACAAAAACAAGGAACAACGTCAAGATCCTTACCTCCCCGATCGAGAAGCTCACGGCCAAAACTCCGCCGTCGACTGCTCACGGCTCCGACCACCATTCCTTTCAAAAACGGTCCCCACAGACTCGTTTCATCCTCTAGATCATCATCCCAATCACCAGATCGAACGAAAGACAGTAAAACCCATCCTGCCATTTTTGCACCCGAAAACGGATTCACGGGTTTAGGGCCTACCTCGCCGCCGTGGTCACCACCGTGGCCACCGCAACGCCTGGAATGATCACAGGAACATCCATCACCCTTCAACACGATCACAAACAGTCTACATCGACATTCCCAATTTTGAGTTTTTCGGGCCTCCCCTGTTTTCCCTTCCGCCGTCATCTCCGCCGGCTCCCGCCGTCTCCCATCGTGCCCAACTCACAGCAGTCATCCCACAACCCTCCGCACGATCCCATGGATACAGATATGGTGGTGGTGTGCAGTGTGAGCCGTGTACGTGCTCATGGGTTTGAGAGAAATGAGAGTGAGAGGATGTAGTCTGATACAATTAAAGAGAGAGGGGGAACAGAATCAACGGCCCAGATTAAATCTGTGGTTAGAGATGGATGGCCCAGATCAAAAGGTGCAATAAGTGGGAATTCTTTATATTTTTTTAATTCCAATAATTTAATCCAATCCCACCAATCCAGATCTGAGTTCATAATTAAAGGTGAGTGGTCCACGTGTCCCACTCAGAATCCCAGACCAATCAGAAAATGCCACGTGTCCCCGCTTCGTAATGCGTGCATAACGAACCCAGATTTCCGTGACCCATAACTTCGTCGTCGAATCTCCGATTTCGGCGTGCCGCCTGTCGTTGGATTCGCATCGACGAAAACTACGTAACAGTCCTTGGCCCTCGGCCATCGGACATCCTGGTCAAAAAGTCAACATTTGCCCCTATTTCGTCCAAATTACGAAAACGCCCTTGAACTTCTGTACATCATAACTTTCACCACGAACGTCGGAATCGAACGTGCCACCTGTCTATGAACTCGTGACGTCCCGAACTACGTCACGGTCATCGGTCAAAGTCCATTTGACCATCTGAAATAAAAGTCAATGTTTTGCCCACGCCCAGGGGCAAAACGGTCACTTTGCACAATTCGTCCGAAATCGCCCAACTAATCCCAGATTAGTGAATCACAATTAAATATTATTAAATCCCGATATTCGGTACGGGTCGTTACATGGTTCCCCTTGTTGGCCATTGATTTTACTTGCACATTAGAAAAACAATTATTATTAATACAAAACTACGTAAATTAATATTCTGAATTAAAGAAATAAAAAAAGTTAATTTACCATAAATCTGTCGCTTATCCAATGGTCGCATAACCAGAACCACCCCTCCAGCTTGTCCCCTTGCATCTCTTCTGAAGGATTTGCCTTAGCCAAATCATGCGACCACCAACGTTCGTAATACTCATGGAGCTCGAACTTCCAGTTTGTATACCGCTTCTGCCAATGCAAGTTGGTCGCATCCCATTCAAAATTAATATGCAATTCAATATTAAAGTATAACAAACTATTAAAAAAATAAAAAAAGAATCTTAAGAAAAATGTCGTACTTGTAAAGCAGAGCAACAAATTTTGAGCTTTGTCGGGGATTGGGTTCCGAAGGTGTCTGCCATCATCTTCGATTTGGTGCGAAGAATCGCACCCATGTCTTGCACTAGCAAAGCATGAACGTTGGGGTACGGTGAGCCAAGTCGTTCCACCCACACGATCTTGATCTTGCTGCTTGTGGCCCTGGAGATCCGTTGGCTCTTCAACCCCTTGCTGATGTCACACACTTTAATGGTTCTCCCTGCAAATTCAATTAATAGTAGTACTTTTTTGAATAAAACATAAATACAAATTTTAAATTCAATCAGATATTGAACTAACCCGTTGAATGAGTGATGGAGATTGAGTGAGTGATGGAGATTGTGTGAGAAAGGAAGATTGAGTGAAGGAGAGAGATTGATTTACTGAGTCATCAACAATGCTAAAATCATAATAAGCATAATAGAAATTGAGTATCATCACTCATAAGATGTTTTATTTTAAAAGGAATGTACTAAAACCTGTAGGATGTCATGCTTAATTTTATCCCCTCATGAAATGTATATTAACACCATGTTCTTCTTCCTAACTCTCAGTTGGACGTGTTTTCAGAATGCAAAAATGGTCGAAATGTTCCAAGAACCAAGCATATGCCTTAAATCGCTTGTTTTCAATAAGATATGGAATTCGATTAACTTCAGAACATGCTTCCATTAGATTTTTTCTGTGTGAGGCAGGATTAGCAATGACGAATCCTTCAAAACATGCGGCCAGCTTGGCCACCGAATTAGCAAGAGCATCTTTAGTGACATTTCTTTCCTTTGGTGGAGGAATATTAGATGATGGTTGATTTCTTTTCACTTGAGAATTCGAAATAGGGGAAATATCATTATTGTTAACACATTGAAAACATGACGTATCAACATCTGAATCAATAACATGTCTATTTTCATTCTCATGAGTCACCATCTAAACGATCTCTCATCTTGTTTCAGCACCCGTTTCAGTAGCTCTATATTTTCCACATAAATTGACTATATCATCACAATTTGAAATGACTTTCCATCGAAAAAATTTAGCATCTATGACAGGACCCAACCCGACTAACACAATAAACGACACGCCCGAGCCTTGCGCCCATCTAACAAATAACCTAAGGTACCAGATGTCAAGACCGGTCCCAAATCCCCCGGGATTAACGTGGGACCAGCCTGATCCCGTCTAACACGAAGTGTCAGACCAGGGAAAATTCCATCTCTAGTCCTCGCCGGGGCTATCAGAGTGCATCAGGATCGTAGAAGGAAAGGAGTGATGTCTCGTCTCTACTACAGCCCGCATCCGCGATCAACCTGAAGGGCATTAAAACATCAAAAGTCGTAAGTGGAAAAAATAATATTTAAATAAAAATATTTCCTCATAAAGACAATTATGCCCTTCATAAAAGCATATGCATGCATTCAAAACCACTTATCAAATATTCATAAAATCCTTTGTAAAACATGTACAAAACCTTTCAAGGGTTCACGCCCGGCCCCATAAACCGTCATGACCCATAAATCCAATTGGGTCCTCGACCTGAATCACAATTCAAAAACCATCAACCATAACATGTGGGAACTCAGCCCAAATCCGTTCTCGGTGAAATACCAAAACATACTGTACGGGGTCCCCGCCCCAAAAACCATTTCCAAAACATCGTATACGGGGTCGCCGCCCCAAATCACATTCTAAATCATAAAACACAGGGCCTCCGCCCACAAATCACTTTTTGTACCACATACATACGTATACGCATAACCTATCCTAGGCACTTCCAGAGAAGATGCCAACTCGGGGCACACAGCCCCTAGGCAACACATCCCCGATATAGTTACGATAACATCATATCTATCTAGTGTGCACACTACTCGGGGTCTCACTCCGAGTCTTCTCCCAGGAATCTCCATTTGGGAGGCTCAATCTCTGGATCTAGTCCACATATCTCTCTGGAACCTGGTCTGGGACCACATCATATTTCGTAACCTCCACTCCTGGAACGGGAGCCTTATGGGGATACCCACTCTGGTCTGTGGATCGTGACTCTCCAGGTCGACACTGGAGGAGACCATATAAATCATATGGAGGGTTCATTCATTTCAAATCTCTTTCTTTCTTTCTCAAATACTTTCTTTCTCAAAACTCATTTCTCAACTGGGTCTCATACCCGATTCATTTCAACAAGATTCCTCGAATCCAATTCAACTCACTCACTTTCACAGGCCTCGGCCTAAATCCACAGTTCAACTGGGTCTCATGCCCGAATTCTCATTTCATAATTTGAACTGGGACTCAAGAACGATGTTACAATCAACACGGCCTTAAGCCCGAAACCATAAAGCAACAGGACCTCAAGTTTGATTTCACGACTAACGGGGCCTTAAGCCTGATATCTCAACTAAATGGGTCTCAGGCCCGATATCATAAATCAACGGGGCATCAATCCCGATAGTACCACTAACTGGGCCTCAAACCCAAATTGTAAACCAACTGGGCCCCCGGCCCGATCGTATAACACACATGGACCCTCGGTCCGATTCCTCGTCAATTCAAACGGACTCCAAGTCCGAGAGTTATAAATCAAATGGGTCTCGTGCCTGATTTCATATTTCTAAATCCGAAATTCATTTATTAAACCCTCGTTGAAAACATGGTACGCAAAGGTACGACATAAAGCCGAAAACCTCGAAATATGTGCAATTATGTCGATCCTAAGCTACCGCAAACAATTGCACTCATGGCAACACAAAAGATGTATTAAAAGCATTTTTAAACATTTATGCATGCATCAATTTCGCAAGAAGGGTCCACTCACAGACCGTCCGAAGCCGCGCCTCGATACGCGTGCCATAACCGTCTCCCGGGTCAATCGTCACCTCCGGGATTCCCGAACCTGTCCAAATACATTTAGAGGGCTACTAATAGCCTCATTAACCTCTCACCTAGTTTGGCCGGTCCAGTTGGACCGGCATGACCGGTTTGCTGCTCCCCACTCTTTATTTTTCATCCAATCTTCTCCTTTTTGATTCCTTTCTTCCTATTTTCATGTTTTCTATCATTCCCAATCCCTAAACTCATCCAAAAATACCTAAAACTCATGGATTGATTTTGAACCACACGGTTCAATGGTTCCAAGTTTTTCCCAGGGCTTTCTTAGCCGTGAACCCCCTTCCAAGACATCTTAGAAACATCGTACGGACCTAATAATCATCCCCCAATCATCCAAAACTAACCATAATGCTCAAATTGAAATAAAGGGAAAAAATGGCCTAACCGTGAAATCGGTTCTCTCTGGCGTTCACCACCGTGCACGGCGGCCCAGCAGCTTCCAACCACCGTCCTCTTGATTCCTCAGCCTCTCACTCACTCTCTGGCCTCACTCAAGATCATAAGGGGTGAAGGTTTGGGATTTTGGGTGGAATGAGATTGGGTGGGTTTGTTTGGATGAAAGGAAAACAAGAAGATGATCGATGCATGTATGTAAGGGAAGGGCCAGTGGATGGGTCACACTTGTCACTCATCCATTGGTCCACTGAAAAGTAACTGGGCCCACTTAACTGATCACGAAAGGTCCTCGTAAAACGTGTCGTCATAAATAGTACTATGGAACTTAGGTGAACCGTAACTTCACCGTCGAACGTCTGAATTCAACGTGCCGCCTGTCTACGGATTCGTATCGTCCCGATATATGTAACGTTCTTCCGCCCTCGGCCATCGGACCCACTGGGTCAAAAGTCAACTTTTGGCCCAATTTATCAAATTTCCTTTGAGCTTCCGAACGTCATAACTTCTTCTTCGGACGTCAGAATCGAGCGTACCACCTGTCTATGAACTCGTGACGTCACGAACTACGTGACAGCCATCGATCAAAGTTCATTTGACCACCTGAACGAAAAGTCAACGATTTACCCATTATATGGGCAAAATCGTCATTTCGCCCGAACGTTCGCTAATCCTCGTCTAATCTCTGATTAGCCTTCGATAATCCGTCATTAATTCTTAATTAATCCTGCTAATTCGGGACGGGGGATCACAAACTTCCCCCTTAAGGAATTTCATCCCCGAAATTCAAATCGACCCGATTCCACAACCAAACTGTGAAATCCAACCTTATTCCTCAATTCGGATCGCTGCACCTACACGAGAATACCCGTGTAACGGTACGCGTCCAAAACACATACCGTACTCGTCAGTAACATCCTCAGTATGTACCGTCATCGGAGCCTCCAAAGCTCCAATTCATTCTCGAGAACTATACGTCAGTTCGTATGTCTCACTCGAGACAACATGTCGACACTCGCCGATCTCACCTGTCACCCACTTGACAGGTCAGCAATAATATACTGACATCCAAACGGTTTTTCAGTCTGACACCCTGACACGTTCCATCCTACAGTCGTCAGGCTAAAAACGTATCCCTACTAAGGCTAGCACATCTAAGCTGGTATTCTGCTCAGCTGCAGATCAGACAACATCCTACAGATCCTGCCATCAAAATGGCACGAATCCCATCTCATAGGTCATCCTCAGACCTATGCCCATACTGACTCTAACTACTCGTACGAGTCAACTCTTTCAATTTCCTATACCCAAAACTGACTCTCAGAAGAGTCCCATCAATCCACGTTGATCCGATCTCGTTGGATACCTATTAATCCGAACTCGTCGGATACCAATCAATCCGTAACTATCACAGGTCACAACCATCGTGACCAGCAGGCAGCTCCTGGCTCCACCGCGCTTCGCTATTCCACTCTGATCTCGACTTGTTCTCGAGTCCTCGCATCGTATCTCGCATCACTCAACAATACCACTTGTCATCTAGACTCAGCTCGAGTCTCCAAACTGTCACTCTCGGACCCAATCCGATCGCCACTCATGTCCATCTAGGACTCTATCCAAACTACAACGTACTCGTACTCTCGGGCACTCTCAACCCGACATACCGATTGATCACGGTTAATCTCATCGTCTAACGTGCACAACACACCGGTGCACTCACATCATATCAACATCAAGGCCCTACTCGGCCTGCTCACAGACTGCACTCTGGCAACGTCCAATCACAATACTACTGTCCGCACACCAACCATGGTTCGGACCCCAACCGTCCGGCACCAAGCGAACGTCAGTCCATTACTTCGGATACTCACTCACCATATCCCATGACGCTAAGCACCATCCACTCGTCAAGTCAATCAAATTTAACTCACAGCCTAGGTGTTCGATTCTTACACCCTCTTGAACTCCTAGCTGTCACATCACTCCTCGTCGTCCCACCTAGGAACGAATCCAGGAGAATTCAAGTTGATGACATCAAAATTCATCATATGTCATCCTCTAGCACACAAACCTATCTGCTACAACGTCACACTCAGTGACATCATAATATTCATCACCACTACGGAATCAAGCACTTTTCTCATCGTCTCACTCACAACTTCTCTTGATTCCGAAGTCCAATCACGTTGGAAACATGCTTCTTTTCCAAATAATGGGCTCACTCACTACACGAGCATTTCCTGTATCCTACAAGCAAACGATTTCCAAGTCCCCAACTCAGGAGGTATGGCCAACAGTAATCAACCAAAACCAATCTGCAAGGGACTCTCACGTCCACAACTCAACCGGACATCAACCACGTGTCCGTAACCTCCAACTCGCCTATCCGTTTACTACCTTATGTGCACATCCAGAAGGATGTCAAGTCATCCTAATCCGATGTACCGCTCAGCTGAAGAGTCACAACAGACTCCTGCTGTGATCTGTGGCCAAATCTCTGCGTACTAACAAATCCGACAAACCGACCCCTATGTCACAAGACGTCACTTACGTCATCCGTTCGCACCTGTAACTCACGTTTCACCTCAATACTTCTGAGTACACCCTCGCGACTCAATCTCGCAGCACTGGGGAAACTAGTCTCCATTACTGAGGAAACTGATCTCCAACACAGGGGAAACTAATCTCCATCACTGAGAAACTGGTCTCCATCACTGGGAAACTCTTCTCCATCACCGAGGAAACTGATCTTCATCACTGGGGGAAACTGGTCTCCATACCAAGTACTTCCGTACCTTGAACTGAGCCACTCGGGATTCTCTCTATCCCACTTATAATCATCTCCTTCACTAGAGTGTGGCAAGTATGCCAACACCCAACGTCAACATCTAATTCTGCGATCGGACTCAGCCGTCACCGAGTCGAATCCAGAATCACTGTTCATACTGTGCGTCACTTACGCACCTCGTATCATCGTCAAGACTGACGAATGCTATCGTCACAATCGTCACGGCAACTTGAGTCTATCCAACTCGATAAGACTCGATCACGTCCATCGATAGCAGCATCTGTCACAACCTCGTGAAGACTAAACTCACAAACACTTTCCTATTGAGACTCCAAAACCATGCGGTAGTCTCACCGCCGGTGCGAATCGCTCCATACGCAACATCCACCAATCAGTCCACCTCTGAATCCGATCACAAATACAACACTCCTGGTAACTTGTCCAGTCACTCACCTACTAGGTTTATCACAAACCTACTAGGTTTATCACAAACCTGGCTGCCCGCTGCAGCCCAACCATCCTGATCGATCCCTCGATCTCGACTCCGAAGAGTCATCATACTCCAATACTGGTACCAAACTAGCCAATAACTACCCTCTGAGGATCTCGTCCTCTCGAACTTCTACGGCTCTCCGTCGCTGACCTCCACAAGAATTCGGCCATACTCCGGGTCCTAACACTGCACAACGACTAAACGTAGCAATCGTATCTATCGCGTCATACCACAACTACTCTGGACATCTCCTTCCAGTCGACATCCCTCCGGGATTCGACACATCGAAACATGGCAACACATGCCAAATAGAATTACATGTTTCTATTCCCAACTGTCGTGAGTGTAATCGTGCAGGGTCATTGTAAACCGGGTGACCCTGACCTCTAACCACACTGGTATTAATCCGTACATCCTCTATCCGACACGACACTACCGTCGAGCGGTCACGACTCTCAAGTCGTCATACGGTCTCTGCTGATCTACTGGATCCTTCTCACCAGTAACGCTACGACTCTAAACCGTCGAATTCATACAAATACTGATCCTGCTCTGGATCCAACCTCGAAACACGTGGCAGTCCATGCCAATCGAACCTTATACTATCGTATCACGTGCCAAACTCCATCTAACTAAGGTTCAATTCTACTGAATCCTCGTACAGATGCCCTAACTACCAGGTTGATGACGGGCTGTTAAGACTTCAGAGACATCACATCCATGACATGCGCGTACTCCACGCTCTGATACCAACTTGTCAGGACCGGTCCTAAATCCCCCGGGATTAACGGAGGACCCGCCTGATCCCGTCTGACACGAAGTGTCAGACCAGGGAAAACTCCATCTCTAGCCCTCGCCGGGGCTATCAGAGTGCGTCAGGATCGTAGGAGGAGGGGAGTGATGTCTCGTCTCTGCTACAGCCCGCATCTGCGATCAACCTAAAGGGCATTAAAACATCAAAAGTCGTGAGTGGACAAAATAATATTTTAATAAAAACATTTTCTTATAAAGATAATTATGCCCTTCATAAAAGCATATGCATGCCTCAAAACCATTTATCAAATATTCATAAAATCCTTTGTAAAACATGTACAAAACCTTTCAAGGGTTCATGCTCAGCTTCATAAACCGTCATGACCCATAAATCCAATTGGGTCCTCGACCCGAATCACAATTCAAAAACCATCAACCATAACATGTGGGAACTCAGCACAAATCCGTTCTCGGTGAAATACCAAAACATACCGTACGGTGTCTCCGCCCCAAAAACCATTTCCAGAACATCGTATACGGGGTCGCCGCCCAAATCACTTTCTAAATCATAAAACACAGGGCCTCCACCCTCAAATCACTTTTTGTACCACATACGTAGGTATACATATAACCCATCCTCGGAACTTCCAGAGAAGATGCCAACTCGGGGCACACAACCCCTAGGGAACACATCCCTGATATAGTCACGATAACATCATATCTATCTAGTGTGCACACTACTCGGGGTCTCACTCCGAGTCTTCTCCCAGGAATCTCTATCTGGGAGTCTTAATCTCTGGATCTAGTCCAAGCTCTCTCTCTGGATCTAGTCCACATATCTCTCCAGAATCTGGTCCGGGACCACATCATATCTCATAACCTCCACTCTTGGAATGGGATCCCTTTGGGGATACCCACTCTGGTCTGTGGATCGTGACTCTCCAGGTCGACGCTGGAAGAGACCATATAAATCATATGGAGGGTTCATTCATTTCAAATCTCTTTCTTTCTTTCTCAAATACTTTCTTTCTCAAAACTCATTTCTCAATTGGGTCTCATACCCGATTCATTTCAACAGGATTCCTCGAATCCAATTCAACTCACTTTCACAGGCCTCGGCCTAAATCCCCAGTTCAACTGGGTCTCATGTCTGAATTCTCATTTCATAATTCGAACTGGGACTCAAGCCTGATGTTACAATCGACAGGGCCTTAAGCCCGAAACCATAAAGCAACAGGACCTCAAGTCCGATTTCACGACTAACGGGGCCTTAAGCCTGATATCTCAACTAAATGGGTCTCAGGCCCGATATCATAAATCAACGGGGCATCAAGCCCGATAGTACCACTAACTGGGCCTCAAACCCGAATCTTAAACAACTTGGGCCCCCTGCCCGATCGTATAACACAAATGGACCCTCGGTCCGATTCCTCGTCAATTCAAATGGACTCCAAGTCCGAGAGTTATAAATCAAATGGATCTCGTGCCCGATTTCATATTTCTAAATCCGAAATCCATTTATTAAACCCTCGTTGAAAATATGGTAGGCAAAGGTACGACATAAAGCCGAAAACCTCGAAATATGTGCAATTATGTCGATCCTAAGCTACCACAAACAATTGCACTAATGGAAACACAAAACATGTATTAAAAGCATTTATAAACATTTATGCATGCATCAATTTCGAAAGAAGGGTCCACTCACAGACCGTCTGAAGCCGCGCCTGGATACGTGTGCCATAACCGTCTCCCGGGTCAATCATCGCCTCTAGGATTCTCGAACCACTCCAAATTCATTTAGAGGGTTACTAATAACCTCGTTAACCTCTCATTGAAGTCCCATAATATTCTCGATTTTCTAACTATTTTTAAACGCAAACCTAAACCTTCGGACAACCCGAACTATATAGAAACGATGTCTGATTAACACCAAACCAGTTCCAAAATGTTCGCTACATCGAATAGATGATTTCACTTGTTGGAACCACCCCCAAAAGACGGCTCACGCACCCTCATGAGCACATAGAAGGAACTACGCGTGGACCTCACGCGCCGGTGCACTATTCAGTCTCTTCAACCTCTAGCGGCCAGTTCACCTGGTTTGGCCGGTCCAGTTGGACCGGCATGACCGGTTCGCTGCTTCTCACTCTTTATTTTTCGTCCAATCTTCTCCTTTTTGATTTCTTTCTTCCTATTTTCAGGTTTTCTATCATTCCCAATCCCTAAACTCATCCAAAAATACCCTAAACTCATGGATTGATTTTGAACCACACGGTTCAATGGTTCCATTTTTTTCCCAGGGCTTTCTCAGCCGTGAACCCCTTTCCAAGACATCTTAGAAACATCCTACGGAACTAATAATCATCCCCCAATCATCCAAAACTAACCATAATGCTCAAATCGAAATAAAGGGAGAAAATGGCCTAATCGTGAAATCGGTTCTCTCTGGCCTTCACCACCGTGCGCGGCGGCCCAACAGCTTCCAGCCACCGTCCTCTTGATTCCTCAGCCTCTCTCTCACTCTCTGGCCTCACTCAAGATCATAAGGGGTGAAGGTTTGGGATTTTGGGTGGAATGAGATCGGGTGGGTTTATTTGGATGAAAGGAAAACAAGAAGATGATCGATGCATGTATGTAAGGGAAGGGCCAGTGGATGGGTGACACTTGTCACTCATCATTGGTCCACTGAAAAGTAACTGGGCCTACTTAAGTCCAAAAGGTCCTCGTAAAACTTGTCGTCATAAATAGTACTATGGAACTTCCGTGAACCGTAACTTCACCGTCGAAAGTGCGAATTCGACGTGCCGCTTGTCTCCGGATTCGTATCGTCCCGATCTACGTAAAGGTCTTCGGCCCTCGGCCATCGGACCTCCTGAGTCAAAAGTCAGCGTTTGGCCCAATTTACCAAATTGCCCTTGAACTTCCGAACGTCATAACTTCTTCCTCGAACGTCAGAATCGAGCGTGCCACCTATCTATGAACTCGTGACGTAACGAACTACGTGACAGTCATCAGCCAACGTCCATTTGACCTCCTGAATGAAAAGTCAACGATTTTCCCATTCTAGGGGCAAAATCATTATTTCACCCGAAAGTACGCTAATCCTCGTCTAATCTCTGATTAGCTTTCCATAATCCGTCATTAATTCTTAATTAATCCCGCTAATTCGGGACGGGTCGTCACACCAGAAATACCTCTAAAATCTTATCAGACAAAGAATAACTGTGATACTCGAGATCTTATGCCTCCGTTCTGAGCACAACCTCGTTCATTGTGCAATGGCCCTGGAGGGTTCCAAAAACATGAAAACCGTGTGGGTGGACAAACATAAAATCTAAAAACAATATACTATTTGGAACATACTATTTACCCTCCGTTACATGAAGGCTATGCATGCATCAACAACATATTCGATCTAGGAAAACCACATAGCTCAAGTATTTCAAGAAATTGAGTATCATCAACAATGCTATTATTGAAACAAAAGCCATCAACAATGCTAAAACCATAATAAGCGTAATAGAAATTGAGTATCATCATTCATCAAATGTACTAAAACCTGTAGGATGTCATGCTCAATTTTATCCCTCTCATGAAATGTATATTAAAACCATGCTCTTCTTCCTAGCTCTGAGTTGGACGTGTTATCAGAATGCAAAAATGGTCGAAATGTTCAAAGAACTAAGCATATGCCTTAAATCGCTCCTTTTCATTAAGATCTAGAATTCCATTAACTTCAGATGTAACGACCTGTCCCTTATTTTAGGGATAAATTAAGACTAATTATGGATTAGCAGGGCTAATCGGGGATTAGCCAAGGATTATTGGACGTTCAGGGCGAAATTACGATTTTATCCCTAAATGAGGGCAAAAAGTTGGCTTTTGACCAGGGAGGTCCGATGCCCGAGGGCCAAGGACCGTTATGTAGATCGGGTCAATACGAGTCCGTAGACAGACGATATGTCGAAATCAGACGTTCGACGGGAAAGTTACGGTTCATGGAAGTTTCGAGGTACTATTGCACGAATTACGAGACATGATGACTTTTGTCGTTTAGTGGGCCCTGTTATTTAGGGCAGGCCCAATGGATGAATGCCATTCATCCATTGCCCACAATTTCCCGTACATCCTTATCCATCCCCTTTTGTTCCCTCATCCCACCAACCCAAAACCCAGAAAACCCAAATACCCAACCCCACCCCCCCCCCCCCCCCCCCCCCCCCTTCTCTCTTTCTGGATCGATGGATGGGGCTGTGAGGTTGAGGTTGAGAGAGTGGTTGAGTGGAGGTCAGGGACGGCAGGACCACCGTGGATGACGGAAAGGACCACGAAAATAGGTAAAAAACCCCTATAACCAGGTTATGTTCAAATTGTCGATTTCGTGTTTGGCCGTTTGAGGGTTGGTTTTGATGATTTGGTCTTGTTTCGTGGACATACGAGCTCGTGGGGATTGGAGGCAAGGGATTTCGACGGTCGGACGACCCTGGAGGGACAGCCAAAACTGGCCGTTGTTCTTCGATCGGGAGGTAATCTTCTAGGCTTTTTTTTTGTGTTTTAAGGACATAGATCGATAGGAAAAGAGGAGAGGAAGACGTAGGAATTGGAATGGGGGAAAACGGGCTGATAATGAGGGAGTTATGGGGGAGTTGCACAACTGGAGTTGCACAACCAGTCTGAATTAGCCGGAGATGCACAACCGGTCTGAACTGGCCGATCTGCGAGAGGTTGAAGGAGACTATACTGGGCGCGTGGCTCCCATACGCAGGGGATTTGGGAGGCACGTGGGGGCGCGTGGAGGAGAATTTGGGGATGACTTCTACACATGAAATCATCCTTTCATTGTAAACAAACATTTTGGGACAAGTTTAGAGTCGATCGGACATCGTTTCAATATAGTTTGGGATGTCCGAAGGTTTGGATCGAGTTTAAAATATGATAAAATTCCCGGAAAATTAGGGGGATTTAATGAAAGGTTATAGAAGTTTTAGTAACCCTCTAGTATGATTTGGACAGGTTTGGGTGTTCCGGAGATCGTGATTGGCCCGGGAGAGGCTTATGGCGCCCGTATCAAGGCGTAACTTGGACAGTCTGTGATTGGACTTTGGTTTTCTAAATTGATGAATGCATGACTGTTTTATATGTGTTTACAAACATGTTTTGAAATTCCTTGAGTGCATATGTTTGTGGTATTTGGTTTTCCATATTTGCACGTATTTCAAGGTTTTCAGTTTTATATGGTGGTTATACGTGTTAGCATTTCAATGATGGTTTAACGGAAAGGTTTTGTATTTGGAAACATGGAATCAGGCATGGGACCCATTTGCTTGGAAACCATCGGACTTGAGTCCATTTTCATTTAATGGAAAATCGGGCTAGAGGCCCATTTGAGTTATAAGATCGGGCTAGGGGCCCCGTTGGTTTACAAATCCGGGCTTGAGGACCAGTTGGTTATGATATCAGGCATGAGGCCCAATTATTATTTATGAATGTGATTTTGGGTCGGGGACCCAAATGGATTTGGATTTACTATGGTTTTATGGATAACCCTGGCGTAGCCCTTTGAACGGTTTTGAGGTATTTTGTAAAATAGTTTCCTGTATTCCATCCTCACGAACGGTTGCCCTTCAGACGTCCCGTAGTATCCTAGAGTGGCAGGTTGTCTCCTTCAGACGTCTCGTAGTATCCTGGAGTAGTCACGGGCATTGCCTGCGAGGGGTCATTACACGGAGCGATCGGTTCGTATAGTGACTCAGGAGCAGGATTGCCAGAGGTTAAAACCTCCCCCCATGGAGGGTCATTGATCTGCGGGTCATTGACCTGGGTGGATCCTGGAGAGACTTGGGATTTGAGACCCCGGGTAGCACGCGTAGCTTGGAACCGTGACAGGATTGATCTTGACAACTAGGATGTTAGGCATCAGGGATACCTAGGAATGGTTTTGGGCTGAGACCCACATATATTGTTTTGGACTGAGTTCCCACATGATTGGTTTTGGGCTGAGTTCCTATATATTTTGCTTTACTGTTTTGGGCTAAAGCCCTAATGGTTTGATTAACTTGTTTTTGAATGCATGCATACTTTTTAGTGAAGGGCATCAGGGATACAAAAAAATGCACTCAAGGAATCACCAAACATATATTAAAACACTTATAAAACATTTATGCATGCATCGATTCATAAAAGAAAGTAGACTCACAGACCGTCCGCGCTACCGTCTCGATACACGCGTCGTACACCTTCCTGAGTCAATCGCCATCTTCGGGGTTCCCAAACCTGTCCTAATCACTTTAGAGGGTTACTAACTACTTAATTAACCCATCACTAAAGCCCCCTAAGTTTCCGGGATTTTTAACTATTCTTAAACGAGAACCTAAACCTTCGGACAGCCCGAACTATATTCAGTTGATGTCTAATTGAATTGAAACCAGTCCAAATATGTTTGTTACATCGAACAGATGAAATTACATGTTGGAACTTTCCCCAAATTCTCCCCCACGCGCCGCCTGAAATGGCTGCGCGTGGGAGCCACGTGCCAGCTACAGTGCTGTCTTCAACCTCCAGCCGACTAGTCCGAACCGGTTGGTCCGGTTTTCTTTGCAACTCTAGCCCAACTAGACTGGCGTGACCGGTCCAAGCCCCTAAACCGTTCAATCTTCATCCTTTTTCATCCTAATCGATTCTATTCTTCCTAATTCGACCATAGGAACCTAAATACGAAATCAAAACCACCAAAAACACCTTAAAACCCAACGGTCCAATTTTTCCTCACGGTCCCTGGCAACCTATTAAACTCATTCCAAGCAACTAAAACGGTCCAAAACGTAAGAAATTAAAAATAGAAGAAATTGGGCGAAACCGATTACCTTGTACGATTCTGCCTCCGCCGTCCATGGCGGCGCCGTCCATGGCTAGCCACCATCCAAAACATCCTCACCTCACTCTCTTTGTCTCAAACATGGTTAGATGGTGGAAGGGTTTGGATGGGATGAAGGGGTTGCTCGGGTTTGGTTTGGTGGGGAAAATGATAGAACAAGGGGAAGGGGATATGCACGAATGTGTTTGGTCTGGGCAATGGATGGGTGACACTTGTCACTCATCCATTGGGCCTGTCCTAAAAATCTGGGACCCACTTGCTGCAAAAAGTACCTCGCCTTGTAAAATGTGCAATAGTACGTTCCAACTTCCGTGAATCGTAACTTCTCCGTCGAACATCCGAATTCGACGTGCCACCTGTCTACGGATTCATATCGACGCGATCTATGTACTAGTCCAGGGCCCTCGGCCCTCGCACCTCCCAGGTCAAAAGTTAACTTTTTACCCTCGTCTAGGATCAAAATCATGATTTCGCCCTGAACGTCCATTAATCCTCAATTAATTCGCGATTAGTGTCGCTAATCCTTCATTAATCCTAATTAATCCTTAAAATTAGGGACGAGTCGTTATAAACTTCCCCCCTTCCGGAATTTCGTCCTCGAAATTCAAATTGACCAAGTTCCACAACCAAACTGTGGAAATCCAAATATGTCCCCTACTCGGTTCAATGCACACACACGAGAGTACCCGTGTAAAAGTACATGTCTGTCGCAAACGCTGTATTCGTCGGTACGTACAGTCACCGGAGCTCCTAAAGCTCCAATTTGACTCTCCCAAAGCCACACTCCAGTTCGTACGTCTTACGCGAGACATCGATGCTCGTCGATCTCGCCTGCCGCTCACTCGGACAGGTCAGCTATACTAAGTTGATTTCAGATCCTTATAGTATAACCTCCTGACACGTTCCAAACCACACCCAATAGTAACTCCTACTACGGGTTATCCTCTCACAGCTGCCATCAAGTCGGCTTTTCAGTCTGACGACCTCTCTCATCTGACAATCGGAGCTGATAACCTATTCAGCATTCAATTCAACAACCATCCTCACTGCACCCACGGAGCGATACTCAACCTCCGTCACTGAACGGTTAGCCACCGTAATTCACTGTTCAACGGAATACCATTCTTCTCTAACAGTCCATAAGTTCACGGTCGTGATCGAAAACAACCTGGAGGGTATCGAAAACATAAAAGACTGTGAGTGGACAAAAATAAATAATATGTTCCGAAAACAAGTTATAGAAAACTACATTTATACCCTCCATGCAAAAACCAATGCATGGATATGAAAACCAATTCACAAAACCATTTCATATCCAAAACCATCAATGAAAACCAGAATCGTTTCTTTCCTCAAATCAGTAATTCAAATCCAGGGCCTCAGCCCAAAAGCATAAATCCTCATAAAAGTACGGGAACTTAACCCAAAACTCATCAAATCCAAATCATCCGGGACATTGGCCAAAACATCTTAAAACCAGTGAAAAACCAGTGAAAACATCAATCAATCAAGTTGCTCGATCTCAAGTGCGCCCGAGTTTTTAAACTCAAAACACATGCGCATAATTAGGCCTTCCCGGGATATCAACGAGTCTTTAAAATCAAAACACAATCAACAAGCCTCGGGGGATATCACAATAACAGAGTCTTTAAACTCAAAACATATCAATCTAGGGCCCTCCCCCGTCAATCAACCGAGTCTTTAAACTCAAAACTAGATCTAGCCATTTTTCGGGTCTTTAAACCCAAAACCAAGTGAAAATCATAGAAAATCCATACCCGAATTTGCAATAATGATTCTGTAAGCTAGCATTCAGGACCATTATCCCGAACCCAAATCCAGAATTTCACTTTCAAGCTTCAAAACTGAATCAAAAGTTAGTTTTCCGAAATTCAATTCCAAAAACGAATCACGTTTACCGAAATCACATGAACAGGGCTTCAAGCCAGAAATTACTTTCCAAAATCCATCGTAAATCGTTGAAATCAAATCATATTTAAAAGCCCAAAATCAACTCATCAAAACCATGGTCAAATCTCAACATAAATCGTAAGCTCGTAGAACGTGCAAATACGTAATCTTCTCGAAATACGTACAAAACCGTAAATCATCAAGATCATAATCATAAACATAGAATCACGTATAGAAAATATATAAAAACATGTGTGCATGCATCGTAAGTTAGGAAGCAAAGTCCACTCACAGAACATTTACGTCATCGCCTCGATACGCGTGCACTTCTGCCGTTCCCGGCTAATCTATTATCACCGGCTTCCCCGAACCTGTCTAAATCCCTTAAGAAGGTCACTAACTACTTCATTAAGCTTCTACTAAAGGCCCATAATTTTTCTAATTTTTAACTATTTTTAAACGAGCCTTAAACCTTCGGACATCCCGAAACCTATCGAAACGATGTCCGATCGACTCGAAACTAGTGCCAAAATGTTCTATACATCGATTACATCATTTCACATGTTGAACACTTCCCCATCGGAGGCACCACGCGACCTCACATGCCTTCCTATTCATTGTCTTCAAGCTTAGTCAAACCCGATCCAGACTGGTCCGGTTCAGACCGGTCCAACCCGAATCGACGTGGGTGGTTCGACGCTCTTAATCGTCCATTCCTCAATCGTTTTCAGTCCTAATCCATTCTATAGTTTCCTCTAAGTATTTTCTATTAATCTATGGTGTCAAGACATCAGTTTGGGCAAGAGAAATTACCTTCCTGATCGCAAAACAACTGGCCTCCTGTGATCCCTGTCCCTAGCCATCACAGGCCGTCTCCAGCCATATTTTTGGTCCCAAACGTCCTCTGGTCACCTTCAGTTGCTCACTCTCTTAGCCAAGTCGTTCAACAAACATCATATCAAAATTCACCATTTTTAACCGTAAATCGAGGTTCACGAAAATATTCACCTTTCCGTCCATCTCAGGCGTCGACTTCGAGTCCAGTGTGATTGTCTTACTCTCCATAGCCTCACACACACTACCAGAACTATTAGCAATTATCAGAACCTATTCCTTCAAATGTCGAATTCCAAAAACAGGGGATACGATCTTACCGTTTCCCGTCCACCACCTTTCACGGCGGTCCACCATGATCCTTATTCTCAGGGTTCTATCTTTCACTCAAAAATCACAGGGCAGGGGTGAGGACTTGTACAAGTATGTAGGGGTTAAAGCTCACGATCTCTGTTGTTTTTCTTCCCGGCCAAAAGCGAGTTTTAAAACCAAGTGAGACGATGAGGAGGATTCTACATCTATCCATAGAGGGCCAGGTGTCCCAATCTCTGTGGACACCAATCCTGAGGCAGCCAAGTGTCCCAACTTTACTAGGTACAGATCCCTATGTCATAAACGACCAAAATATCCCCAAATGACAAATTACCATTTTGCCCATCACGTACTTAACCTCGTAATTGAACCATCTGACGTCCGTTAACAACATGCCGCCTGTCATTGTACTCAGGGGATTGAAACCTACCTAACGGTCCTCGAATTACGTGAAAATTCCATGTCATATAAAAAGTCAACAAATTGCCCCTTTTTAACCAAATTACCCTTGAACTTCCCAACATCATAACTTTTTCTGCGAATGTCGGAATCGGACGTACCACCAGTCTACGGACTCGTGACGTCACGAACTACGTCACAGTCATTGGTCAAAGTCCATTTGACCACCTGAAATAAAAGTCAACTGTTCGCGCACTTCCAAGGGCAAAATCGTCATTTCGCACCGTCAGTCCGAGATCAACCAACTAATCACTGATTAACTTTACTAATCTGTCATTAATCACTAATCTAATCATGATTTCTGGAACAGGTCGGTACATATAATCCCTTGTTCCGACTATGACACGACACCCAAATGTCCGTCACGAGCCAGCCTCAATCCAACACAATCGCTATCCTCGAATCCAACTCGAGCCATCGACTATTCATCTTTTCCTGATCGATATCCACGTATCATCCTCGTCTTACACTTCTCCCCACTTCCAAATTCTGTCAACTCACCAACTATGCTAAGGGATCCTTAAACAGGCTTACCAAAAAGTTCTCCTTTGCTCCTAGCTTAGCATAATCAGTAAAGCAATTCACTTCAATTACGACTAGACCTCGGTCTAAACGCCTCACCATCGTCACAATTACTTCTGTCATCTCGTTCATCCTTACTACTCGATCTGAATCCCTTCAGGCACTTACTTGTCACCTCCAGTGACACTAAGAATCATCGGGTCTCCAAGTCACTCAAATTTAACCCACAACCTAGGTGTTTGGTTATTACAACCTCTGTGAACCCTTGGCTGTCGTCTTCTTTCTCATCGATCCACATGAGGAAAGTTGAAGCTGATGGCATCAAAGTTCATCTTATGTCATCCTCCGACACCCGGCACGATTTTTTAAAAAGCAGAAAATGAGAAGTCCTTTTCACTAGTCTCTAAGTCGAGAGTAGTTGCAACCATATTGGAAGCATGCTTAACTGTTTCAATTCCTGAGCTAGAAGTCCTTCTTCCTGACTAAGAGTATTCTATGATAATTACTGTAATGCCTAATCCTTCCCTTCAGGACTAAACACTTCTATTGATTCTTTTCGGCTTCTTCCGTTGTCATTCATGTCGGTAACCTAATTCGCTCATCCCAATTCTTATGGGATCCAATTCCAGCACCGTACACTCGCGCTGTCCAACCACATGACCTAGGGTGCCGGTCACCCAAATCTAGGTATAGTACATACCTCGCGCTGCGCCACTCGGGATCCTTTCCGTCCCTATCAGTGCCCACTGAACTCGCACGGCTACTACGCTAGGGCACGGCTACTACGCTAGGGCACGGCTACCAGCTTGGTCACAAACTAGGCCTTCAACTCACTCGGACATCATCCACATGTCCGTAATCAATCCAACTCGCCTATCTATTTATGATCGTTTATGCACATCGAAAAGGATGTCAATTCATCCTAATCCGATGTACCACCTGACACTTCATCACTCCTGGATTATGCTCCCTCTTGGAGTCACTCATTCAAAGCAGTGGATCGTGACACTCCAGGATCAACGACGTCTAGAGGAGACCAATACGCTCATAAGGAGGGTATATACGTACTAGAATAGAAAACCACAAATGGGACTCATGCCCGATACCACAAGTCAATTTCTCCTCTAGCCCGAACTTATGACTCAACGGGGCCTCTAGCCCGATTTCACAATCTAACTGGGCCTCAAGCCTTAACTCACAGCCAACCGAGCATCAAGACTGATGCCACTGGGTCAGTCACGATTCCGATCATAGTGATGCGTGCAACCATCAGTCTAGGACCGCTCTCAATCCTGGTATGTCGCCATGAACAAATCAACCGACGCGACCACCTCTAGGTCATGGTGCACACATCACTGATCGATCTCCTATATCATCAGCACTCCGAAGTCGAGCCTCCAGTGGCTGCTCGACCACGAGACGTGCATCGTGACCTTTCCAGAAGGAACACATCCCCAATCCGAAGGCGAGCGTCATATCGTCCGTCGCCGTGCACATAGCACCCGTCGCGACCACGACTCAGATCCATAGGTCATCAATAGGGCCACATGCCCGAGTCAAAACCAAACTAATGGGTCTCATGCCCGGTTTTACCTTTTTAAAACCATTTCATGAAAACCGAAAGTATAAGCGCGTATAAGCACATATAAAACCCAAAAATCTCGAAATACGTGTCAATACATAAACACACAAAAATGCACTCAAGGCATCACAAAACATATATTAAAACACTTATAAAACATTTATGCATGCATCGATTCATAAAAGAAAGTCCACTCACATACCGTCTGTGCTGTCGCCTTGATACGCGCACCGTACACCTTCCCTGGTCAATCGCCGTCTTCGGGGTTCCCAAACCTATCCAAATCACTTTAGAGGGTTAATAACTATTTAATTAACCCCTCATTAAAGTCTCATAATTTTCCGGAATTTTTAACTATTTTTAAACGCGAACCTAAACCTTCCGACAGCTTGAACTATATCAAGACAATGTCTGATCGACTCGAAACCAGTCCCAATTCTCCCCCCACGTGCCCGCACGCACTGCCTGAAGTGGCTGTGCGTGGGAGCCACGTGCCAGCTACACTGCTTTCTTCAACCTCCAACCGACCGGTCCGAACCAGCCAGTCCAGTTTTCTCTGCAACTCCAGCCCAACTGGACCAACGTGACCAGTCTAGGCCCCTAAACCGTTCAATCTTCATCCTTTTTCATCCTAATCGATTCTATTCTTCCTAATTAGATCCTAGGAACCGAAATACAAAATCAAAATCTCCAAAAACCGCTTAAAACCCAATGGTCCAATTTTTCCTCACGGTTCAACATTTTCAGATTCTCCCTAGGGCTTCCTCAGTCGTGAACCACCACCAAAACCTTCCTAAAACTTCCCTAGAAACCTATTAAACTCATTCCAAGCAACTAAAATGGTCCATAACGTAAGAAATTAAAAATAGAAGAAATCGGCCAAAATCTATTATCTTGTACGATTTTGTCTCCACCGTCCACGGCCAGCCACCGTCCAAAACATCCTCACCTCACTCTCTTGGTCTCAAACATGGTTAGATGGTGGAAGTGTTTGGATGGGATGAATGGGTTGCTCGGGTTTGGTTTGGTGGGGAAAATGATCGAACACGGGGAAAGGGATATGCATGAATGTGTTTGGGTTGGGCAATGGATGGGTGACACTTGTCACTCATCCATTGGGCCTGTCCTAAAAATCTGGGCCCCACTTGTTACCAAAAGTCCCTTGTCTCGTAAAATGTGCAATAGTACGTTCAAACTTTTGTGAACCGTAACTTCTCCGTCGAACGTCTGAATTCCACATGCCACCTGTCTATGGATTCGTATCGATGCGATCTACGTAACGATCCTCGGCCCTCGGACCTCTCAGGTCAAAAGTCAACTTTTTGCCCTCGTCTAGGGGCAAAATCGTAAGTTTGCCCGGAACGTCCATTAATCCTTGACTAATTTTCGATTAGTCTCACTAATCCATCATTAATCCTTAATTAATCCTTACAATTAGGGACGGGTCGTTACATATGCGATGTGACAGTTTGGGACTCGGGAGTGAGTCGAGATCCGAATAGTACAACGAAAGTACAGTGGAGCTAGGAGTTACCGGCTGGTCACGATGGTTGTGACATATAGTGGTGATGGATGTAATCAATATCTGATGCTTTTGGATTGGTAAGGATTGATGGGACTCCAATGAGAGTCAGTATGAGTATGGGAAAACGAGAGTGATGGCTGATATGAGTACCGAGGTCGATAAATTCCGCAGGTTTAAGTGTGGCCTGCGAGATGTGATTCGTGCCATTGTGATGGCAGGATCTAGGGGATGTAGTCTGATCGGATGCTGAGCAAGATGTCAGATTGGATGTGATAGCCCATAGTAGGAATACATATTTCAGCCTAATGATTGTGGGTTAGAATATGTTAGAATGGTAGACTAAAAAAGTAACTTGATGTCAGCTTACTATTGCTGACCTGTCAGAGCGAGTAACAGGCGAGATCGACGAGTGTCGACGTCTCGAGTGAGACTTATGCGCCTACATGTGGTTTCTCGAGAGTTTAGTTGGAGCTTTAGAAGCTCCGATGACAGTGCGTACCGATGAGTATGGTGGTTATGGTGGACGTGTATGATTACACGAGAATGTCCGAGTAGGGGGAAACGATTGGATTTCCACAGTTAAGTTGTGGAATTAGGTCAGTTGAAATTTCGAGGACGAAATTCTTTAAAGAGGGAGGTTTGTAACGACCCGTCCTTGATTTTAGGGATTAATTAAGACTAATTATGGATACCATGGATAAGAGGGGATTAGCCAAGGATTATTGGACGTTCAGGGCGAAATTACGATTTTGCCCCTAAACAAGGGAAAAAGTTGACTTTTGATCCAGGAGGTTCAAAGCCCGAGGACCAAGGACCGTTACGTAGATTGATTCGATACGAGTCTGTAGACAGTCTGCACATCGAAATCGGACGTTCGACGGGAAAGTTACGGTTCACGGAAGTTTAGAGGTACTATTGCATGAATTACGAGGCGGGATGACTTTTGTCATTCAGTGGGCCCAGATATTTAGGGGCAGACCCAATGGATGTCTCCATAATTGGAAACACATTGTAAAGAACACCTCTATAATCCTCTGTGCTATCCATCCAAGCTCAAAACAACTCATGTTTCCCCGTGACATTCTTTAATTATTTTCCATCTTGGGATTCACACTAATCCTGACCGTTATTCGTATATGTTCCACAAACCTACTCTGGTCGACCAAACCTAACACTTATTCAACCATATATTTTTCTCTTTGAGGGCATTCAATACATCTGTCCAGTATATCACACGCCCATCTGTACATGTGAGTACACCAAACAATCATCAATCATGGTACCATACACCATCCAAATATGGTCAGAATAACTGACTCATCACCTCACAAACATAACCAGTTCATTTGCCCATCCAAAGGCATAACCATTGACTTACCATTGACTAACCTTAGGCACATCAAATCCGGACATCATATTTTCTCTTTTACTCATGACTGTTAGTCATCACCATGTTAGCCTCTCTCAATATGCTCAATAATCACATCTTTCCAACAGAACCACAAATCATCAGCTTGTGATAAGGGATACTTATCCCATACCATTAACTTATTAAGCTGTCCATAATCGACACGTAAGCTCAGACCATCATCCCTTTTTCCTCTTCAATTTCCCGTTTGTTTGTCCGGTCTGTTCTAGGCCAAAACGACACCAATTGTCGTCGTTCTTGATTGGTCGCCTTGAGCTCAGGAGGCTTAATTCAAGTCCAATTTCAGTGTTTAGGGCTCAGAGTTTCTAATTTGATGTTTGATCAAGTCGAAGGTTCGAAGGGTTTGAGCTCGGGTTCTGGGGTTTCTTTCACAATTTCCCTTCCCTTTCCTCTTAATCTTTCTCGTTTTTCTTCCTTCAATCCTCTTATCTTTCTATCCCTCTCAGAACTTGATCAGAAAGGAAGATTGGAAGAGTGGTTTTGGTGCTCTGTTCTTCCTTCGCAATTTCACACACATACACATAAACGTACTCAAATCAAATTATCAATATCCTTGCCACCATTCTCTCTTACCAAGTGACAGATGTCATTTACCAACCAAGGTGAGTCATAATCGTACTGACTCATCAAAATCCCATTCAAATTACCATTTTACCCTTCTTTGATAAATTACCAAATTGCCCTTCGCCGTCTCAGACCCGTATTTATTACATCCGAACTCTGATTGACGCATGCCGCCTATCTACGGATTCAGCATCTCGAGACCTATCCAACGGTACTGACGGAAAGTCCAAACAAGGTCCCGATCAAAAAGTCAACTTTTGGCCCTTATAACTAGAGGCAAAATCGTCATTTCCTTCAAATTTTCTAAATTTTTCTTTTTCGGATTTCCGAGTCGTTACAACTTAACCCCTTAAATAATTTCATCCACGAAATTCCAATTAGTAGGTACCATGATAGTTCTCCCAAGGAATATGTATGTGAACTATAAACATAATCAATCACATACCCTTCTGTTTCAACCGAATATAACTCATAATTAAACTTATAGAAATCAAAAAATTAGTCCTTGTTATTGAATCAACATCGGGACAATTCTCTGTAACCCTTGCCTCACGGGCAGTCATATCCAAGCTTACTCGGGATACGGAGCCTCGCTCAACGTCTGAGTATACACAATTCAGAAATCACAAGTACCACTACCATCATCCCAATCACATGTCATCCACTCATGACATGGTACAATGGCTTAAATCACCACGCATAGGCCACCAGGCCACCAGGCCAATAACCTCATAAGGTCCAATAAATCGGGAACTCATTCCCCTCATTAAGTTAATCACTACATACTTCTTTTTTCCAGGGTCACTCAATATCATGAATTGAACCTTTCCTTTTGTTGTGTTTATCCTCATAGGCCTCACTGATGCCTACCTTCTGCCAATAACTGGCACTCAGCACAATCATTCATACGATATCGTAAATCATATCCATTCCTTAACCTCGACTCCATCCAACATCATACACCAAGTATGATCCTACAGTTGGACTCCAGTAGTCCAAATGATCAAAAATCATGTACCACTCCAATCCTATGGAGTTCCATCAATAATAGGATTTCACCTATCCTTACGTTATCAAACATGTCAATCCTCAGCCGCTATCTTATTAGCCTCCCCGTGAAGAATACCTGACCTGACAATGCGATCTTAATCTCAATGTATCCTAACCATCGCCTCATCACACATTAAGCCTTTCTGTTTATCAATCATTACCAATCTTGATGGTCGATACAGTACTCTTAAATCCCTTCCCAGAGGAATGACCTCTGCATACTCGACCCATGGATCACTATGGTCGATCCCAAATCATGCAAGGAAAGTAAAACTCGTGAGGGTTCAGCTAGCATTGACAATCCCAGCCCTATGCTACCAAAGCACACCTCACCAAATCCAAAATCTCATAGTGACATATCACTATGCATGCAGAAAGGGTCACATCGAACATTTGTCACGGTTTCTCCACTTTGTAATTATTCTATTTCAATTCTCATTCCCAATAATTCTGACCTCCTTCCGGGACAATCACCATAACTGGAAACACATTGTAAAGAACCCCTCTACAATCCTCTGTAATATCCATCCAAGCTCAAAACAACTCATGTTTCCCCGTGACAGTCTTTAATTATTTTCCATTTAGGGATTCACACTAATCCCGACCGTTATTCGTATATGTTACACAAACCAACTCTGGTCGACCAGACCTAACACTTATTCAACCATATATTTTTCTCTCTGGGGGCATTCAATACATCTGTCCAATATATCACACGTCCATCTGTACATGTGAGTACACCAAACAATCATCAATCATGGTACCATACACCATCCAAATATGGTCAGAATACCTGACTCATCACCTCACAAACATAACCGATTCATTTGCCCATCCAAAGACATCACCATTGACTTACTATTGACTAACCTTAGCCACATCAAATCCTGACATCATATTTTTTCCCTTTTACTCATGACTGTTAGTCATCACCCTGTTAGCCTCTCTCAATATGCTTAATAATCACATCTTTCCAACAGAACCACAAATCATTAGCTAGTGATAAGGGATACTTATCCCATACAATTAACTTATTAAGTTGTCCATAATCGATATGTAAGCTCGGACCATCATCCCTTTTTCGTCTTTAATACCACTGGGTTCCCCACGAAGACACTCTGCCAGACGAACCAGTGTTTATCAAGTCCTGTACTTGCATCTTCAGTCCTTATGACTCCACAGGTGTCACGTACCAAAGTGTCCGAGAAACAACTCATATACTCGACATGATCTCCATTTTCAACTCAACCTCTCATCCTAGAAAAACCTCAGGAAATATTTTGAAAAATCGATACATCTTCAGCCATCACTAGGCATCTCATACACTAAGACATTAATCACATATGCCACATATCTGACCTGTGAACTTTGATTACCTCATACCAATAGTCCATCGATTGATTTTAGAGGGTAACATCCTCGAGTCTCCCTAAAATATAACCTCTGGTAATCCTGGACTCCACATATCACTCTCTAATCGACATACGCGATAGAGGTATCATGAGTCATCAACTAATCTATCCCAAGGAATACGTCCAAATCATCCAAGTCCATGAATAACCAATTTAGCCACTAGGCTAGTATCATCAATCGTCATGCGTAGCCTCACATCGATAGGTCTACCCCCCTTATGTCTCACCAATTTCACCATATATAATTACCTTACCAAGGTCACCACATAAATATCATCAATTTTATCACATCCATAGCTCCAATCGGCATATCAACTTCCATACCTTAACCAATCACGAACATCTCCATATCCGTCTAATCTACAATCTCAAGACATAGAAGAGTGGATAGCCGGGGACCTACCAAATACATACATTATGACCACAAGTAATAGGTATCCCGGTCACCACTCTAGGGGCTACTCAGGCCTCCTGCTAGTAACCAGAATAAGCCCTACCAACTCTTCCCTTTCATGTCACATCAACAATCATTACAGGAGCCAATCCTTGCTCCATTGCACCCTAACGGCGCCATATCACTTTAAGAACTTTCTTGGCGATGTGACCAGACGACTCAAAATCATGAGCAACTAACCTTAGCATTTTATCTCTCAGTGGACCCAACTGGCGTCCCACCGCACTAGACCATCTCCTAAGTCCAAATCTCTGTGTACTAAGGGTCTCTGCCTGAACTTTCAATCACTAAGTAAAATTGACACGACCCATCCAAATCCATAAGTCCAGTAAACAGGATTAAATAATACCAATCCGTAAATTCATAACTCATCCGTATCTGACCCTATCCCAATCCTTGGCATCCCAGGTGCCAAACATTTCGCAATCAAGGGTCGGCCGTATCAAAAACCATAGTTATATTTCAACCTTTTCGGCTCATCCCGAGCCCTGATACAATACCATGACTCATCTCGAGTCCTAACCGATCTCCTGACTCACTTTGAGTCTCATTTCCTTATCTCGACTCCCCTTGAGTCCAATCTTGACTCCTTTTGAGTCCAAACTCATAACATTCATCCATGCCATCATTAGCATAGCCAGTCACCGAGCAAATTCCCTTGGTGAACCACATCTTATACGACCTATAAGGCCTAAGGGATATCCCATCATATTCTAGACTCGTTAGACACACATTCCACTTTAGGAATCCACTGAGAATAATCGCATCCCAAGTCCAACTTGCTCATTTGTGCTACCTTTCTAGCCTCTGGGCTCATTTATCCTTGGGACCCACACAAGTTCGTGTTTAACAGTTAGTAGTTCACAGTGTATACTGGTTAACATCTGACCCTCAATTCAGGGTCAATCTCATTCCGAAATCAATCACGAGGTCTGATATACCCTCGTATACCCGTCTCACTACCATGTTGTGCACAAGGCTTACGTTTCGGAGGCATGACGAGGCAATAGAATCAGCAACCTAGTGCTCTGATACCAATTTGACAGGACCCGTCCCCGAAGGACATAAATAACCGCGTCCGGTCCTGCTCCTATCTAACAAGTCAACTGAAGTTCCGAAATTACCCTCAACCCTTGCCAAATAAGGGATAACGGCACTTGTGCCTACTCATGCCTCCACCTCTCGAATAGCCTCGATCATCGCGCCACGACTTGGAGGGTCAATAAAACAGAAAAGGTGTGAATGGACAAAACAAACTTTTAGAAATACATTTATCAAAATACATTCTTACCCTCCAGTTTCGCAAACATGCATGCATATCATAAATCATGAGTAAAATATATCTGGCACAAATATTTATAAATCACAAATCTCAATAAAACCATGGGACTCATTTCCATATCCAATCTCATATAGTCACGTTATCCCTGCAATGCGTGAAAATCAATAGGCTTAAGGACCGCTCAAAATCCGAGCATGTCGCTGTGAACACATCACCGACCGACAATCCAGATCATCGTGAACACATCACCAACCGAACTCCATATAATCCAGCAGATCTGATTTGAGTTGAGCCTCCCTCAACTGCACGACAACAGACCGTGCTACGTGAACTCTCCGGGCGAACACATCCTATCCCAGAGGCGAGCGTTATCTCTAGGGTTCATTCCGGGGAAACACATTCCTAATCCAAAGCCCTAATATCCACAACACATGGTGCACTCTGGGGGAAACATATTCTCACCCGAAAGCCCTAAATATCCGCAACATATCATCACCATGAAAACCAGTGAAAAATAGTTGCATTTGAAATCAAAAACACTTTCAACACAGGGTCTCGGCCCAAAACATAGTTTCCTCAAAATCCGTAAAACTAGAGTCCCGATTATTTCATAAATCTGAAAACCATCAATATCATCATGTAATCACATGTAAATACCAATCCAATAAAAATCACATTTTCATTGGGTCTCAAGCCCAAAATATCATTTTCACGCAAATTCGTGCAACCGCAACCTTAGTTGCCATTTTCACATAAATCCATGAAATATATCCAAAAAGCATTACAAATCCATCAACACAATCCCTGACTCATAATCCATGTCAAAACCAATTTCAAATCCCGGGCCTTCACCCAAAACAACAGTTTCACAGTTTTCTCGAGAATCGTGCCCAAAACGATATAAAACAATATAATATTCCCAAAATTTGGAAATCATCATATCGAAACATTAATCATGCCAAATCATTTAAAATCATATAATAAAGCATTTAAAACATATATGCATGCATTCTGGGTAGAAAACAAAAGTCCACTCACACACCGTCCATATCGCTCGTTTTCCGAGCCGCACGTTTTTATATAAATTTTGGAAATCACCATTCCTGTCTAAAATCATTATCGAGTGTCACTAACACTTCAATATACCTCATATAATTTTCTCCAATTTTTCTGGGATTTAATTTCGTATTTTAAACGTATATTAAAACTTCGGATACACATAACACTATTGAAACTGTATCTGATTTCCTCAAAACCAGTGCCAAAATGTTCATCATATCCAAAGGAGTAAGTTTCATGTCGAACTCACCTCGAGATTCGGTCTCACGTGCCCCCACGCGCCGTGTATAGTACCATCGTCCTCACCCGTTTGTGTGTAAACCGGGTCCTGCAACCCGCAAGATGACCCGATTGAATCTTCCTCAATTCTGCTTTAATTCCTTCAATTGAACTGTCCATTAGATTCGAAACTAAGTTAATTCCAGGTATGTAGCATTAATTTCAACAATAACATATGATATTAATCCAAATATAAACTTGAAATTCCCATTGAAAGTTCATCTTACAATTCCTTCAATTCCCATTGATTTCTTAAAGGTAATCATTCAGAGACCTTCGCGCGACCCTTCTAAACATTTCCCAATCTCAATTTCATCCTCTCTTACCTCAAATTGCACGACTCAATCTTCAATTTCCTGTTTGTCTGTCCTGTCTGTTCTAGGCCAAAACGACACCAATTGTCGTCGTTCTTGATTGGGTTCGACTCACCTTGAGCTAGGGAGGCTTAATTCAAGGCCAATTTCAGTGTTCAGGGCTCAGAGTTTCAAATTCGATGTTTGATCAAGTTGAAGGTTGGAAGGGTTTGAGCTCGGGTTCTGGGTTTTCTTTCACAATTTCCCTTCCCTTTCCTCTCAATCTTTCTCGTTTTTCTTCCTTCAATCCTCTTATCTTTCTATCCCTCTCAGAACTTGATAAGAAAGGAAGATTGGAAGAGTGGTTTTGCTGCTCTGTTCTTCCTTCGCAATTTCACACATATACACATAAACGTACTCAAATCAAATTATCAATATCCTTGCCACCAATCTCTCTTACCAAGTGACAGATGTCACTTAACAACCAAGGTGAGTCATAATCGTACTGACTCATCAAAAGGCCCAGTCAAATTACCATTTTACCCTTCTTTGAAAAATTACCAAATTGCCCTTCGTCATCTCAGTCCCGTATCTTTTACATCCGAACTATGATTGACTCATGTCGCCTGTCCACGGATTCAGCATCTCGAGACCTATCCAACGGTACTTACGGAAAGTCCAAACAAGGTCCCGAACATGACGCATCCCGCGTTAATCCTGGGGGGATTGGGATGGGTCGTGTCATTGGGAGTTCCGGAGATGGCGATTGGCCCAGGAGAGGCTTATGGCGCCCGTATCGAGGCGCAGCTTGGACGGTCTGTGAGTGGACTTTGGTTTTCTAAATTGATATATGCATGACTGTTTTATATGTGTTTATGAACTTGTTTTGAAATTCCTTGAGTGCATATGTTTGTGGTATTTGGTTTTCCGTATTCGCACGTATTTCGAGATTTTTTATTTTATACGGTGCTTATACGTGTTAGTATTTCAATGATGGTTTAACGGAATGGTTTTGTATTTGGAAACATGGAATCGGGCATGAGACCCATTTGGTTGGAAACCCTCGAACTTGGAGTCCATTTGATTTAATGGAAAATCAGGCTAGAGGCCCATTTGAGTTATATGATCGGGCTGGGGGCCCCGTTGGTTTACGAATTCGGGCTTGAGGCCCAGGTTGTGATGTTATCGAGCATGAGACCCAGTTATGATTTATGAATATGACTTCGGGTAGGGGACCTAAATGGATTTGGATTTACGTTGGTTTTATGGAAAACCCGGGCGTAGCCCTTTGAACGGTTTAGAGGTATTTTGTAAAATAGTTTTCTGTATACCATCCTCACGAACGGTTCCCCTTCAGACGTCCCGTAGTATCCTGGAGTGACGGATTGTCTGCTTTAGACATCTCGTAGTATCCTGGAGTAGTCACAGGACATTGCCTGCAAGGGGTCATTACACGGAGTGACCGGTCCGTATAGTGCCTCAAGAGCAAGATTGCCAGAGGATAAAACCTCCCCTCAGGGATGGTCATTGATCTGCGGGTCATTGACCTGGGTCGACCCTAAGGAGACTTGGGATTTGAGACCCCCGGGTAGCACGCGTAGCTTGGAACCGTGACAAGATTGATCGTGAAATCTAGGATGTCAAGCATCAGGGATGCCGAGGATTGGTTTTGGGCTGAGACCCACATGTATTGTTTTGGGCTGAGTTCCCACATGATTGGTTTTTGGCTGAGTTCCCATATACTTTGGTTTACTATTTTGGGCTAAAGCCCTAATGGTTTGATTAACTGGTTTTCGAATGCATGCATATTTTTTAGTGAAGGGCATAAATCTTCTTTTCGTTAAATAGTTTTTATAATTGGTTATTTCATCCACTCACAACTTTTAAGTGGTTTTAATGCCCTTCAGGTTGATCGTGGATGCAGGTTGTAGCAGAGACCGAGACATCACACTCCTCCTCTGATCCTAACGCACTCTGGAAGCCCCGATTGGGCTAAAGTTAGAATCATCCCTTGTTTGACACTTCGTGTCAGACGGGAGTAAGCACGTCCCGCATTAATCCGGGGCCGATTTGGGACGGGTCCTATCATCAGAACATACTTCCATTAGATTTTTTTTTTTTGTGTGAGGCTGGATTAGCAATGACGAATCCTTCAAAACATGCGGCCAGCTTGGCCACCAAATTAGCAAGAGCATCTTTAGTGACATTTCTTCCCTTTGGTGGAGGAATATTAGGAGTTGTTTGATTTCTTTTCAATTGAGAATTAGAAAAATGTGAAATATCATCGTTGTTAAAACATTGAAAACATGACGTATCAACATCCAAATCAATAACATGTCTATTTTCATTCTCATGAGTCATCACCTAAACGGTCTCTCTACTTGTTTCTAGTAGCTCTATCTTTTCCACATAAATTGACTATATCATCCCAATTTGAAATGACTTTCTATCGAAATACTTTAGCATCTATGACAGGACCCAACCCGACTAACACAATAAACAACACGTCCGAGCCCTACTCTTGTCTAACAAATAACCCAAGGTACCAGAAATACCCCTAAAATCTTATCAGAAAAAGGATACCTGTGTACTCGAGATCTTATGCCTCCGTTCTGAGCGCAGCCTCGTTCATCGTGCAATGGCTCTGGAGGGTTCCAAAAACATGAAAACCGTGTTGGTGGACAAACATAAAATCTAAAAACAACATACTATTTGGAACATACTATTTATCCTCCGTTTCATGAAGACTATGCATGCATCAACAACATAATCGAACTCAGAAAACCACATAACTCAAGTATTTCAAGAAAACATAAAGTTACCAGAAAACATAGCCATAAAAAACTATATATAAAATATCGGCACCTGAACATAATCATGTACCCATGTTAAACCAACATCATAATCTGACACAAAATCCCATCCTCGATGCCTACCAAATCATCTACATAACAAGCCATCCAGGGATACAACATCCAGATGTCCAACCACATATCTCATAAGACACTCAAGGATACAACATCCGAGAACCCACCTGGGGATACGGTGTCCGAGTGGCTGTCCTGGGATACAGCATCCGGACGTCAATCCTACATCATAACCATTCAGAGATACAGCATCAGAATGGCTTCCTAGGGATGTAACATTTAGGCGTCATCCAACAATATGGCTCCTCAAGGAGAGTTTTCACATCACATAAATATATATATATATATATATATATCACAATCCACGTATCGAGTATCCTATCACATATAACATCTCACATTACGAATAACGAGGCAACCATGTATTCACATCAACATCACCAACCAAACCACAGTCGAACATCCCGAGCCTAAGCCCAGTTCACAAAATTCCATCAAAACCCCAACCATTCATCATCATCAAAATTGTACAAATATGGCATAAAAAATATAGATTCATTTTTCAAACTTAGTAATAGTCCAAAACATAATAACCCAATTTCCTCGCAAAATGCATCAAATTACGATTTCCATAATATCATAAAAATCCATAGAATCCCTATAAAATCCAATTGATCCAACACTAGAAAATCACATGTTCAAATCAAGTCCGCAATCGGAACGATAATCCAAAACATAACCTACGAAAAATCTCGTAACACGCGTAATAAGATAAATAAAATATTCATAAAAATCATCGAAAATCCGATAAGCTTTCCAACCACGTAATTATCATCAAACACATAGAAAGACATTTTAAACAACTTAATAGGCATGCATAGGATTTAAGGAAAACCAAAAGTCCACTCACATGTACCTTACGAGCAACCGAGCCGCATTACATGTTTTTCCGTAAAATTCGAGAACTTAAATCTCTGTCAAAATGGACATTCAAAAGTATCCCGAAACGATGTCTGATTGCCTCAAAAATTGTGTCGTTGGACTCGTATGATTAAATATTATAATATTCATGTTGACGTGACCTCAAAATTCCTTCCCATCCGCTCCTAAAGTGGCTACGCGTGGAAGCTACACGCCTTACTGTTCATCGTCATCAACCTTGCGCATGACCCGGTTTTCTGCAAACTAGGTCGCCCAACCCACGAGGCCAACCTGGCTCAAAATCGATGTTTTCTTCACTATTTCCCACCATCTAACCGTCTGATTCATCTAGGGGACTCCAGGAAAGAATATTTGAACACAAAATTGATAGAAATTTACTGCAAAAACGATCTTCGATCCTCTGCACCATGGGCACCACCGCACTACCTTGTTTGGGCATACTTACCAAAATACCCCTAAGGGCTTCTGACCCGTAACAACCTCAAACTATTTCCGATTTTGGCGTGCCACATGTCTACGAACTCAGAATTCCAAGACCTTTCCAACGGTCTTCCCGGAATTCTCAAATGAGGCCCATAACGAAAAGTCAACATTTTGACTTTTTCAAGGGCAAAATCGCCTTCACCCTAAATTTTCCAATTTTGACTTTTCTCAAAGTCTGGGTCGTTACAATCTGAATAAGACTGTCGAAACATACAATTATAATTAATAAATAATAGAAATGGGAAAAGCATAAAAATGAAAAGTGCTGTAATTTGAATAACAAACACTTACCTTCACATAATTTTCCCAGACACCTTCTTCACCAACAGTGATCATCTTCTTGGTTTCATCCCAACTAAATCCACTCTGACTTCATATGTCATTGACAACACCATAATACTTTTTCCAAGTTTTGACATGATTTCGTTTGTTATCAGCACACATTTCAAGGTATAATTTGGCAGTTAAAGTGAATGCAATAGTGTCATATGCTACTTCCTTCCAACCATCATCTCCCTTCTTCCCTTTTTGTCATTGTTCTCTAAGTAGATCCACTAAAGCTTGGTCCATTTGTACATTCCAGCTAAGATTTTTTTTCATCACCTTCATTTTCCTTCCATTGTTTTTCTTTTCTTCCGTTGTTTTTCTTTTCTTCTCCGTGGACGGCTGAGGACGGCTGAGGACCACTCGGTGGACGCAGAGGAGCACGGCGGCGAGTACGACGGAGGTGAGAAAGACGGTAAGCCCCTGTTTCCCCTGTTTTACCCGTTTTGTTCAATTCGAAAGTCGTGGCTTTTGGGGCTGAGTCGAGGGATTCTGTGAGTTTTGTGAGACTCAGTAGGTCCCTAGGAGTCGTTTAAACTTGAAGCCGTGCAGGGGGAGTGCTTTGTTGACCGGGAACCGAAACAGAGGTGGCGGACAGTTTTTGTTTGAGCTTGGGGACGACGGGTTAGAGGCTTTAATGTCTATATTTTAGGATTGGAATCAATTGCTTAGGCTAGGACGAACCTAATGGGATTGAAAGGACTGGATTTGAGTAGGAAATGAGGGAGAACTGGTCACGCCGATTCAATACAGTTGAACCGGCTGACCAGAGGTTGAAGACGACCCTGTAGCAAGCGCGTGAAGCCCACGCGCATCCCCTTTGGTCGGCGCGTGAGGGCGCGTGCGGCAGATTCTGGGGAACCTTCCAACGTGTTTTTCACTCACATCGATGTAATGGAACTTTTGGGACAAGTTTCGTGTTAATCGGACACAGGTCGGGTTAGTTCGAGGATTCGAACGGTTTAGGATTTTCGGTTAAATTACGTTTAAAATTCCGAAAAATTGTGGAAATTAGGATAAGCCTTAATGAAGTGTTTGTGACCAGATTTTGTGACCTTTGACAGAACGGGACACTCCTGAGACGGTTGAGGAGCGTACAGAGCGCGATTGACGCGTACAGACTTGTGAGTGGACTCCTTTTCTTTTAACGAGCATGCCTAACTGCTTTTATCTACATGTTTTATGTTTTCAAGCATGTATTCATGATCATTGCTTATATTATATTGGTTTTACTTGTTTGCACTTTTTTCGAGACGTTTACGGGTTTTGGCACATTTTCCGAGACATGTTCTATTTATGATTTTCATGCCATGCTTTCGTTACTGATTGTATATGATGATAGTGGGTTTTGAAACATGATTTGACAAACAAGGTTTTCGGTTTTAGAATCGAATTTCGAAAACACGAAATTTGGTTTTAAAGTTGAAAAGTGAATTTCCGGATTTGGGTTCGGAATGACGGTTCTGGATGCCGGAATGGCGTCAGACCAGTGGTTTTAGATTCGGGTTTGGATATGGACTTAGAAATGGTTTTCAAATGGTTTAGATTGGATTTCCTGAATCTAGTTATTGGGTTTAAAGACCCTAACTATATATGATGGGGGTGGGCCTGTATTGAGTTTAAAGACTCGAGAGTTTAAAGACTCGGATATTACGATATTACCCTCGTAGGCCTATTGAGTTTAAAGACTAGGGAGTTTAAAGACTCGGATTACATTTGAAGTCTGGATTGAGTTTAAAGACTCGGATAGACCCATCAGGTTTGATCGGACATTGGCATTGGTATATCTTGTTTTATGATACACTTTTAGAATGATCAGTTTATTATTTTATTGCTATTTTTCGATACTTAGTTAGGCATGCATGATTTCTTTAAAATGGAGGGAAAATCCTGTTTTGTTTCATGACTTGTTTTCAAACGTTTTTTTTTTCTTTTTAGTCCACTCACGTTTTCCGAGTTTTAAATTACCCTCCAGGTCGTGGTGAAAAGCGTCGGGGTGATCGTTGAGGCAGGGACAGAGGCATAGAACTTTGCGGCGTTTTCCATTGCGTGAATAGCCTAGTAGGACTTTTGTGCCTGTTTTGTATAACCTTATGCTCTGTATTACTGTTGTATTACATTTTCTCCCTGGTCTGATAGTTATACTTATGGTTTCTTGAGGTTGTTTTGGTACTTTAAGTGTGATTGTCAGACGGGAGCAGGGTTCATCCCGGTTATCGAGGTGATAATCGGGGTGGGTCCTGTCAATTGGTATCAAAGCATAGGTTTGTCGGTTGTGTCTGTACGAGGTCGTATTTAGGTCGTTTTACTCACTGTATGCCTCTTTCAGCGGACGATCGACCATACCTCCAAGAAGTGATCCCCACCCACGACCTGCGGACGAAGTAGCGAGAGAAGCATAGAGTGCTTCTATAGAGCGAGCTCAGCGTCTAGAGGCTACGACGTTCAGTGGTGGGGCAGACCCAGAGGAAGCCCATCGGTGGATCACCCGACTTGAGCGGATTTTCGGAGTGATGCGATGCCCTCCAGAGGATCCCATGTTGTTGGCTACTTTTCTGTTGGACGGTGCAGCGTATGAGTGGTGGTATACGCTGGAGTTGTCAAGCTGGGATGCTCATACCGTGACATCGGAGACTTTTCGGGAGCGGTTCTTGGATCAGTACTATCCCCGCTCTTTCCGATATGACAAGGAGGTGGAGTTTCTTCAGTTGAAACAGGGGAACATGACAGTAGTCGAGTATGAGTAGAGGTTCCAGATGTTGTCTCGTTTCGCTCCTGCATTTGTGGATACCGAAACTGAGAAGTGTCGTCAGTTTGAGTTGGGTCTACGAGGAGAGATTAAAGCCATTGTGACAGCTGGCTCATTTCCTACCTTCAGAGAGCTATCAGACGCTGCAGTGAGAGTAGAGGCTAGTCTGCCTACCCGGCCACAGTACTCGGGCAGTGTACGACGCCGTGAGCATTTTTTCCCTGGAGCGTCGAGTCAGAGGACCCCGAAGCGGGGCAACTATGGTGGTACTTCATCGGCCAGTGGTGCCCGGTTTGGCAGGCCAGGCAGTTTTCAAGGGTCTGGATTCCGAGGAGCTAGAGCACAGCCGACTCCGTAGGCGAGTGCGACTTCTGTTGCTTCTACTGGGAGACAGACTGGTGGACCCGGTAGAGATGCCTGTTACCATTGTGGGGAGCGAGGCCACTTTCGGCGTGAGTGCCGGTTGTTAGCCCATAAGGGTGGAGCAGGCCGAGGTGCGGCAGAGCCAGGGCGGAGTACTGCATCAGTGTCAGGGGCGGTAGGCCCTAGAGGTGGCGGTGGTGCCACGAGTAGTTCGAGAGGACGCGGTCGGTCATCAGGACCTCAGGCACGAGTCTTTGCTATGACCCAGTAGGAGGCCAGATCAGCACCTGGAGTGGTGACATGTACACTTACCATACTTGGCCATATCGTTTATGCTTTGATAGATCCCGGGGCTACTCACTCGTTTATAGCCCGGAGTTGTAGTTTGGTTATGGAGAGAGAGGTGTCTACCTTGGATTGTGCCTTGGGGGTGAGTACACCTACTGGGGAGGTGTTGGTGGTGACTCAGGTTCTGAGAGAGTGTCCAGTGTTGGTAGGCGAGATTGAGTTAGTGGCAGACTTGTTATTGTTGGATCTACAGGACTTCGATGTTATTTTGGGTATGGACTGGTTAACTAGACATCATGCTTCTATCGAGTGTGTCGACAGGAGAGTGACCTTCCGGAGTCCAGGATTACCAGAGACCACATTCCAGGGCGATCAGCGTGCACTCCTTACAGGTGTTATTTCAGCATTGGAAGCTAGTAAGTTGTTGAGAAAGGGGTGCTAAGGTTACATAGCTCACGTAGTGGATACACGTGCTACACCAGTGAGGGCGGAGGACATTCCAGTTGTGCGGGAGTTTCCCGACGTCTTTCCGGAGGAGTTACCAAGATTGCCCCCTCACCGAGACATTGAGTTCATGATTGATCTACTTCCAGGTACGCAGCCTATCTCTCAGACTCCTTATCGCATGGCACCTTCCGAATTGAGGGAACTAAAGGCACAGTTACAAGAGTTGGTCGATATGGGATTTATTCAACTGAGTGTATCACCTTGGGGAGCGCTAGTATTGTTTGTCAAGAAAAAGGACGGAGGTTTGAGACTGTGTATTGACTACAGGCAGCTGAACAAGGTAACTATTAGGAACAAGTATCCCTTACAACGGATTGATGATTTGTTCGACCAGCTGAAGGGAGCACGGTACTTTTCGAAGATTGATCTTCGTTCCGGATATCATCAGCTACGAGTCAGAGAGGAGGGCATACCTAAGACAGCCTTTCGGACCAGGTACGGCCACTATGAGCTTGTAGTAATGCCTTTTGGATTGACTAACGCCCCAGCAGCGTTTATGGATCTTATGAACCGAGTGTTCCGGTCCTACCTGGATCATTTTGTGATCGTGTTCATTGATGATATCTTGGTGTATTCGAAGAGTGAGAAGGCGCACAAGAAACATTTGAGGATAGTGCTTAACACCTTGAGAGAGCATCAGTTGTATGCGAAGTTGAGTAAGTGCCAGTTTTGGTTGGCCAGTGTCGGTTTTCTGGGGCATGTGCTCCTTTGAAGTCCCTAGAGCGGTTTAACTTGTCATTAACATCAAAGATAACCTCGTATTTGAATCCCTTAAATACCGGAATAACACACACAAATATTTCTTTGATTTTAAGTGCACGCAAAAGTGCACCTTAAAAGCCCATCTTAAATATTTCCTTTGGTTTTAAGGGCACGCAAAAGCGCGCCTTAAAAGGTCGTCTTTTACGGAACGCATTGCACACCTTAAATACCAAATTTTTTTAAAGAACACATCCAAAGTGCGCCTTAACTAGTTATAAAATAAGGCACACCGATATTGCGCGCTATGAATAATACATGGGTAGGCGCTTTTGCAATGTACAAAAATGCACACCCTAAAAAAAATACCCTTTTAAGGCGCACATTTTTGCATGCCTTAATTTGCACGCATAAAAGGCCCATTTTGTTGTAGTGTGTGGACTGCATTTCACCAGTAATGGATTGACGATTATCTACGAAGATAACTTTGCTTGCTTCGAGCAGATGAAGGCCAGTTCCATTAAAAGAGACAACACCAAGCATATTGAACCAAAGTTTTTCTTCAACTAGCATCATGTTCGAGGTATTGGGTTATATGGACCAGCTAGTCTACCTAGTCTATAGCTTTTAGGGAGTCAATATATACCAAGTAAAGTATCCTGAAGCGTACCAAATAACCTGAAGTATACAGAATATCCTGAAGCATACTCACTTGATCATCATGTACTTTTTTGTTCGACCAGTGTTATTTTTTTCCATTAGACTTGGTTGCCTGGCTAGGTTTTACGAGGCACACCTTTGATATGGTCACCTCATAGATATTGCATTCTGAAGATGCATTTGCTCATCTTTTTCATTTTGACAACGGGTTTTTCTCACCAGGCTTACTGCACAAGGTTTTGGTGTAGCAACTCTTTTGTATATTATCCCATAGACATATTATCTACTTATTATCCAGAATAGACAGCTTCATCTACTTCCGAAGGTTCCGATGCACTGCTCTATATTCATGCATGTTGCACTATTTTCCTTCGACTAGGGTTGTTCTTGTCCCACGGAATTTTTATTATCTGACAAGATTTTAACAAGATAACACATAGGCACGCAGCCAAACAGTACTCTAACATGGAATATCCAAAGGGGTGGTATAAATAAATGTATTTAATTAGTGGTATTACATGTACATGGTAGATGGACCTTTTGTATTGTATCCCTAAAACCCGAGCATGTGTACTATATTGTTTTCAGTTATTTCATTTAGTAATAACTTTCTACTCTATATAGCCTCCTAAAACTCTCCCTAGCAAGCTCCCTCAATTCTTATACATACAACACATTCCACAACAATTTAAATAAAAGTTATTAATGAGGCTACAAAAATGAAATTAAGTAGATATTTGTATCATTCATTATTTGTATCATTCATTGACATTGTCTTGCAATGTTGGCATCACCTGGAAGAACAAATCTACACCATCATGAACGTCATAGAGCGTTATATGCGGTGATGGCAATAAAATCCCCTCCTCCATAAAGTAAGAATTGGCATGGTCAGTGTCGGTGTACATATAATTGTCCGGTTGAAATGGTTCAGTCCAAAAATCTCCACCGGATTCTTCGAGTGGTGAAACAATACCATCTTCATTAAACGAATTCCGAGTAGAAGATGCAGGAGGTGCATGATTGGAGCTCATGGAGGATGAGTCACCGCTTGATAACATTTCAGAGGACAACATAGAGCTCTCTAGAATTTGGTGATGGACAGAATCATCATCATCATCATAATTAAAAGACTCATTTTCTTTGAAGACACCAGATGGTGATGTTGGATTTTGGTCAGTGATCATCAACTTCTTTATGTGGGTGTGCCAATGGTTCTTTATTTCATTGTCTGTTCTTCCCTCTAAATTTGCAGCAATCGTAGACCATCTGCATTTTGACAGAAATGTATTGGATTATATTACATAGAAGTTTGTGTTTAGAAAAATTCATATGTTAGTCAATTTTCTTTCATATCACATATATGGCTACTTGTTATAAGATACAAACATATGATTAAGAGCACTCAAGAGTCAATCAACTTTAACGTACTACGTACTTGCTTGAGCCCATTCTAAAAATCAATATCAAAATCATAACAATTAGTTGGATTAATCATATATATCTGTAAATTTTAGAGCATCAAAATTGGTAATTGTTTAGTTTTTTAATACTATAGTCAGATACTCATGTAAACAAATAGGGTGTGCCAGATAACACAGATATTCCTTTTAATAACTGACTAACTAAATGATGTCCAATTTAAACAAAATTTAGCTAATATATTAAGATAATCTTTGAAAAAAGGAACTAGCAAAATGAATTGGTTCTTGACTAAGTACGGGCACAAGATTTGAAAATAAGGTGGATTAACTTTAGTATAAAGTCGACAGTATGAGTTAAATTCAATGATAAAAATCGTCAAAAATCGAATATGTTGATATTATTATTAAGTTCCCCTTGTATATAGACAATGTATCATATACGCTCAATAAAAAATCATTATACATTCAACTTAGCTAAGCGCATAAAAAAATTAATGAAATAAAGTATATAAACTAACATTACATAAAAGCCTTAGTTGGGTTATCAGTTTTGGGTGGGTTGAGGCCGACGACCTTAGTTCCTTAGCGATGCATGACTAGCCTTATGTATGTATTTACATACAGTATTAGTTATATACGTCTATATTGCTTTGGGAACTCATTGTACGTTGAACAAGAAGTCATACTTGTTCCCAAATTGTTGATGTAGTTTGATGATCAACCCGTCTTCTTCACGAGTGTAGTTTCCATGCTTTACACCTGGTCGAAGGTAATTCATCCATCTTAGTCTGCAACTTTTCCCACACCTTGACAAACCTGTAATCATATATATGCAATTTGATCATCAATATTGGAATTGTCTTATCGATCATGCTAATTGCCTGAAGTACCGATTCATAATTTCAAATGGATAAATACGAAATTAATTAAGAAACTTAATATATTATTGTTGGAAAATAATACTTACCGGCAAGTTTAGGAAGTGCTCGCCAGTTGATATGAGCAAGCTGGTGGGTTTGAATATAGGCTCTTAACTTGTTGTCTTCTTCAACACTCCATGCCCCTTTCTTTATTCCAGAAGCTTTGTCATAGAAGGGGGCTCTCACCATCTCCCACGCCAAAACTACCCTTCCTCTATCTCTCTCTCTTTCTAAGTCAAGTTAATTTTCCACCTCAAAATGACACTCTTACATTATGTATGTGCATATATATATATATATATAGAGAGTTATATATGTACAACAGTACAAGTACTCAAAAATCAAACTGACACTCTGGCTTCTAACGGGCCAATGCTTCTATTATTTCGGGAATATAATTACCTGATGTTATCAATTTTTATTATAGTAAAAATAAATGATATAGTTGATATTTTTATTTTTAACTATGCAATAATAAACTCTAAATATATGTATTATAATCTGTTAATCATAAAATATGGGACCGTTAATAAATTATCACTTTTAGATAATAAATTTTTTGTTATCCAATTTACAAAATTTCAAATCAACTGAACAATACTACTTATAGTATCTTGAATGTACCTAAGAATTATCTTGTAAGTGTATCCTGTTTTTTTTTTTTCCGATCAATAATTGAGTTGCATTTACCTGTATGTAAAAGGAAAAAAGAAAGCCTAGGATGTCGAACTCTAGATATTTTATTAATTTACTTGCACGCTTTAAACGACACTGAAGGTCCCAATATAGAGAAGATGCAGTGAAAATACCCTAATGGAATCAAAAGTAATTACTATAGGGACATGGTGACTTTACACTTTAGACAGCGTGTCGCATGAAACGGCAAGAAGAAGTCAGTTCAATTGCTTTAGGAAAATGGCAGCACTAACATGGAATTAAGCTGCACTCTGAAATTATTAATTATTAGAACAATTATCCTCATATGCTATTTAATTAATTCATTATTTTCTCTAATTAATCATCATTACGGGGGGCATGTTTTTTCTTTTTTCTCCTTTTCTATTATATACAAGAAATTTCAAGTTTCGTTTGATATATTGTATTGTACTGATTATTTCAAGTTTCGTTTGATATATTGTATTGTACTGATTATTTCAGTCGGATAGATTAATCCGTCTATTTAATAAACTGATTATTTATTCAGATGTTTGGTACTTTGCAATACCAACTATATTATACTAATTGTATTGTATTTTAGTAGTTGATAGGAAAAACTTATATTTTAAATATTAATTATATATGTTATTATTATTACTTATTATTTATTTTATTTATTATTTTTATCATTATTAGTATTTATTAAATTATTATTAATTATTAATTATTAATTATTAATTATTATTATTACACTTTTCAAAATTACTAGTGATCCAACTATTTAATATAAATAATTTCGAGAGTATTATTTTAGCATGTCGAAACCGTATAAAGACATTCAACCGTATTAACTTATACAATAACTAATTAATACGACTGATACTAAATATTAATTTTATATTATATTATCATATTTAGTTCCTAATACAGTATGCCAAATGTAATCTCAAGGTCTTTTCTTAGTCTTTTCCCTACAAGAGCTTGTTTCTCTTTTGGATTTTGTGTAGAAATATAATCCAAATGCATGACATTTCTGGACAAGAAAAATAATAAAGACATACCAAATTTTATTTTTCCCCCAAAACAGTGGAATAGAATTTTCTGCCATGGAAATGGCTTATGAGTAGTGGAGAATATTAGCCACTATTAAGAAGGCATGAATATGACTGGCCGACCACTATTTGTCCTCTATTTGAAGAACGAGATCAACATCTTTATTATGTACCCTACGTAGTACTAATAATACAAACAACATATTGATATTCCTCTCCAATATTATCCTAAATTTCACGCGTTTAAATTTTGATAGTGTTGTAAATTAATGATAGGCACATGGGGGCATAAGTTTTTTTTTCGAAGTATATGATGACACGGTTTAATTAGCATTTTATCTATATGGACTATCTCTCCTACAAATACAAATATTACTGTCAAATTCATCCTATCTAATTTTAAAAAAATCAATAGAACAAAAGAATTTAAAAAAAAAAAAACTGAATCTCTTGAGTGTATAAAAATTATTTGTAAGTTTAAATCAAATACCCATTCATTAATTATATTTTTTGAGTGACAGTTAGTTAATATATTTTATTGATAAATCAAAAATAAAAGGGGGAAGGGATAAGGTCTAATATTTTTATCAAAAAGAAAAAGTTTTCTATTATTAAATATCAATTTGATGAAGCTGACATCACATGTCTATCTCGACAGCAAATGACGTAGCAAAGGTGATGTCATCAAGAGACAGGCTGTCATTAATCGGTTGACCAAGAAATATTGATTAAGATCTCTAAATTTGTATAATCAATGCTATAGTCAATAGTTAATTAGTCAGATTATTATATTATCCCAACACGATGATAATGTAGACTGGGAAACAACAGATTAGTATATGGTTTCACACACATCTGGGATTTGAATTGAAACATGATGATTGGGGGATCTTAAAGCTTGTGTGAATCCCTTCAAATGGAAATTGCTCTAGTAATTTACCCACAAAATACATACTAAATCTTAACCCCCCCAAAAAAAAAAAATCTTCAACCGATTTTATTTGGGTCCAAGGGAAGCTTATTAGCACTTACAGTGATATGGTAAAAGAATTAAACTATTCAACCGATTTTGCGGAAGAGTTCACAAGCTTGTTCGTCTTCAAGCTTTATTTTTTTTTAATTCATTCAATCGTCATAGTATCGATCATGATGATGTATTTTAGCATCATCACGGGTCAAATTACCGATAAAGTTTATCTTCAAGAAATTTTGTTTCACATGATTTTTACTTGTGCTATGACCTTGTGGGTTTTGAACGAACGATCACGGTCCTCTATTGGTGGTGGTGGTGTCAATCACATCAGAGCATTTGCGGTATGGCGATGGACGGTTTTCCTCCTCATCTTATAAATTCTGTATAAGCGGTGGTAACTGTAGTGATAGACAACGCCAAAGGTCATGGCTCATTTGTGCTGTTGAGTTTTTTTGTTTTTTGTTTTTTTTATATAAGTTTACTTTGTGCAATAAGTGTAGCGGCTCCTATATCAAGTTGACTGTATTAAGTTTTCACTTTTGTATGATTTCAAAGATTAGTTGTTTGGGAAGTAATGATCTTGATGATCCTCATCAGATACAAGTTATATTATTTGATGTGTTATTCTCTATATATCGATCACTTCAACGGATATCGAGCCTGATTACTAGAGGTATTTACTAAAAGTGTTAATCGGTTTTTCGGTTCCCTTTTTTTACTGAAACCGGTTGGAGAATCGGTTCGGTTTTTCCTCCAATGCGGTTCGGTTCGGTTTTTCCTTCTATTCGGTTCGGTTCGGTTCGGTTCTGGTTAAAACCGGTTTTTTTCCTTCAAATTATGGTGAATCGGTTCAATTTTCTCTAAAAACCAAATTTTTTTGTACTTTTATACAATAATCAATATTTATTATCTAATTAATGTCCATTACAACCTAATTAATGTTTATTACAACTAATCAAGATCCATTATAACTAATCAATGTTCATTACAAAGTAACCTAAAGCATTTCGGTTCGGGTCGGTTCAATTTTTAGGTCCATTCAGTTCGGTTCGGTGTTATTATACCTAAAACCGAAACCGAACCGGTTCGGTTTTCTCCAAACGGTCTCGGTTTTGCTTCGGTTTGGTTTTATTCGGTTCGGTTCCGGTTCGGTTCGGTTCCGGTTCGGTTCGGTTTTTTGGTCTGTTTTTTCGAACCAATTAACAAGGCTAGTATTTACTCATATTATTTGTCAAGATATTGCAGTCTAGTATAACTTTACTTTGTATTCTTATTTTATCAATGAAATTTCGTATATTCTTTAAAAAAAAAAATTATGAAAAAACACTAAAAATTATAATAAAATGAAAACAAAAAAATTGCAACATGGTATTCAACAATTTAAAATAAAATTTCATTGCCACCATAACAAAACTTATGCTTCTTGATTGCTTTTTCTTTCTCAATCAATTATATCTTAATTAAAAAAAAATATTTAAGAAAATGATGATCATCTAGGATATTATTTTGTTGAAGAACCTTGTTATATAATTGTTAACACTTAACATAAAGTTAGTGCACATTCTATACGCTTTTGTAATTGACGCGTGTGGACTGTGGAGCAATGTTTTTGGAAAAAATTTAACAAGTTCCCATTATGCATTATCTTCTCTTGTAAGGTTCAAAAAGCCTTAAACCGAATGCTCATTTTGAAGATTTGAACTTTTTTTTTCTTTTCTTTTTTAACATTTCTCTATCCGAAACGTAAATAAAACATCTTCCATCCTTGACTCTTCCCTTTTTTCTTTTTCCATCGGTCTTCGATTTCTTTTATTCTTACTTTTGGTAAGGTTTTAAATTCTTTTTTTCCTTTGAATCCGTCTTTGATTCCTTTCCTTTCACCAATATGTTTAGTGGTGGAAAATCAAACCTTTTCCATCGGTCTTCGATTTCTTTTCTCCTTTTGGTAAGTTTTTAAATTCTTTTTTCCTTTGAGTCAGTCTTTGATTCCTTTCCTTTCACCAATATGTTTGGTTGAGGAAAATGAAAGCTCATCAAAAGCTCTCTAGCATGCGAAGATTAGCATTCAATATGTAATGCAACAATCAACCAATCAAATTCTGGGTTATGACATAAGTGTTTGGGTCATAAGAGAGGGAAGGGATTGCAAATTCTAGTCCGATTCGAGAGTGCACATTATGTGTTGTTCGATTTGCATCTACGAGCTAAAGTTCCGATTAGTGGAAAATTCGGTAGCATCTCCTTACAATTCCCAAATGTGTGACGTAGATATTACAAAGAAATATTTAGTACGCATTCGGAGAACATTGTATAATGCAAACAGATTAAATTTTCCACAACTAAAACCTGACATCGTAGACCACATGACAAGACCCATCCCTAATCCCCCTGGATTAACGTGGGAGGATCTGCTCCCGTCGGACACCACGTGTCAGACAAGGTGTAACGACCCGTCCCAATTTCTTGAGATTAATTAAAAATTAATTATGGATTAGCAGGGCTAAGCAGGGATTAGTCTAGGATTATCGGATGTTCAGGGCGAAATTACGATTTTGCCCCTAAACGTGGGAAAAAAGTTGACTTTTAATCCGGGAAGTCCAATGCATGTGTACCGAGGACCGTTAAGTAGATCAAGTCGATACGAATCCGTAGACAGGCGGCACGTCGAAATCGGACGTTCGACGGTAAAGTTACGAGTCACGGAAGTTTCGAGATACTATTGCACGTTTTACGAGACAGGTGGAATTTTGTCTTGAGTGGGCCCCAGATATTTTCCCAGGCCCAATGGATAAGTGACAAGCGTCACTCATCCATTGCCTATCACCCCCACATTCATGCACCATTCATCCTCATCTGTTCCATTCCAACCAAACCCGAAACCCCATCGAACCACAACCTCAATCCTTTCCCCTCACCTGTGCTGACTGAGAGAGATTGAGTGTGTGGTTGAGGATGTGATGATGACGCCGAGAGGGTGGCAGGACCGCCGTGGACGGCAGAGGAAACCCAGAACCCAGGTAACCCGAAACCTAGTTTTGGCCCAAAATTGGAAAATGAGTTTTGGACGTTTGTTGAGGGCTTAGGTCGATTCTTACATGTTTTTAGGGTTTAGACGACCCTTTTGGGACTAGTTTCGAAGGCAGAGACGGCCGAAGTTAGCCGGAATCCAAGCTTGAAGATCAAGCTCACTCTTCATCGATCCCATGTGAGATTCTTGTGCGATTTTGTTGGTTTTGAGGGGTTAGACTTGTTCCTGGGATTGAGACGAAAAGATAGGATGAAATCTCATCGAAAATGGTTGGGATTCGAAGGAGAATTGGTCTCGACAGTTCGCTAGTTCGGTTGAACAGGAAAACCAGATAACCGGGTCTGGACCCGATTCGTCAGAGGTTGAAGATGACCTTGTACCTGGCGCGTGGGTTTCACACGCAGTCGCTTGCGACGGCGCGTGGGGGCACATGGGGCAAATTCGGGGGTCATGCTCAACATGTGATTTGGCCCTTTGGATATAACAGACATTTTGACACAAGTTTCGAGTTGATTCGACACTGTTTTAGGGTAGTTTTGAATGTCCAAAGATTTAGGATTTATTTTAAATATGTTTAAAAATTCTGGAATATTGTGGGATTAAGTGTTAGCCTATTCGAAGCAGTTGGTGACCCTTGAGTATGATTTGGACAGGTCTGGATGACCCGGACCGAAGAGGCTTATGGCACGCGTATCGAGACTTAACATGGACGGTCTGTGAATGGAGTTTGTTTTATGAATATGATGCATGCATAAATGTTTTATATGTGTTTATGAACATGTTTTGAGATGCCATGAGTGCTTGTGATTTAAATATGATTTGTTAGGCATTTTTAGAGGAAAATGCATTATTGCACGTAGTTCGAGATTTCTGTTTCATATGATGTTTGAGCTTCGGCCGAGTGTGCTACGTGCTTGAGTTTTATGTGATTTTGAGGTTTCACAGAGAGGCGTGAAATCGAGAAACTTATTTACGATTTTGGAGGTTTCACGGAGATGCATGAAATCGAGATTCGGGCATGAGTCCCAGTTGAACTATGATTTGAAAATGTTTTGGAAATGAGAACTGGTTTTCAGTTTTTGAAATATCTTTCGGGCTTATGACCCAGTGGATTTGAGGTTTGACTTAGAGTATATTTAAACATGAGATAAGTCGGGCAGTGACCGAGTTATGAATTTTATGAAAGGTATTTCGGGCATGAGTCCTAGTTGTGGATTTGATAGGATTCATGGAATTATGGGATGTGAAGTGTCGTAGGACACATGACTTTCGAGCTGTGACCCATTTGATGATATTCCATGTTTGAGGCCTTATGTAAGATGATAACTTTCGGGTTCGTCCCGGGTGTTACCGCGCTAGCCTCCGGAATGTGATGTGTCCTTCCGGAGAGGTCACGATACACTGCCTATTGTCGAGTAGCCGCGGGAAGCAATGACTGAAGGACGCTCGACTTAGGAGTGCTGATAAGATATTCTGAGATCGATCGGGGATGTGTTCGCGATGATCTAGAGACGATCGCGATGAGTGTTATATTTACGGCGACATGCTAGGATTGTGAGCGGTCCTGAGCAGTATGCACATGTGCTAGGATGAGAATCGTGACTGACAATGGGACGAGTTCCTATGTGTTCTATGGATTGGGACGAGGTGCTGTATGAGTTTTTGGTTTTGGGCTGAGACTCGCACTTGTTTTCCATGTTTTGGTTTTAGGCTGAGTCCCGACCGAGATACTGGCTTCGATTGAGAATCATTTTTCACTGGTTTTGATTTGGGAAGCAATACGTCTTGTTTCCGAGAAAGGATTTGGAATAACTGTTTTATGATGCATGCATACTTTTACGTGAAGGGTATAAATGTCTTTTCGATATAAACGATTTTATAAACTGTTGTTTTGTCCACTTACAGCTTTTATGGTTTTAATACCCTTCAGGTTGATCGCGGATGCGAGCTGTAGTAGAGATCGAGACATCACATGCCACCACCAATCCTAGTGTACTATGATGGACCCCGAGTGGGTGACGAGTTTATCCATGGTCTGACACGCGATGTCAGACGGGAGTAGGCACGTCCCACGATAATCTAGTGGGATTAGGACGGGTCTTGTCACAAGGGATAATACAGTGACACAACTAGGGTTTCCAGAGTACGCAAATTCATATGATGCCTCAGTCTCTACTCCAACCTGCATCCGCAATCAACCTGAAGGGTATTAAAAATCATTTAAAACTGTGAGTGGAAAAAAATAAGAATCTCAAATACATTTTGGGAAAATACATTTATGCCCTCCAACTAAAAACATGCATGCATAAGAAAACATGTAATCTCAAATGCTTTTTTAAATAAGTTATGTTTCTTTTCAAAACAAAAATACGTGAAAACATATGGACACAAAACAATAATCGAAAACATGACCAATCCCCGCATCCATCATCAATCTCATCTCATATCATCATCAATTACGTCATTCATGCAACGCGTGCAAATAAGCTCTAGGACAACTCATGTCCGAGCAAGTCGTTGTGAACAAATCTATGACCGACATTCAAATCGTCATGAACAAATCTACGATCGATGTCATACATAAACACTCCTGAGCCGAGCCTCCCACGGCTGCTCGTTAACAAGCAATGCATCGTGACCTCTCCAGGGGGGGATACATCGCATCCCAGATGCGAGCAACGAGGAAACATATTAACAACCGGAGTCACATAAATCTCAAAAGGATGGTCTCAATGAAAACAATTGAAATACATTTTCATAAAAAGTTGTAATTCAAATCAAATCAATCGTTTCACGCAGGGTCTCAGCCCTAAACCAAATCTCATAAATCATTTCACTAACATTTATTTCAAACATCTTCCCAAAACATAGCTTTCACAAAGAAGTTTCCATAAAACCATCGTAAAACATTGTCCAGAACTCATTTCACAAATCATAATCTTTCTTTCAAATTCATATGGACTCACACTATAAGTCAAACATTTTTCCAACAGGGTGACAAGCCCGTAACATCATTTCTTAAATCTGAAAATCATTTCATTATTCAAATCAATGCTCAAATTCACATTTGACTATAATCTAAGTCAAAATCGTTATCCAACTGGGTCTCAAGCCCCAAAATGTCATTTTCACACAAACTCGTAAAATCTTTCAGAGATCGACAATCAAATCGACAAATCATCATTCAAATCACTATGCAATCATTGCATTTCAAACCATGATCATAAAACATCTAAAATATTTATGCATGCATCACATTTATAAAAAAAAAGGTAAACTCACACATAGTCCACACTGCGCGCTCAAAACCCATGCTGTAAGCCAATACGAAAATTTCGGAACCACTTCCCCTGCCAAAGCCACACTCGGGGGTCACTAAAATTACAAATAAGTCCACATGTAAACACCCCCTAAACCCAAATACAGTGAACATGTCCGGAACATGCTTCCTGACGAGAAAAATCTCCAAAACACTAGCCAAACGATCTCCCATCAACCTAAAACCACCACCAATGGATTCAGACCATCAAAACCTTTCGAACAAGATCAGTCTAACCTCGAAGTTCATGCTCACTCGTCCTCATGCGCTGGTTAAAGTTTAGTCAACGTGGGTCAACATTGATGTCAGTCCTACCCGACATCTGACATTTGACAAGCTGACAACTACCACGTGGCACTCCTGACTAGTGCCACGTGTCACCCTCTGACGCATACCATGTCACATGATGACATCATCACTACCATGTCACCTTCCACGTCACTCTGACATCTTTGACATGTTGCCACATGGCACCACCTAACCGGTCCATGAGGTCTAACAATGCTGACGTGGCACTGCCACGTCGATGGTGACTGGAACTGACACCTCGCCACACATCACCACCTGTGTGGCCATGTAACCTGACAATATGACGTGGCTTGCCACATCATCATGGTCAACCTGTCGACGGGTCGACCTAAACAGCTATAACGGGTCATTTATCCCGCGACGTTGACTGACACGACCCACCCCCAATCCCTCGGGATTAAGTGCTAAGTCATGCTCCCGTCTAACTTACGTGTGACACGAAAACTAAACCGACGTCTAACCTCCATGTAACACGTAAGCCGGACAAGGGATTTCCAAATGAACTGTCCACTAGTTCCGGACTTCCAAGAGCGCGCATAATCTACTATGGATCGTGTGTGTGATGTCTCCGTCTCTCTAACCACAGCCCCTCACCGCATCAAACCTGGAGGGTATCGAAAACATAAAAGACTGTGCGTGGACAAAAATAATAATACATTCAAAAAATAGTTTATAAGAAATTACATTTATACCCTCCACGAAAAACCGATGCATGCATATGAAAACCATTCCTTAAAACCATTTCATATCCAAGATAGGAAACCATCAATGAAAACCAGAATCGTTTCTTTCCTCAAATCCACAATTTAAATCTAGGGCCTCAGCCCAAAATCGTAAATCCTCATCAAACACGGGAACTCAGCCCAAAACTTATTAAACTCAAAACACATGCGCATAATCAGGCTTCTTGGGATATCAACGAGTCTTTATACTCAAAACACAATCAACAGGCCTCGGGGGATATCACAATCACTGAGTCTTTAAACTCAAAACATATCAATCCAGGGCCTTCCCTCGTCAATCAACCAAGTCTTTAAACTCAAAACCAGATCTAACCGTTTTCTTTTTCCAGGCCTTTAAACCCAAAACCATTTTTCAATCAAGTGAAAACCATAGAAAATCCATATCCGAATTCGTAATAATGATTCCGTAAGCTAGCATCCGGAACCATCATCCAAAACCAAAATCCAGAATTTCTCTTTCAAGTTTCAAAACCGAATCAAGAGTCATTTTTCCAAAATCCGATTCCAAAACCGAAATCTCGTTTATCAAAATCACATGAACAGGGCTTCAAGCCCGAAATCACATGAAACAGGGCTTCAAGCCCGAAATCACATGAACAGGGCTTCAAGCCCGAAATCACTTTTCAAAAATCAAATCATATTTCAACTCCCGAAATCAAATCATCAAAACCATGATCAAATCACAATAGAAATCGAAAACTCGTAAAACGTGCAAACACATAATTATCTCGAAATACGTGCAAAATCGTAAATCATCAATATCAAATCATAACATAGAAATCACGTATAGAAAACATATAAAAACATATATGCATGCATCATAAGTTAGAAAGCAAAGTCCACTCACAGACCGTTTACGCCGCTACCTCGATATGCGCGCACTTATGCTCTTCTCGGCTAATCTGCTATCACTGGCTTTCCCGAACCTGTTCAAATCCCATAATAAGGTCACTAACTACTTCACAATGCTTCTACTAAAGCCCCGTAATTTTTCTGAATTTTTAACTATTTTTAACCGAGCCCTAAAACATTCAGTCATCCCGAAACATATCGAGACGATGTTTGATCGACTCGAAACAAGTGCCAAAATGTTCGTTACATAGAATACTTTAAAAGTCATATTGTAAACTTTCTCAAAAGGTGTGCCACGCGCCCTCACGCTCCGCGCAAAGGGACTGCGAGTGGGAGCCACGCGCCGCCCAAAGGGGCTACGAGTGGGAGCCACGCGCCGCCCAAAGGGGCTGCGCATGGGACCCACATACCAACACTATTCATCATCGTCTACCTTCAGTCAAACTGGTTCAGACCGGTCTAGACCAGCCCGATCCAACTAAACTGGCGCTCAAGGTTTTCCTTCGTTTTCAGACCATTTTCAATCCAGTTAAATCCTATAGCTTCGTCCCTTCGTTTCCTATGGATCTAGCTATTTAAATCAAGGAATGAGAGCCTGAATTCTACCTTCCAAATTGAAGAAGAAAGCTGGAAATTTCCTCCTCTGTGTCCTCGACGTTCCGGACATCTCCCGCCTTAGTTCTGGTTCCACTGGACTCCTAGGACCTCTAGGGCCTTCATCTCAACCACCAAATCGACTGTCAATCACCAAAACACGATGTGCCATTTTCAAACCGAAATCGGATGGTTACGGCTTCAGCTCATACCTTCATCGTCGAGCCCCATCGTGGTCGTCACCGAACTCGCCTTGACCACTTTTCCATCATTCCTTCACGAATCAGAATCAAAGGGTAATTTTTAAGGGCAGTTATGAAGATTGGTGGCACTCGATCTCTGCTTCCCACGATTTCAGAGCCACCGTCGTGGACGGCCTTCCACGGTGGTACCACCACCCTTCCATCACCTAATCTCTCATTTTCGTTCACAGACCAGGGGCCAAAAATCACACTGGAGAGGGAGAGGATCAATGGATCCTCACGGGTCCTCTGTTTTCCATTGTTCAACCCAAAACCATGCAAAATTATTGTAACTCATTTAAAACATGGTGAGGCGGCTGAGGATGTTTCACTACCTTCCAGAGAAGGACAAGTGTCCCAAATTTGGTGGGCACAATTCCCTAAGCAGCCAAGTGTCACAATTCTAGTGGCATAAATCCCCATGAACTGGAAAGAACCAATTTGCCCCCTTACGCCAAATTACCATTTTGCCCCCTTACGCCAAATTACCATTTTGCCCTTCGCACACATAGACTGAAATCCAAATCATTCGAAACCCGATGACAGCGTGTCGCCTGTCGTTGTACTCAGGGAATCGAGACCTACCTAATGGTTCTCGAATTACGTGAAAAATCCATGTCGTTTGAAAAGTCAACAAATTGTCCCTTTTAACTAAATTACCAAATTACCCTTGAACTTCCGAACATCATAACTTCCTCTTCGGATGTCAGAATCGAATGTGCCACATTTCTATGAACTCGTGACATCCTGAACTACGTCACGATCATTGTTCAAAGTCCAGTTGACTGCTCGAACCAAAAGTCAACCGTTTCGCCCAATTCCAAGGGAAAAATCGTCATTTCGTACCTTCCGTCCGAAAACATCCAACTAATCATCGATTAACTTCACTAATCCGTCATTAACCACTAATATAATCCCAATTTTTGAGACGAGTCGTTACATTGACCCGACTATATCTCGCTCAAATCTTCACCGTTTTCCTCCATTTTTCTTCCTAGACACTCGTTTCACTCCTAGGATTAGATCTACTACCTCAAAATTGTAAAAACGTATCTCAAAATTGTAAAAACGTACCTCAAAACTGTAAAAACGTACCTCACAAATGTGAACCAAGCTCGACTCCTCACGGCCAAGCTTCGAACTTCCTTCCAGGGCTTTCTAGTGGCCCAAACTCTTCAATTTTGGTCTCTATGAACTCGTCCCAACTCAGAGAACACGAATAAGGCTTCAGAACAACTTTAAAATGCCCAAAAATCAAAGTTCAAATTTTCAAACATAAACGGGTTCATGGGTTACCTTTTTTCTTGGTTTTCCAGCCAATCATCGTAACTCCGCCTTCCTTATTCGCCTCTCATAGCCTCTCTGCCTCACTCTCACTCTCTGTCTCTCTCAGCCAGCACCCAAAGAAGAAGAAGAAGAAATAGGGAAGGGTTTTGATTAGAAGGAAATGAAAAGGGATAGAAAGAGATGCATGAATGTGAGGTGATGGGCCAATGGATAAGTGGCACTTGTCACTCATCCATTGGTCCAGCTGAGATATTTTGGGTCTCACTAACTTCCTCAAATAACATGTAACCGTAAAATACGATTAAATTGCTCGAGGCCCATAATTTTTTCGTATGACGTCCAAATTCGACATGCCGCCTGTCTACGTGATCATAATCCCTCGATGTACGTAATGGACATCGATCCACGTGTAATTAACCTCTCGGGGTCAAAAGTCAACATTTTCCCTTCCAAGGACAAAATCGTCATTTTGTGTAATGACCCGTCCTAGGAAGTAGGGTTAAGGAAGTGTTTAAGTTAGGATTAGTGAGCTTCATCGGGGATTAGTTGGTCTCGATGAGGTCGTTAGTGTAGAATGATGATTTTGCCCCTGGTTCGGAGCTAAAAGTTGACTTTTCATACGATCGGGTTTTGAGACGTTGACCTAGGATAATTAGATAGATCTTGTCGTCCTGAGTTCGATGACAGGCGGCACGTATTCATCGGACTTGCGATGTGGGAGATACGGGTCTAAAACGGTAAGGGTAGAATGGTAATTTGGGCTTAAAAGGAAGGGCATTTTGGTCTTTGTGCTTTGGGCCTGGTGCAACAGAGAGGGAAAATGGAGGGCTGAGATTGAGACATTTGTGAGGGAGAAGAGAGGATTGTGACACGTGTAGGGGAACTAGAGGGTTCTAGGATTTGTTCACGAGTCCAATTATTTGGGGGTATCCGTGTGTGTGTTGTGGGTGTGTGTTCGAAGAACAGGAAATAGAGGGAGGAATTGAGCGAAATTGAGGGGTGATCGTGAGGGTTGGTGTGTCCTGGAGAGTGAGGAGTGACCCAGAGAGTGAGAGGGAGACAGTGAGGTGTTTTGGAGGAGCAGTGGTTGGGTGTGGGTGAGAGGTGAGCCACGGGAAAACCAGGCGGAAATAGAGAACAGATAGGAGTTTTGGGTGGTGGTGCTACCAATTGAGGCCGGTGGAGGTGTCCAGAGGCTGGAGGTAGACAGGAGGAGCTACTTACTCACGGTTGAGCTCACGACGGCGACCGGAGGGCAGGTAATTTCTGGTTTCCCTTTCGATACTCTGTTTTTGCCGTCGAGTTTCAAATTGAAAGTCGTGGACTTAGGGACTGAGTCGAGGGTTTCTGTGTGCTGGGTGAGACTTAGGAAGGTCCTAGGAAGAGTTTAAGACAGCCACCGTGACGGGGGAAGACCTGGGTGGCCGGAGAAGAAAACAGGGGTTGTACGTGGTTTTGTTTTGAGTTTGAGTTGTTGGGTTTTAGGCCGTGTCGAGGTGTTTGGAGTAGGAGAAAGGGTAGCTTAGGTCTGGAAGAAGAGGCTGGTGAAGAAAGGAGGTGTTTTGGTGCAGGTACGGTAGTGAACCATCCTCGCCGGTTCCAATTGCAGAGGTCGGTTCGACCGGTGTCAACTCGAGGAAGACGACGGTACTGTAGCTAGCGCGTGAGGGCCACGCGCAGCCACTTTGGCGCGGCGCGTACGGCGGCGGCTGGGGAAATGGTCAACATGGGTTTTGGTCTAGGTGTTGTGACGAGTCTAATGGGATTGGTTTCGGGTTGTTCGGACGTCGATTCAATGTAGTTCCGCGAAGGTGAAGGTTTAGGGGTTTAGGTTCGTTTACGTTTAGGACCCGGGGATTTTTTGGGGAAAATTAGGTGGACCTTCGTAGATGTGTTAGTACCGTACTATGGCGGTTGTTGACAGGAACCGGGACTTCTCGAGGAAGCTGAGGTACGTACGGGACGTTCGGGACGCGATTGAGGGCTCGGTACTGTGAGTGGATCCCTTCTCTATAATTGAGCATGCATAACTGTTTTTCTATAATTGTTTTATGGTTTTACATGTGATTTCATGCTTATTGAAATGGGGTGATAACTGTTTTAGATAATTGCACGTTTTACGAGAAAGTTACGATTTTCAGTACGTTTTACGAGGAAGCTAGTTTTAGGATTTCAAATGATAAAGGGTTTTCAATGATTATAAAGGGATTTTGGAACATGATTTCGATGATCAAGGTTTTCGGTTTTAAAATCGGAATTCGAGAATCGAGATTTGGATTTTAAGTTGGAAGTGGAATTCCGGATTTGGGTTCGGAATGACGGTTCGGGGTGCCGGAAGGGCATCAGACCAGTGATTTCGGATTCGAGTTTTGAAATGGAATGTAAATGGTTTTCAAATGGTTTTTGGATTGAATTTTGCTGGATCTGGATATTGGGTTTAAAGACTCGGATTATATTTGACGGGGGACGGGCCCGGATTGAGTTTAAAGACTCGGGAGTTTAAAGACTCGGATATATTGATATTTCCCCCGTAGGCCTATTGAGTTTAAAGACTCGGGAATTTAAAGACTAGGATATTATTGAGGCCTGGATTGAGTTTAAACACTCGGGAGTTTAAAGACTCGGATAGGTCAAACAGGTTTGATCAGATAATGATGACTTGGTATTTATGGTTTACGATACGGTTTTATGATGTTGATGATATGATTTCTATAACTGTCTTTATAGTGTTTTTGTAATTGTTTTTCTGATGAAGTTTATGTGATTTATAACTATTTTTGGTAACCAGGTTGTGCATGTGGTTTCAAAACGGAGGGCCAAACCTAGTTTTCTTATAAAATGGTTTCGGAAACTATTATTTTTATTTATGGTCCACTCACACCTTCCGTTTTAAATTGCCCTCCAGGTCGTGGAGCTAGCGCATGGTTTCGGCGTCGAGGCAGCGTCTGAGGCATAAAAGTTACGAGAGCGACCCCTGAGTGTTTGCAAAGTTTTCGTGTGCGTGTACTAGTTATCGGTTTCTTTTCCTTTTGTATTCAGTACTATGCTCTGTAAACTTTTAACTTCGGGATGTTTTGTATAGTTTCTCCTGCGTCTGACTGTGTACTTTAGTAGTTTACCTTGTTGTCGTGTCCGGGTGTCAGACGGGAGCAGGATGTACCTCGGTTTTCGGGGTGGAACCGGGGTGGGTCCTGACATTTTGCCTCAATCATCCTGGTAATCCTCGATTAATCCTTAATTAGTCTCGATAATCACGAAATTTTGAGACGGGTCGTTACACCACAAACGATACAGCACACTGGTGCACACCCCCAAACATTCTGAATAAATGGACAATTGAAAAGTCAGTCAATCAACTCGATTCACTAACTCTCAAACGGGTCTAAGGCTGCTCCTTACATTTAATTATACGAAGTTAATCAATCTGATTAACCTCCCATACTCTGGTATGAAATGCAAAAAACATTTCACATCATTGAAATATATGAAAAAAAAAATTTACAAACAATTTTCTATTTTCCTAATTTTCTAATTTCATAACATATTCTCTAATTTCTTAATTTTCTAACATATTTTCTAATTCCCGAATTTCCTAACATATTTTCTAATTTTCTAATTTCCTATCACAATTTATATTTCCTAATTTATAACATACTTTCTATTTCCATCTTTTCCTAATAAATCTTTCTAATTTCCTACACTATCTCTACACAAATATTCAACAATTTCAACATATTTATCAAAATAAAAACTATTTCTAATTAAAAACATACCTTTGTATTGATTGAAGATGTTGTGATGAGAGGATCAATTAATATGCTTGGTGGAGAATTAATTCAATGAATATAGGATTTGATGACAGGGACCCGCCCTGATCCAACAGGACCACAAGGGGACGTGCCCTGCTCCCGTCTGACACCCAATAATTCATACCAATTTTAACCTCAAAACATCAAATGCATAAATAACCAAATTAAAGTCATACATCAAATCCGAATTAAACGAATGTCAGACAAGGGATGAAATCCAAAATTACAAGTTGCGAGCACGACTCTATAGTAAACCTGCGGGTACACCACCCCAACAGGGGTTCAGGTACGCAGAAGTAGATCTATGCCTCAGCCATCATGTTCCTCCTCTACCTCAGTATCACGACCTGGAGGGGTTACCAAAAACATTAAGGGTGAGTGGACCGAACTCAAGTTTATAAAATCATTTGATAAGTAAAACATATAATTTACCTCTCCGTTTTCCAAACATGCATGCAGCATCATTTAAAATCATAACTAATATAATACGAATCATAAGGCATGTAATAAAACCATAACCATAATTTTAGCCACTGCACTATACACTCCAATCCCGACATCCACGATGTCTGACATCCCTGACGTCCAATAAGGTCACAATCACAAGGCTACGCGTGCCACTCGGGTCTCATTCCGAGTTCAATCCCCAAACCCTGTTCCGTTACAGCATCCCCGATGCTTAGCGTCGTAGACGCTGGACGTTCTAGACGTCCGTGACCTCTCCGGGGTACCTCATCCGGAGGAGACAATATAATATGGAAGGATCTATACAGTGCAGTACCAAATACATTTTATTGATATCCACATGCAAACATATATGTATACATAGGTAAAATCTGAACCAATCGTTACGTTTCATCAAACGGGTCTCATGCCCAAATACCGTGAAACGTGCCATAACCGAAATCTCAATATCATCAAAACCATTTATAGATTCCAGCATGTGAACATATAAGAAAATCGGAAAATATTTAAGCATGCAAGGGTTTAATGAAAACGGGTCCACTCACAGTACAATCCTGCTAGAAACCGAACGTATACCATCGTCCTGGTACAAATGTACAATCCCTGTCAAGTCCAAAGATTCGTAAAGGTCAATTTAAACCCCAACATTCAACCATGAAAGCCTAGGCCGAAACCGGCCCGGGAAAGCCGCCCGAACGCGCTTTTCAAAGCAATAAACCTCATTTTGACCAACTTAATGATCTCCCGATCGACCCGAAACCACCGCCATTGGATCCGGATCGTCGAAACCTAAAGAATGGTGGTGGTCCCACCAAAATCACTGTTCACACGCGCCCCCACGCGCCTGGTCAACCCTCTGGTCAACAGTGCTACAGTACTGATGACGTCAGCATGACGTCACTGCTGACGTCAGCATGACGTCATCACTGACAGTGTCAAAGGACACGGGTCAACAGTCCATTGGTCACTGGTCTGACAGTTTTTGACATGATGACGTCATCATGATGTCACTGCTGACGTCAGCATGATGATGTCATCAGCTACAGTAACCGGGTCACCGCAGACCCACGGCTCGACCCGATCACAGATCGCGATTCCGATCACCATTTCAGGTGAGATTTGTTCCTATGGACTCGTCTCAACCTCCACAATGGTTCTGTGCAATTAGAACTGGATTCTAGGTCGAAGAGATTACCTGAAAATCGACTGGAAGGTTGGCTGCCGGTTCTGGTTATCTTCTCCGGCGAGTCGACGACTTTCCAGTCACGGTCCTGGGTTCAAACTGGTCGTCAAGGTCCCCTGAATGTGTCCTAACAATAAGCAAACAATGTCAACGTCAAAAACAGACATTTTTGAAGCAGGGAAGGAAAACGGGCACTCACGGGTTTATCGTCCTATCGCCGCCGTGCCGCCGCCGTACACCGTCCAGATCAGTTCCTCGTCGTCCTGTCGTCACGGTGAACCCAACCGTACGTTGGTTCGAGTCCCAGAGTGAAGGTTTGGATGGTTTGGTGACTTGGGCTGTTCGGGTTTCCTTCTCAGGTCTGAGGGAATGCCGGCCGTGCAGGGTGGCCCGTGGAGTGGTGGCCGGCGTCAGGGAGGTGGTGGTTGGTTGCCTGAGGTGTGGGGTTGAGTGGTGAGGGCTGGTGAGTTGGTTCCAAGAGGGAATCGTGCAATCGGTTTGAGAGAATGCAAACATGGGTGTATGATTTCATGCATTTTAATACAGATCAGAAAAATAAATCAAGGGCCAGGATTGAATCTCAGAATGAGATTAAGGGTGAGGATTAGATCTGGAGATTTCAGATCTAAGGGCTGTGATTAAAAGTGGGTTTTAATGGTATTTAAACCCATAGTGGATCTGATCCAATCAAGCCAATGGGTGAGTGACACTTGTCACTCACCAGGTGTCCTCACAATCAGATTTCCAGAATAAAATATTTGGCACGAAAACCGAGACACGAACCTCCCGATTTCACGTTTCTGACCATAACTTCCTCGTACGAAGGTCCGATTTTGGCGTGCCGCCCTGTCTACGGACTCAGGACATCGAGACCTACCTAACGGTCCTTGAGTTAACTGAAAATTAGTTGCCAAAAGAAAAGTCAACATTTCCCCTCCCCCCCCCCCCCCCCGAAGTCCAAATTACGATAATGCCCCTGAACTTCCGATAGTCATAACTTTTTCCCTGATCGTCCGAATTGGACGTGCCACCTGTCTATGAACTCGTGACGTCCCGAACTACGTCACGGTCATAGGTCAAAGTCCGTTTAATTCATCAATCAAAAATTCAACAATTGGCCATACCAATCACAAGGGTACAAGCGTCAAATCACACATTAAATTAAAATATTGAAATCCTCGAATTTCCGGGGTGTTACAACCTTCCCCCCCTTAAGAAATTTCATCCCGAAATTTTCAATGAAACAAATAAGGAAATTGTTCTCGCATCTGAGCCTCAGGCTCCCATGTGGCTTCTTCCACATTCTGGTTTCTCCAGAGAATCTTCACGAGAGGGATCGTCTTCCGACGTAGTACCTTGTCCTTTCCGATCCAAGATCTGTAACTGGTTGTTCGTCAAAGCTCAAATCCTCCCGTAGTTCGACAGGTTGTTCCCCAAGTACATGAGAAGCATCACGTCCGTACTTCCGTAGCATCGATATGTGGAAAACATCGTGAACTCTAGATAGTTCTGGAGGTAGTGCTAATCTGTAAGCAACTCTGCCGATTCTCTCCACGATCTCTTATGGTCCGATAAAACGCGGACTCAGTTTCCCCCGTCGACCGAATCGGATAATCCCCTTCCATGGTGATAACTTCAGGAAGACGAAATCTCCCACTTCAAATTCCAAGTCTCGAATCCGTCGATCGGCATAACTCTTCTGGCGATCATGTGCCGCCTTCAACCTTCTCCTTGATAACACGAACAGTTTCCATGGTTAACTCCATCAATTCCAGCCCTACAGCCGTTCGCTCTCCTATCTCCGTCCAGCAGATAGGTGTCCTGCACTGTCGACCATACAGTGCCTCGTAAGGTGCCATCCCGATGCTTGCCTGATAGCTGTTGTTGTAAGCGAATTCCATCAATGGCAAATGAGTATCCCAAGAGTCCTGAAATATAGTACACATGACCTCATCATGTCCTCCAGGGTCTGAATGGTTCTTTCAGACTGCCCATCGGTTTGTGGATGGAACGCAGTATTTGAAACGTAGGGTTGTTCCCAAAGTAGCTTGCAAACTCCGCCAGAACCTGGAAGTGAAACGCGGATCACGATCGGACACGATCGATTCCGGCGTACCATGCAATCGTATGATTTCCTTCACAAACAACTGAGCCAGTCGATTAGGTTTATAGGTTTCCTGAACTGGCAGAAAATGGGCTGATTTGGTTAACCGATCCACGATCACCCATACTCCATCATCTCCACTCTGAGTCCTCGGTAACTTAAAGACGAAGTCCATGGTGATGTGATCCCACTTCCACTCGGGAATCGGAAGTGGCTGCATAGCCCTATACGGTCTCTGCCGTTCCTCCTTAACCTGCTGACAGGTTAAGCATCTGCTCACGAATTCAGCAATATCCTTCTTCATTCCTGGCCACCAATAATGGTTCCGGAGGGTACGGTACATCTTTGTACCTCCCGGATGCATAGCATAGGCTGAACTATGGGCCTCCTCAAGAATCTCGGCCCGTAACTCTGCCACTGCAGGTACACACAACGGCCCAATTTCACAAGTGCTCCATCATCCCGGATGGTAAAATCCTGTCCCCCATCCGCATCGACCTCAATTCTGTAAATACAGAGTATCGGATCCTGAAGTTGTGCTTCGATAATCCGATCAATCAGTACAGTCGTACATGGAAGCTGGCCAACAAAGCTCCATGTGCATCCGTACCCAAAATAACTCCCGCCTTCCGGAGTTCCACCAGTAAGGGAAGATACACCATCCCCAGGTGTGCAACTGATCCTGCTGATTTTCTGCTGAGTGCATCCGCCACCACATTGGCCTTACCCGGAGGGTACTCGATCGTACAGTCATAGTCCTTCAGCAGTTCCAACCATCTCCGTTGTCTCATGTTAAGCTCCTTCTGAGTGAATAAGTATTTAAGACTCTGGTGGTCGGTGTATATCCGACACGTGCGCCGAATAGATAATGCCTCCAGATTTTGAGAGCATGAACCACCGCTGCCAACTCCCAAATCATGGGTAGGGTAGTTCAACTCGTGGGTCTTCAGCCCTGCCGGGATGCATAGGCGATAACCTTGCCAGTTTGCATCAACAAGCAGCCCAGACCCCTGCAGCGATGCATCACTGAAGACCACAAACTCTCCACTGTCATCCGGCAATGCAAGGACAGGTGCAGTGGTCAATCGATCTTTCAACTCTTGAAAGCTCCGATCGCACTGCTCGTCCCAGATGAACTTCACTCCCTTCCGAGTCAAACTAGTCAATGGTGCAGCAATTTTGGAGAAAACCCTCCATAAATCTCCGGTAGTAACCTGCTAATCCGACGAAACTCCGCACCTCGGTCACCGTTGTCGGTCTAGCCCAGTTGGTCACCGCTTCTGTTTTCTGGGATCCACACAAATCCCATCCGTCGATATCACGTGTCCCAGAAAACCAATACTGCTCAGCCAAAACTGACACTTGCTCAGTTTGGGCGTACAATTGTTCTTGTCTCAGCCTCTCCAAGACCAACCGTAGATGTTCCTCATGTGACGGGCACTCCTCGAGTACACCAAAATATCATCGATGAACACAATCACGAACTTATCCAGGTTAGGGTCGGGAAGGACCCGGTTCATCAGAACCATGAATGCTGCTGGAGCATTCGGTCAAACCAAATGGCATAATAAGGAACTCGTAGTGTCCGTAACGGTTCGAAAAGCAGTTTTCGGAATATCCTCCTCCGAAATCCTCAGTTGGTGATACCCAGACCGCAAATCAATTTTCGAGAAGCACTTGAGCTCCCCGCAACTGGTCAAAAAGGTCATCGATCCTGGGTAGAGGATACTGGTTCCTCAGTGTCACCTTGTTGAGTTGTCGATAATCAATACACAAACGGAGACTTCCCTCCTTCTTCTTCAACGAACAACACCGGTGCTCCCCACGGTGAAGTACTCGGTCGGACATATCCCAAATCCACCAACTCCTGCAATTGAGTCTTGAGCTCTCGTAACTCGGCCGGCGCCATCCGGTATGGTGCCTGGGATATAGGTCGGGTACCCGGGAGTAGTTTCAATAGTAAACTCAATCTCCCGCGATGGCGGTAATCCAGGTAAGTCTTCGGGAACACATCCGGAAACTCACATACCCCCGGTATCTCGTCGATAACCCGGAGTATCAATCTGTTCCGACACAACATGCGCCAAATAACCCTAGCATCCCTTCCGTAGAAGTTTGGAAGCAGTAAGTGAAGAGATCACTTCAGGAGGCGAACCGTCACGTTCCCCCTCAAAGATAACCTCCGGCAAACCCGGGCTCCGCAGAATCACTTGCTTGCTACAGCAGTCGATGAGCGATCCGTGCTACGACAGCCAATCCATCCCTAGGATTATATCGAAGTCGTGGATATCCAGAATAATTAAGTCTACTGGTAAATCCACATCCTCAATTCTTACCGGGCACCTCCGAATCACCTGATTCACAAGGTACCCGATACCCATCGGGGTTGCCAACACCCATTTCGCAATCTAAAGCTGATACCACACAATCAAGCATACCAGCACAACTTTTCGAAATAAAAGAATGTGTTGCCCCAGCATCCATCAAAACACGTACAAGAAGGTTTAAGATATGAAGTGTACCTGTGACCACGCCTGGGGCAGTCCTCGCCTACTGTTGGGTCATGGCAAATACTTGGGCCCTTGGGCCCTACGTTCCGTCCGCGCCCGCGCGCGCCACGCCCAGCACCACGGTCACCTCCCTGACCGCGACCTCCATTAGTGTGGGGAAGTCGTGCTCTGCACCACACTAGAGCCCCCAACGTCGTGGTGGTTCTTGGACAACTGCGGTAATCACAGGCATAGTGGCCCTCCTCTCCGCAAGCAAAACAAGTTACTGGCCTTGGCCTGTCCGAATGCCCACCAGAAGCACCGCTCCAAGATGTGCACTGCCCAGAGTTGTATCCAGATCCTCTGCCCTGAGAGCCTCCGCGTCGACTGACCAGCCACGACCCTTGAAGGATGAGGGTGCTCCCCTGTAGCCCCCTCCCTTATTGTTCTTATGGACCGATGGTCCACGATGTGGGTGATCCTGACGTCGCCCCTCGCCCGAAGGTTGTCGTGTCTGGTGTGCCGCCAGACTGGCCTCGACATGCACCGCAGCGTCGACCAAATCTCTCAGTGAAGCATGAGTAAGCAGCAGGTCACACCTGCCCGGATCTCCCCTCGGAGTCCAAGCTCAAACCTTTGGCATTTGTCCTCCTCCGTGCTCACGAATGATGCAGAGAACCGGGATAGTTTTCCGAAAGTTTGCTTGTAGTCTGCAACAGACATGTCACCCTGCTCCAGCCACAGGAATTCAGCCTCACGCGCCGCGCGAAAGGATCGCGGGGTAGTACTGGTCCAGAAATCTGGAACGGAAAGCTTCCCAAGTAGTGGTAATGGGACAGACCACCCAGACATTTCGAGTCCGTGCTACCACTGGTAGGCACCTCCCTCCAGTAAGAAGGCTGCCAAAGTTACCCGTTCGCCCGGAGGGGCAGTTGCATCACCGAGAAGATCCTCTCCCACTTGGTGATCCAATCATGAGCATCCTCGGGGTTTGATCCCCCGCAGAAAGGAGTGGCTCCCAAACGTTGAGCCCTTTCAATGCTCGCGCATTCCATCTCCCTTTCCAAATCCTCGTCAGTTCGTGTATGAGGAATTCTCCTAGGAGGCATAACCAACTGTCAAGAGGCATAGATCAGAAAACAATATTCTTAAAAGTCGAAAGTAACTAGTACTAATCGCTAGTCTAGCATGCTGACCATACCCTAAGTACTGACCACAAACCTAGTGCTCTGATACCAAGCTGACAGGACCCGCCCTGATCCCACAGGGACCACAAGGGGACGTGCCCTGCTCCCGTCTGACACCCAATAATTCTACCAATTTTAACCTCAAAACATCAAATGCATAAATAACCAAATTAAAGTCATACATCAAATCCGAATTAAACGAATGTCAGACAAGGGATGAAATCCAAAATTACAAAGTTGCGAGCACGACTCTATAGTAAATCCTGCGGGGTACACCACCCAACAGAGGTTCAGGTACGCAGAAGTAGATCTATGCCTCAGCCTCAGGTTCCTCCTCTACCTCAGTATCACGACCTGGAGGGGTTACCAAAACATTAAGGGTGAGTGGACCGAACTCAAGTTTATAAAATCATTTGATAAGTAAAACATATAATTTACCTCTCCGTTTTCCAAACATGCATGCAGCATCATTTAAAATCATAACTAATATAATACGAATCATAAGGCATGTAATAAAACCATAACCATAATTTTAGCCACTGCACTATACACTCCAATCCCGACATCCCCGATGTCTGACGTCCCTGACGTCCAATAAGGTCACAATCACAAGGCTACGCGTGCCACTCGGGTCTCAATTCCGAGTTCAATCCCCGAACCCTGTTCGGTTACAGCATCCCCCGATGCTTAGCGTCGTAGACGCTGGACGTTCTAGACGTCCGTGACCTCTCCGGGGGTACCTTATCCGGAGGAGACAATATAATATGGAAGGATCTATACAGTGCAGTACCAAATACATTTTATTGATATCCACATGCAAACATATATGTATACATAGGTAAAATCTGAACCGATCGTTACGTTTCATCAAACGGGTCTCATGCCCAAATACCGTGAAACGTGCCATAACAGAAATCTCAATATCATCAAAACATTTATAGATTCCAGCATGTGAACATATAAGTAAATCGGAAAATATTTAAGCATGCAAGGGTTTAATGAAAACGGGTCCACTCACAGTACAATCCTGCTAGAAACCGAACGTATACCCTCGTCCTGGTACAAATGTACAATCCCTGTCAAGTCCAAAGATTCGTAAAGGTTAATTTAAACCCCAACATTCAAACCATGAAAGCCTAGGCCGAAACCGGCCGGGAAAGCCGACCCCCGAACGCGCTTTTCAAAGTAATAAACCTCATTTTGACCAACTTAATGATCTCCGATCGACCCGAAACCACCGCCATTGGATCCGGGATCGTCGAAACCTAAAGAATGGTGGTGGTCCCACCAAAAATCACTGTTCACACGCGCCCCCACGCGCCTGGTCAACCCTCTGGTCAACCGTGCTACAGTACTGATGACGTCAGCATGACGTCACTGCTGACGTCAGCATGACGTCATCACTGACAGTGTCAAAGGACACGTGTCAGCAGTCCCATTGGTCACTGGTCTGACAATTTTTGACATGATGACGTCATCATGATGTCACTGCTGACGTCAGCATGATGATGTCATCAGCTACAGTAACCGGGTCAGAGAACCGGGTCACCGCAGACCCACGGCTCGACCCGATCACAGATCGCGATTCCGATCACCAATTTCAGGTGAGATTTGTTCCTATGGACTCGTCTCAACCTCCACAATGGTTCTGTGCAATTAGAACTGGATTCTAGGTCGAAGAGATTACCTGAAAATCGACTGGAAGGTTGGCTGCCGGTTCTGGTTATCTTCTCCGGCGAGTCGACGACTTTCCAGTCACGGTCCTGGGTTCAAACTGGTCGTCAAGGTCCCCTGAATGTGTCCTAACAATAAGCAAACAATGTCAACGTCAAAAACAGACGTTTGGAAGCAGGGAAGGAAAACGGGCACTCACGGGTTTATCGTTCCTATCGCCGCCGTGCCGCCGCCGTACACCGTCCAGATCAGTTCCTCGTCGTCCTGTCGTCACGGTGAACCCAACCGTACGTTGGTTCGAGTCCCAGAGTGAAGGTTTGGATGGTTTGGTGACTTGGGCTGTTCGGGTTTCCTTCTCGGGTCTGAGGGAATGCCGGGCCGTGCAGGGTGGCCGTGGAGTGGTGGCCGGCGTCAGGGAGGTGGTGGTTGGTTGCCTGAGGTGTGGGGTTGAGTGGTGAGGGCTGGTGAGTTGGTTCCAAGAGGGAATCGTGCAATCGGTTTGAGAGAATGCAAACATGGGTGTATGATTTCATGCATTTTAATACAGATCAGAAAAATAAATCAAGGGCCAGGATTGAATCTCAGAATGAGATTAAGGGTGAGGATTAGATCTGGAGATTTCAGATCTAAGGGCTGTGATTAAAAGTGGGTTTTAATGGTATTTAAACCCATAGTGGATCTGATCCAATCTAGCCAATGGGTGAGTGACACTTGTCACTCACCAGGTGTCCTCCAATCAGATTTTCAGAATAAAATATTTGGCACGAAAACCGAGACACGAACCTCCCGATTTCACGTTTCTGACCATAACTTCCTCGTACGAAGTCCGATTTTGGCGTGCCGCCTGTCTACGGACTCAGGACATCGAGACCTACCTAACGGTCCTTGAGTTAACTGAAAATTAGTTGCCAAAAGAAAAGTCAACATTTCCCCCCCCCCCCCCCCGAAGTCCAAATTACGATAATGCCCCTGAACTTCCGATAGTCATAACTTTTTCCCTGATCGTCCGAATTGGACGTGCCACCTGTCTATGAACTCGTGACGTCCCGAACTACGTCACGGTCATAGGTCAAAGTCTGTTTAATTCATCAATCAAAATTCAACAATTGGCCATACCAATCACAAGGTACAAGCGTCAAATCACACATTAAATTAAAATATTGAAATCCTCGAATTTCCGGGGTGTTACATTTGAGGGAGAGAGAGAGAGAGAGAGAGAGAGAGAAAGCAAGAGGGAGAGAGAGACCTGGTGAGAAACAAAATGCATGTGGGAGAAAGAAGATTGGATCGGATGTGTTAAATGCTATCTTTACCCGACAAAGTCATTCGTTATGAAAACTTTAATGATTCGTCAGGTAAGGGTAAAATATTGGCGCCAAAACTTGTCCTTCCCTCCAAATAATATACCCACTGATGAAAATTTTTGACGGTATCACCGATATATCGGAAAAATCGACCACTGGCACCTAAGGAGGGGGGGGGGGGGGGGGGGGGGGGGGGAAGGGAAATCTTCCCCAAAATTGAAGATTTCGGCCACTATTGGCGAATATCGGCGATAATTGCGGATATTGGCCGAAATCTTCAATTTTGGACCGAAATCCCCAACTCATTGAACAATTGATCGAGATAGATAGAGAGAGCAAGAGAGAGAGAGAGAGAGAGATCTGGTTGCTTCAACCTCGTCGCCATTCTTAGGGGTATCCCAGCCATCTCCTTCCTTAAAGAGCTTCTTCTTCAAGCCTTGCTGGCCGATCTCCTTCTCCTCGCCGAATTTGAGAACGAGACTGTCTTCAAAGTCCTCTGCCATATCCTCAAGCACCGCCAGCATGTCAAAATCCTCATCCATTTCTCAAGAGCGCGATAGGGCGAAGAGATTCTGAGAACGAAGATGTAACGACCCGTTCCAGAAATCAGGATTAGATGACGGATTAGTGATGGTAATCGGTGATTAGTTGGATGCTTTCGGACGGATGGTGTAAAATGACAACTTTACCACTCGAATGGGCAAAAATGTTGACTTCTTGTTAAGGCGGTCAAATAGACTTTGGCCGATGACCATGACATAGTTCGAGAAGTCACGAGTTCATAGACAGGTGGCACGTCTGATTCCGACATCTGAGGAAGAAGTTATAATGTTCGGAAGGTCGATGGTATTTTGGTAATTTGGATAAAAGGGGGTAAATTGTTGACTTTTTGTATAGCATGCATTTCTCACGCATTTCGAGGACCATTATGTAGAACTCGATCCCCTGAGTACAACGACAGGCGACACATTTTCATTGGATGTCAGACGGCTTGGATTTTGGTCTAAAAGGCCAAGGGCAAAATGGTAATTGTGTAAGGGTAAGGGCAAATTAGTCTTTTGTTGTGCCCAGTTGTAATTGGACAGGTGGCTGCCCAAGGATTGATGCCCACCAGATTTAGGACACTTGCCCCTCACTGGAAGGGCGTAGAAGCCTCATCCACCGTCTCATTTGTTTTTAAAAATACAGGGATATGGTGATATGTCGTGCACGATTTGAAGGAAAAAAAAAACAGGGCAACCTGAGATCCCATCTTCACAATTGCCTCTATCTTTCACCTGTTGACCATGGCTTGTGAACTAAAGTGAGAAACTGACGAAGAGGATTTGGTTGGTACCACCACAGAGGGTCGTCGTGCACGGTGGAGGTAAGAACCGTGATCATTGGTTTTAGACCCAATTTTGATTAGTTTGTTTTAGTGGTTAATAAGATATTTAATTATTGGGATGAAGTTTTGGAGATTGCTATGAGTGGATCAAGCTTGGTTTTGAAGTTTGCCGTGGCTGGTAACCGTGAAACCCGAAAAAGGGTGAGTTTTACTTTGAAAATAGCAATTCGCTTTTGGCTGGTTTTCATTTAATTCGTTAATCAGGAAAGGTTTTGGATGCTGTTAGGAGCTTGTTAAGCCTGGAAGGAAGGCCTGAGATGGACGGAGGTGTAAGAACGCAGAGGAGAAAAATTGCAGGAATTTCTTCGATTTTGGAAGGTATGATTTGGATTGAAAGTTCATGTTTTGATCATGTTAGTCGATTAGGAATTAAAGGATGAATTTAAGGGATCACTTAGAACTAGAAACGGATCAAAATTAGACGGTTTAGGAGGTTGAACCATGGACGTCGGTTCGGCTGGATCGGGCCAGTCCGAACCTATTCAGACCGGCTAAACTGAGGTTGAAGATGAATAGTGACTTAGCGCGTGGCTCCCACGCGCAACCCCTTTGGGCGGCGCGTGGAGCCTGGTCTGGGGAAGTTGTCAACATGATTTTTAAACTATTCGATGTAACGAACATTTTGGCACTGGTTTCGAGTCGATCGGGCATCGTCTCGATATGTTTCGGGATGTCCGAAGGTTTTCAGACACCGTTAAAAAAAGTTAAAAATTTGGGAAAATTTCGGGATTTTAGTATAAGCTTTATAAAGTAGTTAGTGACCTTATTATGGGATTTGGACAGGTTCGGGGAAAGCCGGTGATAGCGGATTAGCCGGGAACGACATAAGTCCGCGCGTATCGAGGCAGCGACATAATGGTCTGGGAGTGGACTTCGCTTTTGAACTTATGATGCATGCATATATGTTTTTATATGTTTTCAATACGTGATTCTATGATTTTGACTATGATCTTGATGATTTACAGTTTTTCACGTATTTTGAGATATTTACGGAATTGTACGTTTTATGAGTTTTTGATTTTATATTGTGATTTGATCATGTTTTTTATGATTGGATTTTGGGATTTGAAATATGATTTGATGTCAATGTTTTATAACGGATTTTGGAAAGTGATTTCGGGCTTGGAGTCTTGTTCATGTGATTTCGATAAACGAGATTTCAGTTTTGGAACTGGATTTTAGAAAAGATGTTTCGGATTTGGTTTTGAAACTTGAAAGAGAAATTCTGGATTTGGGTTCTGGATGATGGTTCCGGATGCCGGCTTACGGAATCATTATTGCGAATTCGGATATGGACTTTCTATGGTTTTCACTTGATTGAAAAATGGTTTTGGGTTTAAAGACCCGAAAAAAGAAAAAGAAAACCACTGGATCTGGTTTTGAGTTTAAAGACTCGGTTGGTTGACGGGGGAGGGCCCTGGATTGATATGTTTTGAGTTTAAAGACTCGGTTATGATATCCCCCGAGGCATGTTGATTGTTTTTTGAGTTTAAAGACTCGTTGATATCCCGGGAAGACCTGATTATGCGCATGGTTTTGAGTTGAAAAACTCGGGCGCACTTGAGATCCAGCAACTCGCATGATTGATGTTTTTCACTGGTTTTTCACTGGTTTTCAGATGTTTTGGGCAGTGGCCCGGATGATTTGGCCTGATGAGTTTTGGGGCTGAGTTCCCGTACTTTGACGTTTGATTTATGATTTTGGGCTGAAACCTTGGATTTGAATTACGGATTTGCGGAAGGAAAAGGATTTGGGTTTTCAAGAATGGTTTTCATGGATGGTTTTGGATATGAAATGGTTTCATGACATGGATTTTATATGCATGCAATGGTTTTTGCGTGGTGAGTAAAAATTGTATTTTCTGATAACTGTTTTCTAAAGTTATCATTTATTTTTGTCCACTCACATTCTTTTGTGTTTTTTATACCCTCCATATTATCACGGTGCGGGCTGTTAGTCGAGAGAGACGGAGACATCACATACGCGATCCACAGTAGAGTCTGAGCGCTCTGGGAAGTCCGGAAGTTTTGAACGGTGCGTGTGGAAATCCCTTGTCCGACTTACGTGTCACATGGAGGTTGGACGTCGTTGAGCCTTCGTGTCATGGGTAAGTTAGACGGGGAGCATGACTTAACCCTTAATCCCGGGGGATTGAGGATGGATCTTGTCAGAAGAAAAATTAGGAAAATGTGAAACCGAGTGTGAGAAAGACGAGGCTTTTATGGGTGTGAATAAATAACCAGGATGAAACGCATAGTCTCATTTCAAGGGTTTTTTTTTTATATATTTTTTTACTTGTTTTTAACCCATTTTTTAAGTCTTAAATCTAGATTATTATTTTTACCATTTATGTTTAAACATATATTAGTAAATTTTAAAGATTGTTTATGTTTACTTAACAGTTAATCCTTAACCTTTTTTAACTATATATTACCAAATATCCAAAAAAAAATCAAACATATATTATTTGATAAAATATGTTTTAGTATTTGGTAAATATCAAATATCAAACATATATTACCAATTTACCATATATTACCAAATATCAAAAAAAGGTTAAGCCTTAAATATCTTTTTGTTTCAAAATTCAAAATTTATTATTTGCTAAAATATATTTTAGTAATATATTTTTACGCATATATTTGGTAATATATGTTTAATTTAGAATATATGTTTAATTTTAGTATATATTTTTTATTTTAGAACACATGTTTTAATTTAGAATACATGTTTAAGTTTAATGTAAAAAATCGCTTCACTCACATATTTGGTAATATATGCTTTAATTTAGAATATATGTTTTAATTTAGGAATATATGTTGTAATTGAAATAATTTAAATAATGTGATTATAATTTAGAATTATCATTATTATTAATTAATTAATTAATTATTATTATTATTTGTCAATGTGTAAAGTATTTTTAGTGCAATATTATCAATAAAATTATGTTTTAATTTAAGTTTATATTTAAGATTTTATACTGTTAGTTATCGTCAGACCTATATTCTATCATATGATTCATCATATATTTATTATATCAAAGTCATTTTATAGTTTTTATTAGTCTTATATAACCATTATTGTGTACTTAAGTTTTTCCCAAAATTTCATTCCAAATTTCCAATTTTTAGACCGAATTTCCGTCATTTTTGTTGACCGTAAACGATACCAATATTTGGGGCGAGATATCCGCAAATTTGACTAGCGATATATCCGTCGATATCGATATTTCAATTCTTGAATATACCCAACGAAGAATATATAACATATTTCGTCGGGTTAACGTGGTCAATATTTTTTGTTACCCAACGACGAAAATATAACATATCCGTTAGGTTTTGATATGTTACCCAATGATGGTGTAATATTCGTCGGATAATGTACATTTTAACAACGAAGTGTTCTCCGTCAAAAAAAAATCGGTCAGGCCGTAAAAATTTTCTTCTAGCGATAGCATGTTTTCAACTGAAATTCACAACAAATATAGATGTCACTAGAAGTTCGAAAAGAGGAAAGTATTGAAGCTTAATTAGTAATTAGCATGGCTGGATGACGGAACACATGTAAATTGCAATTATTCAGTAATTATTGTTTAATGACCATGTTATTAATGATCAATATGGTGGTTTCATATGTAAATCCAAGCTGATACAATATATTTAAATTAGGAAAAAATATATTTAATCCAAGCTCCTTGATTAATAATATATTTACATTTAATACAAGCTGATACAATAGAAAAAATAGGAATATTAAAAATTATTAAAAATAAACATTTTAATAGAAGAGTGGCTTGCCAGTTACTCCTACGCTCATTTTTTAGTTATTCTATTTTTTGGATTTATTTTCAGTTCTCCTTATTTCTTAAAAAAATATAAACAATAAATTTAAAATAAAAATAATTAACTTATACGCGTGTATGTGTGTGCATGAGTCTAGTATATAGTAAATTATATCTTAATATCATATGTTTCATATCAAAATTTTGAATTCTATTTGGATTTTAAAATTTTACATTTAATCATTCTGAACTCAGTAAAATATTTCACTATCATTTACCGGTTACAACTTCCATCATAAATCCTCTTAGTTGATCACATGTCTCAAGTGGGCCCATCCATAAAAGGTTGCTTTGGAAATCCTTTATCGAATCTTTTTCTAAGCTAGCTCATTTGAAATTTTTTGGTTCTAAGCAATACCCTACATCAAATTGGAATATTTAATTTTAATTTGATTCTGTTTGGATGTAAGGCTTTTCCTTTTCCTTTTTCTTGCTTTTTATTTTTATTTTTTTTATTCTAGTGAAGATCAAGTTTCAAATTTTTCATTCCTTGCTGCATTCCCCCCATTTTGAAAGCTCTTCAAGTAAAGCATGCATTTTTGTTCCATTGCCCATGTACTTAAAAATTGGATTTGTCAAATTCTTCGGCCGGGTGATAAGGCCAGCAAACCTCGAACCGCGATAATTGTTTCCAACCGTATTTAGGTTTAGTCTCTATATATCTAACCCGGCAAAATAAAAATTATTGATTATTATATACTATACTATACATATATATCATAATCAAAACCGATGATCCTTTACATTATGATTTGTATAAAAAAAAATTAGATGTAGTTGAGTCATTCATATGTATCAACTAAATGGACGGTACGACAAGAGGATTTTAATTGTTACCAAAATTGGTGATTTATTTAATACATTTAAATAGCTAAATGACCTCCAATTTTTTATTTTTTGTTTTGTTCTTTTTTGTGGAGATGATCTTAAAATGATGATTTAAAGAACAAAAGATTTCGATTATGCTAATATATAGTGACAATTTGATCGATCGAATGGGTGGTATAAAAAAAGTGGGATATAAATATTATCCAATTAACAATAGATACAAGCATCATCCTAATTATTATTTAAATTCAGCAACAATTAAAAATGATCATTAATTATATTTGTGTTGTAAATTATATTAAGGGATATGTCTATTTATGTAAATGGGTACGATGGGTAGATAGGTAATTGTACATATATTAACCCTATCCTTATACAAATGGGTTAATTAGTTTTGTATCGATGTAATCTTATTATTCTGAACGTATTATAGAATACAGTGAACGTTCCCTTTTCTCTCTGTCTCCTTCTCCAAAATATCCCCCTAATAAATCCTTTACAACGTGTTATTAGCACGATCGTCTCCGAATCGTTGACCATTCAAGAGGAGGATAAATTCAATCAAGTAAATTTTCTAAATCCCAATTTTTATTAGACTCAAAACCCTAGAATTCATGTTTATAAGAATTGTTTGGAATCAATAGTTCTGATGTTTGTAATCACATGAATTAATGATTATTGACATGTTGTATTGAATTATTTAAAATAATTTTCATGATTTTCTTGTTTCATGTCTGTTTGAATCTCTCGGAAAATCTAATGTTAATTGTTGATTCTTGATGAACCCTAGATTTGATTCTCCTAATTTGATAAATGTTGATAATTGATTGAAGCATGATAATTATTAATATATATATATATATATATATATGTTTGGTTATGATTATGTGTAATTGATGTTTCGTATCATCAAACAATCAAATTCATGTACCAATACACGATTTGCAGTTTTATGAAAGAAAAAAAAAATTGGCTTTAATTCTCCATTTAATTGGCAGTGGGTTTGCCTCCCCACGAAGCACCGTGAAGAAGAAAAAAAAAAGCATCCAGAAGATGCATGATTTTTTGGATTATTAATTGAAAATTGATAATTATTGATAATTTAATATTTGATATTATATATACTGCTTCACGCCTGGGACGTTGAATTGGAGTGGATTGCGGCTGTTAACATGGCCAATTGGCCTAAACGTTCGCCACAATTGGTGGCAACAACCCTTGAGGGCTGACTCACCTAACCGAACGAAAAACAAAAACAAAGCCTGTAAAAGAAAAAAACCTAGCAGACCAAGCCCTGAAAGGCCAAGGACAAACGACCAAGGAAAAACCTTTGGATATCACTATATCATCTGATCCATTTCATGAGATAATTCTGGATTATGGGTTTGTCTTAAAAGAGACGACGTTGTGGGACGCCTCAAAGTCTGAACCCACTCCCGAGAATAGAGAGATCTCGGTAAACTATGTATGCTTATATGAGATATGGAATCATAATGATATTATCATCGATGATATATTTGTATTCGCAGTAGCTACTAAAATAATAACTAGTGATGATATCGAACCTCGCTCCGTTGATGAATGCCAACGTAGAGATGACTGGCCAAAGTGGAAAGAAGCAATCCAGGTCGAACTTGATTCCTTGACAAAAAGAAAGGTGTTTAGACCTGTAGCTCCCACACCTCCCCATGTTAAACTTGTAGGCTTTAAATGGGTATTTGTAAGGAAGCGTAATGAGAAAAACGAGATTGTGAGATACAAAGCTCGTCTAGTGACGCAAAGATTTTCTCAACGCCCTGGAATTGATTACGAGGATACGTATTCTCCCTTAATGAACATTATATCGCTCCACTACCTTATCAGTTTGGTAGTTTCCGAAAAATTGAGTATGCAGCTTTTGGATGTGGTCACAGCTTATCTCTATGGGGATCTAGATACAGAGATATATATATATATATATATATATATATATATATATATATGAAAGTTCCTGAAGGACTTACGATATCTGATGCATATAATTCCAGACCACGGAACATGTTCTCCATTCGTTTGAGGCGTTCACTTTATGGATTGAAACAATCCGGACGGATGTGGTATAACCGTCTAAGTGAATATTTGATCAGATTGGGATATGTTAATAATGAATTATGCCAATGTGTGTTTATTAAGAAAACAAGTTCCGAGTTCGCTATAGTGGCAGTTTATGTGGATGACATGAATCTGATTGGTACTTTTGAAGAGATCCAAGAAACCGCTAAGCACCTGAAGTTAGAATTTGAAATGAAGGATCTTGGGAGAACACACTTTTGTCTCGGCCTGGAGCTCGAGCACCATGCAGATGGAATTTTGGTCCATCAATCGAATTACATCTAGAAGATGTTGAGAAGCTTTAATGAGGATAAAGCGAAACCTTCAAGCACGCCCATCATCGTCCGAAGTCTAGATCCTAAGAAGGACCCATTTAGTCCAGCAGATGAGAACGAAGAGATATTGACACCAGAAGTGCCATATCTAAGTGCAATAGGCGCACTATTGTACTTGGCTCAATTCACTAGACCAAACATTTCATTCGCTGTGAACTTGCTAACTAGATTTAGCTCTACGTCAATACGCCGCCACTAGAATGGTATAAAAGACATCTTTTGATATCTTAGAGGTACAACGGATATGAGCTTATTCTATTCCTATGCATCGAGGAATGAATCAAACCCCCTTGGTCCTCAAAATGATGCAGGCCTTGTTGGGTATGTTGATGCAGGCTACCTATCAGACCTACACAAGGCACGTTCCTAATCCGGTTATGCTTTTACCATTGGGAACACAACAATATCTTGGAGGTCTACGAAACAGACCGTTGTTACTACGTCTTCGAATCATGCAGAGATTCTAGCCATATACGAAGCAGTTTGTGAATGCGTATGGCTAAGAGCCATTACTGGGATATTCGAAGTACTTGTGGACTGAATTCCACCCATAATGAACCGACAGTTATCTACGAAGATAATGTTGCCTGCATAGAGCAGATGAAGACCGGTTTCATTATGGGAGACAACACCAAGCATATTGCACCGAAGTTCTTCTTTAACCAACAACAGCAAGAACATCGGAAGATTGAGATCAAGCCAATACGATCTCAAGATAATCATGCAGACTTGTTCACCAAGTCATTACCAAAAGCCACATTCCAGCAGCATGTGCGTTTATGTAGACTGGCTGATCTACCTAATCTATAGTTTTCAAGGGGAGTCAAGAACAGGGGGAGTATCCTGAAGTATACCAAGTATCCCGAAGTATACTCACATGATCATCGTCTACTTTTTTGTCCTACGACCAGGGTTATTTTGTCCCATTGGGTTTTGTTACCTGACTCGGTTTTAATGAGGCACATTTTGGTATGATCATCCCACTAACAATGCATCCTTAAGATGCCTTGATTTGACTCATGTGCATTTGTTCATCTTTCCTCTTCGACTACGGGTTTTTCCTATTAGATTTACCGGACAAGGTTTTGGTGAAGCAACACTAATGCATTTATTTCAAAGGCGAACCATCTATCCGTATTCGAGAAGAGACGATATCAGCTACCTCAGAAGATTCCGATGTGATCACCTACACACACGTTGCACTCTTTTTCCTTCGACCAAGGTTATTTTTGTCCAATAGGGTTTTTGTTCCTTGGCAATGTTTTAATGAGGTAACACATAAGTGCGTAGTCCAGCGACACCATTACATGAAATATCCAAGGGGGAGTGTTGTAAATTATATTAAAGGATATGTCTATTTATGTAAATGGGTATGCGTGTAGATAGGTAATATTGTACATATATATTAACCTTATCCTTATACAAATAGGTTAATTAGTTTTGTATCGATGTACTCTTATTATTCTGAACGTATTATAGAATACAGTGAACGTTTCCTTTTCTCTCTGCCTCCTTCTCAAAAATCTCTCCCTCCTAAATCCTTCACAACAATTTGATCATTAATATGTTTATTGGTTGTCATTTATGCTTAATATAAACCTTTTCATGATCACAATTCACAATTCAGAAACAATTAAAAATGATCATCAATTAACAATAGATACATGTCTATTGCAGGAATATTTTAAGTATCTTACACTGAAATTGATATATATGGTTTGAAAATTAAAAGATAACCTCTTCATGATCTTGATACAAGAAATCGCTGCCAAACTCTGGATACAAAAATTCAGAATCCACGGAGGCGGCCGGCGTGAAAACCCCACTTGGAACGTAGGAATTATCGGCCAAAAATGGCTCGGTCCAAAAATCATCGTTGAACTGAATATCAGCATACGCTTCCATGGAAGTAACATTGTCCTCCACAAGATTATTAATCCAATTATCTGTGACAGTATTATCAGTCGTCACCGAAGTGTGTTCACTCGACGACGGTTGCGGGGACGACAATTGGAAGCTATTATCAAGGCGATCATGATGATCTATTTGAGGCACTACTTGGGGACTAATAATTTGATGATCAACACTTTGAGAGTAATTGGTTGTTTCTTGATCGTCTCTATGTGTGACTGATGATGACGATGAGGAGGAGGACGACTTGTAGGGCCTGTTATTCTTGCGTTTCTTGAGATTTGTATGCCAATGATTTTTTATCTCATTGTCTGTTCTTCCTGGTAGCTGAGCTGCTATAGCAGACCATCTGCAAATTAATGAAAAGAAAGAATTATTTAACATTAGATTAACAGAAAAATTAAGAAAAATGTGATCTTGGGCATGTGATGAATTTTGTGGAGAATAATTTCGATCTAATTAATTGAAGAAAGAAAAATCGTAATAGCAATTATGGATCTTAAATTAATATAAGAGCGCCATATGCATATACGTACGTACCTATTTCCCAATGTTTCCTGCAACTTGACAATAGTTTCTTCTTCTTCTTGGGTGTAGTTTCCTCTCTTGATGTTTGGCCTTAAATAATTCATCCACCTTAATCTGCAGCTCTTCCCACACCTTGAAACACCTAATTAATCAAGTAAGACCAAATGAGTTAGCTAAAAATTACTCAATCATCAATATTGTTTAGGTAATAATTAACAAAAATGAATCTCCATTTAATACAGATTCATCGTCTCTTTGATTGCGCACCTGCAAATCTGGGAAGTTGGCGCCAGTTCCAGCAGCCATATCTAGTAACATAAGCTATGAGCTTCTGATCCTCCTCCGGCGTCCACGTACCTTTCTTCATTCCATTCACGTCCCGGCAAGGAGTTCGAACCATCTTAGTAATTTCAGAATCTGAATTAACTTGCTTTCTATTTTGTCTTTTTTTTTCTTGTGAAGTTTGAGATGATGACTAGAGTGCTGTGTTTTGTGTTTTATGTGTTGCTCCACTTAAGAAGTTGAAAGTCTTACTTATTTATACTCGTCCCTAAAAGCGTGTTGCGCGCACAACGTTATAATATGCACCCTCGGCTTCAGCAGAGGGCCCCATGGATGAGAAGATTCAATGGAGCGAGGTCCCTATTTCTTTTATGTAAAAGACTGACTTGACTGTCGATATATCTATTAGTTATAGAGTAATTGGACACGAGTGGCAAATAGGCCAGCTTCATGGAAACCGACAATGCATGCTTCAGAATTGCCTAACTGCCTCCGAGATCCATGATATGATGCTTAGTAACAGGTGTTACTAATGTTCATCGTCACTAGTTGGACTTCAAAATCAGAATTGAAATAAGTTTGAGCTCGATTAGAGACTTTTAAGTTTTTCTTTTCCAAAATTTAGATAATTCTGGCAGTGAGATTAAAAGTATTTTTATATCTTTTCCTAGTTACAAGAGTAACATTCAAATCTGAATGCAGTGAGCACCACGTACAGCTATGTTGAGACCCCACATAAAAAGCTTGAAAAATATAATCCCAAGTCAAAACCTTAGGGAAACAATGCCATATATACTGAATATATAAAACAAGAATACAAGATATAACCAAGAAGTTTCGTACAAAAGATAAAATGGACCACCATAAATCATCATTCTTCGATCATCACCCTTACCATCAGCACGGACCCTGAGCCTTTTTGGGTGGACTCCAGCCCACCTCAAATGTAAAAAAATATGAAAAATTTAAAGAATTTTTTACTAAATTTCTAGTAAATGCTATTTTACTGAACTAATTGGTTATAAATTAGCCCTATTCTATTTTTAATTATAGATTCAGCCCATCTCTATTTTCAATCCTGAGTTCGTGCCTGCTTACCATGAGATGCACAAAAAAAGAAAGTTTGTTTCTTTGGAAGTCCACCCCAAGTAGTTTGCAACCTAGGCCACACAAAAATACGTGGCCAACCATAAACGCCGGTACACAATTAAAGTTTAGTACACTGAATTTTCAAGTTTGGACAGAAATAGACAAAACCCACGAGGCGCCATGCCATGACCCTACTATATCACGATCAATTCGACGATAGAGTAATGCTATAAGGATTACATGTTAAATATCCTTACACTTATTGCGACCAATAATTGATTGTTCAATTGAACACTATTTATTGTTATGCAACACTACGAGACAATATGAGTTTTTTTTAATTTTTTTTAGCAGAAAAACAAAAGGAAGGCAAAGTTACTTTTAGAAGAACGAAGATCGAAGAACCCTTTTAATTTCTGCTCTTTCGGAGGTCTGGTTTGGTTTAACCCTCGCCGTCGCCGGGCACTCTTCGTGTTGGCCGATCTGGACACTTGCTGGCGCCGTCATCGGTTACTCTGTCATCCTGTCTGTTGGCTGATCTGGACCCTTGTCGCTCGCTTTTCGTCCTGTGCGCTTTCCTTCGGCTTCTCTGCGCCGGCACCTCTTATCAGGACCCGACTCTCCTCGTTCAGGACCCGATTCTAGAACGATATTATCCACTTTGTGTAACGACCCATTCCGAATATCGGGATTTATTAATATTTAATTGTGATTTACAAATCTGGGATTAGTTGGGCGATTTCGGACGAATTGTGCAAAATGACTGTTTTGCCCCTGGGCGTGGGCAAAACGTTGACTTTTAATTCGGATGGTCAAATGGACTTTGACCGATGACCTTGACGTAGTTCGGGACGTCACGAGTTCATAGACAGGTGGCACGTTCGATTCCGACGTTCGTGGTGAAAGTTATGATGTACGGAAGTGTAAGGGCATTTTCGTAACTTGGACGAAAGAAGGGGGAATGTTGACTTTTTGATCGGGAGGTCCGATGGCCGAGGACCGAGGACCGTAGGAAGGTCTCGATGCCCTGAGTTCGTAGACAGGCGGCACGCATCATTCGGGGTCCGTATGACCGAGTTACGGGTCAGGACGCGTGAGGGGCATTTTGGTAATTTTCTGCACAAGGGCAGAATTGTAATTTCACACGGGGTACTGTTTCATTGAACAGCCGTGAAGGTGAGAGGTTTGTGCGATCGATCCCATGGTTTTTTTATCAATTTAATGACTGATTTGGGGCAGCTTTGGATTGTGTTTGCACATGTATTGTGCTGGCAATCACTCACATGAACATGGGCACTGGTTTTATTAATATTTTCGGGTCAGTGCAGGGGATTTTTCTCAGTGGATTGTGGGACACTTTTGGATGCCTTTAACGGCTGAATTGGATTAAAGGAATGGAGTGTAAGTCGAGGGGTTCACTCTGAGATTAAGAATGAAAGGAATAGAGTGAAATTGGTGCTGGATTTCTCTGAAAACCCGAAACTGGTTCTTGAGAAATTCAAATTCGAACTTCTAGTTTTAGGCCAGCCCAAGCCTAATTGATGATGGATTGAGCTTTCTGGAACTTCAACGTGTCGAACCAGATCAAATGGGGCAAGCTCTGGGGCTCCTAGGGCCGTGAACGGACGAGGTGGACGGCCGGAAAACTCAAGCTTGAGTTGTGGTGATTGACGTAATGTCGTGTTCAATTAATCATGCTAATTGGTTCGTGTTAATCCTTATAAGCTTCATATGAAGTTAATTTGACAATGGTTGAGGATTGGAGGAGTTTTGGTGATTGACCCGTTTTGGGTGATCACGGGTTGATGACTTGATTAAGGAATGGTTGATGTTGATCGATGTCACAAAACTGAAATTCATTGGTTAATGATTGTTGTAGGATCAAGAACGGATTGAATTGATGTCGAATTGGGTGTGTTTGAACCGGATCCTATCGCGGGCTTTCCAACCCGTTTACCAGACAAACGGGTGAAGAAGGAACACTGTAGCAGTCACTGTAGCAGGCGCGTGGCTTTCACGCGCAGCCACTCACGGTGGCGCGTGACGGCGCGTGGGCACGAATCTCGAGGTGAGGTCAACATGACTTTTATCCTATACAATGTAACGAACATTTTGGGATTGGTTTCATGTCGATCAGACACCGTCTCGATATTGTTCGGGATGTCCGAAGGTTTTAAATCGAGTTTAAAAATACTTAAAAGTTCGGGAAAATTACGGGACTTGAATAGGATGTTAATGTAGAGGTTAATGACCCTCTAATGTGATTTGAACAGGATTGGGAGTCCCGGTGATAGTGATGTGGCCCGGGAAGGCCTATGGCACGTGTATCGAGGCACTCGGTTAAACGGTCTGTGAGTGGACATTGGTTTTATAAATTCGATGCATGCATAACTGTTTCATGATTGTTATAATTGTGATTATATGATTTATTTTGGATATCAGTGAATTTATATGTTTTCACGCATTTCGAGGCGATTTACGTGTATCGAGGTTTTCTGGATTTGCACTGATTTCCATAAATGTGGTTGGATATGATTTCATGAAACGGTTACGGATTTGTTAAAATGAATCGGGCCAGGGGCCCAGTTAACTTATAAATCGGGCCAGGGGTCCAGTTAACTTATGAATCGGGCGAGGGGCCCAGTTAACTTATAAATCGGGCCAGGGGTCCAATTAACTTATGAATCGGGCCAGGGGCCCAGTTAACTTATAAATTGGGTCAGGGGTCCAGTTAACTTATGAATCGGGCCAGGGGCCCAGTTGACTTATGAAATCGGGTCAGGGGCCCAATTGATTGATATATGCGATTTCGGGTCGGGGACCCTAAAATGGAATTGAATAAATGATTTTGGATTTGATTCAACTATTTGGAATTATGACGGTTTTATGGAAATTCGGGGCAGGGCCCTTGTGATATTTTGGAAATGAATAATAGAATGTGTTCCATAAAACCATCTCGATATGAGGATATTTATATCCTGGTCTCCTCCAAGTGTCGGGGACACTGGAGAAGTCACGGTGCATTGCCTGCGAGGGCTCATTGTACGGAGCTATCGGACCGTATAGTGATCCAGGAGCAGGATTGCTAGACGTCATGGATGTCAGACATCGGGGATGTCAGAGATATGGACCCGGTGAGACCCCGGGCAGCACGCGTTGCTTAATACCGTGAGATATGACGTCTGGAATGTCAAGCGTCTAGGACGCTAGGCATCGGGGATGCCGGAGATGGAAAAATAATAAATGAATATTACTAGATTGATGAAATAACTCTTGGATTGATTTTTGGAATTTGAAACTATGCTTTGGTTTCCGGGCTAAGGCCCTAGTGGTTATTTCTAAATAAATATGGGATTATTGGTTTTTGGTGCATGCATATGATTTTACTGAGGGGCATAAATATCTTATAAAGGTTTTAAACAGACTTGGTTATTTTCGTCCACTCACAGCTTTTGTTTTTAATACCCTTCAGGTTGATTCCGGATACGACTGCAGCAGAGACTTGAGCATCGCACACCTCCTCCATCGATCCTTACGCACTCTGGAAGCCCGTTTGGGCAATGGCAATCGGTTATCCCTTGTCTGACGCCTCTTGTCAGACGGGAGCACGTCACATTCCATGGTAATCCCGGGGGGATTGGGATGGGTCGTGTCACTTTGGGCCTACTCGCCATCACGGTTTTATTTTCGGGAGCTCACAGTGCAACTTCCCAAGGAGTCACCCATCATGGAATTGCACCAGTCTCAACTCACTTAACTTTGGAGTTCCAACCGAACCCAAAGCCACTAAGCTTCCAAAAGGTCTGTTGCTAGATAGGTATGTGCCTACACTTTTAAGGCACGCCACCATTCCCCTCACGGGAATGTGGGATCGTTCACCATTCCCTCCAGGACACAGGTGATAACGCTCAAACTACGCACTAAATTAAACACGTAATTTGAGTATTATGCAATTTAAACCCTTTTTGTGTAGTTATAGTAATGGTAAATAGGGATCGTTCTTAACCGGGGAAATTAGGGAATATTAATAATATGTTAGTTAAATAGAATAATGAATAATCAAAGAATAATGAATTGAAGAACTAAAGAACTAAAGAATTAAATAATTAAATAATTGAATAATCAAGTAACAAAGAATTAACGAATTAACGATAAAAGAATGAACGAATTAATAAATAAGAGAATCAATGAATTAATGGAATAAAGAATAAAGGAAAAAAGAATAAAAGAATTAATGATGGGGGTTTTTTAGAGATCGTGATCATACAAAATAAGTAAAGACATAAATAAACTAATTCTATTCCTATTTTTAACATATATACAAGCGGACTTTCCTTGAACACAAATTCTACCAACACTCTAACATTTGCAAAGTTTGAACATATTACAAAATTCTACTTTCACCATCTCACTCATGCATACATTTTCTTAATATTATAAATGCACCGAAACGCGGTCATAAACACTTATAAAATGATTAACCTAATGTTTATGATTTGAATGTGTATTAAACATTTAAATCTCTTCAATTTTATACTAAGTGCACCGAACTGCTGTCATAAACACTTAGCATAAAATTGAAGCTTAAGCACTCAAATGTATGAAGTAAATGAAGTTCGAAAAGTAGAACACATTATAATAATATCTTTGTCTACAAAAGTTAGAAAGAAAATACCTACAAAAATATTGAATTAAAAAAAATAAAACCGAAACAACAATTAGAGTTTAAGCAAGGAAAAGAACAAGTTACATTTTCGGAATCCAAGAAAGCTTGTTATTTCGAAAATGGATGAAAAAAATGAAATGTTATTTATAAGATTTTCTGACAGCAGAAGAAACCTTATGAAGATTGATGAATAAACACGAGAATGCGAACTTGAACTCAAGAATTGCAACGGAAATACTAGTCTTGAGTTTTATAAAGGAAGGATACAATTTTGTGTTTTGGAGCTCTCTCTCAAAAAAAAAAGTCCCAAAACAAGTGGTTTGAACCCCTATTTATAGGAGGGGAAAAGCTACTAAAAAAATTAAAATTAAGCAAATAAAAATTACAATAATAATAAAAAAAATGAAATGATGGATAATGATGAGTTATGATGAAATTAGGTTTGATTTTTGGGGAAAATAAGCTTGAAAATCAGCAAGCTACAGCTGCAAGGATCGGCCAAAGTGATGGGGCAGGTTGGCAAGTGGGTTGTGCAGTGCTATGTTGTACGGCCTGAAGAGTAGTTGGGCTTGTTGCTGAAAGGACTGGACTGGGTTGGTGAAGAGTAGGTGGCTGTGCAGTGGGCTTCTGGCATGATGGACGGGCTGAAACAGAAAAGCGGTTGAATTCTTGGGTTGCTGGTGTAGATAGGACAGGGGTGTGGGCAGAAAAGTGGTTGAATGCTGCAGATTGGGCTAGACGCGCATGGGCTGCGAGAGGGTAGGTGGGTGTGCAGGCGGGTAGGATAACAAGCTGGGCCGCGGGGGTTTGCTGGAGCTGGGTTGAGACTGAGACGGGATGAAGATGCGGGCTGGAAGCAGACAGGTCCGGATTGCAGCTTGATATTGGATGGATTCGTTTGGCAAGGGGGCCGGCTGCTTGAGTTGCGGGTCGTGTGGGCTGGCCTTCATGGGAACTGGCCCGCATGCTTTGCTAAGGGTCACGGGATGGGCTGCAATATAATTAAAATGGGCTTAAGTTAAAAATGAACTTGGGCTATAAAATTAATAATAATTAATTTAATCGAATTTCGTCCATAATTTCTTCGTTATAATTCCGATCGGGACAATTCCTTCGCCAAAACGCTCCAAATTATAAACTTTATTTATTTAAACAGAAAAATCACAAAATATGTTATCTTATCTAATTATTTACTAATTTAATATTAAAAGTCAAGTATAAAGGGTTTAAAATAATATATAATAATGCTTATTTAACGGCCTATCAACAGGTCTTACAATCCACCCCTTTAGGGCTTAGCATCCTCGCTGACACACTTCCCAGTAGGGGTCTAGCTCTGATACCATTATGTCAAAACCCGACCCTTCTCAGTCAGGACCCGACTCTAACACGATATTGTCCGCTTTGGGCATCTTCGCCCTCACGGTTTTGTTTTCGGGAGCTCACGGTGCAACTTCCCAGGGGGTCACCCATGATGAAATTTTACTAGCCTCAACTCGCTTAACTTTGGAGTTCCAATTGAACTCAAAACCATTGAGATCCCAAAAATCCTCGTGCTAGATAGGTGTGTGCCTACACCTTTAAGGCACACCATCATTCCCCCCATACCATTCCCCTCGCAGGAATGTGGGATCGTTCACCGTTCCCTCCAGGACACGGGTCTTACAATGATTTTGTCAAGACCCGACCCTCCTCGGTCAGGACCCGACTCTAACATGATATTGTTCGCTTTGGGCCTCCTCGCCCTCACGGTTTTGTTTTCGGGAGCTCACGGTGCAATTTCCCAAGGGGTTACCAATCATGGAATTGCACTTGTCAACTTGCTTAACTTTGGAGTTCCAACCGAATCCAAAGCCACTGAGCTCCCAAAAGTCCTTGTGCTAGATAGGTGTGTGCCTACACTTTTAAGGCACACCACCAATTCTCTCCCAGACTATTCCCCCATCATAAGAATGTGGGATCGTTCACCGTTCCCTCCAGGACACGGGTCTTACACCCCTCGTCGTCGCTCTTCATCTCCTACGCTCAGGTCCACCATTCATTTGCTCGCCTCTTCGACCTAGTAAGATTATGTTCTCCCTTTCCTTTTTCCCACTCCTCTTACTCTTTCATACCATCCCCCGCCGTGATTCTGTCTCCTATGGATCCTTCGGTGGGGGTAACACCTCCCCTTTTTTCACTTGAGCCCGTGGGTTCTGGTGCTCTTCTCCAAACCCACCCTATTTTTGGTACCCCTGGTCCTCATCCTTCTTCTACCCCCATTGTGATCCCTCGCATTTGGGAAACCTTTGTTGTGGCTCCCAGCTTGTGAATGGACGAGTCATGAATGGCATTTTTTAAAACTCGGATATTTTTTTGGAAGGTAGTCCTTCCATGGAGCAAGTCCTGTGTGATGTCTCTTCGAATCCTCATGTTTCTGAGGCTGCTTCTTGTGAGCAGGATGCTCCGGCGAGTGGTAGTGGTTGCCTCTTCGGGGATGGCTATCCCTTGGTGTCTTCGGATGTTGTCATTGTCGGTGCGCCAGATGCAGTTCATGTTGGTGGTGTTGTTGATGGGCTCAAGGAGTCTTTGTTGTCTGGTCCTGGGTTGTTGCCCACTGATGCTTCTTTGGTGGGCCCTAGTTGACAGGACCGCCCCCGAAAGGGGCATTAATAACCGTGCCCAGTCCTGCTCTCGTCTGGAAAGACGATTGAAGTTCCCAAATTACATTCAGTACTTGCCAAACTAGGGATAGCCACACACGTACTCACTCATGCCTCCACCTCTCGATCAGCCTCGATCGACGCGCCACTACCTGGAGGGTCAATCAAAACACAAAAGGTGTGAGTGGACAAAAATGAATCAGTTTATAAAATAGTTACAGAAAACGTTTCTACCCTCCACGTAAAACCAATGCATGCATTCGAAAATTATTTCACAATCCTTTTCATTTCCAATATACGAAAACCGTGTATGAACATCAAAATCATTTTCCTTTCCTTAACCTTCGGGTCTTAGCCCGCAATCATAAACACAGGGCCTCAGCCCAAAAACCATGAATCAAATCTCAGTACACAATATAATCCAAAATCCATCAAACTAGAAAAACCGGGCCATTGCCCAACACATCCGAAAACATCATAAATCAACAATAATTTAGAAATCAATCAATCTGCTGGATCTCAAGTGCGCCGAGTCTTTAAACTCAAAACCATGCGCGTAATCAGGCCTTCCCGGGATATCAACGAGTCTTTAAACTCAGAACATAATCAATAGGCCTCGGGGGGTATCACAATAACCGATTCTTTAAACTCACGAGTCTCTAAACTCAATCCGGGCCCTCCCACGTCATCAATTAACCGAGTCTTTAGATTCAAAACGTGCTTCAGCAATAGCACCGGATCTTTAAACCCAAAACATATGCAATTCATAATAAGTCCGGATCCATCATGATCCAAATTCCAAATCAATTCGAAACCACATTTTGTCATAATAGGACTCATGTCCGAATTTCACATTCAAATCTAAAATCATATCCGTCATCCATTCCCGAAACCGAATTCGCAATAATTATTCCATAAGTCGTCATCCGAAACCATCATTCTGAACCCAATCTAGAAATCCACTTTCACGTTTTTGAAATCCGAATTTCGTTCATCAAAATTACATTTATGTCCGGGGCATCAAGCCCGAAAGCACCTTTTCCAAAATCCGTTTTAAATCTTTGAAATCAAATCGTATTTTTGAAAGTCAAAGCATCAAAACCTTGATCAAATCACCAAATACACAAAACCTTGTAAAACGTGCAAATCCGTAATAGTTTCGAAATACGTATCAAAACCGTGAGTAATCACAACATCCTTAAAACATCATATGCACAAATCATGTAAAATCGTTCATCAAAACATCACCAAGGCATAAGAGAAACCATAGTCTCGAAATACGTGCAATTACGTATTGCATATAAAATACGTGTAAATATGAAAATCGTAATCATCACAAGTCATAATCATAATCATAATCATAGAAATCATAGAAACATTTATGCATGCATTAAACTTTAGAAAGCAAAGTCCACTCACACACCGTCCATAACGCTCCGATTTCCCGCTACACGCGTTTCCGTAATTTCCAACATGTTTCAGGAATCTCGAATCTTGTCTGAAAACATTCCTCAGTGTCACTAAGGACTCAAATATCAACATACTAATTTCCCATAATTTTTCGAGAATTAAACGTTAGTTAAAAACATAACATAACCCTTCGGACCCTCGAAACAACATCGAAACGGTGTCCGATTAATTCAAAATCAACGCTAAAATGTTCGTTACATTGGGTAGGATAAAAGTCGTGTTGAACTCACCTTGAGAATCGGGTCCACGCCCACTCACGAGCTGCCGTGATTGGCTGCGCGTGACGCCTGCTACAGTGCCTACACAGTCTTCTTCCTCACCCTACCATCCTGCAAACGGGTTGTTCAGCCCTCGACACAACCCGGTTAAATCTCTGGAAATTCCCACTTAAATTCGTTAATTGAATCATCAAATAGCACCGTTAGAGTCCTAATTAAGGTTCTGTAAACTTAATTACACACATCAAGCCTTTAATCCAACATTTCTCTCAAGATCAAACACAAGGTCTTAACTTTTGAAACTTACTTAAATCAGCTTGGTTTTCTAATTAAATGATACAGAAGCTTCGTGGGACCTTAACAAACATTAAAACGAAAACAATTTCATGAATCTTTACCTGTAGGTAGTCGTCCTCAACCTTGAAAATTTCCAGAACCAGTGGCTTCTGTTCTTGGCCAAACTGTGATCGATTCTCTTCACAATCGATACGGTTGAACTCTAAATGGTCCCAGAAGACTATTTCAATCCTGGTTTTTGTCCTTCTCGACTCTCAAATCAAAATTTGATTTTCCCTCCAATTTCCAGTTTTTTTTTTCTTCCCGTTTGTGTTTCTCTTAAACTCTCAGGCTCTCTTCATCAGAATGACCCTCAAACTCTTCAACCTTCTTTGTTAATCGAACCGTGCAGCCAACATTCATGGGAATCCCTCAGTCCCACTGAAAACTCTGTTTCTCGCAAAACAAACCCAAAAGCCACTTTACAAAGCACCCGTGCTCTGTTCTTTCACAGCACACATAGCCCACTCACTGGATTAAGCTTCCCACTAACTCAAGGCTGTCCCAAGGCCACTAACAATTAACAATTCGTCGAACAGACCATCCAAGCACGGTGATTCCGTTCCTATTCTCCACTGTTTCAACAGTGCCCCTGTGAAATTACTGTTTTGCCCTTCTACACAAAATTACCAAAATACCCTTCCTCTTTCTAGACCCGTAACTCAACCATCCGACGTCCGTTTTCAGCGTGCCGCCTATCTACGGCCTCAGGGGATCGAGACCTACCTAATGGTCCTCGAATGGTGTGAAAACTAGTGGTCAATAAAAAAGTCAACATTTTCCCCATTTCGTCCTAATTACGAAAATGCCCTTGAACTTCCGAACGTCATAACTTTCTCCCTGAATGCCGGAATCAGACGTGCCACAACTCGTGACTTTCGGAACTACGTCACAATCATCGGTCAAAGTCCGTTTGACCTCCTGAGCAAAACGTCAACCGTTCACCCACATTCCAAAGGCAAAATCGTCTTTTCCTTCAAATTTTCCAATTTTCCCTTTTTTGAACGTCCGGATCGTTACAATCTACCCCCTTAAAGAATTTCATCCTCGAAATTCCAATCACTGGGAGCCATAAAACTTTCCCGAGGATACACACCTACGATAATCCCGAACATAAACACTCTTAAACGAGTATAAGTGATACCCAACTCGTAGAAATCGTACCACCAGCCTCAATCCTCCTGTAAACCCCTGCCCCATAGGCAGTCATGCCATGTACAGGCTCGGAATACATAGCCTAGCTAACGTTCGAGTCCACACGATCCAAGATACACCAGAATCAGTCAGATTTCCTCGATTACATGTCATCCACTCGTGACATGATTCAATGGCTAAACCCGTACAAAAAGTCATCAGGCCACTAGGCCAATAAACTCATAACGTTCAACAACTCGGAAACTCATTCCCCTCACTAGGTCAATTATACCATATCCCCTTTCCTATGGTCACTATGTATAATGATTTCAACCTTTCCTCCTGATTCCTTCTTATTGCCAATAAGCACTCAGTACAACCTCATTCGTACTATATCGCAAATCACACCCTTCTCTTAACCTCGACTCTACCATACACCAAGTATGGTCCTGTAGTTGGACGTCAGCCATCCAAGTTATTAGAAATCATGTATTACTCCAATGCCATGGAGTTCCACAACTAACAGGATTTCACCTATCCTTAGGTTATCAAACATTACAATCCTCTCCCCCAACAGTACCTGATCCGCCAATGTGGTCGTAATCTCACTATCCCGACCATCACCACCATCACCTTATCACGCATTAAGCCTTTCTTTTTATCCATTCTTACTAATCCTGATGGGTGATGCAGTACCCGTACATTCCTTCCCAAAGGTATGTGACCTCTGCATACTTAACCCCGTGGGTCGATCTCAACCAAACCAACTTCTGAGGGTTTAACTAACCTCAACGACTAACTCACTGAATCCTAAACTCGTAGTGAGTGATCGAACATAAGTCACCGTCTCTCCACTTGTAGCCATTTTATCTCAGTTCTTGCTTCCAGTGACTTATACGTCTGTCTTTCCTAGGATTCACGCTAATCCCGACTGTTATTCGTTTAACCAGAACTAACACTTATTTAACCATAAGTTTCACCCTAAGGCATTCGCTACATCTGTCTAGTATCTCACACACTCCTCTGTACATAGGAGGACACCAACCAATCAATACTCAGTTCTCAGTTCCAATAACTCTGACCTCCTTCTTGGTCAATCACCATAACTGGAGAAACATGGTAGAGAACTCCCTTACAATCCTCTGTGTCTCCAAAAAATCTCAGACCAACTCACGTTTCCCAAACCTACCCTGGTCTATCAGACCTACAGTTATTCAACTATCTCTTTTTTTGAGGGCATATTCAATTCACCTACTCAGTACATCACACGCTCATCAGTACACGTAAGTACTCCAACCAATCATCAATCATGGTACCTTACATCACTTAAACGTGGTTAGACTACCCGACTCCTCATCTCTCATCTATGACTAGCCCAAATGGATGTCCAAGGGTATCACCACCAACTCACCTTAGCCACCCCAAATCCGACCATCATCCTTTTCTCTCTTTTACTCAAAAGCATCAATTACCACCATGTTGGCCTCCCTTAATAAGGTCACTAACCACGACTTTTCCCCTAAACCACAATTCCTTAACTCGTGATACAGAATCCTTATTCCATACCGTTACCTTGATAAGTCGCCAATAACCAACATATAACCTCAAATCATCGTAACTCAATTCCTCATCCTAGTAAAACCCCATCCTAGCAGAACCTCAGGAATATGTTGAGAAGTCTAGGCATCCTCAGCCCTCCCTAAGCGTCTCATACCCGAAGCTCATACACCACCCACGTGACCAATAAACTAGAATAGCTCATACAAACCATCGATTGGTTGTGAGGACCAAAATCATCCTAGAGGGTAACACCCTCGAGTCTCCCTGAAACATAACCTCTGGAATCCTAGATTCCACATATCATTCTCAAATCAACGTACTCGATAGAGATCTCATGGGCCATCAACCAATCCCTTCCAAGGATGACATCCAATTCATCCAAATCTAAGTCAGCCACTAGGCGAACAACATCAGTCATCCTGGGTAACCTTACATCGATAGGTCTACTCACCAATTTTACCATATACAATCACCAAGGTTACCACATAACTATTATCAGGGTACCACATCGGTAACTCGAGTCGGTTCAACAACTCCCACACCATAACCAATCACAATTAATACTAAACCCGGCCAAAAGCCAATCTCAAGACATGGAAGAGTGGATAGCTCGGGACCTACCCGATACATACATCCTGGTTAATCTTACATCAAGACCACAAGTAATAGGTATCTAGGTCATCACTCCAGGGTTACTCAAGCTTCCTACGAAGGAATTGCAAATCCCCGGGCATGTGGTCCCAACTGACCACGTCCCACAAGTCCAAAACAAAACCAAGCCACGATTTCCTAACTCATCAGTATCTGACCATATACCAGTCTTTGGCATCCCAAGTGCCAAACGTTCCTCACTCAGCCTTTCTGGCTCCTCTCGAGCCTTGACACCTTACCATGGCTCCTCTCAAGTCTAGTCTCGTACCAATCAATCATGTCATCACTGACATACGCAGTCGCCGAGCAAATACTAATGCTCAACCATATCTTATACGACCGATAAGGCCTAAGAAGTATCCCATCACATTTTAGACTCTTTAAACACACATTCCATTTAAGGAAGTCACTGTGAATAATCCAATCACGAGTGCAACTTGCTCGATTATGCAACCCTTCTAGCCACTAGGCTCATTCGTCACTGCGACCCACACAATTCTACGTCTAGCAAACAGTAGTTCACAGTGTATTCTACATGACATCTGACCCTCAATCTAAGGGCAATCTCATCTGAGATCTCTCACGAGGTCTCATACACCCTCATCTACCCGTCTCACTACCAAATTGACAGGACCGCCCGCGAAAGGGGCATTAATTACTGTGCCCGATCCTGCTCTCGTCTGGTAAGACGACTGAAGTTCCCAAATTACCCTCAGTACTTGCCAAACCAGGGATAACCACACACGTACTCACACATGCCTCCGCCTCTCGATCAGCCTCGATCGACGCGCCACGACCTGGAGGGTCAATAAAAACACAAAAGGTGTGAGTGGACAAAAATGAATCAGTTTATAAAATAGTTACAGAAAACGTTTCTACCCTCCACGTAAAACCAATGCATGCATTCAAAAATCATTTCACAATCCTTTTCATTTCCAATATATGAAAACCGTGTATGAACATCAAAATCATTTTCCTTTTCTCAACCTTCGGGTCTTAGCCCGCAATCATAAACACAGGGCCTCAGCCCACAAACCATGAATCAAATCCCAGTACACAATATAATCCAAAATCCATCAAACTAGAAAAACTGGGCCATTGCCCAACACATCCGAAAACATCGGAAATCAACAATAATTCAGAAGTCAATCAATCTGCTGGATCTCAAGTGCGCTCGAGTCTTTAATCTCAAAACCATGCGCATAATCAAGCCTTCCCGGGATATCAACGAGTCTTTAAACTCAGAACATAATCAATAGGCCTCGGGGGGTATCACAATAACCGATTCTTTAAAATCACGAGTCTCTAAACTCAATCCGGGCCCGCCCCCGTCATCAATTTACCGAGTCTTTAAACTGAAAACGTGTTCCAGCAATAGCACCAGGTCTTTAAACCCAAAACATATGCAATTCATAGTAAGTCCGGATCCATCATGATCCAAATTCCAAATCAATTCGAAACCACATTTTTTCATAATAGGACTCATGTCCGAATTTCACATTCAAATCTCAAATCATATCCGTCATCCATTCCCGAAACAGAATTCGAAATAATGATTCCGTAAGCCGGCATCCGGAACCACCATTCCGAACCCAATCTAGAAATCCACTTTCACGTTTTTGAAATCCGAATCTCGTTCATAAAAATTACTTTTATGCCCTGGGCATCAAGCCCGAAAGCATCTTTTTCAAAATCCGTTTTAAATCTTTGAAATCAAATCGTATTTCAAATCGCAAAGACAAAGCATCAAAACCTTGAACAAATCACCAAAACACGAAACCTCGTAAAACATGCAAATCCGTAATAGTTTCGAAATACGTGTCAAAACCGTGAGTCATACTCACAATCACAATCACAACATCCTTAAAACATCATACGCACAAATCATGTAAAATCGTTCATCAAAACATCACCAAGGCATAAGAGAAACCATAGTCTCGAAATACATGCAATTACGTATTGCATATCAAAATACGTATAAATACTAAAATCGTAATCATCACAAGTCATAATCATAATCATAGAAATCATAGAAACATTTATGTATGCATTAAACTTTAGAAAGCAAAGTCCATTCACACACCGTCCATAACGTCCGTTTTCGCGCTGCACGCATTTCTGTAATTTTCGACATGTTTCAGGAATCTCGAATCCTGTCTGAAAACATTCCTCAGTGTCACTAAGGGCTCAAATATCAACATACTAATTTCCCATAATTTTTCGGGAATTAAACGTTAGTTTAAAACGTAACATAACCCTTTGGACCCTCGAAACAACATCGAAACGGTGTCCGATTAATTCGAAATTAACGCTAAAATGTTCGTTACATTGGGTAGGACAAAAGTGGTGTTGAACTCACCTTGAGAATCTGGCCCACGCGCCCTCACGCGCAGCCGTGAGTGGCTGCGCGTGAAACTCACGGGCCTGCTACAGTGCCTGCACAATCTTCTTCCTCACCCGACCAGCCTGCAAACGGGTTGTTCAACCCGCGACACAACTCGGTTAAATCTCTGGAAATTCCCACTTAAATCCGTTAATTGAATTATCAAATAGCACCGTTAGAGTGCCAATTAAGGTTCTGTAAACTTAATTACACACATCAAGCCTTTAATCCAACATTTCTCTCAAGATCAAACACACGGTCTTAACTTTTGGAACTTACTCAAATCAGCTTGGTTTTCTAATTAAATGATACAGAAGCTTCGTGGGAACTTAACAAACATTAAACCGAAAAACATTTCATGAATCCTTACCTGTAGGTAGTCGTCCTCCAACTTGAAAATTTCCAGAACCAATGGCTTCTGTTCTTGGCCAAACCGTGATCGATTCTCTTCACAATCGATACAGTTGAACTCCAAATGGTTCCATAAGACCGAAATGATATTATCCAAGAATGCTCACTCCAAGGTTCCTTTTTGGGTGAGATTTTTTAATGTTCCTTTGGAATATTGGTGCCCTGAGGGGTTTAGTCATATTGCTAGCGCTGTTGGGTAACCTTTGTTTGCAGATTCGTTGACTGATTCTCGAAAGTGCATATCTTTCATGCGTATTTATGTGGAAGTGGATGCTACGGACCCCCTTATTGATTCTTAAGATATCTTGTTGCCTCCGAATAATGATGGTAAGGTTATGCGTATAGTTGAAGTCAAAGTGGAGTATGAAAATCGACCACGGGTGTGTGAGAAATGTCGTCTATTTGGTCATTTGGAACCGACGTGCCCACGTAAGATTCTACCTACTATATTGGATAATTGTGATTTGGTTGTGGGTCTAAGGCCACGAGTGTGGTTGTTTCTAGCCCAATGAAATCTCAACTTTTTAGCCCTGTTTGTGTGGGTTTGGAATAGCCCGTGGCTCTCCCCTTTTCGGATGTTGGTGCCCAGTCCATGTCTGCTGATCCTAAGTTGGATTTTCTTATGCCTAAGGAGGGTAAGGCACGCTCTCCCTCGCCTACCTCCTTGGGTACTAATATTGCAAAGACCAAGCAGGATTTGGCTTCGGGTAGCTCTGCTAAAAGCCATGTGGTTGATGATGTTATCTCTCCTAATCGATTTCTCTCTCTGGTGACTGAGAGTGATTCTTCCGACTCAGAGCACGCAGAGTCGTTTCCTTTGACTTTGCATAAAACTGGAAGCTCCAAGGTGATGGGAACTGTGGGGTTATCGAAGGGTCTGGGTTTTTTTGAAAAAGGAAAAGACGAAGAAGAAATCAAACAAGCATGTGCCATCGCGCGATGGGGATGAGGTTACGAGAGAGGTTGGCGACGTTTTGGGTACTAGCATTGGAAGGAGGAGAGGCCCTCAGGAAACCACTGTTTTGTCTTCTCATGATTAGCACGGCGTGTTGGAATGTGAGAGGTCTCAATGACCGGTCTCGCCAATTGGAAGTGAAGGATTTCATTCTCGCCAATCGTCTGTGCTTGGTGGGCTTGACGAAAACTAAGGTTAGAAGTATTAATAGCTCTCGAATTAAATCTGTTGTTTTTAATAATTGGGATTCCACTAACAATTTTGACTGCCATCCTTATGGCCATATTTGGGTGGGGGTGGGATCCCTTGGTTGTTTCTCTATACATTTTAGGTGAATCTCCACAATTTATTCATGCTCGTGTTTCTGTTGTGGGTACTTGTCATTTTTCTTCATCACCTTTACTTATGCTTCTAATTGTGAGATTGAAAGAAGGAATTTGTGGCACGATTTGGAGTTGTTTAGTCTCTCTGTCGGTTCTGTGTCGTGGGCTTTATTAGGGGACTTCAATGCCTATAGGTTTACAAGTGAAGGTGAAGGAGGGAATTTGTTGTGGGATAGTTCTATACGGGATTTTGGTAGCTGCATTCAAATTTGTCGCCTTTATGACTTACGATTCTTGGGGCGCTTCCTCACTTGGCATAATAATCAACTGGATGGTAGTAGGATTGCTAGGAAATTGGATAGGGTCTTGGTTAATGAGGAGTGGCTCTCTTGCTTTCCTTCTTGTGTTGCTTCCTTCTTAGCGCCGGGATCCTCTGATCATTATCCCACTCTCCTGAAGCTGGATGTGGCTCGGTATTCTGGGAATCACCCCTTTAAGTTTTTTTAACTTTTATGCTGACCATGATGAGTTTATGCCTATTGTGCAGCGAGCTTTTAGTCTACATCTGGTTGGCACTTCCCAGTTCCAACTTGCTAGAAGACTTAAAATTGTGCGGGAGGCTCTGAAAGGTCTTAATCGAAGGTCCGTGGCAAATGTGTTAGTGGTAGTGAAGGAGGCTAAACTGGCTTTAGATTGTTGTTAGCTCAGTCTTTCTAGTAACCATTTGGATATGTCTCTCCTCTCCTTGGAGCGAGATGTATTGAACGAGTACAATGATTGCTTATCAGAAGAGGATATTTTTTTGAGGCAGAAGTCTCGCCTTAATTGGTTGGATAAGGGTGATAGAAATTTAGCGTATTTTCATAAGGTGATTAAAAAAAGACTCAATAGAAATCAGATTGCTTCTATTGTTTGTGAGGATGGCTCTGTCACTGTGAAGCCAACTAAGTTAAAGGCTGAGGCTATTAGGTATTTTCAGGTTTTGTTCGGTACTGTGGGTGATGTGCAGGGTCTGGATTTTGATGGTCTCCTCTCTAATGTGTTGTCTCCATCTCAGTGTGCTAGTTTGGCTGCTTCGGCAACTCCCTCCGAAATTGAGAAGGTGTGTTTTAGTTTAAAACCTGAAAAGGCCCCTCGGCTATATGGTTTCAATGCTCTCTTTTTTCGGCGCGTTTGGATTGTGGTGGGACCACATGTTATTAGAGCAGTGTCGGAGTTCTTTTGCTCCTCTAAATTGTTGGGGGAAACTAATTTTACGATTATTACGTTAATTTCGAAGGTTGCTAATCCCACTCACATGAGGGACTTTCGCCCTATTTCGTGCTACAACACGACTTACAAAAGATTATCACGAAAATAATTGTTAATCGGGTTAATATTGTTCTCCCGTCCCTCATTTGTCATAATCAGTCGTCCTTTGTTTGTGGTAGACACATTGGCGACAATATTTTGTTAGTGCAAGAGCTCCTTAGAGGTTACCATCTCAACTCTGAGAGCCCTAGATGTGCTGTTAAGGTGGACATCCTCAAAGCTTATGATTCGGTCTCTTGGGACTTCCTTCTCGATACCCTTATTGCCTTCAAATTTCCTTCTCTGGTTTTTGGTTGGATTAGAGCCTGTATTTCCATTGCTCGTTTTTTTGTTGCTGTTAATGGCGAGTTAGTTGGATTTTTCCCTGGTCGCAGGGGCCATAGGCAGGAGGACCCCATGTCTCCTTACCTCTTCATCCTGGTTTGAAGGTTTTCTCTCGTATTATGCACCATCGTACTTCCGCCTCTTCTTACTTCAGATACCACTGGCGGTGTGATAAGGTTAGACTGTATCATCTTGCCTTTACTGATGATTTGTTTGTTTTCTCTCGGGGTGATATAGAGTCTGTTACCACTTTGAGGAGGGCTTTGGATGAATTTGCTGGTGTGTCTGGTCTAAGGCCTAATCTCCAAAAGAGCTATATTTATGTCGCAGCTATGAGTAGGATGAGGACCTCTCATCTCCGTGTATTTTGGTGTTCAACTGGGTTCGTTACTTGTGAGGTATCTTGGTGTTCCTCTTATTACTTCTTGCTTGAGTTCTAGAGATGGTGTGCATCTTATTAAAATGGTGGAGAACCGTATCCGTGGTTGGGAGTATCATGATTTATCTTTTGCTGGCAGTTTGCTCCTCATTCAGTCCGTTCTTAGTAGCACTATTGTTTTATGGGCATCCCATCTTTTTCTCCCTAAGCAGGTATGTCGTGAGATTGAGTGCATTTTTCGCCGGTTCCTCTGGTCTGGGCAGGTTACTGGTTCCTATCATGCCAAAGTTGCTTGGAAATTGGTGTGTATGCCGAAGAATGAGGGGGGCTTGGATATTCGCAGTTTATCCCTCTGGAATGTTGCTTTAATATCAAGATTCATCTGGTCTCTCTTTGCTCCGGAAGGTAATAATCTTTGGGCTAAATGAGTTAAGGAGTATAGGGGGGGGGGGGGGGGGGGGTTAAGACCCTTTCTATTTGTTCTTGGAATTGGAAACAGTTGTTAAGGATTAGGGGCTTGGTGAAACCCTTCATCGAGGCCAAAGTTGGAAATGGTGATGATGTCTTTTTATAGTACGATAATTGGAGTCATCTAGGGTACCTCCTGGATCGTTTTGGGGAATCTATTGTGTAGACTTCTGGTATCCATTTGAAGGCCTGTCTTTCTTCGGTCCTTGTTGATGGTCAGTGGGTGTGGCCCTTAACGGTAGACCCTAGCTTTTGAAAAATTCAGCTTGTTAGTCGGGCCTGCCAAGTGAGGTCTGATATGACTGATAGGTTTGAGTGGAATGCAACTGCGAACGCTAGATTTTCTTCGGCCTCTCTTTGGAACAAAATCAAGGGGGAGTATCGGACTTGCTCTTGGTCTGAGTTGGTTTGTTTCTCTGGCGCAATTCCTTGTACTTGCTTTGTTCTTTGGCTGGCTATCCAAACTCGCCTTGCTACTTTGGATTATGTTGGTAGTTTCTCTAACCAAGGTGGTCTTACGTGTGTCCTTTGTGACAGTGAAGGGGAGTCGCATGACCATTTGTTTTTTAATTATCCTTATAGTTCTTGTATTTGGAGGAGAATTTTGGCAATTGCATGGTCTGGTTGGTCTTCTTCTCATTGGCCTAATTCTGTTTTTTCTGCTATTGTGCCTTGGCGAGGAAAAAAGATGGCCCAAGTTACTAAGTGTCTTGCCTTGGCTGTGACTGTCTACCACATTTGGCAGGAGCGAAATAATCGGATTTTCGGAAACAATAGGAAACCTCATGATGTGGTCTTTAATGTTATCATGGTCATGATTCGTAGTAAACTTTGTACGCTTAATTTTAAGCAAAGTTCTTCCAATATCTTTGCTGCTAGGAATTGGAATGTTGATATTTTGTAAGTGCTGTTAGTTTGGTGTGTTCTCATGCGGGAGGTGTTTTGAGCTCTTGCAAGTTGTTGTTTTTGTGCCTTGCGCACTGTGTTGAGTTTTCCTTTAAATATAATTTAATTTAACAAAAAAACTCATTTTTTTTTCTCAATGACTGCATGCATTTTTAATTTGACTGTCAAAAGTAAAAGTGTCATAAAAATATAAAATATGATCCTTCACCAATAAATTTGAATTAATAACGGGGTGGGAAAATTTTGATTTATATATTGCCAAAAAAAAAAAAACTTGACAACGGTTTATTTCAATCATTTGCTCCAAATTGTAATGTCACATTTGCTCCAAATATCAATGTCACATTTCAAGAGGGAAACAAAAAGCAATCAAACATTGATAAAGAACAAACAAATAAATAGTTGTTAATCACCGAGATATGATTTTTTATACGTTATTTACTAGAACGGAACATGAGATCTACCATATAATATATAAGGGAAACAACACTAGACTATATATAACATTAAGGCCCTGTTAGGTACACTGTATCGTATTAATCATTTCAGTTTGATAGTGACTATTTAATAGGGTATTTAGTACTCTACCAGATTAACACGCTTATTATATTATATTAGTCGGATTATATTATAGTAGGTGATATGAAATATTTATGTCATAAATATTAATTATTTATATTATTATTAATAATTAATTATTTTAATTCTCTATTTTAATTAATTATTGATATCGTATTATTACTACTATGTATTAAATTATTATTATTATTATTATATTTTTCAAGACTGCTACTCATTCGACTCTATACCAACGACAATTTTAAGAGTATAATTTTAGCATGTCTGGATCGTATAAAAATCCGTATTAACTTTTACGGTGACTAATTAATACTAATGGTACCAAACACTGATTTCTTATTATATTATCAAATTCAATCTTTTATCCGATGTACCAAACGTAGCCTAAGTGGCTGTCAATATGTATGTTTTATGAAGAAAAAAAAGTGATGAAATATAAATAATATATACAAAATAAAAATATCTCTAACCATTATTATATAAAAAAAATCTCTAAACATATAGATTTGTTTACCTTACAAATTGGAGAGAGTGACGTTGACATTCAATTAATAAAACAATAATATATATATTTATTTTGATAAGTCAAAATAATATTAAGGAATAAGTTCAAAAGGCAACTCAGAGCTAAACCGCAACAAATTGTCAGAGGCAGAGGCAGAGATAAGCACCAGACAAAAGCTTAGGAAACTACTCGTGGAGGTTTTAACACCTAATCACCTGACAGTTACCTACATTAATAAAGCAATAATATTGAGGTTGGGTGGTGATTGGTACTTAATTACTAGTGGCTTGGCGATGGCCGCAATATAGTAAGAGGTATCACACCGCCACGTGTGTGAATTGGATTTGTTGCTACGTGGCTTGAATCACGTTTGGCTCGCTGTATGATTATTTCGCCGATCAGCCGAATCGGGAATCATTCTCTTTCTCTCCTTCTGTTTGTGGAAATGACATGGAACCACTCAGCAAGAAATGACATGGAACCAACACGTACTACAGGAAATGACATGGAACCAACACCAACAGTTTGTGGAATCATTTCTCACTATATATAATTATATATCCAACCCTATGTTAATGTTTCTATACACCTTTCTTTATCTAATCCATACTTGTTAGGACTGGCTTCATAATAATTTGGTATGCACAGAATAAGAGATCAACAAATTATATATATTTCCTTTTCTTTATATTAAGAGTAAATTATTGTTACACATTTAATAATTTTTACTTTTATTTAAAATTTTGAATGTTTGTATATTAAACAAAATAAAATCTTATTTCAAACTTTTTTTATTCAAAAGTCCTTAAATAGAAATTATAAGTAATAAATTTCATATCTACCATTTTATATATCAATAAAGAGTACGAGTGAGTTATTGAGAATTCTTTTAAACAATTAAAAATAACATTCTTTTTTTGTCCTTTTTACCCCTTGTGCCCCTTAGTGTTTGATTTCTTTAGTCTCTTGGGCCATTTATTATATTATGTATATAATAAATATTATATACATACTATATATATTGTATATAGTTACAATTGAATTTTTCTATAAAATAAAAAAATAAAGTTTATATTATCTGAGGTTCAACGGTAGGGTATAGATTTTTTTTTTTGGGGTTGAGATGGTCTTGGAAAATCGTACGATGTCAAAATTCAAGAATTAAACCTTAAATTATACGAAATTAACCAAATTATTTAATATCGGAAGATAAAGTATTTTTAAATTTAAAATTTAAAAGTTTTTTTGAAAAATTTTTCTTTTAATTATCTTACTTTAAATTAGATTAAATACTCATATTACTTTTAAAATGAGCAAGTGAAAAAAAAATTTATAAATAGGAGTAATGTTTTCATAATCCTCAATATAATCTTATAATAAAAAAATAAAAATAAAGCAATGTTGAAATCATGATAGATTTTGGTAAGTGCTTTTAAGATTGTTGATGAACTAGTTTACAATTAGATGACATTAGTTGTCATTTATGTAAAAACTATTAAATTGTATAGTCATTTGACTAGTCAAATGACCTATGGGTTTAATTTTACTATATACACGTTTTTAAATAAACTTATATGTTAGTAAGGACCTATAAGTTAATTGTCCTTATATTAATGTTTTTATATATATTTTTTATCTGATTCACCAAATACACAAAGTAGGAGATCAAAAAAATTATATCCAACCTTATATTAATGTTTCTATACATTTTTTAATCTAATTCATACTTTAGGACTCGTTCGATAATGATTTAGTATACACAAATTAAGAGATCGGAAAAAATTATATCCATTCTTAAATAAATGTTTCTATACATCTTTTTTATCTGATTCATATTTTTAGGACTCGATTGATAATGATTTGGTATGCAGAGAGTAAGAAATCGAGAAAAATGGATGAAGAAAATTAGTGAAAGAGGGCGGACGATAAAAAAAGAAGGAATGAAAACCACTTATAATTGTTTTTCTAGTGCATAGAGAAGATTTGATCTAGTGCCTAGAAAGAATAATTGATTGTTTTATCTAGAATAACGTTATGTGAAACATGTATTTATTTATTTATTGTTATCGCTCGATGAGGAAGATTTGAGCTAACATTTTTCAATTTTTTTATCGTGTCAAATTCTAAAATTTTCAGCCAATAACTAATCTATGTTGAGGGTTGGGAAGACTCACATAGGTATTTCAGCCTCTCATTAGCCACAAATCAAATGCTAGTATTATGTCTTGAATCCAAAACGAGATACAAACCTGACTTGAAATCCGAGTATCCATTAGAATACAACCAAACTGTAGTTATTCCTGCTCAAATTTTTTTTTTCTCATTTTAGGAGTCGAATGTCCCGAGCCGACCATTGTTGGACCTCCACACGGAACCTTGTCTACGGAGTAAGGGAGGTGAACCACTCATTGGGATCTCTTTTGCGGTGAATGTTGAGGTGTAGAGATACTGGATGGGCAGAGTGTGATGTGCCTTAAGCCACGGTCGATCCCTGGATGGACAGACCAGGAAACAAGTAAGCCTTTCAAATCAGATGTAAATGTGCCACTAGTAGAAGCTGCTACTAGACAGTGTAAATGAATTTCATTTTCGGCTCAAGAACCTTTTTTCTGATCAAAGCCGTAACACCCATAACTTTGAGGAAAATAAAATTTGGAAAATTAAATGGAATTGATGATTTTACCCTTGAAAGATCAAACGTTGACTTTTTGAACCTAGGTATTTGTTGGACATTTTACAAGGACCATTACGAAGGTCTCGAACTCCTAAGTGGGTTGAGAAGGGTTCGATATGGGTCAAAACTGTCTAAGGGAAATATGGTAATCTTGTTATCAAGGGTATTTTGGTAATTTTACCATAGGATATTTGTGAAGGGACAAATGTCCAGAACTATCTGGTCCTTTCTTTTCCCTTATTCTTTCACAAACTTTAGCATTATATTTATACATGTAAAATGTGGTGGGGTGTGGATTCGGGGAGGATTGGCCAAAAATGAAGAAAAAAGAGAAATATCGGGTGGAATCGAGAGAGAGCCACAAAAAAAGGAAGGGAAAAGAATCCTTGTTGGAGAAGAGAAAAAATGGTGGGCTACTTGAAGCACAAGTGCAACTAGACTCGAAAAACAACACGTGAACACGAGAAGGAAACACGGAGGATGAACACCAAGTTGATGTTCTCGATGTTGAAGGGTGAAACTGAGTTCATTGATCATCCTTGCGTGTTCAGGAGACTTCAGTAAGTCAAGACTTCAAAGGTTTAGACGTAAAGACATAGTTGAAGAGGAACTGGAAACCATGGCTGAAAGTCCAAGAAGTTTAACCAACCTATTGAGGTGAGTTTTTGCAACTTTAAGATCAAAATCTTATCCTGGGCATGTGTAGATGAAGTTAGGTAGTTAAAATGAGGAAAATAGATGTGAAAACCATGTGGTTGAACTGGATTGGGCTCGCGTGTCGGTAACCCGAAAGCCAGGGAGTCGAATCTAGCACCTAGGGATGAAGATGAATAGTGCCCCACGCGTGAAGACAATCTGCAGGGACCTTAGTTGGCACGTGTGGGCGTGTGGGACACCATTTGGAAATTTGGCCAACATGAAAGTTAATGTTCTTGACGATGCGAGTTCAACGGTATAGTTTTCGAGATGATCGAACATCGTGTCAAGGTAGTTTCGACTGTCCGAAGGTTTAGAGGTTGTTAAAACTCATTTAAAAATTCTAGAAAATCATAGAAGATGGTATCAGATTTCGTGGATCGAGCGTGAGTGGACTTTCCTTTCCCTAAAATATTATACATGCATATTCACATGATTTAAATGTTTTTCAACATATTTTCAGTGATAATGATATAGTATGATTTTTGTGTATTTATGGTGATTTTGCGAGCGTTGCTTTACTGCATGTTTTACGAGGAATTTAAACATATCGTGTTCTAGGTTTATAATTTGGTTTTAGACTAGATATTAATTTCATACATTATTTTGGTGATACTTGGCTAATTGGGATTTGTGTATGAGTTTTTATTATTTTATAGATTATTTTGATGGCATGTTTTATGAGGGTTGGCATAAATTGTGTTTTGGGCTTAGGCCCAGACTTTGAGTTATGGTTTTGGTTACAAAATTGATATAAGTTATAGATATGTATTTTCTCGATATATGTGGTGTGATTTTAGATATATGTCTGGATTATGATGTGTTGTACAACCCTACTCAGAATGTGGTATGATTGATGCTCAAATGTCCAAAGCTGGACTCTGTTTTTCTGAGCAGTTGTTTTTCTCAGATGTTTAGAGCATGACTTTGTTTTCTTGAGACTGGTTATTTGGGCTAGGATCCAGACGTCCAGAGTTGGGATCTGTTTTCCTAGGTCGTTCCACATGGGGACGTCTAGAGCTGAGCTCTCTTTTCCCGAGTGGTATGGACTATTGGTAGTGCATATATGATATGATGATTAAGATTCTGACATCAAGGATGGGTTGGTTCAGTATGATTGGTTATGATTACTGTGATATGTTGGTCTTTTGTATGAGAGCTAGTTTTAAAAATACTTACTGGTTTTCTATTATTGGCTCATATATCGAGGTTCATGAATTGTGTTCTAGTTTTAATTGAAATTTAACGATTTTTTTTTCTTGCATGCACAGTGTTTAGAAAACAGAGAGTAAATTTCTTATAGTTCTAAATATGTTTTCAAGCTACCTATTTTTATCCACTTGCACGTTTTCTTGGTTTAAAAACCCTTCAGGACCAATGCTCGAGAATCAAGGTTGCTCGGGAGGCGAAGACATAAGTTGGCGATAGTACTAGTATCCCGTGTCTGACGAGTGTTAGGGGCAATTTCAGAAGTTTTGGCAACTTGTCAAACGGGAGTAGGGCACGGGTGTGACTATCAAGGTGGTTTTAGGGTTCGGTCCTATCAACCTAGTATCAAAGCGTAGGTTTAACTTGTGCTTACAATTGTCAAGCCTTCAATATGTGAGCTGCGTGTACCGCTTGATAGTGAAGCAAGTAGTGGAGCCCAGAATAGTTGTAGGGCTGGAAGTAGATTTCAATTATTAGTTAAATAGTGTGAAAGTTACGTGGATCCAGATGGTAAGTGAGCCCAGTAGTGAAAACCATTATATTTATCGGTGTGTTGGACCTGGACGTGATAAATAAATAAGTTTTCCCGATTAGAAGAAGCGTTTGAGGTTTAAAGTGATAAAAGGCCTTCTGTCGGATCCAATACTTATAGAGATGTTTTCTTTGACGATTAAGCATTTTTGTAATGGTATGGATCACGGTTAACTGTATAGGACTCCAATAGGAGTCAGGATATTTTAATTAAAATTGGTTATAATTCAAGATGTTGGAATAGAACTCAAAAAAAGAGTCGGAGTTTGGAGATTTAGGACTCGGGAAGAAACGGAAGATGGAGACATTTTTACAGTTTGAATCTTGAAAGTGGGTTTGGGATGGAACCTGAGGTGCTATTACCGACCCGGTAATTCTACTTATTGCTATATATGTGAGCTTGAGTATTTAATTCGGGAAGTTCAATAAGGTGATAGGTATGAGATAAAAATTCCCTACCTTGGGTAAATGACAAAGAAAGGCTAGATACTCTTTGGAAATTGAATTGTGATATGGATATCTTAAGTTGAGTAAGGAAGTGATCCTTTAGTCGTGATAAGGTTATTATGAATTCCTAGTGGTAATAAGGGTCATTACACTATTAGGGAGATCCGTTGTATGTACATCCAATATGTGTTAGTTTTGGTTGACGACTGTAATTCTCTGTGATATTTAGTACCAAGTAATGAACTAGTATGGATCCCCTACAAGACTGTGGCAAAGAGTTGGTAATAGAAGTTAAGAAGTTTTGAGATTGGTAGAATAATACAAGAAAATTATGTATGATTACATTGATATTGTTATTAGCATGGAAGTTGAAAATAGAGGTGAAGGGAAAAGTTCCAGATTTGGGGAAATTTGAAGGATAAGAAACTCCATAAGTCACATGGTTCACAAATTGGATATTGAGTCACGAAAAGGAATTGTGCCGTACTTTGAGGTCTGGGTACACTGTTACTTGTGCTTGTTGACTAGAGTGTGAGAAGTTCCTGAAGGTGACCACAAGGTCAATGCTTAGATTTCTTGAGATTGCTTAAGAGCGTGTGATGGTTATTGTGGGCTCATGGACAATGACTTGTGATGTAATACTTGATTGACTGTTTGTCTATGTTTCACTTTATCCTCAAAAAACTGTGGAGGTTTGGAGATAAGAAAGTTGTGATGTATGGGACCGTAAAAACTTTGTGAGTCAGAATATCTCACATATGGCTTGGAACAAGAAATAATGGGTAAATGTTTAAAGATGCCGTTCTTTAGATATATGTGCAAGACTTCACGAATCATAAAAGGTTAAAGATTCTCTTCACCCAGAGAATCTAAAAGGACCTAAATCTGAGAAAACAAGGTTGGGTGAAATTGATTAAGAATTGTGAAGTATTGTCTAAAGAAAGTTTATGTAGAGGATCATACTTTGAGTAGAACACATGTGAATTCCATATTTTAAACTTACATGATGCATTTTGGGAGGAAGTAAGGTGTATCATTAATCATGAGAAACATTATTAATAAGTTGGCCTGAAGAGATAGATTATAGAGTTGATGGAGAAATATCGTCACATGCTAGTAGGCAAGTAACTTAGTGGTGGAAGCAAAGTAGATTTTGGCAGATGTTTTGATCTCTAAATCGTTGCCGGATTCGCTTAATGGTAGGATTCATACTTTTTAACTCTTGAGGATCTCAAGAAATTATTATAAGGTCTGGTTGATTGTAGAAGAAGTTAAAAAAAAGTTAGTCTAACTCTTACTAGTAAGAGCAAATTTTCACATGGATTAATTTACGAATGGTTGATAAGTGAGACTAAGAAACTGCATAAAATATGTGGATTTATGTGATGTTGGAATTGGGTTAGTTATATGTGAGATTAATTAAGTTTGACTAGTACAAAAGTGTTTCAGAAAATTTTTACATGTACGTATTGCTATTCACCCACTTAGAGAAGATTAACTTAGAAGACTGTCGAGATTTGGGAGATGTGTGCCTTTACTTCTGAGTGTCAGGTTATGGGCTTAGAATTGAGGAAACAAATGTTCTACCACTTTTAATGACGACGATAAGTTTTTTTAAAACAAGGCATTGGTGTAGTGGTTTGGATATTGATTTAGGACTCAGATACGAGATAGGACCATGGAATTGCGACTTGAAAGAAGTCCTAATTGGGAACCTTGGTAGAAAATTGGAAGGTGAAATTTTTGGTTATGGTCTCACATAACGCATGGGAATTCGAAATGAATTCAAGGTATGGTTATATGCCTAGGTTTTGGTTAAGTTGATCTTGGTGTTAAGTCAAGTCCTAGTATCAAATAGGTTTTGCTTGGTTCAGATGCAATTATTTTGTGGAACCTCGTGGACGGGGTACTTGGGGGTTAATTTCGGTTCAGTAACTTCTTGACTCAAAATGGGAATTAAGGGTTCAGTTGGATTATGATATTTGTGTAATTTAGTTCATAAATTGTGTCCAATGTTATAATGATGTAGTCTCTCCAACAGTCAAATATAAGGACGTTCTTAAACGGTTGATACTCGAATACTGGCATACGCAAAGTGCTGTTATATAACGTGATTGGTATGGAGTTGAGGCTTGTTCAACCTAGTCATGGGACTGATGTGATGTAATGTGTGGGCTATGTATGTGTGGGCTATGTTATTATTATTCTGATGCGTGCTTGAATGTGACTCGGACAATGTTTAGTACAATTACTGAGGTTTTTTTTGCAATTTGAGTTATTAAGATTAGTATCTAAGTACCACAAATTAGATGGTTAATTCATCAATTTTAATTTTGGCGTTTCTAATATTTGTGTCTAAATAATTTGTGTTGACCTGATGTTACAAACATGGAAAATGTGGAGCCAGTTTAGTTGAGGAAGTTTTATGATTGACATGGTTCGAAGTTCTATGGCCTGAGGTTACAAGACCTGAAACGTGAGTGATTATTGTTATATCCACTTGGGTGATAACTAAATTACTGAGATCTTGTAAGTAGTGCATACGTTGATGTTTAATTCTATTCGGATAGTTGGGACCAATCCCTAGAGGGTGGAGTAAGATGTAGACTTGCCCATATGTGATTGAGTACAATTTCGAGACATGGCCCGGAAGATGTTGAGACATTTACCCGAAATGCTTGCGTGGTTTAGTTAGACTACCCATTTTAAATAGCGGGATTTTATGATTGCAATACTTTTGTGTCATTGCTATTTAAGTTTCGAGGACAAAGTTTTTTTTTGGGGGTTGTAACGACCAGAACATCGAGGAAAATAAAATTTGGAAAATTAAATGGAATTGACGATTTTACCCTTAGAATGTCAAGGATTGGCTTTTTGACCCCCGGGTATTTTTTTGAACGTTCTGCAAGGACCATGATGAAGGTCTTGAAATCCTAAATCCGTAGACAGGTAACATGTCAAAATTGGACATTAGAAGGGTTCAATACGGGTAAAAACTCGCTGAGGGCAATATGGTAATTTTGTTACCAAGGGTATTTTGGTATTTTCACCATAAGATATTTGTGAAGGGCCAAGTCTCTAGAACCATCTGGTCCTTTCTTTTCTCTTATTCTTCACTGACTTAGCATTATATTTATACATGTGAAAGGTGGTGTGGTGTGGATTGGAGTAGGATTGGTCGAAAAGGAAGAAAAAAGAAAACTAGGGTGCATTAAAGAGAGGGCCAGACAAAAAGGAAGGAAAAAAAATCCTTGCTGGAGAAGAGAAGCAGATGTGGGTTGCTAAAAGCACAAGTGCAACTAGACCTGAAAGCCTGCACGTGAACCTGAGAAGAAAACAAGGAGGTTGAACACCAAGTTGGCGTTCTCGACGTTGAATCATGAAACTAATTTCATTGATCATCCTTGCATGTTTAGGCTACCACATTAACTCAAGTATTCGAAAGTTTAGACGCAAGTACACAACTGGAGAGGAGCTAGGAACGATGGGCGAAAGTCCAAGGAGTTTAATTGACATATTGAGGTATGTTTATGCAACATTAAGATCATAGATCTTCTTTTGGGCATGTGTAGATGAATTTAGGTAGTTAAAGTGGGAAAAATAGACGTGAAAATTGTGTGGTTGAACTGGGTTGGGCTCGCGGGTCGGGCAGCCAAAAACTAAGGAGTCAGGTCTGGCACCATTTGGGCATATGGTCAACATGAAAGTTTACGTTCTTGATGGTGCGAGTCTAACGGTATAGTTTTCGAGATGATCGAACATCGTCTCTGGGCAATCTCGACTGTTTGAAAGCTTAGAGGTTGTTAAAATCCATTTAAAATCCCAAAAAACTGAAGGGATTAAAATATGGGTTATTTGGGATGGTTATTGATCCTAAAAGTGAATGGTGATAGGTAGGAATGTCTTCGGAAAATTACAAAAAAAAATGTAAAACACTATCGGATTACGTGTACCGAGCGTGAGTGGAATTTTTTTCCCTAAACTATTATGCATGCATATTCACATGATTTAAATGCTTTTCTATATATTTTTAGTGGTAATGATTTAGTATGATTTATTGTCAGGACCCAACCCTCCTCGGTCAGGACCCGGCTCATCTAGCATCATATTGTCCGCTTTTAGCTTCACCCTCACGGTTTTGTTTTCGGGAGCTCGTGGTGCAACTTCCCAGGGGGTCACCCATCATGGAATTGCACCAGCCTCAACTCGCTTAACTTTGGGGTTCCAATCCCCCCCAAAGCCACATGAGCTCCCAAAAGGCCTAGTGCAAGATAGGTGTGTGCCTACACCTTTAAGGCACACCACCATCTTTTCCCAGACCATTCCCCCTCGCAGGAATGTGGGATTGTTCACCGTTCCCTCCAGGACACGGGTCTTACAATCCACCCCGCTTAGGGTCCAGCGTCCTCGCTGGCACACTTCCCGGTCGGGGTCTAGCTCTGATACCAAATTGTCAGGACCCAACCCTCATCGGTTAGGACCCGACTCATCTAGCACCATATTGTCCGCTTTGGGCTTCGCCCTCACGGTTTTGTTTTCGGGAGCTCATGGTGCAACTTCCCAGGGGGTCACCCATCATGGAATTGCACCAGCCTCAACTTGCTTAACTTTGGGGTTCCAATCCCCCCCCCCCCCCCCAAAGCCACTTGAGCTCCCAAAAGGCCTAGTGCTAGATAGGTGTGTGCCTACACCTTTAAGGCATACCACCATCTTTTCCCAGACCATTCCCTCTCGCAAGAATGTGGGATTGTTCATCGTTCCCACCAGGACACGGGTCTTACATTTATGGTGATTTTGCGAGTGTTGCTTTACTACATGTTTTACGAGGAATTTTTATATATCGTATACTAGGTTTATAAATTAGTTTTAGACTCGATATGAATTTCCTACATGATTTTAGTGATATTTGGTTGATTGGAATTTGTGTATGAGTTTCGACGATTTTATGGATTATTTTGATGGCACGTTTTACTAGGGTTGCCATAAATTGTGTTTTGGGCTTAGGCCCGGACTTTGAGTTATGGTCTAGCTACAAAATTGATATGAGTTATAAATATGTGTTTTCTCGATATCTTTGATGTGATTCTAGATATATGTATGGATTGTGATGCGTTGGACAACCCTCCTCGGGATGCGGTATAATATATGCTCAAACGTCTAAAGTCGGGCTCTGTTTTCTTGAATGGTTGATTAGTTTCAGACGTTTAGAACAGGGATCTATTTTCCTGAGACTAGTTATTTGGGCTAGGACCCAGACATCCAGAACTAGGATATGTTTTCCTGGGTCGACCCATACTCGGACGTCGAGAGCTGGGCTCTGTTTGATTGAGATTCTGACATCGAGGATATTATGATTGAGGATGGGTTAGTTCAGTTTGATTGGTTATGGTTACTATGATATGTTGGTATTTCGTATGAGAGCTGGTTTTACAAATATTGATTGGTTTTCTATTATTAGCTTGTATTTCGAGGTTCGTGACTTACGTTCTGGTTTTATTTGAAGTTTTAACTATTTTTTTGTATGCATGCATAGTTTTTATAAAGCGGAGAGTAAATTGCTTATATTGTTTGAATATGTTTTGAAACTATTTATTTTCGTCCACTCGCACGATCTCTTGGCTTTGAAACCCTTGAGGGCCGATGCACGGGAATCGAGGATACTTGGGAGGAGGAGGCCTGAGTTGGCGAGAATAAGAGTATTTCTTGTATGACGAACGTTAGGTGCAATTTCAGTAGTTTGGGATACTTGTGAGACGAGAGCAGGGCCCAGGTGTGACTATCGAGGTGTTTTTAGGGTCGGTTCCTATCAAAAGAGATTGTGAAGGAGCGGACAAGAAATTTCCTACGCTGTTATTTTCTATGCCTTTCTCACGGACTTAAAATATTTTCTTCCAGCATAGTCCAAGTTCAAAGGTTTTATTTCGCCATAATATTTAAATTGGAAATATCGTTATTTCAGTTGTTAAATGGACAATGGTCCTAGGTTCTTTCAAGTATCGAAGTATTCGAACTAATGCACAAAGATGATATCCCAACTTGGACAGTCGCGAGCCACGCTTGGATGATATATCCCGAATTCTAATTACTTACTTAAGAAAATCTGGTTCGTATTCAAATGGAAATGAAAGTATGGGTACATAAATGTAAAAGTAATGGAATTGATTAACAACTGAGCTTACACGTACACAAAACTAAATTATTTCATTCGCATTTCAAGCTTGTAACAAGAATGAAATTCCATAAATCATCAACTGAAATGAATATCAGTCAGAAATTTTGCCATGAGATGTCAGAGCACTCAAATGTGATGACAAGACGTTGAAAATAAGGTTTTTGTTCCTCAGTAACCAGCCATGAGTTGGCAGTCGAGATGACCTTCCGAGTAATCGGTAGTCGGAATGACTTTCCGTGAAATAGTGGTAGTGGACTGTCCATGAGCCGGTAGTGGGAATGACTTTCCGTGAGCCGGTAGTCGATAATATCAACCCTTATGACATTGAATGGTCAGAAAGAAGGTTAATCCTCCGTGAACCTCAGCTAAAAGTATATAAACTGGTCAGTCGAAAAAAGGGCAATCCTTATGACATTGAATGGTCAAAAAGAAAGTTTGTGCAGAGAAATGAAGCCAACCATTATGACATTGCTGCTGGAACGGTCAAAAAGACGATTAAGCAGATGCATAAATGCTTCGAAGGGGTGAGAAGAGAAGCTGCATCTTGATATCCTAGGTCGAAAGAAATGGTTTTTGCCACAAGGGTCAGCCATTTTAAACCCTGAAACCTTGGTTAAAGGTGTTCATAGATTCATGAATTGAGAGAGATCTATTTTCTAAGTTTGATTAGTTAATTTTTCGTCCCTAGAGAAGCTGCATTGTTTTCTATTTATAGGTCGTGAAGGAGCTCTCAACTTGCCAAATAGAGTCCCACGTGGGTCCCATTTTGCCCTTTTTCCGTTGAGGTACTCCTCATTTGCTTTCGTTATCTTTGCATTCTCTCAGCACCGTCCACACTTTTTTCATTCTCCATGCTCAAAACTGCTTGGGTTGGGCTTGTATTTGTCTTGGGCTTTTAATTTTCGTGAGCCGTTGTCTTGGGTCCAAAGAGGATTTTTTCGAGTGTAAACAATAGTCTTATTGATAACATAAATAGTTATATTTTTAGTTACTAAAATTTAGTAAGAAATATCAATCAATTTAAATACTATCATAGTAGCATGTAAATTTATAAAACTAGGTGATAGTTACTTCATTATATATCATGCATTATATAAATATTCAAAAGTATATTGTACTTATATTATGTATGTACATATATAATATATATATATAAGGGAATACTAAAGAACCAACCATTTAATAGGACTCTGTACACCAAATAATATTACAATATGATCTTTCATTTTGTAGTTCCTCTTTTAAAGATCATCCCTAGAAAAATACATCAAAATTTGTAATCATTTGCTTATCTAACACTATAGTTAGATACATATATTGATGATAAAGTCTGTTGGTTAGCACCATAATTGTTCTTACTAATAATCGAATAAGTAAACAATGTTTTATTTGGATGAATTTTGTAGGAATGATCTTTGTTGATGTAGAAATCGTCTAGGTAGGAAATTGACCTTTAAATTCTTATAAACACCTGAATTTAGAGTTGAATCCCAAGGTGGGGAGTTCAACTAAGAACGGTCTGATATTTAAGTCAGCTTAATCTAAAGAATAAACTGAAAAGCCAATTATGAGGATAATTTTCAGATATGAGGGGATGTCTTATATTTATAGTGGTGGCCTAGGAGTCTTTGGAGCTTCTGATTAGTTGAAAAACGTTTGCAATTAATAAGTATTCTCAATTTGATAATCATTAGAATTGGCTTTTAATAATAAATAATTCGCTATAAAGTTAATTATTAGAAGTAGGAAAATGTGTTATAATTAATTGAGTAATCTTTTATGAAAAGGAAGTTTAATTATTAATCAAATCATCGTTGAATAAGAATCTCAAGAAGACGTCTTATTATGATGATACAATTGCTTATAACTTAATATATTCACCTGGTAAACATATTTAATCAATGTGTAGTAATTATACCCAATAATGATTCCACCAAGGGAAAAATGATCATTATATAAATTACGGACCACATGGCATCCACACAATTTTTGGACGAATTGTGCTCCCAAAAATGCCCCACTTCCCTTAGGAATTCAAGGAATCCTAAGGGAAGTAATTCTTTGTGGTTATGATAATCCATCGCCTTTTGATGCTTCTATGCAAAAAAGGCTCAACTACTTCTATGGAAGAAGGGTTAATTTCTTCTACCGGAGAAGGATTGAATTGTTTTGCAAGGCGAAATCTTTGATGCTTCCATAGAGGAAGGCTTAAATATCTCGCAAGGTGAAGGTTTTGATGCTTTTGTGGGAAGGTTTGAATGCTTAGCAAGATGAAGGCTTCACATGATGAAGGCTTTGATTCATCCATAGAAGAAGTCTTGAATGCTTCTCAAAGCAAAAGCTTTGATGCTTCTACGGGAAAAGGTTTGAATTGCTTCATAGGGCGAAAGGTTTGATGCTTCAACGGGAGAAGGATTGAATTGCTTCGCATGATGAAGGCATTGATGCTTTCATAGAGGAAGGATTGAAAATGTTTACTAGAGCGAAAGCTTTGATGCTTCCAAGGGTGTTTCACAAGGTGAAGATTTTCATGCTTCTACGGGATAAGGCTTGAATTACTTCACAAGGCGAAGGCTTTGATGCTTCTATAGGAGACTGCTTGAAATGCTTTGCAGGGAGAATGCTTTGATGCTTCCATAGAAGAAGGCTTGGATGTTTCGCAAGGTGAAGGCATGGATCCTTCCTTATAGGAAAGCTTGGATACTTCACAAGACGAAGGCTTTGATGCTTTTGTTTGAAGGCTTGAATGCTTCATAAGGCGAAAAAGCTTTGATGCTTCTACGAGAGATGACTTGAATTGATTCAATGTGAAAATGCTTTGGTGTTTCCATTAAGGAAGGCTTGAAAGCTTCGCGATGGCTTTGATGCTTCCATGGGAAGGCTTGAATACTTAGTATATCAAAGACTTTGATACTTCTATCGGAGAAGGCTTGAATTAGTTTGTAGGGCGAAGGCTTTGATGCTTCTTACGAGAGAAGAATTTAATTGCTTCGCTAGAAGAAGGCTTTAATACTTCCGTAGATGAAGGTTTGGATGCTTCAGTGGCGAAAGCCATGATGCTTCTATAGAAGAAGGATTGAATTGTCAGGACACGACCCTCCTCTATCAGGTCCCGACTCATCTAGCATGATATTGTCCTCTTTGGGCCACAGCAATACTTAACGGCAAGCCTGCGCCCTCAAGGTTTTGTTTTCGGGAGCTCACGGTGCAACTTCCCAGGGGGTCACCCATTATGAAATTGCACCAACCTCAACCCGCTTAACTTTGGGGTTCCAACCCCCCCCCCCTCCCCGCCCCCCAAAGCCACTTGAGCTCCCAAAAGGCCTAGAACTAGATAGGTGTGTGCCTACACCTTTTAGGCACACCACCATCCTCTCCCAGACCGTTCCCCCTCGCAAGAATGTGGGATTTTTCACCGTTTCCTCCAAGACACGGGTCTTACAATCCACCCCCCTTAGGGCCCAGCATCCTCGCTAGCACACTTCCCGGTCGGGGTGTGGCTCTGATACCATTCTGTCAGGACCCGACCCTCCTCTGTCAGGTCCCGACTCATCTAGCACGATATTGTCCTCTTTGGGCCACAACAATACTCAACGGCAAGCCTGCGCTCTCAAGGTTTGTTTTCGAGAGCTTACGGTGCAACTTCCCAGGGGGTCACGCATCATGGAATTGAACCAGCCTCAACTCGATTAACTTTGGGGTTCCAATCCCCCCCAAAGCCAATGAGCTCCCAAAAGGCCTCATACTAGATAGGTGTGTGCCTACACCTTTAAGGCATACCACCATTCCCTTCCCAGACCATTCCCCCCTCGCAGGAATGTGAGATTGTTCACCGTTCCCTCCAGGACACGGGTCTTACAAATTCTAGAGGGAACAGTGAACAATCTCACATTTCTACGAGGGGGGAATAGTCTGGGAAGGGAATGGTGGTGTGACTCAAAGGTGTAGGCACACACCTATCTAGCATGAGGCCTTTTGGGAGCTCGGTGGCTTTGGGGGGGATTGGAACCCCAAAGTTAAGCGAGTTGAGGCTGGTGCAATTCCATGATGGGTGACCCCCTGGGAAGTTACACCGTGAGCTCCCGAAAACAAAACCTTAAGGGCGCAGGCTTGCCGTTGAGTATTGTTGTGGCCCAAAGAGGACAATATCGTGCTAGATGACTCGGGACCTGACAGAGGAGGGTCGGGTCCTGATAGAATGGTATCAGAGCCACACCCCGACCGGGAAGTGTGCCAGCGAGGACGCTGGGCCCTAAGGGGGTGGATTGTAAGACCCGTGTCCTGGAGGAAACGGTGAACAATCCCACATTCCTGCGAGGGGGAATGGTCTGGGAGAGGATGGTGGTGTGCCTAAAAGGTGTAGGCACACACCTATCTAGCACTAGGCCTTTTGGGAGCTCAAGTGGCTTTGGGGGGGATTGGAACCCCAAAGTTAAGTGGGTTGAGGTTGGTGCAATTCCATAATGGGTGACCCCCTGGGAAGTTGCACCGTGAGCTCCCGAAAACAAAACCTTGAGGGCGCAGGCTTGCCGTTGAGTATTGTTGTGGCCCAAAGAGGACAATATCGTGCTAGATGAGTCGGGACCTGACAGAGAAGGGTCGGGTCCTGACAGAAAATTGTCAGGACCCGACCCTCCTCGGTCAGGACCCTACTCATCTAGCACTATATTGTCCGCTTTGGGCCTTACCCTCACGGTTTTGTTTTCGGGAGCTCATAGTGCAACTTCCCAGGGGGTCACCCATCATGGAATTGCACCAGTCTCAACTCGCTTAACTTTGGGGTTCCAATCCCCCCCAAAGCCACTTGAGCTCCCAAAAGACCTAGTGCTAGATAGGTGTGTGCCTATACCTTTAAGGCACACCACCATCCTCTCCCAGACCATTCACCCTCGCAGGAATGTGGGATTGTTCACCGATCCCTCCAGGACACTAGTCTTACAATCCACCCCCTTAGGGCCCAGCGTCCTCGCTGGCACACTTCCCGGTCGGGGTCTGGCTCTGATACCAAATTGTCAGGACCTGACCCTCCTCGATCAGGACCCAACTCATCTAGCACTATATTGTCCGCTTTGGGCCTCATCCTCACGGTTTTGTTTTCGGGAGCTCATGGTGCAATCTCCCAGGGGGTCACCCATCATGGAAATTCACCAACCTCAACTCGCTTAACTTTGGGGTTCCAATCCCCCCCAAAGCCACTTGAGCTGCCAAAAGGCCTAGTGCTAGATAGGTGTGTGCCTACACCTTTTAGGCACACCACCATCCTCTCCCAGACCATTCCCCCTCGTAGGAATGTGGGATTGTTCACCGTTCCCTCCAGGACACGGGTCTTACATGAATTGCTTTGCAGGCAAAAGATTTTATGTTTCTTCTTAACAATGCTTGAATTGCTTCATATGGAAAACGCTTTGATTCTTCTATAGTGAAGGTTTGCATTGGTTCACATGGCAAAGGCTTTGATACTTTCATAGAGGAAGGCTTGAATGCTTCACAAGGCACATGTTTGATGCTTTCGTGCGAAGGATTGAATGCTTCACAAGGCAGAGGCTTTCATGCTTCCATAGGAGAAGGCATGAATTTCTTTGCAGGGCAAAGGCTTTGATGTGTCTATGAGAGAAGGCTTGAATTTTTTTGCGAGGAAAAGGTCTTGATACTGCTGCAAAGGAAGGCTTAGATGTCTCGCAAGGCAAAGGTTTTGATTCTTCTGTGGGAAGGCTTGAATGCATCGTAAGGAAAAGGGTATGATGTTTTTATTGGAGAAGGCTCATACTGCTTTGCGGGACAAAAGCTTTTATGCTTTCGTAGGAGGCTTGAATGCTTCGTAAAGTGAATGCTTTTATGCTTCTACGGGGGAAGGCTTGAATTGATTTGCAGGACAAAGGCTTTGATGATTCAATAGAGGAAGCTTGAATGCTTCGTGACACGACCCACCCTCAATCCCCCGGGATTAATGGTTAAGTCATGCTCCCGTCTAACTTACGGTGACACGAAGGCTAAACAAACGTCCAACCTCCGTGTGACACGTAAGTTGGACAAGGGATTCTCAACAGAACCGTTCAAAACTTCCGGACTTCCCAGTGCGTGCAGATTCTACTGTGGATCGCATACGTGATGTCTCCATCTCTCTCGACCAACAGCTCGCACCGCAACAACCTAGAGGGTATCGAAACATAAAAGACTGTGAGTGGACAAAAATAAATAGTAATTTAAGAAAACAGTTATCAAAAAACACAATTTATACCCTCCACGCAAAAACCAATGCATGCATATAAAATCCATTCCATATCCAAGATAAGAAATCGGTAATTCAAATCCAGGGCCTCAGCCCAAAATCATAAATCAATCTCAAAGTACGGGAACTCAGCCCCAAAACTCATCAAGCCAGATCATCCGGGCCACCGCCCAAAGCATTTGACTACTAGTGAAAAACATCAATCATGTAAGTTGATTGATCTCAAGTGCGCCCGAGTCTTTAAACTCAAAACCATGCGCATAATCAGGCCTTCCCGGGATATCAACGAGTCTTTAAACTCAAAACACAATCAACAGGCCTCAAGGGATATCATAACCGAGTCTTTAAAATTAAAACATATCAATCCAGGGCCCTCCCCCGTCAATCAACCGAGTCTTTAAACTCAAAACCAGATCCAGCGGGTTTTCTTTTTCTTTTTCCGGGTCTTTAAACCCAAAACCATTTTTCAATCAAGTGAAAACCATAGAAAGTCCATATCCGAATTTGTAATAATGATTCCGTAAGATGGAATCCGGAACCATCATCCCGAACCAAAATCCAGAGTTTCTCTTTCAAGTCTCAAAACCGAATCAAGAATCATCTTTTCGAAATCCAATTCCAAAACCGAAATCTCATTAATCGAAATCACATGAACATGGCTCCAAGTTCGAAATCACTTTTCCATAATCCATCGTAAATCATTGAAATCAAATCATATTTCCAATCCCAAAATCAAATCATTAAAACCATAATCAAATCACAATGCAACTCGAAAACTCGTAAAACGTGCAAATACCTAATAATCTCGAAATACGTGCAAAATTGTAAATCATCAAGATCAAAATCATAGAATCACGTATAGAAAACATATAAAACATATATGCATGCATCATAAGTTCGAAAACAAAGTCCACTCACAGACCGTTTACGCCGCTGCCTCGATACAAGCGCACTTATGTCGTTCTCGGCTAATCCGCTATCACCGGCTTTCCCGAACCTCCTCAAATCAAACGATGAACCGGACATTTCCTCCTCTATGTCCTCGACATTCCGGCCATCTCTAGCCTTAGTTCTGGTTCCGATGGACTCCTAGGACCTCCAAGAACATCATCCAAACATCCAGTATAAGAAACCATCATCTCCACACGATTTTCCATTTTCAAATCAAAATAGATTATCCGCGGGTTTTCGACATTACCTTCGTCGTCGTGCCCCACCGTGGGTACCAGAATCATCATCTCACCTTCCCTGCACCTTTCCATTCACACACCATGGTCATAAGATGAGAATCGAGGGAATTAGAGTTCACGGTCACAGTCACAACCTGCACTCTGTTCCTCACGGTTACAAAACCACCGTCCACGGCAGTCCGTCGTGAGCACGCCACCACAATCCTCACACTGTACTTTTTCTTTTTCATTCATAACTCAAGTACAAAGGATGAGGATCAAGGGATTAATCGAGGTGAGCACATACGTATACTCAAACCGTGCAACTACATTTAAAAACCGTGTAACAATTTTCCAAGCTTCCACAACCATCCAGAGAGGGCCAGGTGTACCAATCTCTGTGGACACCAATCCCAAGGTAAGCCAAGTGTCACAATCCTAGTGGCACAAATCCCAATGCAACCAAATGACCAAACTGCCCCTACATGGCAAATTACCATTTTGCCCCTAACATTTTTAAATCCATACTCGATTCATTCGAAGTCCAATTGACGCATGCCGCCTGTTGTTGTATTAAGGGGCTCGAGACTTACCTAAAGGTCCTAGAAATACGTGAAAATTCCATGGCGTTTGAAAAGTCAACAAATTGCCCCATTTTACCTAAATTACCAAAATACCCTCAAACTTCTGAACGTCCTAAATTTTTCCTCGAATGTCGGAATTGGACATGCCACCTATCTGTGAACTCATGATGTCCCAAACTACGTCACGGTAATCGGTCAAAATCCATTTGACCGCCCAAAAAAAGTTAACATTTTTGCCCATTCTAGGGACAAAATCGTTATTTTGCACCGTCCGTCCGAATTCGTCCATCTAATTACTGATTACCTTTACTAATCCGCCATTAACCACTAATCTAATCTTGATTTCCGGGACGGGTCGTTACACTTTGTAAGGGGAAGGCTTTGATACTTCTATGGGAGAAGGCTTGAATTGTTGGTAGGACGAAGACTTAAATGTTTATGTAGTGGAAGGCTTGAGTAATTGAAAAGTCGAAATCAATTAGTCGTCTTTGACACAAATTGATTCAAAGCCGCATCAAAGCCGATAAGACTCTGAATTTCTTTCAAGGTTAATGGAGGCTTTGTGTTAATGATGGCTTTGATTTTCTTTAGATTGGCCTTGATGCCTTGTTGAGTAATGAGGAAGCCAATAAACATTCCTCCCTTGACAATGAAAGTGCATTTGAGAGGATTGAGTTCCATTTGAAATTTCCTTAGCAAATCAAAGGTTTTATACAAGTTGGCGATTTGATCGCTATATTTCTTCCTTTGATCATGATATCATTGACATAGACTTCCATCGAATGGACGATCAGATCCTAGAAGATCCAGATGATAAGTCATTGATCGGTGGTACCAGCATTCTTTAACTCATCCAAATGCCCCTGTTGTCTTGCGATAGGCACCCAACGATGGTGACTAAAATGGACTTGCGTGTTGGAGAAGGGCTTTATTTTGTCTTGGACAACAGGAACTTTGCTTAGAAGTGGCTTTTTTTTCTAGAAAATGGTTGAATGTAACGACCCATCCCGAATTTACAGATTATCAAAATTAATCGAGGATTATCGAGACTAATCGGGAATTAGTCGAGGATTATCGGACGATCGGGGTAAAATGTTGTTTTCTCCCTAGATGGGTGAAAATTTTAACTTTTAACTTAGGAGGTTAAATGCACGTGGACGAAGGTCTATTACGTAGATCAAAATAATACGGGTCCGTAGGCATGCGGCACGTCGAAATTGTACATCGTATGGGAAAGTTACGGGTCAAGGATGGTTTGATCGGATTTTACGATGCACGTATTTTGAAAATGGTTGACTTTCAATTTGTTTGCTAGTGGGCCCAAAATATCTAGCTGGACCAATGGATGAGTGACAAGTCTCATCCCATTGGCCCAAACCCACACATACATGCATCTGCACCTATTCCCTTTATTTTGGACAAACACCGGCAACCTACCCCAAACCTTCAATCATCAACCTCCCTGATTTGTTGCCGCTTGAGAAGGACTGAGAGGGTGGTTGAGACACAGAGTGTAACTACCCGGACTTTTAATAAAATGTAAATTCAGAAATTTTATGTAAAATGACCATTTTGCCCTTGGTTAGGAAAACTATTAACTTTTGACTCGAGACACTATTTGGACTTTAACGAAGAATCGTTATGTAGATCGAGACATAAAGAGTCCGTAGATAGGCGGCACGTAGAAATCGGACATCCGACGTGAAAGTTATGGGTCACAAAAGAAATCGAGTACTATTCATGCATTATGAGGAGTGTACAGTTAGCAGTTATAGGTTCAAATTCGAAGTTTGAGTTTTAGGGCTTGTTGGACAGTTTAGATGATCGAAAATGATTCCTAGGGACTAGAGGAGCACACTGGGATCAAAAGGAAGGATTTTGGCTGTTGGAACTGGCCAGAAATCGAACTTTAAGGTTGCGTGAAAATCACCAAGCTTGACATGTGATTTCTAAACCTATTTTATCCATTTTCAGTCCATAGATCCATTTCTAGGAATATTCCGAGTAGATAGGAAGAAAATTGTCGAAAATGGTTGCGGAATGAGTGAGATCGAGTCGAGTCGATTTCACAGGTCAGTTAACCCGTTACAGAGAAACAGGTTGACCCGGCTGGAGTTTGATGATGATGACGTGGCATTCCACATCATCATCTTGGTATAGCTATCAGTCCATGTGGAAAATTATGTGATGCCACATGGCAGGCTGTCAGGCCCAGTCATCAGCTAACGTGTCAGCATGTCGGACCACGTGGACCAATCAGGTGGTGCCACATGGCAGGGTGTCAGGACCTATCAGGTCTACGTGGCAGTTGACGTGACAGGTCCAGTCAGCACTATCAGAACACATGGACCAATAAGCAGGTGCCACATGGTAGCGTGTCAAATATGTCAAAGACAAGTGTTAGGAGACGTGGCACCAATCAGAGAGTGCCATATGGTAGGTGTCCGACCTGACAGTTGTCAGATCTGACGGGCATCAGACTTACCAAGCTGAAGGTAGTTGAAGACATCAGCGTTGAGCATGTTGACGTCAGCATTGACTATGACGTCAGCATTGACTTTGCTGACATCAGCGTTGAACTTTGACCAGCTCGTGAGGGCACGTGGGCATGAGTTTCGAGGTGAAACTAGTAATATTCAAAAGGTTTTGAAATTCTGAATCCAATGGTCATAGTTTCAGATCGATCAGAGGCTTTTTGATGGGTCATTTAGAGCTTTCAGGTATCCAGATTTGTGAGGGTTTAGTGTATGAACTTGTATAGCACATTAGTGACCCTTAGACATGATGTGGACAGGTCCGGAGACGTTGGACTAGCTCGGGTGAGATTACAGTATAGATATTGATCGCCCAGCATGGACCGAGTGTGAGTGGATTGTTTATTTTATAAATGAAATGCATGCATAAACTGTTTTAAATGCTTTATTATGTGATTTAAGATGAAATGATTTGATTCATAATATTTGTGAACTTAATCATCGATTATGAACCAGTTTACAGTTTTGTGTGAAAAATGCTGTTTTGGGCATGAGACCCAGTTGGATAACGGCTTTGAGTTAGATCTAGAGTCAAACGGGAAATTGGACAAATCGGATTTATAAATGAATTATGGACACTGTTTTTAGGTGGTTTTTGTGAAAAAGACAGGTGAGGATTATGTCTCGGGCATAGGCCCAATTGATAAGTGTTTTTTACTTGATTTGAGACATAAACGATTTAAAAAAGTGATTTGAAATGTATTTGGTTACGATTTCACATATACCATCTTGGTTAGTTAGATAGTCTCCTCCAGACGTCGAGGAAACTAGAGTAGTCACGGTGCACTACCTGAGATGAGTAGCTCCGAGAAGAGGCTCAAGATCAGGAGTGCGAGTTTATGATGTCACCCAAGATGTGGTAGATTCGGGGACGGAACCTCATTATATGATATCACCCTGGATGTAGTTGAGTTCTATCCTAGGGAGGTACTCGGAGATGAGACCCCGAGTTGCTCATGTAGTATTGGAAATCGTGACTAGTATTAGTTATAGACATAGCAGATGTCGAGACATCATAGATGTCAAGGATTGGAGAATACTGTGTGTGTTTTACTGATATGTGTGTCCAGATATATATATATATATATATATATATATATGTTTTGAACTGTTTCCATATCATTTGATTTGAATGCATGCATGTTTGTAAAACAAAGGGGAAAATGTTATTAATCTTAAATTTTATTTGAGAATACTTATTTTTGGTCTACTCACATTTTGACTATTTTATTGACCCTACAGGTCGTGATACAGAGATAGGGGAGGATACCGAGGCAGAGGCATAGACAGTACTACTGCGCATCTGATTATCCCTTTGGGGTAGGATTTTGGTGCTTTTATTCGATCCTGCATATAGAGATACATATCCCTTGTCTGAGAATGTTGTAGTTGAACTTTGAATGTTGTTAAACACATGAAGGGTCTTTTCAGTATTTTGAATATGATTGTCAGAGGGGAGCAGGCACGTCCCATAGTAGTTCTAGGGGGATTGGGACGGGTCCTGTCACCTTAGTATCAGAGCATTAGGATAATGGTATGTACGTTGTATATTGACTTGCTTAATATGTCATACTAATATATGCCTCTTAGCAGATGAACATGCCTCCGAGATGAGTGCCCCCTCTACGATATGATGAAGATCTCATTAGAGTTTTAGAGAGTGTTAGCATTGAGAGAGCCCAGCGACTAGGGCTTCTACATTTAGCGGTGGGTTCGGCCGTGAGGAAACCCACCGGTGGATTATCTAGATCGAGCAGATCTTCGCAATGATGCGATGTCCTCTAGAGGATCGAGTCATACTGACTACATTCTTGTTGGGTGGTGACGCTCATGAGTGGTGGTACACCTTAGAGATGTCCGGTGGGATGTCCGGATGGTGACATGGGAGGTCTTCACAGAGTGTTTTCTGGAGCAGTACTGATGGATTATTCCCTCTATTAAGTGGAAAGGAATTGGATGGGTTATTCCCTCCATTAAGTGGACGGGAATTTGATGGGTTAATCCCTTCATTAAGAAGGGGGGGTGAATTTGATGGGGTAATCCCTCCATTATGTGGATGAGAATTAATATGATCTTTGGAGTTTCGCAAATGAAGACTTTTGATATCCCAATGCACATGTTATGGTTTATGCATGGATGTGATTTTGGGACGTTCATTCATGTGCTTGAAATAAAGAAGACTTTTGATCTCCCAACTTATTGTTGGAGATTACTATGCTCATATGAGTTACTATGAGATTAATTGGAGCTAACTCTTTCGCATGACTATGCATTGATGACTTCCTTCCATCCATCCTTATATAAAGGAGAGGGATTGAGCATTCTCAATCATCCTTTAAGCAAAAAGTTATCCACCAAAAGGGAGGGTGAGAAGAGAGTTCTTCCTTATGTGAAAAATAGGAAGATAGCCTCCTTTGTGAGAAAAAGAGAGAAAGTAAAATCCTATTGAGTGGATCCAAGAGAGAGTTTTGTATCCACCATTGAGTGAGATTGTACTTGTAATCCCATTATTCATAGTGAATAATTTTTGAGCTGTTGTCCTAGGACGTAGGCACATTCTCGAACCTCGTAAAATTTCGGTGTTCTCTTTTACCTTTTTTACTTCGGCTTTATTTCTGCCAATTTAATTACTCAATTTATTTTGAAGGTGGGAAAAGTTTAATCTTGGTGATTATAATTATCTATTTGATTTGTGAATCTTTCCCAACAAGTGGTATCAGAGCTACACAAGCTCGTTGTTCGTAATGGCAGAATCGTCGAACTCATTATCCCCAATAATGATCAAACTTACTTCTTCAAACTATTCCATATGGAGACCACGGATGAAGCACATCCTTTATTGCAAGGATTTGTAAGAGGTATTGCTATGCAATGGAGAGAACCTAGAAGAGAAATCTGACAAAGATTGGACCATTTTAAACTGAAAAGCTATTGTAGAAATTCGTCCATGGATCGACCAAAGTGTTTTCATCACATTTCAAGGGAGACCTTCCAAATGCTTACAAAATTGGTGTCAATGTACGAAAGGGAGACTCCTTAAAACAAAGCTTCACTCATTCATCGATTGGTGAACTTGAAATACAAAGACGGTCGAAGTGTTTCTAAACACTTGAGTGATTTTCAAGAATTGGTGAATCAATTATCAACCATGAAGCTGGTGCTTGAAGATGAGTTGTTAGTACTTTTGCTACTTAGCTCTCTACCAGACACCTGGAACGCACTCAGGGTTTCACTTAGCAACTCTGCTCCTCAAGGTGTCCTTACTCTGATAGAAGTTTTACCAAGCACAAAAGATGTACTAGGCAAAACCTCTACGTGTAATAAACTTTGCAAGCGCACAAAACTTGTAGATAGTATAGATGCAAGCAAAGGTCGATCCCACGAAGACTTGCTCAATGATATCCAATTCCGTTTAACTCAATTGACTTAAGTGGAGTAATTAAAATGCAATGGGGGGTTTGTTACGTTAAATGAATGTAAGTAAATTAACTAATATTAACTAACTAAGTCAAACGAGGGTTTCTATCCACCTTTACCAATTATAGTTTCGTTAGATTTCCTTGATTAGATTACTATGCATGTATCTGAATTAAGTGCCCGTGCAAGGGTCCGGCTAAGGTTCACTCCACACATATTATCTTCTCTTAGATTACATGTTTAAGCGTGATGTGCCCGCCCTTAAACAACTATTACCGATGGTTCGTGATAAGGCATGAAACATAAAGAATATTTAATGGCACTACACTGTCCCTAGAAAAGTGATGTGCAAACCTAGGAAATCATGAGTTTAGATTACGAATAAGATTCCTCCTCTTAAACTTGAAGCTACAATTGCAGGGTGAACACAAACATCAAGGTTGAATTAGGGTTGACAAATAATAAACGTGAAGCTACCTAAAACATGAGGAAATCCGGATTAAAGCTGCTGGAACCAATTTCGGTGGCAGTCCACCGAACAGGAGGAAGAGAACTCAGCAGATGCGCGCGGAAGTTGCCTCTAGTAGTTCGGTAAGCGCGCGCCGAAGGTCCTGCCACTTGTTCAGTAAGCGCGCGCCGAAGCTCCTACTGCTTGTTCAGTAAACGTGCAAGGACCCCTGACGGTAGATTTCGGTGGGTATCCACCTATATTTTGTGTCATTTTCTTTTCTTCATAACTTCTTCTTTTCAACTCCGATTTAGGTGAATCTTTAGCCCAATTCTCATAATTCCAAGCTCTATTTGATCTACACATTTCTCAAAAAATATATTATTTTCTCCAATTGCATAGAATAAAATAATAACACAACATACGTAAAAGGATATTAAATCATGGATAAAACATGCATAAATTATGACCTATCATAGTCTGCCATTGATGAAAGACATTTTATTAAATGAAAAAGCAATGAGGAAAGAACAAGGGATATCAACTGAGTCAGAGGCTCTTGTTATAGAGAATCGTGGAAGAAATTATCGATGAAAATCCCACAACCGTGACGGCTCCAGTGGCAAGTCAATAGACCATTCCAGGGGCACCTACAGGCCAAGGAAGGAGATAGAATGTTACTATTGTGGCCAAAAGGGTCACATCAAGAAAGAATGTAGAAAGCTCAAAAATGAGCAAAGAAATAAAGCCAATGAGAAGAATGAAACCAAAGATACAATCGCTACTGCTTCTAAATGCGACGAAGTCATCATTATTTATGTTGATGGTTTTATTAATCTAACTTCTCAAGATTCATGCTAGATTGTAGATTCTGGTGCATCATTCCATGTTACTTCTTGAAAAAAGTTCTTCACATCCTACACAAGCGGAGATTTTGGAAATGTAAGGATGGGAAATGACAAAATGTCTAAGATTATGGGAAGAGGAGACATAGCTCTTGAGACCAACACAGGTTGCCCATTGGTTCTAAAGAATGTGAGACATGTTCTGCACATGTGTCTCAATTTGATCTTTCCCGGCTTACTAGATGATGAAGGTTACACCAATGTGTATGGTGGTGGAAAATGGAAGTGCATCAAGGGCTCTTTAGTGCTAGCAAGGGGAAAGAAAAAGAATACACTCTGTATGATACATGCGAAGATCAGCAATCAACATGTCAATGTAGCAACCAGCCAATCAGATTTAGCGATTGGGCTATGGCACAGGTGTTTGGGTCATATGAGTGAGAAGGGATTGCAAATTCTCACCAATAAAGAGGTATTAACCGGATTGAAAGCAAAAGGTACACCTCTAAATCAATGCATTGATTGTTTGGCTGGAAAACAACATGGAGCTTCATTTCATTATAAAGTTGCACCTAGAAAACACAATATATTGATAATTGTTTATTCTGATGTTTGTGGGCCTATGACTACTAGCACTCTTGGTGGTAAAAGATACTTTGTTACCTTCATTGATGATAACTCCAGGAATGTGTAGGCCTTTGTAATCAAATCCAAAGATCAAGTCTTTGAAGTGTTCAAGAAGTTCCAAGCCACTGTTGAACGTGAGACAAGCATGACACTCAAGTGTAACCGTTCTAATAATGGTGGAGGGTACAATGGGAGACTTCATAGCCTATTGGAAGAATAATGGGATCAGACATGAAAGATCAGTTCCAAAGACCCCTCAACACAATGGGTTGGCTGAGTGGATGAACAGAACAATCATTGAGTAAATAAGAAGTATGTTATCTCATTCCAAGTTACTAAAGAGTTTCTAGGGTGAAGCATTAATGAATGCAGTGCACTTGATCAATTTATCTCTATCTGCTCCACTGAATGGCGATGTACCAAACAAGTTTTGGAATGGTAAACATGTGTCCTATCAATACTTGAAGATGTTTGCCAGCAGAGAATTTGCTCACATCCCAAAAGATGAGAGGTCCAAGCTTGATTTCAAATCAAAAGAATGCATTTTTCTGGGCTATGAAGATGAAGAGTTTGGGTACAAATTATAGGATCCTATCAATAAGAAGATTTTCAGACATAGAAATATGGTCTTCTTTGAAGATCAAACCATTGAAGATGCCCAGAAGAGGGAAAAGTCAAATGACTCCAAAGAATATCTAGTCAACCTAGATCCAGTTCCTCAACCCACGGTTCATGATGAAGGGGGAGATGCTGTCAAGAACAATAATGATGAACCTATTGTTAACAACAATGATGATAATGATATGCCTGAATATGTACAAGAAGATCAAGCTCTTAAAGAACCATATCTGAAAAGATCGAACAAACAGCGAAAACCCAACAGCTTCTACTCCCCAATCCAGTTTATGCTACTGACAGATGCAGGAGAGCCTGAGTGCTACTAAGAAGTTGTGACCCATGAGAAAAAAAAGTGGTTGAAAGCAAGGAAAGATGAGTTGAAATCCTTGCATGAGAACCACACTTATAGTTTGGGGAAATTGCCGAATGGAAGATGAGCACTCAAGAATAAGTTAGTGTATAAATTGAAGACAGAAGGAAACATCTCACAACTAAGATATAAAGCAAGGCTAGTTGTGAAAGGATTCAGTCAAAAACAAGGAGTTCACTTTGAAGAGATTTTCTCACCAGTAGTGAATATGACGTTTATTAGAGTAGTGTTGGTTTAGCTGGTAGTCTGAATCTAGAAGCTGAGCAACTAGATGTCAAGACTACTTTCCTTCATGGAGACCTTGAAAAAGAAATTTACATGGAGCAGCCAAAAAGTTTCAAAGTCATGGGAAAAGAGACCTAGTCTGCACACTAAAGAAGAGTTTCTATGGACTTAAGCAAGCACCACAAAAAAATGGCACGAAAAGTTTGATTAATTAATAATCAAACATGGATACCAGAGGACTACTTTTGATCATTGTGTTTTTTTCAAGAGATTCTCTGATGAAGAAATTATTATTCTTCTCTTATATGTTGATGACATGTTGATCGTAGGTCATGATAGTGACAAGATTAACAAGTTGAAGAAAGAACTCAGTAAGTCTTTTGTAATGAAAGACTTAGGACCAACAATGCAGATTCTCGGTATGCATATCTTTCGTGATCAAAAAAATGGAAAGTTGTGGTTATCACAAGAACGTTATATCGAGGAGGTGTTGAAGAAATTCAACATGGACAAGGCAGAATCAGTTGTGACTCCTCTTGCTAATCATTTCAAGCTTAGCTCCAAGCAGTGCCCTACAAGTGACAAAGAAAAGGAAGAGATGAACTCGGTGTTATGCCTCAGTAGTTGGAAGTCTTATGTATATGATGGTGTGCACCAAGCCAAATTTACCACATGCAGTGGGCGTTTTTAGCAGATTCTTATCCACGTCGGGTATAGAACACTGGGAAGCAATAAAATGGATTATGGGATATCTTAGAGGCAACTCAGAGGCACCATGCTGGAGAACTTGACACCAGAAAGTCCATTTCAGGTTATCTAGTTACTTTTTCTAGGGGAGCTATTTCATGGCAGTCTAAAATACAAAAGTGCATTGCTCTATCAACTACATAAACAAAGTTTATTGCTGCTACATAAGCTTGCAAAGAGTGATTGTGGATGAAGAGATTCCTACAAGAGCTGGGACAAGAGCAACAAAAATATGTTCTTCATTGTGACAACCAGAGTGCTATTCATTTGAGTAAGAACTTAAGTTTCCGCCCAAGGTCAAAGCATATTGATGTGAGATATCATTAGATTTGTGAAGTGTTGGAATCTAAGCAACTTCAAATCGAGAAGATCCATACGGATGATAATGGTTCAGATATGATAACAAAGTGTTTACAAAAGGACAAGTATGAGTTTTTCAAAAGCGTAGCTGGTATGATGGAGCCCTCCACTTAAGTCGGGAAGGGGGGAATTGATGGATTATTCCCTCCATTAAGTGGACATGAATTGGATGGGTTATTCCCTCCATTAAGTGGACGGGAATTTTATGGGTTAATCCCTCCATTAAGTGGGGAGAATTTGATAGGGTAATCCCTCCATTAAGTGGAAGAGAATTAATATGATCTTTGGAGTTTCCCAAATGAAGACTTTTGATATCCCAATGCACATGTTATGGTTTGTGCACGGATGTGATTTTGGGTAGGTTAATTTATGTGCTTGAAAACAAAGAAGACTTTTGATCTCCCAACTTATTGTTGGTGATTACTATGCTCATATGAGTTACCATGAGATTAATTGAGCTAAATCATATGCATGGCTATGCATTGATGACTTCCTTCCATACATCCCTATATAAAGGAGGGGGATTGAGCATTCTCAATCATCCTTCAAGCAACAAGTTATCCATCAAAAGTGAGAGTGAGAAGAGAGTTCATCCTTGTGTGAGAAATATGAAGATAGCCTCTTTTGTGAGAAAAAAAAAAGAGAAAGTGAGATCCTCTTGAGTGAATCCAAGAGAGAGTTGTGTATCCATCAATGAGTGAGATTGTACTTGTAATCCCATTATTCATAGTGAAGATTTTTGGAGCTGCTGTTTGAGGACGTAAGCACATTGCCGAACCTTGTAAAATTTCGGTGTTCTCTTTTACCTTTTTTAATTCCGCTTTATTTCTGAAAATTTATTTACTCAATTTATTTTGAGGGTGGGAAAATTTTAATCCTAGTGATTATAATTATCAATTTGATTTGTCCATCTTTCCCAACAAGTACTACCCTCGCTCCTTTCTTGACGCCAGGGAGGCAGAGTTCTTACAGCTCCGACAAGGGAGCATGACAGTGGCAGAGTACGAGCGGAGCTTCCAGAGATTTTCCTGATTTTCTTCTGCATTTGTGAGTACTGAGGCCGACATGTGTCACCGATTTGAGATGGGCATGTGAAGAGAGATCCATGACATGGTGATAGTAGGTTCTTATGCCACATTGAGAGATCTGGTTGATGCATTGTGAGAGTGGAGGATAGTTGGCCAGATCGGCATCAGTTTTCTGGTGATGGACGATGCCTAGAGCGTTCGTATTCTGGACCTTCGGGCCAAAGAGCTCTAAAGGGAGGCCGTTTTAGTGGAGCCTCATCATCATCAGGAAGTGGACGATTTGGCTGGTACGGGAGTAGCCAGAGATATGACTTCCGAGCACAGCAGACTTCTCAGACGAGTGGTACGTCAGTGCGGTCTACACGTAGACCGAGGGTTTCGACCTGTTATATATGTAGAGACTCTATCCATTTCAAGAGAGAGTGCCCACAGATGACCGGTGGTAGTGGTATCGGTCGGAGTGCAGCAAGTTAGGACCCGAGCACAACCACGACTTCAGACGCAACTGGTGGTCGAGGATATGGAGGAGCTAGAGGTGGATTTCGAGGATCATGAGGACGTGGTCGATTGTCAGGACCACATGCTAGAGTGTTTGCAATTACTCAGTATGAGGCCAGAGCAACCCCGGGAGTAGTGACAGGTACGCTCATTATTTTAGAGTATGACGTACGCATTTTGATAGAACCTGGAGCCATGCATCATTTATATCTAGGACTTGTGCATTGTTAGTGGATGGGTAGGTGTCCGCACTTGATTTCGAGATGGGGGTAGGTACACCGACCAGGGATGTGTACATTATGAATTAGCTATTGAGGGATTGTTCGGTAAGGATAGAAGATGTGAATTTGGTAGCACACCTAATACTTCTGGACCTACACGATTTTGATGTCAACCTTAGGATGGATTGGTTGACTTATCATCATGCTTCTATCAAGTGTTTCGATAAGAGGGTGACCTTTCGAAGCCCTAGACTAATAGAGATGAATTTTTAGGGAGATCAGAAGGTGTTACCCTCCGGAGTGATATCGGAATTAGCAGCGAAAAATTTACTAAAGAAAGGCTGTCAAGGTTACTTGGCACATGTTATGGATAGTCGGGCTACACCCGAGAGAGCACAAGACATACCAGTGGTGCGGGAATTCTCAGATGTGTTTCTATAGGATTTTCCAGGATTACCACCGCACCAAGATATTAATTTCACCATTGAACTTCTCCCAAGTATGAGACCTATATCTCAGACACCATACTATATGGCACCGGTTGAATTAAGAGAACTGAAGGTGGAGTTGCAAGAATTGATGGATATGAGGTTTATCAGACCAAGTGCATCGCCTTGGGAAGCTCCGATCTTGTTTGTAAGAAAGAAGGACGATAGTTTGCGATTATGCATAGATTACCAGTAACTCAACAAGGTTACGGTGAGGAATAAGTATCCTCTGCCCCGGATAAATGAATTGTTTGATCAGTTGAGAGGGGCCAAGTACTTTTTGAAGATTGACCTTTGATTGGGATACTATCAGTTAAGGATTACCGAGGAAGATATTCCGAATACTGCTACTTAGATGAGATATGGCCATTAAGAGTTTCTGGTAATGCCATTTGGGTTGACGAATGCACCTGCACCATTCATGGATTTGAGGAATCGAGTCTTTCGATCATACCTGGATCGGTTTGTTATTGTATTCATCGATGAGATCTTGGTATACTCAAAGAATGCTAGGGCGCACGAGAAGTATTTGAGATTAGTACTGAACAGACTGAGGAGGAATCAGTTGTATGCCAAGCTGAGCAAGTGTCAATTCTGGTTGAACATTATAGGCTTCTTGGGCCATGTGATTTCGACTGAAGGGATTAGTGTTGACCCTAGAAGACCGAAGCTGTAACCAACTGGGAGTAACCGAAGACCGTTACGGATATACAGAGTTTCGTAGGGTTGGTTGAATATTACAAACGTTTTGTAGAGGGTTTCATTAACTCGTCTAACTAGGAAAGGAGTTAAGTTCGTTTGGAATGAACACTGCGATCGTAGTTTCTAGGAATTGAAAAGACAGCTCCCTTTTGCGCTAGTGTTAGCCCTTCTAGATGACAATGGGGAGTTCGAGGTATATAGTGATGCTTAATTGCAAGGATTGGATTCCGTGTTGATGCAACACGGGAGAGTCATAGCCTATGCCTCTTGACAGTTAAAGTTGCATAAGTCGAAATACCCTACACATGATTTCGAGCTAGCAGCAGTGGTACATGCCCTCAAGATCTGGAGACACTACCTGTACGGAGAGACCTGTAGAATTTTTTGCAGACCATAAGAGTTTGAAGCACTTTTTCACTCAGAAGAAACTGAATTTGAGACAGAGATACTGGTTGGAATTTACCAAGGACTATGATTGCACCATCTAGTATCATCCCGGGAAGGCAAATGTAGTGGCAGACGCGTTGAGTAGGAAGTCTGCAAGTTCAGTAGCTCATTTGAGGATGGTGTATTTGCCTTTGCTCGTGGAACTCCGAAGAGCTAGAGTTTTACTCGAAGTGGATGATGAGGGAGCTTTGTTGGCTAGATTATAAAGGCTCAACTTCAAGATCCTACCTTGTGTATTCTGAGGATAGAAGTTGAAGCAGACGACCAGAAGGATTTCACTATTAGTAGTAATGGAGCCTTGCTGAAACAGGGTCGATTGTGTGTGTCTGCAGATGTATAGTTGAGGACTGATATACTAGAGGAAGCCCACGGTTTAGCATATGCGATGCATCCGGAAGGAATAAATATGTATCATACATTCAGATAGTATTGGTGGACTAGCATAGAGAGAGAGATTGCAAAGTATGTTGGCAGATGTCTGACTTGTCAGCAGGTAAAGGCGGAACATCAGAGATCGTATGGAGCTTTGCAGCCACATCTGATCCCTGAGTGGAAATGGGATCACATCACCATGGACTTCGTTTTTAAGTTGCCTAAGACACGGAGCAATTTTGATGGAGTCTGGGTGAATGTGGACAGACTTACAAAGTCGGTTCATTTCTTGTATGAGTGTGAAACCGTCAAACCTAATTGGTTAGCTAGGTTTTTTTTTTGATGAGATCATCAAGTTGCACGAAACTCCAGAATAGATAATGTCGGATCGAGATGCAAGGTTTACATCAAGATTTTGGGGAAGTTTGCAAGAAAACCTTGATACGAGGTTACACTTCAGCATGGCCTTTCATCCTCGAACAGATGGAAAATCTTAGAGGACGATTTAGATTCTAGAGGATATGATGAGAGCCTGTGTACTGCAGTTTTAGAATTCATGAGACCTGCCATTGATAGAATTTGCCTACGACAACAGTTATCAGTCAAGTATTGGGATGGCGCCGTTTGAGGCACTTTCTGGTCGACTATACAAAACGTCGATATGCTAGACTAAGGTAGGCGAGAGGGCAGTATTTACACCAGACCTTATGGATATGACTTAGGAGAAGGTCTGAATCATCAAGTAAAGGCTGAAGACGGCACAGGATCGTCATAAGAGCTATGTTGATCATCGGATTAGAGCCTTGGAGTTTACTGTGGGAGACTAGGTTTTCCTGAAGTTGTCGTCGTGGAAAGGCATTGTACGATTTGGTAGACGTTGGAAGTTGAATCTAAGTTACATTAGGTCGTACGAAAATATAGAGAGAGTGGGTGCAGTTGCCTACTGATTAGACATACCCCAGATCTTGTGCACGATGTATTCTATGTTTCGATGCTTCGTAAGTATGTGCGTGAGGAATCACATGTTCTGGAAGAACAACCGTTGGAACTGAGGACCGATTTGAGCTTCGAGGAAACACCAGTGCTGATACTAGATTGGAAGAAAAAGATCTTGCGGAACAAGATCATTCCCCTAGTAACAGTGTTGTGGAGGAACTATAATATGGACGAGGCCACGTGGAAACCCGAAGCCCTGATGCCGGAATAGTATCCAGATTTATTTGAGCGAATTTCGGGGAAGAAATTTTTGTAAGGTGGGTAAATTGTAAAAACCCGGAATTTTAATAAAATGTAAATTCGAAAATTTTATGTAAAATGTCCATTTTCCCTTGGTTAGGGAAAGTGTTGACTTTTGACCTAGGACACTATTTGGACTTTGACCAAGACTTGTTACGTAGATTGAGACAATACAAGTCTGTAGACAGGCGACACGTCGAAATTAGGCGTCCAGCGGGAAAGGTATGGGCCACGGAAGAAATCCAGTACTATTCATGCATTACGAGGAGTGTACATTTGACAGTTTGAGATTGGTCAAAATATCCGAATTGGACCAATTGATGAGTGACAATTGTCACTCATTTAATTGGCCCAGCCCCTCAAACATTAGGTTCATGTATCACCTTCATTCCTTGTTTTTCCATAACACCCGAAACCCAAATCCCACACCCCACCCACATTCCCTCATCCTTTGCTATCCCTGTGAAAACCGTGCACGGTGGCCAGGAAAACCGAGAGGTAAGCCGTTTAGGTTCAAATTCGAAGTTTGAATTTTAGGGCTTGTTGGACGATTATGATGATCGAAAATGATTCCCAGGGACTAGACGAGCACACTGAGATCAAAATGAAGAATTTTGGCTACTGGGATTGGCTAGAAATCGAGGTTGAAGGTTGCCTGAAAATCACCAAGCTTGAGAAGTGATTTCTAGACCCATTTGATCGATTTTGAGTCCATAGATCCATTTCTGGGATCATTGCAAGTATATAGGAATAAAAATGGTCGAAAATGATTGAGGAATGAGTGAGATCGAGTCGGGTTAGGTTCATGGGTCTACTAACCCATTACAAAGAAACTGGTCGACCCGATTGGAGGTTGACGATGATTATGTGAAAGTCCACATCATCATCTTGTTAGAGTTATCAGCCCATGTGGCAAATTAGATGATGCCACGTGGCAAGCCGTCATGCCCAATCAACAGCTGACGTGCCAGCATGTCAGAACACATGGACCAATCAGGTAGTGCCACGTGGCAGGTGTCAGGACCTGTCAGCCTACGTGGCAGCTACCGTTCACGTGGCATGTCCGGGACGCGTTTCCAGTGTCAGGCTCTGTGATGGTTTAATGTATGAACTTGTGTAGTACATTAGTGACCATTAGAAATGATTTGGATAGGCCCAGAGACGTTCAACTGGCTTCAGTGAGATTACGGTGCGGATATTGATCACGCAGTGTGAACCGAGCGTGAATGGACTGTTTTTTTTTTTAAATGAAATGCATGCATAAACTGTTTTAAATGCTTTATTATGTGATTTAAGATGAAATGATTTGATATCATGATATTTTTTAACTTAATCAACAATTATGAACTAGTTTACGGTTTTACTTGAAAAACGCTATTTTGAGCTTGGGACCCAGTTGGATAACGATTTTGACTTAGATTTAGAGTCAAGTCGGAAATTGGACAAATTGAATTTATACATGAATTCTGGACACTATTTTCGGGTGGTTTTTGTGGAAAAGACAAGTGAGGATTATGTCTCAGGCATAGGCCCAATTGAAACGTGTTTTTGACTTGATTTGAGACATGAACGATTTAAAAAGTTATTTGAAATGTATTTGGTTACGATTCCATATATACCATCTAGGTGAGTTGGATAGTATCCTACAAACGTCGAGGATACTGGAGTAGTCACGGTGCACTACTTGAGATGACTATCACTGAGGAGAAGCATAGGATCAAGAGTGCAAGTTTATGATATCACCCCGGACGTGGTAGATCTGAGGAAGGCACCCCATTATATGATATCACCTCGGACATCGTTGAGTTGTATCATGAGGAGGTACTCGGAGATGAGACCCCGAGTTGCACGCGTAGCATTGGAAATCGTGTCTAGTATTGGTTATAAATATCACGGATGTCAAGGATTAGTCTTTGTAAAATGGAGGGGAAAATGTTACTATTCTTAAATTGTATTTGAAAATACTTATTTTTGGTCCACTCACATTTTGACTGTTTTATTAACCTTCTAGGTCGTGATACAGAGACAGGGGTGGATATTAAGGCAGAGGCATAAATAGTACTACTGCGCATCTGATTACCCGTTTGGGTAGGATTTTGGTGCTTTTATTTGTACAGACATGCATGCTCGATGTAACGACCCATCCAGAATTATCGAGATTAATTAAGAATTAATGACGGATTAGCAACACTAATGGGAGTTTAGACAAGGATTAACGGACGTTCGGTGCAAAATGATGATTTTTCCCCTAGACAAGGATTAACGGACGTTCCGTGCATGCTCGATCAGGCGGTCAAATGGACTTTGGCTGATGACTCCGACGTAGTTCAGGACGTCACGAGTTCATAGACAAGTGGTACGCTCGATTCTGACGTTCGAGGAAGAAGTTATGATTTTCGGAAGTTCGGGGGCATTTTGGTAATTTGGTTGAATATGAGCAAATAGTTTACTTTTGATCGGGAGGTCCGATGGCGTAGGGTCGAGGATCGTTACGTAGATCGAGGTGATATGTATCCGTTTACAGGTGGCACGTCGAATTCGAACGTTCGACGGAGAAGTTACGGTTCACGGAAGTTCGAATGAACTATTGCACGAAATTTGAATGAACTATTGCACGAAGTTCGAGATGGAAGTTATTTGTCAGCAAGTGGGGCCCAGATATTTTGGGGCAAACCCAATGGATGAATGACACTTGTCATCCATCCATTGCCCACCCAAATTGATTCATGCATATCAGCTCACCTTCTTTGTTTTCTTCATTCAAACCGATCGACCATTTCAAACCAATCCAACCTTTCCCCACCTGATCATGCTTGTGAGGACCAGAGAGTGATGGGAAGACATGCGGATGCTGGTGGTCGGCCAGAAGCAACTCCGCCGTGGACGGCGGAGGACCCTTGTGCAAGGTAAACCCGATTGCTCGATTTTGTGTTTTTAGATTCAAGAATTTGATTTTGACGTTATGGATGGTTTTGGATGATTAGAGGATGATTAGTAGGTTTCTAGGAAGGTTTTAAGAGGGATTTGATGGTGGTTCATGGATGAGGAAGCCCAGGGGGTGTTCGGAGAGTTTGGACCGTGAGAATGGGTTTTGGTTAGTCGGTTTTTACATGGTTTTTCTTAGGTTTCTTGATAGGAAATGATAGGAAATGAAGAAATAGGAAGAATGGAGTTGAAAGGGGAAGAAACGGACCGAAAATGAAGGGTTTTGGGGGCTAAACCGGCCATGCCGGTTCGATGGACCGACCTCATAGGGAAAACCGGTATGGAGGTTGAAGACGCTGAAATAGTGGTCTGGCGGGTGAGGCCTACGCGCAGGGCAGTCTCAGGGCGCGTGACGGCGCGTGGCAGAGAATCTGGGGAAGGTTCCAACATGTCAAATCATCTATTTGATGTAACGAACATTTTGGGACTGGTTTCAAGTCGATCGGACAACGTCTCGTTATAGTTCGGGTTGTATGAAGGTTTAGGTTCGCGTTTGAAAATAGTTAAAAATTCTGGAAAATTACGGGGCTTTAGTGAGGGGTTATTTAAGTAGCTAGTAAACCTCTAAATTAATTTGGACAGGTTTGGGAACCCTGGAGGCGACGATTGACACGTGTATCGAGGCGCGACTTCAGAGGGTCTGTGAGTGGACCTTTCTTTCAAAATTGATGCATGCATAAATGTTTTATAATTGTTTTAATACATGTTTTGTGATGCCGTGAGTGCAATTGTTTGTGGTAGCCTAGGATTTAGGTATTTGTACATATTTCGTGATTTACGGTTTTATACGATGGTTTTACGTGCTAGGGTTTCAATGACGGTTTAATGAATTGGTTTTGGAATTGGAAATATGAAATTGGGCACGAGACCCTTTTGATGTACAAACTCTGGGAATTGGAGTCCATTTGATTTGACAAGGAATCGGACCGAAGGTCCATTTGAGTATACGATCGGGCCGCTGGCCCAGTTGGTTTACGAATCCGGGCTTGAGGCCCAGTTGGTTGTAATCTTGGGCTGGAGGTCCCTTTAACTGTAGTATCGAGCTTGAGGCCCTATTGGTTGTGAAATCAAGCTTGGGGCCCCGTTACTTTATGGTTTCTTTCTTAAGGCCCCACTAGTCGTGATATCGGGCTAGAGGCCCAGTTGATTGTAACATCGGGCTTGAGTCCCAGTTTGATTTATGAAATGAGAATTCGGGCATGAGACCCTGTTGAACTGTGGATTTAAGCCGAGGCCTATGAAAGTGAATTTGAATCGAATTAGAGGAATCCTATTGAGATGAATCGGGTGTGAGACCCAGTTGAAATGTGTTTTGAGAAAGAAAGTATTTGAAATATATTATACCCTCTATATGATTTATATGGTCTCCTCCAGACGTCGACCAGGAGAGTCACGATCCACATACCGGAATGGGTATCCTCATAGGGAACCCGTTCTAGGAGTGGAAGTTATGATGTGATCCCAGACCAGATTCCAGAGAGATTTGCGGACTAGATCCAGATAGAGCGCGGACTAAATCCAGAGATAGAGCCTCCCAGATGGAGAATTCCTGGGGGAAATGCCCCGAGTTGGCATAGAGATGATGAATCGTAACATATATCAGGGATGTGTTCCCTAGGGGAAGTGTGCCCCGAGTTGGCATCTTCTTCGAAATGTCGCGGATGGGTTATCCGTATGTTGATACGTATGAGGTTTTGGAAAGAGATTTAGGGGCGGAGACCCCGTGTTCCATGTTTTAGAAAGTGATTTGGGGGGAGACCCCGTATTCGATGTTTTGTAAAGTGATTTGGGGCGAAGACCCCGTATTGTATGTTTTGGTGGTATTTCACTGAGAATGGTTTTGGGCTGAGACCCACGTATGTTGATTTGGGCTGAGTTCCCACATGTATTGATTTACGGGTTTTGTGATTTCGGGTCGGGGACCCATAAATGGATTTATGGTTCATGACGGTTTATGGGGACCGACATGAACCCTTGAAAGGTTTTTATGGGTCATGACGGTTTATGGGGACTAGGCATGAACCCTTGAAATGTAACGACCCGTCCCGAATTCCGGGATTAGATTAGTCACTAATCTTGATTAGTGAGGTTGAACGGTGGTTAGTAGGGCGGAATCGGACAAAATGTGCAAAATGACCGTTTTGCCCTTGGTAGTGGGCAAAATGTTGACTTTTTGATCGAGCGGTCAAACGGACTTTGACCGATGACCGTGACGTAGTTCGGGACGTCACGAGTTCATAGACGGGTGGCACGTTCGATTCCGACATTCGTAGAGAAAGTTATGGTGTGCGGAAGTTGAGGGGTATTTTGGTAATTTGGCATGTTTGGGGCCAAATGTTGACTTTTTGACTGGGAGGTCCGATGGACGAGAGCCAAGGACTGTTACGTAGGTATCGCCGATACGAATCCAACGACAGGCGGCATGCCGAAATCGGAGATTCGACGACAACGTTATGGTCAAGGAAACAAACTAACGAACCGAGGCTCGAATTAAAATAATAATATAATAATGAATAGTGACCGTTGACTGTGCACATCCGGATGAGTGACAAGTGTCACCCATCCCTTGTTTCCAGCTCCATGTTACCCTCCTAACACCATCATTACTACATCATCATCATCTAATCCACCATTTCCCCTAATTTCCTCTTCTTTGTTCCTAAACCGTGCACAAAATGTGGGATTCGGATTAGGGAGAATTGGCTCCCTCTCTCTGTCGTTCCTGAGAGAAAAATGAGAGACTAAGATGAGGGAATTAACGGGAAAACACGAGGGGTTGTGAGAGTGTTGAATTTTGGATTTTGGATTTCGGGAAAATTAGAGGGAAAATTCGAATTGAAGGAATTGAGCCGTGAGGATCAAATTGGAGATTACCTTCAGCTTCCTGGGAGTGCCACGATCATAATTGTCGAAGAAACGAGATGAATTGGTGCTGTTTTTGCTCTGATCACACTTGGTGACAGAGGAGGAAAATCGAGTTTGAGTCGTGGAGTTGGAGGCTTCGATGGACGGAATTGAGGCGGGGAAACTGCTTCTCATGATCCCACGATGCTTCTGGGTTCGTCAATTGAAGGAAAGCGGCTGTGGTTGACAGAACTCCATTGTTGAACAGTGACGGTGCTCGAGCTTGAGTCGTGAAGATTGAGCGATGGATTGATGCAATTGATGTGGGGGAATTGTTCCTCATGGTCCATTGATGCTTCTGGATGCATCAATTGGATGAAACCTGCAGCAATTGAGGGAATTCCATGAACGCACAGTAACCTGGGTGTTCTTCGTGTTCATCGTGAAATCATTGGAATTTGGGTAAGTTATCGTGTAATTGATGTTACAGACCTGTAATTGAACTAAGAACGAAACTAACTGAATGATCAATTGAAGGAATTAGGGTCGAATTGATAGGATTGGAACCGGGTCATCTCGCGGGTGAGTTGGACCCGTTTACCAGAGATACGGGTTGGGCTAGTGACACTGTAGCAGGCGCGTGAGTTTCACGCGCAGCCACTAACGGCGGCGCGTGACGGCACGTGGACACGAATCTCGAGGTGAGGTCAACATGACTTATGTCCTATTTAATGTAACAGACATTTTGGAATTGGTTTCGTGTCGATCGGACACCGTCTCGATATTGTTCGGGATATCCGAAGGTTTTAAATTAAGTTTAAAAATAAGTAAAAATTCGGAAAAATTACGGGACTTTGATAGGTTGTTAATGATGAGGTTAGTGACCCTCTAATGTGATTTGGACAGGATTGGGAGTCCCGGTGATAGTGGTGTGGCCCGGGAGGGCCGGTGGCACGCGTATCGAGGCATACCGTTAAAACGGTCTGTGAGTGGACTTTGGTTTTATAAATTCTATGCATGCTTAAATGTTTTATATGGATTATTGTTGTGATTGTATGATGTTGATTTGGTTGTTGGTAAATTGTACGGTTTCACGTATTTCGAGGCGATTTACGTGCTTGCACGTAAATCGAGGTTTTCCGATTTTACATGGATTTTCCATGTTTATGACTTGGATATAATATGATGAAATGGTTTTGAAATTGGAAATATAAACTCGGGCTTGAGGCCCACTTGTTTTGGAAATTTCGGACTTGGAGTCCATTTGAGAATCGGGACGGGGGCCCAGTTGGTTAATGAAATCGGGCCAGGGGCCCAGTTGATATGAAATCGGGCTGAGACCCGTTTGAGTTATGTTATCGGGCCAGGGGCCCATTTGATTTACGAATTCGGGTCGTGGGCCCAGTGGGTTTATAAGTCGGGCTGCGGGCCCGGTTGGTTTACAAATCGGGCCGTGGGCCGAGTGGTTCATAAAATCGGGCATGAGTCCCAGTTGGATAATAAATGTGATTTCGGGTCAGGGACCCTATGTTTAATAATTGTGATTTTGGGTCAGGGACCCTAAATGGAATTACATGGTTTTATGGAAATTTCGGGCAGGGTCCAATGGTAATGATGTGATAAAAGGATTTAATAAAACTGTTTTCCATATACCATCTGGATACAAGGATATATGATGGTCTCCTCCAGATGTCTGGGACACTGGGGAAGTCACGGTGCATTGCCTGCGAGGGGTCATTATACGGAGCAGCCGGACCGTATGATGACTCAGGAGCAGGATTGCTATGATTGACGTCAGGGACGTCAGACATCAGGGATGTCAGATATATGGACCCGGAGAGACCTCGGGAAGCACGCGTAGCTTATGAAACCGTGAGATATGACATCAGGGACGTCTAGCATCAGGGATGCTGGTGATGGTAATGGTAAAATACGAATTAATGAAATGGCTTTCCGGGTGGATTTATGATTGTGTGAATTTAATGAATTGATGTTCATTTATGGTCGTGGGTGGTGACCCACATGGTTGTATATGTATGGTGGTGGTATTCCACAGTTTTGGGCTGAGTTCCCACACTTGGATTTTGGTTAACGGTTTTTGGGCTAAGGCCCTAAGGGCTCGGTTGAGCAAACGTTTTGGTTACTGGTTTTCGTGGCATGCATACGTTTTTATTGGAGGGCATAAATATCTTATAAATGTATTTGGTAAACTTATTGGTTTTTGTCCACTCACAGCTTTTGGTTTTAATGCCCTTCAGGTTGATCACGGATGCGATTGCAGCAGAGACTGGGACATTGCACACCTTCTCCATCGATCCTTGCGCACTCTGGATGCCACGTTGGGCAGTGGCTCTTGGTTATCCCTTGTCTGACACCTCTTGTTGGACGGGAGCAGGGCACATTCCACGGTAATCTCGGGGGGATTGGGATGGGTCCTGTCATGAAAGGTTTGAGAATGTTTTCGAATGGTTTTACGAACGTTTTGGTAAATGGCTTTTGAATGCATGCATATGCTTTTAGTGAAGGGCATAAATGTCTTTGTATGAAAATGTTTTTAATGAAATGCTTATTTTGTTCACCCACAGTTTTCGTGGTTTGAATGTCCTTCAGGTTGATCGCGGATACGGGCTGTAGTAGAGATCGAGACATCACACTCTTCCTCATATGATCCTGGCGTACTCTGGAAGCCTTAGTGAGGGCTAGAGATGGAATCTTCCCTGGTCTGACACCTCGTGTCATACGGGATCAGGCGCGTCCCACGTTGATCCCGGGGGATTTGGGACGGGTCCTGACAAGTGGTATCAGAGCAGGTTAGTTCATTTGATACTCATGGTACTCTGAAACCAAGTGGTATCAGACCTGTTTTTCTCTTGGTGTTCGTGCAGGTCGAGGATACGATGTCTCTGAAGTCGTAACAGCCGTCATCAACCTGATAGTTAGGGTATTAGTATAAGGATTCGATAGAATCGAACCTTAGTTAGATGGTGCTTGTTACGTGGTACGATAGTTTGAGGTTCGATTAGCATCAAATGTCGTACATGTTGCGTATATCGAGGAAGTGGATCCCGAGGAGGATCAGTATTCATGTGAATCTAATGGCTTAGAGCCGTAGTGTCACTGGTGATAGGACCCAGCGGATTAGAAGACACCATATGATGACTTCCGAAGTCGATACCGCTAGTCGGTTGTGTCATGTCGGATTGGAGAGTGTGCTGTAGAGAGCAGATGAGGTCATGGATGACCTGAGTGAGATTGATGGGAATAGGAACATTTGATCCTGTGTGGCATGAGATGCCATAGTACGGTGCGTCGAATCCCGGAGGGATGTCGACTAGAAGTGGATGCCCGGAGTAGTTGTTGTGGGGCATGATAGGATGCGATTGAGCACGTAGCGCTTGTGCAGCGTTAGACACGACGTATGGCCAAGTTATTGTGGAGGCCAGCGACTGAGAGCCATAGAGTTACGAGAGGATGGGATCCTCACAGTGTGGTTACTTGTTGTTTGGTACCAGTATTGGAGTACGACGACTCTTCGGAGTCGAGAGAGAGGGATCAGTCAGGATGGTTGGGCTGCAGCGGGCAGCCGGGTTCATGACAACCCCAGTTCGAGAATGATTGGCCTGACCCTAAGTAAAATGAGGGGATCCGGTTCACGAGTACCATTGTGATATGTGATTTGGAATCCTGAGATAGATCCATCGGTGGATGTTGCGTGCGGAATGGTTGGTACCAACGGTCGACTACCGCATGGTTTTGGAGTCTCGATAGCAGAGTGTTTCTAAGATTGGTCTGCACGAGGTTGTGAAAGACACTGCTATCGATGGACGTAGTCGTGTCTTATCGAGTTAGATAGGCTCAGGTTACCGTGACGATTGTGACGAGGGGATTCGTCAGTCGTGACGATGATACGAGGAGCGTGAGTGACACACAGTACGAGCAGTGATTTTGGATTCAACTCGGTTACGGCTAAGTACGATTGCAGAATGAGACGCTGACGTTGGTGTTGCCACACTTGCCACTCTACCTCTGTGAGGTGACTGTGACGAGTAGGATATACCTGGATGAGTGACAGGTGCCCTAGATATCCTTGGATGGATTACATGAGTGTGAGTGCTGGAGTTAATCCCACAGAGTCGAGACGTGCAAATCAGTGTGCCGACGAGATAGTAGATGTGCCCAATGTGGCGAGCATGTGAGTTCGGTGGGCATTGAGCGGGACAGAGAGGGTCCCGAGTGGCTCAGTGTGAGGCACCAGGAGTACTTGGTTTGGTGACCAGTTCCCTGATGATACGAGACTTGGGGCACGAGTGTATGCCCAGGAATACTAACGTTAAAGGTTGAAATGCCTAAGTGGCATTCGGATGAAAAGAAATAAATGGATGACATAAGTGACGTCTTATGACGTGTGGGTCGGTTTGTAAGATATGGTAGTACGCAGAGATTTGGCTTTAGATCACGACAGACGTTGCGATCTGTTTAGCCTACTGACCGATGTCAGTAGATTCTGACCAATTCTGTGTGTCAGAGTTGGATTAGGTTAATTAAAGGTATGAGATATGAGTGTTGGCAGCCGTTTATGCACATTCGTAAATAGTATAAGGTTTGACCTTGAGTCCCGTGAATTCCACTCGGAATGAGTGTACCTATATAAACGGTCTTCACAAAGTGGATGGTGTCTGGTTCAGCTGAGGACTTGAGAGTCCATTGCGGATTGGTTTTGTTTGGCTACGGTAGACCATACCTCCTGAGTTGGAGACTTGTAAATCGTTTGCCTATGGGATACGAAAATGCTCGTGTGATGAGTGAGCTCAGTAATTGGAAAAGGAACATGTTCCCAATGTGATTAGAACTTCAAAATCAAGAGAAGTTGTGATTAAGACGTTGAGAGGAGTGCTTGATTCCGTATTGGTGATGGATATTCCGAGGTCACTGAGCGTGACTCTTTAACAAATAGTGCTGGGTGCCGGAGGATGACATAGGATGAACTTTGGTGTCATCATCTTGAATTCTCTTGGATTTGTCCCTAGGTGGGACAACGAGGAGTGATATGACAGCTAGGGGTTCAAAGAGGGTGTAAGAACCGAACACCTAGGCTGTGGGTCAAGTTTGATTGACTTGACGAGTAAATGGTGCTTAGCGTCATAGGATGTGACCAGTGAGTGTCCAAGGTGATGGATTGATGTTCACCTGGTGACCGGCGATTGGGATCTGGATGATGGTTGGAAAGCGGACAATAGTACGTGGTTGGACGTTGCTAGAGTGCAGTCCTTGAGTAGGTCAGGGGGCGCTCCGATGTGATGTGATGTGGGTGCACCGGTGTGTTAGGTTCGTTGGATGATGGGATTGACCGCGGTTAATCGGTATGTCAGGTTGAGAGTTTCCCGAGAGTATGGTAATGTTGTAGATTGGATAGAGTCCTAGATGGACGTGAGTGGCGATCCGATTAGATCCGATAGTGACAGGTTAAGACTCGAGGTGAGTTTGGAGGTCAACGTAGGTTACTGAGTGACATGAAATACGATATGGGGACTCAAGAACGAGTCGAGATCAGAGTAGAGCAGCGAAGCGCAGTGGGGCCAGGAGTTGTCGGCTGGTCACGAAGTCGTGACATTTCGTGGTAATGGATTGATCGGTAACCGACGAGTTCGGATTGATATGGATTGATATGGGTTTGAGGATAACCTGTGAGATGGGATTCGTGTCATTGTGATGGCAGGATCTATAGAATGTTGTCTGATCGGATGCTGTGCTAGATGCCAGCTTGGATGTGTTAGCCCTTGGTGGGAGTACGTAATTCAGCCTGACGACTGTAGGATGGAACATGTCAGAGTGTTAGGCTGAGAAGCCGTTTGGATGTCAGTTTGGTATTGCTGACCTGTCAAAGTGAGTGACAGGCGGGATCAATGAGTATCGACAATCTGTCTCGAGTGAGACGTGCGAGCTAACTTGTATTTCTCGAAAGTGAGTTGGAGCTTTGGAGGTTCCGGTGACGGTATGTACCGATGCGTACGGCATGTATGTCAGACGTGTACTGTCACCCGGGTATTCTCGTGTGGGTTCAATACCCGAGTCGAAGGGCAAGGTTGGATTCCATAATTTAGTTGTGGAATCGGGTCGATTTGAATTTCGAGGACGAAATTCTTTAAGGGGGGAAGATTGTAACGACCCGTCCTGAATTATTGAGATTAATTAAGAATTAATGACGGATTAGCGAAACTAATTAGAGATTAGACGAGGATTAACAGACGTTCGGTGCAAAATGACGATTTTACCACTAGAATGGGCGAACCGTTGACTTTTTGTTCAGGTGGTCAAATGGACTTTGGCCGATGACTCTGATGTAGTTCGGAACGTCACGAGTTCATAGACAGGTGGTACGCCCGATTCCGACGTTCGAGGAAGAGGTTATGATTTTCGGAAGTTCGGGGGAATTTTGGTAATTTAGTTGAATAGGAGCAAATAGTCGAGTTTTGATCGGGAGGTTCGATGGTCAAGGGCTAAGGATCGTTAAGTAGATAGAGGCGATACGAAGTTCAAGACAGAAGTTGTTTGTCAGCAAGTGGGGCCCGGATATTTTGGGGCAGACCCAATGGATGAATGCCACTTGTCATCCATCCATTGCCCACCCAAATTGATTCATGCATATCAGCTCACCTTCTTTGTTTTCTTCATTCAAACCGATCGACCATTTGAAACCAATCCAACATTTCCCCACCTGATCATGCTTGTGAGGACCAGAGAGTGATGGGAGGACATGTGGATGCTGGTGGCCGGCTAGGAGCAACGCTGTCGTGGACGGCGGAGGACCCTTGTGCAAGGTAAAGCCGATTGCTCGGTTTTGTGTTTTTAGATTCAGGAATTTGATTTTGACGTTATGGATGGTTTTGGATGATTAGTAGGTTGCTAGGAAGGTTTTAAGATGGATTTGATGGTGGTTCACGGCTGAGGAAGCCCAGGGGGTGGTCGGAGAGTTTGGACCGTGAGAATGGGTTTTGGTTAGTCGGCTTTTACATGGTTTTTCTTAGGTTTCTTGATAGGAAATGATAGTAAATGAGGAAATAGGAAGAATGGAATTGAAAGGGGAAGAAACGGACTGAAAATGAAGGGTTTAGGGGGGCTGAACCGGCTATGCCGGTTTGTCTGGATCGGCCGCACATGGAAACCGGTCTGGACCAGTCTGGAGGTTGAAGACGCTCGAATATTGTTTTGGCGTGTGAGGCCCGCGCACAAGGCAGTCTCAGGGAGCGTGACGGTGCGTGGAAGAGAATCTGGGGAAAGTTCCAACATGTCAAATCATCTATTCGATGTAACGAACATTTTGGGATTGGTTTCGAGTCGATTGGACATCGTCTCTATATAGTTCGGGCTGTCCGAAGGTTTTAGTTACGTTTAAAAATAGTTAAAAATTCCTAAAAATTACGGGGCTTTAGTGAAGGGTTATTTAAGTAGTTAGTAACCCTCAAAATTAATTTGGATATGTTCGGGAACCCCGGAGATGACGATTGGCCCAAGAGAGGCTTATGACACACGTATCGAGGTGCGGCTTCGGACGGTCTGTGAGTGGACCTTTCTTTCAAAATTGATGCATGCATAAATGTATTATAATTGTTTTAATACATGTTTTTTGATTCCATGAGTGCATTTGTTTGTGGTAGCCAAGCATTTACGTAGTTGCACGTATTTCGAGTTATACGATGCTTTTACGTGCTAGGGTTTCAATGAGGGTTTAATGAATTGGTTTTGGAATTGGAAATATGAAATCGAGCACGAGACCCATTTGATTTACAAACTTTCAGACTTAGAGTCCATTTGATTTGACGAGGAATCGAACCGAGGGTCCATTTGAGTATATGATCGGGCCAATGACACCGTTGGTTTACGAATCCGGGCTTGAGGCCCAGTGACAGGACCCGCCCCCAATCGCCCGGGATTAAGGACTAAGTCCTGATCCCGTATAACCTACGCATGACACGAAGGCTAAATCGACGTCTAACCTCCATGTGACGCGTAAGGCGAACAAGGGATTCCCGATCCGACCATCAAAAAGTTTCCGGACTTCCCAGAATGCGCAGATTCTACCGTGGATCGCTGGTGTGATGTCTTCGTTTCTCCTAACCAACAGCCCGCACCTCAACAACCTGGAGGGTATCAAAAACACGAAAAGACTGTGAGTGGACAAAAATAAATAATAAGTTCAGAAAAAACAGGTTATAAAAACAATTACATTTATACCCTCCATTTAAAACTAATACATGCATATCAAATCCATGTCATACAACCATTCATCTCAAAACCATCAATGAAAACCATTTGAAAACCGGAATCAAATCCGTTATTCAAATCCAGGTCTCAGCCTCAAATCACAAATCAATCTCAAGGTACGGGAAACTCGGTCCCAAAACTCGTCAAATCTAAAACATTCGGGCCACTGCCCAAAACATCAGAAAACCGGTGAAAAATATCAATCATACAAGTTTTCTGGATCTCAAGTGCGCCCGAGTCTTTAAACTCAAAACCATGCACAGAATCAGGCCTTCCCGGGATATCAACGAGTCTTTAAACTCAAAACACAATCACAGGCCTCGGGGGGTATCATATCCGAGTCTTTAAACTCAAAACATATACCGAGTCTTTAAACTCAAAACATATCAATTCAGGGCCCTCCCCCCATCAATCAACCGAGTCTTTAAATGCAAAACCAGATCCAGCGGTTTTTTTCTTTTTCTTTTTCCGGGTGTTTAAACCCAAAACCATTTTTTTCATTCGAAAACCATAGAAAATCCTTCTCCGAATTCGCAACAATGATTCCTAAGCTAGCATCCGGAACCATCATCTCGAACCCAAATCCGAATTTCCTTTCCAAGATTTCAAAACAAAATCCGAAATCACATTTCCGAAATCCAGGTTCAAAAATGCAATCTCGTTATCAAAACCACATGAACAGGGCTCCAAGCTCGAAATCACTTTTCTGAAATCCATTTCAAAATCATTGAAATCAACTCATATTCCAAATCCCGAAGTCAAATCATCAAAATCATGCTCAAATCACAATGGTATTCGAAATCTCGTAAAACGTGCAAATACATATATATCTCGAAATACGTGCAAAATCGTAAATCATCAAGAGCATAAATCAAATCATAGAATCACGTATAGAAAACATATAAAAACATATATGCATAGAATCATAGAAGCACAGACCGTTATGCCGTCGACTCGATACGAGCGCACCTATGCCGTTCTCGGCCAATCCACTATCACTGGCTTTCCGGAACCTGTCCAAATCCCATAAAAAGGTCACCAACTACTTCATAAAGCTTATACTAAAGCCCCGTAATTTTCCTGAATTTTTACCTATTTTTAACCGAGGGCTATAACTTTCGGACATCCTGAAACATATCGAGACGATGTCCGATTGACTCGAAACCGGTCTTAAAATGTTCGTTACATCTAATACTTTAAAAGTCGTGTTTGAGACTTCCCCAAAAGGGGCCCCACGCGCCATCACGCATCTGCACTATTCATCTTCAACCTCTCGCCGAACCGCGTCCAGACCGGTTCGTTTCACGCCGGTCTAGCTAAACCGACGAGGGCGGTTTTGTTCAATTCCTGGTCCAATTTTAGTCCTATTTAATCCCTTAGGTTCATCTAAAGCTAAGTAATCAATCTAGATAATGAAAAACATGAAACCAAGGTCAATGCTTACCTTCCCGATTCGAAGAAACAAAAACCGCATTACTTATCCTCTGTTCTCAGCCCTCACCGTCGTCCTCTGGCCACCACTAGTTTCTCCAGTCACTGATTTCAATCCCTAAGTCCAAAAGGAAGCTAACCAAGTACCTAAACGAAAGAATTACCGATTCAAACCTAAACAAGTAATTATATACAAAACAGAGGAACGGTCTTGATATTGCTTACCGTCATTTCCTTCCTCCCTCCGTGGGCACCACCACACTCCTAACGTTGTCAAAGGCCATCTTCACTCACTGGTAACCACCACGGGCCAGTTTTAGGCTAATTTCTCAATCGAACTCACGGCTGAGTACGGTGGTGGTTCTCTATTTTTCCTGGGTATCCTGCTATCTTCCCATATCCATTCCTCATTAAATCCTTCATTAAACACACTCACAATATGTCCCATACGTCTTTGATCTCTCACACGCTACCTCTGGCTCACATCCAACTCACTCAGTTGAGAATTTCTCAATTGTACAATGCCTCTGTTTTTTGTTCTCCACCGTGCACGACTTACATGGTTGTGTTTAAAACCCAATTAGTGAGGCGGTTACAAGTTCCACGGCCTTCCAGACTGAACCAAGTGTCCAAAATCTTGTGGACACACTTCCCAAGGCATCCACATGTTCCAACTTAACTGGGCACAAATCCCAATGCTAGCAATTGATCAAACTGCCCCTTGATGCCCAAATTACCATTTTACCCCTCAAGTTCCTATGCCCATAACTTTGTCGTTTGAACTCCAATCGACATGTGCCGCCTGTCGTTGTACTCAGGGCATCGAGACCTTCCTAACGGTCCTCGAAGTTTGTGAAAATTCCATGTCGTATGCAAAATCAGCAAATAGCTCCTTATTAACAAAATTACCAAACTACCCTCAAACTTCCGAAGGTCATAACTTTCTCCTCGGATGTCGGAATCGGACGTGCCACCTATCTATGAACTCGTGACGTCCCGAACTACGTCACGGTCATCGGTCAAAGTCCATTTGAACATCCTATTGAAAAGTCAACATTTTACCCAATTTTATGGGCAAAATCGTCATTTCGCACAGTCCGTCCGAATGCATTCAACTACTCACCAATTAGCTTCACTAATCCGTCATTAACGCTTAATCTAATCCCAATTCCCGAGACGGGCTGTTACACCCAGTTGGTTGTAATCTTGGGCTAGAGGTCCCTTTGACTGTAGTATTGGGCTTGAGGCCCTATTGGTTGTGAAATCGGGCTTGAGGCCCGGTTGCTTTATGGTTTTGGGCTTAAGGCCCCATTAGTCATGATATCGGGCTAGAGGCCAGTTGATTGTAACATCGGGTTGTTACACCCAGTTGGTTGTAATCTTGGGCTGGAGGTCCCTTTGACTGTAGTATTGGGCTTGAGGCCCTATTGGTTGTGAAATCGGGCTTGAGGCCCGGTTGCTTTATGGTTTTGGGCTTAAGGCCCCATTAGTCATAATATCGGGCCAGAGGCCAGTTGATTGTAACATCGGGCTTGAGTCCCAGTTTGATTTATAATGAGAATTCGGGCATGAGACCCTGTTGAATTGTGGATTTAAGCCGAGGCTTGTGAAAGTGAATTTGAATCGGATTAGAGGAATCATATTGAGATGAATCGGGTGTGAGACCCAGTTGAAATGTGTTTTGAGAAAGAAAGTATTTGAAATATATTATACCCTCCATATGATTTATATGGTCTCCTCCAGACGTCGACCTAGAGAGTCACGATCCACAGACCATAATGGGTATCCCCGTAGGGATCCCGTTCTAGGAGTGGAAGTTATGATGTGGTCTCAGACCAGATTCTAGAGAGATGTGCGGACTAGATCCGGAGATAGACCTCGGACTAGATCCAGAGATAGAGCCTCCCAGATGGAGAATTCCTAGGGGAAGACTCGGAGTGAGACCCCGAGTAGTTTGCACACTAGTATAGAAATGATGAATCGTAACATATATTGGGGATGTGTTCCCTAGGGGATGTGTGCCCCGAGTTGGAATCATCTTGGAAGTGCCGCGAATGGGTTATACGTATGTTGATACGTATGAGGTTTTGGAAAGTGATTTAGGGGTGGAAACCCCGTGTTCCATTTTTTAGAAAGCAATTTAGGGCGGAGACCCCGTATTCGATGTTTTGGAAAGTGATTTGGGGCGGAGACCCCGATTTTATGTTTTGGTATTTCACTGAGAATGGTTTTGGGCTGAGACCCACGTATGTTGATTTAAGCTGAGTTCCCACATGTATTGATTTACGGGTTTTGTGATTTCGAGTCAGGGACCTATAAATGGATTTATGGTTCATGACGGTTTATGTGGACCGCATGAACCCTTGAAAGGTTTTTATGGGTCATGACGGTTTATGGGGTCGGACATGAACACTTGAAAGGTTTGAGAATGTTTTCAAAGGGTTTTACGAACGTTTTGGTAAATGGTTTTTGAATGCATGCATATGCTTTTAGTGAAGGGCATAAATGTCTTTGTATGCAAATGTTTTTAATGAAATGCTTATTTTTTCCACTCACAGTTTTCGTGGTTTTAATACCCTTCAGGTTGATCGAGAATGAGGGCTGTAGCAAAGATCGAGACATCACACTCATCCTCCTATGATCCTGGCGTACTCTAGAAGCCCCAATAAGGGCTATAGACAGAATTTTCCCTGGTCTGACACCTTGTGTCAGACGGGATCAGGCACGTCCCACGTTAATCCCGGGCTATAGAGATACTTATCTCTTGTCTGACAAAGTTGTAGTTGAACGCTGTATGCTGTTAAACAAATTAAGGGTCTTTTCGGTATTTTGAGTATGATTTTTCAGACAGGAGTAGGCACGTCCCACCGTAGTCCTAGGGGGATTGGGGCGGGTCCTATCACAGAGAGACTGAGCGAGACGGCGGTGGACGACTGAGCCATGGTGGATCGCGTAAAATAGGTAAAACCCATAGGTTTGGGGAAAAATTGGATTTTGATTTCTAGACGTTTAGGGTTCATTCTGATTCCATGGTCATCTTTTCGAGCTCATACGAGCATGCAGAAACAAGAACTAAAGGTGGACGGCCCCTGGATAGGTATGGAAGCATGGTTGCAGTTTGGCCGTGGGAGTTCGAGTTTGACAGGTGCGATTCAGGCCCTTTCTTCTTATTTTGAGGTCGTAGATCCATTTTTAGGGAGTAGACGTGTTGTTTGGAAGAAAAATGGCGCGTTTTTGTTGTTGGACGGCGGAGTTACGATCAGATCAAGGTCGCAGGTCAAATGACCCGTTACAGTGTCCCGGGTCAACCCGTGAGGGGTTGACGATGATGAAGTGGCAAGCCACGTCATCATGTTAGTCCATATAGTAGAGGATGGTTGGTACCACATTGAGAAATGTAAGGAGGTGTCAGGTGACATGGTAGCTGACGTGGCATATCCACGTCAGCCATGTTAGACCATGTGGACTAGTGGGTTGATGCCACGTGGCAGGGTGTTAGGACATGTCAGAGTTGACGTGGTAGTCCACATTAGCATTGTTAGACCATGTGGACTAGTGAGATGATGTCAAGCGACGTGTCAAAGTCTTGTCATATTGTTAGAGCTGATATGGCAGTGACACGTGGCAGTCATGACATCAACAAGTGACATCATCAAGTGACATGGTAGTGTCAAAGAATGACACGTGGCACCAGTCAGGGAGTACCACGTGTCAGGTTGTCAGGGAGTACCACATGTCAGGTTGTCAGGAGTTTTCAGATGTCAGACCTGTTAAGCTTACATCAGTAGTGACGTCATCTAGGGCTGCCGTCAGCATTGACTGCATTGACCTGACTTTGACCAGCTCGTGGGGGCGTGTGCGCATGAATTTCTAGGTCAAATGGATCTTGTTTGACATGTTTCAACTATCGGAATCCAATAGTGGTGGTTTCAGGTGGATCGGAGATCATTTGATAGGTCATTTGGAGGTTTTTTGCCTCGGTTAGCATGTTCAGGATGCGTTCTTGATTCCGAGAGTGTTGAGGGTCTTTAGTATGGAATTATAGAGGTTGATAGTAACCCGTGGATATGATTTGGATAGGCCTTACGACCCGGGTTTTGGAGCGCGCAGCGTGGACCATGTTTGAGTGGACTTTGGTTATAAATGATGCATGCATATATGTTTTAATGTTTTATGAATACGATTTGAAATGCAAGGTTTGCATATTGATTTGAATGATAATTGTTTAAAGCTTCATATGTTGGTTTGATCATGGTTGAAAATAGACGATTTTACGGATTTTCGTGACAATGGCTTTTCGGGTTTGAGACCCAGTTGGATAATGATTTGGCTCAGTTTTAGTCAAACATGAAATTGAACGGTGATTTAATTGTGAAATGATTTTGAGATTGTGAAATGAGGACTAGACACTGATTTTATGATGTTTTGTGGAAACTGGTTTTGGGCTGAGACCTTATGCAAATAACTTATTTGATTTGAGATACAACAGTTTTGAAAATAGGTTTCCACTGTTTTCAAATTGACCATTCCCCGTAATTATGAGAAGGCCTCTAGTTGTGAATATGTTTCTCTTGGAGAGGACCCTGTGGTATGTTGATTGAGATGACTCTGGTAGGGATGTGTTTCCTCGGAGAGGGCCTCCAGTTGTGAATATGTTTCCCTGGAGAGGACCCTATGATATGATGCTCACCTCCGGGATGAGTTGTGTCCTCCCTCGCGGAGAGGTCACAAGGCACTACCTGTTGTCGAGTAGTCGAGGGAGAATCGACTCAGGAGTGATTATGTTATATGAGATCGATCATTGATATGTTCACGACGATATGTTGAACGTCGTCCGGTGATGAGTTCAAGACGACGTGCTTAGAATTGAGTAGTCCTAGAGCTATGTGCACGCGTTGCTTGGATATCGTGACTGATAATGACGATAAGATGATATGATAGACAGATGTCGGATATGAGAATGGGTCATAAGTTGATTTATGATTTTTTTCCCAGAGGTTTTCACATGTGTTGGTTTTACGATGAGTGCATTGGTTTTCATATATTACTATTTTACTGTATTATTGGAAAGTACTGTTTTGAATTGATATGCATGCATGCTTTGTAAAACAGAGGGTTAAATGTTGATTTCGAAAATTTGTTTTCCTAAACTGCTTATTTTTGTCCACTCACATGTTTTATTAATGGTCTTTGATACCCTTCAGGTTGATCGACGAATGCGGGCTGTAGTAGAGATCGAGACATCACACAACGTTGCATACTTTGGAAACCCCGAGTGGGTTAAGATTTTATCCCTGGTCTGACACGCGGTCTTAGACGGGAGCAAGACATTTCACGATAATCCGGAGGGATTAGGGATGGGTCCTATCATTGAACCTTGGATTTGTGAATTTCCAACTTGTTTGTTGAATAGACCAACTCCTATTTTTGGAATAAATTCACTAATTTCACTAGCCCTGTTAATTGGTTCGAAAAAATTGACCGAAAAACCAAATCGAACTGTAACCGAACCAAAAAATACCGAACCGAAGAATAATCGGAACCATTTGGAGAAAATCGAACCGAACTGGGCTGAGTCGGTTCAGTTTCGGACGTCAGTCTAATTGAGTCGGACCAGATCGAACTGAACCGAAAAGTTGATAAAACCAGACCGGACCGGACCGAAACACACTAGTTATATTTGTACAAAACGGCGCAATTTTGTATGAAACCCTAGAGTAGATGAAACCCTCGTCTCCTCTTCTCAAAATTTTCACTCTCGTCTCTCCCATCCCCAGTCCTCCACTTCAAATTTTCAATTTCACAAACCCAAACATCTCGAAAAACTAAAAACCCAAACATCTCCACCTTCTTTGACTCGTCACCAATCACATCTGCCTCACTATCTCTCTCAATCACAACTAACTCTATCTCTCCATCATTCGCTCACAGCCTCACAGGGTATGACCTGAACCAAAACAATGGTCAATTTCGTGCTTATTTGAACTGTTCGTGTAGTTTACCGATTTCTCAAGGTTTGTTAAATTAATATCCACTATATATACAAACGAATGAATGTGTCAATGGTCAATCGCAACTGACGTTCTCTTCTCTCGCTAGGGCAATCAAACTCTTTGTTTGACACAGACCCAAACCCTCGATGTTGATGATCTGCTCTTCTGGTACTCTTTTTTCCTCTTTCTCTCTCTATGTCTCATTGTCTTGCAAGAAGTTTAAAAGAATAAGGGTTTGGGTTTCAATAAACAGTTTTTAAAAATTAAGTAGGTTGTTGGAGCTATAATGATATGAAGATGATAGCTCTCGCTGGAAGGTCTTAGACATCTGATCTAATTTATTCACTGTAGTATTCACGCAATTTAGATCTTCACCAAAAAATCTTGCCTGAGCTTAAAGAGATTTCTAATTTATGATGTCAATTCCTGAGAAATCACTGCGTTGCTCGCGTTCTTCTTCATTGTCTTCATTGTCATCGGTGTCGGTCCAGGAGTTTGATCCATTGTTAAAAGATTTGAATGAGAAAAAACAGATGATCATGAAGAGATAAAGGTTGGAGAAAGAGGAGGCTGGCAATGGGTGGTGGGTCGAGATTTTGATGATTTGAGTTTCTCAAGTTTGTAGAGATGATAATTAATTCTATTAAATTCTTTACATAATGTTAAGTTCGGTCAAAATATACATGGTAAGTTTGTAACTCATCATTTTAGGGAATGAAAATCCCATAACTTTGCTTGTTGATGCAAATCCAAAATTAGAAACATTTTAAAACATCAAGTCAAACAGATTGAAAAGAGGAGGAGGAAGCAAGTAAACAACCAAAGAAGGTTAAGAAGAAATATATATTGTATAAGTATATATCTGTGTATGCATATACTTCTCGGTTGGGATCTTTATCAGTTTGTATTTTCTTGTGCTTCTCTTTTTCTTCTTTTTTTCTTTTTGTTTCCTGTGAAAACATTTGAGTTGAAATTGTTGTGTAGTTTGCTACATTACATGGACTTAGGTGTGGAAGTTGGATGCAGATATGCATCACTTGTTGTTAAATGACATTGACATGCTAGGGTTAATGGAAGGGTCCATGTGATACTTTATGTGGCATTTCAGTTAGGTTCATTGATGGAGCATAATTTAAGTCCTAAGCCGAAACATTGTGCATTTCATAAGATACGGTGATGGTGATCCAGAGGTAAATGACAATGCCATGCCATTTTATTATCCATCTACTGATTCGATATGGGAGATAATGTAAATTTTCATCGTGAATCCTTGAAATATGATTGGTCATAAGTGCAATAGAATGTCTTCAATGAATCCATTAATAACTGCGCTACCTTTTCATCTCCCTAGGTAATTAGTGCCCTATTTGTTATCTTTGTTAATTAAAAATGAGAATTGGTGCTGGATTTAAGTACTTCTGTTGGTATATTTATTTTATTATTTTTCTCTGCCCTCTCTGTTTCCATGGCTAGACTTTTATAGCAATGTACTTCATGGTCTGCTACCTTAAGAAAAATAGTGCCATTTCAGTATGCAAATGGATCAACTGTTAATATATTTTTTTTTTTCCTTAAGAACAACCGATGGATTGATTTCTGTTCCTCTCAACTTTTAGGAAGAAGATATCAAACTGAAGCCTATCATTGCTTTTGATTGTGGTAAGCTCCTACTCTAAGTGTAACTTCATATTTAATTCTCCCCATTTCGATATCACTTATTGACTTATTGTTACGAAGGAGTTAATAACAACTTTAACTGAAATACTATAAAAAAAAATGTAAAAAGTAGTAGAAATTATGGTTAGTAACTTAGTATAAGCAATTGGGTTTGGTTATTAGTAAATACACTGACTAGCCCTGTTAATGGGGTTTGGGTTTCTATAAACAGTTTTTAAAAATTAAGTAGGATGTGGGAGCTATAATGTAATGAAATAACCTAAAACCTAGTGTGTTTTTTTATTACAGTCGTTATATCAATGTAATAATTTTGTGTGTGTGTGTTGGTTGTGGTATCTTTTAGCGATTTTTTTCAACTTCCTTGCTTGAAATTAAAGTTCAGGTCTCCCTTAGTGATTATTAAGCACATTTTTAGTGATTAGTGTATCTTACCATATTTACTTTTAACCACTGTTCAAAAAGGCGGCCGCCTAATCCACTTAGGCGGCGCCTAGGAGCTCGAAGGTGGGAAACCGCCCTGTCTAATGACTACGCGCCTAGGTGGATTTGCGGATACATCCTTATACATATTGACATGACCCACCCCCAATCCCCTGGGATTAAGGGCTAAGTCATGCTTCCGTCTAACTTACGCGAGACACAAAGGCTAAACCGACGTCCAACCTCCATGTAACACGTAAGCCGGACAAGGGATTTCCAAAAGAACCGTCCACAAGTTCCGGACTTCCCAGAGCGCGCAGAATCTACTGCGGATCGCGTGTGTGATGTCTCCGTCTCTCTCTACCAACAGTTCGCACCGCAACCACCTAGAGGGTATCAAAAACATAAAAGACTGTGAGTGGACAAAAATAAAGAATATGTTCTGAAAACAAGTTTTGAAAACAAGTTAGAGAAAAGTACATTTCCACGCAAAAACCAACGCATGCATATGAAAACCTTTGCATAAAACCATTTCATCTCCAAAAACCATCAATGAAAATCGGAATCGTTTCTTTCCTCAAATCCATAACTCAAATCCAAGGCCTCGGCCGAAAAACATAAATCCTCATCAAAGTACAGGAACTCAGCCCAAAACTCAGCAAAGCCAAATCATCCGGGCCACTGCCCAAAATGTCGGAAAACCAGTGAATAACTAGTGAAAACATCAATCAATCAAGGTGCTGGATCTCAAGTGCGCCCGAGTCTTTAAACTCAAAACACATGGGCATAACCAGGCCTTCGCGGGATACCAACAAGTCTTTAAACTCAAAACACAATCAACATGCCTCGGGGGATATCACAATAACCGAGTCTTTTAGCTCAAAACATCTCAATCCAGGGCCCTCCCCCATCAAGCAACCGAGTCTTTAAACTCAAAACCAGATCTAGCCATATTCACGTCTTTAAACCCAAAACTAGTTTTCAACGGGTCTTTAAACCCAAAACCAAGTGAAAATCGTAGAAAATCCATATTCAAATTCGTAATCATGATTTCGTAATCCGGCATCCGGAATCATCATCCTGAACCCAAATCCAGAAATTCTCTTTCCAAGTTTCAAAACCAAATCTGAAGCATCATTTTCGAAATCTCGTTTATCGAAATCCCTTTTCTACACTGGGCTTCGAGCCCGAAATCACTTTTCCAAAATCCATTATAAATCATTGAAATCAAATCACATTTCAAATCCCAAAATCATAGTATAAAACCATAATCTCGTAAATACCTCGAAATACGTGCAAAACCGTAAATCATCAAGTTCATAATCATAAACATAGAAATCACGTATAGAAAACATATAAAACATTTATGCATGCATCATAAGTTAGAAAGAAAAGTCCACTCACAGACCATTAGCGTCGCCGCCTAGTTACGCGTGCGATTACGCTTTCCCAGCTTATCCACTATCACCGGCTTTCCCGAACCTGTCTAAATCCCATAATAAGGTCACTAACTACTTCATAAAACTTATACTAAAGTCCCGTAATTTTTCCAAATTTTTAACTATTTTTAAACGAGCCCTAAAACCTTCGGACATCCCGAAACATGTCGAAACGATGTCTGATCGACTCGAAACCAATCTCAAAATGTTCATTACATCGAATACTTTAAAAGTCATGTCGGAACCTTCCTCAAAATTCGTGCCACGCGCCCACAAGCGCCGCCCAAAGGGGCTGCGTGTGGGCCTCACTCCTCGGCACTGTTCATCTTCAACCTTGGGTGAACCGAGTTTGAACCAGTTCAGTTCAGGCCGATCCAGTCGAACCGGCGGTCACGGTTCTCCCCTGTTTTTCCATCTTTTTCACCCATATTTGTCCCAGTAGCTTCGTCCCAACCTTACCGAATGATCTAGCTAATGAAAACACAAATTGAGGACTTGAATATTACCTTTCCGATTCAAATACCGACTGTCCCACCGTCGACCGTCGCACCTGCACGATCCCAGCCTCCATTTTCTTGATTTTTAGCTTATTTAGTCCCTTAAGTCCTCCAGAACCTCATCCAATCAATGATTGTGAGTATAAACATGTAAAACTGCCATTTTTGACTTCTTATGAAATCCACGGCAAACTTACCCCACCGCAGCCGTCGTACCTTGTCGTGGCCACCATCAGCATCCCCTCGACTTCCTCTCCATCTTTCCTTCACAATCCATCAGCAATTGATGAGGTTTGCAGGTGTTGAAGAAGTTGAGTTCACAACCTCACGGTGTACTCTCTTCTCCATGGTTCCCGGCCACTGTCCACGGCGGCCGTCCAGATCACACCGCCACAGCCCTCACTCTGCCTTTTCCACTTACCAGTACTCATCCAGGGTTGAGGGGTTTAATGGAATTGGTTAGCACGATCACACTCTGTCCCTGTTTTATGTGCTTTCATTCAAAACCATCATGCACAAATATCATTCCCATTTTAAACATAATTGAGACGGTGGATGAGGCTTCCATGACCTTCTAATGAAGGACAAGTGTCCCAAATTTGGTGGGTCACCATCCCTAGGCAGCCACATGTCCAATTTTAACTGGGCACAAATCCCAATGCAACCAAAAGACCAGAATGTCCCCAAATGACAAATTACCATTTTGCCCCTAGTGGTTTTAGACCAAAATCCGAACCTACCGACATCCGATGATAGCGTGTCACCTGTCGTTGTACTCAGGGGATCGAAACCTACCTAACGGTCTTGGAACTTCGTGAAAAATCCATGTCATATGAAAAGTCAACAGTTTACCCTTTTTTAACCAAATTACCAAACTACCCTCGAACTTCTGAACACCATAACGTCTTCCTCGAATGTCGGAATCGGACGTGCCACTTGTCTATGAACTCGTGACGTCCCGAACTACGTCACAGTCATCAGTCAAAGTCCATTTGACTGCCCAAACCAAAAGTCAACCTTTTTTCCCATTCCAGGGACAAAACCGTCATTTCGCATCGTCCGTCCGAGATTACCCAACTAATCACCGATTAACTTCACTAATCCTTCATTAATCACTAATATAATCCTGATTCCCGGGACGGGTCGTTACACATATTTAGTGGATTTGCGTGTACAGCCTTATACATATTTAGTTATATAACTTCTTATATATGTATTTAGTTATATAAGTTATTTTATTTATTAAATACTTTGTTAATAGTATAAGTATTAACTAAAACAAAGATAATAAATTAAAAAATATATAATGTTGTATACTAAATTAATAAAAAAAAAACTTACATTTTTAACATTTATGATTCCCAACTCAATTTATTTATCTAGATAATTAATTTTTGTTCTAGAATTATGTGATAGTGTTCATTATATTATTAATTTGTTGAATTTTGTCTTTAAAAAAACCAGCATAGACCCCGCCTAACCGCCTAGCCGCTAAGCCTCTATCGACCGCCCTAGGAGAGCCTAGCGCCATTTTGAACTTTGCTTTTAACCTATGAGAATGCTGCTTATTCCACATATCGAAACCAAACCCAAAGAAATAAGAATGGTGCTTACCTCTGGGAATGCTGCTGGTGCCGCGTCTGCTGCCTCATCAGAGTTGCCTGAAGATGTATTTATTCTCATAATATACTATAGAATAATACATAATTATTTATTATGATGAGATTGGTTTATAAACAATGTATTTCATTTGCTTTAACATGGATCATCAACTTATTCATGCTTGCTGTTTTCTATTTTTTAAGTGGACAATGTTCATAGTTCACAATCACAAGTAGATGAATTTGATGAAGAGGTGAATAGGGATGGTAAACCACTGACCAGAGATGAAAGTAATGCGCAATTTTTGGAGCATGCGAAGAAAAAGCAGCGTGTAAACATATGGGATCATTTTGAAAGTTACAAAGCTAATAATGGTTTCACAAGGGCTAGATGTAATTATTGCCCTAATACGTATGCTGCTGATTCTAATAGAAATGGAACTAGGGCCTTGATTAGTCACCTTCAGAAATGTCCTAAATATCCCCCTAATACGATTTCCAAAAGAAATTAGAAAGTTCTATCCGTAGAAAAGCCCACAAAAGTTGCTATTGGGTTTAGAAAGAAGGAGCTTGTTAGGAAATTTGTTTAGATGGTCATAGTTGATGAGTTACCTTTTTCTTTTGGGGAGGGAGACGGGTTTCGTGATTTTTGTTCCCAAGCTTGTCCTAGATTTAAAATTCCATGTCGTCAGACAGTTTCTAAGGAGGTGCTTAATATGTATTATGCTGAGAAGGAGTCCCTTAAAGAATTGATCGAGTCTTATAGGGTTTGTGTAACTACTGATACATGGAAATACCTTCAAAACATCAATTATATGGTTATCACTGCTCATTTTATTGACAGTGATTGGGTATTGCATATAAAGATTATCATACTTTGTGTGATTCTAGACCATAAGGGAGAATCAATTGGGAGGCTTTTGGAAGATTGTTTACTTGGATGGGGGTATTGAGAAGCTTCTGACTGTTACATTAGATAATGTTTTTTCGAATGATGCTGGGTTGTCTTTTTAATGAAGAGAATGCCTAAATGAAAATGTCTGATGTCGCTTTTGAATAATGGGGAAAATTTTCATGTTAGATGTATTGCTCATATCTTGAACTTTATTGTCAATGATGGCTTGAATGTGTTGAATGATTCTATTCTAAGTATTAAAAATACCATCAGATATGTAAGATCTTCCCCTAATAGGTTTGAAATATTTAAGAAGGGTGCGGAGCAGGCTATGATTGATAGCAAAAGGCTGGTGGTATTGGATGTTCCAACTAGGTGGAATTCCACCTATTTGAGTTTGGAATCCGCTCTTAAGTTTCGGGGAGTATTTGAGGTCCTAGGTTAGGATGATCCGAATTATGCTGCTTATTTTGTTAGTGATCGAAGGGTAAGACCACTGTCTGAATATGATTGGGAAGTAGCGAGTTCATTTGCTGCTTATTTGAAACCCTTTTATGAAGTAACTTTGCGAGTTTGTAGCACTTCTACACCCACAATCCAATGTGCTTTACTTGATGTGTATAGGATTTTAACTCTTTTGCGTCGTGAACAGAAAAATGTTTTATTATCTAGCATTGCAAGCACCATGCAAGCCAAATTTGACAAGTATTGAGGGGAAGTGGAGCGTATGAACCAATATTATTTCACAGCTCTTGTTCTTGATCCCTGTCATAAATTGGACGCTGTGGAGGATTGTTTTTGGGAGGGTATTTGAGGATGATGATGATAAGGTTACACATGCTATTTCTAGATAGAAGATTTTATTAACTAGTCTTTAGAAACTCTATGAAGACGGTGAGAGTGGAGATTCTGCAAGAGAGGACAATGTTAGTGGCAACTCCTCTGGAATAGCAAAGGACGAAATAGGTTTGAGTGACGATACAGATCTTATAGAAAGGAGGATGAGGAGGATGGCAAAGAAGGATGTTATTTTTAATGATTTGGATAGATATCTATTAGATCATATCGAAGCTATTGAGGATTCAACGTTTGATATTTTGGGTTGGTGGAAAATGATCAGGGTATCCAAATATTCAATCTTGTCGCGAGTTGCACGGGATGTTCTAGCTATACCCACTTCAACAATAGCTTCAGAGTCATACTTTCACACAAGTGGAAGGGTAATTAATTCATATAGGAGTTCGTTGAGCCCTGAGTCGTGGAGGCATTGATTTGTACTCAAAATTGGCTTATGAGTATTAATGTTGCATTACATTTGGAGTCGAGTGTTGATGAAGTGGAGTGTTATCATGTTCTTGCACAAGGTAATTGTTGTATCTTTTTATTATTTCTAATACATTTGTTTGTTATTAATTGTGAATTTATGTAGATAATTAACTTTGCTTGTATCTCATATGTAGAAATAGCAAATGGTCGTGCTAAGATGCCTCAATAGTTCAATCCTTAATTCATTGAGACTTCCTGCCTTGCTGATTGTTTCATGATATTTTCTACTATTTTGTTCACTTGGATGGTTTGGTTTTACAATCTTGCTATTTTTATTGCTTGTAATGGACGTTTTTTATTCGATTTTGATGCTTTGATGATTTTATTGTTTGTAATAGACATTATATGTTGGATTTTGATGCCTTGATGATTTTGTTGTTTATAATGGACATTTTAGGTGGATTTTGATGTCTTGATGATTTTGTTATTTATAATGAACATTGATTAGTTGTAATGGATATTGATTAGTTGTAATGGACATTAATTAGGTAATCAATATTGATTATTGTATAAAAGTACAAAAAAAAAACGGTTTTTAAAGAAAACCAAAACGGTTCGCCCGAATTAAACTTAAAAAAAAACCGATTTTATCCGAAACCAAACAAAACCAAACCGAATATTTCGGTTTCGATTTTAGTCGGTTTTTTGAGGAAAAATCGAATCGAACCGAAATCGGTTCCCCAACCAGTACGATTTCAGTTTCGGTAAAAAAACCGAACTAAAAAACCGAATAACAGGGCTAATTTTCACTGCTTCTCGCAAACTTGATATTTGTATGGAAATCTAACTCCACTAGGCTCGAATTAAGTCAGAATTGAGTCATTCCAAAGGGATTGGAAAGTGGCTTACATACCTTTCCAAATCAGTTGACTTTTCTCAAAAATATTGAGAATTGAATTTTTTACGAATTTTTGAAGTTGGGTCATGTGCTCACAAACTTGACCTCCGCTTAATAATTTGTTAATTAATAATTCTTTGGATTCCCGAACTAGCTGATTATATTGGATTTAGAAAGCTAACACCTATATATTCCAATTCCATTGAGATTTATGGAAAGGTTAAGAATCGAATTTATGGTGAATTTTGGAAGGAGATGGTGCGCGCATGTGTTCAATTTTTGCCCATCTTTGACATTTTTCCCATGTATAACTCATTCTTCTCTCCAATTTGGCTCTTCTTTATAGCGCTCGAAAGATAACATCCAAATATTTCCCATTCCATTGGGCATATTTGAAAAGATTAGGAATTGAATTCTCAAAATTGCCCGCGATGTATGCCTTTATGCATGATTGCAACTGTGACCATGTCTCATTGAAGGGACATTCTGGTTTTGTTTCAACTCAGATTGTAGTGCCATGTATGGTGCTACAAAGCTAAGATCCGTAGCTTTTTTATGCCATGTGGCCTATTTGGTGGGTACAAGTGATGAATTTGCACGTTTTCCTTGAAATTGACCTTTTTTCACAGAAAAATTATGGATGGGATGTTCATCTCAACTTTAGATATCCTTGGGATATTTTCAATTGTTTGGACTTTAATTTTGGTTCATTGAAGAAGGTTTTGATTGCTTCCATGGAGGAAGGCTTTGATGTTTCCATATAGAAGGGTCTTAACACTTCGCAAGTTGAAGGTGTTGATGCTTCCATAGAGGAAGGCTTAAATGATTTCGAAAGCAACGACTTTGATGCGTGCATGTAACTCTTGAACATTGTTGTTGTGTTAGAGCATCTTTGCATCACAATGATAGTCAACATGTTTTACAGGATCCTTATTCCCTTTAACTGTGTGAAGTTCAAAGTGGCGAATTGCGGTGGAAATGGCTCACTCTTGATTCGCAGAGCGAATAGAGAAGTTCAAGGAGCTCTGAGTTGGTGACGTAGATCTCTCTCCAAGTATTCATTGCGTTCGATAAAGGAGATGAGTTTGGTGGCCATGGTGGCGCCAACTCCCATACATTTTGAAATCCTAGGTGGAGTGAGATAGAATGTACGCCCTATCCTTACTACATTGGTCATCGGTCTCCCAGAGTTAGCATAAGCATTTGGTTTGAACGAATTTGTGCACACCATAAGGTTGCTCATTGGAAGAGTTTTGGTGGGGGATTAATGGTCCCCAACTTGTCTTCCCAATCAATCTTGGACTAGTTGCCTCTAATTTTGGATATAAGTTTTGCTAAGAGACTAAAAGGTTTTGGTGGAATTATCACGAGTGATGCCTCGCAGCATAGGAAGGCTTTTGTTGAGATGTGAGGAAAATGTCCCACATCGGAAAAGCACAATTACAATTTGTGCCTTATAAGATCTTGGGCTACTCCCCTCATTGCCAATTGGTTATGGGGTGGAACCTCAATTTCTTACATGGTATCAGAGCGGGGTTATCCCACGTGGAGGTTTAACCACCATACGTGTCACACGTACCCATCAAATCGTCACGTGATAGGCTGGAAAATCCGCCACACGTGAGGGGGCGTGTTGAGATGTGAGGAAAATGTCCCACATGGGAAAAGCACAACTACAATTTGTCCCTTATAAGATCTTGGGCTACTCCCCCCATTGCCAATTGGTTATGGGGTGGAACCTCAATTTCTTACACTTTAGACATGGTCATGGTCATGTCTATGATGGGCATTACCTTGAGGATTTCGTGAAATGGCACGTCTCTTCACCATTTACGAATTACTCACTTCTCCATGTATATTTGTATAAGTTCTGCTTGAAATTGAAATTGGTTACTAAGTCAGGCCATTTGCCGCGACAAACTGGCTCGTGGAGGCGATCCATGCGAATTGTGGCCAACGTTATGTCGTAAATCCCTTGCCGAGCAGCATGTGGGTTCCTTTTCTTCATGATTATTTTAATTTCTAGTAGCGTGGAGTTCATCCAATTCGATCTTAAATCCTCCCAAACATGGTGAGTCACCTCTCCAGCAAGTCGGGTATCAACATGCTGAAATTTGGCGTGAACTCTTGGTTCCAGAGTTAGTGCACCAAATCCGGACATAACCAAAAACTGATGTCCTTTGGTGTCAAATTGTGTCGATTACTTTCCATATGCCCTACTAAGGGCTTCCTCGCTCCTTCGGCATAATAGTCGTGTCCAGCAGTTGATCTCATGCCTTGGGATGCAGCAAATGTACACCTGGGTCATGTGTGCCCCTCGTGCCTAGCCAACGATGAGCATTCCACTTGGGGCATGTGTGTAAGCCAAAAAAATTTGAAAAAGTTAATTTGGGGAATTTAAAAAAGGAATTCACGATTTTGCCATTTTAGATCAAAAGTTGACTTTTTACTCAAAGTACTTTTTAGATTTTTCGTGAGGATCATAAAATAGGTCTCGAAGTCCTGAATCTGTAGATAGGCGCCACATTGGAATTGGAGTTTGAATGGGGTTGTTACGAGTCTAAATTACGTAAAAGTATTTTGGTAAGTTGTTAAGTAAGAGCAATTTGGTAATTTAGCAATTCGAGTTGTTGTGCTAGTCCATTGAATTGGGGACATTTGGCACCATCCGTGAGGGATTTGTGGCACCACCTCCAACAATTTAATTGATTTTTTTTTGCGTATGTGTGGAGTTTGCACCCGAAAACCTAAAACCCAAAAACCTCTCGTCCATGGAATTGAAAAGCAAAGGATAACTGTGAGGGAAGACATAATAGAAAGAAAGAAAGAAAGAAAGAGAAAGAAGAAGAGAAAACAAGAGAGGACGAAGGAAAAACGAACCTGAAAACTCGAAAAAAAATCAAGTTGGGTACCTTTCCTTTGATTTTTAAAATTGAACATGGAAGCTTGAAATTAAAGGCTCCAATGGACTTCTAGGACAAGGATGAGCAGAATTAGGCTTTTACTTGATGATTTGGATGCGGGGAGGCCTAATTGAAGGTTTGAAGGATTGGTTGAAAGCCTAGAAATCGAGTTGTGAAAACAAGGCCAAATAGCTTCTGGGACATCGAAGCAGCGTACAACTCGAACTTGAGCCTCTTTGACAGTCTGTGAGTGGACATTTGTTTAATAAACTGTTCTGCATGCATAGTTAACTGTTTTAAATGTTTTATTGTGTAATTGAGTTCCAATGATTTGAATGATGATTTGAAATGATTACCCGATGATCTTCAAGATTTATTTATTGATTTATGGACACCCTTTACAGTTGTTTTGTGTAAACAGTATTTTGGGCTCAAGCCCAGTTCAGAAATAGTTTTTTACTTAGTTTTGAATCAAGGATTTGTGGATAAGTAAGTATTCTTGGTTTCATTATTGTTTTCCCTGGTACCATGTTGTTCGCCCCAGACGACAATTTGAGATCCTAGGGAAGTCATAGTTTGACATTGCTTGGAAGTCAGTTCAGAAACTCGAGTTCCTAGGAATGTCGTGGTTTAGTATCATTCAGACGTCGACAGTGCCCGAGATTACCAACCAGAGGTTGTCTGTTCTTGAGGATGTTAGCATAGTTCAGATGTAAGTATGTTCCTCGGTACCACCCTGATTTGGATAGGTCGGATATGAGCGAGTTTGACAGGACCCGTCCCCGAAGGACATAGATAACCATGCCCGGTCCTGCTCCCGTCTGACAAGTCAACTGAAAGTCCGAAACTACCCTTCAGCACCTGCCAGACAAGGGGTATTTGCGTATGTGCCTACTCACACATTTTCTGTTTTATTGACCCTTCAGGTCGTGGCTCGATGATCGAGGCTATTCGGTAATAACCCGTCCCGAGTGTCGGGATTGAATATTGATTATTTATAGTATAGAATGACTAATCTGGGATTAGTGGAGTGAAATCGGACGAATTGTGTAAAATTACCGTTTTGCCCCTAGGCGTGGGCAAAATGTTGATTTTTAGTTCGGGCGGTCAAACGGACTTTGACCGATGACTATGACGTAGTTCGGGACGTCACGAGTTCATAGACAGGTAGCACATTCGATTCCGACATTCGAGAAAAAAGTTATGACGTTCGGAAGTTCGAGGGCATTTTCGTAGTTTGGACGAAAAGGGGGAAAATGTTGACTTTTTGTTTGACAACCAATTTTCACACGATTCGAGGACCGTTAGGTAGGTCTCGATGCCCTGAGAACAGCGACAGGCGGCACGTCAAAAACGGAGTTCGGGTGACCAAGTTACGGGTCAAGGAAGTTTAGGGGCAAAATGGTAATTTGATGAACGAAGGGCAAAATGGTCTTTTAACATTGATTCTTGCTGCCAGACAGTGACATCTGTCACTTTGTCATCTTCCTTGCCCCAGATAACATGGAATCAGGTATTACGGGAAAACAGAATTATGCTACTTTGGACATTAACCCCTAAATTAGGGATCGTCCTCACCATTGTCAATTAACAAGTGATAACCATTGTTTCAGCTGCATTTGTGTAATTGAGAGATTAGGGGAGCCGAATTGAGAGAAGGGAACTCGAGGGACTGAGAGTAACTAGTTTTACAGAGCTCGAAAAATCTTGAAAATTGGGGGAATTTCGAATTGGAAATTATGAGCTAGGAGAAGGGAAATTGAGGTTTTAATTAGACTCCTGAGATCAAAATGAAGCTTCCTGTAACAAAAACGAAGAGAAATCGTGTCGAATTGGGGAGGAACAGAAGCTTCCATGGCTGCTTCAATTCGAGCTTGAGTTCAACTAGTTAGAGGTAAGATGTTATGAAATTGATCTTGGAAAAACGTTCCTTACCCTCTCACGATACTAACCGTATGAATTAATTTGAAAATCAGGGACGAAATCGATAAACCCTAATAGAAAACCTGTCGAGGATCGATCGTGAGTCGTGAGGATTTAGACCATAATTCGAGTAATTGAATTTACAGAACGTAAATGGAGATGGAATAGAAGGGATCAGTTGAAAGAATGGATTGATTTGAGGTCGAATTGAGTGAGTTTGAATCGGGTTCTATCGCGGGTTTTCCAACCCGTTTATCAGACATACAGGTGAAGAAGGAGCACTGTAGCAACACTGTGCTACGCGCGTGGCTTTCACGCGCAGCTGCTTGCGGCGGCGCGTGGGGGCGCGTGAGTGAGAATCCTGAGGTACGTTCAACATGACTTTTGTCTCATTTAGTGTAATGAACATTTTGACGCTGGTTTCGAGGAAATCGGATATCGTTTCGTTAATGTTCCGCGTATCCGAAGTTTTGTTTTACGTTTAAAATACGTATTTAAATTCCGGAAAAATTGGGGAAAATTATATGAAGTATTTTGAGATGTTAGTAACCCTCTATAATGATTTTGGACAGGAGTTGTGATTTCTAGAATTTACGGAAAAACGTGCAGCTCGGAAAGTGACCGTTTTGGACGGTGTGTGTGAGTGGACATTGTTTTCAAACCGTGATGCATGCATATATGATTTTAAATGCTTTATTATATGATTTCGTATGTTTTGGTATGATTTATGTTTCAATCCGGTGATTTCTCGGTTTTATGATTATTATATTATTTTTGGCACGATTTTCGAGAAATTGTGAAATTGATGTTTTGGGCGTAGGCCCAGGATTGAAAATGATGTTTTGACTCGGGTTATGAATCAGGAAATTGAAAATGATATTTGGACTCGGATTATGAGTCAGTGATTGATTTTATGGATTTACGTGATCGTGGCAACTCGGGTTTACGGTTGTACGGATTTGCGTGAAAATGATATTTTGGGCTTGAGACCCAATGGAATTGTGATTTTGATTGGATTTGTATTTCCATGTGGTTACATGATGATATTGATGATTTTCAGATTTATAAAGTAAATCGGGACTTGGGGCTGAGACCTTGTATTGAAAATGATTTTGATTTTAATGCAACTGTTTTTCACTGGTTTCCATAATGGTGATATGTTGCGGATAATTAGGGCTTTCGGGTGAAAATATGTTTTTCCCCGGAGTGCACCCTGGAGATAACGCTCACCTTCGGGATGGAAGTGTTTACCTCGAAGAGGTCACGTAGCACGGTCTTTGTCGAGCAGCTGAGGGAGGCTCGACTCAGACCAGAGATCTGCTGGATATATATATGGATCGATAAGTGATGTGTTCACGAGATCCGGATTTCCGGCTGGTGATGTGTTCACAGCGGCGGATGCTCGGATTTTGAGCGGTCCTTGAGCCTATTGATTTGCACGTATTGCAGGGATAAACGTGACTCTAAGCAACAGGATATGAAAATAAGTCTCGTGGTCTTATGGAAAATGATTTTGAGGAAACCGTAGTTTTATGGAAAATGATTTTGTGGAAAGCGTGAGTTTATTGAGATTCAAATTGATTTAATGAAAATGAGTTTTAAGGAAATTGTGGACATGGAATTTAGAAACATGTTGTTTGTGATTACGTACCGGTTTTGAGTACGGGTTTTTGGTCTTTGTGGCCAGGTGATGGTGTTCACATGTTTTGGCTTGAGAGTCGGGATTTGATGTTTTATAACTTGATCTGATTTGGTGAACATGAGTTTTACGGACCTTGGGAAAATATGTTTTGATTTTATCGGTCCGCTGTTCATACTTGAATGATTTCATACTATTACTCATGTTTTATGATACGCATGCATGTTTGTGAAAACTGGAGGGTAAGAATGTGTTTTGGCAAATGTTTTTATAAGAGGTCATTTTTGTTCACTCACACCTTTTCTGTTTTATTGACCCTTCAGGTCGTGGCGCCATGATCGAGGCTATTCGAGAGGTGAAGGTATGAGTGGGCACAGGCGCAAATATCCCTTGTCTGGCAGGTGCTGAAGGGTAGTTTCAGACTTTCAGTTGACTTGTCAGACGGGAGCAGGACCGGGCACGGTTATCTATGTCCTTCGGGGACGGGTCCTGTCAGAGTTAATGGGTTCCACCTAGAGGTTGACTCTATTCCCGAATGTGACTCGGATGATGTGTGAATCCAGTTTTTGAGTTTTCCTATGCGTAGTACTGATTGATCATCGTGACTGGTGCTTGAGTACTGATAATTGGTTGTTTGATCATTGATATGATGTTTGTGTCCAAATGTTTTTGAATGATTTGATAAACTTGGATTTCGAGAAATGTAGGGCCATGACCTTTTGATGCATTTGTTGATTTTATGGGTTCATGATGTATGATTTGATTTGAATTAAAATCCAATTATTCATGTTTTATTTTATCCATGAATATTTTTTAATTTGAGCATAAGAATTTGTTTCTCGAAATGTATTTTCGAAAAATTATTTTTGTCCAATCACAGTTTCAATGGTTTTGTTGACCCTCTAGGTCGATGCACAGAGATCAGGGCTAATCTAGAGGTAGAGACATGAGCAGAATATCAGTATAGTCATCCCTTATCTGACAAGTGTTGATAATATTTTCAAAACTTTGGTTAATTTTTCAAATAAAAGTAGGATCAAGCACGCCGATCAAAGCGTTTTCGGGAAGGGTCCCATCAATTTGGTATTAGAGCAAGGCTGGTATTGATTAGTGTTTCATTTAGTCAACGTCAGGCCTTTAAGACGCAAGCCCTGTGCAAAGCCTGGTAATGAGATGGATACACGAGCCGTATACTTGATTCCATGATAGACTTAGGAATGGGATAGACCCTAAATTACTTGGTTCAGACATTGGATACTGCACCCCAATATCGGAAGACTTGTGTGAGTCCGGATAGTGAGCGAACCAGAGGCTAAAGTCACAGCATTTACAAGTGAGTTGGACTTGGATGAAACAGATGAGTGAGTTCTTCGGTTGGAGCAAGTAATTGAAGTTTTGATGTGATGAGGGTTCCTCTATAGGATGTGGCATGCCTAGCGATGTTATTGCTTGGCGATTAGGCAGGCCGGTGGTGGCATGGATTACAGAATATCGGATTAGGACTCTGTAGGAGTCAGGATATCAGATTAGGACTTGGAAGGGGTTGTCATATGGGACTAGGGCTCGGGAAGAGCCGGAGAGTGAAAAAAATCAGTTACCATTCCGAATATCAAATGAGGATAGGAGCCGAGACATTATTGTGGGTCTAATAAATACAGTTGTTTGATATAAAGGTTTGAATTTAAAGGACGTAATTCTTTAAGGAGGTAGATTGTAATGACCCAGAAATTCGAAAAGGTAATTTCGGGAATTTTAAAAAGGAATTGATGATTTTGACCTATATATTTTACCCTTATAGGTCAAACGATGACTTTTTGCTTAGAGTGCTTTTTGAAATTTTTGTGAGTACCATTACGTAGGTCTCGGAGTCTTGACTTCGTAGACAGGTGACACTTCAGAATCAGAGTTTGGACAAGGTCGTTACGGATCTAAATTAAGTAAGGGTATTTTGGTAATTTTTTAAGTAAAGGCAATTTGGTAATTTAGAAATCAGAATTATTGTGTTGGTCCATTGAATTGGGGGCATGTGGCACCATCCCTGAGGGATTAGCTCCACCTCCTTTAATTTAAATGGGTTTTTGCACGTATATGTGGAGTTTGCACCTAGAAACCCAAAACCCCCAAACCCCTCGTCCATGGAAATGGAGAGCAAAGGATAACTGAGAGGGAAGACATAACAAAAAGAAAGAAAGAAAGAAAAGGATAGGAAAAAACAAAGATGCTAAAACAAGAGAAGAGAAGGAAAAACAGACATGAAAACTTGAAAATAATCAAGTCGGGTATCTTACCTTTGATTTTCAAAATTGAACTTGGAAGCTTGAAATTAAAGGCTCCAATGGACTTCTAGGATAAGGACGAGCATAATTAGCCTCTTAACTGAAGGTTTGGACACGGGGAGGCCTGAAATTGAAGGTTTGAAGGATTGGTCGAAAACCTTGGAATCAGGTTGTGTAATCAAGGCTAGATAGCTCCCAAGACTTAGGGAGGAGCGTACAGCTCAGAATTAAGCCGCTTGGACAGTCTGTAAGTAGACATTGTTTTATAAAGCATGTTACTATTCAAAATTTCTCAAAGGATGAAAAAAAAAATTGGTGGAAAATCAAGTTCGTATTGAAGAGCATACATTGAGTATTTCTCAACTCTAACTCTCAATGAAAGCATCACTGTTGATGTAGAAATCATCCATGTAGGAACTTAACCCTTCATTACAAACACAAAAAACACCTAAGGTTAATGTTGAATCATGAGCTGGGGATTCATCCAAGTAGGAAATTGACCCTTCAATCTCTATAACCACAGAAAACACACGAGATTAAGGTTGAATCCTAAGTTGGGGTTCAATCAAGAGCGTTTTGATGCTTAAGTAAGCTTAATTTAAAGAATAAACTAAAAAGCCAATTATGAGGATAATTTTCAAGTACATGAGTTGTGAGGAGATGTCCTTTATTTATAGTGGAGACTCGGAGGGTCGTCATAACTTCTGATTGGTTGAAAAGTTTGCAATTAATAAGTATTTTTGATAAAGTAATACTTAGAATTGGCTTTTAATAATAAATAATTTGCTATGTAATTATTTATTATAAGTAGAAAAATGAGTTATAATTAACTAAGTAATCCTTTATGGAACAGAAGTTTACTTATTAATTGAATTCTAGTTGAATAAAGATCTTAAGAAGATGCTTTATTATGATAATACCACTAAAGGTAAAATTGTCCTTATATAAATTATGGCTCACATAATAGCTTCACAATTTTAGGATAAATTATGCTCCAACCATCATGAGAAAACTATAAAATGAACCGTTGATTGTAATATTATTTGGTATAATAAATCCAATAAAGTGATTGGCCCCCTTATTGTGACACCAAACCAACCACATGCAGTCGCTTGTTCGTTCCTTTTATATATATATATATGGTCGTGGGCACTCGTCAGGTCCTCTTCATTGTTTCTTTAATTGATTTAGGGTTCTATAAATTAAAGACTTGCATAGAGAATGTTTTCCCACTCTTGTTTGAAACCTCTTATGAAAACTTACAGAAATTTTTGAACTTTAGATACTTTGATTTAATTATGAAATGCATGACTGATCCAAGTAGTAAACCATTTTAGAAGTCTATGCCTCAAGGCTAAAAACTGGAAAACTGGAAAGCTGGAAAGCAAAAGCAATATTGATGATACACGTGCCCATCTCTTTTGCCAACATTTTCTCTGTTTATTATAGTATCATTTACGACCAACAAAATAAAAATAAAAAATTGAAAACACTTACATCGATCATACAGATATATTAATCATTCCTGTCAACTTTCTTACTTGGTGCTGGTAACCCTAAATATGTTTCTTTACACGTTTTGTTAGACTAAGGAGCTTTTAGATTAAGGAGCTTCCTACTACACGTTTTGTTAGACTGAGGAGCTTTTAGGTTATGGAGCTTTTCAATTTATTAGCCTCCTGAAGGAATTTGGCCCCAAAAAGTAAAGAGAAACTATTTTTGGAAGAAAGAGTGTTGACTTTGAAGTCAAAAGTCAGGTATTGCGCACGTGCTCAGAGATGAATGAGTACATTTACTTCAATTTCCATGTTCTCACTATGTCCCTTTGCCCATTCCCACTTCCTACTGCCCGATATACATGGACCATGTACATACACAAACCCTAAACGTAAAACGGCTAAACAATTTACGCAACTTAATAATTAGGTTCTTCTTCTGTTCACATGCATACTTATCTGCACCAAATTGACTACTTTAATAACAGAGACATAAATAAGTTTATTTCTAATACGACGGAAACGAATTAAAATTTCAGGGTGAAATAAATAGAGAATAAAAAGTAAGGAAACTTTTCTACTACCAGGGGCTCGAGATTTATTCTTACAATTAGTTTCCTCAACACCTGTGCTTTCCAAATCCCAAGGAATAAAAGAAAACATAAAAGGCAAGCAATCTTACGATAATCCCATGTGCTCCTTGGTAGTAACTGCTTGTTATAGTCCTGAATCGCTCCTGTCCAGCAGTATCCCACTGAATGATAGAAGAAGATGAATATGTAAACTGTCAATTCATCCAAACCAATCAGCGAGCAAGATCAATTGAGCAAGCCTGGTTAGTTTTCCAATAGGCATCGCACATAATATTTCCAAAAATTGATTCTGATATTTCAATTGATTTTTGCACGTAAAGCCGTGGTTAACTTTCCAAACATAAATGCAAGACTAATTAATCCCCAACAAGTACTCTCATGTAATAAGAGGGAAAAAAAATTAAAAAAGCGCATTATAATGTCACTGGAGTTGAGACATACCAGCTACATTATATCATATACTAACTAGGTAATAGAAAAACCAAGTGAGACACCTAAAGCAAGCTGCTTATATGAGTTTATTTCAACGAAAATTATATTACATAATACAATTGATTCCACAAAATGAATCAACATCATTTCCTTAGTCCTAATTAACTCATGAGTCAAGTGCTCATAATCAAGCATGCCATTATAGGAATAAAAAAATCAAATTACCTATACAATCACAAAACCTACATGCATGCACAATAGGAACATCTATAAATTCCCATAAAATTTATTTAGAGGTCAAATTGTTAGATGCCTAAACATTAAATGTGCATACTTATATGCATGACCTATTTGCTTGCCTTTATGCAAAACTCAAAATGTCTACAAGCATCAGTACGAGTAGGTACTCTAAAGAATGGAATCGGGTTTTCAAATTTGATGTTGTCATCGTAAAATGGGTTGGAGCTGCATAAAAATATTAGATTGGCCAAAGCCATCTGGACAATAGTCAAACAAACAAAAAATTCCATAAGACAGAATTCCTTTCCCAAATGAGTAGGACTTAATAGGACTTGAGAAAAACTGAATTATCCAGCAGTCTAGATGGAAGCTTTATCTATCTTTCTTAGATTATGCAGAAGAAAGCATAAATGAAAATATCCAACATAATCAAAGAAACTACTATAAATCTATATGTTGAGGGCAGTGAATGCAAGAGTACTTCAGTTTCTTTGAAATACTTCGAAATATTGATTGAGCAAAGATGATAGAACACACAAAAATGTGAGGATCCAAAAAATCCCACTTAAACCAACATGGCAAGACCAAGTATATAATGGCCAAAGGTAAAGATTGCAAGAATGGTCTTTGATGAACACAATTGAGACAAGGATATAAAGGAAAATGTGCTAAAGGTGGCTTGAAGTAAAAGAACTGAGAATGAATGCAGGATTTGGGAAGTATCTAACTACCCCATTTGTCCATACAAATCATTTGCTGGATAAAAATCATACAAATAAACTACCAGAGGCACCCAAAAGTTCTCCTATTATCTTAAACTTACAAACTTTAACCATTTAAATTTGACAGCGAATTAAGTAATCTAATCTTCGATAAACTAACAATTAAGGGAATAGCTTGTACCCAATTGCACGGCTATGACATTATCATTACCGTCCTGCATAGTAGCAGCCTGTAAAAAGGCCAAACCAGTAGGTAGATGAAGGGAAACACAATTCAATACTCTATTCCTCAACTAAACCCCCATCATTCTCATAATCAATTCACTAACGAAACCGAAATCTAAGTAGCTAGTTCTAGAAAACATAAAAATAATACGACTGTCAATTACACCTTTCCATTGTCGTATTACTATTTTATATACTTAGATGAATTGACTCACTAAGAAAATCTCAAAAACCATAAACAACAAATCCTATCAAAAAATAATACGCTAGTATGTATGATTCCTCTTAACAACAAGAAAGAAGAAAAGAAAAACGATTTAAACGACTTATGATCATAATAATTGGGAAAATCAAATGAAAGATTTTTTAATGAATCCTATAGAAGTAAAAAGCAAAACCACTAACTGTGACACAACTATATATAAAACACCTGTTGTTCAGTAATCACTTTGGCAACATTGACATATTGCTCCCATCCATAATTTATAATCCAAAAGCTTTGTCACGAGACAAAAGCCAATAATTTGAAAAGAAAACTAAACTTTGAACCAAAACCCAATTATTCAAAACTAAAACTAAACATTGAACCAAAACCCAATTATCGAAAATGAACCCTCACCCGTGAGGCTCATCACCGTTCGATTTAGCTCAAAATTAAGGATTGGATGCTAAAAACAGGCTTTTAACCTAAATCTGAAACACAATAATCAAAACCCAGCCAAGTTAACACCACAATTAGCATTCATGAAGCATTCAATTTACCGAGATGTGAATGTATTTTACAACAAGAGAAGAGTGGAGAAGATCGTGAGGGCCGCACGCTCACGAAGCATTCAATTAGCATTCATGAAGCATTCATTAAGCATTCAATTTTCTTCATCTTAACAACAACCCTAAAATTGGTAGACGTTTTAATAAAACAATTAAATTCAAACAACAAGAGATTAGATGAAATTTATTAAACTCTTACCAGAAGCTTTGATTAAATCTATTACAATAGGGCCGCACGCTCGAGGAATGAAGATGAAGGCACGCTGCTTTGAAGAAGATCATGAGGGCGAAGGCGCAGCTCTAGAAGAAGAGTGGAGACGCTCCAGGTATGAGGGCCGAAAATTTGAGAGGAAAAAAATTGAGTGGAGGCGAAGGCGAAGGCGCTGCTCTTAGGTTTGTTTAATTTGAGCGGAAAAAATTGAGCGCGAGTGCTATAGTCTTTTTGCGACGTTAATTAGAGTGGGTCACAAATGTTTTCGCGCAAATAATTAGCGCGTAAAATATCCTTTATTTGCGACGGCCGTGTTCTCCATCGCATAATAAAAGTCGCAAAAGGCCTGTTTTTTTGTAGTGATGTTATTGAGTGATGGTCCTGTTTATGGGGTCACATCAATAAGTTAGAAAAAAAAATCTTTTAATATCAATTTTATCGATTTCGTAATTATCATAATAAATCTCATCAATTGAATCGTTTTTTTTTTTTTTGAGAAATATGAGACACTAATTAAGTCATACAAATAAAAGATCTATTTATTATTTATCATGTAATGACAACCATAATTATTTTATATCTTTTATTATAGAAAACTCATTTGATATATTTTCTAATAAACTATAGGCAAGGGGCTTTAGCTGTTTATTGAAAATTGGAAATTAGTATGAAAGCTATTATTTGGTGAGGGATTGTATGAATTCCAGGAACAGTCGTCTCTTATGTCACTTTCTATGCAGCAGACGTCAAGCGACTGGTGTGGGAGTGGGAGTCGTCGTCATGCAAATATGCTTAATTTTCATGCATGGCTTATATGTACAGTATATTTGAAGCAATTTGGCCCCAAAAAGTAAAGTAAAACTATTTTTGGAAGAAAGAGTGTTGACTTTGAAGTCAAAAGTCAGGTATTGCACACGTGCTCAGAGATGAATGAGTACATTTACTTCAATTTCCATGTTCGCACTATGTCCCTCTGCCCATTCCCACTTCCTACTGCCCGATATACATGGACCATATACATACACAAACCCTAAACGTAAAACGGCTAAACATTTACGCAACTTAATAATTAGGTTCTTCTTCTGTTCACATGCATACTTACTAGAGAGACATAAATAAGGTTATTTCTAATACGACGGAAACGAATTAAAATTTCACGGTGAAATAAATAGAGAATAAAAAGTAAGGAAACTTTTTATTATGAGCTTTTGAAAAATTTGTTAACTTTCTAATATGATACAATTATCCAGCGCACTTTCGCTGAATTTAAGTCAATAGTTAGTTGTCGAACTTGGAATGATGGATGTCATACATACATATTACGTTTTTCATATGAATCGCATTTATGCAGGCTCGTCTTCCACCATGACTAATAACATATATGTTGTTTTTATTTATTATTATTATTTTTTTTTGGTTCGGGCAGAGAAGGCCCTAATAATAAGGTTTCAGTGACCGTAGAGAGGAAACACAAAGGTCGGACTCAATATGTAAGGCCTAAGACATATTCCCTACTGTAGAAGTGGTAAGGCGGATAGCCTATCATAATATGTATAAAATACTTACATTCATTCTAGAATGGATGTGCTTAATTCTAGGGTGGATGAATAAAATAAATCAATAGTTTTAGTAAAAATTAAAATTCTCATGGCAAACTGTGCTCTATCTTATTGATTTTTTTATTAAGATGACCTTACGATTTAGAAAATAAATGGTTTCAATTATGATAATATATACAAAATCAATTCGATAAATTGAAATTATGGTACAAGAAGGTATCACCAATGGGAATGCAAGTCATATTGTCCTTCTTAAAACATTGATGTAAACAATCAATGAAATTGGTAATCATCAATTAATTTGGTTGTATATACCTATCAAAATAATTTACGATTTTGGTAATTTAAGATCTTTATGGTGACCCGTCAATTTAATTAAGACTAATAAATGATTAAATAATATCAAATTTATTTAATTTTTTGTAATTAACATAATAAAGTTTTATATAATTTTACCTAAAAATTGAATAAAGGTTTCTAATTATCATACTTACGTTGGAAAAATTATATAATCTATGCAAACATTTTGTTGCTAAAAAAATATTATGTAAATAATTCTCTTATATAATAATTAAATTGGTGGTCCTCCAACTTTAAGTGGCCAGCTCTAGACGACCGCCTTGCCTAGCTAACTAGTCATGCGCTAGAAACGCCCTCAGGTTCAGTCTTGTGTGAAAGAAATTTGTTTATTCTTTTTACTCGCTTTTATTGTCAATTTTCCTTCAAATTCATTAATTCAAAGTATCACAAAGTAATTTAGATTAATTAAATTAATTAAACATGTAGAATAGGATATTATAGAGAGGAAAATTACAAATTAATTTGATATTAATAAAATATCGGAAATTTTTTTATAAAGCGACAGTTAATTCCATGTCCACATAAAGATGTACCATATATTTTATAGCCATACGTATCGATTTTGAATGTATAATTTCCACGCAGACCGTGGTTTACTAGTCTATGATTGTTGATTAGAATAATAAATCATTTGATTTCGTGTCTTTGTATGTGTATGAGAGTGCATTATTACGTTGATCGATGATATAGGAGACTTGCATCAATCTTATCTTTGTGATACTTTCTCGTACTATTTTTTCGGTTTATCTAATTCTTATTATACATTTGCTTATCATATATCATTTTAAGATCACTTGAGGAAAAAATCAATGAAATTGGAGATCATTTTTACTATTTACATATATATATATACACACACAAAATTCGATTAATTGAAATGATGGTCGAGAAAGTAATACCATGGTGGAATATAAATATTATCCTTTAATAAATCTAATTTTATACCACAATTTATCTTCTTACCCAAAAAAAATAAAAATAATATTTCCTCAGTCTTCTCTTCACAATTTCTCTACAAGCTAGTCTCTCAAGGTTGCTAGGTCTATCAAGTCGAGAAGTCTTAAAATGAAGAAATCAGGGCTGATATTAATTAGTTTTCCACACAAAAAATGAATCAATTAATTCGAGCTTAACTTTAATTAGATGAGAATCAAAATGGCAGCTTAGGAGAAATCAAAGCCAACGGCTTCATATTATCATATATTAATTAGTGTTCGACACGTACGTACGTTAGATCTGTTTCAAACCTTTTCTTTGCTAGCTCTTGTGGAATATTCATGATGAAATTGAAATCCACGACCACTCATGAACCCTAGCTAGTGATATCATTACGATCATCAGAAATAAATAAAATAAAATAAAAACATAATTAATTAAAATTACGTCATCTTCGCACATAACATCTTCATCGTCCATTTGTGAAGAAATAATCACCTTTTTTATTCTTTGCGTCAATATAAGATAATGGATTATCAGTTTGAGATAATAGAGGAATAGCTAGTTTGTTGAGTTTTGGAAGTCTTTGACCTATATATAACATATAGTTATGGGCATTGAAAAATGAAATGATTATTGTGATTGGTATAGATAGAGAGCTGTTTATAAGTATATTTATATTTTATTGTTTATATATATATATATATTATATTTGGATAAATACCGTCAGGTGTCCTCATATTTAAAGGGTGGACATAATCAGAGTGTGACTTGTCAGTGGCCATAAAGTTTTCTTAGAAAATTTCAAATTATTTTCATATATTTTATAGTCATTTTTTAATAAGGATAAATCAATATTTTTTATTTATTAATTTATTAGATTAGAAAACTTAAAATTGAAGCGCCTTTATTTTATTTTTCATCATCTGACCAAAGCATAGACGACTTACCTTATATATATAGTTGATTATTCTAGGCCCATGGGTCATTCCAGGCTTTGCCTTATGGCCTTCCTTTCTACATCGAATCATGAATGAATCACATGAGGTTGTATTCATTTTTTCGACATTCGTGACTTACCGTCCAGAAGAAATTGATGTGGTATGAATATAGTGAGCCGAGTTTGGTGATAGCTTCATCCAAGTAGACTTAATTAGGTGCAGATTTTAAATCATTCATATATATTAGTTTAGTATACGCTTATATATTTTGATTTGAATAGGTATTGATTGGAAACACTCTTTCAAGTGGTTTTGTATCTACATATTCATCATTTAATTAATCAAAACATGTTTTTATCGTAATATGAAGCATTTGACACATCCTTAAAGCTAATGAAGGATGTGTCGTTTCAATTCCAGGCTATTTATTTTGAGTCATTATTATTAATACATGACACATGCTCTTTGTTTAATGACGCGAATCATGTGTCCTCATACATGTTTGAAGAGAAATGTATAACATTAGATGACGTTTAGTATGTGTCTTCATATATGTTATAAAAGGTGCACAATTTATTATTAAGGACAAGTTATGTGTCCTTATTCTTCTTATAAGACATTAATTAATAACTTATTAAATGCACCTATTATGTGTCTTTAAAATGAATCAATGACACATTTATCGATTCAATGACGTCTTGTAGGCGCCCTTAAAGCAAAATTGATGACATGTTTTCTGTATCATTAAACAATTTTTATGGTGCACTTTTATATTTCAATGACACATATTGGGTGCCTTAAATGTGTCATTAATTCTCAATAATGACACACATAAATTTCCATGACACTTAGTAGGTGTCCTTAAATATAATAGATGACACCTTATTTTTGTCATTAATCTTCTTCGATGACATGCCTATATATTTTCTTGGTGCTTATTATGTGCCCCTAACCATAACAGATGACACGTTTTCTGCGTCATTAATAATATCTTCCATGACACCCATATAAATGACACGTAACTGTCGTGACCTTAATAAAGAAAAGATTACGCGATTTTTGCGTCATCTATTAAGGTACTTGTAGTAGTGTATAGTATATGATTGCCTACATTTACAGGGCCTCTAGGTGCTTAGGTTGTCACTATGTGACTGAACTTATTGTTGAGGGGGGTTATGAGATGCATGTGTATGTGTGTGTTTCTGTGATAGATTGTTTGTTGATTTGAATCTGGATTATTAGTTGTAAATCAATGACTAGTCATGTGATATTGGATTTAGAATTGATATACAACTTACAAAAATTCCTTTTGCAGTATGACTTGATTTTAATAAAAAAAAAAAAGAAGTAGCTCGAGGCCCAATTTGTGTGAAGAAAAGAGTCGATTCGTTTCCTAGGATTGCACAAAGTTTAATCGAAAAATATACTACAAATTGGAATGAAATTTCAAGTCAGTCAATCACACTAGAGACAAGAGCGACAATTCTGGTGGTTTGGTGAGAAAGAGTTCATCATCAAGTACCCAAAATACAAATGAAGTGTGATTCAAATTGGTTCTCTCTTTTGTTCTTTTATTTATCCCAGCCCTAAAATAAGTGTAACGACCTGAACTTTCATCGAGGGTAAAATCGGAAAAAAAAATTGAAATTGACAATTTTACCCCTGAAAGTCAAATGTTGACTTCTTTGGTCAAAGTAAAAATATTGACTTTTTGATCAGGACCTCATTTTGATAATCCGGAAAGACATTTATGAAGGTCTCGGATTCCAGAGTACGTCGGCAAACGGCATGCCGGAATCGGAGTTTAGTTGGGTTCGTTCTCGATCTATGTAATTATAGGGGCATTTTGGTAAATTTTCCTTGTGAGATCTTTTCCTTGTAGCTGAATTGGATTGGGAAAAGTGTAACGACCCATCCCGAGAGCCGAGATTAGGAGAATGATTAGTGAGTCTAATCGGTGTTTAGTTGGCTACTTTTGGGTCCATTAGCGTAGAATGACGATTTTGCCCCTAGTTTGGGCAAATAGTTGACTTTTAGTTCGGGTGGTTAATTGGGTATTGGCCAATGACCGTGACGTAGTTCAGGACGTCACGAGTCCGTAGGCAGGTGTCATGTCCGATTCCGACATCCGAGGAGGAAGTTATGATGTTCGGAAGGTTGAGGGCATTATCGTAATTTTGGTAAATTGGGGGAAAACGTTGACTTTTTGCTAGACTTGTTATTTTCACATAGACTGAGGACCTTTAGATAGGTCTCGAGTCCCTGATTCCAACAACAGGCGGCATGTAACTTTTGGAGTTCGAGAAATAAAAGTACGGGTCTAAACGTGTGAAGGGTATTATGGTAATTGTACGTGAAAGGGTAAAATGGTCAGTGTGATTCCTTGGGATCTGTGCCCAATGAGTGTGTGACAAGTGGCTGTTCTGGGGAGTTCTCACCACAGAGGAGTGGACATCTGTCCTTAACTGGATGGTGGTAGAACCTTGTGAGTACGGTTTAAAGTTGTGCCCGGGTTGAACCAAAATGGAAAACAGAGAGACTGAGACCGTGAGTAATTGATCGTCCCTTCAGGTGTGTGATTCCTGTGAGGCCTTGTAATCAAGTGTGAGTGAACAGGCAGTCTGGTGAGTGATTTTTGGTGAAAGATTGTGTGAGGAAAAAGCTGAGGGGTAGTGAGAAATCTCAGGAAAACAGAGAGATTAAGGGTGAGCAGTCGTGGACGAAATCGATCAAGCCCATAGAAGTTGGGTTTGTGTTGGTGTCAGAGGACGGAGGAGTGATTGGGGGACGCTTAGGGCCACGGCGGAGCTCACGGCGGTGAGCAGAAACGGGTAAGTTCCTTTGGTCCACTGTTTTTCCAGTTTTGTTTAAAATCAAAGTCGTGAGTTTTAGTGATTGGTGGGGTGTTTCTGTTGACACTAACAGCTTTAGGAAGCAACCATCTACCTCAGGAACTTGAACCCGTGACTAGAAGGACGACAGGTGGCCGGAATCCGAAGTCGACTTTTCTGAGTTTTTGGTTTGCGTTTGAAAGGTAAGGTTTATGGTTTTAATCCACGATTTTGTTACGTAAAACAGTCACAAATTGAAGGACGAAATTAATAAGATAGAAAGGGTTGAAAATGGACTGAAAACGGGTGAAAACCAGCCTCGCCGGCTCGGTTGGACCGGACCAGTCTGAACCGGGTTGGCTGGAGGTTGACGATGGTACTGTAGCAGAGCGTGGCTCCCATGCGCAGTCCCTTTGGGCGGCACGTGAAGGCCCATGGGGCATGTTTTGGGGAAGTGCCCAACACGATTTTCACTCTAATCGATGTAACGAACATTTTGGGACAAGTTTCGAGTAGATCGGACATCGTCTCGACATGTTTCGGGATGTCCGAAGGTTTTAGGGCTCGGTTAAAAATAGTTAAAAATATGGGAAAATTACGGGGCTTTAGTAGAAGCTTACTTAAATAGTTAGTGACCTCGTTATGAGGTTTGAACAGGTTCGGGAAGCCGAGGATAACGGAATGGCTGGGAACGGTGTAAGTGCACGCGTATCGAGGCGACGTCGAAATGGTATGTAAGTGGACTTTGCTTTCTAACTCTTGATGCATGCATATATGTTTTTAATATGTTTTCATACGTGATTCTATGATTTGATTTATGATTGTGATGGTTTACGATTTTTGCTCGTTTTTCGAGGAAATACGGTATTTCACGTTTTACGAGATTCGACGAATATTGTGATTTGAACTTGGTTTAATGATTTCATTTCGGGAATTGGAATACGATTTGATTTCAAAGAAAGTAAAAGGAATTTGGAAAGGGTTTTCGGGCTTGAAGCCCAGTTCAAAAGTGGTTTTCGGAAATGTGATTTCGGGTTTTGGAATCGGAATTCCGGGTGACGATTCGAGATTCGATTCGGGACTTGAAATGGAATTTCAGGTTTGGGTTCGGAATGGTTATTCCAGATGCTAGCTTACGGAATGAGGGTTGCGGACTCGGATCTGGAAAGGGAATGGATATGAGTTCTGGATTTGGATTCGGAATGACAGTTCTGGATGCCGGAAGGTCGTCAGACCAGTGATTTCAGATTCGGGTTTGGATACGGATTTAGAAAGGTTTTCGAACGGGTTTGGATTGGATTTGCTGGATCTGGTTATTGGGTTTAAAGACCCGGATATTGTGATTGACGGGGGACGAGCTCGGATTGGGTTTAAAGACCCGGATTGAGTTTAAAGACTCGGATATATTGATATTTTCCCCCGTAGGCCTGTTGAGTTTAAAGACTCGGAGTATTGAGGCCTGGTTATTGAGTTTAAAGACTCGGGAGTTTAAAGACTCGGATAGATCCAGCAAGTTCGGTAAATGGAAATATGCTATGCTTTCGAATAATGGTTTTCCGATGTTTTGGGCAGTGGCCCTGATGAAACGGTTTTCGTTGGATATAATGGTTTTGGTGGTTTTTGGGCTGAGGCTCGGGAATTGAGAAAAGGAAAATGTGTTTGGTTTTTCATGTATGGTGTTGTGACATGAACTGAATATGCATGAATTGGTTTTTACGCGGAGGGTATAAATGTATGTGTTTTATGAAATATTTTTTAACTTGAACTTTATTTTTGTCCACTCACAGTCTTTTCGTGTTTTTGATACCTTCCAGGTTGTTGCATTGTGGTTTGTTGGTCGAGGGAGACAGAGACATCACACGCACGATCCACAGTAGACTCTGCGCACTCTGGGAAGTCGGAAGTTTTTGGACGGTCGGATTGAGAATCCCTTGTCCGACTTACGTGTCACATGAAGGTTGGACGTCAATTTGGCCTTCGTGTCATGCGTAGGTCAGACGGGAGTAGGATTTACCTCAGTTTTCGGGGTGGAACCGGGGTGGGTCCTGACAAAAAGTGTTCCTAATCCTTTATGATTGTGTGCACCGACTTGTCTATGTGTATGTGGAGTGTCTCAACCTAGAATGATCGAGGAGAAGGGTGAGAGAGATGAACCATGAGCAAGGTTGTTACCCAAGATCAGAGGGAGAGAGAAGAACAGAGGAAGAAGAAAACAGAGAGGAGAGGGTTGAACCCAGAATCGTTATGGATAAGGAAGGGTAACCCATGAAGGGTTTTTGGCTATGGGGTTTTCCAGCTCATTTTCGACGTGTAATCTCGAACCCAAAGCCCCATACAACATCCCTGAGTCCCTGCGACCCTGATGAAGTCCTGGTGTGCGAAGTTGGATGTGAAAATTGTAAAAATCCGTCCTGAATTTACAGGATTATCGAGAATTAATTGAGGATTATCGAGACTAATCGAGAATTAGTCGAGGATTATCGGACGTTCAGGGTGAAATCGGTATTTCGGGTTTGAGACCCAGTTGGTTTAAGGTTTGACTCCGAGTATAGTCAAACAAAAATTGAACAGTGATTTGAAGAATAAATGGTTTTCGGATTTGAAAATGAGATATCGGGCTTGTGACCCTATTTGAAAAATATTGGACTCTAGGAGTGAGTCCATGCGTGTTGAAAACCATGTTTCGGGCCAAGGCCCTATAATGAAATGATTTGAGATTGTGAAATGGGAACTGGACACAGATTTTATGAGATCGTGGAAACTGATTTTGGGTTGAGACCCTATGCGAAATCGCTGTTTTGGTTTGAGAAACAAACAGTTTTGAAAATGTGTTTTCATTGTTTTATTATAACCATTCTCCGTGATTTTGAGAGGGCCTCCAATTGCGAATATGTTTCCCCGGAGTGTATCCTAGAGATAATGCTCGCCTACAAGGTACGAAAAGGTCACAATGCGCCTACTGTCGTGCAGCTGAGAGAGGCGGCATTCGAGGGTGGCTCGAATAAGAAGTGCGGATGTTATATGAGATCGATAGTTGATATGTTCACGATGATCTGGAGATTGTCGGCCGGTGATGTGTTAACGGCGACATACTCGGATCAGAGCGGTCCTTGAGCTTATGGGCACGTGTTGCTGGGATTGGATAACATGACTGATGATGATGGGTTGAGATCCCACAGGTTGAATATGAGAATGGGTCCCGAGGTTTTTTACTGCTTGATTGTGTCCAGATACTTTCACATATATTTGTTTAACAAGGAAGCCTTTGATTTTATAGGTTTTCATATGCTACCATTTTATTTGGAAATCAATGGTTTTAAAGTAATATGCATGCATGCTTTATAAAATGGAGGGTGAAAAGTGAATTTTGAAAAATGGTTTTAATAAATGCTTATTTTTATCCACTCACACGTTTTGTTGTTTTTGGCACCTTCCAGGTTGATTGCGGATGCGGGCTGTAGTAGACGGAGACATAACATGCCACAGTGCACACCACAGATCTTGACACACTCTAGATAACCCCGAGCAGGTTACGATTTTATCCCTTATATGACACGTGGTGATATGGAGGATCATATGATGAGTTTGGGAAGTGATATTCTTCGAAATTACGAAAATGCGTGCAAAGTGGAATTCGGCGATATGAACGGTGTGTGAGTGGACTTTCATTTTCTAAACTTTTATGCATGGATACTTACATGAATTATATGTGTTTTATGTTATTTTGGTGATATTGGAGTGATTGGGATTTTATATGGATTTTCAGTGATTTTTGTGAATATTTAATTAATATTTTATTACACGTTTTACGAGACTTCGGTAAACTATATTTTGAACACCGTTTCAATTGTGATTTTGAGTTAAATGTGGATTATGACATGAAATAATGTAATTTTGGAATAATTATGAATTCCATATAATTTCTAGATGGTTTTTACGAAAGTATCCTTAATGACACATTTTACGAGAATGTTATGGATTATGGTAATGGGCTTAGGGCCGAGGTTTTGATTGTGGATTTGACTTGTGATATTGAGATGTGATGTATGTATGTGTTATTGGTATTGATGGTATGCGTTATGATGATGATTATGATGTGGGCTTGAGTTGATTAATTGGGTATGATTGTAATTGTGTTGATTAGATGTGAGTCTTAGATGTCGAGTCCGAGGCTCCGATTCCTGAGACTGTGTTGCGATGACTCGGACGTTGAGCCTGTGGCTCCGGTTCCCAACCGAGTGTGTATGTGATGGTCTTCCAGTAGTGCACTTGTGATGTGATAATTCATATGATAATTGACATTGTGCATGTGATGATTGATGCGTTGCTTGTACATCAATGTGGTATGATTGTTGTTAAGTCTGCGGTAATGTTGATTATGGATTGATTGTGTGTTATTTTTGTGCTTTGTGATGTGTTCTTTGAGATGCGTGTTGATGAATTTGGTAATCTTAGATGTCGTAATTGTGATGATGGTGGCTCGATTGGTTGTAATTGATGTGTTGTCCTTGTGTCAATGGTTGTGGTCTTGTATTCTTGCTTTATATACATTTTCATGTATTTCGAAAATGATAAACTGTGTTTCGTTCTAAGCGAAGTGAAACGGTTTTGGTTTTCATATGCATGCATGGTTTTGGAAAACTAAGGCTAAAATATGGATGTTTTTAAATTATGTTTTTAAACTGTATATTTTTTTCTACTCACACGTTTTCGTGGTTTTGTAATCCTCCAAGGTCGCTGCATGAAAACCAAGGCTCGATAGGCGGAGGCATGAATTAGTGAGATTTGAGTGTATCCCTTATTTGGTAAGGTGTCAATGTACAACTTGATTCTTGTCAAACGGGAGTAGGACCCAAGTGTACTGTTCTGGTGTATCTCGGGTGGGGTATTCTCAACAAGTGAAGGTTTCGTGGTTTTTTTTATCAATGAACCACATCATTGAGCTCTGAGGTGATAGACAGTTGCACCATTGTTGCGCCACAAGGAAAAGAACGTGGAAAGTTAGTTCATGGTGTCTTTGGTTTAGAGATTGCTAATTTGTACTATTCTGACCGACTATTGCGAACGACCAACCGCTACCAGTATCAATGTATACCTACTAACCGACCAAGTCAATTCTAGTCGACCCACATAAACATACTGGTCCCATGTCATACTTGCCGCCAAAGCCCTCCATAGTCAACACCTTTTGGTCGACACATTCTGGAAAGCACTATTGTCCATGCTGGAATAGAATCGCCCAACGCCTAAGCAAACGACCATCGTTCATCTAGCATCCTAGATTCTCTAGACACGAGCCATAATCCTGTGAGATACCTAGATGCCCATATTTACTGCTACTATAAATATAGGACACACACCCCAAGAAACAGTAACTATTCATTACTCACACATCACCTTGTCGTTTTCTGCCTTCCTACTCGCTTATTAACTTAAACATCGAAGTCCACTAGGCCGACACCTCACTGGTGTCAAGTACTCTTCTTATTGTCCTACAAGGCTCTCAGTGAACGAGAAGAAAGCATCCCAACATTAAGACCATACTCCATTAGGTCCATTTTCGGATTAAAAAAGAAGAAGACAAAATTGCCTTCACGGATTAGTCTGTAAGTTGAGTCTGGGTATGTCAAAGATTGTAATTAATTGGGTCTAATGGATTGATTTTCTAATTGGCAAAGAGCATGTTGAACTTTATTGTGTTTTTTGGCTTTATCTTTCATGTTTTCTGATTATCTTTCATGTTTTCTGATTATCTTTCATGTCTTACCTTCTCTTCCTGATAAAACTTACTTATATACTTTTCCAAATATCATGAATAATTTTATCGAATTTCTTTTGTGTTGATTGTTGTTATTAGTTGTTGTTTGGTGTTTTAAGGCGCTAATTGTTACCTACTTATTATTTAATTTACATAATAATTGGTAACCTAAGCAGTTAGCTTAATTATATTTGTGTCATCCTTTTTATGAATATTTTCTCTGCTTACTGATAAATCAAGTTGTTGATTGAGTTTGATTGTCTATTAGATGGTCATCAAGTTGTTGACCGAGTTTATGGTTTGGTTTAAGTCTTCATTAGATTGCAATATTAGGTTGGCGTTATAGCATATTTTGCAATCTAATTAGGTTTGTGTTATAGTGGATTCCGCGGCTACCACCATTATAGATTATGTGTAATGGTGATTTGAAAAACTTGGAATAATCTGAAAAATATTGCATAACTTGTAATAATATGTAATAATATGAACAATATTGCATAACTTGTAATAATCTCAACAATATTGCATAAAACCTAATCCTAGATATGACCTCAAAATACCAAAAGTCAAGGTCAGCCAGTGAGACGATGAGGGATATATAATATGGCACATGCACACTAGCATTTTTAGGCCAAACCTTTCTAGACAAGAAATGACACTCAATTTGAGTCTCTTTCGTAGTGGTTTCTCACCCTGGCATCTCCAATTATTCATGTCATACCATTCTAAGAACAATATCTATTTTTTTTTTAAATCTGTAGCATTAATGACTTAGCTTAATACATCCACATAGGTGCTTCATCATCTAATGTTCTTATTCCTGCCCAAAACATTTTTCTAGTTTTACGAGTCGAGTGTCTCGGAGAAACCCTAATTGGACCTCTGCATGGAACCTTTTCTGCAGAGCGAGGGAAACGGACCATTCGTACGGATCTCTTTGTTGTGAATGGTGAGGTGGAGAGATGTTGGATGGGCTGAGTGGGATAGGCCTCAATCTACGATCGATTCCTAGATGAGCGTACCACTAGTAGAAACTGCTACTAGACAGTGTAAATGGGTTCCGTATTAGGCCCAAGAACCTTCATCATGATCAATATGATTGTGAGGCAGGCAGACAAGAAATCTCATGCGCTGTTCTTTTCTGTGCCTTTTTGAAAGACTTAAAATTTTCTTTTTCTAGAGTTTCCCAACTTCGTAAGTTTTATTTCGTCATGATATTCAAGTTGGCGACGTTGTTATTTCGGTTGTTAAAATGGATAATGGTCTCAGATTCTCTCGAGTCAAAATTGAAGTATTAGGACCAATGTACAAAGATGGCATCCCGACTTGGTAAGTTGGGAACCACGCTTGGATGGTATATCCCGAGTACCAATTACTTACTTAAGAAAATCTGGTTTATATTGAAATGAAAATGGAGGTACGAGTACAGAAATGTAAAAGTACTGTAATTGAATAACAATTGAAATTATAAGTACAAGAAAGTAAATTATCCCCTTCGTGTTTCAAGCCCATAACAAGCCAGAAAATCCGGGAATCATCGACTGAAATGAATATCAGTCGGAAATCATGCGATGTGATGGTAAAGCACTCAAATGCGACGACAAGACGTCGAAAAGGAGGTTTGAGTTCCTCAATGACCAACTATGATTTGGCAGCCGAGATGACCTTCCATGTAATTGGTAGTCGAGATAACCTTCCATGTAATTGGTAGTCGAGATGATTTTCCTGAAACGGTGGCCGAGTACTGTCCGTGAATCGGTAGTCGGGATGACTTTCCATGAGCCGGTAATTGATAATATCAACCTGTATGACATTGAACGGTCAGAAAGAAGGTCAATTTTCCGCAAATCTCGGCTGAAAGTCCATGAACTGGTCAGTTGGGATGAGGACAACCTTTATGTCACTGAACGGTCAGAAAGAAGGTCAATCTTCCACAAATCTCAACCGAGAGTCCATGAACTGGTCAGTTGGGATGAGGACAACCTTTATGACACTGAATGGTCAGAAAGAAGGTCGATCTTCCACGAATCTCAGCCGAAAGTCCATGAACTAGTGATTCGGGATGAAGGCAACCTTTATGATACTAAATGGTTAGAAAGAAGGTTTGTACAAGGAAATGAAGCCAATCATTTTGACTTTGCTGCTAGAACCGTTAGAAAGACGATTAGACAGTTGCATAAATGTCTCGAATGGGTGAAAAAGAGAAGCTGCATCTTGATTTTTTAGGTCAAAAAAATAGTTTTTCCCACAAATGTCAGCCTTTTTAAACCATAAAACTTTGGTTAAAGACGTTTATAGATTCAGAAATTGATGCAGATCAATTTGCTAAATTTGATTGGTTGATTGTCGGTATTTTGAGAAGCTGGGTCGTTATCTATTTATAGGTGATGAAGAAATTTTCAACTTGTTGAATCGGGTCCCGCGTGAGTCCCATCTTTCCCTTTTTTGCCGTTGGGATACTCCCCCCTTGTCTCTGTTTTCTTCGTGCTCTGTCAGGACCGCCCATGCTTTCTTCCTCTTCACGCTCAAAGCTGCTCGGGCTTAGGCCAGAAGTCGTCTTGGACCTTTAATTTTCGTGAGCTATATCTTGGGCTTAGATGAGATTTTTTCTGGTGTAAACAGTTCTAATGTCAGTTGATTCTGACACATTAATTTAACATCCATTACATGAGTCATTTTGTAAACTTAAGAGGTCTAACATTTAGAAATAAAATAAAAAATAAAAAATATTCTGGAATGTCTTCTCAACTGCTTTCTTTCATTGATTATGTTGGTTTCTACTTTTTGTATTAGTCACTTTACACAAAGAGATGATATGCTCTCTTCATGATAGTCCGTGCTTCTTTAAAACATTTATATACTATCACTTGATGTCTCTAGTGTTACTATCATTGTTTATTATCCATATTCTATTCGTTTACTGGCTATTTGATTGTTAATTATATCATGTTGTTTACTTAGTATCCTATCATGTTAGTTTGAAGAGTACCTTATCTTATACTCTATTCTATTGATTTCCTCTCCCGAAAGAGAAGAGAATACAACCGGTGCGAATTTCATTGATAATACATTTAGGGGGAGTTTCATTGAATTGTTCTTCATTTGATGGCTTGTTTTCTTGGATTTAATTGTCTGAGAACTTCCTTTATGGCTTTACCCATACATGCTTCAATGGGTATTTTTGGTTCTTCTGTGCAGTTCGCAAAATGATTTGTCGCTGACCAACTTGTACTACCCATTATTAACTTCAGTAGTATAGCTCTCCAAATGTGGTGAGAATTTGTCCAGGAAATGTCAAATGAGAGATTGTAAATGTATTTTTATAACTAGCATTTTCTGTAAAAGAAAAGTTGTTTAAAATTAATTTTGGGCTTTATGTTTGTTTATTGTCCAAAGTGGACATTGGGTATTGGCTGTATTCGACATAAGAAGTGAGCCCAATTAATTATCTTGGGTCAACTTCTTTGTCCGTTTTATATCCAAACCGAAAATCAAGTGAGGTGTTCGTTGGTTTTCATAAATCAGGCCGTTTACAGCTAGATCTTGTTCGTCCTAATTTCTAGTTATTTAATTGTACGTCGTTTACCGATAGATTTTGTGTCTTAATTGACCAGATATTAGCTCACCCAGAGCACACAAGATCGGAGGACACCAAATATGAACTGGACCAAATATAGATAATTTCTGGATCGTAATTGATTGAAAAATAGTACGTATACCATAAGCAATGAATCAGCTGCTACTGTGCAATATCTCATATATCTTATATGGCCGAATGAAACATAATAGAGTACGTTAGAGATGTATAATTTTTAGAAGAATAATTAACATAACTTTATGCTCATGACAAATGGGTACATAAGTGATAATAGGAGTGGATCCTGATTTTTGGCAGCGTTATAACATGGTTGTTAAGTTATTTTTTGAAGAGAGGAACTTCTTGCATTTTTAATGAGAGAGAAAATATTTCTTCTTCCTTTCTTCAACGTGGATTTGTCCCACACATTGTGGAGGGGACATGTGTCCAAATGAGCCAGAGGCCATTTGGGTGACGAAGTTTGGCTAGTTGACCCTGCGGACCTTAAGGGGGTGCTTAGTGGGACGTAGAGTCAGTGCCGGGCCAAACGTACAAGGGCCTAGGGCAAGAGTGAAAAATGGGCCTTAATTTATATACTTAATTATTAAAAATAAAAAAAATTATGAGTACATATCAACCAAATTGTTAAACAACTTCTTTTCGACTTAATTATCTTCCTTAAAATGTAGGCATCAATTTACTTCCATGGATCCAGAGTAGCTTGTATTGCACAAGCACCAAGCACACTTATAAGAATTGCAGCATCAAGAATTATTGGTTCATTTTCCCTTAATTCACGTAAGAGTTCAAATACAGCTTTGCATTTATGTGATTTGATATTCAGAAAACAAAACTACTCATATAACAGTAATCTTTTCAGTCAATGAATCAAAAAGCCTATGTGCTTTGACCAGATTACCAATCTGAACGAAATTTTAGTTCCTTCATTTTCTCTTCCGTAGGTGATCGAATGAAGAAAGGAATACCCCAATTAATTAATAGAAATTTGACCAAAAAACTCATAATTTGGAAAGGAAAAAATCAAAAATTCATCGGATCGCATATGAAAGATCAAAGGAAATCAAAGGACGAAAAGGAAAAATAAAACTTAACTATAGAGTCTGAAACTTGAACCGGAGTGAGACACAGGTCAGAACAATAGTGAGAGACTACGAAGTAGAAATCGATTGAAACATTAATGGATTGAAACACAAATTGATTGAAACATTGGACTTCATGCCACCATTATGGAAGAAATCGGATTGAGAGGGCCCTTTATTGAACCGCAGTCGACATTCCGCATCTCAAATTTGATATGTTCTCATTCTTCTTCTCTTTATTTTTTTTTTCAATAAAATTGTGAAAAATTTAGACCCTTTATTTTTTTTTCAATATAAAAAAAATTGAAAAATTTTGGGCCCTCCATTATTTTGGGCCCAGGGCTTACGCCCCTCTTGCCCCCTATAATGGCCGGCCCTGCGTAGAGTTTATTGTCTCATAAGGATTTAGTTGGTACTGATCGTAGTAAATGACGTCTAGTTGTGTAGTTTGCCTGCTATAATTGGTCGGTACTAACTAGAAGATGAGATGATAGTACAAACACTAAGGATTTTCAAAAACAAGAAAAATAAAAGCATACCCCGAGGGATTCCTTAACTTGTTTTCTAAAACTGAATCATATTTTAAGATATCAAGGTTGTTTTAGTCAATTTTCTTACTAGCATATCCATTGATTCGACTAGTGTCATAAATCAAAAGTAGAAGAAAATTAAAAGAGAAATGCTAAAAGACAATGAAAACTTGTCAAACTCACATTAATTTGCCCCACCTAATGAACTTCTTGAAAAACTTACTAATCATTTAATGGACGGCTAATCAATTCCACTATCTCAATGATTCAAAAGACTAAAAAAGACTCAAGCCTCAAATCTCAACCACACCAACCAACTCACTGTAACCCATTCATTTCCATTCCCAGTAAAAATCAAGTCCAAATTAGAACCCTCAACTTGGAAAACTTAATAGAAATTATTTTACTTATAAATGAATCATACATATTGAGTATTAATTTTATTATTTACGAAATACAAAAAAATCATACATATTAGATATCAATTTCATCCGTCACGAAAATCAATTACTACTCGCTCCCTATACAATAAAGAGCACTACTAAATTGTATTATGAAGGGTTAAACATATATATATATTTGAAATAAGGGGATAGTTATAAGTAATCAACTTTCTTTTTTTTGATACTCATTGTTTCATAGGATTTGAACCTCAAATGTGACCTATTCTAATAAAATGTAAAAAATTGGAATTATTTGACCGGTTACTTATTTGCAATATATAACTAAGTTTCATTTACGACGTAATTACCACATTATCTTCAAATAAAGTAAATGTGTCGCGTTATAATGTCCAAATCTTTTTTAACTTTTATTGTACAACGACTTTATCATTGTTTAATAAATAAACTCCAGGTTGTTGAATTTGGACGCGAGAGAGAGAGAGAGAGAGAGAGAGCATACACACAACAGAACACAAGTCCCTCGTATATAACTCCCGAAGTCCCAAGTTCCACGCGAGCCCTTGTCTTATATTTGAAACAGGAGCCATGCCGGCCATCAACACCCAAATCCAAACACACACTCCCTCTCTTTCAACTCTTTCCCCTCCTCGTTTTGACCAAATCCTCAACTCTGCTAAATCCAGTATATGTAACCTTCAAACCCCATTAAACGAAACCCATTCATTATCTTCTTGAAGACAAGAAGCCCCTTTCTTTTTCCTAAGTTTCAATTTAATTAAAGCGACAATGAAATCGAAACCCAGGTTTCTGCAATGTTTCCGACCGATGGTGGACGTGGACATGCTCGAGTCTAAAGGCGTCCGGAGAGTTCGGTCGGTTGAGAAGAAGGAGGCGAAGAATCATCCACCTTTGACCAAAACCATGTCTTTAGACAGAGGATTTTGTTCTTCACTGGATTCAGATAAATCGAAAATGCCTCCACTGCCCAACCGATCCTTTTCTCGGGTTGTCAAATCCGTTGTCTTTGAAACAATTCTGGTGAGTGATCTCAAAGACTCAATATTTTTTACAGATTGTGTGCAGGTTTGGTTTTATATTTCCGGTTCCAACATTTTTTTTTTTTGGAATTTTCAGGCCAAGAGAACTCGTGATCGAAAAGTGCACCGGCAAGACTCGTTCGGATCATCATCAAAGCGAAGCTTTTCGATGAGGAGTGAGGCATCAATCGATGAATTGGTAAAGATTGAAGAGAAATTTGAGGAGAAAATAAAACCCAATTTGGAGAAGACGCATTCACGATCCTCTTCCAACACATCATCATCATCATCAATCTCACGTTCGAGTTCCGGCTCAGAATCCAAAAGATTGCTGCCTAAACCCTTGTCAAGATCGGATTCCTTTTCAGAATCGAAAAGACTGTCCAAAACGTCATCGGACCCAACGAAGCAGATTATTAGAAACAATCAAGACTCTGCAGCGAGTTTCAACTCTGGGCTATATGTTCTCCTAGTCAGCCTGGGAATCACAGTGTTCTGCGGGAGGGTCTTTGCAATCCTTGTCACGTCAATTTGGCTCTATCTTTACCCAGGGAGTCGGAATGCAGGTAAAAACCGGTCGGAAAATGCACCGAGGAAGTGGTCGGAGGCAGAATGCCGGGACAACAAGAAGAAGGTGATCATGGAAGGGTTAATTGAGAGGAGGAGCCACCGTGGCCACGGCCACAGACACAGAGATATCAGAGATTTCAGAGACAGAGGGTATTAAATTTTGACGTGAAAATTCTCTGTTTCGTGTTTGATGTTGCTTCTCTGTAGTCGGAAAGGGACACATAAGAGTTAAATTGTGTAGGTCGCTTGTGGACATAATAGGGGTGGGAAAGAGGAAAACAGAACATTCTGTATTTACATTGACTTCTTCCTCTATGTTTTATTTGTTTTCACGTGGTGAAAAAGTACATGTCAGTGTAAATTGTAATTGCCACAAGAAAATTAGAAAATGTCAAATCGAAGAAAAAAAAATCGGAAATGTTCCTTTTGTCTAGTTGTGTATACTTCACTATAGATTTTACTAGCGTTTGATTCATATCCAATTTAATAGTTATTTTCTATTCTAAATCGATCATTTTTTAATCATTGGTACATTTGACGGTAAGATTGAGAACAACAAAGATCAAACAATCTATCCATCATAAGATTTTGCATATGAATAATTTTTTAATATAATTTAATTAATAGCTATTTTCTACCGTAAATTGATATTTTTTACAAATAATATATTTGGCGATAAGATTGAGAATATGAAAGATGAATCCATATATATGTGATCCCTATCCATCATGATGCAAATCTTACGAAAACTAGAACATAAATTGTAAGTGATGTTGATGTTTTTTTATTTTGTATTCTGTATTTATTATTTTGTTTTTTTTAACCATTAGTTTTTTAGGAGGTTCCAAGGCAGATAATCCCAAGGAGGATCGAAGTGGCTGAACTTAGATATGAATACAGTATCTATTTTTGTTTATTTGGTTGATCCTCTGAGCATACAAATGTGCTTAGATACAGAACAAAAAATTTCAGCATCTTTGGGAACAGTTCACACATGGTTGCATGCCCTCATTTTACTGGTTTCATGCCCTCATCTTACTGGTTTCTTTCCTCATTTTCTCTTTGGACTAAACTGATCGATTTATGAAAAGATCATCTAGTCCCAATAAACTACCTAGGGCATTCAGCTCAACTGAAACACGACGCCATCATCCCATCAAACATGGTGAATCCCACCAACATCATCCCCTCAACAAAACACATCAACCTATCCCTCGGCCGACAAGGTCAACATGATCACAAACCCTGGGATCACTAGGGCACGTGCCAACATCATGAACATGGATATTTATCTCACATCAAAATGATCCACTTATAACATTCAATGTCATTTTAAATACAAAGACACATCTCCTTAAAAAGGTAGTGACATTTTTATCCTCATGCGGTCTAAATTACTACATTATCCTTCTCACCTGACTAACTTAGATATCAGAAAATATTAAAATGGCACTATACCGTTACTCCTTTACTCTTACCTTTTCCTTGCAGGTCCCTCCTTACCCTCCAATCGAGAAGAGTCAATCAAGCGAGTTCAGCTTGGCAATTATTATTATTATTTGGATTAAAGATTCGTTTATAGAAAGCCACATAAGCAAAGAGCTACCAAGGCCCGAAAAACGATAACCAAACAACAAAACATACAAACAACCAAAGAAAAGAAAAACCTGCAAAACTACTTAAACAAGGCATGTATAAAACAACCTACAACAACAAACCAAGAAACTGTCAAATTCACCATGCACCAGTCGCCATCAATTAATTTGGAGGGCAGGGAAAACCATTATTAGCTAGAACATGAACCAAGGACAATGGGGGTCTAGAAATCCAAACCTCGTCGCTCAGCATCCCCTTTGTTAATGATGCAATATGCATCTGCAGCAAGATTTTCAGGCCTCGAGACCTAGGACTAGAAAAAGTTTGGGAATCTATTCTCTATGATCTTGATCTCAACCAAAATTGGATAGGTTTCTCACTTTCCATGCTCAACATTACCTTTAATGGCATTGATAACTTCCAATGAGTCTGATTCAAATTCAACCTTCCCAAAGCTTCTTTTAATTGCAAATCTACACCCATCCAACATCATAAGAGCCTCTTCCTCCAGCATTGAGTTTTCCCTCTTATTTCTCCCTGAAGACTCAAGGAAGCAACCTTGATCATGCCTACAAACAACCCCAACTCCCACTGACTTTGAGTCTTTGTCCCACGCAAGATCTACATTAACCTTTATGCTGCCATGTAAAGGTTTGGTCCAATGCGTGTTCCTGGCTAGCCAAGTAGGGCATAGAGCAGTCCATTGCACACACCTTCTCTTCATAGTCTCCATACATTTATTGTGGAGACTCGTGATCTTCCTAGTGGCCAATCCATAGTTAAAAGCCTTTTTTTCCATGATAAAGGCACACGTCTAAATTACCCAGCAAGTTAAAGCAACAGGGATGTCACCCAAAGGATCCTTATGGATTTGGAAAGAGGAGGCTAAGACTATAAGCATCCAATTTCCAAAGGATGTAATCTCATGCAGTTTTATGTTGTACGAGAGTAGTCCACCAGACCAAATACACCTCGCATGATCACACAGAAGTAGGCAATGCTCAACATACTCTGCTTCCTAATTCCATCCCAATTGCAAATACAACACAATAGAGAATTCCATAAACGTCTATAGACTAGGCAGTCATGAGTCAGCAAAATTCCCTTTACATCGTCCCACATAAATTTTTTAATTTTTTGGAACCCACAATCCTTTCCAAATCACTTTCCAAACTTCTTTTGAGATACCCCCCGAGGAAGACGATCAAGTTGTCACAAACAAAGGCTTTTCCTTTCGAATCCAGGCATAACTTGATTTAGTAGTCAAGTCTCCATTACCAGTAGCACGCCAGATTATGTGATCCTTACCTCCCCTACGTCTAGCTAGGATCGATTCAATAGCTTCTGTAACGACCTGTCGCTAATTTTAAGGATTAATTAGGGAATAATGACGGATTAGCGAGGCTAATCAGGAATTAGTCGAGGATTAATAGACATTCAGGGCAAAATTATGATTTTGCCCTTAGACGAGGGCAAAAAGTTAATTTTTAACCCTGGAGGTTCGATGGTCGAGGGCCAAGGACCATTAAGTAGATAGAGATGATAAGAATCTATAGACAGGCGGCACGTCGAATTCGGACATTTGATGGAGAAGTTACGATTCACGGAAGTGCGGACGCACTATTGCACGTTTTTCGAGATGAAAGCCATTTGGCAGTAAGTGGGGCCCAAATTTTTGGAAAGGCCCAATTGATGAGTGACAAGTATCACCCATCCATTGGTTAGCCCAAACAACTCATGCATATCCCTTCCCCTTTTTCTTGTTCGACCATTTCCCCAACCAAAACTCGATCACCCTTTGACACCCAATCCAAAACCTTTCCCCCTATGATCATGTTTGTGAGGCCCAGAGAGTGAGGTGAGGATGCTGTGATGGTGGTGGCTGGCCAGGACGGTGCCGTCCTGGACGCCGGAGGTAAACAGAGCACTGTAAGCCCGGTTGTACCCTTTTCCTTTTATTTTTGATTTGTGACGTTGGGGACGGTTTTAATTGATTAGAATGATTTTAATAGGTTGTTAGGAAGGTATTAGGGTGATTTTGGTGATGGTTAGTGGCTGAGGAAGCCCTGGGGAAGAACTGGGATGTTGGACCGTGAGGAAGAAAATTGGACCGTTGGGTTTTAAGGAGTTTTTGGTTGGGGTTTTGATTGCACAAATAAGTTTCTAGGATAAAAATAGGAAGTTTAGGATTGATTAGGAAGAAAAAGGATGAAGATTGAACAGTTTAGGGGCCTGGACCAGTCACGCCGGTCCAGTTGGGCTGGATTTGCAGAGAAAATCGAACCGGCCGGTTGGAGCATGAAGATGACCACTGTGCATTGGCGCGTGAGGCCCACGTGCAGGGCCATCCAGCGGCATGTGACGGCGCGTGGTGGGGAGTTTGGGGAAACCTAAAACATGTGAAATTATCTATTCGATATAACAAAAATTTTGGGGCTGGTTTCGAGTCTATCAGACATCGTCTCGATATAGTTCGGGTTGTCCGAAGGTTTAGATTCGAGTTTAAAAATAGTTAAAATCCCAGAAAATTAGGGAGCTTTAGTGACGGGTTAATTAAGTAGTTAGTAACCCTATAAAGTGATTTGGACAGGTTTGGGAATCCCGTTGAAGACGATTGACCCGGGAAGGTGTATAGAGCGCGTATCGAGGCGGCAGCGCGAACGGTCTGTGAATGGACTTCTTTTATGAATCGATGCATGCATAAATGTTTTATAAATGTTTTAGTATATGTTTTGTGATGCCATGAGTGCATTTTTGTGTGTGTTTACGTATTGGCACGTATTGCGAGATTTTCAGGTTTGATACGTGCTTACAGGCGCTTATGCTTTTGCTTTTAATGAAATAGTTTTGAAAAGGTAAAACCGGGCATGAGATCCATTTGGTTTTGATTTTGACTCGGGCATGTAGCCCTATTAATGACCTACGGGTCTGAGTCAGGGTCACGACGGGTGTTGTGTTCATGGCGACGGACGACATGACGCTTACCTCCAGATTGGGATGTGTTCCCTCCGTAGAGGTCACGATGCGCATTCCGTTGTCGAGCAGCCACTGGAGGCTCGACTTCGGAGTGCTGACGGTATAGGAGATCAATGGGTGACGTGTGCACCATGTTCTAGAGTGGTCGCGACAGTGATCTATTCACGGCAACATACCGGGATTGAGAGCGGTCCTGAACTGATGGTTGCATGCATCACTCTGGTCAAAACTGTGACTGACTCTGAGATATCAGGCTCGATGCCCCGTTGATTTATGAGTTCTGGCTCGATGCCCAGTTATTGTGAAATCAGCCTAGAGGCTCCGTTGAGTCGTACGTTCAGGCTTAAGGCCCAGTTGACTTGTGTTATCAAGCGTGAGTCCCGTTTATGGTTTTCTATACTAGTATGTATATACCCTCCTTACGAGCGTATTGGTTGGTCTCCTCCAGACGTCGACCTGGAGATTCACGATACACTACCTGGGATGCGTGTTCCCCACAAGGAGCCCATTTTAGGAGTGGGAGTTATGATGTGGTCCCGGACCAGATTCCGAAGAGATGTTCGGACTGGATCCGAAGAAAGAACCTCCTAGATGGAGAATTCCTGGGAGTAGACTCGGAGTGAGATCCTGAGTAGTATGCATACTTATATATATAGAAATCGTGACATATATCGAGGATTAGTTCCCTAGTGGCTGTGTGCGCCGAGTTGACATCAGAGGATGTCTAGGATAAGTTATATATGTATATATGTATATGTGTATGAGATTTCACTGAGGTGATTTTGGGCTGAGACCCACGTGTGTCGGATTTGGGCTGAGTTCCCATTTGATTGGATTTTGGGCCAAGACCCAGTGTTCTCTGTTTGAGAAATGGTTTTCGAATGCATGCATACTTTTTAGTGAAGGGCATAAATGTCTTTTCGTGAAAATGTTTTTATAAAATCTTTGTTTTGTCCACTCATAGCTTTCGTGTTTTTGAATGCCCTTTAGGTTGATCCCGGATGCGGGCTGTAGCAGAGACGAGACATCATATTCCTCCGTTGGATCCTGGCGTACTCTTATAGTACCTTTTGGGAAAAGGATGGAATTATCCCTAGTCTGAAATTTTGTGTGAGACGGGAGCAAGTACGTCCCACGTCAATCCTGGGGGATTTGGGACGGGTCCTGTCAGCTTCCCCTTCATCAGTTGAGATACTGTCAAGATTTCAACAGTTTCCGTCTTCATTCAGCAGAGAGCTCGTACAACATCTTGTATCCACCTCCACTGTATTCGAAGGTTGGAGTCTCGCTCCAAGAATCCTAAGAATCCATCAATCCTACCAGATGCGGACCTCAGAGCCATCAATTACCTACCATAGAGCTATATTTTAATAACCACCACTCCTTCAAGACCACTCACCCAAGCCCACAATGCCCAACATCCTTTTTTGGCTTCTATTAGAGAGCAATTTGGAAAGTACCTGATCTTTATAATCTGATCTTAAGAAATTTGGATGGTTTAAAAGCCTCTAGCCTGTTTTTCCAACAAAGCACGGTTGAAATCGGTAAGGTTATGAAAGCCAATCCCACTATCACCTTTTGGCAATCCGAGGTCCTTCTAGCTGATCCAATGAATTTTATTTCCTCCCTCAGATTGACCCCAACAGAAATTAATTGGCTAAAAACGAATCAATCTCTGAACATAGTGAAACAGAGAACTTGAAAATTGTCGTGGGATAAGATGGTATTTCCATAGCTACAAATTTTATGAGGACTTCCTTTCCAGCTTGACTCAGAAGCCTCTATTTCCATCCATTTACCTTCTGCATGATTTGTTCTTTGTTGTAAACCAATGTCTCCCTTTTTTATCTACCCCACGTTATTGCCAACCTAAATGGCTCTTCATGACAGGTCCCGTCCCAACTGGACTTTGATAACCGTGTCCGGTCCTGCTCCCGTATGACAAGTCAACTGAAGTCCCCGAAACTGCCCCTCAACACCTATCAGACAAGAGATAACTACACTGATTTCCGCTCATGCCTCCGCCTCTCGATCAGCCCCGAACGTCATGCCACGGCCTGGAGGGTCATCAAAACAGGAAAGGTGTGAGTGGAAAAAAATAATATCATTTAAAAAACATTTCAAAAGACATCATTTACCCTCCAGTTTATCAAACCATGCATTCATAGAATCAAACATATAAATAATTTCATAAAACTATTTTATCATAAAATAAAGCACATAACTCGGGAATTACACGTCAGAGGGTCCTCTGGGAATTACACATCCAGAGTTATCTAGGAATTACACATCCAGATCCTGCTGGGAATTACACATCCAGCCTCACCGGGAATTACACATCCGGTCCCTCCGGGAATTACGCGTCCGGAGTCCCTCCGGGAGTGTCAAGACCCGTCCCAATCCCCCTGGGATTAACGAGGAACGCTCCTGATCCCGTCTGACACGGAGTGTCAGACCAGGGAAAAATTAAAACCTTTAGCCTTCTGGCTTCTAGAGTACGCTAGGATCTGGAGGAGGTATGTGATGTCTCGGTCTCTGCTACAGTCCGCACCGTATTCAACCTGAAGGGCATTGAAAACAGAAAGACTGTGAGTGGACAAAAAATAATAGCTCGTAAATACATTTTATAAAGATCTTTATAACCTTCACTAAAAATCACGCATGCATAGTTAAACCATTTATCCAATCACATATGTTTAAAAAACCACATCCATGCGTGCTCCTACCCAAAACCATTTACAGAAAACCATAACATAGTAAACATATATGGGATTTCAGCCCAAATCCATTTATCATCATAAAACACAATTTCGCAAACCAGTTGAAATCATGTTTATCCAATTTCATATAACCAGTCCGATCACGGTATCTAGAGCTACGCGCGTGCTACCCGGAGCCTCAAACCCTAGTCTCTCCAGGGTCCACCGAGGTCAATGACCCTCCCTGGAGGTTATAATACATATCCTTTCTGAGAGTAAGGAACCCAACGGGGGCGACTCCACTCAGTCAGTGCTCCGTGACTACTCCGAGGTCCACCCAGGTCAACGACCCTTCCCAGAGAAGACAATACATATATAAAAGATGGTATACGAAAAACCTTTTGAAATCATTCTTAAAACATTTCGAGGATTCATATCCGGCCCCCATAAGCCGTCATGAACCACAAAAACCTTTCAAGGGTTCATGCCGGTTCCCATAAACCATCATGAACCATAAACCCATTTATGGGTCCCTGACCCGAAATCACAATCGTAAAACGTAACTGGGCCCTAAGCCCGAATCCACATACAAACTGGGCCTCCGACTTGAATCGTAAACCAACTGAGCCTCATGCCCGACTTTGTAAACCAAATGGGCCTCGTGCCCAATATCGTAAGCCAAATAGGCCTTGTGCCCGATACGTAAGTAAACTGGGCTCCGAGCCCGATTCATAAATCAACTCGGCCTTCAGCCCAATGCCTTGTTAAATCAAATGGACTTTAGGTCTGAGAGTTCGTAAATCAAATAGGTCTCGTGCCCGGTCCATATTTCCAAATTTGAAATCGATTCAAGAATCAATTGGGCCTCTAGCCCGAGAACGTCACTAAAAGGGACTTCGAGTCCGAGGGTTTCCAAAACAAATGGGTCTCAAACCCGAGTTTACCTTTTCAAATCGAAAACCATTTCATGAAATCATTTCCAAAACTATAAACACGGAAAATCAGTGTAAAATCGAAAACCTCGATTTACGTGCAAACACGTAAATCGCCTTGAAATGCATGAAACCATATAATTCACCAATATCCAAATCAACATCATAGAATCACATTCATTATCCATAAAAAACATTTATGCATGCATCACAGTTTAGAAATCAAGGTCCACTCACAGATCGTCCTAAGATGCCGCCTCGGTTTGCGTGTTGTAAGCCTCACCGGGCTAATCGCCGTCACCGGGACTCCCAAACCTATCCAAATTGTAATAGAGGGTTACTAACTACTTAAATAACCCCTCACTAAAGTCCCGTAAGTTTTCCGAATTTTTAAGTATTTTTAAACCTCGAACCTAAACCTTCCGATGTTCTGAACATTATCGAGACGGTGTCCGATCGACACAAAACAAGTCCCAAAATGTTCGTTACATTGAATAGTGTTTCACATGTTGAACACTTCCCCATAGAACTCACCATGCGCCCTCACGAGCCGCCCAAAGGGGCTGCGTGTGAAGCCCACGAGCCGTGAACAGTGTCATCCCTTACCTCACGTGAACCGGTCCTCTGGTTTTGAATCGGGCCGGACCGATCCAGGGCCCAAAATCGTTCATTTTCAAACCATTCCTTCCCTTTTTAATTTCTAAAGCTTCCTAGTGTTAAACCTAATCGATCTACGTCCTCAAAACACAAGAAAACGAGATATAACATACCTCCATGATCGAAGATCGAACTGGCCACCTGCAACCTCCCTCCGCCGTGGCCTCCCGCCGTCCCAGCCTTCGAAATCGATCCAAACCTTCCCAAAAGTCCACCAGAAACCGTTTCCAATCAATAGAGTCGACCAAGACCCTTTAAAACTTAGTTTCCAAATTTCAAAATACTTACCTCACGGTTTCGGTTTCTCCCCGCCGTGGACCGCCGCCGTGGCCCATCACCGTCTTGCCCTCATCATCTCAGTCTCTCCCTATTCTCTCACACAACCGTAAGGATGCAGATATGGTGATAGTGCGATGTGGAGTGGTGTTTGTTTTAGAGAGATAATGAAGAAATGGAGAAATGGTGGTTTCATGTTTGTGATGGAGCAGAGAAGAGGATGATCAGGTGAGATAGGGAAGGGAATGAAGGGTGAGGATTGAGAGATTAGTTGAAATGGAGGGTTAGGATTGAGAGGTGGGTAGATTAGATTATAAAATAATAATAATAATAATAATTAATTAGTATAGATCCACAAATTTAGGGTTTGGGCCAATGGGATGAGTGACACTTGTCACTCATCCATGGGTCCCACCTAAAATATCTGCCCAATCAGATATTGCCACCTCAACATCGCCTCGATATACGTGCATAGTGAAATTGAACTTCCGTGACCCATAACTTTCCCGTTCGACGTTCGATTTTAGCGTGCCGCTTGTCTATGGATTCGTATCGATCCGATCTATGTAACGGTCCTCGGCCCTTGGCCATTGGACCTCCCATTTCAAAAGTCAACATTTGTCCCTTTTTAACCAAATTACCAAAACACCCCTGAATTTCCAAACGTCATAACTTTTTCCTCGAACGTCGGAATCGGATATGCCACCTATCTATGAACTCGTGATATCCCGAACTATGTCACAGTCATCGGTTAATGTCCATTTGACCTTCAGAACGAAAAGTCAACGTTTTACCCACGATCAAGGGCAAAACGGTCATTTTGCATCGTTCCTCCGATTTCGCTCAATTAATCACCGATTAACCTCACTAATCTTGATTAGGCACTAATCTAATCCCGAAATTTGGGATGGGTCGTTACAGGTAATTACACATCCGGAGTCACTTCGGGAATTACACATCCGAAGTCTACCCAGAAATTACACATCTGGGGGGCACTGAACATAAATCCAAATCAAAATCTTTATTTCAAAATCATCATTAAAACCACGTCAAAACCATTTATCACGGGGTCTCATGCCCAAATCTCATTTCTCATAAATCCATAAAATCATATCCGAAAATCATTTAATTCCATCAAATCATCTTTAACTCACAATCCAAGTCAAAACATCCTTTTAAAATTCCGGGCCAAGCCCAAAATCATCAATTGTACTTTCCTCGTAAAACGTGCCCGAAACCGATTAAATAATCCATAAATCCAATAAACAAACATATCAAATCATCATACAATAAATCATGTCAAACATTTAAATATGCATGCATATCAATTTATAAAACAAACGTCCAATCACACACCGTCCATATCGCTCGCTTTCCAAGCTGCACTCTTTTTCGTAATTTTCGACACTTTCCAGGAATCCCAAGTCCTGCCCAAAATCATCATTAAGGGTCACTAATGACTCAATGAATATCATATTAATTTCCCCTAATTTTCTGGGAATTAATTACGAATTAAAAACGTAACATAAACCTTCGGACCCTCGAAACAATATCGAAACAGTGTCTGATTGACTCGAAACCAATACCAAAATGTTTGTTACATTGCATAGAACAAAAATCGTGTTGACCACACATTGGGAATCGTGCCCACGCACCCTCACACGTCGTCGCAAGCGGTTGTGCGTGGGAGCCACCCGCTTGCATAGTAAAATGCTACAGTGTCACCGTCTTCGCCCGTTTACCTGCAAACGGATCCTGCAACCCCTGAATCAAGCCAGTTCAATCCTGTCCAATTTCACATTAATTTCTTCAATTGATTCAGCTAATCTCATCTTTGTAACCTTAATTTTAGTTCTTTAAAGTCAATTTATCGAATTAAAGAGTTTGGGACGTCACGATTTCATAAACAGGTGGCACGTCCGATTCCAACATTCGAGGAGGAAGTTATGGTGTTCGGAAATTCGAGGGTAATTTGGTAATTTGGTTAAAAAGGGGCGATTTGTTGACTTTTCACCTGACATGGAATTGTCACGCATTTTGAGGACCGTTAGGTAGGTCTCGATCCCCTGAGTACAACGATAGGCAGCACGCGATCATCGGATATCGGTAGATTCAGATTTTGTTCTAAAACCACTAAGGGAAAAATGGTAATTTTGGAAGGCAGGGGAATTTTGCCATTTACTGCATTGGGATTTGTGCCCAGTCAAAATTGGACACTTGGCTTGCCTTGGAAGTTGTGTCCACAGGATTTTGGACACCTGGTTTGTCCTGGATGGGTGTAGAAGCCTCAGAATGGTTTTAAATTTGTGCACGGTGTGTGTGTGTGGTTTACAAACAGAGGAGAGCTTGAACTGTGAAAAAAAATCTAGATGAACCCTATGATCTTCATTAACCATGAGTGTTGTGTGAAGGAAAATGGGTTGTTGAGGTGAGACCCGAGTGGTGGTGCCACCGCCGTGGACGGTGGCCGTGGATTTTGGGAGAAAACATAGTTTTTGAGTGAGCCGTCAGGAACTCACTCCACAACCTTCGATCTTCAAGTGACTTTGATGGGAAAATGAAAAGATTGAGGATGATGAGATTCAAAGGACGATGGTGACACGGCTACCCACGACGGCGAGAGGTGGTGACAACCTGAACAAAACCGTGAAGTCCCCTATCTAAGTTGAAACTGGAAAAGTCGGTTGGAAGGGTTGATGATCGATTTGATTCATTGAGTAAAGTGTCTGAGGTTGTGAGGAAGTGGCAGAGCTGGTTTTCGAGACCTCATGTTGACGGTAAGTGGAAAAACCCGAAGAAGCATCTTTTGAATTCTAAAATGGCAGTTTAAGGTTTTGTGTCTAATAGTTATAATGGTTCATTAGGAAAGGTTCTAGATATGATGATGAGTTGATGGACGAGAAATTAGGGCCAAAGGTGGCCGGAATATCGAGGACACAGAGGAGGAATTTCTGCTTTTCTTCTTCGATTCGAGCAAGTAATAAACAGGTCTTAATTTCATGGCTTAATTAACTAGATCACTTGTAGAGATTAGGACGAAGCTAGTGGGATCAACGGGATGGAAAAAAAATGGAAAAACGAGAGAGAACCGTGACTGCTGGTTGACTGGACCGGCTTGAACCGAACCGATTCAAACCTTGTTCAACCAAGGTTGAAGACAACACTGTAGCAGCGCGTGAGGTCCACGCGCAGCCCATTTGGGCACGTGACATGGTTTTTAAGGATGGTTCCAACATGACTTTTAAAGTATTCGATGTAACGAATATTTTGGGATTGGTTTCAAGTCGATTGGATATCGTCTCGATATGTTTCGGAATATCCGAAGGTTTTAGAGCTCGTTTAAAAATAGTTAAAAATTTGGGGAAAATACGGGACTTTAGTAGAAGCTTAATGAAGTAGTTAGTAACCTTCTTATGGGATTTGGACACATTTGGGAAAGTCGGTGATAGTGGATTGGCCGAGAACGGCGTAAGTACACTCGTATCGAGGCGGCGATGTAAATGGTCTGTGAGTGGACTTTGCTTTCTAACTTATGATGCATGCATATAGTGTTTTATATGTTTTCTATAAGTGATTCTATGTTTATGATTTTGATCTTGATGTGTTACGATTTTGCACGTATTTCGAGATATTTACGGAATTGCACGTTTTACGAGATTACGATTAATGTTGTGATTTGACCATGGTTTTGATGACTTGATTTTTGGATTTGAAAGATGATTTGATTTCAATAATTTAAAAGGATTTTGGAAAAGTGATTTCAGGCTAGAAGCCATGTTCATGTGATTTAGATAAACAGATTCAGTTTTGGAACTTGACAGAGAATTTCTGGATTTGGGTTCGGGATGATGGTTCCGGATGTCGGCTTACGGAATCATGATTGTGAATTTGAATATGGTTTTTCTATGGTTTTCACTTGGTTTTGGGTTTAAAGACCCGTTGAAAAATGGTTTTGGGTTTAAAGACCTGGAAAAAGAAAATGCTGGATCTGGTTTTGAGTTTAAAGACTCGGTTGATTGACGGGGGAGAGCCTTGGCTTAATATGTTTTGAGTTTAAAGACTCGGTTATTGTGATATCCTCTGAGACCTGTTGATTGTGTTTTGAGTTTAAAGACTTGTTGATATCTCGGGAAGGCCTGATTATGCGCATGGTTTTGAGTTTAAAGACTCGGGCGCACTTGAGATCCAGCAACTTGATTGCTTGATGTTTTTCACTAGTTTTCAGATGTTTTGGGCAATGACCCGGATGATTTGAATTTGATGAGTTTTGGGCTAAGTTCCCGTGCTTTCATAAGGATTTATGATTTTGGGCTGAAGCCCTGGATTTGAGTTACGGATTTGAGGAAAGAAACGATTTCGATGTTCATTAATGGTTCTTGGATATGAAATGGTCTCATGACATGAATTTTATATGCATGCATTGGTTTTTAAATTGAGGGTATAAATGTAATTTCTTATGGACTGTTTTCTAAACTTATTATTTATTTTTTTCGACTCACAGTCTTTTATGTTTTCAATACCCTCTAGGTTGTTGTGGTGCGGGCTGTTGGTAGAGAGAGACGGAGACATCACACATGCGATCCACGGTAGTTTCTGCGTGCTTTGGGAAATCCAGTACTTGTGAACGGTTCGTTTTGGAAATCTCTTGTCCGGCTTACATGTTACATGGAGGTTGGACGTCGGTTTAACCTTCGTGTCACGCGTAAGTTAGATAGGAGCATGACTTAACCCTTAATCCTGGGGGATTGGGGGTGGGTCGTGTCACAATTACAGCAATTGTGGTCCCTGGTTTCAAATTCGATGTTGGATGACTTGAAGTTCTACGGGCTTTTGAGTTTCGGTTTTTCTTCCTCTCTATCCCTCAAGTTTCCCTTTCTGTCCCAAGCTCCTAAGTCTCTCAATTGCATCAGTTTTCTCAAGTTTTCTCAATTGGTTGCTGGGACGATCGATCAAACACTAATTTGTTCTCTACTTTTGTTTTCTCTTAAAAACCATACATAGTGGTGGAATGACTCACACACCACCGCCACACCTCACTACCACTAATTCTCTCTTACAAAGTGACAGATGACACGACCCATCCCAATCCCCCCGGGATTACCATGGAATGTGTCATGCTCCCGTCTGACAAGAGGTGTCAGACAAGGGATAACCTGTTGCCACTGCCCAACCGGGCTTCCAGAGTGCGTAAGGATCGATGGAGGAGGTGTGCGATGCTCAAGTCTCTGCTGCAGTCGCATCCGGAATCAACCTGAAGGGCATTAAAAACAAAAGCTGTGAGTGGACGAAAATAAACAAGTCTGTTTAAAACATTTATAAGACATTTATGCCCCCCAGTAAAAGCATATGCATGCACCATCATTGAAAATCATAGATCATATAATATGAACCATAAGCATAATTTTAGCCACTGCACCATACACTCCAATCCGACATCCCTAATGTTTGACGTCCCTGACGTCAATAAGGTCACAATCACAAGGCTACGCGTGCCACTCGGGTCTCAATTTCCGAGTTCAATCCCCGAACCCCGTTCGGGTACAGCATCCCCGATGCTTAGCGTCATAGACGCTGGACGTACTAGACGTTCGTGACCTCTCCGGGGTACCTCATCCAGAGGAGACAATATAATATGGAAGGATCTATACAGTGCAGTACCAAATACATTTTATTGATATCCAAATGCAAAGCATAAATATATACATAGATAAAATCCAAACCAATCTTTAAGTTTCATCAGACGGGTCTCAAGCCCAAATACCGTGAAACGTACCATAACCATAATTTCAATATCATCAAAACCATTATAAGTCCAAATAGTTGATTTAAATCCAAAATCATTTATTCGATTCCATTTTAGGGTCCCCGACCCGAATCACATGTATAAATCAACTGGGCCCCTGGCCCGATTTCATAAGTTAACTGGCCCCTGGCCTGAATTCATAAGTCCACTGGGCCCCTGGCCCGATTCATAAGTTAACTGGGCCCCTAGCCCGATTCATAAGTTAACTGGGCCCCTGGCCGGATTCATAAGTTAACTGGGCCCCTGGCCCGATTTTACTTTATCAAGTCCGTAACCGTTTCATGAAATCATATCCAACCACATTTATGGAAATCGGTGCAAATCCAGAAAACCTCGGTTTACGTGCAAATACATAAATCACCTCGAAATGCGTGAAATCATTTTAAATCCGCCGATATCCAAAATAAATCATTTAATCACAATTATAACAATCATGAAACAGTTATGCATGCATCAAATTTATAAAACCAATGTCCACTCACAGACCGTTTAACAGAGCGCCTCGATATGCGTGCCATAGGCCTTCCTGGGCCACACCACTATCACCGGGACTTCCAATCCTGTCCAAATCACAATAGACGATTACTAACCTCTCCATTAACATCCTATTCAAGTCCCGTAATTTTCCCAAATTTTTAAGTATTTTTAAACTGGATTAAAAACCTTCGGACATCCCGAACAATATCGAAACGGGATCCGATCGACACGAAACCAACGCCAAAATGTTCGTTACATTGTATAGGATAAAAGTCATGTTGACCTCACCTCGAGATTCGTGCCCACGCGCCGCCGTTAGTGGCTGCGCGTGAAAGCCACGCGCCTGCTACAGTGACTGCTACAGTGTTCCTTCTTCACCCGTTTGTTTGGTAAACGGGTTGAAAAACCCGCGATAGGACCCGATTCAATCACACCCAATTCGACATCAAATCAATCCGTTCATGATCCTATAACAATCATTAACCAATGAATTTCAGTTCTGTGACATCGATTAACAACAACCAATCCATAATCGTTCCACAACCCATGATCACCCAAAACGAGTCGATCACCAAAACTCCACAAATCCTCAACCATTGTCAAATTAACTTCACAGGAAGCTTATTAGGATTAAAACGAACCAATTCGAATGATTAATTAAACACGACGTTACCTCAATCACCACGACTCAAGCTTGGATTTTCCGGCCGTCCACCTCGTCCGTCCACGGCCCTAGGAGCCCCAAAGCTTGCCCCATTTGATCTGGTTCGACTAGAAATGATCCCAGAGAACTAAATGAATCATCAATTTGCCCTGGGCTGGCCCAGAACCTCGAATTGGAAATTTGAATTTGTTAAACACAGTTTCGGGTTTCAGAACAATCCTCCACCATTTTCACTCCATTCCTTTTCGTTCTCAATCCCAGAACACTTCACTCAGTCCCTTAAACACATTACCCATCACAAATCCGCTCAATTGGGCCCTGGAAAGGCTCAACACATGTGGGAAGCACTCTGCTTTTCTTCGTGTACCAACCATAGTTAATGGCCAAATCCACCGTCCCACATAGCCTGGCATCGCACAAAGCAATTAAACAATCCATACAACCCATAAACAATAGTTTTAGGCCATCAATTTGCTCCATAAACACACCACCCGTGCGCTGGCCATGTTCCCCTCCACGGTGCTACAGTAACCGTTCAAACACTCCGTGAAATTACCATTCTGCCCTTGTACAATAAATTACCAAAATGCCCCTCACGCATCCTGACCCGTAACTCGGTCATACGGACTCCGATTGATGCGTGCCGCCTGTTTACGGACTCAGAGCATCGAGACCTTCCTAACGGTCCTCGGTCATCGGCCATCGGACCTCCTGATCAAAAAGTCAACATTTCCCCTTATTACGTTCAATTTACGAAAACGCCCTTGAACTTCCGTACATCATAACTTTCACCACGGACATCGGAATCGATCGTGCCACCTGTCTATGAACTCGTGACGTCCCGAACTACGTCACGGTCATCGGTCAAAGTCCGTTTGACCATCCGAATTAAAAGTCAACGTTTTGCCCACGCCTAGGGGCAAAACGGTCATTTTGCACAATTCGTCCGAAATCACCCAACTAATACCAGATTAGTAAATCACAATTAAATATTATTGAATCCCGATATTTGGGACGGGTCGTTACAACAGATGTCACCTACTGAACTAAATGAGTCATGAAACATGGTTGAATCAACCAATTCCAGCCCAATTACCATTTTCCCCTTCTTTTTCCAAATTACCAAATTGCCTTCGCCGTCTCAGACCCGTATCTTTTACATCCAAACTCTGATTGATGCATGCCACCTGTCTACAGATTCAGCGTCTCGAGATGTATCCAACGGTCCTTATGGAAAGTCCAAACAAGGTCCCGATCAAAAAGTCAACTTTTGGCCCTCAAAACCAAGGGCAAAATCGTCATTTCTTTCCAATTTTTCCAAATTTTCCTTTTTCGAATTTCTGGGTCGTCGCACTTCAGTCACTACAATTCCAATGATTTGATCAATCTGAGCCTGAATTGTTGTAGGTGTGTTGGGACTAAAAAAAAGGTTAGACTTCTCAAAATTAACCTTCTCTCTAGATGCAAAGCAATATACCTCCAAAATCTTTGCAACTGCACGGCTATTATAACATGGAGCTTTTAATAAAAGGAGAGAGCCGTATGATTGTTTGGTGGTGGAGTGAAATTTTTCCACCCAATATATGAAGCAAAGAAGGATTTTTTTTGGTTGGATATCCTTGGTGGATTTCGACCTGATTTTGTATGGGTGTTGGCTGGAATTTCTTGATTTTTGGCTGGATTTTTCTTATTATTTTCGGGTGGAAGATGATGTGGGTTTTGGGTGAAATTTCTTGGAGAAGTTGACTGGATTTTTTATGAAATGTTGGCTGGATTTCATGAATAAAGAGGCGGCCACGGTCTTTGGCTTTTGATTTTTCATAAAAGGTGCGGCCGGAAAGGAAAATATGGAGAAGAGGTTTGCCTTGTGCGTTTTGAAGTTTTGACCAGTACAACTTAGAGGACACGCCAAATACATCATCTATCACATAAGTATGTATTATATATACTTGCATAATTGTTGCATCAGGAGCAAGGAAAAATGGCCAAACCTTTTCCATGATGCCCAAAAGGTTTAAACGTAATATATATATATATATATATGTTGTAGGTGCTGACAATTGATTGATTGGAGTAGTTTCATGTAACTTGGAAGTATCAAGCTCTACTTTTGACCCTATGACTTGAGACAAGTTGTGATTTGAAAAGGCTGGGAGAGAAAAAAACTTCTTCTCACTTTATGCATGTAGGTTTCGGTCATAAGGAAACATGGAGTTGAATTTTTCTTATCAAGTCACACTAAGTACACCCATCACATAAATATATATATATATATATATATATTATATACCCATTTGCATGATGGTTGCATCAAGTCCAAGGAAAAATAGCCAAAAACTATTTCCTTGATGCTCAAAACGTTTTTACATGTGTGGTGGGTGAGTTTTTATGCAACTTGGAATTAAAGTGCTCTACCTTGTGACCCTATAGCCTAGACAAGTTTTGATTTGGGAAATGGCTAGTTGGTAGCCACTTTTCTAGCTACGTTCGGCCAAATTGGCAAATTATGGCCTAATGCCACTCAACTAAATTGGGGTTGGGCTTTTATTTTATTGAATTTAATTTTTCGACCCAACCCAAGCTTGAAAGAAAATATGGATACGGGTCAGGTTCTCGACGAACCTCACCCGGCCTTGATTAACAATTCGTCAAGATAAGAAACAAATCAAGCCAAGATTATGTCAACCTAGAACTTTCTCGTTCGAATCATTTCAATATCAATCCACCGTGAATCAAGTCATCTTAATAAGACAAATTTTTACAATCCGACTTGGAAAGATTTGGGGTGGCCTGACTTGGAAAGATTTGGGTGGCCTGACTTGAAAAGATTTGGGTGGCCTGACTTGGAAAGATTTTGGGTGGCCTGACTTGGAAAGATTTTTGGATGGCTCGTCCTGGAAAGATTTGGGCGGATCAAGTTTGGGAAGATTTGGTTGGCTCAACTTGGAAGGTTTTGCAAGCCAGAAACGTGGAGGCCAAGCATGGCCAATTCGTGGGTTGGATATACCCTATAAATAGCCAAGGTGAAGAAGAGAAATGGACATCAACATCAACACACAAGCTTACTCTTATCTTGCACCTTTTCAATCCTTAGACTAGATTTTCATATTCGAGTTCTAGTTAGTCAAGTTCTTCATTTTTCTAGAGTAGGTTTATTGTTCAGAATACTTTCAATTATTTTGTTTTAAATTCAAGTTCATTTTTATTTAATCTTTATTTAAGTTTGATTCAAGTTTGTTCATTAGCGTTTGTTTAATAACTTCAATTAATTGTTTCGTTAATTTTAGTTTATTATTCTTGTCTTTCATTTTAATTATTGTTTTTCTTTTAAGTATCAATTTATTACATTTACGTTTAAGTTTATTTTCTTCAAGCATACTTAATTTTCTTACTCAATTTAATTATTGCACTTGCACTTCGTTTACATAATAAAAAATATAAATATATACAAGTTCAAAGCCTAAACACCCTCGATCCCGAGGGAGTGAAAGAACCCAGGCCGAGAGGAGGTTCCTTGCTCGGCCGCACAATCATAAGGTTAGAAGTCGGCCTTAGGGGCGCACCCAATATTTACAATTTCATTCAGGCCATTTGGTGGCCGGGTGGTGGCACGCCTGCGCATTTATTCGAAGAAGGACCAAAATCCCTTCTAACGGTTTGATAAACCAAATCGAGGGAAACATATTTTGGCACGCCCGGTGGGACACACTAGGTTTTGATATTGCATGGTCGTTGGCACTAGGGGGAATCCTAGAAACGACCAAGAAATCTGGCTGCCCAATTTAGTAGTCGGGCGAAGGAGAGGAAATATGGTTGGAACACTCCCAATGTCGACCCAGCCATTGGGTATGCCAACTTCTCAAGTAGGCCATAGTGGCCAATTACAAGTCGGTCGGATCTCGGCCGTGATAACAGATACAAGTTCAGTAGAGGTTACCTGCGGCCCTTTAGAGCCGGTCCTCCAGCCAAATTCGCCTACCTCGTTGGATTTTCAAAAATTAATTCGAACGTTGGAGGTGACCAATCGAGCGACCAACCAGCGGCTTGACGAGCTCACTACTGAGATGAACAACCAGAGGCTGGACGTTCGCAACCAGTTCGCCCAGGTGAATGATAGACTTGGTCAACAACCTGTCCCAAATGGACACCCAGCGGCCCGAGGCCAAGCAGGTGCTCAAGCCGAGACTTTTGGGGCGAGTGAACCACCTGGCAATAATCCAGTGGGGAACAACCAGGGTATGAATATCCCAAATCACAATAATCTCCCGGGTTGGAACAATCAGTTCGGGCCGAATCCATATCAAGCTTTTCACCAGGCTCGACCACAGGCCAACCTAGCGGCCGGGGGCAACTTCGTTGGCCCATACATAAATCAGATTGCAGGCCTAGGTGGTTGGGGAAACCATGGAGGAAATCATCTGAATGGCCATGACAACGGACCCGGCCAACAAAGGGCTCTCGACCGGGGTGTGGTCGAGCAACTGATCCAGGAGATGGTTCCTCTCGCTAGGAGAATCGGCCGACCTGTGTACAGGAGGCCGTATCCTCAACACTTTGATACGGAAGAATTTCCACGTGGTTTCAGAGTTCCTGATTTCGCTCTTTTTTCGGGTGATGGACTTCAATCCATGGTGGAGCATGTAGGCCGATTCACGGCTCAATGCGCGGAGATAGCTCACCGTGAAGGTCTTATGTTAAGACTTTTTCCAAGTACACTCACGGGGATTGCGTTCACCTGGTATGTGAATCTACCACAGAACTCCATTCTGAATTGGGCGACCATGGAGCAAGTCTTCCATGAACGATTTTATCGACCCGAGCCAGAAGTGTCCATGGCTGACCTAGCCAAAATGAGACAAAATTTTAACGAGTCAGCTCGGGAATTCTTGGCCAGGTTCAAGGTGGCTAGGACCAAATGTATGGTCTCCATGCCAGAACATGAATTTGTCAAGCTGGCTCAAGGAGGACTTTCTTTAGACCTTAGGAAAAAGTTTGAAGGAATGGAGTTTCGTGATATATACGATCTCCTTTTAAGGGTTGACCGATATGAGGGTCTACTAAAGGAAGAGCAACAGAAAAATCGCCAAATTTCTCGGCCATCCTTTTATAAAGATACTCCCAAGCCGGCCACGGCTAGGACAACATCGGTTCACACCGTAGAGGTGAATGATGAGGAGCCAACTGGCCAGTTGAAGGAAATCCTATCTGAGGTGGATGATGAGCAGGCTGAAGTAAATCTGGCTGAAATGTTTATTAATGGGCCGCACATGTGTAAGGCATTGTCAAAAGCCACCAAGGACCAGTAGCCGACATCGGCTCAGGTCCCAAAATTTAGCGGTAGCTTTCAAAAAGGGGTTGGGAATAAAACTTACACCGTTGATATATCTAAAGCCGAACAAATCTTCGACCAACTTTTAAAAGAAAGTATTATAAGATTGTCATCCGACCATGTTATTCCATCAGCCAATGAATTGAAAAATAAAACTTATTGCAAATGGCATAATGTATGGACTCATGGAACTAATAATTGTTTGGGTTTTCGCAATGTTGTGCAGGACTTAATTGAGAAAAAGATTTTGAAATTTCCAGAGAAGAACCCAATGGGAGTTGACAAGAATCCATTCCCTTCAGCCCAGGCTAACATGGTGACAGTCAATTTTCCCCGGCCAGGCCAGCCTAGGCGAAGGTTGGATTTAGGTGGGTCAGCCAAGGCCGCAGCCGATAGGACGGCCAGGGAGGTTCAGCTAAAGCCTACAACGAAAGGAAAAGAGAAGATATTCTTAGAGCCACCAACCAAGGAAGAACTCCCAAAGGCCATCGTGTTATGTGGTAGGTTTCAATGTGAGGTGGCATTAGATGTCCCGCAATTGAAGCCGAATGAGCTTGAGAAAGAGATGGTCAGGTCAGACCAACCAAGAGAGTTGGAGAAGAGGGTGATCCTGAGTCCGACCGAGAATTACGGTTTCTACAGCCCGAGAGAAAGGTATGAAGCTAGGCCGAATAAACGGTCATTTTTTGCCTACTAGGGTAGGCACGAAAAGTCACGTTTCCCGCCGAGGGGCAACCATCAGAAGCCACTAGAGTATGAGGATATTGTGGGCGGCTCGTTCCACCAGAGCGAGAACAAGGATAAGAGCATTTGGGTGACTACAGGCGATGGCAAGAAGAGGACTGTCGACTATGTCCAAAGGCCCAGGCCATCTGATGGTAGTAGTATCAATACTTACAAAATTCTGGATACTAAAGAGGGTCAATGGTACCAGAGTCGGGGGCACGGCTTGCCCCCAAAGCCCTTGACTAGGATCCAAGTGAGGAGAGCTCAGAGGCAATTCTCTGCCAATAATAGAGCTGACGATAAGTGGACAGAAGAAAGACAAGCTCAGTTGAACCGATTGGTTGCCCTTAAAGAGAAGATAAAGAGGGAAGAGCTTGAGTTGGCCAAGGCTGATGCCGTGGCCACTTTGGAGGCAGCGGCCGCAGAGGAAGTTGAGATGCACAGGAAGTGGGTGAATGGTCGAGTCGTGGTAACATCCACCAAGGAACCAATTTCTGAGCTGGAGTCTCACTTGACAGGGGCATTTGAAGCAGAGAACTCAAGGGAGAACCCTCACCAACCATTGGTTGTGGGGGCAAAAAGTGAGGCCAGGCGAGGGGCTAGCCAACTAGGAGGCCATAAGGTGAGTATGAAAGAGGCAATAGAGAGCCAGGGTCAGAAGGTAAGCCAGGCTGCTAAAGGGCCAGTTAAAGAAAAAATGTACCAAGTCGTGAAAGGGGTTGAAAGTGTCCCTGGGTCAGCTGAGGGCAAGGCCGCCCCCATGGCTAGCAAAACCTTGGCTAAGAAGGCTAAGGGCAAGGATCAGTCGCAGAAGGAAGTCGAGAAGACAGAAGGTGGCCAAGCCATGGTCAAGCTGGGTGTGAAGGACACCAAGTCACCCAAAGTGGAAGAGAAGGCCAAGCCGACGGCCGAAGAAGAGATTGTGAAGCAAGACCACTTGGGTGAGCCAAAGGTGGATCTAGGTGAGAATGAAATGCCTTTGGGTGAAGATGAAGAAATGTATGATGAAGGCGATGAGTACGGCGAGGAGGAAGAATACATGGAAGAAGAGTCCATAGAAGAGATGGAGGGTGAAGACCCAAGAATGAATATGGCTGAAGCAAAAGAGGTCGGGCAGGCGACCCCAGAGAATTCTCAAGCCAAGGTCCTAGAGCCTGAAATGGACATGGCTCAAACTGAGAAAATGTGGAAGACCAATACTAAGAGGACCCTCAAATTTGGCAAGAATGAGGAGGTGCCTATTAATATGGTCACATTACCATCATTCTTTGAAGCCCAACCCGGACAACCCAACATTATAGCTGGTGATGTTTTGGACGAGCTAGAGCCCACGATGCTAGTAGGTGGGTCGGAGGAGCCGACCATAGAAACGAAGTTTGTGACACCCCGGGTCGAGTTTAACAAGCCGTAAATTTATATTTCAAATGAGGAAAAAATGAATCCGGGGAAAATTTGCTATGAGATGCCTGCTAAGAGGATGTCAACCCACTTGAAACCATTATATGTTTGTGCCCATTTTGATGGGATTCCAATAAGTAAAGTGTAAGTGGATACCGGGGCGACCGTGAACATCCTCCCAACTTCAATTATGAAGAAGTTGAAGAGAGGGATGGATGAACTTATCCCGACCGAGACGACGGTTAGTGGGTTCATAGGAGAAACCAACATAACTCGAGGGATCCTCCCTCTTGAGGTTAGAGTTAGGGGCAAGGTCAGAATGACGGCTTTCTTTGTGGTGGAAACTAGAGCTCACTTTAATGCTCTACTGGGCCGGGATTGGATCCATGGAAGTATGTGTGTGCCATCATCTCTCCACTAATGCCTCAAGTTTTGGCATGAAGATGGATCTACCGAAATGGTTGAGGCCGACTCACGGCCATTCATGGCTTCAGCTAATGCAGTAGAGGCCAAGTTCTATGAGGAGGATATTGGTCCTCTTTAATTTATTGGATCAGACAAGAACGGCCGACCTACGGGAGTCTCGGCCCAGAAGCTAGTCGACTTGGGGGCACATGATGCACAAGCCGATGGAGAGCGGCCCACAGTTGCTGATTTTTTTCATTCTTAATGAATAGTACAAAAAATATGGAGGATGAAAAGAAGGCCGCAGTGGAGAGCACTTTGAGATAGCTGTATGGTTTTTGGGCCGAAAGAGTGGCTGAACATGGGTCATCGGCCGACTTGGTGGAATTTCTCCAAGAAGGCCCGGAAGAGGATGCCGTTGAAATTGAAGAGATGGACTTAGCACCGGCCAAGATACATGACTCGAAGGCCGAAGTTCAAGACCCTTTGATAGAAGTAAATTTGGGGACAGAAGAGGAGCCAAGGCCAATCTACATTAGTGCCCTACTGGAGTCGGGTCTACAGACCAAGATGGAGGAGTTGCTTCGGGAGTTCAAGGATTGCTTTGCTTGGGACTACACCGAGATGCCCGGGTTGAGCCGAGACCTGGTGGAACACCGCTTGCCTATTTCGGAGGACTTCAAGCCATTCAAGCAACCACCCCGCCGGATGGCGGCGGAAGTAGAGTTACAGGTCAAGGAAGAAATTGTAAAACTTCTTTAAGCTAAATTCATTAGGCCAGCTAGGTATGTTGAGTGGCTTTCGAATATTGTACCTGTTAAAAATAAAACCGGAGCAATAAGAATTTGCGTTGATTTTCGTAATTTAAATTTGGCTACTCCAAAAGACGAGTATACAATGCCTATGGCCGACCTCTTAGTTGATGGAGCGGCCAAGCATGAGATTTTATCTCTTATGGACGGACATTCCAGCTACAACCAATTTTTTTATAGCCGAAGAGGATGTTCACAAAACCGCTTTCAGGTGTCCAGGGTCTATTGGTTCGTTTGAGTATGTGGTAATGCCTTTCGGCTTGAAAAATGCTGGGGCTACATACCAAAGAGCCATGAACGCAATCTTCCATGACTTGATTGGCCGAAGTCTGGAAGTCTATATTGACGATGTAGTGGTAAAATCCGAATCAAGGCCAAGTCACTTAGATGACCTTCGAACGACCTTCGAGAGAATGAGGAATCATCAATTAAAGATGAATCCCAAGAAATGTGCCTTTGGGGTCTCATCCGGGAATTTTCTCGGCTTTCTGGTGCACCAACGTGGAATTGAGATTGATAAAAATAAAGCCAAAGCCATCATCGATGCACCACCCCCAAGAAGTAAGAAAGAGTTGCAAAGTCTTCTTGGCCGGATAAATTTTCTCAGAAGATTTATCGCTAACTCGGCCGGAAAAATTGAACCATTCTCTTCTTTGTTAAGACTCAAAGGAGAAGACAAGTTTCGATGGGAAGAATCCCACCAAAAAGCCTTCGACTCGATCAAGGGTTATTTGACTAGACCACCGGTGTTAAGTCCCCCAAAAAGAGGCCACCCACTTAGACTCTATATCTCGGCCGCGGAGAATTCTATTGTTAGCCTACTAGCCCAAAATAACGATGAGGGAAAAGAGCAAGCCGTGTATTATCTAAGTCGAATACTAACGGCCACCTAAAGGAATTATTCTCATATTGAGAAGCTTTGCTTGGCATTGTATTTCACGGCCACTAAACTTAGGCACTATATGTTGCCATCTGTGGTTCATATAATCGCCAAAACTGATTTAATAAAGTACATGCTTTCCCGGCCTATTATTAGAGGCCGGATTGGAAAGTGGACAATAGCTCTGGCTGAGTTCACTTTTCACTATGTACCTCAACAAGCCGTGAAAGGCCAAGCATTGGCCGATTTTTTGGCTTCCCACCCAAGTGTGGAGATTGAGAGCATGGAGAATGTAGAAATTAATAACATCACTTTAATCTTGTGGCAACTCTATTTTGATGGGTCTCGGACAACAAAAATGTGTGGAGCCGGGATTATTATTGAAACTCCGTTTGGTTTTAGAACGCGTTATACCTTCCATTTGATTTCGAGTGTTCTAACAATGAGGCAGAGTATGAAGCTTTGATTATTGGGTTGGAAATTCTTCGTGAAATGAGGGTCACCAACATATTGGTCATGGGAGACTCCTTATTGGTTCTAAAACAATTATCCGGAGACTATAAAGTATCTAGCCAGAATCTGTTGGCTTACCACCCAATGGCAATGCAACTATTGGATGATTTTGATGAGGTGGAGTTGAAGCACTTACCAAGGGATCTTAATTCTCAGGCCAACGCGATGGCTCAACTGGCCTTTGGGGTTCAAATTTCGGAAGCACTTTCTGAAGAAATGTTCAAAGTAGAGAAGAGATCTTTACCCTCGGTCACCGGAAGAGGGATTCCTTTAGAGGTGTTGGTATTGACCGTCGACCCGGACGATTGGAGGTACAAAATCATAGAGTATCTGAAAAATCCAAGTGTCCCTTCTAGTCGACAAACCCGAGGTATGGCTCGTAATTACGTCTTACGGAATAAGGAACTCTTTCGTATCGGCTTTGATGATTTGTTAATGATTTGCTTGGGTAAAGACGATCAATTCTTAGCCATGGCCGAAATCCATGAAGGGATCTGTGGAGCTCATCAAGCCGGGATTAAAATGAGGTGGCTTTTGAGAAGGCATGGCTATTATTGGCCAACAATCCTAAAAGATTGCATTGACTATGCTAGAGGGTGCCAAGCGTGCCAAAAGCATGGCCCAATCCAACATGTTCCGGCCGGGCCAATGAACCCGATAGTAAAAGCATGGCCATTCAAGGGTTGGGTGATGGACATAATTGGCCAAATCCACCCAAAGTCATCCAAGGGCCATGAATATATTTTAGTGGCTACCAATTTTTTCACCAAGTGGGTGGAGGCAATCCCATTAAAGAAGGTCACTCAAACTGAAGTGATAGAGTTCATAGAAAAACACATTATTCATCCATTTGGGATGCCGGAGTCCATCATGACGGATCAAGGCAAGGCCTTTACAGGAACAACGATTGAAGCGGCTGCGACCAACTGGGGTTTAAGGCTAGCACACTCTACACCTTATAATCCTCAGTCCAATGGTCAAGCCGAGGCCAGTAACAAGGTCATCAAGGGAATATTAGAGAGAATGATTGAAGAAAATCCTAGAGATTGGCATTCACTTTTGTCCAACACCTTGTGGGCTTACCGAACTTCAGGAGGGCGGCCACCGGGACAAATCCATTTGCATTGACTTACGGCCATGATGTCGTGTTGCCGCTTGAGATGAATGTAAAGTCTTTGAGGGTAGCACGCCATGCTGAATGGAGTGAGGATGAATACAACCAAGCCATGTTTCAAGAGTTGGATGATTTAGATGGAGTAAGGTTGAATTCCTTGGACAATTTGAAGGCCCAGAAGGAAACGGTGACCAGAGCTTATGATAAAAGAACTAAGGCCAAAAGTTTCGGTGTAGGAGACCTGGTGTGGAAAACGATATTACCGGTGGGAACCAAAGATCGTAGGTTCGGTAAATGGTCTCCAAATTGGGAAGGACCATTTTTAGTTCACCAAGTGCTAGGAAAATGGGCCTATAGGTTGAGTTATATGAGTGGCCGAACTCATGATCTCCCAATAAATGGCCGGTATCTTAAGGAATATTACCCTTCCTCTTGGGAGATGGCAGCAACCAACTAGAAATAAACTTTCAGTTAATATAAATGTGTATTGGTTGTGGCGCATCATGTATTGGGTATGTTTGAATTCAATGGCCAATGATTAGAGAAGTCGGCCAAAAAATTAGTGGCCAGCAAGCTTTGAACATAAACTATTTAGGGTAGTCTAGTGGCTACAAAAATATGCCAATAGATGACAAAATGACTACCAAGTCAGGAAAAATGGCTTCATAGTTTACAAAATATAGTGGCCGAGTGGAAAATAAAAATATACTAGTGGGCCGGGGTACATATTTAGTGGCTAAGGAAGTGAGACCGCAATATCAACTTGAGGGTGGCCCAATGGTGATCTCCACGAGCTTTAGTAGCCAAATGTACTTCTCTTCTAGAGGTAACCTCTTTGACCTCTGCCTTTTTAACCATGAGTCGGGTCTCGAGTGGCTGGGTGGCTTGGTACATATCACTTCTTTCCTTGAGGAGGGCTTGCTTTCTGGCATCCAACTCCCGCATCTCATTTCGGAGTTGTTGACTTCGCTCTTCAATAGTTGCAAGCTCACGATCGCTATAGCGGCCGAACTCAATTGTGTCCCTGAGAGAAGTCTTGATGGAAGCAACTTCATTCTCCAAGGCTGTGCCCACTTCAAGCTGGGAGGATGACTCAAGATAGCTTGGAATAAGGTTCTCCAACTCAGTCATGGAAAACACTACCGTCTCTGATGTGGATGGATCGGTCAAGGAACTGGATCCTGCCAAGTTTTCAATGGCGGCTTTGAATTGGCTGAGGTCGGCCTGGGAAGCAAGGGAGGAAAGGTCCCGCTCAAGAAAGCCTCAGATGGTGGCCTCGGCTATGGGATCTCGCTCCGATACAACTGCTAGAGTGGTAACCGGTGGGGGAGAATCATCATCACTCGCAACTAGTTGCTCAAGCCGGGAGAAAGAAACAGGCAAGGTCGAGGCGGATGTTTGCATGACAAAATGAAAGAGGTTAGATTCTATAAACAAAATATTCAGTGTACATGCCTACTTTCTTTTCTAAGAGAGTATGTAAATTTACCGGGTCGAGTAGAGGCTCGGTAGCATCGCATCCGGCCGGGTCACCACCTGGGACAAACGTATGGCTCTCAGGCCCAGCCGGGTCTCCTGAAGCAAGTGTAGGATGCGTAGTCACCACCTGTAGTAACAAGCGTGGGTGGGTGAATCTCACATTCATATACAAAATATTTACATGCATAGGTTGGCGGTTCATACCTCATGAGTAGGGAGTGCTAACCCACTGAGAGCAATAGAAGTAGGAGTTGGAACAATAGCCTCTAAGGCTGGCTGGGCGGCCAAGGTGGGAAGCTGACTAGCGGCATCCACCTGATTCGAAGGCATATTGAGAATCCAAAATTCAGAAATTGAATGAAAGAAATACAAGTATAGCTCGCCATAAAAGAATGGGGATCGGTTCTATTAGCATCACTTGGGGAGGAAGCTGCTTGCAAAGGTGGGCTAGGCCCGTGGGTAAACTCCTCAGCAAAGGTCTCTGACTCGGGTTGGCAAGGCTGTTGAATGGTCTCCTCAATGATGGTCTCCGGGTCCAAAGCACCACTCTATGATAAAAGGGGAATGAGTGGGAAGTGCATGATATTTTTAAAAAATAATGGTAGGATGAAGTTAACTCACCTGGTGTGAATGATGCTGATTCGGCCACACCATCGTCGGCCAGCTACAAGACACAATTTGCCTTCCCAACATATGAGTTTGATGTGTTGGAGAACATAAGTAATCACACAAAATAGTTGTGTGGTGAAAAATTTAAAAATCACAAAGTAGTGGCGTACCTGAAGGCCAGAGGCTGAGCTGGCCGAATGAGTTCCTGTGGTCGAGGCCGAAGCTTTAACCGGCCTGGGGGCATTTGAGGTAAGTTTTGGACGTTTAAATGATTTTCTCGGCCTATTTTCTTCATTCCGAGTGGAATCTTCAGTGACCCCTTAAAATAGGAGTAAAAATTGAGTGAAGCTGAAAGAAGAAAGTATTACAAAGAATTCAAGTAAGATGGATCATACCTTGGGTGGATGGAGGTTGTCTCTTCTTGCCTTGGCCGGTAGGCGGGTGCTGAGCAGGAGAGCCGGTGGCTTTGGCTTGAGCTTCAAAAGACCAATCCAAACAAAAGTCACGATATTGCATGGAAAGATGCCAAGGAGTTCAAAAAATATATATATTTAAAAAAAAAAATTCATACAAATACCTTTGGAGCTTGAGGCTGCCGGCTTGGGGTTGAGCCGCTTAGGGAGAGCAGGGCAAGTCTTAAAAATCCTCGTAGAATGAACATCATATGGCTTGCTAAACTAGGTAGCCGATAGTCTAGCCCAAAAGTTAAGAAACTCCTTGAGGCAGTCGAAGTCTGGAAGGCGACTTTCAATGTCAAATTCGTCAAGTTGAAAACCGAGCCTCAGGTTATCTATTACTTACCACTGCGAAATTCATTGCAGTAACGCATATCATAATTAGCTACATTCACACATTGTACAGTCCTAGGTTTTCCAAAACAAATTGTAGGAAATCTCACTCAATACGATCATAGTCCTTGTTCATATCTAACTTCAAAACCGTCTAACAAATTTTAGTCATTCTTCCGCAGTTTTAATGTGTGGAAAGCTTCATATGCCATCAAAATATTATCCTGAATCTGTCGCCCAACGATAAAAGCATTTTGTTGTGAAGTCACTATGCTAGAAAGGATTGGCTTTAGTTTGTGACCTGACATTCTTTAGATGACTTACTAGTAAAAATTACAGAAAGAGATGTGGCAATTCTACGTTGGTCCATTGTTTATATCAAGAACGAGTAAAGTTTTCGAATATAAGTGTTTATGAAAGATTTGTTTTAACAAATGTGATTAAGACCCTATTTATTATTGTTCTTAATTTATTTTTGTAATATTATTATGAAAATTTTGTTTTAACAAATGTGATTATGGTCCTATTTATTATTGTTCTTAATTTATTTTTGTAATATTATTGTTTTTTGTTGTGTGTTACAATTTTCCTTTGAGTTGAACTAAAAGTTCAATAAGGGTTGAACAAAGTCATCCCATGCACCATTTTTGTTTGTATTTCATTGACTTAAAGAAGATGATAAGAGTACAAAATTTTCTATGCGGGTTATTTGTTTAAAAAGAATTGTACTTACCAAAATTTAATACCATGCATGTTATGTACCTAGTGTGATATGATAATAAAAGCACACTCAAACAAAAAATAAATGAAAGAATAAGTAGTTTTGTATTATGTTAAAAGTAAGGATATGTAATTTTTTTTTAATATATTATGTTAAAATTAAGGGCAAAATAGTCATTTTATGTGACAAATTTTAAAAAAATAAGGCAAAACAAATTAACAAAATAACCATTGTTACATATTTAAATAAAATTAAGGACTATATTTTAATATTAAAATTTAATGACAATTAATAAATTTTGAATAAAATTTAGGGACATTCTGATTACAACCCTATATCTATTAAGGCTCTTGAAAAACCAAAGTAATTAGAACCCTATTTTGTACGGTTGTCTTAAATAAACATTAAATAATGTGGCGATTTCTTTCAAGGCTTCTTTCTCTAGGATTTAGAGAAAAACCAACCAAGATGATCTTATCAGGGACATCGAAAGATCTCAAGTTTTAATGGCATTGAAGAGACCACACAATTCTTTACCACCCGAACCAAAATCCAAACAGGATGGTTGAATTTGGAGGCTTGGTGTCATTACATATTTACTGCGCTAATTACTGGCTCTCACATTATTAAATGAGTTTCTGCAACGTGGATTGCAGGTAGTTGAAGTAACCGTGGAGAAGACTCTCAACAAAATCAAAAGTAATAGTCTATGAGCCTTGTCAATTGTCAATGAGGTGGACAAAGGTAGAGTGCAAGAAATGAGTTATGCATTACACAGAAGTTCTTGCACTTTCCCTCTTTCAATAATTTAAACAAATTTATTTTGTTTTATACAGACGATAATCTAAACTACTTTAATTTATATGAAAAGAAATACTTAACGCACAAAAATCACACATTCTCGTAACTAATTGACTTAACTGACGTCCACATCCACATCCACGTCCACGTCCACATTCACATCCACATCCACATCCACACTTTTTACTTTTTACTATCTTTCATTAATAAAAGATCAAGTGGCAAGGCAACAGGCAAGGATTATTTGAGGGTTTCTATCTCAAAGTGTAAAGGGCGATCAGAAAGAAAGGGACAGAGTGCTCTACTTTATCATGTTTTATTTCAAAGCTGGTTTAAGAGCGTTAGGCCGTTCACCAAAAAGAAACCCTAAAATCACATATTCCTCTTATGCATCCAATACTTGATGGGTAATTTAAGGCACTGGAGCTGTGCCGTCTGGCAGTTTCTAAACCCTAACATAAAGATGACTGGATATAACTACAAGCCACAAACGAGGGCACACTGCCAATAATGATATCAAAAAGCACCCAACTCTTCCTTTGCAGCCTTGGAATTCACATGCATCTTGAGATATAGTTAAAGATTTGCATGAAAAGTAGGCCATGCTGATAACTCATAACCCTCATCCCGTGGAATTCTTGAATCTGAGAAAACTGCCTTGTACCGGATTTGCACGTGATGAGAGAGTATAAAACACAAAGGGATCTACTTCGGGAGAAAATAGAGAATCACCCTTAGAATATAGATCATCAAGGAACATCACTACCAATTTTATTAACCACCCAAGTTTTAATGTTATCTACAAAACTAAGACACACAAGGACTGAATAGTTCACTGTGTCTTTCTCTTTTACTCTGTACAAAATCTTAACAACGTAGGCATAAAACTCAAATTCACAATAGCCGGGAAGAAAATCGATTTTTATATGCATAAAACTATCGAAAATGTGTATTTCGGGAAGTGAAGAACTCGTAATCTGGATGCCTGTTGGGCACAATGACTTTATCATTGCAAATGCAGCCTCTGGCAAAACGTAAGGCGTTATCTTCCAATATTCTGAGCCTTTCTTTGAGAATCTCTGCATTGTTTAAAGATGCAGACTCTTTTGAAGAATGACCAAAAAGTGTTTTGGGATCAAACCAGCATTCACCCTAGAAGAAGAAAAATGTGTTACTGTCACGCATTATGAATACCGAAAATGAGCTTCTAACTGAGACTCTTAAAACAAATAATCATTCTTCCAAGCAACATAGCAGTAAAGTTTAACAAAACGCACTTGAATTCCGAACATGAAAGATAAAAAGAATATTGACTTGTTACCTGTGCATTGCAGCTTTGCAATCCTAACACTGGGGAGAAAATGCATGTGACTTGTGTATCTGTTGGAAGCATCAATAGATACGGGTCTCCAAACAAAATGTCCAAGTGAATGGTAAGTCAAGAATGATGCACGGAAGCGCCCTTCTGGGATTTGATATATCGGATACCAGGCAACTGAGAACCTGAAAGCAACATTCACTCAACAATTCAATATGTGCTAAACTTAGTTATCAAAACAGAAATATAAGTAGCAAAATTGATTCTCACCAAGAGGCAGGATGTAAATCATGCAAATTCAGACCACCTAGTTTTGATGGGTCACCAAATTTGTGACTATTAGGAGTTCCGGCACCAATTAGCTCCGGAATTCTGCAATCAAATAGAAATCAGGTATGTACAACCAGTGGCATTGTACACCTAAAGAAAGTGATTGACATGTAAATTAAGACAAGTGTAAAGTATGACCAATATAGATAAAATTCCATTTGGAATTCGGGTGCATACTTCATTTCCAGTTCTTATTTGGAATCTGGAATCAATTATAGGCTACCAGGTCATTTCTCACAACCTAAGCAACTTACTTTTTACACCGATATATTTGTTTTTTTAGGGTTATAACAAGGTTCCTGAATAATTTGACGCGTGTACAAAACGTGAACAGCTAGAGAAGTAAATGAATACTGTTAGCATCAACCCAATACGAAAAAACGAAGAAACAAATCTGAACGTAAGAGTTGCATGATGAATAGAACAATATAAGAAAAAGGGAAATATAGCTTATAAGAAGACTTGAACTTACTTGCTGTAGAAAGTCCTTCGCTGGTGTGGCTGCTCAGATTCTAAAAATTCAAATATGAGCTCAGAATCAGGTGAGCAATCAAATAAACGAACAGTCTCCTTGACTGAGTCAAAGTTCTCTGTCCCTGCCTGAAGATGTTTCAGCTTTGCTGCTTCTGAAGAATGTCTGGAATGTAATGTTTTGGGGCTAGGGCTTTGGTGTCGAAATAGTTGAATAGCAGAAAGGTAAGGAATAAAATGGGTATGGAATGAAATTGAACCATTGAGGGTTTTAGAATCATCTACCTTGACACCTAATCCATAGTTTCCTGGTTCTTCAAACCAGTTCCAAACAGTTCGAAGTGATAAATTTGGTATCTGGTGCTTGCATAGGAAACTATGAGAAAGCTGATCCTCCAAGCAAACACAACATTTTTTATGCAGATATGAAGAAACAATAACAGGAGCAGCACAGTGGATGAACCTTTCAAACTCTGCAAGTGGACATCCCATTTTAATCTGAACAATCTCAGATGTTAATTGCATTCTGTAAGAAGCATTAAGAGCTCCCACTGCCCTTTGTGAGCAATCAGGAACTCGACGGTGTCCTTTGGTCTTCTCCCATTTGCTTCATAGCCATTCCTTTCAATTTTCTGATCTTCTATTTCAGCAATGGAGTTAGGAAAGTTTGTACATTTAGGATCAGAAAATGTATCAGAACAAGGTGAAGTGAACTTCCTTCTGGATGGCTATTATTCAACCCTTTGCTTAAAGCTGCTAAGTGAAGATTTAGAACATTGCAAGCACCAGCAGAGCAAATCCCCTCCACTGGCCCGGACTTCTTCGTACCAACAGGTTTCCATACCTTAATACTTGCTCCAGAAGCAACATCTTTCCTAACATTATGGTCACTGTGATATCGAAAATCCGGGTTTGGTAGACCGTCTAAAGGAGCGGACAAACACCTACCGAAGTTAAGTTCCGTGGCGGGAATCTTCATGAATTTGTGTGGTTGAATACCATTCATGACACTTTGGCTCGAACAGTGTTTATCGCCATGACTTGCAACATGATGACCATCGTTAAACATTCTTCCTGCAGTATCCGTACAATTTCCAGGTCCTCTTTTCCCATTGCAATTCCCAGGCCTATACATTCTCCCATTCGCAGATGGCGGCTCTTTGTGTTCAATCTTCTCATATACAACTAGTATTGTGTCCTGAGAAAATCCATGGATTAGGAAGTAAACAATATCCCGGAAACGAATTATGCTCAGCCCAGATCCTATTCTCTGGTGGGTGACCATGTTTAGCCCCATATCTGTAACTTGGTTCCTTCGCCCAATGCCTCTGACCATCCCTAGCATTGTGGTGCCTGTGCTGCGAATTTGAACCTAGATATTTATTTTCTTTTCCATAGTGACCGCAGAATCTGCCACCTGCAATCTTGGAATCTTCAACAACAGTAACTTTTGAATGTTGAATTGCAACCTTGCTGCATTGAAGTACATCAGGTAGTTGACAGCCCAGAAAATCTTCAACAAACCCTTTAGTGCTTGGATCATCAGAACCATGGCCGCAAATCTTTGAGAATTTATTAGAATTCTGCAGACCAGCTGATGAACATTTCTGGGTTTTATCAGAATTCAGAAAACCCATCCCCGGAGCAAATGGGAAATTTCTTGTCGCCATCACATGGGAGACTGCACTTCTTGTTGTGGAAAATAGTAGAATGAAAATAATAACTAAACCCACGAAAAGAATAAATATGCAAGGAAATAAAAGAGTAAAGAATAGAGAACACCAGATATAACGTGGTTCGGCAATATGCCTACGTCCACGGGGCAACAACAACAAGAACCTCCACTAATGAAATTAGGGGTACAAAGAGATGCACAACTTCAAGAATACTACTTGAAGGAAACTCTCTCTCACACTTATTTTGCTACCAACACTACAACACTCAACACTCTCAACTTGGAGTGGGCACGCTTCACTCTCTACTTGGAGGAAGATGTTTCTCTTAGATGAGATTGATGGAATGAGCAAATGACCTCTCCTTATATAGGCCAAGGAGGAACCATCTAAATGCTTTCATTAATACTTCATCCACCCACTTACTTCATTTTGGATCTCACTTACCTACAACCACCTACTACATTTTGCATCCCACTTACCTACAACCACCTACAACCACCTACTACATTTTGGATCTCACTTACCTACAACCACTTACTTCATTAATGCTTCAAACAACATTTTGTAGATATATTTGAAATTTGGGCCTAGATATTTTACAATCTCCCCCTCTAGGCCAACTAGGTCAAAACGACGTGACTTCTACTTGAAGTCCACTCCAGCGGATTTGCTGCAATACTCCAACTTCTGTTGTGTAACAATTTTGTCAACATATCTGAAGTGTTCTTATTGGTGTGAATTTTCCTCAACTGGAAAAGCTTCTTTGATACTGCATCTCGAATCCAATGATAACGGAGATCAATGTGCTTCGTGCGAGGATGGTACACTGAATTTTTACTTAAATGAATAGCACTCTGACTATCACAATGCACCACATAACTTTCTTGCTTCACACCCAATTCTTGAATGAACCTCTGCAGCCAAATCATCTCCTTGCCTGCTTCATTTGCAGCAATATACTCAGCTTCAGTGGTGGATAAGGCAACACATTTTTGTAACTTAGACTACCATAAAACAGCTCCCCCTGAAAAGGTGAATAAGTATCCAGAAGTGGATTTTCTAGCATCAAGGTCTCCTGCCAAGTCTGCATCCGTGAAACCTTCTAACATCGGTTTCGATCCACCAAAGCACAAGCACAACTTTGAAGTGCCTCTCAAATATCTGAGTATCCACTTGACTGATTCCCAATGTTCTCTGCCAGGGTTAGAGAGATACCTACTAACAACACCAACTGCATGTGCTATATCTGGTCGAGTACAAACCATAGCATACATAAGACTACCAACAGCTGATGAGTAGGGAATACCTGCCATCTTGTCCATATCCTCTTGTGTAGTTGGGCATAAACTTCTGCTTAACTTGAATTGATTACCTAGAGGTGAGTTCACTAGCTTAGCTTCTTTCATGTTGAACCTCTCAAGCACTCGTTCAACGTACCTTTCCTGTGACAACCATAGCTTCTTCGCTTTCCTGTCACGAGTAATCTCCATGCCCAAAATCTGCTTAGCTGGACCTAAGTCTTTCATATCAAATGATTTTGACAAATCTGACTTCAACTTGTGAATCATAACAACATCGTGCCCCACAATCAACATATCATCAACATAGAGCAATAAAATGATGAAGTTACCTCCGGTGAACTGCTGGATATACACACAAGGATCGGCATCTGTTCTCTTGTACCCATGACCCAACATGAATGAGTCAAACTTCTTGTACCATTGCCTCGGTGCCTGCTTTAGCCCGTACAAGCTTTTCTTCAACTTACAAACCATGTGTCCTTTTCTCTCAACTTCAAAACCTTCTGGTTGCTCCATGTAAATTTCCTCTTCCAAATCACCATGCAGAAATGCTGTCTTCACATCCAACTGCTCCACCTCAAGATCCATGCTAGCTGCCATGCCCAGAATAACTCGGATAGAAGTCATCTTAACCACTGGTGAGAATATCTCGTCGAAATCGACTCCTTCCTTTTGCCCAAAACCCTTGACAACCAAGCGAGCCTTGAACTTTGTCAACTGCTCATTCTCGTCCCTCTTCAACTTGAACACCCACTTATTTTTGAGTGCTTTTCTGCCTTTAGGAAGCTCCACCAACTCATAGGTGTCATTCTTCAATAAAGACTCCATTTCAGATTTCATTGCCAACATCCATTTGTCATTGTCTGCATGAGTCTTTGCCTCCTCAAAATTTTCAGGCTCTCCATCACCAGTCAACAGAATGTATCTGGAATGCGGGTCATCCCCATCACTGGTCGTGAGAATATACTGTGAAGAAGGATACTTAGTATTCGGCTTCGGCACTCTGTTTGATTTACGAACTGGTACTTGGGAAATCTCTGGTTGCTCTTCCTGGCTTGGCTCCCCCTGAATTTGATCGTCCTGGTCATCGTCTTCAGGTTCAGACACTATCTCAGCACCTTCTGCTTCAGCCATGTCAGGAACGTCTTCATGTATAACCTCTTGAGCTCTGCCACTGGGTTCTTGTTGCAGCGGTGATGAATCATAGGTGAGTTGTCCTGCATTTTTAACTGTCTCCTTATCAAGATCTGCCACGGTCTGATCTTCAAAAAAGTGTACATTTCTGCTTCTGAATAGCTTGTTGGTCTTTGGATCCCACATGCGGTAGCCCATTTCTTCATTGCCGTACCCGAGAAAGATGCACGGTGTGCCTTTGTCATCTATCTTCAATCTTTTCTCGTCAGATACACGTGCAAATGCTTTGCACCCAAACACTTTCAAGTGTGAATATGAAACGCTTCTATACGCATTCGGGAGTCTCAAAGTTCAATAGTACACTTGGTGATCGGTTGATAAGGTAACAAGCAGCTGACACTGCTTCGGCACAAAAACGCTTTGATAGATTGGTTGTCTTCAGCATGCACCTGACCTTCTCCAGAATGGTGCGGTTCATCCTTTCAGCTACACCATTATGTTGTGGGGTGCTAGGAATTGTCTTTTCATGCCTAATGCCATACTTCGAACAGTAATCTCTGAACTCGTTCGAAGTGTACTCTCCTCCATTGTCGCTGCGGATACATTTGAGGGCTCTCCCAGTCTCCCTCTCCACCATGACATGAAACTGCTTGAAGGTTTGGAATACCTGACCTTTTGATTTCAACAAATATACCCAAACCTTTCGTGAAACATCATCAATAAAGGTAACAAAATATCTATTACCACCTAGTGATTCAACTTCCATAGGGCCACAAACATCAGAATGTACTAGGTCTAATATTTTTTCTTTTCTTGTGAAGGTACCAGAAAAACTGACTTGATTTTGTTTGCCATATAAACAATAATCACAAGAGTCGAGTGAGGTACCTTTGGCAAAGGGAATGAGAGACTTCTTTGCCAAAACTTGCAATCCCTTCTCACTCATGTGGCCTAATCTTTTGTGCCATAGATTTGGATAAGAATCGTCCGCGACATTCAACTCTCCTTTGCAAACCTCCCATATGTCTTGTAAAGGGTGCAGCACAACTTCCCTCTAGCGATGACTAGTGATCCCTTGGTAAGCCTCCACTTTTGATCTCCCCCATGATGATGGAAACCTTGTTTATCAAGCACACCGGTTGACATTAGATTGAGACGTAAACCAGGAACATATCTCACATCTTTCAATAACAGCTTGTTGCCCAAATCAGTCTCGAACAAAACATCACCTATTCCTGATATCTTGGAATAACTATCATTGCCCATCTTCACTTCCCCAAAGTCTCCGGCTTTGTATGTGGTGAAGAACTCCGAGTGCGCCGTGGCATGGAAAGATGCTCCAGAATCAACTACTCAAGAAATGTTTTTATCTTCATCAGCATGTAGGCAATCATTGTCAAGAGACAACAACTCACATGCTTGACTGGACACAGTAGCGGTAGCTGCAGTATTGGTTGTGTCCTCCTTCTTTTGGTAGGTTGAGCCATCTTTCCCATCCTTCTTGTTATTCTTTAGTTTGTTGCAATTCTTCATCATGTGGCCATAGAGATTGCAATTATGACACCTTCCATTGAATCGTGTCCTCGAACGGCTTGCACTTCTTCCGCGATCTCGACTGGGACCTTTACTCTTGCTCCTTCCTCTATTCTCCGTCACAAAGACTTGACTATTATCGGAACTAGATGACTTTCTCCTAGTCTCTTCATTGAACATGTTGTCTTTAACATTATCCATAGATAACACACCATTGGGAGCAGAGTTACTTACAGTAATGACAAAGGTCTCCCAGCTGTCGGGCAAAGATCCAAGAAGCAATAACGCTTGAAGCTCATCCGCGATCTTCATGTCCATCGTGGCCAATTGATTGACAGTGCTTTGGAAGTTGTTGAGGTGCTCAGTCACCCTTACACCCTCCTTATACTTCATGTTGACAAGCTCCTTAATGAGAAACGCTTTCTTCGATGCGGACTTTTGTTCGAACAATGACTCCAACTTCAACCAAAGAGTATAGGCATTAGTCTCGTTGGACACATGGTGGAACACACTATCATCCACCCATTCACGAATATGGCCAATAGCCTTGCGATTCAACTTCTTTCATTCAGCATCTCCCATATTCTCAGGCTTGCCTTCCTCTCCTTCTATGGGCTCATGTAGATCCTTGCAATAGAGAATGTTCTCCATTCTCGGCTTTCATGTAATCCAATTGGAGTGGTTGAGTCGAACCATGGTACTCCTTGAGCCTTCCATTCTAACTCTCAACGAACCTAGAGCTCTGATACTACTGTTCGGAAAATAGTAGAATGGAAATAATAACTCAACCCACAAAAAGGATAAATATGCAAGGAAATAAAAGAGCAAAGAATAGAGAACACCAGATATAACGTGGTTCGGCAATATGCCTACGTCCACGGGGCAACAACAACAAGAACCTCCACTAATGAAATTAGGGGTACAAAGAGATGCACAACTTCAAGAATACTACTTGAAGGAAACTCTCTCTCACACTTGTTTTGCTACCAACACTACAACACTCAACACTCTCAACTTGGAGTGGGCACTCTTCACTTTCTACTTGGAGGAAGATGTTTCTCTTAGATGAGATTGATTGAATGAGCAAATGACCTCTCCTTATATAGGTCAATGAGGAACCATCTAAATGCTTTCATTAATACTTCACTCACCTACTTACTTCATTTTGGATCCCACTTACCTACAACCACCTACTACATTTTGGATCTCACTTACCTACAACCACCTACAACCACCTACTACATTTTGGATCCCACTTACCTACAACCACCTACTACATTTTGGATCCCACTTACCTACAACCACTTACTTCATTAATGCTTCAAACGACATTTTGTAGATATATTTGAAATTTGGGCCTAGATATTTTACACTTCTTATCTGATTTTCCATTTTCCCACCATTTCTTCTTCGTCTTCTTCTTCTTTTCATAAATATTCCCATGAGGAACATCCATGGTTAAAGATTTAGGAAAGGGTTCAAAAACTCCCTTTTCTGGCTTCATCATCTTTTCGTTTCCTAATCACACACCAAACCAAGAGGGAAAAGAGTAAAAATAAGGGTTCATGCCATTCTCATTTCTCAAGGAACTTAGCACATATAAATTCAATCTCATCGAAAGAAACCCTAACACATGGGCAGATTTCATGGTGCATATTTTCCAATAAAAATCGAGTCTTTCTCAGGAAAATTCATGGAAATTAAAGGATAAACACAATAAGAGCTACAAAAGGTTGAAGACAAACTATTTTCGTTACATTATATATGTAAAGAGAAATAAAATCAAGACAGTTGCAGAGAAAGTACCTGAGATTGAGAGAGAAAGCAGAGGGCGCGCAATGAAGAACGAATTTGAAAAACAAAAAGATAAGTCGGGTTTATTGGGAGTTAACGGTTCATTCACCTTTTAAGCACCGCTTACTAGCCTTACTTATTTTATGGTGCCACGAGGGTGCACCACCTTTCATAAGTTCGGCTTTTAGATGTTTGCCACGTGGATGTGATTTTGTCTTTTGCTTTTAATAGAGGTAATTTTTTTTAGAGTAATTCAAAATATAAACGGTTATCCATGAATACATGGATTACAAGATTCGTAAACAGAACACTCAAATCTCCAGGCAGTGACCAACTCTCGTTTTGATCAAAGTGAGTCTAACCAACTGCTAAATCACCTATTTATATAGCCTACTAAATTGACCATAGTAAATTTATTCTTATTTTACATTTAAATTTAAATATGTAGAGTCTATCTGTATAAACAACTTAGAAAATAAACCCTTTATAATTTTCCAAATCTAAGGTTACATTCATAAGAAGCTGTAAGAAATCAAATTGAAGCAACAATTTCGTCTTATTGATTTGAAGCTAGGATCTTCAGATATTTAAATAACAATCCCAATACCATGCCTAATCATACCAAACGTAGCTAATATATACATACACTCAAACATACAAGACAATTACTTGGGTTCAAGCCATGTCAATGGAAAATGGCTCATCAATCATCATTCATCAGATGCTCATTCATGCTCATCAGATCTCTCGGAGATGTTTGAAGAGGAGGTGCTCTTCGTCTGAGAGGAAGCTGTTGATGTGTTATTGCTCTTTACCTGTGAACTCTGGCTTGAAGACGACTCAGTGAAGAAGACAATGTGTTCCTGCTCATCTCCCAACATTTGGAGAGCCCTTGGAATTGGTGGCAAGTTCACATCCAAAACCCCTTCAAGGATTTGCACAATCTGCCCCATTGACGGCCTTTGACCCTCGCCATCTTGGACACACCAGCAAGCAACTCTGCAAACCCTAGTAACCTCTTCTGCATCGGCGATTTCACCTAGCCTGGGATCCAATAAGCTCGACACATCACTTTCAGCAGTGCATATCTTAGCAGCAGCCCAACTCGGGAAGAATCTTACTTTTCCATCTTCGGAATGCTCGGAGTTTCTTCTACCTGACACGAATTCAAACAGCATCATTCCGTAGCTATAAACATCGGCTTTGGCTGTTATTGCCACTCCTGAAATCCACTCCGGCGCAAGATAACCTCTTGTCCCTCTCATGGTTGTCAGGACCCTGCTGAACTCTCTCCCAACAAGCTTTGCAAGCCCAAAGTCTGCCACTTTTGGACAAAGTTCGTTGTCTAAAAGAATGTTTTCGGGCTTTATGTCACAATGTATGATGCAATCTCTGCACTTCTCATGGAGATAAGCCAGCCCTCTGGCTGTCCCAAGGGCAATTTGGTACCTTGTTTTCCAATCCAAAACCTCCGCCATCTTATCATAGAAAAGATGAGAATCCAAAGATCCATTCGGCATGTACTCATAAACCAACAGCTTTTTAGCACCTTCAGAACAGAACCCGCGAAGCCGGACAAGATTGACATGTTGGATTGTCCCAATTGTGCTCACTTCTGTTCTGAATTGCTTCTCTCCTTGGCTAACACTTTCAAGCTTCTTCACCGCTATGAAAGATGAATCAGGCAAGGTCCCTTTGAAAACGGAACCAAAGCCGCCTCCTCCCAATTTTTCGGAGAAATTCTTTGTTGCATCTTGCAAATCTCTGTACCCAAAAGCCACCAATGAACCCTCCACTGCTTTTCCCATTCCATTCACTCTCTTTCTTTGCCTCAAGATCGCAAACACAATGAGGCCTAATATAAGAGCTACCCCAAAAGCTGAGCCTACCACAACACCAGTAATCAACCCCTTATTGCTTTTAGAATCCCTAAACTCAGAAGCTGCAAGTTTTATGTATAAAGTCCTTCCCCCACTGTCACTGTCCCCAAGTTGTTGCAGATCCAAGAGCTCACCAGTCCAAATCGAGCATTCACTGCTGGCATAAGCATAAGCAGTGCAAGAGCAGTTTTTAAAGCAGGTTGATTCACAATCACCAATATTCCCAGCCTCCACAGCAACCTTATTTTCAGGCAATAACATGCTAGTCATTTCATAAAACCGGTCTGGCTTCTGATTAGTACTGGTAACATTCCCACATTGCAGGCTGGTATTTCTTAAACAACCATCAGAATAAGCCTGCAAATCCCAATCCCCCGGTGACTTTGGCCTAAAATCCCTCAAACAGTTACAAAATGGCAATGATTTCTCACTGCAACTGCCAAAACCCCCACACAAAGCATAAACTTCACACTGCTGTCTTGGTTGAGACCAAAACAAGTTCCATTGCTTGGAAGGCTCCAACCATGTCAGCTGCTGAATCTGCCCGGACGTATGCATCACAAACCGAGATATTCTCTTAGCATCATAAACAGAATAGGTGAAATAACTTTCGGTCTTATTCGTAAAGTAGCTGAAATTGTAAATGTAATTACGCCGCATTTCAGGAACCAGGCTGAAAATCCTTGCATTGGGATCCCATGATCCACTGGTCCAATACTGCCTAGACCTATTCCAAAGTATGAGATAAGAATTGGTTCCATTAGGGTCAAGCTCAAGAGAGAAAAGGCCTGGTGCAGGATCCTCCGAGCTCTTCCATGAAGTCAGAATTGAGGTTTTGTTGGTAACAGTATTAAACCCAATTCTACCTTCTGGAAGCCATGTGTGAGCTGGATGATCAAAGCTCTGCCATAAACGCTCTGACTTGGCAGAAGAATTGGACCCAGAAGGTCTTAAGACAAGGTTTCCATTGTCTAAAAGAATTGCTTGAAGAGAGACAGAGGTGGCGGTGAGGGTCAAATTTGTAGACCAAACTGGGATTTTATACTCATTAAAGAGGACTAAATTACCATCTGAGATCCTCAATTGTGAAGAAAATCTATCAGAGACCGGAATTTCTCTATTTGCCACCCAAACTATGGTTTTCTCAGAGACTAGCCGCTTAGAGTACCACACGCCTATGTAGAAGTTTTCGGAATTACCTGGCTTGAAGAAACCCAGCTCAAAAACTCCACCTGCAGAGACAATGGTTTGATCACCAGAGAGAGATTGGCTGGCAGTGATGGAGTCAGCTGCAAAGGAAAGCTGGGTTTTGAGAATTAAAAAAACTAGAAATGAAAGCACCAAGCTTTTCCTGGTTTTGGCATCCATGGCTGGTCTCTGCAATTTTTGCAGAGACAGTTGTTGGTTTCGTAGTGCCCGGTGGAAAAACTTAAATTATGAAATGGGTTATTGGTCATTGGGTAGAGCCGTAGAGGGTGGACTTGGGCAGCTGTAGAGGTGCAAAAGTCATCATCGTGGTCGTTTGTGGCTAAAAGTCAAAGATGGACTTTCTCTTCTATTTTTTTCCCCCAAATCGCACCATGGATTCAGAGGGGTCCATTCTTTTAAATTTCTGCAAGTAAATTTTTGTCACCTTGGAAAAACCTTAGGTCATGTTGTCAACAAACCATACGATCAGATTAGACCATGTAACTTTTCATGCAATATGCAGCCTTTGTGAGCCACAATTGACCAGGTCAATTTTGTCCTCACAATTTGTATTCTTATGGTAAATTATAATACCTGAATTTACATTTGAGCAAATTTAAATACCATCAGCATCAAACTTTTGAGGCATGACCAATTCTTAAGATCCTATTTGTAAAAAGAAAAAGAAAAAAATTAGGATTGTTTTAAGAGATATTGGGCACATTTTCTTCCGTATATCAAATTTTAAAGTTTGATCATCTTTTTAATAGGTCCGTTTTTAAAAACAAATTTATTGATGAATTTTAATATTATTTTAACCATCTTAGTTGAAATAACTTTACCCTCATAAATCAATTTTTAAGTACAATTTTTATCGTTTAGAAACTTTTAGTCGTTCTAATTTGAATCTTCATGCTACTAATAACAATAAGTTTTATTCATAAACTCGTAATATTAAATTTTGTCATATAATCGTGTTCAAATCCCCCTCTTCACCACTAATTATATCCACTAGACTACTATCGAACAATACATAAACTAATTCGACTCCCTCTTTACCTTTAAAAATGTAATTAAGTGCAATTTTACCTATGTCCTCTTCACACTACTTCAGCCCTCTGAGCAATGAAATTCCTCTCCTCACGAGGAACAGTTCTAAAGGGAAGTTTTATTCATGAACTCCCAACACTCTGTATTCGGATTACACTTTTCACGAAAAGTAATTTTTAAGAGCAATTTTTACCCATAAATTATTAGACACGAATTCACAACAGATGGACAAAGCATGAAGATTTTCCTTATATCGTGCCGTGTCGAATAGGCCATGGAAATCACTTTCTTTGATTGATTTTGGTTTCCATGTTGAATTTTCTATGCCAACTGTCAAAGAAAGGTCTCTTAGCTTTGCAACTTGGAGGCTGCAAGTTCGCCACAATATCATCACCGGGTTCACACGCCAGCAATCTAGGCCGTCGGTTTTGTATATTTAATATAAATGTTCAAACCTACCTGGATCTAATAATAAAGGCTTTACATAGTAATGGCATAATGACCAGGCTGCCCACGACTGTTGGAAGCTTCCAATCTTGACCGCTGGTCTAGTCTCTAGTCCTCCATTTTTCATTTTTTCGAGTCAGTTGGTAGTCAAATCGTAACCGATTATTTCGGTTTGATATTTTAACAAATCGGATCATAAACTCCGCTTCCAATTTTTGAATATTTTAAACTCTCAACGTGTCTTGATTTTAGTATTTTTGAGGACGTACTATTTTGGCCGTGGGTCACTAGTAGTCAAAATTGGAAGACTCCATTTTCTCTTTATGCACTCATCTTTTCTGTCTTTTCTATTAGAATGAGGAAAACAAAGCAAAATTAATTATAGACACAAATGAACTAAGGAGTATGGGGCAGAGAAGAGAAGTGTGTAAATAAGTATCTTTAGAACAACTCCCATATGCTAATTCTTTTATTCTTTACTAGCCTTAACATGCCATTTGCCAACGTGCGAACGTTCTTTTTTTTTTCTTCTTTTTTTAATCTCGAAGTGCTACTCACAACTTGAATGATTTTGTTGTTTTTCAATTTTTTTTAAGCATGTAAACTGATATTGAAGCTTCTCGAATCCTAAATTTTTGTAATTATGTATCTTGTTTTATTTGAACATATTTTTGATAAAATACTTAAAAATGAGTAAAGCAATCATTATATCACTAGAGGTGGGATGGTTGTATTATGCTTACTGATTTTGCTCCCATCAAATTTTAATAGGTGTGAGATCTTTTCTCCTTATCGCAATATTTAGAGTTAGGGTTTCTCCATAATCGGTCCAAATCTAAAATAACCCAGGTAGCTGCCTTGGGCCCACGAACCTCTTGGACAGGCCCTGGGTTTCTCTTAGTTTTCATCTATAGTTTGTGGTACGTCTGTGGCTTTTCCCAGTGGTCTCTAGGTGATGCATGTTTTGGCTGCCAACTAAGGAATCAATGGAAGAGGTTGTCAATTTTTTTTTTTTTTTTTTTAAATTGCATCTCACAGAAGAAGAAGGAAAATTTATGTTGGACTTGGAGACACAATGAGTGCGGATTTAGCGAATGTTAATCGGTTTGGCCTTTTGTATTCTTTCATTCTTGAATGGAATACATGATCTTTCAATCTCAAAATAAAAAATAAAAAATTGAAGTGTGAGTAGGATAAGGTATCTCCTAGTCACCAACGAGGTTGATGGTCTGTGGCAATGACTTACTTCCATGAGGCTTGATGGATGGAGGTCCCGTTTAAACGTGTGAGCGAAATTGTCTGATATCTCCGAGATTTGTCGAAATTATTATTTCAGTGGATATATAAGCCAAAAAAAAAAAAAAACCATTGAATGGATCAACATAAGCAAAAATCGAATAAAAACTATTCTTTGATTTCTCATTCCAATAGCTAGCAAACAAAAGTAGCAAACATCAAAATTCAAAACAAAGGGAAAGGGAAGTTGAACCAATATGTTAGATAGGCAAACCTGTACCACCAGCAACTCCTCCCACTGAATCAGGCCCACTATACTCACTAACCCGTGTCAAGGAACCCACCAATGAGCTCAGCTCATTGGTGATGTGAGAGTTTGATCCAATATTCACGACCCAAGGCGATGAAGTAAGGGATTGAGCTGCTTGTGCATGTTGGGCTGCCAAGGTAGTGAGGAATGAAGGAGGTACACAACCTTCGTAAGAGAGATTGAGGTGATTGTAGCAATCGATCGTCGAATGATCATAGCAGCTACAAATCTAGCAGCGCATACGCTGCCCAAAAAATTGTGAAGTAACGGCACCAGAGTCAGCGGAAGAGGCACCGCTACTATGGCCACCAGGAGGAGCAGAACCGAAGATGCCATGGTGGTGATAGCCACACAAAGAACCTACGTCACCTGGGCTGGCATCGTAGCCACCGAAGAGCTGCGCGAAGAATCGTGGGAGCCTCGAGAGCCACCACACGAGCAACCACGACCGTGAGAAGCCACAAGGGAGGTGATTGCAGGGTCTATGCCAAAAAGAAAGAGAGGTTGGAGGTGTTACTCTGCGATGAGAACAAGGGCCTCCAAGTCAGTGTAAAAGAGGGGAGAACCAGTGAGGGCCAGAGAGTTGGCAATTGAATTGACCTTGTCCAAATAGTCAGCAATGGAGAAATCACCACGGAGAGTACGAAAAAGCTCACTACGAAGCTGCAACAGGCAGTTCTGATCTATTTCCGCATCTCCTTCTTCAATGTCATGGTGCATGTTGCATTTGGTTTGGGGGTTTGCTAAACTACAAGATTGAAATTCACAGAATTACCAATTTTGAGGATTTTTCGTTTGATGTATGTGGAAAAATTTTTAACCAGGTTGCGGACTTCAAATGGATTTCTTCAATTGTGGCTTACACAGGTTGGGAAAATTGGAAGGAAATGTGCAAATTCATCTTTGAGGGTTCCAAATTTGAAACCCAGAAGATCATTCAAAATACCACTAGACTGGTCTTAGAATTTTGGGTTGCTCAAGCTCCTGTTCTGCAGCCTATATCCTCTAATTGCCGTCCTCTATTTCCCCAAAATCACTAGGTCTCTCTTATGGCACCAATGGTAAAAGTAAATTGTGACGCATCGTGAATAGGTCGTGAATCCAATGCGGGTTTGGGTGCGGTAGTTCGAAACTACAATGGGGATTTTTTAGCAGCAAGGACCTCTTGCAGACTTACTATGACGCCTTTAATGGCGGAGGCCTGGGCCGCTTTCGATGGGTGTATGTTTCCTCATGAGCGAAACCATCAGAGCATCATTCTGGAATTTGATTTGAAGACCCTTATTCATTGTTTGGATGGCAATGTGTGAGGGGTTGCTGGGAGTTGTACCCAATTCTAACACGGTTGAAGGAGTGCGGTCGCAAATTTGAGGACTTTCGTTTTCAATGGACACCAATTACTACAAACAAGGTTATTGATATCTTAACTTCTCAAGCTCGACGAAGTATATGCAAGGAGGTTTGGATCAATTGCCCTCCATCTTTCTTAGTGTTTATGCTGAATAATGACGGGTTCCTTGCCCTCGTTTTTAGTTTTTGTTAGATTGGGTTTTGTAGGAGTGGACATCCCTGAGCTTGTTATATATTTGTACTCTTTCAAGCCTTACTGTGTTTTCTTTCAGTTTTTTCTTGTAATTTCTTGCGTTTTATGTTTGAGTTTTATGGAAAGGAAGTTTTCAGATCAAGGCAAAAGGTTACCACTTTCATAAGTAGAAATCGGCATATCCCTTGTGGCATCAACATCAAATGTATTTCACGTATACTTTCTTCACGGACACTAAGATTGGATCAACATTTCTCCTCTTTTTGATTACTTCTTTACTTTGAAGAAGGGTTATATTTCATATAGTGTTGTGAAGAATTTAGGAGGGAGTGAATTAGAGAAGGAGGTAGAGAAAGAAATGTTCTTTTTTAATAATGAGAGTGTAACGACCCGGACATTCAAAAAGGGAAAATTCAGAAATTTGAGGAAAATGACGATTTTGCCCCTAGAATTGGGTGAACGGTTGACTTTTTATTCGAGCGGTCAAACAAACTTTGACCGATGACTGTGACGTAGTTCGGGACGTCACGAGTTCATAGGCAGGTGACACGCCTAATTTCGACATTCGAGGAGAAAGTTATGATGTGCGGAAGTTCGAGGATAATTTGGTAATCGGTCAAAAGGCCGAAAGTTGACTTTTTGATCAAGGACTTATTTGGAATCTCCAGAAGTACCGTTGGATAGGTCTCGGGACGCTGAATCCGTAGACAGGCGGCATGCGTCAATTGGAGTCCGAACGAAAAAGTTATGGGTCTAGAACTATGAGGGGCATTTTGGTAATTTATTGTAGGGATAATTAAGTGGCTGATTCAGCCTAATTGGATGAGGACTGGTCATGTGGTGACACTTGTCACCATAAGAGTGAGATTAGTGGCTTAGGTTTTGGATTAGTGGCACTTTTGTATAATTAACTAATTAATACAACAGTTGTATTGGTACTGAACATATGAACTGGTCGTCTTTAACCAAAAACAGAGAACACAACTCCTTCATATTTGAGTGAACATGATCCAACACCAACTAATACCATTGTGACAGAGAGAAAAACAGAGAGAATTGACAGAGGGAAAGAGAGAAGAAAAGGGGAAGAACACCCAGAGAACCGAAGAACCAGACTCGTGAAACTCATATTTTTCCAAAATTCGAATTTGAATTTTGAGCTCGAGGTGACTCAAATTGTGGTTCAATTATGCCTTCTGGGATCATTTCGACCAGAACCAGACGAAAAATAAAAGGAATTGAGGTTGTTTTGGCTTAGAACACAGACGAGGAAGGTTTCGAAAATTCGAGCTTGAGTCGAATGGATTGGAGGCATAGAACGATGAAATTGATATTGCAAGCATGTTTCCCAGTGTCCCACGATGCTTCTGAATGAATCAATTTCACAAATTTGATGGAAATCGATGCAATTCAACGATGAACAGTGATGGCAAGTTCTTTGATCGTTCAAACTCAAAATCGACGGGATTGAGGTATGAATTGATGTGAGTCGAATTACAGAACTTCAATTGGGTCTATAACGATGCAATTAGAGTAATCAATTATAGAAATTAGCTGGAAATGGACAGGATCCCAGTCGGGTCATGCCGCGGGCTAACCGGACCCGTTTACCAAGTAAACGGGTGAAGGAGGTAACTGTTCAAGGCACTGTAGCAGGCGCGTGGCACCCACGCGCAGCCGCTTGCGACGGCGCGTGGCACCCACGCGCAGCCGCTTGCGACGGCGCGTGGGGGCACGTGAGGGGGAATCTCGAGGTGTGTACAACATGAAACTTGTCCTATTTAATGTAACGAACATTTTTGGTTTTGATTGCGAGTCGATCGGACGCCGTCTCGATAATGTTTCGAGGGTCCGAAAGTTTAAGTTACGTATTAATTTAATATTAAATTCCCAGAAAATTATGATAAATTAATATGATGATAATTAGGTCCTTAGTGACCCTGAGTAATGATTTTGGACAGGGTTCGGGATTCCTGGCAAGCGTCGAAAATTACGGAAACACGTGCAACTCGGAAAGCGAGCGGTTTGGACGGTGTGTGAGTGGGCGTTTGTTTTATAAATTGATAGGCATGCATAGTTAAATGTTTTACATGATTGATTGCAATGATTTGGCTTGCAATTATGTCTTGATGATGTGACATGCTTATGCGTGATTTAATGAATATTTTAATCGGTCTTTCAGACACGTTTTTTGAGAAAATGCGCAAATGGTATTTTGGGCTAGGCCCGGAGTTAAAAAGGTTTTCAAAAGAGTATTTTGACTTAATTGGTGAGTCAGGGATGATTTCTAGATTATTCCAATGTTTTCGATTGATTTTACAGATTTACGTATAACTGATATTTGGGCTTGAGTTTCGGTTGGTAATGATTTTGACTTAGTTTGAAGTCAAGGAGTTGATTGAGATATTTTGGGATAAGATCCCCGGATGATTTTCATTGTGATTGTGAGTGCCCAAACGGTCGAAGCTAGGGGAGTTCCCAGACGACCGAAGCTCGGGGATATGATTGTGACTGTTCCCAGGAAGCCGCAGCTAGGGGTGTTCCCAGACGGCTGATACTTGGGGGTGATATATGTTCCCAGATAGCCGGAGCTTGGGGTGTTCCTAGACGGCTGATGCTTGGGGTTATGGCCTACGCGTAGTGCGGATGTGATTATGTGATGGTTTGTGCACTTGTGAACAGTGCGGTTTGATTGATTGATTGATTGAGTAATTGATTGTGACCTTGTGCATAGTATTGCTTGATGTTGATTGTGATTACGTACTGGTATTGAGTATGAATTCTGGTATGTGTGGCCAGGTGACTATGTTATCATGTGTTTGGCTTGAGAGCCGGATGTTGACTTGTTATGTTGTTTGGCTGAAAAGCTGGTGATTGTGATTCATAAGTTTTCCCTATGCATGCATGGTTTGATAAACTGGAGGGTAAATGATGTGTTTCAAACGTATTTCAAATGATATTATTTTTGTCCACTCACGCCTTTTCTGTTTTGATGACCCTCCAGGCCGTGGCACAACGTTCGGGGCTGATCTCGGGGCGGAGGCATGAGCAGAAATTAGCGCAGTTATCCCTTGTCTGATAGGTGCTGAAGGATAGTTTCGGGACTTCAGTTGACTTGTCAGACGGGAGCAGGACCGGGCACGGTTATTGAAGTCCAGTTGGGAAGGGTCCTGTTCTTTTTGAATAATGAGAGAGTATCATACAAGACTAATTAACCCACTTATATATGGTTAAGGTTAATATAAGTACAATTACCTATCTACCCCTTGTACCCATTTACATAAATAAACATATCACTTCATACAATTTACAACACTCCCCCTTGGATATGTCATGTAATGGTGTCGCTGGACTACGCACCTATGTGTTGTCTCGTTAAAATCTTGCCAGGTGACAAAAACCCTATCAGACAAAAATAACCAAGGTCGAAGAAAAGAGTGCAATGCGCGTGTAAACGATCACATCGGAATCTTATGAGGTAGCTGATGTCGTCTCTTCTGAAATACAGGTAGATAGTCTGCCTTTGAGATAAAATACATTAGGGTTGCTCCACCAAAAACCTTGCCCGGTAAACCCAGTGGGAAAAACCCGTGGTCGAAGGGAAAAGATGTGCAAATGCATATGAGTCAAATCATGACATCTTCAGGATGCATTGTTAGCTGGGTGATCATACCAAAATGTGCCTCATTAAAACCTAGCCAGGTAACAAAACCCAATGGGACAAAATAACCCTAGTTGTAGGACAAAAGAGTACACGATGATCATGTGAGTATACTTAGGGATACTCAATATACTTCTGGATACTTGGTATACTTCAGGATACTCCCCCTGATCTTGACTCCCCCTGAAAACTACATATTAGGTAGTCCAGCCAGTCTACGTAAACCAATACCTCGCACATGCTGCTGGAATGTGGCCTTTGGTAATGACTTAGTGAACAAGTCTGCATGATTATCTTGAGATCGTATTAGCTTGATCTCAATCTTCCGATGTTCTTGCTGTTGTTCGTTAAAGAAGAACTTCGGTGCGATATGCTTGGTGTTGTCTCCCTTAATGAAACCGGTCTTCATCTGTTCTATGCAGGCAGCATTATCTTCGTAGATAACTGGCGGTTCATTATGGGTGGAATTCAGTCCACATGTACTTCGAATATGCCCAGTAATAGCTCTTAGCCATATGCATTCACGAACTGCTTCGTGCAGGGCTAAAATCTCTGCATGATTCGAAGACGAATCAACAAGGGTCTGTTTCGTAGACCTCCAAGATATTGTTGTGTTCCCAATGGTAAAGACATAACCGGATTGAGAACGTGCCTTGTGTGGGTCTAATAGGTAACCTGCATCAGCATACCCAACGAGGCGTGCATCATTTCAAGGACCAAGAGGGTTTGATTCATTCCTCGATGCATAGGGATAGAATAAGCCCATATCCGTTGTACCTCTAAGGTATCAGAAGATGTCTTTTATGCCATTCTAGTGGCGGCGTGTTGGCGCAGAGCTAAATCTAGCTAGCAAGTTCACAACAAATGAAATATCTGGTCTAGTGCATTGAGCCAAGTACAACAGTGTGCCTATCGCACTTAGATATGGCACTTCTGGTGTCAATATCTCTTCGTTGTCATCTGCTGGACGAAATGGGTCCTTTTTAGGATCTAGACTTCGGACTATCATGGGCGTGCTTGAAGGTTTTGCTTTATCCTCATTAAAGAGCCTCAACATCTTCTGGATGTAATTCGATTGATGGACCAAAATTCCATCTGCAAGGTGCTCGAGTTCCAGGCCAAGACAGAAGTGTGTTCTCCCAAGATCCTTCATTTCAAATTCTAACTTCAAGTGCTTAGTGATTTCTTGGATCTCTTCAGGAGTACCAATCAGATTTTATGTCATCGACATAAACTGCTACTATAGCGAACCCAGAACTTATTTTCATAATAAACACGCATGGGCATAATTCATTATTCACATATCCCAATCTGATCAAATATTCACTTAGACGGTTATACCACATCCGTCTGGATTGTTTCAATCTGTAAAGTGAATGCCTCAAACGAATGGAGAGCGTGTTCCGTGATCTGGAACTATTTGAATCAGATAGCCTAAGTCTTTCAGGAACTTTCATATATATATATATATATATATATATATATATATATCTGTATCTAGATCCCCATAGAGATAAGCTGTGACCACATCCAAAAGCTGCATACTCAGTTTTTCGGAAACTACCAAACTGATAAGGTAGCGGAACGTTATAATGTCCATTCCAGGAGAGTACGTCTCCTCGTAATCAATCCCAGGGCGTTGAGAAAATCCTTGCGCCACTAAACGAGCTTTTTATCTCACAATCTCGTTTTTCTCATTCCGCTTCCGTAGAAATACCCATTTAAAGCCTATAGGTTTAACATGGGGAGTTGTGGGAGCTACAGGTCCAAACACCTTTCTTTTTGTCAAGGAATCACGTTCGACCTGGATTGCTTCTTCCCATTTTGGCCAGTTTTCTCTACGTTGGCATTCATCAACGGAGCGAGGTTCGATATCATCACTAGTTATTATTTCAGTAGCTACTGCGAATACAAATATATCATCGATGATAATATCATTCCTATTCCATATCTCATTTAAGCATGCATAGTTTACGGACATCTCTTTATTCTCGGGAATGGGTTCAGACTTTGAGGCGTCCCCCCAATGTCGTCTCTTCTAAGGCAGACTCATAATCCGGAATTATCTCATGAGATGGATCAGATGATATAATGATATCCAAGGGATTAGATTGTGCCAAATTTTTCCTCTTCTTGGGATGAGAATCCTTCGAACCTATTGGCCTACCTCGCTTTTGGGCAGGGACATATGACTGGTTAGCCGCCATGGCCGTACTTTGTCCATCTGGGACGACCCGTCCATCTGGGACGACACGTCCTACGGAGACGTCTATCCTTGCAGGCACATTTGCAGCAGGTATATGTGATCTCGTCACTTTATCTAGATCAGAGAAAGCAACTGGCATATAATTAGCTATACTCTGTAGATCTAGAATTCTCCGCACTTCATTCTCACTTTGTGCGGTTCGGGGATCAAGATGATACATAGTGGAGACATTCCATGTCAATTCACGTCGTTCTTCAGGAACGTTGGCGTTCTTATCTCCCCCTAACGGCGGGAAGACTGTCTCATCGAAGTGACAATCCGCAAAACGAGTGATAAAGAGATCGCCTGTCAAGGGCTCTAAATAACGTATAATGAAGGGGGATTCATAGCCGACATATATGCCCCTCCGGCGTTGAAGTCCCATTTTTGTACGTTGTTGCGGCGAAATTGGCACGTAAACTACACACCCAAAAACGCGCAAGTGCGAAACGTCGGGTTCGTACCCAGTTACCAGCTGTAACACGGAATAAGGTTGGGTGGCAGTGGGCCTCAACCGGACCAACATAGCGGCATTCAAAATTGCATAGCCCTACGTAGAAATTGGGAGCTTGCTGAAAATAACCAAAGTTCGTGCAATCATTTGTAATCGTTTAATGAATGCTTCTGCGAGACCATTCTAGGTGTAAACATGGGCAACTGGATGTTCAACATCAATCCTAAAATACATGCAATAGTCTTCAAAAGATTTCGATGTAAACTTACTAACATTATCAAGTCTGATTGACTTTATAGGATAATCCGAATGGTGGGCCCTAAATTTAATGATTTGGGCAAGGAGTTTAGCAAACGCAGCATTGCGTGTGGACAATAGGGTCACATAGGACCACCTCGTTGATGCATCAACCAAAACCATGAAATATTTAAATGGTCCACATGGTGGTTGGATGGGTCCACAAATATCCCCTTGTATTATGTACAAGAAAGGGACAGAGTCTTTATCGTTCTTTACATATGATGGTCTAGTGTTCAATTTTCCCATTGAGCAAGCATGGCATAGTGTTTCACTAAACACAAGGTCTTTATTTGTAAGGGGATGCCTGTGTGATGTATTGAGGATACGTCGCATCATACCTTGACCTGAGTGTCCCAATCGATCATGCTATAATAAGCAGTTGCTAGGGTTAGGTAGCTTCCGGCTAGCTATAAGATTTGCCTCAATGGTTCTAATAGTAGTCATGTAGAGTCCAATCCTTAGGCATTCCAATTTCTCTAACGTACGCTTCTGGCCATACAAGTTGGAGCTTATGCAAAGATATTCCATGACAGGACCCATCCCAATCCCCCTGGGATGAGTGCGGGATGACCCTGCTCCCGTCTGACACAAAGTGTCAGACAAGGGATATTTCCGACCTTTGCCCTCCCGAGCTATCAAAGTACGCTAGGATCCGGATGAGACATGTGATATCTCGGTCTCTGCTACAGTCCACATCGTATCCAACCTGAAGGGTATTAAAAACAGAAAGACCGTGAGTGGACAAAAATAAAGAGTTTATAAAAACATTTCCATAAAGACCTTTATACCCTCCACTAAAAAGCATGCATGCATAGTAAAACCATTTATCAAACCACATATGTTTAAACAACCAAATTTAGGGTCACAGCCCCAAATTCCGTAAATACAAGTCACACGAGCTGCTGCCCAAAACCATTTACTGAAAACCATAACATAGTAACCATATGTGGGATCTCAGCCCAAAACCATTTATCATCATAAACACAATTTCCCAAACCAATTGAAATCATGTTTATCCATTATATTCATATCCAGAACCTGTCACGGTGAAATAAAGCTACGCGCGTGCTAACCGGGGTCTCAAACCCAAGTCTCTCCAGGGTCCACCCAGGTCAAAGTCCGTAGATCTATGACCCTCCTTGGAGGTAACGAACCATGCCCATCCTGAGAGTAAGGAACCCAACTGGGGGGTGACTCCACTCAGTCAGTGCTCCATGACTACTCCGGGGTCCACCCAGGCCAACGACCCTCCCCGGAGGAGACAATCATATATAAAGGATGGAATATGAAAAACCTTTTGAAATCATTCTTTAAACCTTTCCAGGATTCATGCCCGGCCCCCATAAGCCGTCATGAACCATAAAATCCTTTTATGGGTTCATGCCGGTTCCCATAAACCGTCATGACCCGTAAATCCATTTTTAACACATAGCTGGGCGCTAGGCCCGAATCCACATAGAAACTGGACCTCCGATCCGAATCGTAAACCAACTGGGCTCCAGCCTGATTCCGTAAATCAAATGGGTCTCGAACCCGAGTTTACCTTTTCAAATCCAAAACAATTTCATTAAACTATTTCCAAAACCATAAGAATGGAAAATCAGAGTAAAACCGGAAAACCTCGATTTACGTGTAAGCACGTCAATCGCCTCGAAATACGTGAAACCATATAAATCACAAGCATCCAAATCAACATCATAAAATCATATTCATAATCCATTTGGAAATCCAAAACCATTTCGTCTAGACCAATAAAGACATACAGCCCCGGATAGGGCCGAAACCTCGAAATACGTGCCTATACGTAACCACACATCCAAATGCACTCATGGCATCACAAAAAAAGTATTTAAAACATATAATAAACATTTATGCATACACCAATTTAGAAAATAAGGTCCACTCACAGACCGTCCGAGCTGCCACCTCGATTTGCGTGCCATAGGCTCTCCCGAGCCAATCGCTATCACCGGGACTCCTAAACCTATCGAAATTTTAATAGAAGGTTACTAACTACTTAATTTACCTCCTACCAAAGCCCCATCATTTTCCCGAACTTTCAACTATTTTTAAACCGACCATAAACCTTCCGACACCCCAAAAACTATCGAAATGATGTCTGATTGACACGAGACCAGTCCCAAAATCTTCGTTACATCAAATAGAAGATTTCACGTGTTGAACAATTCCCCAAATTATGGACCACGCGCCCCTAGAAGGTCGAAAATACTGTTCATCGTCTCCTACCTCCAACTGAACCAGTTTTCACTGTAGCAAAACACTGTTCATCCTTCGGTTTTTCTCCGGTTTTCGGACTGATTTTAGGTCCATTTCATCCCATTTTAATCCTAATATAATCCTAATCCTATTTTCTATCTTTCTAGCTAATTAAAACCGAATTAAACACCCCAAAACCGTGCTTCCATCCGCCATCAATGGTGGCCGTATTTTCTCCGGTCGTTCACGGCCATTTCCGGCCATCTCAAGCCCCAAAACTAATCCCATTAACCTCCTAGAGTCCCCAAAAATGTTTCTCAATCCTTAGAATCGAACAAAAACTAACAAAATCAAAATTTGAATTTTTGGGCATTTTCTTACCTCACGGGTTCACCCGCCGTGAGCCGCCGCCGTGAGCCACCATGGTCGGCCGTCGTGTCCTCCTCATCATCCCAGTCCTTCCTCACTTCCTCACACTCACTCACAGGCTCACAAGATGAATAATGGTGAGGTGTGGTGGTATGTGTGTGGTTAATGGATGGTTGGGATTTAGAGATTAGATGAGAGATGGAGGGCTAGGATTGAATGATAGTTGGATTAATTATAAAATAATCAAAATAATAATATTTAATTACTTAGATCCACAAATTAAGGGATTTAACCAATGGGATGAGTGACACTTGTCACTCATCCATGGGACCCACTCAAAATATCTGGCCCAATCAGAAATTGCCAAATCATCCCCGTCTCGAAGTACGTGCATAGTGAAATCGAACTTCCGTGACCTATAACTTCGCCGTCGAACGTCCGAATTCGACGTACCGCCTGTCTATGCATTCGTATCGTCCCGATCTACGTAATGGTCTTTGGCCCTTGGCCATCGGACCTCCCGGTCAAAAATTCAACATTTGACCCCGTTTAACCAAAATTACCAAAATGCCCCTAAACTTCCGAACGTCATAACTTCCTCCTCGAACGTCGGAATTGAACGTGCCACCTGTCTATGAACTCGTGACGTCCTAAACTACGTCATGGTCATCGGTCAAAGTATATTTGATCGCCAGAATGAAAAGTCAACGTTTGGCCACGACTAGGGGCAAAATGATCATTTTGCATCGTTCGTCCGATTTCGCTCAACTAATCACAGATTAGCCTCACTAATCGTGATTAGTCACTAATCTAATTTAGGAATTTGGGACGGGTCATTACATTCCTCATTCTGTTCGTTTGTGGTTTCAAAATGATAACTATTGGCTCGAATATCCTTAAAACTCAATAACATTCTACTGGAATGTGGGGAGTATAAGGCTTCAGCAATGGTAAATACTGTACCGTTGGACAACATAAATTGGGCTCTTCCGGAGCCTTCAATAAAATTTGATTTTCCAGAAATAGTTGTCACAGGGGTGTGGTTAGGTATTAAGTTTGTGAAAAATATCCTATCACAGAGGATAGTGTGCGTAGTAGCACTGTCGGCTAGACAACAAACTTCACCATTTGACATGCCTAACCATCAATATAACTAAAGTAATCAACAATCACATTTATTAAAAATGAATAAATAGATTAAATAATATTCGAGCAGATGACAAAATAAGTCCAAAAAAAAAATATAAATCACCAAACAATGTCCATAAATAGTAATAAAAAAACAATATTCATAAAAAAATGGCACAAACGCCGATCATATCCATGTTTATGTAAATAATTCAATCCTCATCATGTCCAGTTGCACTCTGGAAATAATAGTTTCTTCCGGAAACATCAAGTGCGTCAAAATCCAGTTTGTTGAGATGTGCCATTCTCTACAAAGAGGAATTAATAATATTAGTGCTTTGGGAAAAAAATACATCCATAAGCAACTAATGAGAACTTCAGGCTCTATAACATGGCATGATAATCCAGGATATTTATTAAGGAAACTTCAGGTTCCTTGTATGTACAAGTAGTCTATTTACATTTATAAATAACATGTAAATAATGAAATAAACAAAGAAACAAGTAAATAATGGAAGTGGGCCAGTTAATGATGGGTTTTTCCAACTGCTGTCCCCCTTTATTCGGCTGTAACGACCCGTCCTGAATTCGTAGATTAGATTAGTGACTAATCATAATTAATGAGGCTAATCCGTGATTAGTTTAGCGAAATCGGACGAACGATGCAAAATGACCATTTTGCCCCTAGGCGTGGGCAAAACGTTGACTTTTCGTTCGGGCGGTCAAATGGACTTTGACCGATGACCGTGACGTAGTTCGTGACGTCATGAGTTCATAGACAGGTGGCACGTTCAATTCCGACGTTCGAAGAGGAAGTTATGACGTTCGGAAGTTTAGGGGCATTTTGGTAATTTTAGTTAAAAGGAGCGAAATGTTGACTTTTCGACTGGGATGTCTGATGGCCGAGGGCCAAGGACTATTATGTAGATAATGACGATACGAATCCATAGACAGGCGGCACGTCGAATTCGGACGTTCGACGGCGAAGTTACGGTTCACGGAAGTTCAAGTGCACTATTGCACGAATTACGAAACGAGTTAACTTTTGGACTTTAGTGGGGCCCATATATTTAATGGAGGCCCAATGGATGAGTGACAAGTGTCACCCATCCGCTGGACATTCCTTCACATACATGCATTGATCGTTCATTTTCCTCATTCAAAACCCATTACCCGATCTCATTTTCTCACCCAACCATTCACCCCAAAATCCATCCAACCCTTACCCTATGATCTGGACTGAGGACAGAGTGAAGTGAGGATGCTGAGGAGGTTGCTGGGCGGCTAGAACCGCCGTCCATGGCGGCGAGAGGAGGAGAAACCCGCAAGGTGCCCGGTTAGCCCATTTTGATCCATTTTTCCATTTTTGATGTTTTGGTTCAATTTTAATGGTTTTAATGAATCAAATAGGTTACTAGGATAGTTTTAGGAAGGTTTCTATGGTGGTTGGATGGCTGGGCAGCCGTGGGTGAGTTTTTGAAATATTGAACCGTTTGGTTCATAATTGAACCATGGGTTTTGTGCGGTTTTAGCTAGTTTTGTTGATTGGTTTAGATAGGAAATGAAGAAAGAGGAATTTAGGGATTAAAATGGGACAAAATGGATGAGATTTGAGGGTTGTAGGAGCCTGGACCGGTCACGCCGGTCCAGTTAGACCGGAATTGCAAAGAAAACCGAACCGGCCTGGTCGGACCGGTCGGCTGAAGGTTAGGGGTGACACTGTAGCTAGGCGCGTGAGGCCCACGCGCAGCCACTTCAGGCGGCGCGTGCGAGCGTGTGACGGGGAATTTGGGAAAGTGTTCAACACGGGAAATCTTCTATTCGATGTAACGAACATTTTGGGACTGGTTTCGTGTCAATCGGACACCGTTTCGATATTGTTCGGGACGTCCGAAGGTTTAGGTTCGGTTTTAAAAATAGTTAAAAGTTCGGGAAAATTACGGGGCTTTGGTAGGAGGTTAATTAAGTAGTTAGTAACCTTCTATTCAAATTTGGACAGGTTTGGCAGTCCTGGTGATGGTGATCGGCTCGGGAGAGCCTATGACACGCAAATCGAGGCGGCAGCTCGGACGGTCTGTGAGTGGACCTTGTTTTCTAAACTGGTGCATGCATAAATGTTTATTATATGTTTTAAATACTTGTTTGTGATGCCATGAGTGCAATTGGATGTGTGGTTACGTATAGGCACGTATTTCGAGGTTTCGACCCTATACGGTGCCTATACGGGTCTGTATTTCTTTATTGGTCTAAATGAAAGGTTTTGAATTTTTAAAAGGATAAACTCGGGTATGAGACCCATTTGGTTTTGTCTCGGGCATATGACTCTATTTACGACCTTCGGGTCTAAATCGTGGTCGCGACGGGTGCTATGTGCACGGCGATCGACGATACGACGCTCGCCTCCGGATTCGGATGTGTTTCTTCCGGAGAGGTCACGATGCATGATTCGTTGTCGAGCAGCCTGGGGAGGCTCGACTTCGGAGTGCTGACGGTTCAGGATATCGATCGGTGATGAGTGCACCATGATCTTGTGATGGTCGCGTCGGTTGATACGTTCACGACGACATACCAAGATTGAGGGAGGTCCTAGATGGATGGTTGCACGCATCACTATGATCGGAGTCGTGACTGACCCTTAGATATCGTGCGCAGTGCCCAGTTGAGTCATATGTTCGGGCACGAGACCTAGTTGTTTTACACTGATGTTTTCGGGTCAGGGACCCTAGATGGATTTCCAAGTTCATGACAGTTTATGGGAACCGGCATGAACTCTGGAAAGGTCATTGTGGTTCATGACGGTTTATGGGAACCGGCATGAACCTTTGTCAGGTCATTCTGGTTCATGACGGTTTATGAGAACCGGCATGAACTCTTGTTATGGATGTTATGGATCATGACGGTTCAAGGGAACCGGGCATGAATGTTTATGTTATGTATATATATGTATTCATATACCTTCCTTTTACTTCTATTATCTCCTCCGGGGAGGGTCGTTGGCCTGGGTGGACCCCGGAGTAGTCACGGAGCACCCACTGAGTGGAGTCACCCCCCAGTTGGGTTCCTTACTCTCAGGAAGGCTATGATTACTATTACCTCGGGTAGGGTCAGTGGTCTACGGGCATTGATCTTGACTTTGAGAAGACTCGGATTGAGACATGGGTATCACGCGCTTAGCTTTGGAAACCGTGACAGGATTGGTTGTGTGAATTATATGTATATGTGATGTATGCGATATATGATATGATGTATGATGTGCGTTTACACAGGTTTTGGGCAGTGGCCCGTATGGTTAGTTTCTTATGATTTGGGCTGAGTCCCTTATGGATTTGGGCAGTGGCCGTGTACTTGATTTCATTATGGTTTTTCTGGATAAATGGTTTTCGAATGCATGCATGTTTTTTTAGTGAAGGGTACAAAGGTCTTTTATGAAATATGTTTTTATAAACTCTTGTTTTGTCCACTCACATCTTTTAATGTTTTGACTGCCCTTCAGGTTGACATCAGATGTGGACTGTAGCAGAGACCGAGACATCACATACCTCCTCCGGATCCTGGCGTACTCTGATAGGCCGGGGGGGCAAAGGTGGGAAATATCCCTTGTCTGACACTTCGTGTCAGACGGGAGCAGGGTCATCCTGCACTAATCTCAGGGGGATTGGGATGGGTCCTGTCATCGGCTGTGTGAGGTAGCTGTGTAAATATTGCCACTAATCGTGGCACAAAGTGAGGAAGGATGGACCCTCAAGGCTTCTTTTATATTTTCAACTAATTGTGGCACAAAATGAGGAAGGATGGACCCTCAAGACTTCTTTTCCACTAATTGTGGCACAAAATGAGGAAGGATGGACCCTCAAAGCTTCTTATATATTTTCCACTAATTGTGGCACAAAATGAGGAATGATGGACCATCAAGGCTTCTTTTATATTTTCCACTAATTGTGGCACAAAATGAGGAAGGATGAACCATCAAAGCTTCTTTTATATTTTCCACTAATTGTGGTGTTTGCAACCTCATGGTGAACCATCAATTCAACAAATAATCATGGTGTTTGCAAACTCATGATGAACCATCAATGACTTCTTTTATATTTTCCATTAATTGTGGTGTCTGCAACCTCATGATGAACCATCAATTCAACAAATAATCATGGTGTTTGCAACCTCATGATGAACCATCATTGACTTATTTTATATTTTCCATTAATTGTGGTGTTTGCAACCTCACGATGAACCATCAATTCAACAAATAATCATGATGTTTGCAACCTCATGATGGATGAACCATCAATTCAACAAATAATCATGATGTTTGCAACTTCATGATGGATGAACCATCAATTCAACAAATAATCATGGTGTTTGCAACCTCATGATGAACCATCAATGACTTCTTTTTATATTTTCCACTAATTGTGGTGTTTGCAACCTCATGATGAACCACCAATTCAACAAATAATCATGGTGTTTGCAACCTCATGATGGATGAACCATCAATTCAACAAATAATTATGGTGTTTGCAACCTCATGATGAACCATCAATGACTTTTTTTTATATTTTCCACTAATTGTGGTGTTTGCAACCTCATGATGAATCATCAATTCAACAAATAATCATGGTGTTTGCAACCTCATGATGAACCATCAATGGCTTCTTTTATATTTTCCACTAATTGTGGTGTTTGCAACCTCATGATGAACCATCAATTCAACAAATATGGAACGGAAAAATCATGAAGATTATGTCAAAAAATTCAATTGAATATATCAATGATCATTAATTCAGGTGATTACAAATATGGAACGAAAAATCATGAAGATTATGTCAAATAATTCAATTGAACATATCAATGATCATTAATTCATGTGATTACAAACATGGAACGAAAAATTATGAAGATTATGTCAAATAATTCAATTGACATATCAATGATCATTAATTCATGTGATTACAAACATGAAACGAAAAATCATGAAGAGTATGTCAAATAATTCAATTGAACATATCAATGATCATTAATTCATGTGATTACAAACATGGAACGAAAAATCATGAAGATTATCAAATAATTCAATTGAACATATCAATTATCATTAACTCATGTGATTACAAACGTGGAACGAAAAATCATGAAGATTATGTCAAATAATTCAATTGAACATATCAATGATCATTAACTCAGGTGATTACAAACATCATAATTATTGATTCCAAACAATTCTTATGAACACGAATTCTTGGGTTTGAATTTAATAAAAAAAAATCAAAATAAACAAATAATCCTTGAAATTACATGCTTCTAGGGATTTGATTTTAATAATAAAAATTTGGATTTAGAAAACCTACTTGATTAGATTTATCCTTCTCTTGAACAATCACCGATTTGGAGACGATTGTGCTGATAACGTGTTGTGAAGAATTTAGGAGGGAGTGAATTAGAGGAGGTAGAGAAAGAAATGTTCTTCTTGAATAATGAGAGAGTATCATACAAGACTAATTAACCCACTTATAGGTTAGGGTTAATATAAGTACAATTACATATATACCCCTTGTATCCATTTACATAAATAGACATATCACTTAATACAATTTACAACATATAGAACAAATTGTTAGCATTGACCTTAAGCGATGTGTAAATTTTTTTAAGCTATATCATCTTCTTTTTTTTTCTTTAAAAAAACTAACATATAAAAATGCCGATTATATTATGCTTGTCAAATTATATTATATTAAATGAGCAGAAAATATGTATGTAAAAATTATTAGATCATAAATATTAATTATATTATTATTATTATTATTATTATTATTATTATTATTATATGAATGAATAGTATAATGAAGGTGAACCATAGTATTGAGGCATAGATACTTGATTAATTGATTAAATATACAGACATTTTCGACCATGTTAAATTAACGGATATGCGTCGTATAAAAGGAGTGAACTGTGTGAAATAATCTCGTATCCATTTAGTACATAAATTTTCAAAACACTTGTTTCATGTCAATTATCCCAGCTGATGGATTTATATGGTTTTAGCATTTGATATTTGGCATTTTTCCATTTTGGGATTGGTTTTTCAATAGAAAGAATTATGAGAACGAGCTCTAATAATATAAGATTGAAGTTTCAAAGTTAAATTTTATTTTTCAATTTCGAGTTTGGATTTTGGAATTATAAAGTTTATACGAACCCTAATATTTGATATTAATTGCAGATGGAGACAGACTTGTTTTATTCTATTTTGAGTTTGAGTTCTTTATAACTAGATTATTGTGAACTCTACCAATATACGATTGAGATTTTAAAATTTATATATATAACAAACCGGTATCATCTAGTTTTTCATAAGCATACGAAGCATGTACATTGAAATTGATTGTCACGTCCTAAGAGAAAAATTACAGGCCTGTATCATCTCTCCTTCCTATGTTTCCTCACAAAATCAATTAACGTATATTTTTACAGAATCTTTTGGAAGAGATGGGTTCATATCCTTGAGTAGCAAACTATGAATTTATAATGTTCACTCTCCAAAGGGGGCATGGGTGGGTTCTCAAGAAAGAATGTCAAGATCCGCCACTGTTAAAGGGGAGTGTTAAATAATCAATTAAGGATTCTCAAGTTCACTGTAATCAATTAGAGATATAGTTTATTTTCCTAGTTAAAGTCGTGATACTTACCATCGATAGAAGATTGTATAATAAATTTTATATCATAGAAGTGGACCTATATAAATCATGCGTAACCATTCTCTATTTTGTTAATACAAACATAATATTCAAATTTATGATGTCCGTCAGTATTTCTCCACAGAACTTGGAAGCATAGGCGTGTGGCACTCATCTTTGTCATCTTTGACAAACCAAGATAGGCCAGGGCGGGTTCTCTCGATTTGGACATGAGAGAGCCTTTGCAGCAAATATCCAGCATATGAAATGTAATTGGCATCTGACCATTCGGATATGAATATGATAGCTCAACGTACGTACCCAAACCTGGCAACAGTTTGCTCACACGAAGGACCGTTATGTCTTCATCCTCAAACACCAAAATCAACCTTGGGCTTCTTCTCCAGTTTGCTCAACAGTTTCCTCTTAATAATTTCTAGTTTAATTCACTCTTCCCATTTTTCATTTTCCCAACTTTTTTTTTTGTTTGTGTTTTAGTCACTTCACAATAATGATAACAGTGTTCTAAAATGTATGCATATTTTCTTCTGATAGAAGCCATTCTACTTACAGAAAAATAATCAATACGAAAGAAAAGAATTTAACATGTGATCTCGTTAAATTTAAAAGTTAATTTTTTTTTGAGGAAAATTATGAAAATGCATTGAAAAATCGAGCAAATCGTACAACTGATGGTGGTGCAAAAAAAAAAAACAGGGATGGCCTCATTAAAACCTTGTCGGGGCTTTCAACCCGATCGAAGGACAAAGAGTGTCACACACTCACCAATTAAAGTTCATCCTATCGAATCATCAACTAAAATATCAAGCACAATGTCAGGGGTTCTTCGAACCATAGTACCTCACAATTTGACGCCATTGCCACCATCGCAAGGCGGTGGGTTGTCCCGTTTACCTCCCGCGACATCCACAAGAACTTAACAGCTCCAACTCCCTTTGCAAAGATACGCACGTCGCTGATCACTAGGCCCAATAGGTGAGAAATCCTCTCGATCCTGAACGAGGGCTTCCATTGCAATAGCACAGTCCCTTCCAGCTCAACTAGGTTTAGACTTCGCTCCAGCACCAATTGAATTCCGCGTCGCCTGGCTTCAGCCTTTGCGTGCACAGCATAGCTCATATCCTTTAGGGGGCCCGCAACGGTGACCACAAACTTACCTTCCAGTCTCGCACCACGACTCCATAGCCTCCTGTCCTCTCCACCTCTCTGAACGCCCCGTCAATGTTACACTTAAGCCATCCAGGGTTTGGTCTCTTCCATGTAGGCTTCGCTCTGGCCCTACTGCCCCTATGCTTGAGGTGGAGCTGATGGAAGGAGCAGAGCCAAGCCTCTGCACTTCTAGCTATCTCAGCAAGATGGACGCTCTTTCCTTCCCATATGGTGGTGTTCTGGGCCTGCCAGATACTCCACACAATCATAAATCAAAGATCAAGTTGTGCACTGTTTACCTTGTCCACTAGTAGTTCAATCCAAGCACTCATAGACAGAGGTAGAGCTTCAACAGGTCGAAATCCCAGTGGGCTGGCTAGCCAATCCCCTCGAGCCGCTAGATAGTCTTGCATCACATGAAGGACTAATTCCCCCGCACCCCTACTTAGTATGCGATCCACATCGATATTCATTTTTCTCTTCTGAAGGTTCAGTTTTTTTGGAAGCAAATCTCTACACGCTCGCCAAAGGAACACCTTGCCTTTGCTTGGGATGAAAGCCCTCCAAATTTTCGTCCAAATAATCTGATTGCCCCCATCATCTTTAGAACACCCAGCTTCACTATTTGCCCAAGCCAAAATTGCACATGCACGACGGTAGGTACTCTTCACCGCGAAGGCCCATTTTGCTCCTCTTGCCAAATCAGGCGGTCCTCCATGTTCCTGATGCTTAACGGGATGACTAGAATGATGCTTGCTTCTTCATGGTGGAAGATTTCCCCCACAGTTTGGTTAATTCATCTCCAATTCCCCTAACGTCTGCATTAATATGATTATTTGACTATGTCACAATCTTAAGTGTTCGTACCCAATCTGGTCGACCTGGTCAAAGGTCCAGACTGATCTGACCTGTCCCCGCTTTACCAGCCTCAGGCAATCCTCAGATCATGCCAACAAAGCCAGGAACGACCTAGGAAGAACAAATCTGGTCGGCCAGGCTTACTGACAAGTCATAAATGCTATCCGGGACCACCACAGGACACCTGTCAGCTCCTAAGGGTAGCAACATTCATCCCACATTGACAAACACCAACAAACACATTCAATGCTACTATAAATACAAGGGCATCCCCCTCCAAAAGGTAATGACAATCTTACCCTCACACTGCCTAAATTACAACAGTACCCTCCCACTTAACTGACTTAGGCATCGGAGACTGTTCGGTTGGCACCACACCGGTGTCCCTTTGTATTTACCCTTTTCTTGTGCAGGCCACAATATTTCCGGAGGAATCACGAAGGAAACTTAGCGAGGCAAGACTAGGTTGAACCATTTCTTGCATCAACAGATTGGCGCCAAACGTACGGCATACAGCTCCTATTCGCCTCCCCTGTACACCCCCAGTCTAACGGCCAAGTGGAGGCCGTGAACAAAAACATCAAGTACAACCTGAAAAAGCGCTTGGATGAAGACAAGGGCAAATGGGCAGACATAATCAACGACGTCCTATGGTCACATCGTACTTCGTACAAAACGGCCACAAACGAGACGCCCTTCGCTCTGGCTTTTGGGACAGAGGCCGTGGTCCCCGTGGTGGTCGGAGAAACATCATACCGTGTACTCAACTACGATCCGGGCACCAACGATCAGCAGATTTCCCTCAACCTCGATCTCCTGGAAGAAAGGCGAGTCCAAGCTAACCTGAAAAACATGGCTTACAAGCAACGGGTTGCTAGATACTACGACTCGAGGGTTCGACATAGGAGTTTCAGAGTGGGGGACTTGGTCCTCCGCAAGGTCAACCTTGGCACCAGGGACAAAGCAGCATGCACTTTTGCCCCAGGCTGGGAAAGACCATATATTGTGGCAAGAGTCTGCCGAGAGGGGACTTACGAGCTCCAAACTTCTGAAGGGAAGACACTTCCACATCCCTGGAACATGGACCATCTCAAGTATTACTACAGATAAGTTGTTGTAAAACGCCGCAAGGCGCACGGCCCACGACCATTTTTTGTAAACATGTTCTGGCATCCCCAGACTGATATATGAATGAAATTCACCAAGTGATCTATTCAGTTTTATTTCCTTGCAAACCTTACCAAGTCGTACTTTCTCGGTCTATGTTCCAAACAGTGTGGATACCATCGTCCATCAATGGCCGACCTACCAAGTCACTCTACCTGTCTCCTATTATGGGTTAAATTTCGTTATTTTCATTTCCATATGTGACCCAAGTCACCCCTGGCTGATACACTGATTAAAGTCCTATACTTTTTAGTCTTAGTCCGACACACTTGGTACTTATTTCAAATCCAAACTCATATTTATACCAGCACACATCAATTGCCAAAAAACAGTTTATTAAAACAAAGGTCATATTACATAAGCCTAGGCCAAATTACATTGAAATTTTGAATGAAACCGATACTACTGGCCGTCGCCACCTAGCTCAGTCGTTTCTTCATCCTCAGCCTGTGGCTCGTCAACCTTCTCGGCCTCAGCATGGTCGGCCAGCTCATCAGACTCCAGATCCTCCTCCTCATCATCGGGCAGAGGGTTCCCATCATCGTCTAGGTAATCCTAAACCCTCGGCGGAGAATTAAGCCAGGGGAAGGCAATCGAGACCCCCGGGTTAGACAACAACAACTTCTTGTAGAAGCCATCCTCCAGGGAAGCCCCGAATTTCATGAAGGTCTTCTCACATTCCTGGGAAGCCTTATATTCCTCTATCCCCACCCTCGCAGTGGCCGACTCCTGCTCAGCCAGCCTTGACCTTGATTCTTCCAACTCAGCTTGGATCCGCCTAGCCTCTTCAGCCTTCGTAGATGCTTCCACCTCCATGGCCTTTATTTTTAGCTCCAGTTCCACCTTGGCCTCGAGCGCCTGGTTGAACAGCTTTTGATTGTCGGCCAAGGCGTGCTCCCTTCCTTCAACGTCCCGCTTCATATATAAGGCTTGTTTCCTGATGTTGCTCACATGACGGAAGGTCGAGAACACTTCACCGAGAAACTGCACAAACCACAGGCTGAGTTAGTCCAAAAAAAAAGAACACAAAAGCAGAACGAAACAGAAACTTACGTGAGAGCCAAGCCGCATGGTCTTGTCACAACTGTCGGCAAAATCCCTCGGCTGGACTTCTGCTATTTCACCCAACTCATATTGGGACCCCCAGACCACTGTGTTCATGAATTCTAGCTGCGAGGGGTGGAAGGCCGTGTTCAGATGCAGCCAGCTGTCGTCTACCTCAGTCGTCCTGACCAAGTCAGGCTCCCCCTCCGCGTTGACAAAGTAGGACTTGATCAACGAATCCAGCGTCAGCCTTTTCAGCTTCTTCGGCACCTGTCGGCCAGCCAACAGGGAGGTCTGCGAAGGCACGACTATGTTCCTCACCTGTTCAAGGGTCTCCACCTCGGCCTGCCGTTTCTGCCGTTTTTTCTTGGTCGGCTCCTCGTCATCCCTAGCTTCCTTCCTCTCCGCCAGCTTCTTTTTCTTTTTTAGGCGAGCCTCGGCCACGAACTTCCTCCTCTGTTCGGCCGCATCATCTATTTCGATGACGACTGGAGAACTACCAGGCGGCCCCTTCCTCTTCTCACCGGCCGACGCAGGAGGACTTGAGAACAAGGGCTCAAGGGGCTCCAATGTCGCTTCATCCACATCAGTTGCCAGCTGTACCCCGGCTTGACTTGACCCCCCGGCTATCCGCAGCCTCGGCTTCACTCTGGCCGTCGACTTTGTCTTCAGGGGCTGCCTGAAGTCCACCTTGGACGATGCCCGAGCTTTTTGTGCCTCGGCCTTCGCATCCTCAGCCTGCTTCATTATCTCTTGAATCTTCGCCATTCGGTTTGAGCACTGGGTGGCTGCCGCAAGCACGTAATCCGAAGGAGCTGCAAAAAAAAAATAATTAAACAACAAGCGGTCAATAACATATTAAAGCCCCCAACACATTTCACAAGGAATGATGATTCGATACTTACGAAGTTCTGATATCAGGCCGACCTTGAGCAAATTCTGAGGCAACCTCAAAAAATCCCTACTCCTTTCTGTTCGGTCGAGCTTCTCGAACAATTCAACACAATCTGCTTTTTCCTGGTCGGTCACGCTCGGACACTTGAACACTTCTGCAAAAGCAAAGAACATTAGAAAAGGCCTACAAGCAAACAAAAAACACGCCCTAACCGACCTACAAAACCTAGCACTCATCACACCTTTCGACTGATAATTTCTCAGAATTCTCCTATCCTGGTCGGTTAGATAGGACCCTTCCCAGTCTCCGCAAACCAACACAAACCGATGCTTCCATGCCTTTTGAGAAGTGGGCATATCCCATATGAACGGCCCCCGGGTCTTCCTATCTCTAGCCTCCACATAAATCCACCCCGTTTTATCCCTTCGAAACTGGTAGAGGTATTTTATGTGGCCCCATGACGGCTCTCCTTTCCCGGCCAACTTGAAAGCCGTATACACACCTGTCAGGGCAATCCTAGTATTAGGGTTGATCTGACCGATGGCTACTCCAACCTGAGCAACCATCTTTTGCACCCAGGGATGGAGGGGCAGGACGACTCCGTGCGTGAAGACGTCTGGGTGAAAGGTCGTCCAGGGCTCCAGAGGATCACTCGGCATGTCCCTATCCCCGATTAGCCTCATCACCACCGAATTGGGCACGTGAAACGCCTCTCGGTATGCCTGAATGTTGTCCCATTTGATCGTACTCAGCTGACGATCAATGTGGTACACGGACGTTGCAACGGTCACCTATTTTATTGATTCATCCACGTCAATCTCAATCAACATCGACCTGGATTTCGCATCTTGATCACTTGTCCCCGTTGTTTCTCTTTCTCTAGATCGACCTGCCACAAGCGGTATGCCTTCAAAAACATCGGTCTGAATAACCGAATCCACATCAACGATTAACTGTTCGGCCTCACCAATGGCCGAAACAGCCTCGTCTGGCATCTAGGCAAAAGCTTTCTCAAGCTCCTCCTCCAGATCTCTCTCCTCCTCGGCCTGCGACCTCAGATTCACCTCTTGCCGAGATGTCCCTGAAGTTGAAGCCGACCCACTCGTCCTCAACCTTGTGTCCGAAGCGGCTGAAGCCGTTGAATCATCCTCGAAGGCATTTCCAGACTGGGCGTTCGTGCCTTGAGAATCTTCAGACACCATCTACAAGTAGAAAAAGACTCCTAAGAATGGAAAACAACGCGACTCTCCTTCCTGACCGACCTATGGAATCTAGGAACTACGGGACAAGCATGCATATGAGTTCATCCCATGTTCTTGCCAACCAACAAACTTTGAATCCAAATCACAAGGTCAAAAATTACGTACCGTGTTTTTTCTTGAAAGTCACCGTGAGCACCGCCGTGAACCTTGATCGGAAATCGCCTTGCTTCACCGGAAATCGCCTGTACTTTCCTCTCACCAACATTCACTTGGATGCAAAAGTAAAAAGTGAAATTGGCTCCAAGCCTTTTATACTATCAAATTCTAACCATGGTTAAAAAACTAGCCGTTATAACCATGGTCGGCCAGCCCAACCGTCACTTCGACCTCGATCAGCGGAAGGGTCACCTCGATTTGCACGTGCATTTACAAACGCACTACACACTCAAGGTGACATCCTTCACCTTGGAACCCAAGTGACATGTGATCTGCCTTCAGGTTACCTCTTAGGCCAATCGGTCACCTCATCGTGTGAGGTCCCGCGCAAGCTGACCAACCAAGGTGACATCCTTCACCTTGGCACCCAAGTGACATGTGATCGGCCTTCAGGTTACCCCCTAGGCCGATCGGTCACCTCATCGTGTGAGGTCCCGCGCAAGCTGACCGACCAAAGTTGACATCCTTCATCTTGGCACGGACGATCACCTCATTGTGTGACATGTGATCGGCCTTCAGGTTACCTCCTAGGCCGATCGGTCACCTCATCGTACGAGGTCCCGCACAAGCTGACCGACCAAGGTGACACCCTTCACCTTAGCACCTAAGTGACATGTGATCGGCCTTCAGGATACCTCCTAGGCCGATCGGTCACCTCATCGTGCGAGATCCCGCGCAAGCTGACCGACCAAGGTGACATCCTTCACCTTGGCACCCAAGTGACATGTGATCGGCCTTCAGGTTAATTCCTAGGCCGATCGGTCACCTCATCGTGTGAGGCCCCGCACAAGCTGACCGACCAAGGTGACATCCTTCACCTTGGCACCCAAGTGACATGTGATCGGCCTTCAGGTTAATTCCTAGGCCGATCGGTCACCTCATCGTGTGAGGTCCCGCGCAAGCTGACCGACCAAGGTGACATCCTTCACCTTGGCACCCAAGTGACATGTGATCGGCCTTTTGGGTTACCTCCTAGGCCGATCGGTCACCTCATCGTGCGGGGTCCCTCACATGCTGACCGACCAAGGTGGTCAGCCTTCAGGATACCCCCTCGGCCGATCGGCCACCCACTTATAACACGTCCAATACCAGATTTTAACCTCCACTCCTTCGGCTTTTTTTTCCTCCTTTAAGGGCTTGGGGGTCTAGAGACTGACATACTTGGCACTAGAACAGGCCGACAATCACAATACAAGCCCTCAACCGAGGCAATCCACCTCAGTCAACGACTTGGGGGACTTCTGTTCATACCCAATTTGGTCGGCCTAGTCAAAGGTCCAGACTGATCTGACCTGTCCCCGCTTTACCAGCCCCAGGCAAGCCTCAGATCATGCCAACAATGCCAGGAACGACCTAGGAAGAACAAATCTGGCCGGCCAGGCTTACTGACAAGTCATAAATGTTATCCGGGACCACCACAGGACACCTGTCAGCTCCTAAGGGCAGCAACATTTATCCCACATTGACAAACACCAACAAACACATTCAATGCTACTATAAATATAAGGGCATCCCCCTCTAAAAGATAATGACAATCTTGCCCTCACACTGCCTAAATTACAACAGTACCCTCCCACTTAACTGACTTAGGCATCGGAGACTGTTCGGCTGGCACCACACCGGTGTCCCTTTGTATTTACCCTTTTCTTGTGCAGGCCACAATATTTCGGGAGGAATCACAAAGGAAACTTAGCGAGGCAAGACTAGGTTGATCCATTTCTTGCATCAACATTAAGATTGATATCATCCATCCATAATAAGGTTAGCCCTCTCGAGGCACCAATACTAGCAACAACAAAATAGTTATCAAACTCCACTTTTACTTTTTTGCCCATCATCATGCTTACCAAACATTTTGTTTCACACGAAAATAAAATTGAAGGACGATGCTAAGTAACCAGCCTCTTCAAGGCTTTAGCTGCTCATGAATTCCCAAATCCATGACAGTTCTAGCTTAGACAACTCATTGGGGCGGGTGGGGCTGACCACCGCCAGCCTCCACCAGACCAGGGATTGGAGAATCCATCCATGTACTATTGGACATCGGAACGATCAGATGAAGAAGTCGATCACTGCTTCCGTGTGGCACTGTTCCATTGATTCGCAGGTATTCTTCTAAACTCAATCACTCTAGGTAAAACGAACGGGATTAGCTCGTGTGGTTTAGGATAGATCTTCTTCTTTTTCTCTCTTAATTCTGGATTGAATTGATCAATCAATTCTGTTGAGATTCACATAATTGCAAAATACACTCTAAGTGTTTGATAAATGCAAGATGAATATGAATGGTTTGTTTTGGTATCATAGTGATCAGAATTTCTCTCTGATCTCACTGTACCGTTTTCTCATTCTCATTAGATCACAAATGAATGATTACAATGCATATATCACACACACTCACTCACTTGCTCACACACACAGCATGGCAGTTGGTGGATGACAATGACATTTCTTTTATTTGTTCACCACACTAACACGTCACTCCTATGCCTAACATAATCCACCTCACTCATCTCTCATTTTCTCTTCTTTCCTTTCTTGCTTTTGACACCTGTCCTCTTCGAGTTGGCATCAGGAACACTGCCAAGTCACAGCCAGTGCACAGCTTACATTCCAACAGCCCCTCCTAAGGTGTTCATTGGTACTATCCCCAATAGATCCCTTAGGTAGTAGAACCGTTCCTTAGGTAGGGCTTTAGTGAATATGTCTGCCAACTGATCCTCAGACTTGCAATATTGAATGAAAACTTCTCCATTCTGTATTTCATCTCTTATGTAGTGCCATCTTCTGTGAATATGCTTAGTCTTCTGATGAAACATAGGGTTTCTAGCCATGGCAATTGCTGACATATTGTCACACATAAGGGGAGAAGCTTATATCTGTTCTTCTCCTAGATCACCTAGGACAAACCTTAACCAAACAGCTTGAGTAATTGCCTCAGAGGCATTCACATACTCAGTTTCTGTTGTTGAAAGAGCCACACTGGACTGCTTTACAGAAGCCCATAAAAACACTCCATTGCCTAGCGTGAAAACATAACCAGGTACCCTTTATGTCATCAATAGACCCTCCCCAATCACTATCACATAATCGTACCAGAGTTGCAGCCTTCCCTTTCTTGTATCCAATCTCATAGTTCAAAGTTCCTTGAACATATCTTAGGACCTTTTTAGCTATCCCATAGTGCTTCTTGGTAGGGTTGTGCATGAATCTTGACAGTAAGCTTGCTGCATACATCACATCTGGTCTTGTAGCAGTGAGGTAGAGCAGACATCCAACAATCTGCCTATACACCTGCTCATCTGCTGTCCCACTCCCATCTTCCTTTTGCAATCGGTCACTGGTAGCCACTGGTATGTTGACAAGTTTGCAATCCTTGAGCCCAAACTTCTCAAGCAGAGTTGAGGCATACTTCCTTTGATGGATATAGATCCCCTCACTAGATTGTAAGATTCCCATCCCTAGGAAATGATGTAGAAGTCCCAAGTCTGTCATCTCATACTTCCTCATCATATCCTGCTTGAACTAAGTCATCATTCTTGTGCTATCTCCTGTGTAAATGATGTCATCCACATAGATAGACACAATCAAGGTTCCTTCACCTTGTTTTCCCTTCAAGTACAAAGTAGGCTCACTGGTACTTCAACTTAGTAAATAAGAGTCTATCTCACCATACCAAGCCCTTGGTGCTTGTTTCAAACCATAGAGGGCTTTGTTGTCAGGACCCGTCCCTATCCCACCGGGATTAACGCGGGACGCGCTTGATCCCGGCTGACACTCTGTGTCAGACAAGGGAAAAGTCTGACTTTAGCCCGCTCGCGGCTTCAGAGTACGTCAAGATCCGGAGGAGGGGTGTGAGGTCTTGGTCTCTGCTACAGCTCGCATCCACTCAGGTCAATGTTCGCAGATCAATGACCCTCCAACAAGGGCGACTCCACTCAGTTAGAGCTCCGTGACTACTCCGGGGTCCACCCAAGCCAACGACCCTCCCCGGAGGAGACAATCCATAAATAAAGGATGGTATATGGTATTCCATTTCAAAATCAATCATAAAACCTTTCAAAGGATTCATGCCCGGTCCCTATAAACCGTCATGAACCATAAAATACATTTATGGGTCCCCGACCCGAAATCATAATCGTAAACCATCTGGGTCTCGTGCCCGAACTCATGACTAAACTGAGCATTGAGCCCGATATCTCAGAGTCAGTCATGATTCCAATCATAGAGATGCGTGCAACCATCATTCCTGGACCGCTCTTAATCCATGTATGTCGCCGTGAACATATCAACCGACGCGACCACCTCTAGATCATGGTGCACATATCACCGATCGATATCCAAAATCGTCAGCACTCCGAATTCGAGCATCCGGTGGCTGCTCGACAACGGGACTTGCATCGTGACCTCTCTGAAAGGAACACATCCCAGTTCGGAGGCGAGCGTCGCATCGTCCGTCGCCGTGCACACAGCACTCGTCGTGACCACGACTCAAACTCGTAGGTCATCAATAGGGCCATAAGCCCGAGACAAAACCAAATGGGTCTCATACCCGATTCCCTGTTTCTAAATCCAAAATCATTTCATTTAAACCAACATAGAAAGCACAAACATGTATAAGCACCGTATAAGGTCGAAACCTCGAAATACATGCAAATACATAAACACACACAAATGCACTCATGTCATCACAAAACATGTTCATTAAAGCATATAAAACATTTATGCATGCATCAATTTAGAAAACCAAAGTCCACTCACAGACCGTCCAAAGCCGTACCTCGATACGCGTGCCATACTCCTCTCCCGAGCTAATCGCAGTCATTGGGACTTCCAAACCTGTCCAAATCGTAATAGAGGGTTACTAAATAACCCTTCATTAAAGCCCTGTAATGTTATGGCATTTTTAACTATTTTTAAAGTCGATTCTAAACTTTTGGACATCCCAAACTATATCGAAATGATGTCTGATTGACTCGAAACCAGTTCCAAAATGTTCGTTACATCAAATAGATGATTTTGTATGTTGGAAGTTTCCCCCAAAAAGTGGTCCACACGCCGGCTACTATTTATCCCCTACCTCCAGCCGACCAGCCGATTTGGTTCGGTTCTGCAACCCGGTCCAGCCAAACCGGCGGAATCGGTTCGGTTCCATAACTTCTTCATTTTTCGTCCTTTTTCACCCATTCAAACTCCTATAGTTTCCTTTCTTCATTTCCTACCCAACCATGTCCTCAAATCTAAGAAACCAAGCCTAAAACCCATTGGTTCTGAAAACCATTTCGAACCAAAACTTCCATTTGATGTTCCGGGCACTTCTAGGGGTCAAACCAGCATCCTAAGGGTCCTAATAGGTTCCTAGGATCACTAGAAAGAGGTTTGGAGGTTCGATTTGGGTTAACTTGGCCGAAACTTGAATTCGGTGGGCAGCCACCGAAAACTTCCCCGCAGCCGTTCCAGGCTTGCTCACCTTTCCTCAGCCCCCAAAACCTTCTCCTAGACCTCCTACAAACCTCCTAAACTAATCTTAATCCACATCTAACTCCCCTAACATTCAAAACCAGAAAATGAAATTCGAAATATACAGGGGGTTCGGATTTTACCTTTTTCCCGCGGTTCCTCAGCCGTCCACGCCGGCTCGGCCACCCACTTATCATCATTGCCTCATTCTCAACCTCCCTCTCACTCTCATTCCCTCAGTCATCATGGTAGGGGGGATGATATGGGGTGGTGTTTGTTCGAGATGGGGTTGTACAAAATTGGGGGGGTGTCGGGTTTGGTTTGGACGACACAGGAAAGGGGAATGCATGTAAGGGAAATGATGGGCAATGGATGGGTGACACTTGTCGCTCATCTATTGGGCCATTTCAAAAGGTCAGGGCCCACTTGAGGACAACAGTCCACTTTTGCCAAGTAAAGTGTCCTACCGTGAATAATACGTCGAAACTTCCGTGAACCATAACTTTTCCGTCGAACGTCCAATTTCGACGAGCCGCTTGTCTACGGACCCGTATCAATCCGATCTACATAACGGTCCTCGACCCTTGGCCATCAGACCTCTCGGGTCAAAAGTTAACTTTTCACCCTCGTTCAGGGGCAAAATTGTAATTCACCCTGAACGTCCGTTAATCCTCAGCTAATCCCTAATTAGCCTATCTAATCTGTAATTAGTCTTAATTAATCTTGATAATTCGGGACGGGTCGTTACAACCTCCTCTCCTTAAATAATTTCGTCCTCGAAATTCAAACCGACCTAATTCCACAACCAAACTGTGGAATCCAATCATGTCCCCGTACACAGACACTCTCGTTTAAAAGTACACGTCCGACACAACTGATAGGACCCATCCCAATCCCCCCGGGATTAACGCGGGATGACCCTGCTCCCGTCTGACACGGAGTGTCAGACAAGGGATACTTCCTACCTTTGCCCTCCCGGGCTATCAGAGTACGCCAGGATCCGGAAGAGGTATGTGATATCTCGATCTCTGCTACAGTCCACACCGTATCCAACCTGAAGGGTATTAAAAACAGAAAGACTGTGAGTGGACAAAAATAAAGAGTTTATAAAAATATTTTATAAGACATTTCCATAAAAGACCTTTATACCCTTCACTAAAAAGCATGCATGCATAGTAAAATCATTTATCCAAACACATATGTTAAAACAACCATAATTAGGGTCTCAGCCCAAATTCCTTAAATACAAGTCATACGGGCTCCTGCCCAAAATCATTTACAGAAAACCATAACATCATAAACATATGTGGGATCTCAGCCCAAATCCATTTATCATTATAAACACAATTTCCCAAAATCAATTGAAATCATGTTTATCCATTATATTTCATATCCAGAACCTATCACGGTAAAATAAAGCTACACGTGTGCTAACCGGGGTCTCAAACCCAAGTCTCTCCAGGGTCCACCCAGGTCAATGTCCGTAGATCAATGACCCTCCCTGGAGGTAACGAACCATGCCCATCCTGAGAGTAAGGAACCCAACTGGGGGGCGACTCCACTTAGTCAGTGCTCCGTGACTACTCCGGGGTCCACCCAGGCCATCGACCCTCCCCGGAGGAGACAATCATATATAAAGGATGGAATATGAAAACCCTTTGAAATCATTCTTTAAATCTTTCCAGGATTCATGCCCGGCCCCTCATAAGCCGTCATGAACCATAAATCCATTTCAAGGGTTCATGCCGGTTCCCATAAACCGTCATGACCCGTAAATCCATTTCAAGGGTTCATGCTGGTTCCTATAAACCGTCATGAACCATAAAAACCATTTGTCATACATAACTGGGCGCTAGGCCCGAATCCACATAGAAACTGGACCTCAAGTCCGAATCGTAAATCAATTGGGCCTCCGGCCCGATTCCGTAAATCAAATGGACCTCAAGTCCGAGAATTACCTTTTCAAATCCAAAATCATTTCATTAAATTATTTCCAAATCATAAGAATGAAAAATCGGAGTAAAACCGGAAAACCTCGATTTACGTGCAAGCACGTAAATCGCCTCGAAATACGTGAAACCATATAAATCACAAGCATCCAAATCAAAATCATAAAATCATATTCATAATCCATTTGGAAATCCAAAATCATTTCATTTAGACCAATAAAGACATACATCCCCGTATAGGCACCATATAGGGCCGAAACCTCGAAATATGTGCCTATACGTAACCACACATCCAAATGCACTCATGGAAACACAAAAAAGTATTTAAAACATATAATAAACATTTATGCATGCACAAATTTAGAAAACAAGGTCCACTCACAGACCGTCCGAGCTGCCGCCTCGATTTGCGTGCCATAAGCTCTCCCGAGCCGATCGCTATCACCGGGACTCCCAAACCTGTCCAAATTTTAATAGAAAGTTACTAACTACTTAATTAACCTCCCATTAAAGCCCCGTAATTTTTCCGAACTTTTAACTATTTTTAAACTGACCCTAAACCTTCCGACACCCCGAAAACTATCGAAACGATGTCCGATTGACGCGAGACCAATCCCAAAATCTTCGTTACATCGAATAGAAGATTTCCCGTGTTGAAAACTTTCCCAAATTATGGACCACGCGTCCTCACGAACCCCTAGAAGGTCAAAAACACTGTTCATCATCACCTAAACCCTGAAAACCGGTTTTTTTGGTTTTGGACCGGTTACTGTAGCAGTACTGTTCCGAACCGGCGAGAATTTTTCAGAGGTTTTCTCCCTCTATTTTGGTCCGATTTCAACCCTAATTAATCCTATAATTCATATTTCTTCATTCCCTATCATTTTTACTAATGAAAACAACCTAAAACTACACAAAAACTCATGGTTTGATTTTTGAACCCAGCGGTTCAAACTTCCAAAACAGCACCCATGGCTTCACAGCCCTCCCAAGCTTCCTAAAACCTTCCTAACATGTCCCTAGCAACCTAATGGTCACTTCCTAGGCACCCAAAAGCAACCATAATGCAAGAATCGAAATTAAATGGAAAATGGGACAAACCGAGCTACCTTCGGGTTCGGGTTTCCGCCGTGCATGGTGGCTCCCTCCTGGCCGGCCACCATCATCCTCAGTCCTTCCCTCACTCTCCTGGTTCCTCAAATGATTATGGGTTGAAGGTTGGATTGGTTTTGGGTTGCACGGATGGGAGGAAAATGGGTGAGATCGGGTTGTGTTTTGTGTGTTTGAAATGGAGAAAGAAATGCACGGTGCATGAAGGAAAAGAGAGGGCCTATGGATGGGTGACACTTGTCACTCATCCATAGGGTAGGGATTAAATATCTGGGCCCCCACTAAGTCCAAAAGTTAACTTGTTTCGTAACTTCGCCGTCGAACGTCCGAATTCGACGTGCCGCCTGTCTACGGATTCATATCGTCCTTATCTACGTAATAGTCCTCGGCCCTCGGCCATTGGACATCCCGGTCAAAAGTCAACTATTTTGCCCTTTTAACCAAAATTACCAAAATGCCCCTAAACTTCCGCACGTCATAACTTCTTCCTCGAACGTCGGAATTGAACGTGCCACCTGTCTATGAACTCGTGACGTCACGAAATACGTCACGGTCATCGGTCAAAGTCCATTTGACCTCCCGAATGAAAAGTCAACGTTTTGCCATGACTAGGGGCAAAACGGTCATTTTGCATCGTTCGTCCAATTTCGCCTAACTAATCACTGATTAGCCTCACTAATCGTGATTAGTCACTAATCTAATCTTGGAATTTGGGACGGGTCGTTACACAACCCTACTTCAGCTCGTATATCTCACTCGAGACGAATATCAACGTCTCGCCTGTCACTCAAATAGTTCGCAACCGTAATCCATCGTTTAGCGGAGTGCCATTTCCTCTCTAACATCCTCTAAGTCCACGATCACGATCGTGACTAGCCGGTAACGCTCGAATCCACCGCATTTTTGCTGCGCTACCCGATCTTGATTCGCTCTCGAGTACTCGTATCGCATCTCATGTCACTTAGCGATCTCTGGTGATATCTGGACTCACCTCGAGTCTCAAAATGTCATACTACTCATCCTGTTCACACACAATCAACATCTCACCCATCCAGGGTGTATATGGGATCCTAAATCGACTAGTTGTCTCAGCAGAGAAAACACTCTGCACTGAAGGGTTCCCTTATCATAGAGGAGTCGCTTCGCAAAGCAACTGACCCCAGTTCGGAATGTGGGTCAATTTTCCAATTTGATTTCCTGGCACCCATGTTCTTTCGGTACACCAGTATGTAAGTCTGGCTTAGTGTCAGACACTCACGCCAACCAATGTGGTTCTATTAGAACCATGTCTACCAAGACGCACCATTTCGAATCTCGCTACCCGCCTCTTCATGACCATGACAGTACGGTTACACTCTCTACATATCCAATCTCTATCTTGTCATCTCACCAACTATGCTAAGGGATCCTTCAACAGTCTCACAATACGATTCTCCTCTGCTCCTAGCTTAGCATAATCAGCAGTACCATTCTCCTCAATAACGACCGGACCTCGGTCTACTCGCCTCACGATCGCCGCAATCACCTTAGTCACCTCGGTCATCCTGATTATTTCCACATGACTCGATCTCACTCACCTCAATCCATACTTACCTCGGACACTCACCCGCCACATCCAGTGATGCCAAGTACCATCTGCACCGAGCCAATCCAATTAACCCACAACCTAGGTATTTGGTTCTTACACCCTCTTTGAACCCTTTAGCTGTCATATCACTCCTTATCATCCCACATAGGGAAGAATCAAGGATAATCCAAGGTGATGACATCAAAGTTCATTCTATGTCATCCTCCGGCACCCAGCACTATCTTCTAAAGAGCAGAAAACGAGAAGTCTCCTTCATCGACTTCGGAATCGAGAGTAGTTGCAACCATGTTGGAAACATACCTAGCATTTCCAATTACTGAGCTAGTGGAAAAGTGAAGTCCTCCTCCAACTAAGACTATTCTCTTATAATTACTGTAATGCTTAATCTTTTCCTTTTGAACTAAGCACTTCCATCTTTTCCAACCAACGAAAACTATCGATAACTACTATAATGACCCATTCTATTTCTCACCATCAGATTTCTTCTCAACAAGCGTACACGAAACTCAGGAAGTATGGTCAACCGCAGTCAACCAAAATCATCTCCATCACAATTCCCAAGAATCTACACTAGGCGAAAAATCCTCCTCGTCGTATAGTGGTAGAAACCAACCATGAACACATCACGACTGAGCTGCCCTCAGCTCGCAGCTCGTCGTGCCTCCTCGTTATCTTCATCGCATCACCACCACACGGCGTGCAATGCAAACCAATCCTAAACCTTGCTCAAACCGAGCAATCACCACTTATCTCGGATCGGGTTAGAGGGGCTCTACCTCCCACATCCCACAAGACTCTGGGTATGACCATTCTGACAATCCATGCTAGAAGATGAACATTCCTCGAACGCCCCCCTATTCTCAACAACCATCAACAAAACCACCCTCGATGGTGGTACCTACCACGAGCTCGTACCAACACAACCCACGTACAACACCACCGAGACTTCGAACCTAAGCGGTCAACTCACCGACGGCACCAACCACTCAACACACAGTATCCACCGATCGGTCCACCTCAGGATCCGCTCGATAAGTACCATTCTCTTAGTCATTCATCCTATAACGATCCGTCTCAGAAATCGGAATTAGATTAGTGGTTAATGATGGATTAGTGAAGTTAATGGGTGATTAGTTGGGTGATTTCGGATGAACGGTTCGAAATGACGATTTTGCCCCTAAAATTGGCGAACCGTTGACTTTTAGGACACTTGGGGATTGCGCCCAGTAGAATTAGGACACTTGTCCCACTCTGGAAGGCCATGGAAGTTTTGGGCATCGTCTTATTTGAATGGTTTAAAATCGTTGGGGTTTAGAACAAGGAAAAACAGTTAAACAGGGGGTGATCGTGAACCCCCAAACCTCCTTGAAATCTCATCAAATGGTCATGGTCTGTGATGGAAAAAGGAAGATGACGATGAGAGGATTATGGTGGTGCGGACATGACGGAAGGTCATGGACGGTGGCCATGGAAACTAGGAAAAAAAACAGAGGATCCGCAAGCCAAGAGAAACTTTGATCCAAAGACGTTCAAAACATCATCCTTCTTCTATACTGTGTGAAGGAAAATTGATAAGGAAGTGGAGAAGAGTTCCATGGACTCGAGTGTGAAGCCTGGGATGGACGGTAAGTGAAATTCCCATGAACTTCGATTTTGAATCCGAAAATGGCAACCATGGATTTAACTTGTATTAATCGATTTAATTGTTTGTATGAGCTTTTAAAGGATAGTACGAAGCTAGCAAGCCTAAAATCATGGTACGTGATGGTCAAAATCATGGGAACTGGACAGTGGGAACTTGGAGGTTTGAAGGTTGAGTGGGAAGGTATGCTTCAAACCATGATTTTTTGATTTAAAGACATAGAAGTGTGGGAAATGAAGAGATGTAGATGTAGGATGAAATAGGAATGAAAACGGAAAAAAATTGGACAGGATAGGACGTTGAATGGTGGACGCTGGTTCGGCTGGATCGGGCTGGTTTGAACCAGTTTAGACCGGGCTGGACAGAGGTTAAAGATGAACAGTAGCTTGGCATGTGAGGCCCACGCACAATCCCTTTGGGCGGCCCGTGAGGGCACGTGGGGCCCCTTCTGGGGAAGGTTCCAACACGACTCTTAAATTATTTGATGTAACGAACATTTTGGGATTGGTTTCGAGTCGATCAGATATCATCTCGATATGTTTCGGGATGTCCAAAGATTTTAGGGCTCGGTTAAAATAGTTAAAAATTCGAGAAAATTACAGGGTTTTAGTATAAACATTGTGAAGTACTTAGTGACCTTCTCATGGGGTTTGGACAGGTTCGGAAAATCCGGTGATAGTTGATTAGCCGGGAATGACGTAATGCACGCTTATCGAGGAGGCGACGTAAATGGTCTATGAGTGGACTTTGCTTTCTAACTCATGATGCATGCATAAATGTTTTATATTCTTTCTATATGTGATTTATATGTTTATGATTTGGTCTTGGTGATTTATGAAATTGCATGTATTTCGAGATATTTAGGAATTTGTCTGTTTACGAGATATGGTTTTATGCTATGGTTTGATGATGGTTTTGATGATTTGATCTTGGGATTTGAAATATGATTTGATTTTAATGAATTATAATGGATTTTGGAAAAGTGATTTCGGGCTTGAGGCCCAATTCATAAAAGGGATTTCGATAAACATGATTTCGGGTTTTGGAATCAAATTTTGGAAAAATGATTCGGTTGTGGAACTTGAAAAGTGGATTTCTAGATTTGGGTTTGAAATGGTGATTCCGGATGCCAGCTTACGGAATGATGATTTCGGATTCGGGTTTGGAAATGGATTATGGATATGATTTCTATATTCTGGATTTGGATACGGAATGATGATTTCAGATTCGGGTTTGGAAATGGATTATGGATATGATTTCTAGATTATGGATTTGGATTCGGGATGATGATTTCAGATTCGGTTTGGGATTCGAAATGGTGATTTCGAATTCGGATTTGGACATGGATTTGGAAATGGTTTTAAAATGGTTTTGGATTGGATTTTCTAGATCTGGTTATTGGGTTTAAGGACCCAGTTATGATATGTGACGGGGCGGGCCCAGATTGGGTTTAAAGACCCGGATTGAGTTTAAAGAATCGGGAGTTTAAAGACTCAAATATTATGATTTCTCCCGTAGGCCTATTGAGTTTAAAGACTCGGATTATATTTAGGCCTGAATTGAGTTTAAAGACTCAGATTATTATTGAGTTTAAAGACTCGGATAGATCCAGCAGGTTCGATGGATGGAAATGTGCTTTCAAATGTGTTTTGGATTTCTGTGATAACTCGATGGTTTTTAATAATTATGGTTTTCAAATGGTTTTCCGATGTTTTGGGCTGAGGCCCGGGATTTGAAAAGATAAAATAACTTCTGGCTTTTGGTTCTACAAATGGTTATAATAACTTGAATATGAAATGGTTTTATGACATGAGTTTTATATGCATGCATTGATTTTTAAACGGAGGGTATACATGTCTTTTTATAATTTTTTTTCTAAACTTATCCTTTATTTTTGTCCACTCACAGTCTTTTATATTTTCGATACCCTCCAGGTTTGATGCGGTGCGAGCTGTCGTTAGAAAGACGGAGACATCACACACGCGATCCACTGTAGATTCTGCGCGCTCTGGGAAGTCCGGAAATTTTTGGACGGTTTGCTTGGGAATCCCTTGTCCGGCTTATGTCTTACATGGAGGTGGGACGTTGGTTTAGCCTTCATGTCACACGTAAGTTAGACGGGAGCATGGCGTAGCTCTTAATCCCGGGGGAATTGAGGGTAGGTCGTGTCACGTCTGATCACTCACCAACAAGGGTTATTGCGAACTCGGCTACTCCCTGTAGCACGTCCATCTCGAGCGATACCTCTCGTTTGACTCCGAAGAGTCGCCGTACTCCCATACTGGTGTCCAAACACATAGTAACCACAATCTGAGGATCTCGCCCTCTCGTAACTCTACAGTTCCCAGCTGGTAGCCTCCACAAGGACTTGGCCATACTCCGTGCCTAACACTGTGGTTGTGCAGTGTCACACAACAACTACTCCGGGCGTCTCCTGCCAGTCGACATCCCTACAGGATTCGACACACCGAAACATGGCATCTTATGCCAAATAGGATCAACACTTCTATTCCAACTAACCTCAACTAAGGTCATCACGCACCTAACTTCTTCTAGCAGTGTAATCTCCGTTTCGAAATTCTATCCTGGACGACCCTAATGTCCAACCTCCACTGATTTCATGTTACTCCATTCCATGTTCGTCATGACCTTGCCGTTGAGTGGTCACAACACCAACCTCAATCATCGTACTGGGAAAACAGGCTCACCCATCCAATAGTAACCACGCGGCTCTAAGCCGTTGGATTTGCACGAATTTCGATCCTACTCGGGATCAACTTCCTCGAAACACGCGACATTCTATGCCAATCGAACCCTAATCTATCGCACCTCGTGCCAAACGAGATCTAACCAGAATTTGATTCCCCTGAATCCTTCTACTATTACCCTAACTATTAGGTTGATGACGGGTTGTTACCACTATAGAGACATTAATCCTCGACCTGCACACACTCTATGAGCAAAACCTGCTTTGATACCACTTTTCAGGACCCGTCCCAATCCCCCAGGGATTAACACGGGACGCTCTTGATCCCGTCTGACACTCCGTGTCAGACAAGGGAAAATTCCGACTTTAGCCCGCTCGGGGCTTCAGAGTACGCCAGGATCCGGAGGAGGAGTGTGACGTCTCGGTCTCTACTACAGCCCGCATCCGCGATCAATATGAAGGGCATTCAAAACAATAAAAACTATGAGTGGAAAAAACAAAGAATTTAGCAAAACAATTTCACAAAAGACATTTATACCCTTCACTAAAGAACATGCATGCATTCAAAAACCATTTATCAAACCATTAGGGCCTTGGCCCAAAATCGTCAATGAAACCAATTCATACGGGCCAATGCCCATATCCATGTGGGACTCAGCCCAAAACCTGTATATATATCACCAAATAAATCGTAAAACATATAACCAATCTTGTCACAGTTTCCAAAGCTACGCGCGTTCTTCCTGGGGTCTTAAATCCCAAGTCTCTCCAGGGTCCACCCAGGTCAATGTCCGCAAATCAATGAACCTCCCTAGGGGTTATTGATAGGTCCTCAAATAAGCGTTATTTTATATTATGTTATACCCATTATACTTGACTTTTAATATTAAAATAATAAATAATTAGACAAATTAATTTATTTTGTGATATTTTTGTAGAAATAAATAAAGCTTGGAATTTGGAGCATTTTGGTGAAAGAATCGTCCCGATCGGAATTATAACGAAAAAATTATGGACGAAATATGAGAAACCACCGAAAATCGCAAGGAAATTCGGTGGGAAGCTGCTGAAATCCAGCAGCCCAAGCCAAAAATCCAGCAGCCTCCCAATAGTCCCCAAAATCAGCATATTTGCCCCAAAATCAGCAACTTTTCCCCAAAATCAGCCACTTTTCCCCAAAATCAGCATATTTGCCCCAAAATCAGCATCTTTTCCCACCCATTCTCATCATTTCCATCACTTCTTCATGTACTATTTTATTGCTATTTTTATATTTTAATTTTGTACTTTTAATTAAACAATTGTGGCACTCCCTCTATAAATAGGGAGGTCATTTCATGTATTTGGGGAGTCCCCAATTAGTTTCATTCTTCCATTTATTTCTTAGCTCTTAGTTCTTAGTTCTTAGTTAGTTCTTTTGTTTCTCTCTTTTGAGAGACATTTTTGGGGACCATTTTTACTTCTTGTAGATTTTCTTATTAATTAGTTTTCTTTTAATTCTTATTCATAATTTATGTTATTTTTATGTTATTTTCATTTCTTCTTTACTATTGTTCTTGGTATTTTCTTTCTAACATTTGTAAGTAAGAATGCAATCTCCATGTGTTTTACTTTTTGAATTTCTTTTACTTCATATGTTTTAGTGCTTAAACTTCAATTTGATGTTAAGTGTTTTATCCGCTGTCGGTGCACTTAGAGTAGAATTGAAGAGATTAAATGTTGATCGCTGTCGGCGCATTTAATTATAAACTTAAGGTAAATCATGTTGTAAATGTTTGAAGCATATTGATGTTTGACGCGCATTAATGGTTGATGCATTTATAATATTGAAAGATATATGTAAGTATTTGAGATGATGAAGGTAGGATTTCGTGATTGATTTATTATGAGCAAAATGTTAGAAAGAAGTCTATTTTTAGGAGTAGTTTAAATAATGTGATTGTTAATTCGAAATTACTTACGTAAAAGTGTGGGTTTTGTCTATGAAACTACTCTATGGTTTGTAAGTTCCAATTAGCATGAGCATTTGCATTTTAATTCTTAATTAGTGTTTTCTTTAATTTAGTTATAAATCTTTTCAAAACCCCCCTTCTTTATTCTTTTATTCTTTTATTTTTTATTCTTTTAATTCTTTTATTCTTTTATTCCTTTAATTCTTTATTCTCTAATTCTTTAATTCATTATTCTTTTATTCATCTCCCACTAACACATTATTAATGTTCCCTAATTTCCCCGGTTAAGAACGATCCCTATTTACCAATACTACATCTACACAAAAAGGGTTTAAATTGCACAATACTCAAATTACGTATTTAATTTAATGCGTAGTTTGGGCGTAGTCAATTTTTGGCGCCGTTGCCGGGGAAATTGAAAATCATTTTTAATTTGTTAGTGTATGTATATAAATTGTGCATATTATACTTGTTTATAAATTTTACTTTTGTTAATATTATATTTATCCATCTTATTATTGTTCTTATTATTTTTGTTTATAATGCTCATACTTTACTTATTCTTAATTTCTAATTTATACTTGTTCATAAATGTTCATAATTTTTTTTTTTTGTATTTGTTCATATTAAAATTGATACTTGTTCATAATTTAATTTCATTTGTTTACTTTTACTTTTACTTGTTCATATTAAAATTGATAGTTGTCATAAATGTATATTGTACATATTCACTTTTCCTTACTTTTAATTTTTTTTTCTTTACACTTTCTAATTTTTTCTTTAATCCATTAACTTTAATTTTATTCCATAAACTTTTCTTTATTCCTTTAACTTTAAATTTATTCATTAACTTTTTATTCCACTAACTTTCTATTCCATTAACTTTTTATTCCATTAACTTTTATTCCATTAACTTTATTCCATTAACCTTTTATTCCACTAACTTTTTATTCCATTAACTTTTTATTCCATTAATTTTATTCCATTAACTTTTTATTCCACTAACTTTTTATTCCATTAACTTTATTTCATTAACTTTTTATTCCATTAACTTTTTTATTACACTTATTTTATTCTTATGTAATTATTTATTTGGTTATGTCTTGATAAAATTTAAATTTAAATTTAAAATAAGAAATCAAAGTAAATAAAAAATTAAAAAAAAAAATCTTATCTTAGTTTTATTTTAGTGTTAATTCATACTTGTAAATAAATGTTGTATATATGTTAATTGTTACCTTTTATACCTGTTCATAAATTGTTCATAATTTTTATATTTTATAATATAAATACATACTTATTCATAATAGACTTTCATTTATGTTTGTTTATAATTCTCTTACTTGTTATATTATTTTTGTTCATACTTGTACATAATGTTCATTCTTTTTAAATGTTCATAAATGCTTATAGTAATTATTCACTTTTCCTTATTTTTATTTTTATATTGTTTTTGTAAATAAAAAAAAGCATAAAATTCGTAAAAATAAAAAAAAATCTTCACTTATTTTTTTTAAATTCCGAAAAAAAACATAAATTTTAAAAAATAATAAATTTAAATTTCTTATCTTCACTTTGTGTTAGTGTAAATCTCAATGGTTAAATAAACCTTATACATATATTAGTTTGTTAATGAGAATTTTTTTTGTAAATATCATTACTTGTGAATGAAACCATACTTGTAAATAAGTTGTTCATACTTATATAAATTGTTCATATGTAATTGTCATGTTATATTTGTAAATTGTGCATAAAAACATACTTGTAAATAGTTATTGCATTCATGCATTAGTCTCAGCTATATGTAGATCACTTGTGCTTCGAAGTTTAGATTTTAATTTTTAATCGGCGAAGACTCTTCTATTAACTCTCACCCACGGTAATGGTTAACACTTGAGTCATCTTAATTCCTCTGGAGTAAGAAATTTTCGAGGGTGATGTCTAGGACAAGAGACGGTACTTATAACGGGTTTTGGGTCTAAGAAATTAGCCCTGCCTCTTATGTGTATTCTTTCTAACCTGGTCACTTTTGAACTTGCCCAAACAGTTGAATTAATCCAAGATATTTACTTGGGCCGCACGGACGTATAAGTCTCCATCTAAACTTTGAAGCTATGTGAACCATATATATCTTTGACTTCCCCCGACATTTAAATATTGTTTATATCTTAATTTACATTATTTGTCATGACAAAATTAAATTGCATCTTTAGTGTAACTAACTTGCATCTTTCATTCTAACTTGCATTTCATCTTTCATTTAACTTGCATTTTCACTTAACTTGCATATGTAGTTTAACTTGCATTGCACTCTTCCTCTAATTTACATCTTTAACTCAAATTGCATCCTTAACTTCAATTTACATATCTAATTTGCATTCTTGACTAACGTACATCTCTGACTAACTAACTTGCATCTCTGTCTAGGCTGGATGGACGTTAAACTTCAAGCACTTGTTGGGAGGCAACCCAATGTGTTCCCGAGATGTGAAGGAATCATCAATACAGATTTGCTATCCTTCTACCCTTCACTCTCTTTTATTTTGTTTATTTAATGTTTTCCTATTATTTTCGTAAATCATCTTCCTTACTTTGATTTTATGTTTAATTACTTCGTATTTTCCTACATTGAGGACAATGTAGAATTTAAGTGTGGGGGAATGGTTTACAATTTTAATTTTCCAAAAAAAAAAATTCAAAAAAAAAAATTCAAAAAAAAATTGTTTTTTTGAATCTTTTTGTTTTAACTTAGTGTTTTATGAGTCTTAAGTTGCCATTTAACTTGTCAATGACATAAATGAACATAAATGAATATGTTATGGTAATAAAGATAATCACTACAACTTGAATTTGTTTGTCCTCAAATAAGCGTTATTTTATATTATTTTATACCCATTATACTTGACTTTTAATATTAAAATAATAAATAATTAGACAAATTAATTTATTTTGTGATATTTTTGTAGAAATAAATAAAGCTTGGAATTTGGAGCATTTTGGTGAAAGAATTGTCCCGATCGGAATTATAACGAAAAAATTATGGACGAAATATGAGAAACCACCGAAAATCGCAAGGAAATTCGGTGGGAAGCTGCTGAAATCCAGCAGCCCAAGCCAAAAATCCAGCAGCCCTCCAATAGTCCCCAAAATCAGCATATTTGCCCCAAAATCAGCAACTTTTCCCCAAAATCAGCCACTTTTCCCCAAAATCAGCATATTTGCCCCAAAATCAGCATCTTTTCCCACCCAATCTCATCATTTCCATCACTTCTTCATGTACTATTTTATTGCTATTTTTATATTTTAATTTTGTACTTTTAATTAAACAATTGTGGCACTCCCTCTATAAATAGGGAGGTCATTTCATGTATTTGGGGAGTCCCCAATTAGTTTCATTCTTCCATTTATTTCTTAGTTCTTAGTTCTTAGTTCTTAGTTAGTTCTTTTGTTTCTCTCTTTTGAGAGACATTTTTGGGGACCATTTTTACTTCTTGTAGATTTTCTTATTAATTAGTTTTCTTTTAATTCTTATTCATAATTTATGTTATTTTTATGTTATTTTCATTTCTTCTTTACTATTGTTCTTGGTATTTTCTTTCTAACATTTGTAAGTAAGAATGCAATCTCCATGTGTTTTACTTTTTGAATTTCTTTTACTTCATATGTTTTAGTGCTTAAACTTCAATTTGATGTTACGTGTTTTATCCGCTGTCGGTGCACTTAGAGTAGAATTGAAGAGATTAAATGTTGATCGCTGTCGGCGCATTTAATTATAAACTTAAGGTAAATCATGTTGTAAATGTTTGAAGCATATTGATGTTTGACGCGCATTAATGGTTGATGCATTTATAATATTGAAAGATATATGTAAGTATTTGAGATGATGAAGGTAGGATTTCGTAATTGATTTATTATGAGCAAAATGTTAGAAAGAAGTCTATTTTTAGGAGTAGTTTAAATAATGTGATTGTTAATTCGAAATTACTTACGTAAAAGTGTGGGTTTTGTCTATGAAACTACTCTATGGTTTGTAAGTTCCAATTAGCATGAGCATTTGCATTTTAATTCTTAATTAGTGTTTTCTTTAATTTAGTTATAAATCTTTTCAAAAACCCCCTTCTTTATTCTTTTATTCTTTTATTCTTTTATTCTTTTAATTCTTTTATTCTTTTATTCCTTTAATTCTTTATTCTCTAATTCTTTAATTCATTATTCTTTTATTCATCTCCCACTAACACATTATTAATGTTCCCTAATTTCCCCGGTTAAGAACGATCCCTATTTACCAATACTACATCTACACAAAAATGGTTTAAATTGCACAATACTCAAATTACGTATTTAATTTAATGCGTAGTTTGGGCGTAGTCAATTTTTGGCGCCGTTGCCGGGGAAATTGAAAATCATTTTTAATTTGTTAGTGTATGTATATAAATTGTGCATATTATACTTGTTTATAAATTTTACTTTTGTTAATATTATATTTATCCATCTTATTATTGTTCTTATTATTTTTGTTTATAATGCTCATACTTTACTTATTCTTAATTTCTAATTTATACTTGTTCATAAATGTTCATAATTTTTTTTTTTGTATTTGTTCATATTAAAATTGATACTTGTTCATAATTTAATTTCATTTGTTTACTTTTACTTTTACTTGTTCATATTAAAATTGATACTTGTCATAAATGTATATTGTACATATTCACTTTTCCTTACTTTTAATTTTTTTTTCTTTACACTTTCTAATTTTTTCTTTAATCCATTAACTTTAATTTTATTCCATAAACTTTTCTTTATTCCTTTAACTTTAAATTTATTCACTAACTTTTTATTCCACTAACTTTCTATTCCATTAACTTTTTATTCCATTAACTTTTATTCCATTAACTTTATTCCATTAACTTTTTATTCCATTAACTTTTTATTCCATTAACTTTTTATTCCATTAACTTTTATTCCATTAATTTTATTCCATTAACTTTTTATTCCATTAACTTTTTATTCCATTAACTTTTATTCCATTAACTTTATTCCATTAACCTTTTATTCCACTAACTTTTTATTCCATTAACTTTTTATTTCATTAACTTTTTATTCCATTATTTTTATTCCATTAACTTTTTATTCCACTAACTTTTTATTCCATTAACTTTATTTCATTAACTTTTTATTCCATTAACTTTTTTATTACACTTATTTTATTCTTATGTAATTATTTATTTGGTTATGTCTTGATAAAATTTAAATTTAAATTTAAAATAAGAAATCAAAGTAAATAAAAAATTAAAAAAAAAAATCTTATCTTAGTTTTATGTTAGTGTTAATTCATACTTGTAAATAAATGTTGTATATATGTTAATTGTTACCTTTTATACTTGTTCATAAATTGTTCATAACTTTTATATTTTACAATATACATACATACTTGTTCATAATAGACTTTCATTTATGTTTGTTTATAATTATCTTACTTGTTATATTATTTTTGTTCATACTTGTACATAATGTTCATTCTTTTTAAATGTTCATAAATGCTTATAGTAATTATTCACTTTTCCTTATTTTTATTTTTATATTGTTTTTGTAAATAAAAAAAGCATAAAATTCGTAAAAATAAAAAAAAAATCTTCATTTATTTTTTTTAAATTCCGAAAAAAAAACATAAATTTTAAAAAATAATAAATTTAAATTTCTTATCTTCACTTTGTGTTAGTGTAAATCTCAATGGTTAAATAAACCTTATACATATATTAGTTTGTTAATGAGAATTTTTTTTGTAAATATCATTACTTGTGAATGAAACCATACTTGTAAATAAATTGTTCATACTTATATAAATTGTTCATATGTAATTGTCATGTTATATTTGTAAATTGTGCATAAAAACATACTTGTAAATAGTTATTGCATTCATGCATTAGTCTCAGCTATATGTAGATCACTTGTGCTTCGAAGTTTAGATTTTAATTTTTAATCGGCGAAGACTCTTCTATTAACTCTCACCCACGGTAATGGTTAACACTTGAGTCATCTTAATTCCTCTGGAGTAAGAAATTTTCGAGGGTGATGTCTAGGACAAGAGACGGTACTTATAACGGGTTTTGGGTCTAAGAAATTAGCCCTGCCTCTTATGTGTATTCTTTCTAACCTGGTCACTTTTGAACTTGCCCAAACAGTTGAATTAATCCAAGATATTTACTTGGGCCGCACGGATGTATAAGTCTCCATCTAAACTTTGAAGCTATGTGAACCATATATATCTTTGACTTCCCCCGACATTTAAATATTGTTTATATCTTAATTTACATTATTTGTCATGACAAAATTAAATTGCATCTTTAGTGTAACTAACTTGCATCTTTCATTCTAACTTGCATTTCATCTTTCATTTAACTTGCATTTTCACTTAACTTGCATATGTAGTTTAACTTGCATTGCACTCTTCCTCTAATTTACATCTTTAACTCAAATTGCATCCTTAACTTCAATTTACATATCTAATTTGCATTCTTGACTAACGTACATCTCTGACTAACTAACTTGCATCTCTGTCTAGGCTGGATGGACGTTAAACTTCAAGCGCTTGTTGGGAGGCAACCCAATGTGTTCCCGAGATGTGAAGGAATCATCAATACAGATTTGCTATCCTTCTACCCTTCACTCTCTTTTATTTTGTTTATTTAATGTTTTCCTATTATTTTCGTAAATCATCTTCCTTACTTTGATTTTATGTTTAATTACTTCGTATTTTCCTACATTGAGGACAATGTAGAATTTAAGTGTGGGGGAATGGTTTACAATTTTAATTTTCCAAAAAAAAAAAATTCAAAAAAAAAATTCAAAAAAAAAATTGAAAAAAAAATTGTTTTTTTGAATCTTTTTGTTTTAACTTAGTGTTTTATGAGTCTTAAGTTGCCATTTAACTTGTCAATGACATAAATGAACATAAATGAATATGTTATGGTAATAAAGATAATCACTACAACTTGAATTTGTTTGTCCTCAAATAAGCGTTATTTTATATTATTTTATACCCATTATACTTGACTTTTAATATTAAAATAATAAATAATTAGACAAATTAATTTATTTTGTGATATTTTTGTAGAAATAAATAAAGCTTGGAATTTGGAGCATTTTGGTGAAAGAATCGTCCCGATCGGAATTATAACGAAAAAATTATGGACGAAATATGAGAAACCACCGAAAATCGCAAGGAAATTCGGTGGGAAGCTGCTGAAATCCAGCAGCCCAAGCCAAAAATCCAGCAGCCCCCAATAGTCCCCAAAATCAGCATATTTGCCCCAAAATCAGCAACTTTTCCCTAAAATCAGCCACTTTTCCCCAAAATCAGCATATTTGCCCCAAAATCAGCATCTTTTCCCACCCAATCTCATCATTTCCATCACTTCTTCATGTACTATTTTATTGCTATTTTTATATTTTAATTTTGTACTTTTAATTAAACAATTGTGGCACTCCCTCTATAAATAGGGAGGTCATTTCATGTATTTGGGGAGTCCCCAATTAGTTTCATTCTTCCATTTATTTCTTAGTTCTTAGTTCTTAGTTCTTAGTTAGTTCTTTTGTTTCTCTCTTTTGAGAGACATTTTTGGGGACCATTTTTACTTCTTGTAGATTTTCTTATTAATTAGTTTTCTTTTAATTCTTATTCATAATTTATGTTATTTTTATGTTATTTTCATTTCTTCTTTACTATTGTTCTTGGTATTTTCTTTCTAACATTTGTAAGTAAGAATGCAATCTCCATGTGTTTTACTTTTTGAATTTCTTTTACTTCATATGTTTTAGTGCTTAAACTTCAATTTGATGTTAAGTGTTTTATCCGCTGTCGGTGCACTTAGAGTAGAATTGAAGAGATTAAATGTTGATCGCTGTCGGCGCATTTAATTATAAACTTAAGGTAAATCATGTTGTAAATGTTTGAAGCATATTGATGTTTGACGCGCATTAATGGTTGATGCATTTATAATATTGAAAGATATATGTAAGTATTTGAGATGATGAAGGTAGGATTTCGTGATTGATTTATTATGAGCAAAATGTTAGAAAGAAGTCTATTTTTAGGAGTAGTTTAAATAATGTGATTGTTAATTCGAAATTACTTACGTAAAAGTGTGGGTTTTGTCTATGAAACTACTCTATGGTTTGTAAGTTCCAATTAGCATGAGCATTTGCATTTTAATTCTTAATTAGTGTTTTCTTTAATTTAGTTATAAATCTTTTCAAAACCCCCCTTCTTTATTCTTTTATTCTTTTATTCTTTTATTCTTTTAATTCTTTTATTCTTTTATTCCTTTAATTCTTTATTCTCTAATTCTTTAATTCATTATTCTTTTATTCATCTCCCACTAACACATTATTAATGTTCCCTAATTTCCCCGGTTAAGAACGATCCCTATTTACCAATACTACATCTACACAAAAAGGGTTTAAATTGCACAATACTCAAATTACGTATTTAATTTAATGCGTAGTTTGGGCGTAGTCAGTTATAATCCATAAGCCTTCGTGAGAGTAAGGTACCCCGGGGGCGACTCCATTCAGTTAGTGCACTGTGACTACTCCGGGGTCAACTCAGGCCAACGACCCTCCCTGGATGAGTCAATCCAAAAATAAAGGATGGTATATGGTAATCCATTTCGAAATCAATCATAAAAACTTTCAAAGGATTCATGCCTGGTCCCCATAAACTGTTATGAACCAGAAAATCCATTTATGGGTCCCCTACCCGAAATCATAATCGTAAACCAACCGGGCCTCGTGCTCAAACTCATGACTCAACTGGGCATCGAGCCTGACATCTCAGGGTCAGTCACGATTCCAATCATAGTGATACGTGCAACCATCTGCCTAGGACCGCTCTTAATCCTGGCATGACGTCGTGAACATATCAACCGACGCGACCCCCTCTAGATCATGGTGTACACATCACCGATCGATATCCAAAATCTTCAGCACTCTGAAGTCGAGCCTCCGGTCGCTGCTTGACAACGAGACGTGCATCGTGACCTCTCTGGAAGGAACACATCCCAGTCCGGAGGCGAGCGTCGTATCGTCCGTCGCCGTGCACACATCACTCGTCGCGACCACGACTCAGACCCGTAGGTCATCAATAGGGTCATATTCCAGAGACAAAACCAAATGGGTCTCATGCCCGATTCCTTTTTTATAAATTCAAAATCGTTTCATTTAAACCAACATAGAAAGCACAAACACGTATAAGCACCGTATAAGGCCGAAACCTTGAAATACGTGCAAATATGTAAACACACAAAAATCAACTCATGGCATCACAAAACATGTTCATTAAAGCATATAAAACATTTATGCATGAATCAATTTAGAAAACCAAAGTCCACTCATAGGCCGTCCAAAGCCGCGCCTTGATACGCGTGCCATACTGCTCTTACGGGCTAATCGTCGTCACTGGGCCTTCCAAACCTATCCAAATCGTAATAGAGGGTTACTAACTACTTAAATAACCCTTCATTAAAGCCCCGTAAGTTTCTATAATTTTTAACTATTTTTAAAGTCGATCCTAATCCTTTGGACATCCCGAACTATATCGAAACGATGTCCGATTGACTCGAAACCAGTCCCAAAATGTTTGTTACATCGAATAGATGATTTCCTATGTTGGAAGTTTCTCCAAAAAGTGGGCCACACGCCCACACGCGCCGCCTGAAGTCACTTCGCGTGTGAGCCACGCGCCGGCTACTGTTTATCCCCTACCTCCAGCTGACCAGCCGGTCAAGTTCGGTGGTGCAACCGAGTCCAACCGAAACGACGAAACCGGTTTGGTTCCATATCTTATTCATTTTTTTTGTCCTTTTTCACCCATTCCAACACCTATAGTTTTCTTTCTTCATTTCCTACCCAACCATGTCCTCAAATCTAAGCAACCAAGCCTAAAACCCACTGATTCTGAAAACCATTTCGAACCAAAACTTCCATTCGATGTTCAGGACATTTCCAGGGGTCAAACCAGCATCCTAAGGGTCCTAATAGGTTCCTAGGATCACTAGAAAGAGCTTTGAAGGTTCGATTTGGGTTAACTCGGCTGGAACTTTAATTCGGTGAGCAGCCACCGAAAACTTCCCAGCCGCCGTTTTGGACTTGCTCAGCCGTCCTCAACCCCCAAAACCTTCTCCTAGACCTCCTACCAACCTCCTAAACCTATCCTAATCCACATCTAACTCCTCTAACGTCCAAAACCAGAAAATGAAATTCGAATTATACAGGGGGTTCGAATTTTACCTTTTTCCCGTTGTTCCTCCGCCGCCCACTGCGGCTCGGCCACCCACTTATCATCATTGCCTCATTCTCAGCCTCCCTCTCACTCGCAGTCCCTCAGTCATGATGGTAGGGGGGGTGATATAGGGTGGTGTTTGTGCTGGATCGAGTTATACAAAATGTGGGTGTTTCGAGTTTGGTTTGGACGACACAGGAATGGGGAATGCATGTATGGGAAATGATGGGCAATGGATGGGTGACACTTTTCACTCATCCATTGGACCATTTCAAAAGATCAGGGCCCACTTGAGGACAAAAGTTCACTTTTGCCTCGTAAAGCGTACTGTCGTGAATAGTACCTTGAAACTTCCGTGAACCGTAACTTTTCTGTCGAATGTCTGATTTTGACGTGGCTTCTGTCTACGGACTCGTATCGACCTGATCTACGTAACGGTACTCGGCCCTCGGCCATTGAACCTCCTGGGTTAAAAGTCAAATTTTTTCCCTCGTTCAGGGGTAAAACCGTAATTTTGCCCTGAACGTCCGTTAATCCTCAGCTAGTCCCCAATTAGCCTTACTAATCCATAATTAGTCTTAATTAATCTCGATAATTCGGGACGGGTCGTTACATTTTTGTAGCTTGTAGACCTTAGATTCATTTCCCTGTATCACAAAACCTTCAGGTTGATCAATATACACGTCTTCCTCTAGATCACCATTCAGAAAAGTAGACTTCACATCTAGATGGAAAAATTCCCACCTTCTCTGTGTTGCTAAAGCAATCAAAACTCTTATTGTGCTTCTGTACTGATCCATCCAGGTTCAGTTTAATTTTAAACACCCATTTTACTCATATTACTGGTTTAGCTATAGGCCTCTCCATAAGCACCCATGTTCCATTCTTTTCAATCATTTCTATCTTAGCCTCCATTGCTTTTCTTCAGGCTGATTCCTTGACTGCTTCCTTGAAGCATTTTGGTTCTATCATGCTCATGTGACATCTAGCATAGATGTCACTTACCTTCTTAGTTTCACAAGAGTATTGTTGTTCTGCTCTGTGGACTACATGAATTAGTGCTAGGTGATAAACCAGAGCTGTGACTAGACTGAACATCTTCATTTGGAACAGAACTTGTCACCTCAGGGAGGTGTGGTGGTGCTTCTGGTTCTAACTGAGAATCTTCAGTAGTGAACCTTATAGGAACATAGCTTGAAGCCTCCTCAAGTTTCTCCCAATCCCAGTGACTTTTCTCATTGAAAATCACACTCCTGGACACCACAACCTTTTTGCTTTCCAAACTATATACCTTGTAGCCTTTCTCACAACTCCCATAGCCAACAAAGATCCCTTTGCTACTGGAATCATCCAGCTTCTGCCTGGTTTGCTTTGTAACATGCATGTAGCACAAAGATCCAAAAACCTTTAGGTGAGTCATTCCTGGCCTTCTTCCTGAGAACACTTCAAATGGGGTCTTGTTCAATACAGCCTTTGTAGGACATCGATTCAGAAGGTACACTGCAGTGTTAACTTCTTCTCCCCAAAACTCATAGGGTAAATACGTGCTATGAAGCATTGATTTAGCCATTTCAACTATAGTTATGTTTTTTCTTTCAGCTACCCCCATTATGTTGGGGAGAATAGGCCACAATTAGTTGCCTTTCAATTCCCGCTTCATCAAGAACCTTCTGAAAATCAGTAGATAGTTACTCCCCTCCCCTGTCACTTCTCAACCTCTTAATCTTGAACCCACTCTGCAGTTTTATCATAGTCTTGAACTTCTTAAACACATTCAGAACCCCTGACTTGTCTCTTAAGAAATACACCCAGCACATTCTTGAATGATCATCAATGAATGTAAGAAAATACAGGTTTCCTCCCATTGTTTCTGTCTACATGGGGCCACACACATCTGTGTGTATGAGTTCCAGTGGTGATGGTGCCCTCTAAGCTCTTTGAGTATCAAATGAACTGACATGATGCTTCCCAGTTATGCACCCTTCACACACATCTTTTTATCCATGTAAACTAGGTAACCCTATCACCATATCTTTCTGTTTGAGTTGTCTCAGGCTTGATAGATTTAAATGACCAAATCTCAAGTGCCATAATTTTGTACCCTCTTCAGTGCTAGCCTTAAGACCCTCAACAGTTTCTGATTCCTTGGTCCTAAAATTCACATAGTTCAGTGAAAGCTTGAAACATCTACTTCCTATCATATGTACTTTAGCAACTCTTTGCCTCAAAGTCCCATCTTCAAAGATTTCAGCAAATCTGTTTCCAAACACCAAGTTGTACCCATGCTCAACCATCTATCCTACACTCAGTAGGTTTTCATCTAGTCCGGGCACAAGCATGACTTCCCTGATGTATTTATCCCCTTGATCAGTGTGTACAAGCAGGGAACCTTTCCCTGCCACCTAAACAAGATCTCCAGTACCCATTTTTACCTTCACATTTAGATTTTGATCAATGTTTGTTAGCAAAGACTCATGACCACTCATATGGTTGCTACTCCCACTATACAGGTACCAAACCGCTTCATCATGTTCTATCGACGCTGAGTGACAAGCATAAAACACGCTTCCTTCAATCTCTTCTGCTTTCTGAGCAACCACTGCAACAGGTTGTTTCCCTGGGCAGTTCTTTACCATATGGCCAAACCTTGAGCATTTGAAACACTTCACTTTGCCACCCTTCAACCAGCACTCTCCCCAGTGATGCTTGTTGCAATCTTTGCAGAAAACTCTCATAACCTTTCCTCTCCGAGTTTCTGCAGGTCTTTCCTACTTCACATTCTCTCTAGCTCTATCAGGATTCCAAGGTCTAGACCCTGATTTACCTTGAAACTTCTTAGTTTTCCAGAAACTAGCCCTAGATTGTCCTTGTGACTTACCAGACACATTCATGCTTGTAAAGGCTTTCTCAATCTCACTTTCATTGTGCATTTCTAGCCTTTGATCAAAGGCCCTGATTGAAGCAGAAATACTCTCAACACTAACTAGATCCAGATCCCTAGTTTCCTCTAGAATTGAAACTATGGAATCATACGTTTTAGTTAGGCTGATTAGTATCTTTTGATTAAGTCTTTTCTCAGTTATTTCCTCTCCATAAGTTTTCATTTGATTAACTATAACTAACAGTCTAGAAAGATAAGCATAAAAACATTTATCCTGTCCCATATGGGTATATTCAAAATCTCTTCTTAGAGCTTGAAGTTTTACATCTCGTACCTTAGGATCCCCTCTGAACTCCTTCTTTAGAACATCTCATGCCTGCTTTGTAATCTCAATATTTGAGATTCTTGGGAAGATCTCCTCTAAAGCTGAGTTTTGAATCAGGTTTAGAGCCTTAGCGTTTTTTATCAAATCAGCATGGCTCACATCCTGCTCAATTTCCTCATCTTCACTATCATACTCATGCTCAGGCAGCCTTTGAGTAACTATAGTCCACAGATCACAAGCCTTCAATGCTGTCCTCATTTTTATGCTCCAAAAATCATAATTCTCCCCTTTGAATACAAGTAGCTTTGGATCTCCTCCAGCACCCGCTATCAGTTCCTTGTTCTTGAAGAAAACTGGAATTTCACAAAGGTTCTTTCACGTACTTGATCGATTTCAATTCTCTGAAGCAGAAGCACAGTCAGACGCCCCAAAAATCAGATCCTCTTGCTCTAATATCAAATTGGACATCAGAACGATCAGATGAAGAAGTCGATCACTGCTTCTGTGTGGCACTGTTCCTTTGATCAACAGGTATTCGTCTAAACTCAATCACTCTAGTTGAAATGAATGGGATTAGCTCGTGTGGTTTAGGATAGATCTTCTTCTCTTTCTCTCTTAATTCTGTATTGAATTGATCAAGCAATTCTGTTGAGATTCACAAAATTGCAGAATACACTCTAAGTGTTTGATAAAATGCAAGATGAATGTGAATCAGAATCTCTCTCTAATATCACTGTGTTGTTTTCTCATTCTCATTAGATCACAAATGAACGATTACAATGCATATATCACAGACACTCACTCACTTTCTCACACACACAGCATGATGGTTAAAGGATGACAGTGACATTTCTTTTACTTGTTCAACACACTAACACGTCACTTCTATGCCTAACAGAATCCACCTCACTCATCTCTCATTTGCTCTTCTTTCCTTTCTTGCTTTTGACACCTTTCCTCTTCGAGTTGGTAGCAAGAACACTGCCAAGTCACAGCCAGTGCACAACTTACATTCCAACATGTACTACCTGCCGATTAAGGCCAGGCATGTCCGTACAAACTACTTCATCTTGGCTCCCTTTCTTCCCAATCATTGTTAATTTCCGAGCCCTTTTTCTGTACTTGCTCGCTCGCAATGCCCACATGTAATTCTAGCTTCGTGTGATTGCAAGGGCTCCTTTGTTACTGGTATTTCCCTGATAATAAGGTGTGGGTGCACGTGGGTCGGACCTAAAGGATTCATGACTCAGCTCACATGCTCGAGTTTCAGATAAATTCTGTTGTATCCTCTTACCTCCAAGCCCAACTCCCTATGTTGAACGCATGCTTCTTTTTGTATGTTTTCTCTGTGGGTGAGAGTCATTGCGCTCGCTTTGTAGTAGGTCGAGGGTCGCTCTACTGCTGACTTGGGGATTAATGTCCAAGTGCAAGTCAGGGAGGTCAGGCCCAACAACCATATCACCCACAACACCTTCGATTGGACTAGCAGCCGATGGATGCAATATTTGGGTTACTCCTCCACCGAATAGGCCCAAATCATGGGGCAGTTTTTGAGTGGGCCCCCAATGTGTAGTAATTTGGGCATCGGTCCATGGGGGGCGCATAATACCCGAACTAAATTGGCGCCCCCCACTGGCGAATCCACGTGCGTTCTCCCCTAATCGTAGTTGTGTATCAATCACTTTCTCCCATCTTACCACTTGGAGGTGCTCTGTAGGTTGGACCCACAATGAAAGGGGGGTTGACTTTCCTCTTGGAATCTCTCTGCCTCACTGTGATTGTAAAGTCCACAGCCCTTACACATGTGTTCCCAAAAAGGAGTGTGTGGTGATTTCTCTCGCAGGATGGGGATCCATATAAGGACTAAACCGTATTTTATACTCTTGAATATCCTCCACCTTGATGCTCTGGTTTGACATTACTCCCTGACATTGTAATTCTTGGAAAGGTTGCAATCTTGATGGCAAAGTCTTCTTCCCTTCCCTAGTTCCAAAGATGGAAACCAAATTTGGTGATTTCGAACTCAAGTAAGGAATGATTTCTAGATTTTGTTGTTGTGTTTCAATTACCTCCTCATCTTCCATTGGTACCATATTGAAGTCTAGTAAGCAGTCATCGCCAGCAGACATGCTCCTGCTACCGACCACCGCACTGGCCGCCATCCTCGTCTCTTCCATTACCTCATCCTCAAATCTAGTCTGGTCAGGGGGGAGGTTTCCATGCATGCATCGCCGCCCTCCTCCGCCCCTTCTTGGCGTTCTTCCTCGGAACCAACATCCATTGGTGCAGACATCGACCAACTGGGAGTTGGAATCAGGTCGTAGTGTCTCCCCAGTTTCCATCTATAGTTTGGCCCAATCACATCGTTTTGGAACCACTTTCCGTATGGTTTGGAAGGAACATCAGTGAACCCAGTCTTTGGAGCCCTACACTGTTCTTCCATATGATCCAGCTAGCCGCAGATGAAGTAGGTCGTTAAGAGTTTCTCATATCGAAGTACGACCTCAACCGTCTCCCCCTCAATGCGAGTGGCACCAGTGTTACCTAGTTCATGGGTCGGTTGGGTACGAAAAATGGGATCGGGTACGGGGTACGATAGGTTAGATAGATCTCGGTACGTTTGGGGTATACATAGTCTGTACAAAATTTTGGATCACAATTCCTTTTTTTTTAATTTTTTGGTTCGTATTTTGGGACATTTAAAATTTATTTAATATATACTTAACAGTTACTTTATATTAACTTTTTTAGGGCATCGAATTTAGAAACAAAAGATAATATAAAACAAAAATCTATAATTACCTATAAATTTTCAACCAAACAAATTCTATTAAAGTTGCCAAATCAAATTCATACCAAAATAATAAACTAACAAAACTACAACCCAAACAGCAGTAAAATAATTAAATTACCCAAAAAACTATTATAACATGGATATCTCAATCCTCAAAGAAAAAAAAATCATATACCAACGTGTCTTTGACCGATTATAAAAAAAAAGAAGACAATTTTAAACTTATAATAAGATTAGAATGTGTTTCCTTCAACAAATCTAAATAGTTTAATAATAATATTAAAAAAATATTTTAATTACTTATAAACTAGCAATTTCAAATTATCAAAATAATCTCCCAAGTCCACACGTCTCCCAAGTCACCCAAGTCTCCCAACTTCAAACAGCTCCCAAGCCTCCAAGTAAGAACACACTCCTTGATTACTAACAATCTCTTCGACTTGACGAAGATGAGTTGAAGATGAGGTAACAGAAAGAGGGTGTCAACCATCATTTCGACTCTCAACCATCTCTTCGGCTCTGTTCTTCGTTGTGCGATTCCTTCAGTTCTACTTCATTATCAGATGGATGGAGACGGAAGAGAACAGACAACAAGACGTACGCCTTCTTCCTTACAGATCTGATAAATAGAGTCCCTCACAATCTCACACGATTAGCTAAATTACTCTAATCCTAGCGCTTGCACTAGATGAACCTGAAGTCTCATACAAGGCCATTTCCCATTTCCATTATTGGACCTCGATTATGGGGCTTCACCCTTGAGCCTTGAGACCGTTGTTGGAGAGGACGACGGGCTTGCCTTTGCCTTTTATGAGTGCAGTACTTCCCGGGTCGCTCAATTTCACGAACTGGATTGGCACCGTACCCCGTTTGGGATCGGGTGTTCCAGATCATAGATCGTAGCTCATGTGACCGAACCAGGTAACCTTGGAATGACCATCCTCCGCCATAGCGGTTTTGTTATGTCGAGAACGGCCCGGACCCGTAGGATATTTCCCAAATCTTTGAATCGTTTGCTCTGATCCGTTAGCAGATAACCCCCAAGCTCATTGCCGATCAGCTTCCCCATTTCACGTGTCCTGAATGGCAGGGTCAAGCCTTTAACTTGGACCCAAAATTCATGCTGCCACAACAGAATAGTAGCAGGGTTCACGATGCTATCAACCTCGGCCAGGACTAGCAAGTGACCATTGAATAACCATGGCCCTCCTTTCAGAACCGTGTCCCTTTCGATCCTGGTATGGAAAGCGAAAGAGAAGCGGTTATGACCAAGCTCCAGGATTATCACTCGAGCTTTAGGTTTCCATAGAGTTTGAAAAGTCCTCTTCATTGCCTATTTGTTGTAGGCTTTCGAAGTGAGTAGTTTCCCCACTAACCAGCGTTTATTGGGGATGAAACCCACCTCCTCCTTCAACTCAATGACCAACTCATGTTTCTCCTCCGTAGCGATAGCAAACTGTGATGAAAGTTCGAAAACATCTCATCCATCCAGCCAATCGCAGCTAAAAGACAATCCCCTCTCTTCGTGACTCCGAACACCACCAGTTCCCACGCTCTCCTAAGCATGCAAAACCAGCGTCCTAGCCCTGAAACTAGAACTCCTTAGAACCTTGTAGTCCCCTAGCTGCAGCAGCGCGTAAACCTAGAGAGAATCTCCATTTTTTGAAATTTAATTAATTTAAAAGTTAATTTTAAGTGTTCTTTTTTATTTGAAGGTTTAAAATAACATCCGGATGTTAGCATTGTATCAAATAAGAAGCATGCAATCACAGGTGGAGCCAAATTGGGACCAGAGGGGTCTTAGGCCCTCTCGTAATTTTTTTTAATCTTTTTGTGTGTATATATAGGGGCAGATCAATCGCACCATATTTTGGACACAAATTTTGACACAAATTTTCAACCATATGATTTAGACATTTTTTAAGGATTAAGATTCATGTGATTTGTCATATTAAATATTACTAATTTAAATAAATATATATTGGAAATAATCCTCCAAACATTTAAATTATATTTAATCATATCAATCTCATATCTTTCTTCTCTAATATTTTCTTATGATAGAGAGGAGGAAATTTTGGAAATTTTTAATATAATATGTCATTGGGGTTCAAACTTGAGTCCAATTGTCTACAAATCAACGTTAAAATCAACTTAATTCAACTTATTTGACATTTATTCTTTGATATTGAAGCTCTTCCTTTTCTACCTAAATATTTTTCTAAACCCTTGAAAAATCTCAAATTTTTCTTCCAAAAGAAAGCTAACATTTGAAAATCTAAGGCCTAATCATTGTCTCATTTTGTTTTTTTTTTTTTTTTGCGTTTGCAATTCTATTATAATCGTGCTCAACCTTGGGATTTAAGATTTGCCAAAAAAAATACTTAGGATTAAAGTGTAGATCAGTGTGATATTTTGAATTTCGATTGTTATAATCTGTTCCTAGTCTCCCTCCTATTGTTCAGGGATAGCCTTGATTGTAGGATCAGTTCTGTTATACGTGGTGTATATAATAGGGACTTTGTTCCCAGTTAATTAATGAGAAGACCGAAACCCTCACATGGCATCAGAGCTTTAGGTTCACATATTCTTCCCCAACTAATTTCACTTCTTTTCTCATCCATTCCCTTGTTGACCGTGTTCTCCCTTTGTCCACATATTCCCCACCTTTTCTTTTCACATGGCTTCTACCCAACCAACAGAGAACCCACCCACTTTACCACCTACTCCTCAAAATATTTCAACTCTTGTGTCAGTCAAACTCACCGAAAACAATTATCTTCATTGGGAGAGCCAAGTCAAGCCATTTTTACTTGGCCACAATCTCTGGCGCTACATTGATGGCTCTTTTCAATGTCCTGCTCCTCTTCCTCTTTCTGCGTCTTCTGGTTCTGCAGACTTCCTCACTTCTGGAGTCTCCACCACTCTCCCAAATCCAGCGGCTATCTCTTCGTTCCAGATGGATCAGATACTGGTGAGCATGCTCCGCGCCATTCTCAGTGAACCTGTCTTATCTCAGGTTGTTGGATTGTCCACATCCAAGCAAATTTGGGACTGACTTCAACAAAATTTTTCTCAGCACTCCCTGGAAAATGCCACCCACCTCCGTTTCCAATTGCTTTCCATAACCAAAGGTACCAAAAACATTTCTGATTACCTCTCCCATGCCAAATCCTTGGCCGATTCCCTGGAAGCAATCAATGAACCGGTTTCGAGTGTTGATCTTGTCACCTCTGTTCTCCGTGGCCTTGGTGCGAACTATGCTATGCTAGTCACTGCAATTTTAAATTCACCCCCCCCCCCCTTACCCCCTTTCTCCGACCTCCGTGCTCGACTTGTCTCCTTTGAGGCACAGTAGACCCTCACATCCCTCACCACCACTAATCCCACCCCATAAGCCTTCTATGCACGTGGTCGCCATTCAAATACATTGAATTCTCGTGGCACTCGAAATCGCCATGATGGGGCCCTTCGTAATTTCTACCACCAAAACGACACAAACAAAGGTCGTTCTCGGCCCAGGTCTTCTGCCGCCCCATCATACCCACATCGCTCCACTCAACAGGGAATCCTTGGTCCCTCTCCAAATGGACGACCGCCTACTCAATGCTGGTTCTGCCATCAGTATGGGCACATATCCGCTCATTGCCCCAATTGGTCCAATGAAGATGATCTCTCCCGTGCCTTTGCTGGCATGCACCTTGCTGGAAAACCTGACCCTTACTGGTATCTTGATACCGGAGCAACTCACCACATGACGTCTGATGGTTGAGGTATGACAAACAAACATGCTTTTGATTCTAATGATGGAGTTGTTGTGGGAAGTGGTGAATCTCTCCCTGTTGCACACACGGGTAATCTTTCTTTTTCTTCTGGGTCGTTCACTTTTAAGCTCTCTGATGTTCTTCATGTTCATACTCTTCGTAAAAATTTATTATCTGTTGCCCAGTATACTCGTGACAACCTAGTTAGTCTTACTTTCTATCCATGGGGTTTCCTCATTCGTGATCTCAAAAGTGGTTCCATTTTATTTCAGGGCCCATGTAAGGATGGTTTATACCCCATCAAAATTGACGCCTCCTCTCCTCGTGGCTCGCCACCCAAATTCGCCTTCACTTCCCTGTTTTCATCTCCGATTCTGTGGCGTCGTCGTCTCGGGAGTCCCTCGAATAAAGTTTTAAACGGCATAGCTTCCTCCTCTAATTTAGGCTCATGATTCTCTGTTTTCAATAAAGAATTTTGTAATAATTGTACCCTTGGTAAATCGACAAGGCTTTCTTTTCAGTATGTTGAACATTGTTCCCAATCTCCTTTTGAATTAATACATTCTGATGTCTGGATGTCCTCTGTTTCTTCGGTTTCTGGTTTTCGTTATTATCTCTTGTTTACTGACGATTACACTCGTTATTCTTGGGTTTATTTAATGCAACGAAAATCTGAAGTAATCACTCATTTTTCCTTTTTTTCTTCAATACATTAAAAATCAATTTTCTGCCAAGATCCAAAAATTCCAAAGTGATTTTTGGGGGGGGGGGGGGGGGGGGGCTGGGGGGTGGGAGATGTGAATTTCAGAATCACTCATTTTCTCAATTATGTACTCACCAAGGGATTCACCATCATTTTCTTGCCCACACACTCCTCAACAGAACGGAGTGGTTGAACGAAAGCATCGTCACATATCAGAAATGGGGCGAACGATGTTAATCTCGGCCAAATTACCTGAAAATTTATGGGCATAGGCTATTTGTACTGCGGTTTTTCTTATTAATCGGCTCCCTTCACCGATTCTTCAGTGGAAATCACCTTTTCAAATGTTGTTTAATCAGGTTCCCCGTTATCAGGATTTGCGGGCTTTTGGGTGTGCTTGTTATCCATACCTTGGGAATTACAATTATACTAAATTATAATCACATTCTCTTGTTTGTATTTTTATTGGCTACAGTGACATGCATAAAGGTTACAAATGTCTCCATCCCTCAACTGGTCGTGTCTACATTTCACGCCATGTCACATTCAATGAGGCGTATTTTCCTTATGCAGAGCTCACTGCCCCATAACCCCAAGGATGCCCACGCATTAGTTTTTGTCCCTCTATGTGCCCCTGCAGCTCCCACGGGTTCAACTCTCCTGGCGGTTGATCACCAGTCCAACCATGTAGACTCACCCACCTTAGGCCCACCCATTGCATCTATTTCCAATATTGCAGGCGATATTGCTCCACAAACCGCTGGTCCTTTATTGTCTCACATGGGTTTGAATTTCCCAACTCCCTTGGACCCACCACTTGCGCCAACTTCAACAATTGTAGGCGCCCTTGCCGCTGGCTCCCTGTCTCCCCACGTGGGCTCACCTCCTTTGCAGGACCAAGTGCCCCCACCCACTGCTCTTACTTTATGTCAGGACCCACCCCGGGTTCACCCCGAAACCCGAGGTAAATCCCGCTCCCGTCTGACTCCCCGACACAACACCCAGTCAAACTCACTCAACCCAGTCAGACGCAGGAGTAAGCACTCACTAAAAACCGCAGTTAAAGTTTACAGAGCATAGTACATGATACAATAAATAATACCGATTATTTTTTTTTACATGCACGCGGAAGAAATGTAAACACTCCGGGAACCCTCACGAAAAGTCTATGCCTCAGACGCTGCCTCGACGTCAAGACCCCGCGCTATCTCCACAACCTGAAGGGCAATTTAAAACAGAAGATGTGAGTGGACCATAAGAACAGAAAGGTTTCTAAAACCATTTATCAAAAAGCCGAGTTTAACCCTCCGTTTTGAAAACTACATGCATAACCACCAGTTGTTAACACAGTTATAAATCAATGTTCACAAAATATCACAAAACATCATAAGAAACAGAAACACTATAAAACAGTTATGGAAAACATGGCATGAGTATCCAAACCCGAAGTATAAACCATAAAACTTAAATCATCATTTCCCGATCAAACCTACTGGACCTATCCGAGTCTTTAAACTCCCGAGTCTTTAAACTCAATCCAGGCCTTATTCATATCCGAGTCTTTAAACTCAAGGCCTACGGGGGAAATATCAATATATCCGAGTCTTTAAACTCCCGAGTCTTTAAACTCAATCCGGGTCTTTAAACCCAATCCGGCCGGTCCCCCGTCACATCTATCCGGATCTTTAAACCCAATATCCAGATCCAGCAAATCCAATCCCAAAATTATTTGAAAACCATTTACCAATCCACATCCAAACCCGAATCCGAAATCACTGGTCCGATACCCTTCCGGCATCCAGAACCGTCATTCCGAACCCAAATCCGGAAGTCCACTTTCCAATTTTAAAACCAAATCTCGATTCTTGAAATCCGATTTCAAAACCGAAAATCCTTTAATCACCAAATCAGGTTTTAAAATCACTTTATGAACATTTAAACCATTTATCCATTGAAATCCCAAATCCATGGCATTATTCTCAGAAATCGACATTTCTCGTAAAACGTGTCAAATACCGTACTTCTTTGAAAAACGTGCAACAATGTAAAACCAACAAAGCATATGTGATGAACATAGAATCATAATTAAAACCATAAAACAAGTAATTAAAAGCAGTTATGCATGCTCGAGTTTAGAGAAGGGGTCCACTCACAGTACCGAGCCCTACTCGCGTCCCGAACGTCCAGCACGTTCCTCGGCTTCCTCGGGAAATCTCAATCCTGTTCACAATCACCAAATTACGTCACTAACACGTCTACGAAGGTTCACCTAAATTCCCTCAAAATTCTCCGAATCCTAAACGTAATAACCCGGAACCCTAAACCTTCACCCTCGCGGAACTAAACTCAAACGACGTCCGATTGACCCGAAACCAACTCCATTGAATTCACCATAACTCCTAGACCAAAAACCATGTTGATCGTTTTTCCCATCGCCGCCACACGCGCCCCCACGCGCCGCCCAAAGTGGATGCGCGTGGCCCTCACGCGCTGCTACAGTGCATCCCCTACCTCGAACAAACCCGGTTCGATACAGTGTCTGTAATTCGAACCGGCGAGAGGGGTTCTCCACCGTCCCGTCTCCATTCCTTCCCTTCCTTCACCATTCTCATCGTCCAGGCCTACCCTATCGATTCCCCAACACTCCTAACCTCGACTCTGTCCCTAGCCCGTCGACTAAAGCTCAAACCAGACAACCCAAAACCCCTGTTTTCCTTTCCGGCCACCCACGACTTCCCCCTTCACGGTGGCTTCACCAACCTCTTCCTAGGACCCTTCTAAGCCTAACCCGACTCACCTTGACCGTCAATTCTTACCCAAACATCACGACTAGCCGTTTGAACATCACGGCAAAACAGAGCATACAGGTACCCCCGTCGTGCTAACCTCCGTCGTGTACACCCCCGTCACGGCGACCATCCTAGTCGACGCCTAGGACCCCTCCTGAACCTCACCCTGACCTCCATTCCTCTCGACTCTAAGCCCAACCTCACGACTTTCAAATTGAGCAGCACGGGAAAAACAGAGCAAAAGATCTCACCTTTCAATTGCGTCTCCGCCGTGCGCACCGCCGCGTGCCACGGTGCTCGTTGGACTCCCTACAGCCTCCTGCAGCTCCCTCTGCCTTGGTTTGAGCCACCACACGGCGTAGTCACCACCCTTGTATCACAGCCTCCCTGTTTCCCCAAAACTGCAACCGTGCCACCTCCGTGACGCCGTGCACGATGTCGCCACCAAAACACGACCACCTGCTCAAACTCTCCTCCCTGTCACTCTCCCAAGCACTCTTCACTCCCCCCTTGCACTGAGTCGATCAATTGCTCCCCATTCCTCACCCTCTGTTTCTGTCTGTGTCGAAGAACAACACACGGGCACACACAGTTGCACCCAAATAATTGGGACGGCGCACATACAGGATTCCACCAGAAGCCTCTAGCCCCCCAACACGTGTCATCATCCACTCCCTTTCTCTCACACCTGGCCCAAACTCAGCTGTTCATTTCCTTTCTCTGTGCACAAATCCCAATGTGCCACAAAGACCAAAATACCCTCCAATTTAACTCATTTTTACGGTTTTGCCACAACTTCCTAGACCCATAACTCACAACTCGTAAGTCCGATGAATACGTGCCGCCTGTCATCGGATGCAGGACGACAAGAGCTAGCTAACCATCCTAGGTCAACGTACCAAAACTCGATTCTACAAAAAGTCAACTATTCCCCCTAATTTACCCAAATTACGGTTATGCTCTCAACCTTCCGAACATCACAACTTCCTCCTCGGATGTCGGAATCGAGCGTGCCACCTGCCTACGGATTCGTGATGTCCTAAACTACGTCCTGGTCACTGGTCAACGTTCATCAGACCACCCGAACTAAAGTCAACATTTTTGCCCTAACTAGGGGCAAAATCGTCATTCTACACTAATGACCTTATCGGAACCACCTAACCGCCGCTTAACCTCACTAATCACACCTTAATTCGTCTACTAATCCCAGTTCTCGGGACGGGTTGTTACACTTTAAATGTTGCTGGTGAGCTCAATTCTCCCACAACTTCTCCCTCTGCTAATTCGGGCCTTCAGCGTGAATTACAGCCTCATCATCAAATTTCGGCTCCCACCTCTCTTGTGCGGTCTCCTGCTCCTCTTCGTGATGCCGACTCCACCATTGCTACACCTCCGCCTGATTCTCCCATGCATGCACCACCACAGCTTCCCATCTATCATGCTCATACCCGGTCCAAATCCGGGATTTACAAATCCAAGATCCGGTCTCTCTTCACTGTTCGCCATCCTATCCTTCATGTTTTCGCTGCTCTTCTCACTACTGAGTCTGAACCCACTTGTGCAAGCCAAGCCTCTAGTTTTCCGCAGTGGCGACAGGCTGTGTGAGGAGTTTAATGCTCTCCTTAAACAGAGCACTTGGGAGCTTGTTGCTCCGTCGTCCAATACCAACATTGTTGGTTGTAAATGGGTCTTTCGTATCAAACGCAAGGCTGATCGGTCTATTGAGAGGTATAAAGTTCGGTTGGTTGCTAAGGGCTATCATCAATAGCCAGGCATTGATTACGCAGATACCTTCAACCCAGTCATCAAGCCCACCACCGTGCGCATTGTTCTCAGTTTGGTTGTCTCTGGCCGTTGGCACATCCATTAGCTCGATGTGAAAAATGCTTTTCTCCACAGTACTCTGCAAGAAACTGTTTTTATGTCCCAGCCCCCTGGCTTTGTTGATCCCAGTCGGCCTCACCATGTTTGTAAGCTTCGGAAAGCTCTTTATGGCCTCAAACAAGCTCCACGGGCGTGGTTCCAATGGCTTAGCACCTTTCTTCTCTCCTATGGGTTCTCCCAAAGTCGAGCTGATTCTTCTCTGTTTCTCTTCAAACATGGCTTTGATATTTTTCTCCTCTTACTGTACGTTGATGACATTATACTTACTGGCAATAATCCCACCTTGTTGCACCCATTTATTCAGACCTTGGGGACGGTTTTCGAGTGGGTTGTAGTTAACCCAAACTAAGTACACTTTAAATTTGCTCCGCCGTTATGGCCTGCTTGACTGTAAACCCAGCGCTACCCCCGTTGCCCTCGCTCCAATCTCTCTGCTGTCATGGGTCAACCTCTCCTCGACCCTTCAGTCTTCCGTCATCTTGTGGGCTCTCTGCAGTATCTCAGCTTCACCCGCCAGGACATTTCTTTCGCGGTTCAGTATTTCTCTCAATTCATGACCGCTCCGACCATTGAACATCTTGTTGCCGTCAAGCGAATTTTGCGGTATCTTAAGGGCACGTTGTGCCATGGGTTGCCTTTTCAACCGGTTCCTTCTCCTCTACGCATCACCGCTTTCTCTGATGCTGATTGGGCGGGCTATCCGATCACCCGTCGTTCCACTTCTGGGTTTTGTGTCTTCCTTGGACCCAATCTCATTTCCTGGAGTGCTAAGAAACAACGCACCATGGCCCGGTCCAGTGCTAAAGCTGAGCACAGAGCTCTAGCCTATGCGCTCTGTGCTGACACCATTTGGATTCAAGGTTTGCTCAAGGAACTCTCCTTCCCTGTTCGGTCCCCTGTTCTCATTCACTATGATAACTTGAGCACCACGTATATGGCTGCAAATCATGTCTTTCATGCTCGCACCAAGCACATTGCCCTGAACTTCCATTTTGTTTGTGAACGTGTGGTACACATCGTGTTTTATTTTTGCCCTCTGCCTCTCAACTTGCTGATGTTTTCACCAAGTCTTTATCTCGGCCTCGCTTTCAGCTGCTCGTTTCCAAGCTTGTGGCTCCTTCGGTGCACCGGTTGCGAGGGCGTGTAGATCAGTTGTGATATTTTGAATTTCAATTGTTATAATTTGTTCCTAGTCTCCTTCCTATTGTTTAGGGATAGCCTTGATTGTAGGATCAGTTCTGTTATACGTGGTGTATATAATAGGGGCTTTGTTCCCATTTAATAATGAGAAGATTGAAACCCTCACATAAAGATGGTTAATTAATTCTAGCCTAGAACTTTAAGATGATAATATATATTAGATTGTAGCTCAAAAGTCTAACTCAGCCAAATTCAATCCGAAACTCGAATACTAACAACTGAAAATCATAATGTTAAATTTTGTAAAGGCCAACATAATTCAATTACTCAATAGAAGATCATTTTGGAATATGAACAGATAAGTACAAACAAATTTCTAGGTATACAAGCTTCATCTATATTGAACACTATATAAGTAAAACATGTTATCTTTCTTTCAAGTTGAATACACCCCTTCAAGAGTTTTGGATTTGGATAATCATAGTCAGATTATGAAAAATCTGAATCTGAAAAAAAAAAGAAGAAAAAAACACACCAAAGAAATCGAAAAGAGAGAAGAAAAAGAAGAAATGTCCAGTAAAATAAGGGGTTGGTCTGATTCAGCACCACTACTTGGCCACCAGCAACCACAACAACATCCACAATACTCCTCCTTTAATTCTCATTCATACCCATCCATCTCTCTTGAGATGACCACCTCTGTCGTGCCAACCACAACCACCAGCGCCCGCTTCGTCTTCCTCGGAATCGACGTTGGTATTGGCAGCGCCCGCGCAGGTCTCCTATCTTCTTCTCTCTGAATATTTTTATATAGCGGAGAAAATGAGAAAATCTTTGATATATATGTGAATATATATTGCTCGGTTGTTCCTGAAAATGCTTTTCGCACTTATATCGAACTGTCTGCAATTGAATGATCGCTCTGGCTTTATTTTTGGTGACAATTATATTTGTATCATTATAATCGAGTTGGTTATTGCTTGTATATGTATGAAATTGGGTATGTGGTAATGTTATCTTGTATAAACTCAAAGTTTGCATTTTTTGTTGAGTGGCCTACTGCACTCTAATTGTTGTTGAGTGTAGGTTTGTTCGATGAAAATGGGAAGCTTCTAGGTTCTTCTAGCAATCCGATGCAGATTTGGAAAGATGGTGATTATGTCGAGGTAATAATACTTCAAAAAAGTGAGTTTCCTCACTAGTTGTAGTATGAATGTGATGTTAAATAGACTACAGTGGCAATAGCAAAACTGTTAGTAAAATGTAGAGCACATTATAATTGTCAGGAGAAGTACATGGTGTTTCCAGCATCTGCAATTCAAATGATTGCTTGTAAGAATTCAATAAAGCTATTTAGTTCACATACAAAGTAATTGGACAAAAGATGTGCCAACATTGGACTTTTTTAGTTACTATTGACCAATTCTCGTGTTTAAAACTTGCAAGAAAGCTAAATATAAAGTCGAGACTTTAATGTAAATACAACACTAGTCACATAATAAGAAGAATTCGTTGGACATGGTGAAGGCAGCATAGGCTTCATTTTGGTGTCCCTAAAATAACCTCCAACATCCAAGTAGCTGGATTGTAACCCTCTTTCATTATTGGTCTGATGAGTTCTATTAATGACATGATCACACTTTTGATATTGATTTCATTTTTTTGCAGTTTGGAAGGAAAGTAAAGAGCAGACAGCCTGTGATCCCCAAGCCGAGTTACCGGGTTCCGATTGTCCTACTAGGTAGATGCAGAAGTTTCTTATCCCAGTTAAATGGTTTAAATAGTAGGTATCTTCCTATAAGAATAGCTAGCTCTGCTTAACATGTAGCATACTTGAGCAGCATTAGATCAATTTAAGGTTTGGATTTCTCTAAAAAAAATTGGAAATTTACAAGCTATCACACTACCTGCATCAGATATCTTTCTGTCAACAATCATTTGTTTGAACTAGAATGGATTTCTTCAATAGATTCATTAAATATATGAAATTCAAGAAGGATTGAAGCAGGTCTATCTATTGGGCTAGCATATACAAACAATCTTTTACCAACTGCGCATGTTGGCCTCTTTGGATTGCTCCTATCGTTTCAGGTTGCAATACTTGAAATGATTGCATTACAAGCTCAAAGCCTCAAAACCATCTCCACCATACTGGAATTCTCTGATCACCAGAAAACTAAAATATTGTGAATACACTAAAAGCCACAACACTTCCCAAAACTGAAAGTGCAGAACATGGTCACTAAAGATGTAGTCACAAACAGAAATGTATCAGATAAACAAGAATAAGGTACTTACTGTTTTTGGGATGAGATATCCAGAAATTACATTCCATAATGAAAAGAAGGCAGATGAAAGTACAGCCGAGATGGTGAAGGCAGATGAAAGTACAGCCGAGATGGTGCAAGTACGATACATGTTGTTTCCATAGGCAAGCTCGACATTGAGTAAAGAAAGATTGAGAATATTGTGTTGGAAAGTGCAAGTCTTTTGAATTTGGTGCAGGGCTACTTAGTTCCTTAATCAAGGTCTTGTTTTTCCTAAACATAAGATAATATAGTGCATGCAATATTATTATCCATCTGAGCTTTTATAGGGCTAACAACTTTTGATGTATATATATATATATATATATATATTTCTTATCTATATAGTTCTGAATTCTTGTATATATGAGAGAAATCAACCCCAAGAGCTGCTTCTTGTGCTGCAGAAGTAACCTCCAACATCCAAGTAGCTGGATTGTAACCCTCTTTTATTTTAGAAACACCATGAATAAGAGTTAGAATAAAAAGAAAGATACTAGCAGGTTGTACACTGTAATATAAAAACATATGATATGAAAGACAACAAATCTTTTGAAATCATAAAAAAAATATTTTAAAATCATAACAAATCAATAAAAAAATTATTTAAAATCCATATGAAAACATTTTGAAATCAATAAAAAACTTTTAAAATCTGTTGAAACCCATCAGATTTGAGACCCATTAAAATATATTAAAATCTAAATTGAATACACCCTCCTAAATTGAACTCTAATTTTGAGAGATATATTGGAGAAGGATATTGAAAACTGGATTTGTAAGTTGGTCGATAAAAATGAGCAGATGAGACTATTTAGGAAAAGAGAAAAAAAAAAAGGAAAGAAAAGGAATATTATTCTATTTATTTTATTGGTTGATCATTTTATTTTAATTTTTAAACCATATAATTAGTTCATAAAATCTCATCTGTCCAAATTACTTTTAATTTAGTAGTTCAAGATTTGTGTCAAAATTATTGTGTCACCAATCCATCTTATTTATTTATTTTTCTAATTTTTTATTAATACGTCACTTTAACGTTATAAATATTGAAAATGTTAGAGTCAATCATTGTTACATCCTTAACAATTTTTATTTTTATTTAAAACTTTTCATGCTTATATATTAAACAAAATAAGACCTTATCTCAAATTTTTTTTATTCAAAAGTCCCTAAACGGAATTTATAAGTAATAAATTCCACATTTATCCTTTTATATCTCAAGAACGAGTGAATTATTGAGAATTCCTTTAAACAATTAAAAATAATATTGTCTTTTTTTGTTCTCTTTGCCCCATGTGCCCCTTAGTGTTTGATTTCTTTGGCCACTTGGGCCCTTTATATTATGCATATAATAAATATTGTATATAGTTACAATTGAATTTTTTTTATAAAATAAAAAATAAAATTCATATTATTTGGGGTTCAACGGTAATGTATAGATTTTTTTTTTGGTAGGGGGTGGGTGGTGATTGAGATGGTGGTGAAAACTCGTACGACATATGGTTTAATTTTTGAATTTTGGTTCAAAATTTAAGAATTCTAAACTATATGAAATTAACTAAATTATTTAATATCGGAAGATAAAGAATTTTTAAATTTAAAATTATTTTTGAAGAATTATTGCTTTTAATTATCTTATTTTAAGTTAGATTAGATATTCATATTACTTTTAAAATGAGCAAGTGAAAAAAATATATATAAATAAGAGTAATGTTTTCATAATCCTCAATATAATCTTATAATAAAAAATTAAAAAATAAAAAAAATGTTGAAATCATGATAGATTTTGGTAAGTGTTTTTTAGATTGTTATTGGATTAGTTTACAATTGGATGATATTAGTTGTAATTTATATAAAAATTATAGTGTATTTTAAATTATATAATCATTTGACTAGTGAAATGATGTATGAATTTAATTTTTTTTATTTGCAAATTTATAAATAAATTTATATATTATATTAGTAAGTACCTATGGCGATGAGGAAACTATTTTGTATATTTAAAAACAACACTGAGATCGTACTTCTCAACTAAAAGTTCCCAGACCCCCAAGAATATTATTTGGAAATCAACCACGCTTGGTATTTTTCAGAATTTTAATCCATTTCCGACAATGAACCCGCCACCGTCCATCAACATCCAACCCTCCTCCTCCTCGCCGTGCTTCCCGCCCACCGCGACCACCCCAACCAGTGGGTCCCAGCGGAAGGTCGCGATCGCCGTTGATTTGAGCGAAGAGAGCGCCTTCACCGTCCCGGGGACGAAGTCCTCCTCCTCCACGAGTGTCCTCTACGGCGCCGACTGGTGCTCCGTTGACTCCAACAACGACGTCGTTTCTTCCTTCTCTGATTCCCAGCAAAAAATGGAGGACGAATTCGACGCCTTCACCACGACCAAAGCCGCCGACCTGGCCCAGCCGCTAGTGGAGGCCTAGTTTCCGTTCAAAATCCACATAGTGAAGGACCACGACATGAAGGAGTGGCTCTGCTTGGAAGTCGAGACTCGAGAGGCTCCGCCTCAGCGTCGTCATAATGGGCAGCCGAGGCTTCGGCGCCTCCAAGCGAGCCGCCAAGGTGGGGAGGCTCGGCAGCGTCACTGATTACTGTGTCCACCACTGTGTGTGTCCAGTTGTGGTGGTTAGGTACCCTGAGGACTCGTACGGGTCGGCCGCTGGGGGTAACCCCCACGATCCGAACCCAGTCGAGCTCCACCCGGTCCCGGAGGAGCAGGAGGAGTTAGATGACCCCTCTGATGACGATGATCCTCAACGTTAATTTGTTATATCTTCCATATTTTGATTTGAATGAATTATTATCGAGTTCATGGACTGAAACTCGACAGAATTTGTGGATTTTATTCGAGGTTGCAGAAATTGATGATTGAGACGGGAAGGAACCCACAAGCATGGCAATGTAGTAAAATGTTGAAGCTTCAGGACAGCAAATTTATAATCTTAATCGTTGTGTATGTGTTCTTTATTTTTATTTTATAAGGGGATTAGTTAGTGGCTATGAAGAATGAAGATTCACACACGCCGCTACGATTAGAATGTCTTCTCTATTTAACTTCCTGCCTCTGTCTCATTTTGAAGTGAAAATTGTGCTGCATAAATATGATCACTCTGCATATTTCATTCTATATAATGTTCTTTCTATTCGCAGCACATTATAAAACTACAAGGTACAAACTACATATGAAATGGTCTGTCACACTGGGTACAAGTTTCTTTATTTTCGCCAACGATTTGCTCACTGGCCTATGAAACCCAGTTAGCAAAGGATGGTGGTACAATTTGTAAACCAACCAAATCTTACAGGAACACACGCAAAAGGAGAATTCGACCCTTAAGTAATAGGGTGTTCAGAAAGCACACAACTTAAAAAGAGTATCACAAAAAGCACATAAAAGCAAACATAAAAATTCAGATAAACCAAAACCCAAGTAATGTAAGAACTCATAGAGCTTGAAAACGAAAGCTTCACATAGCTGCCATGGTTCCCTCGCTTCGGCTCCTACGCATGGAGAGATCCAGTTTCAGGTTCATAAGTTTGCTGCCCAAATCAAAGTAGTGATGTCGACCATGCGTTGATGCTTTGGGCCCAGTGGGAGGGAGGTGACCATGCCTGCTCCTGGACTTTTTAACAGTTGCTACAGAATGATTTCCACGACCGTGAGATGACCCGGTTGACGGCTTGTGTGAAGATACACCGTGACTAGCCTTCCTCGGAGCCTTATGATCCTGCCTAAGGGTGCGATCAAACTGGTGGTTACTAATGCCCAACCGTACTGAACGATCCGCAGAATCTTTCAGAGTGCTGGTCTTGATTTGCTGCCGGTTGAAGTAAGCCATGTGGGGAAGAAGTCCTTGCAGATGCTTCTTCAATTGGTCGTCTCCAACATTCTTCTGAGCAGGGTTTCCTTCCAAGCTGATGGCTTGCAAGGAATTGTAGTTGGCCGCAAGCTGACCGAGACATTTTGCTGTTGAGATTTTGTTAAAACGAAGATCCAGAACAGTCAGTTTCAAGAGACGATGAAGACCCTCCACCTCACTGATTTTGTTTCCAGCCAAGTACAATTCCTTCAGGGAGGAACAAGAAGCTAGGCCTTCAAAACAATTTATATAAACAAGGAAAATAAGTTAGGACAGGAATTATGCAGTACTGATTAATGAGAAAACCAGCAACTTTTTCATCTATGTATCTACCATGTCCAATTCGCAAAATCTTGTTGTAGCTCAGGTCCAGTACACGAAGCCTTGTGAGTTCACGCAAACCTTCAATCGCAGATATACTATTTTTTGACAGATTCAACATATGAAGCCCTCGAGGAAGAGCACCAGCAGTTATCCTCACTGCAGGAGTTTGCAAACCGAACGATAATTAGAATACAAAATTGATTAAAGTGAGCAATGATAAAACCATGATAATAATGAAAGAACAATAAATATTTGAATCAACTGGAACGGATGAGTCAGAGATGCAAACCTATGGAATTTCCTGATAAATTGAGCACCTTCAGATTTACAAAAGCACTAAGGAATGGGATCACCACCAATCCATGATTAGCCAGCTGGGCTGTGGTGGCAGCTGCACTCAAAGAAGATATATATCTTTTAGCAGCTTCCATGCCAGGAGTGACCTTACTATCCATCTTAGCAACAGTCAAACCATTTGAAACATTGGAGTCTCCCTTAACCTCATTATTAGGTTGGGGCAATTCATTTGTTTCTTCCAACGGGCTGCTATTCCGAAGATTATTAACCCACTCCGCAATCCGCTTGAACTTAAAATCCTTACTTGGCAATTCATCCCAACTTTGAACTAACGATTCTCCTTGGAGGTTTTTCTTTGAGCTTACCTCATCTTTACCCGGCATTATCCAGTCCTTCGCAAAACCAGAATAGTGACAGGAATCGCCATCGACAGAGTTTTCAAAATTACGATTTTCACCTTTACCTGCAATATCATCACTTTCTTGTTCTTGCATTCCGGCCTGGTGTACTGAAATCCCATTCTGCCTGATGTCATAGACACGGAGGTCCTCGGAAGATTTTGCACGCACTGCTAAACAATTATTAGGAGAAGGCCCCTCACTAGTCAGAGTAGAAGCACCAATGTGTTCCAAAGAGCGCGATTTAACAAGTCCTTGTGGGGTACCAGGTGTATGGTCACCAGAATCTATAGCAAACTCTCCAGATAGTGGAACGCAAAATTCTTCAGGGCCTTCCTTCTCTGAATGAGATGGCTCTTCAATTGAGAAAATTGACTCATTATTAACAATTCCAGAACTTACTTGACAGTAATCTGATGCACGAGTCGTCAGAAACTGTTCGGGTGGGCTTTCTCCTCGGTCCCTACTTCCATCTGTTATCACCAATCCATTGCGATCATTAGAGCCATCATAAGAAACTGCTTGATCTGTGTCATCCTCAGTATCATGTCCAGCAGAAGCCCTGCCCTCAAGGTATAATGCACTGCCTAGTGACTGGCTTTTTATAAGGCGCCCTGTCTGATCAACTTTTATTTCATTTTCATTAATGAAGCTCCTTTCTATATCACCTGATTTCCAATCAGCTTCAAGAGAAAATACATGCTTTACAGTGCTATCAGCCTGAGAAACCCCTTCTGTCTGTGATGGGTTTAAGCTTGCCTCGCCAGATGAACCCTTCAAAGCTTGATTCTGAGAGCAATCTTGTAATGATTTATGCATTGCTTCAACCGAAGGCTGATAAATTTTCTGTTTGAAAAAAAGACTTGGGATCAGAATAAGCCCGTCTAGTATCAAACTACGCACAATAAATCAATAACAAATGTCAAAGATCTGACATGATGACTGTTCCACGTACCTTAGGTTTGGGGCAGTGGACGTGAGCTTGGAAACATGAAAACCCAAACATTACTGGGTAGATACCAAAAGCTACATCAACACATTCACTACTTCTGATCACACCGGAAACTATCAATGACAAACTATTGCGCTCATTACTGTCTGGACGCTTGTATGAACAACATGATCTTTGCTAATACACTGACATCAAGCATCCGAAAGCTTAACAATGGATGGCCTTAGCCATAATCAAGCGACAAACCGACTGAAACACGGCACAATCTCCAAATGTGTGATGATCTCGATCGCCTCACACAAAGAAAGATCACTCTCTCATTATTACCCCACACCTTTTTAGAGGTGCGAGAAGAAAGTAATTTTGTTGCAGCGGCCAGACTGAGAAAATATATGTCAACGGGAGAAGCCTAACTGGAACATGCAACAGAGATGCTGGCCTGATAAACAGAAGGAAAAACAAAAAAAAACTGAGAATTGAAATTACAAGCAGCACCCAACCCAGCAAAGTAATGCAAGAACACAATATATTGCCTGGTAATTCCAAAACAAGGTACAGAAATCAGGAATTCTGAGAATCCAAGCAAAAGAATGGAGTGAAATCCAAACACTTGAGGTACAATCTGCCATCATAATCACTAAACTTAACTACTTATGTTCATGAGAAACATCTTGTATGTATCAGTGCGTCAATGAAAGATTTCTGCAAAGAGAATTTCTGATTGGATATTTATGTATAGTATATAAATATCATCTGAATTCAATCCCAACGGACTCAATGTAAACGAAGAAGAAAAACGCGCTTCTGTATCATTACAGGTAAGAAACGCCATTGATGTCCATTGGCTGAACCCAGAAAAAATCACCGACATGAGAAAGTAACAATCAAGAACAAACCATTAGAGGAAACAAAGCTGAAGTAAAAATTAAGCAACAAGAACAAGTCTTTGCTCTGAAATAATCCGAAACCCAGATAAAAAAGAAAGGTAGACAACGAAGAACTGAAAAAGAGATCTGACCTCTCCTCAGCCAGATTGTAATGGAGGGTAACGCTGTAGCGGAGAATGACCTTGGTTTTCTCTCCCCTTGCAGCAGAACAAAACTAACAAAAACAAATGAATGTTTACTGTTTCTATATATTAACATATGGTTTTGAATAAACCGCGTGGGCTAAAGGCCAAGCCAGAGAGCTTTAACGCTAACCCTAAGCTCGTGGTTCTAATTTATAGGCCCAAAAGCAACGGTGCCGATTTATTTTGTTGTTTTCCTCTGATTCCCTTTGTTTATAAATTTTTGTTTGGGAGGTCAGAAAATTATGCAAAATTATTTGGCAGAGGATAATTGATGAGAAAAGAAAGCATAAGACGGAAATAAAAACAGAGTGAATTGGATTCTGTGTCGGTTTTATTATTTTGTTCGGTTAATTTGAGGACTGGAGAAGAAGAATTTGTGCTTTTGTTAAATAAAAAGAGTGAATTTGCGTCCACACACAGAACGAGCTGTGAGGTCCCTTCGTCCACACCGTACTGAGTGGCGCTCTTTCAGCGGTTCATCTTTCCTATTTTTTTTTTCCCTTTTCTTTCTCTTTTTTTTTTCTTGATTTCAAAATTTCCTTTTCATTTCTTTAATAAATCTCAAAAGATATCTCCACATCTAAAGGACGTGAAGATTTTTATATTTTTAGTAAATATCACAAGATGTTCCCACACTTCAAAATTTCATTTTTTAATAAATAACGAAAGATATCTCAATATATTTTCAATTTTATATTTTTAGTAAATAACATGAGGTGTCCTCACAGCTGAAAGGTGGAACTAATCTCATGCTCATAGCGCAGAATTTTTTATTTTTTAGTAAATACCACAAGGTGTCTATGTGCATGATGTGTGAGACTAATCCCCGCTCAAATGTAGATTATCTGGACTACAAAGTACTCCCAACGAGTTTTGAATAAGATATCCACTTTACAATTTTGGTAAAACCACGAGATATCCCATGGCCGGAAGGGTGAGCTCCCGCTTAGGGTGCAAGGTTTTTAAATTTTGGTACCATAAGGTATCCCAACACACGAAGGATGAGACTAATCCACCGCTAGGGGTGTAGCTTGTCCAGAAGAAAGTGACCCCAACAATTTTTGAACAAGATTTCCCACCCCTTCGAGAATGTTTTTATGTTTTTGATAAATACCACCAGGTGTCACTGCAACCGAAAGGTAGGACTAATCTGTGGCTCAGAGTGCAAGTTTTTTTAAATTTTTGGTAAATAGCACAAGTTGTCCTCAGACTTGAAAGGGAACACCTAAAAGGGGGACCAATCCTTGTGCGAAGTGCAACATGAGCAGACTACAAAGTGCTCCAAGCGAGTTTTGGACTCTTACTTGTTAGACAATGGGAAATTCATTAAAGTAACCATTTGCCAACTATACTACATCTTATGATTTTTACAATCACATAACAATCTTATTTATTGCATAAGTATCTTAATCTAAATTTCAATAGTGCAATCCATATTCTTTTATGACCTAATTGTGAGTAGGATATATGTATTTGCATTGAGTTTAATTTTTTATTATAACTTATTTGTTGTAATAGTAAAATTCATTGTTTGTAAATTGTTGTATTGAAGATTTTGTTTTAAACGATGAAAATATCCCATTGTTTGTCCAAATCGAAATTATAGCTGTGTGTACTCCTTTTTCGTGATTCTCTTAATCGGTTTTTAGTGTGATTTTATTCCTAGCCTAAAAAACAACTAGCTAGGTAGAAAGTGATGCTTGAAATTCAATTTTAATATGTCTAGTTGCTCTCTAATTTTCAGTAGTTGCTCACTTGCTCTGGCCAAGCTTATGTTTAGGGTATGAGACTTTTAACTCTTATGTCTAGTTGCTCCATTGTTGAGTAACATAATTTGCGTTCGTGTGTTCCATAGATCGTGTATTTGATTCTCATTGGATAAGACAAGACTTAATTAAATGGCTATGACAATAGACTGTTGTGCTAGTTTCCTGAAATTTTATCTAGAGGATTGTAGTTCAATTTGGCTCTACCATAATATTTTCTTCATATCCTTATTTATTTTATAAGAGAGAGTTTTAAAATTCAACTCAATTAAAATTATAAATAAGGATAAACTATATAAAAGTATCTAAACTATTGAGTCGATTTCAAAAATGGTACCCAAACTATAAAACTTGGAATTTTTGTACCCAAATTATACTGTGAATTTCAAAAGAGTACATCCGTCACAAATTTCGTCCATAAATATGTTCATTGTCTACGTGATAAAAAGGAAAATCACTCAGCATATGATGTGGAAAAATTTAATGGGGTAATTTGGGAATAATTATACGTCATCATCTTATTCTCTTCTTTCTCTTCCCTAATTCATCATCTTCATCAATCATCATCTCAATTCAATTTTTTCTCTTCCCCAACCTTTCATCTACACCCACCATATCATCATAATCATCTATCTCTTGAAAAAAAAAAAGATAGAAAATAACTGAATATTCGTAGTAATAGCCATTACCTATATGGTTAGCCATGCCCATGGAAATTGAAAGCAGGAGCAAAACCCCCGATGGGCACAACACAACATCCTATCCCCAAGCAAGTCCACCCAGAATAATCATCTTGGTTTCCTCCATCGCAGGCTGTATCCAATTCGGCTGGGCCCTACAGCTCTCTCTACTCACCACTTACGTTCAGACCCTCGGCATCCCCATGTTTAGGCTTCCTTTGTCTGGCTCTGTGGGCCCATCTCCAGCCTCCTCATCCAGCCTATCGTCACTTATAATAGCGATCGCGTCACTTCTCGCTTTGGCCTCCACTGCCCCTTCGCCATCGAATCTGCACCTCACATTGCTCTTGTTAATTACTTTAGGACCAAACACAAGAAGCGGCGTCGCTATGTTTGACGTCGGCACTTGCGAGACTTGTGCGAGATGGGGGATTTCAAGGATAGCTACAATGCTTCCGGACGTTCGAGATAATGTAAAATGACGATTTTGTCCTTGAAAGTCAAAGAGTTGACTTTTTGATCGAGACATCTTTTAGAAAATTCGAAAAAATTGTTACGAAGATCTCGAGATCCTAAGCATGTGGACAGTTAGTACAAAAAAATGGAGTTCAAATAAAATTATTTTGGGATAAGATAATATAAGGGCATTATGGTAATATTGGTGTAAACCGTAAAATAATAATTTTATATTTTTGACATATGAATCACATGTGCTTGTCTAGAACATTCTTTAATTTTCCCTCCCGTCTCTTTCCACCAACCTGGCAAAAAAATATATATATGTTTGTGTAGGTGTGATTAAGGGACTTCGGGTGTTGGTGGCCGAAATATTGAAAAACCACCATTTCACCAACCCATGAAAGGTGACTGATTCAGGAAAGAAACAGAGAAGGAAGGAGGTGAACCTAAGAAGGAAAAGGGGGAATGAGGGATGAAAAAGTGAATTAGAAACAAAGAGGAAGTCTCTGTGGCCTGAGGTGCAGTTTGGTGGAAAAACCGAAAATTGATTATGTGGACGTGTAAGGGTTGTTTTAGCCTACAACTACGACCACCAAGTGTCGAGTTAGATTTTTAGGAGTATTTTGGGTTGGAATACTCAAGCTTGGACATGAAGAAACGTGGAACAGGAAAATTGTACTTAAGCTGCAAGTCTGGAGCCTTGATTAGAAAGTTCGAGGTACGTTTTCCTATTTTTGAGTTCATAGATATTTTCCTAGCCTGGAGTAGATTCGATTCGAGTATTGAAATGTAGGAAATGGTGAAGAAATGAGTGGAAACGAGTCGGGTCAGGTCACCGGGTCGGGCGACCCGATTTACAGATCTGCGAGAGGTTGAAGAGAACCACTACCCACACACATAGGTTATTGACAGGACCCGTCCCAAATCCCCCAAATTATCGTGGGATGTGTCTGCTCCCATCTGACACGAAGTGTGAGACAAGGAATAATTCCAACATTAGCCCAACTAGGGCTTCTAGAGTGCACCAGGATCGGAGGAGGAGTGTGATGTCTCGGTCTCTGCTACAGCCCGCATCTGCGATCAACCTGAAGGGCATTAAAACCATTAAAAGTTGTGAGTGGACGAAAATGAATAATTTAATAAAACATTTCACAAAAAGACATTTATGCCCCTTCAACTATGCATGCATTCGAAAACCAGTTATCAAACCATTTAGTTAAATCAATCATCAAACCATTGGGGCCTTAGCCCAAAATCGTAAAACCAAAACCAAACAAGTGTGGGAACTCAGCCCAAATCCAATTCTATAGGGACTTCACCCAAATCAAATCATGTGGGTCTTAGCCCAAAATTCCATTGCAGGTGGAACTTAGCCCAAAACCAATCCTCGGCATTTCTGATGCATGACATCCCAGATGTCACAATCAACACTACTATCACGGTTCCAAGCTACGCGTGCTACCCGGGGTCTCAATCCCAAGTCTCCCCAAGGTCCACCCAAGTCAATGACCCACAGAGCATGACCCTCCCTGGGGGGAGGTTTTAACCTCTAGCAATCATACTCCTGAGTCACTATATGGACCGGTTGCTCCGTGCAATGACCCAGCACAGACAATGCCCCGTGACTACTCCAAGATACTACGAGACGTCTAGAGGGCATCCGTTCGTGAGGATGGTATACAGAAAACCATTTTACAAATCATTTCGAAACCATTCAAAGGGCCACGCCTGGGTTTCCATAAACCATCGTAAATCCAAATCCATTTGGGGTCCCTGACCTGAAATCACATTTATAAACCAGACTTGGGCCTCAAGCCCGATATAATAACCAACTGGGCCTCAAGCCCAAATTCGTAAACCAACAGGGCCCTCGGCCCGATCACATAACTCAAATGGGCCTTCAGCCCGATTTCTCATTAAATCAACTGGACTCAAAGTCCAATAGTTTCCAATCAAATGGGTCATACGCCTGAAAGATATTCCCAAAACCCCTTTCAAATCGTCTTTCAATTGGGACTCGAGCCCGAATCTCGATTTCACGCATCCCCGTGAAGTTCTCAAAAATCGTAAATCAGTTCCTCGATTTCACGCCTCTCCGTGAAACCTTCGGAATCACATATAAACCGTGTAAAATCTATGCATGTAGTACACTTGGCCGAAGCCCAAATATCATATAAAACATAAATCTCGAACTACGTGCACTAACGCATTTTCCTCCAAAAGTGCCCTATAAATCATATTGAAATCATATGCACTCATGGAATCTCAAAACATGTTCATTAAAGCATATAAATAGTTATACATGTATAATTTAGAAATCAAGGTCCATTCACAGATTGTCCTTGCTGCGCCTCGATACGCCCGCTGTAAGCCTCTCCGAGCCAATCACCATCTCCGGGGTTCCCAAACTTGTCCAAATCATGCCAAAAGGGTTACTAACTACCTTAATAACCTCTCATTAAAGCCCCCTAATTTTTTGGGATTTTTAAACCTATTTTAAACTCAATCCTAAACCTTCGGACATTGCGAACTATATCAAAACGATGTCTGATCGACTCAAAACTAATCCCAAAATATTTGTTACATCGAATAGATGAAATTGCATGATGAAAACTTCCCCAAATAGTGCTTCATGTGCCCCCATGCGCCACCTAAAGGCCCTGCGCGTGGAGCCCATGCGCCGGGAACAGGTTGTCCTCAACCTCGCGACAGACCGGTTCGAACTTGTTTTCCTGCAAGTCCAGTGCGGCTGGACCGGCATGACCGGTCTAAGCCCATAAATCCTCCATTTTGACCCGATTTTATCCCTTCCAATTCCTACTTCCTCGTCTCATCATTCTCTATCTTTCTACGGTCTTAAAACATACAAACAGGGATAACAAATTACCTCCCCGATCGAAGAACATCCAGCCAGTTTCCGTCGTTCAGTTCTTGTGATTCCAGCCACCTCCAACCTTGACTCCAGTCCCAATAGGTTCCTTTTAACCTCTAAAACACCTTCCAATTAATAGAATCGATAAAAAATGACTAAAAACCCATATTCAATTTTCAAACCAAACCTTACTGTTTTCGGGTTTCCCGGCCACCGTCCACGACAGTGCTCGATCTCACCACCGTCCAGCTCGCCTCGATCTCCCTTCCCTTTTTCATTCATGGGTGAGGGGTGCTTGTGAGGGATGAGGTGGTACGGTTTTGGGTTCAAATGAATGAAACAGATGAGGATGGAGGGTGGGTGCATGTATCTGTGTAAGGGAAGCAATGGATGGGTGACACTTGTCGCTCATCCATTGGGCCTGTGGAAATATTTGGGCCCACTCCAGACAAAAGGCAAGTTAGCTGCCTCGTAAAACGTGACACCGTAAATAGTTCTTCGGAACATCCGTGAATCATAACTTTCCTGTCGAACGTTCGATTTCGACGTACCACCTGTCTACCGACTCATATTGACTCGATCTACATAACGATCCTCGGCCCTCGGGCATCGAACCTCCCAAGTCAAAAGTCAACTTTTTGCCCTCGTCTAGGGGAAAAATCATAATTTTACCCTGAACGTCCGTTAATCCTCGTCTAATCCATAATTAAATCTTACTTGATCCTTAAAATCAGAGACGGGTCGTTTCAAACTTCCCTCCTTAAAGAATTTCGTTCTCGTGACCGTGCAAAACCCATTCCCATGGCCCATCAATCTACATCTTCTGGACTTGGGATGTGAATGGAAAAGTGAGAGGAAGGTGAGACGACGAGAATAGTGGCCACGGCTTGCGCCGTCGTGGACGGTGGCCAGCGTTGCCATGGAAGGTGAGTTTGGTTTTCAAAATTAGAAATTTGAGTTGTGGTGCTTGTTGAATGATCTTAATGGCTGGAAAATGATTGTGGAGGTTGAACAAATGTTTTAGGACGAAAATGAGGGACAGTGGTGGCCGGAGGCATGGAAAACCGACGGGGAGGTTAGCCGGTTCAAGAAGAAAAATCGAAGGGTAAGGTTTTTAGTTTTGGTTTTCACGTTTTGAACTCACAAATAGGTTAGGAATGTTTAGATGATGGATTAGGAGAAATTTGGGATGAAAAAGGATTGAGGAAGGGGTCGGAATTGGCCCGAATCAGCCACGCCAGTGCTGTTGGACCAGCCGGACCAAATCGAACCGGCTGGACCGGTCTGCCGCAGGTCAGGGATAGTGAATAGTATTGCGTGTGGCTTTCACGCGCAGGAGGTTTCATCCGCACGTGGGGACACGTGAGGGGATTTTTGGGGAAACTTTCAACACGTGAAATAATCTATTCGATGTAACGAACATTTTGGAACTGGTTTCGTGTCAATCGAACATCGTTTCGATATGTTTCGGGGTGTCCGAAGGTTTAGGATCGCTTTTAAAAATAGTTAAAAATTTAGAAAAATTATGGGACTTTAGTAAGAGGTTAATGAAGAGGTTAGTAACCCTCTAGTGTTATTTGGACAGGTTTGGAAGTCCCGGTGATAGGGGTGTGGCCTATGAAGGCTTATGGCACGCATATCGAGGCGACAGCGTAGGACGGTCTATGAGTGGACTTCGTTTTCTAAACTGTGATGCGTGCATAACTATTTTATATTTATTACATACGTGATTTCTATGATGATGATTGTGGCTCTAGTGGTTTACATGATGGCATGTATTTCGAGGTAAATTTGTATTTACACGTATTTTGAGGTTTACGAGTTTATGCTATTGCTATGTGATTGAGAATTCAATAATGATTCTACGACATGGTTTTGGAAAGATGAACTCGAGCGTGAGACCCATTTGAATTATGTAATCGGGCCAGGGGCCCAGTTAGTTTACGAAATCGGGCTGAGACCCTTTTGAGTCATGTGATTGGGTCGAGGGCCCAGTGGTTTACAAAATTGGGCATGAGACCCAGCTAAGTCTTATAAATGTGATTTCGGGTCTGGGACCCTATGTTTCATAAATGTGATTTCAGGTCGGGGACCCTAAATGAATTTGTGATGTTTTATGGGAATTTCGGGAAGGGCCCATTGAGATGTTTTGAAATGGCTTTGTAAAACTATTTTCCATATACCATTTTGATACGAGGATATGTGATGGTCTCCTACAGGTTTCTAGGACACTGGGGAAGTCACGGTGCATTGCTTGCGAAGGGTCATTATACGGAGCTACCGGACCGTATAGTGACTCAGGAGCAGGAATGTTATGATTAGACATCTGGGGCGTCAGACATCTGGGATGTCAGAGATATTGACCCAGAGAGACCCCGGGTAGCATGTGTTTCTTATTACCGTGAGATATGACGTCTGGAACGTCAAACGTCTAGGACACTAGGCATCTGGGATGCCGGAGATGGTTATGTGGTAAATATGGACTATTGAATCTATGAAATGGTTTTTCGGTTCGATTTGTGGTTATGGGGATTTAGGCAGTGGCCCACTTGGTTTTAGATTTACGGTTTTTGGGTTAAGGCCCTAACGGCTTATCTGAGTAAATGTTTTTTATTACTGATTTTCGAGGCATGCATACTTTTTAATGAAGGGCATAATTGATCTTTATGAAATGTGTTTTATGAATTTATTGATTTTCGTCCACTCACAATTATGAATGGTTTTGATGCCCTTCAGGTTTATCACGAATGCGGGCTGTAGTAGAGACCGAGACATCACACTCCTCCACCGATCCTGGCGCGCTCTGGGAGCCCCTTATGGGCTGAGGTACGTATTATCCCTTGTCTGACACTTCGTGTCAGACGGGAGCATGGCACATCCCACATTAATCCTAGGGGGATTGGGATGGGTTGGTCAAGTTGGTATCAGAGCGAGGCTATCGCTATTCAATAATTCTCGTGGTACATGTAGGTCGAGGATCTGATGTCTCTACATGGTCGCCCATGTCATCAACTTGATTGTAGGATGCTGATTTAGTAGTTTTTGGTATTGAATAGTGGATAGTGTGGGATTGGCCCAATACGCCGTGTGTTAGTGTGATTCGACCCAAGTGGGGTTGTATGAGAAGACTGGTATTGTGGGACCATTGGTTCGGTCATGTGATGTTAGATGGTGGTACTGTTGGGAGCAGCTGAGTTTAGGGAACCCCATTTGAGTAGTGATTTGGAAATGTGTACCTCAGTTGAGTATTGATACGAGAATGTGAACCCTAGTGGTAAGTACTGGTGTGAGGAATATTAGTACATCGGGGTTAGGTGATGACCTTAATGGTGGAACCCCAGTTGTGTTGATGGTAGGATTGGATTAACGTCCATGCGATGTCAGGACTGCAGGGTCGATCAGATTGTAGATTGTGGTGCTTCTGAGAGCAGTGGGGTTCAGAGGAACCCTAGGGTGTGGTTGTGGAACCCTAAATTTATGATGGATGGACTGAAAAGGTGAACCTCAGTGGTGATTGATGAATTGGAATTGTGAGTCTGTGATTGTAGTGGATTGGGCAACTTTCCGAAGTCGAGGTGGTTGTCGGTCGAACCCCAGATGGTGACTGATGGATTGGAACTTGTGTTGAAAAGAGCGGTTGAGGTCGTGGATGACCATGTGGATGACTCTAGTGAGTCTAGTTGAAACTATGGAGATTGGTTGGCCCGACATGAAGTGAAATTATGGGATTCGATCCACGGGTACGGTTATGAGATAAAATATGGAATCCCGAGTTGAACCGGATAATAGTGTGATGCATGAATACGGATATCGATAGAAATGAATGTTGGTCGACAGTCGTGTGGAGATGGCTGGCTATCGAGGGTAATTGGTGTAGTTGTGGTAGTTGAGAATTGGGGGACGTTCATCGAACGTTCATTATCTTGTTGTGGATGGTCAGAATAGTGGTACCCATAGTTGTGGGGTACGAGAGAGGTAGAGTTCCTTTCACCTGAGCGGAGATACGGGGTTGTTGCTTGTAACGACCCGTCCCGAATATCGGGATTTAATAATATTTAATGGTGATTTACTAAAGTGGGATTAGTTGGGCGATTTCGGACGAATTGTGCGAAATGACCGTTTTGCCCCTGGGCGTGGGCAAAACGTTGACTTTTAATTCGGATGGTCGATTGGACTTTGACCGATGACCATGACGTAGTTCGGGACGTCACGAGTTCATAGACAGGTGGCACGTTCGATTCCGACGTTCGTGGTGAAAGTTATGATGTACGGAGGTCCAGGGGCATTTTGGTAATTTTCTGCACAAGGGCAGAATTGTAATTTCACACGGGGGGTACTGTTTCATTGCACTGGCCGTGTAGTGGATACTTTGTGCGATCGATCCCTTGATTGTTTATCAATTAAATGGCTGGATTGGGACGGTTTGAGGTGGAATTGCACATGGGGATTGTGCTGGCATCGATTGCACGACATGGCACTGGGTTTTCTATTGTTTTGGGACAGTGCAGGGGAACATTACACAGTGGAAATTGGATACTTTTGGATGCCTTTAACGGCTAAATTGAATTAAAAGAATGAAGAGTGAGTCGTGGGCAGTCCACTGAGATTGAGAGAGGGAAAATTGGAGTGGAAATGGTGGTGGAATGCTCAAAAACCCGAAACTGGTTTTCTGGGAAATTCAAATTCGAACTTCCAGTTTTAGGCCAGCCCAAGCCTAATTGTTGATGGATTAAGCTTTCTGGAACTTCAACGCGTCGAACCAGATCAAATGGGGCAAGCTTGGGAGCTCCTAGGGCCGTGAACGGACATGGTGGACGGCCGGGAAACTCAAGCTTGAGTTGTGACGATTGAGGTATTGTCGAGTTCAATTAATCATGCTAATTAGTTCGTATTAGTCCTTATTAACTTCCTGTGAAGTTAATTTGATAATGGTTAAGGATTGGAGGAGTTTTGGTGATCGACCCGTTTTGGGTGATCATGGGTTGTCGACACGATTGATCGATGGTTGATGCTAATCATGGACACAGAACTGAAATTGGTGGATTGATGATTGTTGTAGGATCAAGAACGGATTGAATTGATATCGAATTGAGGGTGATTGAACCGGATCCTATCGCGGGCTTTCCAACCCGTTTACCAGACAAACGGGTGAAGAAGGAACATTGTAGCAGTCACTGTAGCAGGCGCGTGGCTTTCACGCGCAGCCACTCACGGCGGCGCGTGACGGCGCGTGGGCACGAATCTCGAGGTGAGGTCAACATGACTTTTATCCTATACAATGTAACGAACATTTTGGGTTTGGTTTCGTGTCGATCGGATCCCGTTTCAATATTGTTCGGGATGTCCGAAGGTTTTAAATCGAGTTTAAAAATACTTAAAAATTCGGGAAAATTACGGGACTTGAATAGGATGTTAATGATGAGGTTGGTGATCCTCTAATGTGATTTGAACAGGATTGGGAGTCCCGATGATAGTGGTGTGGCCCGGGAAGGCCTATGGCACGCGTATCGAGGCGTTCGTTTAAACGGTCTGTGAGTGGACATTGGTTTCATAAATTCGATGCATGCATAACTGTTTTTATGATTGTTATAATTATGATTAAATGATTTACTTTGGATATCGGTGAATTTTAAATGATTTCACGTATTTTGAGGTAAATTACGTATTTGCACGAAAACCGAGGTTTTCTGGATTTGCACCGATTTCCATAAATGTGGTTGGATATGATTTCATGAAACGGTTACGAACTTGAATAATGTAAAATCGGGCCAGGGGCCCAGTTGAACTATGAAATCGGGCCAGGGGCCCAGTTAACATGTGGATCGGGCCAGGGGCCCAGTTAACTTGTGAAATCGGGCCAGGGGCCCAGTTGATTTCTAAATGTGATTGCGGGTCGGGGACCCTAAAATGGAATTGAATAAATGTTTTCTGGTTTACATTTTATATATGTTCACATGCTGGAATCAATAAATGGTTTTGATGATATTTCGGTTATGGCACGTTTCACGGTATTTGGGCATGAGACCCGTTTGATGAAACGTAACGATCGGTTCGGATTTTACCTATGTATACCTATATGTTTTGCATGTGGATATCAATAAAATGTATTTAGTACTGCACTGTATAGATCCTTCCATATTATATTGTCTCCTTCGGCGAGGTACCCCGGAGAGGTCACGGACGTCTAGAACGTCCAGCGTCTAGGAAATTGAGACCCGAGTGGCACGCGTAGCCTTGTGATTGTGACCTTATTGACGTCAGGGACGTCAGACATCAGGGATGTCGGATTGGAGTGTATAGTGCAGTGACTAAAATAATGGTTATGGTTTATATTATATGCCTTATGGTTCATATTACTGGATTTATGAAATAACTCTTGGATTTACTTTTGGAAATTGAAACTATGCTTTGGTTTCCGGGCTAAGGCCCTAATGGTTATTTCTAAATAAATATGGGATTATTGGTTTTTGGTGCATGCATATGATTTTACTGAGGGGCATAAATGTCTTATAAATGTTTTTAACAGACTTGTTTATTTTCGTCCACTCACAGCTTTTGTTTTTAATGCCCTTCAGGTTGATTCCGGATATGACTGCAGCAGAGATTTGACCATCGCACACCTCCTCCATCGATCCTTACGCACTCTGGAAGCCCGTTTGGGCAATGACAATCGGTTATCCCTTGTCTGACGCCTCTTGTCAGACGGGAGCACGTCACATTCCATGGTAATCCCGGAGGGATTGGGATGGGTCGTGTCATTGCTCGATACGAGTAACGACTCAAGGTTTTCTGATCCGTACACTGTGTGCCAGTGGTTGTGATGACGATGAGCCACGAGTTGGGTTGTGACTCCTTTGTGATGGTTATATGTTCGGTATATGAGATTCGGTGGTGGTTGAGTGATGGACTGGATAGGATCCAGTAGGGATTGTGATGTGTTGGGATAAGTCCTAACAGTTATGAGATGACTAAGTGATGAATGGATGAAGAGTACAATTGAAACATGAGAGTTTTTGTAAGACGCAAGGGACGTCATGAAAATTAGTGGATTCGGGGAGTTGTCGTCAACTCCGAAACTTGTGTGGTTGTACATTTCTAGTATCCCTAGGAAGTACAAGGAATTTATTGAAATTGAAAAAGCCGATGAAAATCATTGGTGGTATTGATGTGGGATTTTGTGATTGTGAATAACTTGGAGACCCGAAAGTTGAGCCTATGAAGGTTGAGATATGAGAACGAGATAGTAACGAATTACATCCTTTTGGATGTGCATAAATGGTTATTAACAAACAGGAGATCTGGGTAATGGATTGACTGCGGACACATGGTTGTCCAAGTGAGTTGAGGATTTGGGAAGTCGAGTGGTTGGACTTTACATCTCGTTGGAAGCATATCAATTTTCCAACATGGTTGGAACTTCAGATTCTAGGAGAGTTGTGATTAAGGGGCGAGAGGAATGTTTGTTTCAGCATTGGCGATGAGTATTCTGAAGTCATTGGGGTGTCTTCTTAGTTTCTACCCGTGGCAGACGATGATTGTTGTTACCAGTATGTTGAGCGTGTATTGGTTGATGGACCCGTGTTGTGTTTGGGGTCATCAGGAGGAGTTGGGTATTTCGAGGTTAGATGAATGAGATTTCTCATTTTCTACTTGGTGGTAGGCGATGTTGGGTACTTGGTGTGGTGAGTGCAGTGAGTTGCGTTTGCACTCATGTATGATGGATGTTGATGTCATCGTCTTGGATCATCTTTGATTTTCCCTAGGTGGGATGACAAGGATCGAATGAGTTAATTGGAGAGGACCCTCAGTTTAGATGTGTTTCATTTTTTACTGAGTGAGTAGATGTGAAAACAGTTGAGGGGTGATGTGACTGCCGAAGGATTCAAGGGGGGGGGGGGGGGGGTAAGACCCTACGATCAGATTTCAGTTGGATTGTTAGCTAAGTGAAAATGGGTGGATCCTAGGTGGATCAAGATTGCAATGTTTTGGACATTGTGCATTGTGACGATCTAGGATTGTGATGTCATCGGTCGGGTGACGTGGTGATGGATCTAGCGCGTGATCTTGTTGATCAGGTTAGGTGGAGAATTTATTGTCCTGTCGTCAATATTAGGATATGGGGATGTTGGGACTGAACATTTTTTCGAAGTTAATCTAGTATGAGACGGTACTTGAGTGAGTTGAGATGTTCATGATTTGGCTTGGGTATTTGACTTTGTGAACAAGTGGGTATCAGACGGGGCTGGATTGGTTAGTCTTGGACATGTGAACGATGGGATTGTTTTCCTTTTGAAGTCAATCGAATGTAATGTGTTAATCGAATGAGCAGGTAACTGATAGGTTCAGAGTTGGTGCTTCTCAGTAGACGTGGGTGAGTTTGGATACTGAATTGGCATGAATGGGTACGGCTTGGTGGGCGTGAGTCAGATTGGTACTTGTTGAATTACATGTTTGGGAGTAGACGTTGTGGTGCTGGTCGGGTGACTATGAGACTCAGAATGGATGATGAGTTGGAGTAATCAATTTGTCTAGTATGGGATTGGACAGATGAACCCCAGTATTAAATCATGATTGACTACGAACCATGTAGTGGACTAGTTGGAGGATGGATGTACGTACCCTGTACGTTGTACGAGGATCGATACTGGATAGGCCGAGTGGTGCCTAGTGACAGTACATAGGATGTGCCAGGGTGTGTGGTTGAGCGTGTTGGTAGTCGGCATAGTTCCGATATCGTTGGATTGGTTGAGGACGTGAACTAGACATTGAATACTATGCACTGGGCAGAGTGATTTTGACAGATTCAGTGGTTGTATGAGCAGGTGCTCAGAGCTGTGGATGGCTAATGGAATTCTAGAGTTGAGATGTGTATTATTGCTGGGTAGGTATTCGATGGGGTCCAGTTACATGCAGGTCGAGTGAGATGTTGGTATACGTATACTCAGGTTGGGTTAGTTGGTGGTTAGTGTAACCATGGGTTGTTTTGCGTGGATCGGCTCCTCTGTGACTTTCACTAATGGCAGCATGGATTATGAGGAAATTTTGGTACGAGGTACCTTGGTGCGACTGTAGAGTGAGTTAGGATGTGTCGGTGATTCAAATTGTTACCATGGAGCCGTGAGTGATGGCTAAGCGCGAAATTATGGAACTTGTAATTTTGACATGGTAAAATTCAGGAAATGCGGAGAAATTGTGAGATTTGGTAACTCTTGATGTGGGAGAGATGTCGGGTTAATTTGCGACTAGCAAGTGGTGACGGTTTGGCTGAATGAGTCAACATGGATGGATGAGTAAGATTTGGTGAATCCTAGTGGGAGCAGATGTTAGAGTAGATTGGTGTTTGAGGAGAACCGTCAAGCTGAATGTGTCAGCTAAATTTGTCAGAATAAGGGTAGAATTGTCAAGTGGTATTAACTCGGATCGTGTGATCAATTTCACTCGAAGTGGTCAAGTGTAGTCGATGAGATGTGAGTTTGTGATGGAACGTCTGGGAGCAGGCAAGTATTGTACTGGTTAGTGGGTGTACAAGTGTACACATGGTGTGAGATCGAATTGTTGTCCACGAGGTGGATGTGGAATCGGGATAGTTCGAATTTCGAGGATGAAATTATTTAAGGGGGAAGGTTGTAACGACTCATCCTGAATATCGGGATTAAATATTAATTAACTATGGTTTAGAATGACTAATCGGGGATTAGTTGAGAGAAATCGGACGGACGGTACGAAATGACCGTTTTGTCCCTAAAAATGGGCAAATGTTGACTTTTGACTCGGGGAGTCAAACGTATGAAGACCGATGACCGTGACGTACATTGGGACGTCTCGAGTTCGAAGACAGGCGGCACGTCGAAATCAGAGGTTCAACGGAGAAGTTATGGGTCGAAAACAGAAAAAGGCACTATTGCATGAAAACCGAGAATCGGGGACATGTGGCAGATGTTGATTGGGAACCTTCTGGAAGGAACCACCAGATGAGTGATAAGTGTCACCCATCTGATTCCTCTATTCCCCCACATGATGGATATTTTCCCTCCACTATCAGGATCGATCATTTTCTTTTCTCCCAAAACCAAACCTGTGACCGTGCAAAACCCATTCCCATGGCCCTTCAATCTTCATCTTCTGGACTTGGGCTATGAATGGAAAAGTGAGAGGGAGATGAGACGACAAGAATGGTTGCCACAGCTTGCGCCGTCGTGGACGATGAGTTTGGTTTTCAAAATTAGAAATTTTAGTTGTGGTGCTTGTTGAATGATCTTAATGGCTGGAAAATGATTGTGGAGGTTGAACAAATGTTTTAGGAAGAAAATGAGAGACAGTGGTGGCCGAAGGCATGGAAAACCGACGGGGAGGTTAGCCGGTTCAAGAAGAAAAATCGAAAGGTAAGGTTTTTAGTTTTGGTTTTCAAGTTATGAACTCACAAATAGGTTAGGAATGTTTAGAGGATGGATTAGGAGAAATTTGGGATGAAAAAGGATTGAGGAAGGGGTCGGAATTGGCCTGAACTTTCCACGCACGTCTAGTTGGACTAGCCAGACCGAACGGAACTAGCCGAACCGGTCTGCCACAGGTTAGGGACAGTGAACAGTGCCGTGTGTGGCTTTCAACCGCATGAGGTTCCAGTCGCACGTGAGGGGATTTTTAGGCAAACTTTCAACATTTGAAATAATCTATTCGATGTAACGAACATTTTGGAACTAGTTTCGTGTCAATCAGACATCGTTTCGATATGTTTCGGGGTGTCCGAAGGTTTAGGATCGAGTTTAAAAATAGTTAAAAATTTGGGAAAATTACGGGACTTTAGTAGGAGGTTAATGAAGAGAATAGTAACCCTCTAGTGTGATTTGGACAGGTTTGGAAGTCTAAGTGATAGGGGTGTGGCCTGGGAAGTCTTATGGCACGCATATCGAGGCAGCAAAGTAGGACGGTTTATGAGTGGACTTTGTTTTCTAAATTGTAATGCATGCATAACTATTTTATATGTTTTACATACTTAATTTCTATGATGATGATTGTGGCACTGGTGATTTACATGATGGCACGTATTTCAAGGTAAATCTATATTTACACGTATTTTGAGGTAAATCTGTATTTACACATATTTCGAGGTAAATCTGTATTTACACGTATTTCGAGGTTTACGAGTTTATGCTATTGCTATGTGATTGAGAATTCAATAATGATTCTATGACATGGTTTTGGTTTTGGAAAGATGAACTCGAACATGAGACCCATTTGAATTATGTAATCGGGCCAGGGGTCCAGTTGGTTTACGAAATCGGGTTGAGACCTTTTTGAGTCATGTAATCGGGCATGAGGCCCAGCTGAGTCTTAGAAATGTGATTTCGGGTCTGGGACCCTATGTTTCATAAACGTGATTTCGAGTCGAGGACCCTAAATGAATTTGTGTCTTTTTGTGGGAATTTCTGGCAGGGTCCATTAAGATGTTTTGAAATGTATTTGTAAAAATGTTTTCCATATACCATCTTGATACGAGGATATGTGATGGTCTCCTCCACGTGTCTGGGACATTGGGGAAGTCACGGTCTATTGCCTGCAAGGGGTCATTGTACGGAGCTACCGGACCGTGTAGTGACTCAGGAGCAGGATTGCTATGATTAGACGTCTGGAACATCAGACATCTGGGATGTCAGAGATATTGACCCGGAGAGACCCTGGGTAACACGCGTTGCTTATTACCGTGAGATATGACGTCTGGGACGCCAAGCGTCTGGGACGCTAGGCATCTGGGATGCCGGAGATGGTTATGTGATAAATATGGACTATTGGATCTATGAAATGGTTTTTCGGTTGGATTTGTGGTTATGGATTTTGGAAGTGGCACACTTGGTTTTGGATTTACGGTTTTTGGGCTAAGGCCTTAATGGCTTATTTGAGTAAAAAAAATTTATTACTGATTTTCAAGGCATGCATACTTTTTAGTGAAGGGCATAATTTATCTTTATGAAATGCGTTTTATGAATTTATTGATTTTTGTCCACTCACAGTTCTGAATGGTTTTGATGCCTTTCAGGTTGATCACGGACACAGGCTGTAGAAGAGACCGAGACATCGCACTCTTCCACCGATCCTGGCGCTCTCTGGAAGCCTTGTATGGGCTGAGGTACTTATTATCCCTTGTCTGACATTTCGTGTCAGACGGGAGCATGGCATATCCCATGTTAATCCCGGGGGGATTGGGATGGGTCGTGTCATCGTAAGTCTCACTCGCAGAGCCGATAGTCGTCTATCTCACCTGTCACTCACTCCAACAGGTCAAATATACTGAGTCGACATCACATAGGCTTTTCAGCCTGGGGGCTCTTCTCAGTTGACAACCTAAGTTGACATCGTAGTCAGTTTCTCAGTCTACCACTCTGACACTCGTCAAGTTGGCTTTTCTGCCTGATGACCTTTCTCATCCGACAACCGAAACTGATATCCTATTCAGCATCCGATCCGACAATTATCCTCATTGCTCTTACTGAGCGATGTCTCATCCCCTGTCACTAAACGGTTCGCAACCGTAATCCACTGTTCAGAGGAACACCATTCTCCTCTAACATTCTCTAAGTCCACGACCACGATCGTGATTAGCTAGTAACACTCGGCTCCACTGCACTCTCACTGCGCTACTCTGATCTCAACTCGCTCTCGAGTCCCAATTGTCGCATCACATACCCTGTCGAAACACATTTGACATATCACCCATCCTGGGTGTATTTGGACCCCATCGAATACTTGTCTCAGTGTATATAGGCACAACAATCTCACTAGGGTTCCTCTGGCCTACATGGGTCTGAGCTTTCGGCTCACATGATCTCTGAACCCTCTCAATCCATTCTACTCGAGCACACAGTATTTGACGTCCAGTCATCATCTCAATATGTTGGAACTCATCCGATCATAGTACTCATCGAACTTTCACCATCAGATTTAATCTGATCGCCATCTCATGTCCATCTAGGACTCTATCCATTCGACAACACATTCATCCTCTCGGATAACTCTAAACCCAACATACTGGTCATCAAGGAACTACACGACACGTTCAAGGATTGCACTCTGGCACGTCCAACCATATACTACCATCCACGCTCCAACCATGGCTCGAACCTCAACCGTCCGTCACCAGGCTCACATCAATCCTGCCCAATCCCTTCTCTCATATCCAAGACAGATCATACATTCCCATTTCCAACTTCTGTCTTGTCATCTCACCAACTATGCCAAGAGATTCTTCAACCGTCTTGCAATACGATTCTCCTCTACTCCTAGCTTAGCATAATCAGCAAGGTAATTCACCCCATCTGGTGCCACCAAGCACCATCTGCTAATAAGCAGAAAATGAGAAGTCACACTTAGTAACCCCGGAGTATCCATCGCCCAAGCGGAATTGAGTACTCCTCTCATTGTCTCAATCACAACCTCTCTTGATTTCGAAGTTCCAACCATGTTGGGACCAACTCGGATATGCTTCCAAGCCCTTAACTTCCTCAAACATCATCCACGTGTCCGTAAATAATCCAACTCGCCTGTCCGTTTATGACCGTTTATGCACATCTAAAAGGATTTCGATTCATTCTAATCCGATGTACTGCTCGACTGAAGAGTCACAACAGGCTCCTGCTGATTTGCAGTCAAATCTCTGCATATCCCTATATCTAACCAACCGGTTACTAATCCTCATAACAGTACTCGCGTCGTTCATTTATACCATTCTGTCTAATCACCACTTATTCATCTCAATCACCTCCTCTAAGGTAGAGTGGCACACTCTCCAGCGCCCAAAGCTTATCTCCTTCTGTGATCGCACTCAGTCGTAACTGAGCCAACTCACCAAAACCACCCCTCGCAGTGTGTGTAACTCACGTACCTCTATACCCTCGTCACAACTGGCGAATCTAGATCGTCTCAGTCGTCACGGTAACACGAGCATGTCCAACTCGATAAGATTCGTCCACGTTTGTCGATAGCAGCGTCTCCCACCACCGTGTGCAGACCAATCCCAGAAACACTCTGCTATCGAGACTCCATACTCATGCAGTTAACTCACCGCTAGCACCAATCGCTCATCACGTAGTATTCACCAATCGGTCCACCTAAGGATACGGTCGACAAGTACCACTCCCCTGGTAACTTGTCCAATCAATCTCAAGCTGGGTTATTACAAACCTGGCTACTCACTGCAGCACAACCATTTTGACCGATCCATCATTCTCGACTTCGAAGAGTCGTCACGCGGGGTTAACTGGTACACAACCATCTAGTTACCACAATCCGAGGACCTCATCCTCTTGTAACTCTACAGCTTCCTCGGTGTCTACCGCCGCTCAACCACGTCATGTCATGTCATACCATACCATACACCATCTACACTGTGGTAATCCCTGTCGATCGACATCCCTCCGAGATTCGTCACACTGTATTGGCCTTTTATGCCAAAGAGGATAAAACTTTCCTATTCCCAACAGTCTCAACTCGGGTCATCCTTGACCTCCACTGATATCACCTTGCCCCAATCCATATCCGCTATGACCGCTCGACGATCCCGACTCTCAGGTCGTCATACGGTGTCTACTGGTACACTGGATCCTATCCATCAGTAACACTACGGCTATAAGTCGTTGTATTCCCATGCACATCGATCCTACTTGGGATCCAACCTCGCTTGAACACAGCATCCTGTGCTAATCGAACCCTAAACCATCGCACCACGTGCCAACATAACCTAATCAGGGTTTGATTCCACTAGCTCCTCGTACTCAAACCCTAACTATCAGGTTGATGACAGATTGTTACCACGTAGAGACATCACATCCTCAACCTGCACGTAGCTCAAGAGCAAATTGCTCTGATACCACTTGACAGGACCCGTCCCAAACCCCCCCCCCCCAGATTATCGTGGGACGTGCCTGTTCTCGTCTGACACGTAGTGTCAGACAAGGGATAATTCCAACATTAGCCCAACCGGGGCTTCCAGAGTGCGTCAGGATCAGAGGAGGAGTGTGATGTCTCGGTCTCTGCTACAGCCCGCATCCGCGATCTACCTGAAGGGCATTAAACCCATTAAAAGCTGTGAGTGGACGAAAATCAATATTTTAATAAAACATTTCACAAAAAGAAATTTATGCCCCTTCACTAAAAAGCATGCATGCATTCGAAAACTAGTTATCAAACCATTTAGTTAAATCAATCATTAAACCATTGGGGCATTAGCCCAAAATCGTAAAACCAAAACCAAACAAGTGTGGGAACTCAGCCCAAATCCAATTCCGTAGGGACTCCGCCCAAATCAAATCATGTGGGTCTCAACCCAAAATTCCATTGCAAGTGGGACTCAACCCAAAATTCCATTTCAAGTGGGACTCAGCCCAAAACTAATTCTCGACATCCCAGATGTCACAATCAACACTACTGTCATGATTCCAAGCTACGAGTGCTGCCAGGGGTCTCAATCCCAAGTCTTCCTAGGGTCCACCCAGGTTAATGACTCGCAGATCAATGACCCTCGCTTGGGGGGAGGTTTTAACCTCTGGAAATCCTGCTTCTAAGTCAATATACAGACTGGTCGCTCCGTGCAATGACCCCTCGCAGGCAATGCCCCGTGACTACTCCAAGATACTACGAGACGTCTGGAGGAGACAGCCCGCTACTTCAGGTTACTACGAGACATCTGGTGGGCATCCGTTTGTGAGGATGGTATACAAAAAAACCATTTTACAAATCATTTCGAAACCATTCAAAGGGCCAAGCTCGGGTTTTCCATAAACCATCGTAAATCCAAATCCATTTGGGGTCCCTAACCTGAAATCACATTTATAAACTAGACATGGGCCTCACGTCCGATATCATAACCAACTGGGCCTCAAGCCCGAATTCGTAAACCAACGTGGCACCCGGCCCAATCACATAACTCAAATGAGCCTCCATCATTAAATCAACTGGACTCCGAGTCCGATAGTTTCCAATCAAATGGGTCATACGCCCGAAAGATAATTCCAAAACCCCTTTCAAATCGTCTTTTAATTGGGACTTGTGCCCGAATCTCGATTTCACACATCCCCGTGAAGTCCTCAAAAATCATAAACCAGCTCCTCAGTTTAACTCCTCTCCGTGAAACCTTCAGAATCACATATAAGCCGTGTAAAACCTATGCACGTAGTACACTTGGCTGAAGCCCAAATATCATATAAAACATAAATCTTGAACTACGTGCACTAACGCATTTTCCTTTGAAAATGTCCTATAAATCATATTGAAATCATATGCACTCAAGGCATCTCAAAAAATATTCATTAAAGAATATAAAACAGTTATGCATGCATCAATTTAGAAATCAAGGTCCACTCACAGACAGTCCTTGATGCATCTCGATAAGCGCGCTGTAAAACTCTTCAGGCCAATCACCATCTCCGGGGTTCCCAAACCTGTCCAAATCATGCTAGAGGGTTTCTAACTACCTTAATAACCTCTCATTAAAGCCCCCTAATTTTCCGGGATTTTTAACCTATTTTAAACTCGATCCTAAACCTTCGGACATCCCGAAATATATCGAAACGATATCTGATCCACTCGAAACCAGTCCCAAAATGTTCGTTACATCGAATAGATAAAATTTAATTTTGGACACTTCCCCAAATAGTGCTCCATGGGTCCCCATGGGCTGTCCAAAGGTCCTGCGCGTGGAGCTCACGCGCTGGGAATAGGTTGTTTCAACCTCGCGACAAACCGGTTTGAACCGGTATTCCTGCATGTCTGGTACGGCTGGACCGGCGTGACTGGTCCAAGCCCATAACTCCTCCATTTTCAACCCGATTACATCCCTTCCAATTCCCACTTCCTCGTCTCATCATTCTCTATCTTTCTACGGTCTCAAAACATACAAACGGGGACGAAAAATTACCTCCCTGATCGAAGAACATCCAGCTAGTTTCTGTTGTCCAGTTCTTGTGATTCCGGCCACCTCCAGCCTTGACTCTAGTCCCAATAGGTTCCTTTTAACCTCCAAAACACCTTCCAATTAATAGAATCAATAAAAAAGGACTGAAAACCCATATTCAATTTTTGAACCAAATCTTATCGTTTTCGGGTTTCCCGGCCACCGTCCACAACGGTGCTCAATCTCACCATCGTCCAGCTCGCCTTGATCTCCTTTCCCTTTTTCATTCATGGGTCACAATGATCAAGTGAGGTTTGAGGGGTGCTTGTGAGGGATGTGGTGGTACGGTTTTGGGTTTGAATGAATGAAACAGATGAGGATGGAGGGTGGGTGCATGTATCTGCGTAAAGGAAGTAATGGATGGGTGACACTTGTCGCTCATCCATTGGGCCTGGGGAAATATTTAGGCCTATTCCAAACAAAAGGTAAGTCAACTGCCTCGTAAAACGTGTCACTGTAAATAGTTCTTCGGAACATCCGTGAACCGTAACTTTTCTATCGAATGTCCGATTTCGACGTGCCACCTGTCTGCGGACTCATATCGACCCGATCTATGTAACAGTCCTTGGCCCTCGGGCATCGGACCTCCCAGGTGAAAAGTCAACTTTTTGCCTTCGTCTAGGGTCAAATTTTGTCATGAACATCCGTTAATCCTCGACTAATCCCTGATTAGCCCTGCTAATCCATAATTAAGTCTTAATTAATCCTTAAAATCAGGGACGGGTCGTTACAGCTGTCCTCAACCTCTACTGGTGCGTGTGAGCATGTGAGCCAGAATATGAGTTTACAGCTTCATGATTTCATTCTGAGTTTTATGGGCCAAGGTTTGAGTTAATTGGATATCGTATGAAGAATTTATGCTCATTCAATGTTTTTATGTTTTATTTATATTTCCTTCGGTTAACTAAAGACTTAGGCTATGAACATATTGTGATGTAAGTGAATTGATATTGATGAAATATGGTGAGTTGCAACTTGAGGAAAGGGTGAAGGAATATGATTATGTTGTTAACTGTAAGAAAAGGTTATTAAAGATTTTACTATGTTGTTCTTGGTGATGTTTTTTAAGAATATTAAGGAAGAACAATTAGATTTAATAAACGGTAATAATATAAAAATTAAGGTGTTGGACTAGTACTAATCACTACTTGCTGGGGAAGTGGGTTGGGTGTGGGTGGTAACCCCGCAAGGGTGGATTTAATGTGGTTTATTTAATAAGATATGAATATGATTAAAACTAGTTTATATGACAAGAGTTATCAGATGAGAGTAGGACCTGTTCAGTTTTCAAAGATTTTAGGGACGGGTCCTGTCAATAGCAACATTGTTTCGTTGGCTGGTTACGAATCATGTCTTCTGGCGATGACTTTCACTTCGATCCAGGGTTCCGCGGCGGAGTACCTTCAATGTCTCGCATACATACTATGATCGGACTCATCTTTAATTTCCTTGAAAATCTAACCGGTTCTACTCTCTTCTGACAACTCTTGTTAGACAAGAGATATTACCCATTTTATCCATGTCCATATCATATTAGATTAACCAAATTGAATCCACCCTTGTGAGGTACCGCCCACATCTAACCCACTTATCTCGACATGTAGCTATATCTACTAGCTCGTCTACAAATTTGAAATACATAACCGTTCGCCTATATCTTTTAATACCAAAAATTGACATTGCAAAATATAAATCATAAACATATAGTAATCAAGGTAATAACTTGATATAACACCACCATATACGCAACCCTTGGCTAAATGACTCTTTCACATTTCCACAAATCCTTGTAATTATCATAATTTGCTATTAAGATTCCTTAGTGTCAATTATGAGTCTTAGGCCTATTTCTCTTAATTTACCCCTTAATCATAATCTACCATTATATAATTCTCTAATTATGTAAAATCAAGTTTATGATGAAGATCTTTTAAGTTTTCACATAATCAACACTCATAATCAATTATTCTTCTTATCAATTTCATACTTTTACTAATTGTCATAATTATCACCACTTCACTAACATCCAAATATGGTTAAGGCTAAACCATTTAATTTTCCACATTTAAATATGACATTTTTAAAGCATGAACACTATATATTGAATCTTGAAACTATACTCAATCGATGTCCAATTTACTTGAAAATTATACCTTTGAACTCACAAAATTAAGAACTTGAACTTTCATGTTGACCGTACCACCAAGAGCCACCGGAGTGCCCTCACGCGTCATCATGGTCCTCTGCGAGTGGCCTCCACGAGCGACTGCAATACAGTCGCGAGGCTACTCACCTCGAACTTCCAGCCGTGCCTTGGTTCCGGGTCACCCAACCTGCGATCTCGTCCCGGTCATATCTTGGCCATCTTTCAACCTTTTTCGATGTTCCAAACACTGAAATTCATCTTACATGAACTAGAAGAATATCTATGGTATGAAAAGGAAGAAATACTTATAACAACTCACCGTGATTGGTGACCCACTAGAGATGTCGATCGTGATAGATAGTCTCGGACGTCAAGCTGGCCTCCGTAATTCTTGAGACTCGTCTCGGACATCGATTGGGTCTCTGTTATTCCTGAGACTCATCTCAGACATCGAGGTGGGCTCCGTCATTCCCAAGACTTATCTCAGACGTCGAGCCTCGGGCTTCGTAATTCTTGAGACTAGGACCGTGACTCAGACATCGAGTCTAGGACTCCATCTTTCCCGAGTGATATCAGCCTACCTGTAGTGCACCTTGATTTGATGATTCAGCAGCAAACATCAGTTGATATAATTGGTTGGTTCGGTATGACAATTATTCTGGTATGGCTGGTATTATGTGATTGGTATGCTTATGCACTGATATGGTTATGTCCTCATTGAGATATTGACAGGGCTGGCTTTCTATTTTTTTTATTATGTGCTTGGGTCTAGTAGTATACGCAATGATGTTTGTTATGGCTTCATGTTGGTAAAGTTTATGATAATATTGGTTTTCTAGTTGCTGCACATATTTTAAGATTGATGTTTATTCGAAAACTCGATGCATGCATAGCTTTATTAAACGGAGGGTTTAATGTCTGATTTAGGAAAAGAGTTTTCCAAACCTTTATTTTTGTCCACTCACACTTTTTATTGATTTTGACACCCTCCATGTTAATCGCAAACGCGGGCTGTGTGAAGGCTGAGGCATCACGTAGATTTGCGTACTCTGGAGATCCTATCCCTTGTTTGACACGTGGTAAGTATACATACGTAATTATCGAGGGTACTTTGGGGTTTTTTCATGACGTGTCAGACAGGAACAGGTCCTCCCATGCTAATCGTGGAGGATTACAGAGAGGGTCCTGTCAACTTGGTATCAAAGCACAAGGATGCACTCTTTGAGAATCACACCTTGGGTATGTACAATAGTTTCATTGCGGACGTGATGCTTCCACGACAACAGCCCCGTCCTCAGCCTAATAGCGATAGGAAAGCTAGAAAAGTTGAACAAGAAAGGACTTCGTATCAGTTCTGTTGGGTATTGGATGCCGTGTTCCCACAGGGTTGGACCCTGAGGAAGGCCAATTTTTTATGGGCCAGTGGCTTGGAGCCATGGAATTATTGGTTGATTGGATCCATGTATGGTGACTATTCCGGTATTGTGACTGATGGTCGGTCATGAGGGATATCCTGCTAGGAGTAGCAGGGGTTATTGATGACCCTGATTCGTGTACGGGTGAACGAAATTACCAGGAAAGTGGCACTTGTGGATCGATTTCCATGGTGACCGATAAGTGGATCTTACATTTGAGAGAATCGTGCCGGTGATAGGTTGCCATCTTGAGCGTATGGTACTGACAAGAGTGTGCTTATCAGATGGTTTTTTCTTTTTACGGATTCTTAGATGGTTTTTTCTTTTTACGGATTTGGATGTGACTACAAAGACTTTCATACATCACATTCACCCCCAGTTTTATCGAGAACCCTGAAAGGTAGACCTCCTTCCTTTGATGCAGAGGTATATGATTATTGCTTGGCATGAGCAGAGATTTCTGGATTGGTTCGGTTCGCACTGAGTGCGACGTCGATTAAATCATTGAGGCTTAGTTGGGTTGTGTTGAGTCTTTGGAGTAAGGCTCGAACAATGGTGTTGGCTGGAGGACTTACCATATTTCGGACTCTGTTAGATGTGGCATTTCTGAGGAATATGAGTTTGATGGAATCTTAACAATGATCGGACGTTTCCGACTGACGTCGAGGGTGTCTAACATATGCATTTTTCAGGGAGGTATGAAAAGGGACACTTATAGCCCCGAGGTGTGATTGTAGTGGTCGATGAGCGGGATGGAGAGAATCCTGAATGGGCCTCTTAAGATATCAAAATTTTTCTAGACCAGTGGACTACACCTAAAGTAGAGACATGTGTTTTGTCTTGCCTTGACATGGATGCACGAGTGTTGATGGAATACAAACCCACACACATTATCACTCTTGTTTACTAGGAGTTGATCCCATTAGGTTTAGACACGAGTATTAGTACTCTGGCCGATACTATGCTCTCGGTCGGTGACTTGAGATCGTTGATCTGGGTAGAAAAGTTGTGATAATAAGACGGATTGGATTCCTTTGGATAATTTTATGATTTGGACGTGATTCTAAGGATGGTTTGGTGAACTACCCGTTACACCTCTGTTGAGTGCTTGAGGAACCAGTTGTATTTGGTAGTCCTGACTACTTCCTTCGAATGTTAGTTCGATTTTGAAAGATGGAAAGTTATTACAAAATAGTTGTGGATATTGGACTTGTGTTATGATGCCCCTAGATAACAGAGTGAGCTTGGGGGGAGATCGATTATACAGTGTCTTACGGATGTGTTGTCATAGGATCGACATGGTTTCCACCTCAAGAGGAGGTTCCGAGTACTCAATATATTTCGTAACCACCGTGTCGGAGGGTACTAACAGAGTTGAGAGAATTGAGGGTTCAGCTGTAGGATTTAACATAGTTGGGGTTCGTTTGACTTATGATGTACTCTTAGGGAGCCTTAGAGTCGTTTGTGGGGAAAGTGGATCTCACCCTGAGATTTTGGGATTGACCCTTCTTCATTTGCCCGTCACCTCTAGATCCCATGGGCTTGCATTTACATCTGCATCGGATGAACTTGGATATCATTAGATGAGGATTCAGGGGTTGGATGTTCTTATAACCGCTTTCGGACTCGGTATACGCATTATGGGCTTTTGGATTGTACCACATGGCTTAACTAACGCCTCAACGACATTGATGGACTTGATGCACCGAGTCTGCGAGATTTTTTTGGAAATTATGTTATGGAATATATCTTGACGGGTTCAAGAAGTACGAGGGCATGTGTGGAATACCGAAACCTAGTGGTGATTGCCCTTAGGGGTGGCAATGGTAGGCCCAGTTGAACAAGTATTAATTTGTTGGACCAATGTTGGTTTCCTAGTCATGATTTTATTGTTGAGATGATTTGTGTGAGCATGGAGCTTAAGAATTGGGGAACGATTGACTACTACTCAAGTTTGACTATCTTGGACGATAATGGAGGTTTTGGGAATGACAGTGTGTAACGACCCATCCCGGAAGTCAGGATTAGATTAGAGTTTAATGACGGATGAACGAAGAGAATCGATGATTAGTTGGACACTTTTGGATGGACGGCGTAGAATGACGATTTTGACCTTGAAATGGGCAAAATGTTTACTTTTAGTTCGGACAGTCAATTGGGCAATGACCGATGATCGTGACGTAGTTTGGGACGTCACGAGTCCGTAGACAGGTGGCACGTCCGATTCCCACATCCAAGGAGGAAGTTATGATGTTCGGAAGGTTCAGGGCACTTTCGTAATTTGGTTAAAATGAGGAATTTTTTGACTTTTTGCACGACAAGTTTTCTTCAAGCAAACCAAGGACCGTTAGATAGATCTCGACGTCCTGAGTGCAACGACAGGGGGCACGCCTTCATCGGACATCAGATGGATAAGTTGTGGTTCTAGAAAGGTGAGGGGAAAAATGGTAATTTGGACTTGTAGGGGCATTTTTGTATTTTTACACCTTGGGCTTTGTGCAATCAGATAAGGACACATGGGCTGATTTAATTAGAAATTTTGGTAAGTGGTCCATAGGGTGCGTGACACCTGGCTTCACCCTAGAGACTTCTAGCCTTCTCACGGTTAAACCATCGATTTTAAATTATTTGATGGTCGTTCAAAAGAGAAAAAAAAACAGAGAGACTGAGCCAGAGTTATCGATCAGTTTTCAGGGGGTGTAAGTCTTTGTGACTGAGTGAGTTCAGAGATGAGTGGTGACTTGAACTAAGTGAGGCAGTTTGTGAGCAGTGAAGCAAACCTAGAAAAAACATAGTGGGTTAACTATTGAACCTGTGAGCATTTTTTTGGCATTCAACTTGGTAGCTTAGGTTCTCCAGTTTGATGACAATTTTGGTGAGTTGGACGAGACTAGAGCGACTTAGACAAGCCCAAATGACGCAATTTCGAGGTTGGAAACAGACGATGAGGCTACTTCTCGTGAAAGTCTCCCTGTTTCGATTTAAAATGGTAAATCATGTTTCCAAGGTTTTTATTACATTTGATTAATGGAAATGAGTTTTGGATGTAGAAAGAGATTGAACGGACCTGGAAGCACGGAGTAGGGTGGCCGGAATACTGAGAACGCCGTGGGGGGAACTTCGGGTTCTCCTTCTTCAATCCGAGTAGGTAAGAACAGACCTTGAATTCATGATTTAGTACCCTAGATCGTTTAAGTAAAGTGGGACGAACCTAAGGGATTAAATAGGACTGAAATTAGACTTAAAAATGGACAAAACAGCCTTCGCCAGTTCAACTGGACCGGCCTGAACCGAACCAATCTGGACCCGGTTCGGCAGAGGTTGAAGATGAACAGTGCTGGGCGTGTGGCTCCCACAGGCAGCCCCTTTGGGCTGCACGTGAGGACGCGTGGTACCTCTTTTGAGGATGGTTCCAACATGACTTTTAAAGTATTTGTTGTAACGAACATTTTGGCACTAGTTTCGAGTCAATCGGACATCGTCTCGATATGTTTCGCGATGTCCGAAGGTTTTAGGGCGCATTTAAAAATAGTTAAAATTTTGGGAAAATTACGGGGTTTAAGTATGACCATTTTGAAGTAGTTAGTGACCTTATAGTGGGATTTGGACAGGTTCGGGAAGTCGAGGATAGTGTATTGGCCAGGAACGGCTTAGGTGCACGAGTATCGAGGCGACGTCAGAATGGTCTGTGAGTGGACTTTGCTTTCAAACTTATGATGCATGCATATATGTTTTTAGGTGTTTTCTATATGTGATTCTATGATTTGATTTATGATCTTGTTGATTTACGATTTTGCACGTTTTTCGAGATAATTACGGAATTTCACGTTTTAAGCGATTTTGAACGATCTTGCGATTTGACTATGGTTTTAATGATTTAATCTCGGGATTTAAAATGTGATTTGATTTCAACGATTTGAAAAGGACTTCGGAAGAGTGGTTTCGGGCTTGGAGCCCTGTTCATGAGCTTTCAGTTTTGAAACTAGATTTCGGATTTGGTTTTGAGATTCGAAAAGGAAGTCTGGATTTGGGTTCGGGATGATGGTTCCGGATGCTAGCTCACGGAATCATTGTTGCGAATTCGGAGAAGGATTTTCTGTGGTTTTCCCTGATTCAATGAAAAATGGTTTTGCGTTTAAAGACCCGGAAAAAGAGAAAAACCCACTGGATCTGGTTTTGAGTTTAAAGACTCGGATTGATTGACGAGGGGAGGGCCCTGGATTGATATGTTTTGAGTTTAAAGACTCGGTATATGTTTTCAGTTTAAAGACTCGGTTATGATACCCCCCCCTCCCCTCCGAGGCCTGTGATTGTGTTTTGAGTTTAAAGACTCGTTGATATCCCGGGAAGGCCTGGTTATTTGCGTATGGTTTTGAGTTTAAAGATTCGGGCGCACTTGAGATCCAGTAAACTTGTATGATTGACGTTTTTCACTGGTTTTTCATTGGTTTTAGGCAGTGGCCCAGATGAATTGGATTTGATGAGTTTTGGGACTGAGTTCCCGGATTTGCGATTGATTTGTGATTTGAGGTTGAGGCCTGGATTTGAATGATGAAATTGATTCGGGTTTCCAAATGGTTTTCAATGATGGTTTTTGATATGTATGGTTTCATGACATGTCTCGATATGCATGCATTGGTTTTTGTGTGGAAGGTAAAACTGTACTTGTTTTATAAACTATTTTATAACTTATACTTTATTTTTGTCCACTCACAGTCTTTTGTGTTTTCGATACCCTTCAGGTTGTTGCGGTGCGGCCTGTTGGTCGAGAGAGACGGAGACATCACACGTACGATCCACAGTAGATTCGGTGCACTCTGGGAAGGTTGGGATACTATTGGACGGTTGAATCGGGAATCCCTTGTCTGACTTACGTGTCACATGGAGGTTAAACGTCAGTTTAGCCTTCGTGTCATGTGTATGTTAGACGGGAGCAGGATTTGCCCCTTAATCCCGGGGGATTAGGGGTGGGTCCTGACAATTGCTATCAAAGCGAGGTTTCGTGTGTTCTGCGAGAGATTTGGTTCCCAGAGTCGTTGGTTCGTCGACTTGGGTGGTGTGATGCTACTGTGGATGTGATGTCTCGACGCGAAACAGCCCGTCCACAACCTAGACTCAATAGTGAAAGTCCGTTCTTTTGTGCATAGTTAGCGGTGCTTGTACGTGTCAGGATGCTAGTCGCTCGATACGCGGTACGAGGTATGATGTACATCGGCTTAGGGCCGGAACGGTTAGTGCGTTGGTGTTGGTTTGCTTGATGGATGGACCATAGGGTTGGAGATACGCCAGCAGGATTAACCTGGATGGTAGCCGGTGAGATACGGAGGAGTAGGTTGGTCGGCCTGAGAGGCCTGAGAGTAGCTTGTTGAGTTAGTTAGATACGTAGGCTAAGGAGGCCGATTGGGCAGATAGTGTTTGGATGTTGATCGTATGGATTGGTGACCTTTTGGTCAGTTGGGTTGAGTTGGATTTGAGTGGCAGGGTTTAGGAACTACTTTGAGATTCGAAGGATTTTTTTCCCCCTAGTGATGGATACTGGTTGATGTTGGTGAGTAGAGTCACGTTAAGGAATGGACTTAGCCGGGTGTGACGACCCGAATAGTAAGGATGTGGTGAACTCGTGGTAGTTACAGGTTTGGGTAACCCGGATGATGAGGATGATTTGAGGAACCCCGTGGGATGACTAGGCTGGAACCCAGAGGAAGTGCATAGTGTCGGATACCTGAGTTGGTAGTTGTGGCTTGGGACGACTTACGGCCGGATTGGGATGGTGCTGCTAGGCGCAGCCGAGGTAGAGAATGTACTCAGAGTATTGAACCCTGAGGAGGATTGAGGATGCCGAGGGTTGGTGACTTGTATCCTAGTAGGTGCTTGGAAGTGGAACCTCGGGAAAGATGTGATGCGATCATCAGAAGGAGTGATGATTGATACCTTTTTTGGATGTGCTTACACAGTGTTAACCGACATGTGAGTTGGTTGGTGAGTTGGTTTGGGTATGGACACATAGTCGTGATATGTAGAAGTTGAAGATCGTCTATGGATAGTGGAGTTGACGTTTGGACGGGGGGATCTCGGAATAAGGAGAGGATGAGGTACTATGGTTGGTCCCGAGTTGGGAATTAGGTTGTGTGGTGGATAGGTTAGAGTTGAGTTGGGAAATTCATGGTTGAAATGCCAAGATTTGTAAACCCCTTGAAGTGTAGACCATTGTGAGTTCCATTGAAGGATGACGGAAAGAGATGGGAAAATGAGTGACTATAACTGATCGATATGAGGTTATTGAAGAGAACCCACAAACTAGACATGCGGTATGGCAGATAGATTGGAGTGGTGCAGAGGTTGGATGATAAGACAGAGGATGGTTATTGGACTTGGATCTAGTGTTGGGTCTGCCCTATGTACGTGGTTGAGATTGTGAATGGATTTCTTAATGGTTGGGAGACCCAGGAGCCCGAGAGACTGGGAAGACTTTCTCGAAAGACGTGTAGTTAAAATTACGTGAGGATATACTCTACGAGCTGTGTTTGATGTATTCTAAAATACCTTTGTTTCTATTTTAAGTTCGTAGGGTTGTCCTTGCGTGTGCAAGGTGGTTCTAGTTGGTGGTACTTGGGGAGGGTACGTGGAAGATACGTACTGGTTCTACAGTGGTCGGCACCAGGCCAATGTATTTGGACGTGCCGTTCTGGTAGAAGTGTTGGTGATCGGCTTAGTGCCAGGGTAAACGAACGATTGGTGTAGTATCCACATGTTGGATGTTGTTGGGTGGGACATGTAGATCTGATCAGGGTGATCCCGGGCGACTGTTTGATTTGTAGGCTGTAGTTTCAAATTGAGTGCCTGGTGGGACCCTGACTTTGAGAGGTATGTTCTGGGTTAAACAGGAAGGTGTTAGGGTCCGGTGGCAACAAGACAGTATAGGACATGGTTGGTGTACCCATAGGTTGAATGTGTTAAGGATTAGTGGAACCACTAGCAGGGTGATTAGTTAAGTCAGGGTAGAGACGAATACGTTGTAACTCTGGTAGGGTCTGAACAGATCGCTGACAGAAGCTTGGATACGAGGTACGCTCGATTCGAGAAGGCGTCGGAAGGGTTGAAACTGGTATTAGGGGTGTTGCGGCGTACTTAGGATTGATCTCAAGTGATTTGGTTCGTTTGAGAAAGTTGAGATGACAGGTTGGGAACTGTCAGGAGAAGTTGGATTGACAGGACATGGATATCGGGTAGGATACCTAGGTGTAAGAATCGTTGGTTTTCTCCCCGTTAGTTACAGAGGTACGAGATGTGGAATTTCGAGACGAAATTCTTTTTAAGGAGGGTAGATTGTAACGACCCATCCCAGAATTCGAGATTAGATTAGAGTTTAATGACGGATTAACGAAGAGAATCGGTGATTAGTTGGACACTTTTGGACGGACGGCGTAGAATGACAATTTTGCCCTTGGAATGGGCAAAATGTTGACTTTCTGTTCGGATGGTCAATTGGGCATTGACCGATGATCGTGACGTAGTTCGGAACGTCACGAGTCCGTAGACAGGTGGCACGCCCAATTTTGACATCCGAGGAGGAAGTTATGATGTTTGGAAGGTTGAGGGCACTTTCGTAATTTGGTTAAAAAGGAGGAATTTGTTGACTTTTTGCACGACAAGTTTTCTTCACGCAAACTAATGACCGTTAGATAGATCTCGACGTCCTGAGTACAACGACAGGCAGCACGCCTTCATCGGACATCGAATGGATAAGTTGCGGTTCTAGAAAGGTGAAGGGCAAAATGGTAATTTGGACTTGAATAGGCATTTTGGTCTTTTTACATCTTGGGCTTTGTGCAATCAGATAAGGACACATGGGCTGATTTAATTGGATATTTTGGTAAGTGGTCCATAGGGTATGTGACACCTAGCTTCACCCTAGAGGCTTCCAGCCTTCTCACGGTTAAACCATCGATTTAAAATTGTTTGATGGTCGTTCAAAAGAGAAAAAAAAACAGAGAGACTGAGACAGAGTTATCGATCAGTTCTCAGGGGGTGTAAGTCTTTGTGACTGAGTGAGATGTACATGATCCTTATAGATCATCCGAGCCTTTTGTGTTGGTACTTCAAGGGGGTCGAACTCGAGATAGAGGAGACGGATCGAGTTGATTGACTGACGATGATGATACATTTGGGTATCATTCAAGAAAGGTGAGTATAATCGCCAATGCCTCAAGTGGGATGTTTGCAGGCTCGTTGTCTCTCATGCATACGGTTCATCTACCTTGTTCTTGGACCTCCAGATGGAGGGTTTGTGTTGGTGGAAGATCACCGTGGAATGATTTTTGGGCAGTGTTTTTTGTGAGTCGTGTATGGCTGGATTAGAGGTTTACATCACAACTTCAAGATTCGACCTTCCCATCATCAGGATGAGGGTCGAGGTAAGAAACTGATGGAACTTTTCACTAAGGATTGGTACGTTTGGGTAGACATAAGCCGGTTGACCCTTGCGAGTTCTCGGGGGTGTGTGTTGGAAATGTTTCGAGTGTTGGTCGAGTGACTAGAAGAACTCGGAAAGAATTTGAGTTTAGTATGCGATTTTTCCAGATCTGAGACCAGACAGATAGGGTCCAGTGTCGGGTCATGATTGGAATGGTAGCCAAGTGATACTCGGATGGGATCTAAGATTAGATTGATGTGATACGATAATCGGATTGGATCCGAGTTTGACTATCCCTTGAGGTTTTAGACCAGGTGTCGAATACTATGCGCTAGAGGAAAGAGGTTATAGAGGGTTCAATTCTTGTACGAGCTTGAGCTCTATGCCATGATTATTGACAAGAAGAACCCAATGAAACTGATTTTTGTACCCTGGCTAGAGCAAGTATTCGATGTGATCAAGATGCACTCTGGATGAGTGAGATACCAGATTGGGACTCGAGAGGAGTTAAGATCACAGAATTGGTCTCTTGGTGAGTCAGATTTTGGGAACGAACTCAAATGGAAACAGTGGAGCCGATGGGTTACCAGCTGGTCATAACGGTTCGTCGTGGGTATTGTTGATGGTGAGACTTCCTAATGGAAAAGGACTTAGTATTGCTCAGTAGAAGCATAAACATCGAATTGGGTTCTGAGTTGCACCTGCGTGGTGGAAAATGAGGTCGACGAGTGTCGATGCCTAGAACGAGGCTTAGTGTCGATACCAGGTTGACCCCTCACTCATTGGGTACAACCATTGAGGTTAAGCCGGGATTCAACGTTGACTTTTGGATTAGATTTGACATTGGGGAACATTATGTTCTTGTGTGTACTATGGATGGATTTTAGACATGAACTTGCACATGGGAGCCCCAGGTTGGAGGCGGTATTGGATTTCCACAGTTTTGCACTAGAGGATGAGTGACAAGTGTGCCTCATCTTGTGACCCTCATCTTTTATCCCACCACGTCTCTCTCTCTCAATTGCAAACACACATACATGGCCACACCCGCACCCCTTCCTTATGCTACCATCATCTTCTTCTCTTTTGCTGGTGTTGTGAGGAGCCAGAGTGTGGTTGAGGAATTGAGAAAGATGGTGGAGGACGGATGAACGACGGTGGCTTCCTAAAACTCGAGAACCAGGAAGGAAAAAGGAAGCAAACAGTAACAGGAACAACCCTAGGAGGAAGCTTGATGCTGGGCCGTGAAGAATCGAACTTGACCAAGCCATTTGAGGCTTGGACGTCCTGGAGGCTTCATATTGGCTTACAACTCGTGTTTCGAGCAAACGGCGGTACGTGTGAGTGAACTTTTGTTTGCCTGACCCTATGCATGCATTTTAATATGGTTTTTATATGTTTTATAATGAGAATTTCTTGATGATTCTTTATGTGCTAATTATAGGAATTTTGGGAATATTTATGAATAGTTAAGAAAAATTGATATTAAAACGTTTTGCGAGGAAATTGGGTTTATTAAACCCTGAATCCTTAATGAGTTATAGGGAATGATTTTATACTTGTGATGTCATGTTTATAGGACTATTTTAGTGCCTTATTTTGTGATGTTTGATGTGACTATGATGTGATACGACTGTGAATACATAATGATGTGATTGTGTTATGCTAATGGTGATGATGTGAGATGTGATTGGTGACCCACTTGAGATATCGGTAGTGATAGATAATCTTAGACGTCGAGCTGGGCTCCGTCACTCCTGAGACTCGTCTTGGACAACGAGCTGGGCTCCGTCATTCTCGAGACTCATCTCAGACATAGAAGCCTCGGGCTCCGTAATTCCAGAGACTAGGACCATGACTCAAACGTTGAGTCCAGGACTCCGTCATTCCTGAGCTGGTCCACATTCAGATATCGAGTCAAGGACTCCTTCTTTCCCGAGTCATATCAGCCTACGGTAGTGCACCTTAATCTGATGATTCAGCAGCAGACATCGATTGATATAATTGGTTGGTTCAGTATGAAGGTTATTCTGGTATGGCTGGTATTGTGTTATTGGTATGCTTCTACACTGATGTGGTTATGTCTTTTTTAAGATATAGACAGGGTTGGCTTTCTATTTTGTTGATTATGTGCTTGGGTCTAGTCGTATATGCATTGATGTTTGATATGGCTTCATGTTTAGGTTTTTGACAATACTAGTTTTCTAGTTACTGCACGTATTTTAAGATTGATGTTTATTCGAAAACTCGATGCATGAATAACTTTATTAAACGCAGGGTTTAATGTCTGATTTCAGAAAAGAGTTTTCCAAACCTTTGTTTTTGTGCACTCACACTTTTTATTGGTTTTGACACCTTCCAGGTTAATCGCGGACGCAGGCTGTGTGAAGGGTGAGGCATCACGTAGAATGCGTACTTTGGAGATCTTATCCCTTGTCTGACACGTGGTAAGTATACAAAAGTAATTATCGAGAGTACTTTGGGATTTTTGCATGACATGTCATACGGAAATAGGTCCTCACATGCTACTCAGAGCGAGCGTGCGCGGAGGGGGAGGGGGGATTACATGGAGGGTCCTGTCAGAAGAGAAGCTGCATATTGATTACATAGATCGAAAGAAACAGTGTTTGCCACAAGGTCTAACTTTTTCAAACCATAAAACCTTGGTTGAAGGTGTTCATAGGTTCATAAATTGATGGAGCTCAATTTGGTGAGTTTAATTGGTTGCTTGTCGGTTTTTTGAGAAATTGGGTTCTTCTCTATTTATTGTCTGTGATGAAGTATCAACTTGCCAAGTAGGGTCCCGTGTGGGTCCCATGTTGCCTTTTTTCAATTAGAAACCTCCCACTTGCCTCTATTTTCTTTATTTTTTCAGCACTGCCCACGTCATTTTTTTTTCAAGCTCAAAGTCGTTTGGACTATACTTGTCTCCTAAACTTTAACTCCTTTCGAAACCATTGATTTCTTTCTTTTAGGGTGTAAACATTGCCCATTTGATATTTCATTGCAGGTCGACTCATCAGCAACCAATAGTTTGGAAGCGAGGCGGTGCATTGACTCCTTGTTTTTCATAAGTTGGGTAAGAGTTGGTCGAGCAGAATATCGAGGAAATCGTTAGAAAGAGAGTCATCCAAATAAGATGCGAATGAGAGGATCTCGTTAAAGAAGTCGGCTTGAATCAGCCCACCGCTTCCTTGCACCTTTTCACCATCTCCAAAGCTTTAGTCTGATCTCTGCAACGGGGAAGACTCGACCTGCTCAATCTTCACCAGTTTGAATAATAATCACATATTTGTCACATAATATTCACAAATTCGTTGCATACACTGGCAGACGCATGTTGGGGTAAGAAGGGCCACCTGACCTTTCCCTTGCCAAAAAATCATGCATAGAGGTCGGAGTTGACCCTCCATCCTTCCAAGAAAATTTGCACTTGGGTGCTCTTTCGTGGAACTCGATCTAGATGGGGGGAAAATTGAAGAGACTATTCCTTGATTTCGAGCACTCCTTGGCTATGATTGCTCTTTCGACTCTCTTTCTTGTTATCTTCCTCCTCTTCCTGTTCACCAAATCACACTATCAAAACAACAAACGACCAAAACCAATTTAACCAAATCTAAACCAAGCTCAGTGCCACTATCCTCTTCCCAATCAACAAAGCTGAATTGAAATTTGAAACCTGGAACTGTTTTCGAATCTGTACGAATCCGCCGATTCCAATTTGGTTTCTGATGGCTCGACCATCATACTAAACGGAGAGCACTAAATCCCCACTAGGTGGGTTAAGCTCTGCCATAGCAGGGTTGGGTTCTCTTCACCATATTGAATAATTAGAAGGGACGATATCAAAATAAGTGAAGAGAGGGCTGGTGGATTTGGTAAGATAAAGACAAGACGGAGAACAAGATGACGATGCAAGTTTGGATTCGAGTGATTTTTTTTTTTATCAAGGCTCAAAGAGCAGAAAAGAAGCACGAAAACAGGGGAAAAAACAACAACAGAAGTAGAAAAGCAACCGAAACAAACACAAACAGCTCAACGACTAGAGCCCATCGCGGGGGGGGGGGGGGGGGGGGGGGGGGGTGTTGGGTTCTCTTCACCATAGTGAATAATTAGAAGGGACGATATCAAGATAAGTGAAGAGAGGGCTAGTGGATTTGGTAAGATAGAGACAAGACGGAGAACAAGATGACGATGCAAGTTTGGATTCGAGTGATTTTTTTTATCAAGGCTCAAAGAGCAGAAAAGAAGCACGAAAACAGGGGAAAAAACAACAACAGAAGTAGAAAAGCAACCGAAACAAACACATATAGCTCAACGACTAGAGCCCACCGGGGGCGGGCAAACCATCCCGGGATAACACATGCACTAGGGATGATGGGGACGATCAATCCAGACCTCCCGAAGCATCATTCGTCACGCCCGTGAAGTGAAGGCATCAGCAGACAAATTTCAGGACCTATGAGTCCACACAAAGTTCACAGACTCGAAAGGCCTAGAAGCCGCCTTGATGCGAGAAAGAATTGGATAAAGTTCCAATTGTCCGTGGCGAATGGAACCCTTGACAGCACTGACTAGCTCAGAAGAGTCAGACTCAAAAACCACTCTATTGTAACCATTACTCTCAACCAGCATAACTCCTTCAAGGAGGGCCCATGCCTCAGCCTCGATTGCAGATGAAGCAGAGCGCTCAGAGAAACACCCCGCCAAGAACGTCCCCGTAGCATCTTGAACCACCACTCCAAGCCCAGCCCGATGAGAACTTTCAAACCATGAGTTAGTATTAATCTTAAGCTGATTTGGGCCCGGGGGTTGCCAAGAATGCTCAGCCAAGGGATCATCCTCAATCGCCTGACCGTCACCGGACACTGGATAACAGCATCCCAGAATTCTGTATGAAGATACCTGCATAACACCACATATTTAAGAGGATTGAAAGCACCACCCTCGAATGTCACTCGACATCTCTCCTTCCAGATCGACTAACAGACAATCGCTATTAGGGAGAGCATCCTCTCCTTGTCATCATGTGTGCCACAATCCATGGAAGCCACACCCAACATCCAGTTTTCAAAGGTGGAGATAGCAAGACAGTTGACCATATAACCCAAACTACTCTCAAAACAGACACACTAAGTAATTGCGCATTGTAGGAGCATATGTTCCACTGATTCAGGTTCCACTGCGAAAATAGGACAAAGAGAAGTAGAGCCCAGGTGACGCCGAAACAGGTTACCACGAGTGGGAAGGCACCCCTTGATGGCCTTCCAGAGAAAAACTCTAATTTTAGGTAAGGTTTTGATACCCCAAATAAAGCTCCAAGTTTCCTTTGGAATGGTGTGCGACGTGGAGGGACAGTCAACCACCCGAGGGGGGGAACGCGAACTCAACCAATGGTATCCACTCTTAACCGAATACTCCCCATATTTTGAAGCCGACCAGATTAGGAAGTCAATTGCATGCTCAGAACCCACAAGCATAGCTTTGATGACCTGAACTTCCTCTTCAAACAATAAGCTTTCTAGCGCCTCACAGTTCCAGGACCCAGAATGATGATCAATGTAATTTGCCACCACCTCCCCTAAGTTTGCACCCGACGGAGCAGAGGGTAGAAGATTAGAAGCAGGCAGCCCACACAACCAATTATCAGTCCAGATTTTAATACTATTAACACTTACTACCTGCCATCGAGACCCACTGGTAATAACATCTCGAGTATCAAGGAGACTAGACCAGGCCCACGAAGCCCGGTGGCCACGCTTGGCGGTCTAGAAGTTTCCATTTGAATAGTATCTTCTCCTCATTGGTTATGCCCAGAAAGAATCAGGCTCACAAATTAGTCTCCAGCGCTGCTTTACTAACAGGGCAGTGTTAAAATCATCCAAGTTCCGAAAACTCATACCGCTGTTGGCTTTTGCTAACCCCAGTTCACTCCAACTAATCCAATGTAGCTTATTACGGTCCTGATTCTGGCTCCCCCAAAAGTTTGCGAGAATAGCATCAATTTCATTGCACATAGCCTTGGGAAACTTGAAAACAGACATAGGATACGTAGGGATTGCCTGGGCTACAGCCTTGATTATAACCTCCTTCCCAACTTGAGACAGCATGCACTGTTTCCACCCATGAACTTTCTTGAGTATTCTTTCTTTACAAAAATGAGAGCCTCCCTCTTTGATCTTCCCCAGAGCAAAGGAAGTCCAAGATAAATACTAGGATCATTTGTAATTTAGACACCTAAGATTTCCCCAATCCGACCACAAAGATCACTTGGAGTATTCGGGCTGCACTATAGATTGGACTTCTCAAAGTTCACAACTTGTCCAGAAGCCAAACAATAGGTATCAAGAATCTTCTTGACAGCGTGACAATTTTTGACTGAAGCCTTCATAAACAAAAAAGAATCATCTGCGATGAAAAGATGAGAAAGTACTGGGCCCGCCTCACTAAACCTTATCCCATCAATTAGACCACGTTGAACCGCAAGGTTGATCATCATGGATAGAACATCGTACACAAGGATGAAAAGGTAGGGTGAAAGAGGGCCCCCTTGCTTAAGACCCCTTGAAGGATTAATATAACTCTCGGGCTGCCCTTTAATCATCACGACTAATTTAACTGTTCGAACACAATCCATGACCAAGCGAATCCACAACTCAGAAAAACCCAATTTCAAAAGTACAGCTTCCAAAAAGTCCCACTCAATCCTATCATAGGCCTTGTTCATGTCCAGCTTCAGCCCCATCCGATACTTGTTCGTTTTCTTCCTGAGTTTGAGAGCATGAAAAGCCTCATGAGCAATGTAGATATTTTTTTGAATTTGTCTACCTAAAACGAAAGCACTTTGTTGTGGAGTGATAATATCTTGGAGGAAAGATTTCAACCGATTTGCCAAAACCTTTGATAATATCTTGTAAGAATAGTTACACAGGGCAATATGGCGGAATTATGAAATAGACTCCGGATTCGGGACCTTTGGAACCAATGAAATATTCATGGAATTAAGCTTGTCATGGTGGAGGTTCCCTGAGAAGAAATCACAAGCCATGGACATGACCTCATCCTTAATTGTCTTCCAGTATCTTTGGTAAAACACACCTAAGAAACCATCAAGCCCAGGGGCCTTAAGAAGGCCCATTTGAAAAGTTGCTAGTTTCACCTCCTCCTCATTGGGCATAGCAGTAAGAGTAGCGTTCATGTGGGAAGTGACAATGGACGCAACAAAGTTTAGTGTCCCCCCCCCCCAACCCCACCCCCCCCCCCCCCCCCCAACCCCACCCCCAATGTCTTGGCCCATTAGTAGTGAAAATACTCGAAAAGTGAGAGTCCACAGTGTGCCTAACCTCCACATTAGATTCAGCCCAATTGCCATCCAATCTTTTAATCTTGGTGATGAGATTATGCCGCTTCCTTTGGATTATGGTTTGATGGAAAAAAGCCGTATTGGCATCACCAGCCGACAGCCATTTGATTCGAGAACGCTGGTGCCAATATTTCTCTTCCAAGCTCCATAATCGCCCAAGCTCAGCTTTAATTGGCTCAATTCGGTCCCAATTTCCTTCTCAATCTTGTTGTAGTTCCTCCAGTTCAGAAGAAAGAGCACCGATCCTAGCCCTGTTATTAGGGAACTTTTCATTACTTCACCGAGTTAGAGCGGCCCTGCAAGAGGAGAGCTCAACACCCTACCTCCACCGGTTAGCATTCACTTGGCCTCCCCAGCTCCTATTAATCACTTCTTTACACTCGGCCTCATTTACCCAATATGCCTCAAACTTAAACATTTTCTTGCCCTTCTTGATAGATAGCATAAGGTCCAGTAGAATGGGACAATGATCAGAACCAATGGCCGGGAGATGAGACAATGTGCTACTTGGCCAACGAGATTGCCAACAGTAATTGACAAGAGCATGGTCAATCCTTTCCTGCACGAATTGATTTCCAGCTCTAATGTCCCGCCAAGTGAGCTGTTGGCCCTGAAAACCCAAGTCAATAAGCCTTGAGTTATCCGTAAACTCTTGTAGGAACCTCCTACGATTTGGTCGATCCGGCCTGCCACCAAGCTTTTCATGATCCCACAGGTGCTCATTAAAATCCCCAATGCAGACCCAAGGTAAGCTACCAGGGGTGAGTGATCGGCCCAACCAGCTCCACATGTTAGCCTTGTCCTCACTACACGGAGTGCCATAAACCCAAGAGGCACAAAAGACAATATCTGAATTTGTAATGGAAATTGTGGTATCAATAAGGTATTTTGATGCAAGACTAACAGAAATATTGAAATCATCATTCCAAAGTAAACCAAGACCTCCCGCAGAACCCACGGGGTCAACACAATAACAATTAAGAAAACCTCCCTTCCTACTGAAATTAACTAACTTGTTACACTGCATTTTTTTCTTCATTAAAAAAACCATTGAAGGCTTGTGCTTCCGAACCAAATGTCGGAAAGATTGCTCTGTCAGGTCAGCCCCAAGACCCTGACAATTCCAACTCAAAATCCTCATTTTTCCTCAGCAACTGACATTGGCCAGCCACCACCAACGTTTCCGTTGCAATTGCCATCTCTTTTACCTTCAATATTTGCGACATAACTTTCCATATTATCACCACCAGTAGCCATTTCCACTGCAACCTCCACTAAATTGTAATTTGAGTAACTTCCACCCATAATCTTGTTCCTTGCTTCCGTCCCCAATGGGTAGGCACGGGTTTTAAATTTTCTTCTTGCTCCTTTTTGCTTCATACTCTGTTTCCCCTCCACCTTAGCCTTCTTGCATATAGTCTCAAACCCCTCTTTATAAACCCCTCTTTATTATTTGTCAAACATCTTTTTAAACCCATGGCCTCAAAAGACTTGTCCACACCATTGTCCACTTGAGGAGTAAACTCAGACTCCCTGCAGCCCACAATAGCATTAGTGTGGGAGGCCTCACTCTCCAAGCCCAGTTTTCTTTGGCCCAAAACAGACCATTTGACAGTCTGGTCATTTGGCAGAGATCATATAGAATTGGCCCACATATGATCCACCTCAGTTCTTGATGGGCTATAACCCCCCTGGCCCAATTAGCAAGTCCACCTTCCTTCAATATGATACCATTTTCAGGGGACCCCACACACCTCCTCAGAGTCTCCAAGCTATTTCCAAATATCTGAACCGATGTCCGTGGGTTTGCAGAAAAACCAGACCAGAGAAGGGGATTAAAGCTCCCTTTTTGTGTCTGATCGTGACAAGAGGAAGAAGAAAGTTGAAGGCTTGTCACAGTCTGTCTTGCTTTCCCCCTACTTCCTAGGGTAGGAGTAGCTAACGCCCCATAAACCACCATGGGCTCCAAAGCACCCTCGATAATTGCACCCCTCACGCGCTTATCTCCTGCTTGTTTTCTGTTAGAGGTGCCCGGCAGCCGTCTGGCCCCCCGCAACGCCGTTGGATTCTGATGCAGCCGATCATCACAGATGACTCTAGTCCGCAACCACTCCCCGTATGCTGCAGTTTGAGAATTCCCCGTTGGGGCTGGATCGTAGGAGCACCCATGATTCGAATGGCCCAATCTTCCACAGTTGTAACAGAACTCCGAGAGGCGTTCGAGCCGAAATTCCACCCAAGTATCATCTCCCTCATCCCTAGGAAGCCAGAATCCAAGCGGCAGAGGCTTGGAAGCATCGATCTGGGCTCTAAATCGAAGGAACCTCTTGGGGTCGTGACTCTAAGGATCTTCAACCTCCACGACTTGTCCAACTCTCTCTCCAACAATTCTGGCATTGTGTTGAGTCAGCAGGTTCATTGGAACACCATGGCCTTGAACCCAGTAAGTAACCAAATGGAGAGGAATTTCTTCAATAGATTTGTTTTCGGGCCATCTTTGCACTGAGAAGCAGAACCCGATAACTAACCAGGGCCTTCTGCAATAATTTTTTCGGTCATAGCCTCATCTTGAACCATTATAGTGTAGGTATTGTCCATGGTATGCGTAATTTAGACCTCCCCAAAGCCAGCCCAAGCAGTGGAGATTATTTTCTTGACCGCACTCTGATTCAGAGCTTTCTTCGCTATCACTGTCCCAACAAGTTTTGGTCCGCATTCCAGGTCGAAGAGTCCCATTGTTGCCTCCAGTTTTATGACTAATTCATCAGTGTTCTCTTGAGCCATAGGGTTCGTGCAAGGGGAGTAAAACAATAGGTGATGCAAAACAGAAATGAAAATACAACAAGGGAAGGAGTACCTTGAAAACGGAGGTTTTGGTTGAGGCCTGGGTTTCTTTTCTTGTTTCCTTTGTTGTGGAGTTAAATGAAATTGCTTAGGCTTGAATAATAAATAGCCTTCAGGGCCCGATGGAGCAATAACTCTACCATTAATCGCCATTAATTTTTCCTGCTCTGATTGGTAGCTACTATCGTAGTCGTAGCAGTACTCCCTTCGATCCCTCATCTTTGTTAAGGTATGTACTTCACTGCCCACAATGCTGCCACTTATGGTTTGAGCTACCAGGATTGCATTCAATGATGATTGGCCAACACCCTGGCTCTCCACGGGATCCGCTTTGTGTTCTATTTGCCCATAAATTATGTGATTTGAACTTGTTTGGTGAGTCTCAGTAAGGATTGAATTGAATGTCACAGGTGGTGTAGAGATGTGCACAATCAATGGAGATTTACTTTGACACTGCTGGGACATCTCACTTTCGTAGCTATACCCCTTTCACTTCGTCAGTATAGTTAATGTATGATCTTTATTTCCCACAAAGCAGCCACTGGGAGTTTGAGCTAGCGGGGGTGAAGTCAAAGAGGGATTGCAGACCCTCTGACCCTCCACTAGATCTTCCTTGTATCCAGTTTTCCAGATGTAAATGTGAAGTGTATCTGATTTTGTTTGGTATGCCCCAGTAGCTAGGGAATTGAATGCATCAGTTGGTGTAGAGGAGGTCATGATCAAAGAAGAATTACTTTGGCACTGCTGGGACATCTTCATGTTTGCCTTCTACCCACTTCTCAGCAGTTCATAGAGGAAAGTACAGATATATGTTTGATGATTTTTGATGGCCAAGCTCTTCCTACCATCAGTTGGGGCAATATTGACTGCCTCAGATTGTGCAGGATCTCTCATTGCAGAGAGGGAAGGGGGAACTCTCATCAAAGAGAGGGAAAAATAGTAGCGAAGAAAGCAAAAGATCTGATTAATTAGGGTTTAGATTCGAGTGATTAGGAATCAAAAAAGAAAAGAAAGATGCAATATTTAGTTAAATCTATGGAACCCCCATGGATCAGAAGACCAGGGTCAATTTAACAAATTAAAAAAGAGATGGGTGGAGGAATAAAGCAAGTAAAAGCTCAGCAGTTTAATAAAAAGCGAGCTTGGATGTTCATCTCGTAGTTGTGGTTTTCTTTTTATTACTTATTTATTTTTTGGGGATAATTTAATTTATTTATTTATAATTTACTTATTAATCTTTTTCCTTTTTTCTAAGCTCTTTTTTCACTTTCATAAAAGAATCTTATTTTTATTTTTTGCCTCGTATAAAACTTGGGACCACTTGAGCTATTTTACATAAGTATTTAATAAAAAATACTTAAATGATATATTTTGATAGTTAAAATATGTAATTAAAATATCTTATAAATGCTGAGGCTATAATGCAACACTTCAAAAGGAAAAATTCATCGTAAATAATTGTAATTTATATAATTGACCCCTTGGAAAAAAATTCTGGGTCCACCACGGATTGCATAGCCCAGTAAACTAGGGCCAATGGGCTTAAACTGGTTAAAGACTTTCCAGGCCCATAATTAGGTCCATCGCCTTCTTCAACCTCAAGCTCAGGCTCGAGAGGAGCCGTTGGCTGACGCTATGGCTTCAAAGCTACTGCCGCTGAGACGGCTGCCGAGGCTTCTCAAACCTTCACCTTCTCCTTATTTTTCCACCTCCAGCTCGTGTTTGCATCTTTTAGAAGCCTCGAGATCACTAAAAATCTCTGATAACAGCCACGGACCTCGTTATTGGATTGGTTCTAGAAGCTTCTGTTCTACCCCTTTGAATCTCGATGACGCTAAAGTCCCCGCTGCGATTGATTACCGGTAAGTTCGATATTCGGTCAAAAGTAAACTTCTGCTTGGTTACTGAGAAACATGGGGAAGAAAGTTTTTATTTTTATTTTTTATTTTCTTTCTAATGCGTTTTATAAAGTAGAAAGTTTCATTGCCAAAATTTACTGAAGTTCTTAATCTTTTTTTTTTTTGTCAAAAATTTCGTAATCTATTTGAAGTCTGTAACGATGTTGAATTTGTGGTGGAAATGGAATTTTGTTTCAGATTGTTGTTTTCTCATGTTGCTAATAAATTAATGTGAATACAGTTCTGTACTGGAGGAGGATGAATTTCACAGGCTAGCTGATTCTACAATACATGACCTTCAAGAGAAATTTGAGGTGATCTTTTCCTTCCATTCCTTTTCATGCCGAGTAATTTGAGTTTTGAACACATTATGCATTCTTTTCTGTTTTTGGTACATAACATAACAAGTACTTTTGTTTCAATTTTTCATTGGCAATTCTTGGACAGGAATATGGTGACATTGTTCAAGTTGATGGCTTTGACATAGACTATGGGGTGAGAATGGCTGATTGGTGTTTGGGATTGATTGGTTAATTAGGAATGCAATGTTAATTTTGTTGTTAAAATGGGTTTGCATTGGCAGAATGAGGTGCTGACCGTAAAACTCGGGGATCTTGGCACCTATGTTTTGAACAAACAAACACCAAATAGACAAATTTGGTTGTCTTCCCCAGTGAGGTATGTTTTCTACTGTCACCCTTATTGATTTTGGGTTTGAGTTTGATATTGTGTATTGTGTAGCACGTAAAAACCAGGATTTATTATTGCATCTGTGACCTAAATGTTGGCTCTTTCAATTTGCTTGTGAATCTTTCGGGCTCCATGCCATTGTTGATTGTATATTAGCTAAATGTAGTCTCTAAATGAGCTGTTAATTTATCTATCTCTGAATTGCCAGTTTAGTAGCCTGGAAAACCTCAATAATAAACCACATTGGATGATCTGTCGGAACGAAATGTGTAAATGAACATTTTTTGGTCTTCAGATGATGTACTATTGCATCTTTGGTTTATGAGTCTGGCCCTTCTTCATGTTTCCTTTGTAGAGGAATAATTATGGGCAGTCTGTAGTCTGTACATGCCTTTGCACGTGGTTACATTGTTCTAATACTGTCTAAAATTTTAGCTGAAGCAATGATGCGGGCTTGAATTAAAAAAAAAAATTTAAGAGTGAAAATCTCCTGGAGGGATTAGAAAAGGAGGCTCAAAATAATTCCAACAGAATTCATGAAGAAAATATTATTTGGGTAATGACTTTCAGAGCCTTGAATGGCAGCCCTTGGATTGGAACTTTGCCCTTTCTTAGCTCTCATGTGGAACACTTCCTTGTCACCTCAAACTCATGAACGGAAAGTTGTCTGTATGGCAAATCCAATCCATTTGAGCACGTTTTGATTGTAATCAATCTCACAATCAATGTTCATGTGTCTAATTTTCTGAGGGAAGATGTCTTATTAACCATCATCCACGTGCTTAATATTCTTAGCATGTCTTGATGTATACCATGTTTACAATTGGCGGGTAGTGACATTTCCTTTTGGAAGCTAAGCAATGTGTTTACTGAAGCGGAATGATTTACAATCCTGGCCATGCATTTGATGTCGAATGTCATGTGATACAAATGTAGTCTCGTGTAATCCCCTTCTTGACAAGTACCATTACTGATATTTGTAAAACTGCGATAGGCATTTTTTGTGCTCTTTTTCATGTATGCATCTACCTTATTTACATTGTTGAGAAATCCATGATATTTTTCTTTCTTTTTTGCTAAAAGATTTACGTTCTTCATGCAGTGGACCTTTCAGATTTGACTGGGATCGGGATGCTCAAGCTTGGGTTTATCGGAGGACGAAAGCTCATTTATTGAAACTTCTAGAGAGTGAGATGGAGGAACTGTGCGGTGAACCCATCAGCCTTTCATAAAACTTCCCCAGAAGATGGGCTGTATAGTTCTCACATGGAAATTGATTACAGTACTGATGTAACAGTTGCAGAGCACATTTTGGAGTCCTCCACGGTAAAGACGCTTGTGTCGTATTTAGATATAATCTATCGTGCGTAGCAATAACTTGTCGTTAGAAATTGTTATTTTTATGGCAATTTTTCTGTGAAAGGCCTTCATGCCCCGCACTAAGATCACAACCACAATATTGTAATTTGATTTCTAGGCACGTAACGTAAGTGCTTTTGAGCGTCTCCTCTTCATGTTATAAACAAATAATGCGAAGATTTGTTAGAATTAAGAAGTGGTTTTGAATTTGAAGTTGCTCCTTTTGTTTACAGAGACTGGCTCATGTAACACTTCCAGAGCTATAAATAAGAAGCAATTCTTAGTTGACATAAAGGATATCGTGCCTCTCATTTGTGCTTAAAATGTTTGGTTGACATGGTCCCAATCTGCGAGGGAATTCTTGGGCGAGACGGTCTATGAAATATCAACTTTGCCAGCTACATGTGTTGTCACAACACGAACCGCTTTGGAATTAGGATTAGAGGATTCTTCTCATTAAGTGAAAATGAGATGTCACACTCATACTCATTATGTTCAACTATAAAATTGATTCTTTTTTTTAACTTTTGGATACCAATTTGTTAGTGGTTGAAATTAAATTCTAGAATACATTGAACCTTAACTATTCTTCACATTCTTAATACTTACACGTGTCATACATAACATGACTATAGCAAGGGCGGTGAACCCAACAGCTTACTTTCTGTGGTTGATTGAACCTCTCCAATGTGCTTTCTTCTTCTAATTGAGTGGCTAGAAATGAGAAGTGAAAACTTAGATCAACCACCATCGTTCATGGTGGAACAACATAGAATTTAACCAAAATTCTTGAAATGAGAAGAAAGTTTTGGCTAGAATCGGATGTCTTCGCTGGTAAATGAAGAGCAAGAGAGTAGTAATCTAGACCATGGAATTTAAAATACGGGGGGGTTGATGACATGGAAATTTAATACTTGGCTTTTGGACAAAAGGACATCGTGTTAAAATTTTAACAAATTAGGACGGCTCAATTCAAAAATTAATAATTAAGAACAAAAACTCTAATAAAAACTAAAACTAGACCTATATATCAAATTTAAAATCCAACCTAATCTAAAAATTATCGGGTTATTAAGCATTTTCAATAAAATTGCTAAATTCTAAATAAAATTGTTGGAAAGTTATTTTAACAAATTAATTTTAAAATATTTATATCACTGCCACCGCCACTCCTGTTTAGCTTCTAAGTTTTGTCTTCCGCTCAAAATCCGAGACTAAACACTAGGCTCTTCACCGCCACCGCCACTGCCACTGCCACCCCGGCCCAAACCTCCTCCTTTTGCCCCTCTCAAAATTACTCTAAATTCTAAATCGTTAATTTCATATGATACCTTTGCGTTCACTAACTACAGACAAGTAAAATAATTTTTCTTTTTGAAAAATTAGACCTCGATTTAGCAATTAACACAGTTGCTTCTAAACAATTCTTAAAAGATGGATTTGTCCATGGTATATAAATAATCGCCTACGTAAATATGTTTATATTGTACTAGGATAAGAAGGAATTTAAATAAGATTTTACAAGGAGGAGGCGGAGAATGGGATGAAAAAGATAACCCATGTGTCCCTCCAGTCCGGGGCTAGCAAAAAATGACCCTCTTTTGTCACCATCAAGGCGTCATATTTTCACCCTAGTCATATTAGTCCTGGTCAATAAAGTCCTAAAGTCTCCCTCCAATTCCAACTACGATATATATCTTCCTTCACTTCTTCCTTCCTTCCTGGTAGTTTATAAAATTTCAGGATCCTAAAACTTCTTCAAACCCCCCACCACCACACAACCCTTTTTCTCTTCCTGAAAAAAAAAAAAAAGAAACACTAAATAATTCTCCACCACAAGAACCAACCCACTTGATTTTGAGATCTTTTTCTTCCCAGCAGCAGCTCTACTGCTTTGTGCCAAATTGCAAAATTCTATATTATCAATCTTTAAATACGAATATTTTTTAGATTGAAAAATTGCATTTCACCTAATTCCTCATTTTATTTTTTTACTATATAGGATAATTAAAACCGTTCAATTTTTTAAAATTATTTAAAATTTATATTAGCAAAAAATCAATAATTTTGAAGGTTCATTGGTTATTATAAATAGTAAAAAACAAACTACTGGTATTTGTAGTAATGAAGATTTTCATAGTGAATCGTACATTTAGTTTACACATATAAATAATTAAATGATCTCTAATTTGACATATTTTTTTTATCTTAAAATGATGATTTAGTAATTGAACGATTCCGATTATAATATATGTATATGAATTATTTGATAAATCTAAATGATGATATTAAGAGCTACTATTAGGGATGCGATATAGGTATTATTCTTTTTTAAAAAGAAATCGCCCTTTCAATTGAATGTCATTACTGGTTGCTTCTAATCTGTTTTCTTTATTTTTTTATTAAAAATAATATCAATGTATATTATAAAAAACGATTTCCCCTAAATTTTTATTGGCTCATGTTTCATCTACTTTTCATCCACAAAGGCCAAATATATATCATTTTTATTTTAGTTAAATTAGTTGTAACTTTTACTTTCTCAAATTTAATATTGTAACGACCCGACCATATTTAATTTTTCTTTTCATAATTTTTTTTGGGAAATTATCATTTTACCTTTAGCTAGTGGGGTCGGGTAGCCACTTTTAGTTCGGGGACATTATTGAAGATTTTTCTTGGACTAACTTGTAGATTTCCGACTCATGAATCCATAGAAAGACAACACGTGTGGATTGGGATTCGTTTGAGGGTTTTACAATTTACGGTGCGTGAGAGGCATTTTGGTCTTTTTGAGAGTGACATAATTTGGGAAATGATAAGGATTCCCTTATCATTTATCCTTTTCTATTCCTAGCAGCTACAACACACATCGTTAGTTCACCTCACTCTCATTTTTCTTCTTTGTTCGTGGAAGCCAAAATTAAAACAACAAAAGATAACCTCAAGTTTGGACGTTTAATCATCAAACCAAGGCCATATTCAAGTCCCTGAAGTTCCCGTGAGCATAACCATCCAAGTGTTGAAGAGAAAATGACGCAAGAAGGCCCAGACCCTAGAAGGAAAGGAAACTCAAAACTTCCGAGCTAGATTTCAGAAAATTTAGGTACTTTTTCCAATTTATGGGTTTGGATTTGAATTTTTGGGATTGAGTAGATAAATTTCCATTATTATAACGTTTGATTTGGTAGAAAATTTAAGAAGTTACACAAGCCTGAAGTTTTGGTCGTTAATGGAAGATTCCAGCAAAACAGATAGAGGCGTCGCTGTTGGCGCACGGCGATGCTAATCGTTTGTGTAAGACTCGTGTCCTGGAGGGAATAGTGAACAATCCCATATTCAAGCGAGGGGAATGGTCTGGGAGGGAATTGGTGGTGTGCCTTAAAGGTGTAGACACACACCTATCTAGCACAAGGCCTTTTGGGAGCTCAGTGGCTTGAGGTTCGGTTGGAATTCCAAAGTTAAGCGAGTTGAGGCTGGTGCAATTCCATGATGGGTGACCCTTTAGGAAGTTGCACCGTGAGCTCCAGAAAACAAAACCCGTGAGGGCGAGGAGACCCAAAGAGGACAATATCGTGCTAGAATCGAGTCCTGACCAAGAAGGGTCAGGTCCTGACAGAGTGGTATCAGAGCCAAACCCCCGACCGGGAAGTGTACCAGCTAGGATGCTGGGCCCTCAGGCATCTGGGATGTCATACCCAGACTAGGTTCGAGATTTGGACTCGGGATTGAGACTCTGGGTGGCACGCTTAGCCTTGGGACTTTGACCTTATTAGACATCTAGGACGTCAGGCATATGAGATGTCCAGGTTGGGATGTATAATGCAGCGGCCGATGTTATGATTATGATTATATTACTCTGTTATGCTTATATGATATACTATTATGGTTTTTGATTCTGATGTATGCAAGTTTTGGAAAACGGAGGGGTAAAACCGTATGTTTACTTTATGACTTAAACTGTTTTATAAACTTCATGTTTCTGGCCCACTCACCCTTAATTATTTTATTGACCCCTCCAGGCCATGCTACTGAGGTGGACGAGGATCCCGAGACAGAGACATAGATTGTCGTTGCGCACCTGAACCCCACTTCTATATAGGTTGGCACGTGGGGAGTCCTTAGGAGTCGTGCTCAATATTTATTTTAAACTCTCCCTTGTCTGACACTATTTTGATTTTCGGACTATTTGTATGACTTAGTTATGGATATTTATGCATTTGAATCTTTTAAGGGTAAAATTGGTATTCTAAGGCTGTGTGTTAGACGAGAGCAGGGTACGTCCCCGGGTGGTCCTAAGGGGATCGAGTGTGATTTTCATGTATTTTAGGGATAAGTCTTGTTAGTTGAACTGCTTTCCATTTTCGACTATCCTCGCAATTTGCAGTGATTACCTTTTCCAGACTAACATCATGGGGTGTGTCTCCGCTAGATTCTGGGGGCATTATTTTCTGAATTGACATCTTAGAGTGTGTCTCCATTAGATCCCGAGGATTACCTACGTGTAGTGCAGATATTCCCGTCAGGTTGCTCGCGACTACGGCTTAGGGGATTTTCTAATCAGCTGGCTCGGTGGTGGCAACTCGGGGGAAATGGAGGATGAGTCGAAAGTTGATTTTTGTTATTCATGTTTAAATTTTCCAGATGGTTTTATAAACGAGGATTTTAAGGTAATGTGGGCCACAAGTATTTTTGTAAACGTTTTATGTTTCCTATTTTGTTGACCCACGATCTTGATTTGAATTTCATGTATGAAATCCTCATGATTTATAACTTGAATAAGAATATTTTCTTATATGCATGCATGTTTTAAAAATTATACCATTTCATTCATCGATAAATTTGTTTTAATATGAACTTTTGTGTTCACTCAAATTTTCATGGTTTTACTCACCCTTCAGCTTGTGACGTAGGAGTGGGGGCACACTTTGGACATATGCTTACTTCTGATTTCCTACGCACCTATGATCCTTGTATTATTTGTCGTTTTCTTTCCATGGTAGCACTGTTTACTATTTTAGACCTTTGTAAGACTGCTACACTTTGAGCTATCTGTTTGGATTTTTAAGTGAAATTATCTCTTGTTTGATACGTGTCAAGGGTATTCTTGAATTTTCCGATTTGTTTGTCAGACGAGAGAGGGACCCTTCACAAATTTTAAAGAATTTTCGGGTTCGGTTCTGTCGAATATTTAATAAAAAAATCAAAGGCTCGTTTGGATATGCTTTTGAAATTTCCAAAAGTGCTTCTAGATGGATGAAAAAGTCTTCTAAGTTAAAAACTTGTGTTTAGTAAATTTTAGGCAGTGCGTTAGATCAGAAGTACAAGTATTTGAGGATGCTTCCTAAATATCGAAATTCACCTTATTTTAATTATTATTTTTTAATTTATCGATACTATTTTAAAAGCTATTTAATTATTGTTATCAATGTTTATCTTGAATTTTAATATAGTTGTTAAGTTATTAATTTTATGTTATAACATAAGTTGCCTAATACTTTTTTATATTAAAAAAGAAGTCATAAGAATGATGGAATATAATAATTATTTTATACTTCTAATATCCCTACTAAATACTCTATAATTATATTATAAATATTTATTTAAAAATTAAAATATTTTTATGTGGGTATACTAAATATGAAACCATTTCTTCGTAAAATCGCTACTAAATCACGACTACTACTAAAAAATACTTAACAAGAAACACATTCAAACAATTACTGAGCAAAGATAGACAAATTTGCTATCTACATTAATAAAAACAAATGTATTCTTTTTTATACACTAATTTATATTTGGTCGTAAGTTATATTTTGATTTATTTTTAAAGTGACTAGTATTATGATTATCATGTGGCCTGTGTGCTTACAGCCTCTCCCATGTCCGAACCACAATCTGTTTACTTAGAGGTTTTGGAGAGCTTTATTTTCAACATTTTTATATTTTCAATCTTTGATTATGAGCAACACTTAATATTATATAATTTTGTTTCCCAGGTTTGCATGAATGTGTGCCCCACTTGATGTGATGGCCGGCCATAAACCAAACGTAATCTACTAATCTTCATTTGATTCCTTAATCCACTTTGTGTAAGGTCTTAAATAACCTCTGGTATTTGTTGAGAGAAAACAATAAACTACCCTACAAATATCTGCATAACCCTTGCTAACGACCACAAATTAATTAGGGCTTAACATAATAACTTACACAAAGTTATGACATAGGGGTGTCTAATAAAAGCTTAAAAGCCAAATTTGGTGTGGTTTGATTGAATCCTATGATGTTCAATCGATGTAAAATAAAAATTCATTGGTTAGTAACAGAGGTAATCTCAACCGTCAATCTATTTAACTCAACGAATTTTAATTGATGATGCATATTCATATACTATACAATTATTATTAGAATACGTACCCAAGTACTTAAAAGTGACAAAACCGTGCCATTCTCGGTTCCTATTATTGGTTTGGATAGCTAATTTGTATTGGGCACCGAGTTGTGAGACTATCTCACATTCTTAATTAGTAATCAGCAATGCCCCCACATTAGCGATAGATGAAAGTAAAAACTACCAAAGGTGTTTTCTTATTTCTTCTCTGAACTTGTATCCAATTGCTGTTGTTCTCCTCTCAATACACCACTTTTACCAGACGATTAAAGACAATAAATATGATAATAATAAGGTAATAATAATTTGTGGTGGGCAAAATAGAAGGTGTTTGAAAGGACAGACATGGGCTTGGAAAAAAAAAAAAAGGACAGACATGGGCACATTGAGAGGTCAGAGGTCCCAATCTAAAGGTACTACCAAAAAGCTATGAACCAGGAGGGTATGAGTTGGTTGTATGGAGTATGGTGAACTGCGTGCCACAGAAATTGGCCATGGCCTTTTCTGACAGATGCGATATTTCCAACTGCAGACTCTCACTCTTTCCCTCTGCACTGCACATTATGTCCCTTCCCCATTCCCATTCCGCTGCCACAACCATACATTCCAACGTAAAACCCACTTCCGTAGACGCGTCAAACAATTTTGATTTCACTCACGGTCAAACGCCGCCGTTTAAACATCCAACTCTTCTTCGTCGCCAAGCCTGTTGCAAGGGTACTGTCTAAAAAAAAAGCCTCCTTCAAAGGGTAGCACGGAAAGGCTCATATTCGGCTACTTATTATGCCAATATTAAGTCGAGATTACCAGTTTTCGTCGATATTGTTGGCAATTATGGCGATATTAGAGAAGATAATAAAATTGATGCTCATATTTTATGCAGCGACTCAAAATCGTCATATCAACAATTTACCCATTTGTTTTTTAAATGCTGATTTTTTTTTTTTTCGTTCATCCCATTATCTGAACTACACTATGCACACTGGTTGTTATTAAAAATGTTAAGGGCGTGCAAATGTGGTTTCAATTAAAATCTTGAGGGAGATTTTAACCTCAAATATTGTATACAAAGTTATTTCGATAAAATCTTTTCCGAATATTTAACCTGGTTAAAGCAAAAGAATTTACATAGTTTTTTTTTTTTCCTGAAAAAGAATTTACATAGCTAGACTATGCTCTAATATTATGTCACTAATAAAATCAGGACTAATTTCCTGGAGACCTATATTAATTCTTGCCAAACAATATGAGAAGTCTGAATTATAAAAACAGTCCCCAAACAGCCTTGATGAATACCTCGATTACAAGAACCCTACCGGAAAGGAAAGTAAATAAAACAAAGAAAAAAATTCCCATTCCAGACAAAAGAAAAGAAAAAGGAAAAAGGAAAATAGAGAAAACCCCTCCGTCCTATGAAAATACCCTTTTTTACATTCACAGTTAAACAAAGAAAAAAATAAAATAAAACAAATTGTCTGACTAATACAAATTTAACTACTGGTCAAATCAGGATCAGTTGAGACTGCTAAGTAAGTAAAAAATTACCATCATTAATTACCCTCATTTCCGACGGCTACGGGGTTCCAAAGCGTCCAGATCCTTCGCTAAGTTTACATTTATCTTGCCCGCAATATCTCATCGTCGATTCAATTACGCGCTCCGATGGTGAACCCGGAACGTTTAGATCGATTCTCCGGTCTTTTCGAGGTCTCCAGGAGTCAACCAAAGTTGCTCCACCGTTGGGTTCGGGCCGACCCGTATGAGCGGCCACGGCTGAGCCGTACCTTCGCTGATGAGATGAGCCGCCGAGATCGTCCTATGAGAGAAGTACGAACGAATCTTAATCGTTGAAAAAAAGGAAAATCAAAGATAATTTTGAGATCACCGGAAACAGAAGAAAAAAAAGTACCTCGGAGCGAAGATCCGTAGCGGTCTCTCTGATTCGCTTCACTGAAACAGCGGTGGCGGTTCCGGAGCCATCTTTAATACCATTGTTGAACGCGCCCACCGCTTCTTCGCTGCTCGATGTGCTCGAAGGCGGTGGAGGAGGCGTCGTCGAAGACCCTGGCACCACCTGATTATCTCCCTCATCGACATCCGCATCTTCATCATCTTCATCGTAATCGTCCAGAGCGTTCTCGTTGTATATTTCATCATCAGCTGAGTCAAATTCGTCATCATTGTCGGTCAGGATCTCGTCATCGTCATCGTCTCTGGTTTCGTCTCTGACAACGCAGCTCTCGCAAACCGAAAACGTGTGGCCGAGCTTCTCGCCGGAGGCCTTCCACGGCGTCGGAGACTGGCAGGCGTGGCACAGGAGGCTCCGGGAGTGCCTGGCGACCAAGAAATTGGCGCCGTGAACCTTGGCGTCGCAGGCCCAGCACAAACTTGCCAGGTCTGATTCGCAAAAGGTCCTCGCAGGAAGCTGGCACAGTTCGCAATTCTTCATCTCTCGTACAAAGGACTCAGAATCCGGCTTCAGTTTTGGGATTTTTTCTCTCCGTAATTTCGTTGTGTTTTCTCAGAATTTTATTCTCTCTTCTTCTGCAAGTACGAGATGGGTGGGAAAAAGAAAAAAAGAAAGAAAAGGACCACTTGCAGTCATTTATAGCAACAACCCTGCTTTTCCTTTAATTCACGATTTTACCATCTTGGGTACATGCTTCTAATCACATCAACCTTCTGTGATATTTAAAGAGGGGTATTAAAGTCATTTTGCAAATACTAAATCGATGCTAAACGCTCCGGAAGCTCTAGGGTTGTGTGAGAGAAGCACCACCAGAATGGTCCAATGGTTGAAAGGCGACGAGGCTGTGGTTGTTCGCAGCGCCAGGTGTCCTCTTGTGAGGGAACAAAAGCTTTGTGTGGTCTGAATATTTTCCGAGGGGCCCTTCGGTCATTGCAACCTTGGTTGGTGCAGCCTTGCAGGATATTTTAGTCTGCTTCTTCCCGTGGCTGACATGTCATCCAGGTGGCAGATATCAGTGTGGGAGATTCTATTGTCTTACGTGGCTTCATTTGGGCCATCGAACCACGTGGGTCTGCATCCACATTTGATTTGCCTTATTTGTTACGTGTATAATGGGCCCCAGCTCGTGCGATTTCAGCCCTGCATTTCGCGGCTCCGAATCATGTCCTCTAATCCCTATCGTTTGCTTTTATTAAAACCGAATTTTTAAAAGATAAGAATCATCTAGTCCACGCGCTTAGCATGTCAGTCGCCAGTCGTCGGTTTAGACTTTAGATACTTCGGGTTAATAAATCAAAGGAAATTGTTATGCATACCGGATTTTGAAATTATTTGCAAAAGTAAGAAAATAGTTTTAGATTATTATCAAATTGGCCCAAATATAAATAGAAAAGAAAAAGTAGATTTGCGCCAATTTGGCTACTTCTCTTATATTTCTATATTTCCGTCTCTAACTCGAGTAGCAGCGAAATCCTCCTAGAGTTTTATCCAACGTGAAATAACCTCCATTGATGGCGAGTTGAACAATTTGCACCAGAGCTCTACCATCGTGAAGGAGGTCAGAGAAAGGCGGCGGGGTCTCGAGTTTTGAAACGACAAGCACAAAAGGACTCGTTGGGTGGAGCTGTGAAGACCACGGACGATAGCGGCGATTTTAGGCCAGAGAAGGAAGACGACGAAAGCCAATGAGCTGTAGTGAAATGTATGTTCAATTCGAACCCTAAGTCCGCGATTCGTGATTGCATGACTTAGGGTTGGGTAAATGAAATGAGATTTCATTCAAAAATTAGTAATTAATACATATTGTTCTTGTTTACTCATTCATTGAGGAGTATAGTACATAGGTTTCCTACCAATTAAGGGTTGTTTAGGTAGGATTGTTTAGGTAGGAAAATTGAACAGAGATTTTAGGGAGGTAGCTAATTAGTAGATAAATAGTATATAAATGTGATATAAGTGGGACATACGGAACATAACAAGGCACTAAGTACAGAGGGTTTACTAATTAAGGCTTCTTTAAGCAGCATAATTGAAAGGGCATTTTAGGGATGTAGCTAATGTAATATAAGTGGGAAATACATGATATAACAAGGCACTGCCATTCAGTGAGGAGTAATGTTTGATATCCCACTCTAAAATATGCCTTCGTTTTGATAATGATCTTAAACCCGGAAAAAAATTTTAAGAAAAATTTATATGAAATGGTTGACTGAATTTAGTTCAGTGTTGCTTTAGAAGATGTTGATGATAAGAATTCATATTGGTATGTGGAGAGAAGAGTGTGTGTTTTAAATATGGGGGAATATTTTAATTAATTGAGAGGGAGTAAAATGCTAAATGTGTTTTGCATATAACTCTGAAGAGGTGATAAGAAATGGCACCCCATTACAAACTAATTGTTGGGGAAGACGAAGCCAGATCAGCTAAAGCTCAAGCTGCCTCACAACTCAATAGAATAGTGAGAGATTTAAAGGTGAAATTGGCAAGTTCGTAGTTAGAAAACTTCTGGAGCAAGTGTTTCAGTTACATTTTGGACATAGAGGACTTGCCATGGAGCGGGTCCATTGTGCATGAGATGATATCGTGTAAAGTAACTAAGGGTGGTGTTAATAAAGCGGAAGAGGTATGTTTCCTCGTTGGAAAGAAGGTTCAGCAATTCAAGGAGAAAGATTTTTGTCTTATTACGGGGCTAAAAATGGGGGAAAATCGAGAGAGCCAGCTGGGACATCATCTTCACTTAGATAGGCAGCAAGGTACTTCAAGAAGAAGAAGAATAAGGTAACGATTTCAGACTTGGTTAGTGTGTTCAAAAGTTGCCAAAATCGAGACGGAGCATTCAAGCGAGGGCTGATTTATTTCGCTGAGACAGTGGGAAGGAGTCAAGTGGAAGGATAAACGATTATTTTTTAAGCTTGGTGGAGAGTCTCCAAGATTGGAATGCCTAACCATGGGGGTCAGAATCTTACATGAAAACGCATGAATCCCTAGCTAGAATTTTTGTTTTAGGTGACAAGAAGCGGTCTCCTAAGTTTTCTGGAGAAAAACAGAGCTAAAGGAGAGAAGAAGGAGGAGAAAGAAAAAGGGAAGGTTGTTGTGAGAGGTAGTTTGAATGGGACGGTGGTTGAAGAGGAAGCTGAGGAAGAAGAAAATAAGGAAGTAGACAAGAAAAATTATGCAGAGGAGGAGGAAATTTCAAAGGAAGTTGTGAAGATAGGGGCGAAGGAAGGTGAGAAAAAAGAAAGAAGAGGGAAGGGAAAAGTGGAAGGAACTGAACTAGAGCGGTCGCAGTCAAACAAATTATGCTATATGGTTAGAGATTTTTCTTATGCATTCCAAATAAGATGTCAATTACCTCTGTGTTGTTTTGTATATGATATGTGATCTAACCAAATTCGTATGATGTTGATTAATTGAATGTTGTCTAATATGTCAATTACTTGTACACTGGTAATGTATGATTACGTGTAAAATGGTAGTAATATGTCATCTGAAATTAAATGCGTATGATGTTGAAGGTGTGGGTGTTTGAGTCGCTGCTATTTCTACGGGACATTGGGTATGTCAAGTTGGAGAGACTTGGAAAAGTGCCTAGATTACTGCATTAGTCTGGTAGCAAGGTTATCACCTTTCATAGTATTTACAACACATTGATTAAATGTGAAAAGGTTAGTCGGCAACTTACTGAGAAAATTTTGTTTGCAAGATGCATTTCATAATCATATTTCTATAGATGGAGCCTGTATAATTATGTTGGTAACAATTTGTGTAATGTTCCAGCGCATATGTAGCCGCTGGTTCCTACTTCTGTAGAGATTGAGGCAGGATTTTGGTCAAGAGGGAGTGAGGCTACAGAAGATGAAAAAGAATGAACAGACAGTGTAACGACCCGTCCCAAATTCCTAGATTAGATTAGTGACTAATCACGATTAGTGAGGCTAATCCGTGATTAGTTGAGCGAAATCGGACGAACGATGCAAAATGACCGTTTTTCCCTTGGTCGTGACAAAACGTTGACTTTTCATTCGGGCGGTCAAATGGACTTTGACCGATGACCGTGACGTAGTTTGTGACGTCACGAGTTCATAGACAGGTGGCACGTTCAATTCCGACATTCGAGGAAGAAGTTATGACGTGCGGAAGTTAAGGGGCATTTCGGTAATTTTAGTTAAAAGGGACAAATAGTTGACTTTTGGACCGAGGTGTCCGATGGCCGAGGGCCGAGGACCGTTACGTATATCGGGACGATACGAATCCATAGACAGGTGGCACGCTGAAATCGGACTTCGAACGAGGAAGTTATAGGTCACGGAAGTTCGATTTCACTATGCACGTACTTCGAGGTGATGATGAGGTGGCCTTTTCTGATTAGGCCAGATATTTTGAGTGGGTCCCATGGATGAGTGACAAGTTTCACTCATCCCATTGGTCCAAACCCCTAAATTGTGGATCTAAGTTAATTAAATATTATTATTTTAATTATTTTATAATTAACCTTTTTATCACACAATCCTAGCCATCCATCTAACATAATCTCTCAAATCCTAGCCATCCATTTAATCATCTCTCTCTCATCCCATCCCATTGGTCCAAACCCCTAAATTGTGGATCTAAGTTAATTAAATATTATTATTTTAATTATTTTATAATTAACCTTTTTATCACACAATCCTAGCCATTCATCTAACATAATCTCTCAAATCCTAGCCATCCATTTAATCATCTCTCTCTCATCCCATCAGATATCACCACATTCCATCTCTTCTTTTTTCTTCTTCAACCCGAAAACCATTCCTTCATATTTCTCCATTTTTTCTTCAACACACAAACACCACCCAACACCCATCACACCCTCACTCTACTTGCATTATTATGACCGTGTGCGAGATAGTGAGAGAGTGTGATGATGAGGACACGACGGTGGTGGCTCACGGCGGTGAACGAAGGAGCTCGACCGTGAGGTAAGGAATATTCAAAATTCCTAAATTCGAGTTTGTTCGTTTTTATTCAATTATAGTGATTAGGTTAGGTTTCTGGTGGTCTTAGGAATCGAATAGGATTAGTTTAGGGGCTGGGGATTCCCGGGAAAGGCCGTGGACGGTGGAGGGAATGCACGGCCGCCATGGCCGGATTGAATGGGCACGGTTTTGATGGGTTTCAATTCCATTTTAACTTTCAAAATGGTTAGAAATGAAATTAGGAACATATTAGGATTAAAAGGAGATGAAATGGACCTAAAATCGGTTCGAAAACCAGAGAAAACCTAGGTTGAAGACGGGTGAACAATGCCGTGAACAGTAAAATTTGGAGGTTAGGGACGATGAACAGTGATCTGAGCCTTCTAGGGGCGCGTGGGCCATAATTTGGGGAAGTGTCCAACATATGAAATCTTCTATTCGATGCAATGAAGATTTTAGGGCTGGTCTCGCGTCAATCGGACATCGTTTTGATAGGTTTCAGGGTGTCAGAAGGTTTAGGATCGGTTTAAAAATAGTTAAAAGTTCGGGAAAATTACGGGGCATTGATGAGAGGTTAATTAAGTAGTTAGTAACCTTCTATTACAATTTGGACAGGTTTGAGAGTCCCGATGATAGCGATCGGCTCTGGAGAGCCTATGACACGCAAATCGAGGCGGCAGCTCGGACGGTCTGCGAGTGGACCTTGTTTTCTAAATTGGTGCATGCATAAATGTTTATTATATGGTTTAAATACTTGTTTGTGATGCCATGAGTGTATTTGGATGTGTGGTTACATATAGGCACGTATTTTGAGGTTTCGGCCCTATACGGTGCCTATACGGGTCTGTATGTCTTTCTTGGTCTATATGAAAAGGTTTTGGATTTCTAAAAGGATAAACTCGGGTATGAGACCCATTTGGTTTTGTCTCGGGCATATGACACTATTTACGACATTCGGGTCTAAATCGTGGTCGCGGCGAGTGCTATGTGCAAGGCGATCGACGATACGACGCTCGCTTCCGGATTGGGATATGTTCCTTCTGGAGAGGTCACGATGCACGATTCGTGGTCGAGCAGCCTGGGGAGGCTCGACTTCGGAGTGCTGATGGTTCAGGATATAGATCGGTGATGAGTGCACCATGATCTTGTGGTGGTCGCGTCGGTTGATACGTTCACGGCGACATACTAGGATTGAGGGCACTCCTGGATGGATGGTTGCACGCATCACTATGATCGAAGTCGTGACTGACCCTTAGATATCGGGCACGGTGCCCAGTTAAGTCATATGTTCGGGAACGAGACCCAGTTACTTTACGGTTTATGATTTCGGATCAGGGACCCTAGATGGATTTCCAAGTTCATGACGGTTTATGGGAACCGGCATGAACTTTGCAAAGGTCATTGTGGTTCATGACGGTTTATGGGAACCGGCATGAACCCTTGTCAGGTCATTATGGTACATGACGGTTTATGTGAACTGGCATGAACCCTTATTATGGATGTTATGGATCATGACGGTTTAGGGGAACCGAGCATGAATATTTATGTTATGTATATATATGTTCATCTACCTTCCTTTACTTGTTCCATTATCTCCTCCGGGGAGGTTCGTTGGCTTGGGTGGACCCCAGAGTAGTCACGGAGCACTAACTGAGTGGGAGTCGCCCCAGTTGGGTTCCTTACTCTCAGGAAGGCTGGTTACTATAACCTCGGGTAGAGTCAGTGGTCTGCGGACATTGACTTTGACTTTGAGAAGACTTGGGTTTGAGACCCCGGGTAGCACGCACGTAGCTTTGGAAACTGTGACAGGATTGGTTATGTGAATAATATGTTTATATGATATATGATATGTGATGTGTACAGGTTTCGGGCTGAGTCCCATATGGTTGATTTCTTCATGGATTTGGGCAGTGGCCCGTGTATTCGGTTTTATTTATGATTTTGGTCTAAGGCCCTAATGAACGGTCTGATAAATGGTTTTCGAATGCATGCATGCTTTTTAATGAAGGGTACAAATGTCTTCTCGTTAAAATGTTTTTATAAACTTTGGTTTTGTCCACTCACAGCTTTTAATGTTTTGACTGCCCTTCAGGTTGACATCGGATGTGGACTGTAGCAGAGACCGAGATATCACATACCTCCTCCAGATCCTGGCGTACTCTGATAGCCCGGGGGGCAAAGGTCGGAAATATCCCTTGTCTGACACTTCGTGTCAAATGGGAGCAGGGTCATCCCGCACTAATCCCGGGGGGATTGGGTTGGGTCCTGTCAGACAGCTTCTCTCGGGCCTCAGTGATCTAAGATGAAGCTTCCACATGCTAGGACTCCAAATATCAGCAGATCTTAATATGGGAGAGAGCTGCGTTAGCTAACAATTGATTTGAAAAATTCAGCTAAGCTGTTGTTTGAGGAGAATGCAAGCTTGAAACGTTACTTGACCCTATTAGAAGAATCTTACACTAATGGAATAAATTCCGTCAATTTCAGTCCATTAGTATTTGAGAAGTTAATGAAGAAAGAGATATTGGAGGCTAGGGAGCAACTGAAAGAGTTTAGACGATAGGCTAGTGAGTCCCCAACAAGCGGCCCAACCTTCAATTTAGTTCATAAGGCACTGACTGGAGCCAAGTGTTCCAAGGATACTATAGATCCCCAAGAAGAACTAGTAAATGCTAACATAGAAGAAGAGAAGGCATCTGAGGATGGTGGGATGGAAGAGGTAGATGTTTTGAAAGGTGATGTAGCCAGTGAAAAAGAAGCAGTAGATAATGACGTTCGACATCCAATTTGGGGGGGGGGGGGGATAGTATTTGGTGAGAACAGCTAAAAGCTAGCGGTATTTCAAGTGATGGTTTAGATGCAGAAAATGAAATTAGGGTGGAAGGGAATAAGAAAGTTGAAGTTAACATTGAAGTAGTGTGTAACGACCCGTCCCGAATTTCGTGATTAGATTAGTGACTAATCTTGATTAGTGAGATTGATCGGTGGTTAGTAGGGCGAAATCGGACAAAATGTGCAAAATGACCATTTTGCCCCTAGTCGTGGGCAAAATGTTAACTTTCTGATCGAGCGATCAAATGGACTTTAACCGATGACCGTGACGTAGTTCGGGATGTCATAAGTTCATAGACAGGTGGCACGTTCGATTCCGACATTCGAGGAGAAAGTTATGACGTTCGGAAGTTTAGGGGTATTTTGGTAATTTCGAGTATTAGGGGCCAAATGTTGACTTTTTGACTGGGAGGTCCGATGGACGAGGGCCAAGGACAGTTACGTAGGCCTCGTCGATACGAATCCAACGACAGGTGGCATGCCGAAATCGGAGATTCAACGACGAAGTTATGGTCACGGGAACGAATTAACGAACCGAGGCTCCGATGAAAATAATATTATAATAAGGAATAGTGACCATTGATGTGGCTGCTTGGATGAGTGACAAGTATCACCCATCCCTTGTTTTAGGGCCTGAAACCAGCTCCATGTTTCCCTCCCAACATCATCATTCCTACACCATCATTCCTTTCTCATCATTTTCCTCCATCATTCCTTCATTTTCTTTGTTTTCTTTGAACCGTGACCAGCACAAGAACAGAGTGGGAGAACTGGGAGAATTGGCTCCCTTCCTTAGCCGTTCTTGAGAGAAAACTGAAGGTTGAGAGAGACTGAATTGCCTGGGAAACACGAGGGACAGTGAGGATGCTGGGAAATCGAAAAATCAAATTTTGGACAATTGGTGGGAAAATCCGAATTTCAAGTTGGAGGCCGTGAGGATCGAAATTGAAGCTCGAGTTAGCTTCCTGAGGTCAGTACGAGTCGATCCACATCAAGAACGGAAGAAATCGAGGTTCAATTGGCTCTGAACGGGCCTGGTAACAGAGAGCTTGAGTTGAGGTTGAGTCGTGATCATGGAGTGATCAAACGACGCAATTGATGTGGGGAAACACTTTCTCATGGTCCATTGATACTTCTGGGTTAATCAATTGGAAGAAATCAGCAGCCATTGAAGGAATTCGATAAATGAACAGTACCTGGGTGTTCTTCATTGTTCATCGTGGAATCGATGGATTTTAGGTAAGTGATCGTGTAATTGATGTTACAGACCTATAATTAAACTGAAAACGAAGCTGTTTGAATGATCAATTGAAGTAATTAAGGCTGAATTGACAGAGAACTGATCGGGTCATCTCGCGGGCCAACATGATCCGTTTACCAGAGAAACGGGTTGGGGTGATGACACTGTAGCAGGCGCGTGGGTTTCACGCGCAGCCACTCACGGCGGCGCATGAGGGCGCGTGGGCACGAATCTCGATGTGAAGTCAACATGACTTCTGTCCTATTTAATGTAACGAACATTTTGGGATTGGTTTCGTGTCGATCGGACACCGTTTCGATATTGTTCGGGGACGTTCGAAGGTTTTAAATCAAGTTTAAAAATAGTTAAAAATTCGGGAAAATTACGGGACTTTGATAGGATGTTAATGAAGAGGTTAGTGACCCTCTAATGTGATTTGGACAGGATTGGGAGTCCTGGTGATAGTGGTGTGGCCTGGGAGGGCCGATGGCACGCCTATCGAGGCGTACTGTTAAACGGTCTGTGAGTGGACTTTGGTTTTATAAATCCTATGCATGCTTAAATGTGTTATATGTTTTATATACGTGATTTCTATGATGGTGATTGTGAGTATTCATTTCGGGTATGTTGCACGTATTTCGAGATGTTTTCCGTATTTCACGTATATCGAGGTTAACGGTTTTATTGTTGTTTTACGTGCTTGTGGCTTAATAAATAATGTGGTAAAAAGGGTTTTGAAATTGGAAAGATGAACTCGGGCTTAAGACCCAATTGTTTTGGAAACCTCGGACTTGGAGTCCATTTGAGTACGTAATCGGGTCGGGGGCCCAATTGCTTTATGAAATTCGGGCAGTGGGCCCAGTTGGTTTACAAAGTCGGGCCGTGGGCCCAGTGGTTCATAAAATCGTGTATGAGGCCCAGTTGGGTTATAAATGTGATTTCGGGTCTGGAACCCTATGTTTAATAAATGTGATTTCGGGTCGGGGACCCTAAATGGAATTGTGATGTTTTATGGAAATTTTGGGCAAGGCCCATTGTAATGTTGTGAAATGATTTAATAAAACTGTTTTCCATATACCATCTTGATACGAGGATATATGATGGTCTCCTCCAGATGTCTGGGACACTGGGGAAGTCACGGTGCATTGTCTGCGAAGGGTCATTGTACGGAGTTACGGGACCGTATAGTGACTCAGGAGCAGGATTACTATGATTGACGTCTGGGACGTCAGACATCTGTGATGTCAAAGATATTGACCCGGAGAGACCCCGGGCAGCACGCGTCGCTTATTATACCGTGAGATATGACGTCTGGGACGTCAAGCGTCAGGGACGCTAAGCATCTGGGATGCTAGAGATGGTAATGTGGTAAATATAAATTAATGAATCTATGAAATGGAATTTCGGGTCGGGGACCCTAAATGGTTTTGGAATTATGGATTTATGTTTATGATTTTGGGCAGTGGCCCACATGGTTTTTGTATGTATGGATGTGGTATTCCACGGTTTTGGGATGAGTTCCCACACTTGGTTTTGAGTTAACGGTTTTGGGCTAAGGCCCTAATGGCTTGGTTGAACAAACGTTTTGGTTACTAGTTTTTGTGGCATGCATATGTTTTTATTGGAGGGCATAAATATCTTATAACTGTGTTTAATGAACTTAATGATTTTCGTCCACTCACAGCTTTTATTGGTTTTAATGCCATTCAGGTTGATTACGGATGCGACTGTAGCAGAGACTGGGACATTGCACGCCTCCTCCATCGATCCTTGCGCACTCTGGAAGCCCCGTTTGGGCAGTGACTTTTGGTTATCCCTTGTCTGACACCCCTTGTTGGACGGGAGCAGGGCACATTCCACGGTAATCCCGGGAGGATTGAGATGGGTCCTATCAAGTGGGTAGGGGAGGAGGTGTTGGAATGTGGCAAGAATGAAATCATCTCAGACGATGCGAAAGGTGCTTCAAGTGATACGGTTTAAATTGTGCTAGGAGGAAAAGGTGTTAGGAGGTCAATTTTGGTGAGGTGAATTATAGTGCACTGTTGAAGAAACTGGTTGCGAAGAAGAAGGTTGGTTTGAAAAAAGAGGAAAAATTGAAGTTCGTGAAGGTGGTGGAGGAGGTAATAGAGGCTCTGATTAGGCCAATTTCTCCTAAAGTTGTCATTAGTATAGTTGGTAGTGGAGAAGGTGGAAAAGTGCAGAAGACAAAAAGTAAAGGACTAGCACTCTGCTCACCATTCACGGATCCAGGGAAGATAAATGCCCAACGAGCACTAGATGGCACAGAGGCCCACTAGTCAACCTACAAAGGATCTTCAATTCTATGGTCCTTCATTTGAGATTCATGTAAATGATGTGGTGACACTGGTGAATTTCATCAAGGAATAGGCCACGAAACCTGAGTAAGTGAATCCATGTTTAATTTTGTCGAATGTTTGGAATAATAATTTTCTGACGCTTTAATGAATAACCTCAAAATTTGGTGTTTTCATATGTGAGGTGGATTTGGAGATAAGGTAAGATATTAAATCCTTAATGACTTTTCAAGTTCACTTAAAACCTACTACATTAGTTATGTAAGTCAACCCTCCTGTAACACTTGGATATGTCCTTGTATCTCATCAAGAAACGACAGTTTTAGAACCCAGATTTGTATAGAGAAACATGGACGATAACGGATATGTAATACTAGGTAATATTAGAGAATGATGATTTAAGGGTACACCCTTGTTGAGATTGCATTGGTGAAAATTTGATTGAAAAATGTTGGTGTGTTTGTTACCTTGTTTTGAACAGAGGTATCGTCAAGAATGGGATGCTCCATTGCCATCTTCGCCAGAGCTGGCTAAGTAAATGACAACCCCACCCCAAAGTTTGGAAAAATTGGCGAATATGTTAAGGGTCGGTATCCTACAAGTTATGGTATGTCATGGTCCAGTTTAGAAAAAGTGTACTTGTCATATTCCGTTGGAAATGATCATTGGGTTCTAGCAGAATTAGATTTACCGCTGCAGATCATGTCGATCTACAATTCTATGGTGTCCAAGAACAAACTAAAAAAGTTTTAGGTTGCATGTAAGCCACTAACCCACACTTTGACAAGGGTGCTTAGTACATTGAAGTTCTATGTAGGAATGATGAAACTGGAGATGACAAAGCCATGGTCCCTCATTCGGGCCAAACAAGTGCCACAAAAAAGTGACACGTGAGTTGCCTACAAATTGGTCTTTATTTTTTGTTTTTAATGTAGTTGATTTAGTTAATTGCATAACACGTTATGCTTGAATTATTTCAGAAGCAGTTGTGGCATATTTGTGGTTAGGTTTTTAGACTTCTTGGTATCCAAACATAGAATTGAAGGGTGATGTTTGAAAGCGGAGATACCACGAATGCGGCTAAAACTAGCCATTAAGGTAATCCGTCAGTCTGCGTCTTGTTAGCTTGTTTTGCTTCCATTGTTTATGAACTTAATGCAGATGATGCTCAAATTTTTACTTAGGCGACTGTAATTTGCTAGGTTAGGATTTAACATTTTATGTTGTTTTGGAGTTTAAAATATAAGATCATTTTGAAGTTTGGACTATATGATACTTTTGAAATTGTATATATGTTGCTTGGTTACACACTTGTTTAGATGATGGATTTTGGATTTAAATAAATGATTTGCAGAAGAACTATGGCAAATTTAGGTGCAATGAAAGGATGTGGTCGAACTTAAGGGATGCTCTTTTCAATTTTCACATAGTTGTACAATCATGAGTGGGATTAAAATGTAGATAAACACTAAATAACCGGTAGACTAAAGGTTGTTAAAAGGTAGATAAATGGTATATAAACGATGCATAAGAGGTAGATAAAAGGTACAAAAACAGTACATAATTAGTACTTAAAGGTATATAAAGGGTATAGAAAAGATAAATAAATGGTATATAAACTGTCCATAAATGGTATATAAACAGTATATAAGCGGTATATAAACTACTCATAAATGGTATATAAACGGTACATAATAGGTAGATAAATGGTATATAATTGGTATATAAGCAGTAGATACATAATATAACAAGTAGATTTACTAAAAATATACCATATATGCACTCAATACAGTCGGTAGTAGGGTGCAACGCCTAGAAGATATTGCCCATTCAAGGGACACCATAGGTATAATAAAGGATATTACATGAAAATTGACCATATGTGAGTACAAAGTGCCTAACGCCCTTGAACGACACACAAGCATGATTTTGTGGTAAGTGCAGTATAAAAGGAAAAAACCTATTATTTAGGTTCAGACTACCGTCACGGATACATGCAATCTTTACAATAGGAAACATGATATCTTGCTTACATAATATCTTCTTCACAAAGGAACCATGATTACATTGTATCCATTGGTTTCTTCCACTTTTTTATTGCACATACTAGGGGGTGATTTTTTGGGCAGTCGACATTGTCCACTTCAAAGGCCCCAACAAGGTCAATGTTTTCCCAATGCTTTTCCAGTTCCATTATCATCATAAACTCCTTATACAACTCAATGGCTTCCTTGAAAGGGACAGGTTCCATCCCTATCTGTAACGACCCGTCCCGGAAGTCGGGATTAGATTAGAGTTTAATAACGGATTAACGAAGAGAATTGGTGATTAGTTGGACACTTTTGGACGGACGGCACAGAATGACGATTTTTCCCTTAGAATGGGAAAAATGTTGACTTTTAGTTCGGACAGTCAATTAGGCATTGATCGATAACCATGACGTAGTTCGGGATGTCACGAGTTCGTAGATAGGTGGCACACCCGATTCCGACATCCGATGAGGAAGTTATGATGTTCGGAAGGTTGAGGGCACTTTCGTTATTTGGTTAAAAGAGGGGAATTAGTTGACTTTTTGTTTGATCATTAGTTTTCACGCAAACCGAGGACCGTTAGATAGGTCTCGATCCCCTGATCACAACTACAGGCGGCATGTGTCATTTGGAATTCGGGAAATAGATTTACGGTTTAAGAAATACGAAGGGCAAAATGGTAATTTGGACATTAGAAGGGCAAAATGGTCTTTGGCACTTTTTGAAATGTGAGATTAATCTGATGATGCCATCTGTCCTTTTATTTTTACAAGAAATGGGAGAGATGTGGACTCGTGGACGTGTCTGGTTGGTTCCAGCCACTTCTTCTTTTTGTCTTTTTTGTGCTAGATCGATAAGCCATTTCCTTATTATTGAAAACAGAGTGTGGGTTTATACCGTGAGATCCCACCCTAAATTAACCCTGTAAATGTCATCATCTGCCCTTAAGTATCGAAGGAAAAAGCAAGCTAGTAATGAGTGAGAGGTAGTAGAGTACTCACGGCGGTTTGCCGCGTACGGTGGCCCTGTTACAAAAGGAAACATAGTGGAAGAAAACTGTGAGGAATCCAGGACTCATTTACCCCAACCGTGGACTTAAACGCTTGGTTTTTAAATGGAAGATGATTGGAAGGTTGCTAGGGGTTTCATGAATTCAAATTTAAGGCCTGGAAGAGACGGTAAGTCCTCCACAAAATTCGATTTGGATTTTGAAAATGGCAAACTACGTTTCAGGGACTAAGAATGAAATTGAATGATTGGATAAGGGTTAGGAGGTCTTAAAGGATTGATTGAGCTTGGAATCACGGTGTTTGGAGATCGGGATCGTGCAGGTGCCATGGCCGAAGATGGCCGGTTTGTTTGTGACCAGGAAGGTAAATGTCTGGACCGATACCTCGTGTTTTATTGGCATAGATCGATCATACTTAGTAGGACGAATATGTGGGAGGAATTAGGGACAGAAATGGGTCAAAAAATAAGGAAAATCAGCAACGCCGGTCTAGTTGTAGTAGACCGGTCCAACTCGGTCTAAACCAGATCTACTTCGGGACATGGATAATGAATAGTGATTGCACGTGGTTTCACGTACAGGGCGTTTGGGAAGCGCGTGAGGGCATGTGGACCCTCTTTCCGAGGCACGTTCAACACGTGTTTTAAAGTATTTAGTGTAACGAATATTTTGGCGTTGGTTTCGAGTCAATCAGACATCGTCTTGATAGGTTTCGGGATGTCTGAAGGTTTTAAGGCACGGTTAAAAATAGTTACAAATTCGAAAAAATTACGGGCTTAGGTAGAAGCTTAATAAAATAGTTAGTGACTAATCTTGATTAGTGAGGTTGATCGGTGATTAGTAGGGCGAAATCGGACAAAATGTGCAAAATGACCATTTTGCCCCTAGTTGTGGGCAAAATGTTGACTTTTTGATCGGCAATCAAATGGACTTTGACCGATGACCGTGACGTAGTTAAGGACATCACGAGTTCATAGACAGGTGGCACGTTCGATTCCGACATTCGAGGAAAAAGTTATGACGTTCGGAAGTTAAGGGGTATTTTGGTAATTTGGTTGAAAATGGGCCAAATGTCGACTTTTGACCCGGGAAGTCCAATGGACGAGGGCCAAGGACCGTTACGTAGGTCTCGTCGATACGAATCCAATGACAGGCGACATGCTGAAATCGGAGTTCCGACGACGAAGTTATGGTCACGGGAACGAAGTCGATTAACCGAACGAACTGAGAATTTGATTAAAATAATATTAAAATATGTGAACAGTAATTGACGAATCTGGACCCTTGGATGAGTGCTAAGTGTCACTCATCCCCACACTCCCTAAAATCTGGATGATGTCTCCACTCAACATTTAAATATAATTATTTTTGCCCTTTTAATCTCAGCCCTCCATCTCACTCCCAGATTGCATCTGGACCGTCCATCTCATCTCATCCCTTCCTTAATTATCTGATCAGTCAATCTCCCTCTCCTATTTCTCATTTCACCGTGAAGGACTACCACCCTAAACTCACTACCCGTCCAACCCGCACAAACTTAAACCTAAACCATTGCTAGACTAAGTCCAGTGGAAGACTAGGGCACCAGAGGAGCGACGGGAGACGGCGAGGGTGACGGCGGAGAAGAAAAACAGAGAGGTCCGAAACTCAAAAATTGGAAAGTCGGTGTAGGCTGGTGTTTGATCATTTTAGAAGGGTGAAGGGAGTTCCTGAGGTCAAAATGGGCATGGTGGTGGCCACGGCGGCGAGGTAAGCCCCCAAACCCATGAGTCTGTTTTCGGGTAAAAATGGCAGCATGGATTTTACGGTGTTTCAATCGATCTGATGATTAAGATGATGATCTGGAGGATGAAACGAGTCTGTGGGGATCGTTTTCGAAGGGAATGGTGGCCTGGATCGACGGGGAGAAGGCTTGACAATTCTGGGTTTCGGGTTTGAGTCCAGAGGTATGAATCCAAACGTGTTTCCTTGTTTTTAATCCCACAGAACCCTTATTTTAACTTGGACGATCTTGTAGGTGAAAACCCTGTTGAAAATGATCGAGGAATGGCTGAGAATTAATTGGGTCGACCCGCGGGTCATGGCGACCCGGTTGCAGGACCCGTCTACAGCTCGACCATGATGAACAGTACCCAGCGCGTGGGTTTCACGCGCAGGGAGTTCAACCGGAGCGTGGGGGCGCGTGTAAGGTATTTTGGGGAAACTTCCAACATGACTTTTAATCTATTCAATGTAATGAACATTTTGGGATTGGTTTCGTGTCGATCGGACACCGTTTCGATATTGTTCGGGACGACCGAAAGTTTTAAATCAAGTTTAAAAATAGTTAAAAATTCGGGAAAATTACGGGACTTAAATAGGAGGTTAATGATGAGGTTAGTGACCCTCTAATGTGATTTGGATAGGATTGGGAGTCCCGGTGATAGTGGTGTGGCCCGGGAAGGCCTATGTCACGCGTATCGAGGCGTATCTGTGAGTGGAATTTGTTTTCTAACCGTGATGCATGCATATATGATTTTAAATGCTTTATTATATGATTTTATATGCTTTGGCATGATTGATGTTTCAATCCGGTGATTTCTCTATTTTAGGATTATTATATTATATTTTAGCACGATTTTCGAGAAATGATGAAATTGATGTTTTTGGGCTAGGCCCGGATTGAAAATGATTTTTGGACTCGGATTATGAGTCAGGGATTGTTTTCATAGACTTACGTGATCGTGGCAACTCGGGTTTACGGTTGCACGAATTTGCGTGAAAATGATATTTTGGGCTGGAGACCCAAGTGAATAGTGATTTTGACTCGGATTTGGAGTCACCTATGAATATGATGAAATTGATGATTTTGATTTATAAAGTGGATTCTGGACACTGTTTTATGATGATTTGTGGAACTTACTTTTCGAAAGGTATGTCTCGGGCATAGGCCCCATTGAAATGTTTTTGACTTGATTTGAGACATAAATGATTTTAAAATGAGATTACTGGATTTGGTGATTGTTCCACATATACCATCCTCTGTGATTTGATAGTCTCCTCCAGACGTCGTAGTTCCTGGAGTAGTCACGATCCACTGCCTGGAGATGAGTAGCTCCGAGGGAGGCTCACTCGCAGGAGCGTCGGACCACTGCTTGGAGATGAGTAGCTCCGAGGGAGGCTCACTGGCAGGAGCGTGGGATTATGTTGATATCCTCCAGATGTTGTTGATTCCTGGAGTTGATATCCCCCTAGATGTCGTAGATCCTGGGGGATGTACTCGGACGTGAGACACCGAGTTTGCACGTGTTGCATTGATATCGTGACGGGATATATTGACAGGACCCCGTCCCAACTGGACGTCAAAAACCGTGCCCGGTCCTGCTCCCATCTGACAAGTCAACCAAAGGCCCGAAACTACCCTTCAGTGCTTGCTAGACAAGGGATGTTTGCACAAAACCATTTCCGGACTCCCTCTGAGTCCAATCCAAAATCCAAACCCATCCTCGGGTTAAGTTTATTCTGGGCCCAACATGCCCATCTACAAACCACACTGTTGACAAAACAACTATCCGGACCAACACTAGTCCGACACAACCAAAACACATGATACAATATTACAACACAAGTGTACAATACAAATTATTTACAAGGTATCTCGAAAACAAGTATCAATGCAATTACTTTGAATTACTGACAAGTCGATCGGGGCAGTTTCTTCTCAAATGTCCAAGTTTCCTACAAAAGTTACAGGGGGCAGTGTTGAGGCGACTTGCTCCACCACGCCGCTTACCTGTCGACTGGGTTGAAGTTCCACTCGAAGGAACACCCACCGGGGGTTGAGATACAGAGAATGAAGGCTAACTCGCTTCGATGTTTCTTGACTTATCTGTTCAGGATCCTGACGCCCTCAGCGTCGTACAGAGCTCAAAGATTGTTCTGGCACAAGTAAAATAGTAGCCTCCACTCGGATAGCCGCATCCGATAATTCCCTCAGGGTAGAATACGAGTCCACAGTTACAGCACCCTGTATCGCATTCCTCAATCCCTGCTCAAACCTTCGACACTTATCCTCCTCAGTAGCCACATACAGAGGATCAAAACTAGATAAGTGCAAAAATTTCTGTTCATAATCAACCACTGACAGATTCCATTGTTGCAATTGGAGAAACTCAACCTCCTTAGCGTTCCGAAATGAGCGAGGGTAAAACTGATCTAAAAATCGCTCTCGGAATTCATCCCATGCCAAGGTACGGGCATCCTAACCAGTCAATTGTAAACTATGCCACCACCTGTAAGCATAGCCATCCAAAAGAAAAGTGGCTAAGGGCACCATGTCCACCGAGGGACGTATCATGACATCAAAAATCCTTTCCAATCGAGTAATCCAATCTTCGGCACCATCCGGGCCCGAATCACCATGAAACACAGTGGCTCCTAACCGTCGAGCTCTCTCAATATCTGGACCTTCTCTCACACTATTCTCATCCGTCCCATCTTCAGAACGTGTACGGGACGGACGACTCGGAGGCATGACGTAACAACAGAAATCAATAACCAAATGCTCTGATACCACTTTGACAGGACCCCGTCCCAACTGGACGTCAAAAACCGTGCCCGGTCCTGCTCCGTTCTGAAAAGTCAACCAAAGGCCCGAAACTACCCTTCAGTGCTTGCCAGACAAGGGATGTTTGCGCTGATTTCTGCTGCTGCCACTGCCTCACAATCAGTCCCGAACGTCGTACCACGGCCTGGAGGGTCACAAAACAGAAAAGGTGTGAGTGGACAAAAGTGACCTCTGATAAAAACATTTGCCAAAACATATTCGTACCCTCCAGTTTTCACAAACTTGCATGCATATCATAAAACATGAGTAATAGTATGAAATTATTCAAGTATTAACAATGGACTGATAAAATCAAAACATATTTTCCCATGGTCCGTAAAACTCATGTTCACCAAATCAGTTCATGTTATAAAACATCAAATCCCGGCTCTCAGACCAAAACATGTGAAAACATAATCACCTGGCCACAAAGACCAAAAACCCGTACTCAATACCGGTACGTCATCACAAATAACATTAATCAGCACTATTCACAAGTGCACAATAAATATATCAATCCAATCAATCTGCACTACTCACAAGTGCACAAAATATCACAATCACATATGCACTACTCACAAGTGCACAAACTATCACAATCACATCTGCACTACTCACAAGTGCACAATCAACCAAACTGCACTACTCATAAGTGCTGCACTACGAGTAGGCCAATATCCAGCCACACTCTAAGGATCGGACACCTCTGGGCTCAACCCTCGGGCTCAGTCACATCTGGGCGAAGATATCCCCAGGCTCAGACACATCCGAGTGGTACATCCAAGCTCAGTCATATCCGAGAAGCTGGCATACCATAGGATCAACTCACGATCCTACAATCACATCCCCCAAGCTCCGGTCGTCTGGGTAATCCCCCCAAGCTCCGACCGTCTGGGAATTTCACAATCACAATGAAAACCATCTCGGGAATTACATCCCAAAACATTGCAATCAAATCTTGTCTTCATACAAAGTCAAGATCATTCCCGACTGGGTCTCAAGCCCCAAAATACCATTTACACATAAACCGTTAAAATCACATTTTAAAATAATAAAATAATCCAGAAATCATCATTGACTCACCAACTAAGTCAAAATATCATTTTAGAAATCTTTTAGACTCCGGGCCTAGCCCAAAATATCATTTGCATGTTCCTCGTAAAACGTGCCCGAAAGACTGATTAAAATAATCATAAAATCACAAGAAATCATCAATTTCATCAAATTCATAAGTGACTCCAAATCCGAGTTAAAATCACTATCCAGTTGGGTTCTCACGCCCAAAATATCATTTTCACGCAAATCCATGTGTTCGCAACCTCAGTTGCCATTTTCACGTAAATCCAAGAAATCGACCCTTGACTCATTCCCGAGTCACAACATCATTTTTCAATCCATGACTCATAATCCGAGTCCAAACATTATTTTCAATCAAATTCAATACCGGACTCATAAACCGAGTCCAAACATCACTTTTAACCAAATTCATAATTTCTCGAAAATCGTGCCAAAATATAATAATATAATAATCCATAAAATCGAGAAATCACCGGATTGAAATATCAATCATGCCCAAGCATATCAAATCATATAATAAAACATTTAAATCATATATGCATGCATCACAGTTAGAAAACAAAGTCCACTCACACACACCGTCCAAAACGGCCCGTTTCCGAGCTGCACGTTTTTCCGTAAATTCTAGAAATCACAACTACTGTCCAAAATCATTATAGAGGGTTACTAACATCTCAAAATACTTCATATAATTTTCCCCAATTTTTCCGGAATTTAAATACCTATCTTAAACGTAAAACAAAACTTTGGATACGCGGAACATTAACGAAATGATATCCGATTTCCTCGAAACCAGCGTCAAAATGTTCGTTACAATTAGAGGATTCAAAGTCATATTGACCTCACCTTGAAACTAGGCCGTACGCGCCCTCACGCACCGCCGTGAGTGGCTGCGCGTGAAACTCACGCGCCTGGTACAGTAACCGTCGTCCTCACCCGTTTGTCTGTAAAACGGGTCCTTTTGCCCGCGAACAGACCCGGTTCAAATCCTATCAATTCGATACCAATTTCAACAATTGAACACTCAGTTAGCTTCGGTTTAAGTCCAATTAGAGATCTGTGACCTTAATTACAATCAATCATACCTCAAACCTTCAAATCAAGGCTGAACTTTCGAAGAACATCTGGGTACTGTTCCCACTTCGAAGTTCATCAATCTCAACCGCTTTCCTTCAATTTATGCAACCAGAAGCTTCAATGGACTCAGTTAAATATTTTCCCAAACTCAATTGCATCAATCCAAGCCTCAATTCCCAGCCAATTGGGCCTCAATTGCCTTCGTTCTTGATCTGAAACAACTATTCACAACCTCAGGAAGCTACTTCCAAGCTCCATTTTGATCCTCACGGCTCAATTCTCAACATTCGAATTTTCCCTCCCAAAATTCACAAATTCGATTCTCACTCTCCAGCCTCTCTCTGTCCCCCGTGTTTGCCCAGCTGAGTTAGTCTCAATAAGCTCTCAAATTCCCCTCAGAACTGGTTGTGGAAGGGAGTTCAATTCTCTCAATTCGGTTTCCCCCAAATGTGCACGGTTTGAAGAACAAAGAAAATTAATGGAGGAATTTTCATAATTAAGTATAATTAATTAATAAAACATCATAATGATGTTTTCCCTAAGACATGGAGCTGAGTTTCAGCCTCAATTTAAGGGATGTGTGACACTTGTCACTCATCCAGGTGTGTTCAATCATTGGGTACTGTTCATATTAAAATAATATTTTAATCCCGGTTCGTTCGGTTAATCGAGTCTCTTCCCGTGACCATAACTTCGTCGTCGAATCTCCGATTTCAGCATGCCACTTGTCGTTGGATTCGTATCGACGAGACCTACGTAACGGTTTTTATCCCTCGTCCATTGGACTTCCTGGGTCAAAAGTCAACATTTGGCCCCGTTTTGGCCAAATTACCAAAATACCCCTCAACTTCCGAACGCCATAACTTTTTCCCCGAACGTCAGAATCGAACGTGCCACCTATCTATGAACTCGTGACGTCCCGAACTACGTCACAGTCATCAGTCAAAGTCCGTTTCACCGCCCGAACTAAAAGTCAACATTTTGCCCACGCGAGGGGCAAAACGGTCATTTTGTACAATTCGTCCGATTTCACTCAACTAATCCTCTATTAGTCATTCTAAACCATTATTAATTAATATTCAATCCCGATATTCAGGACGGGTCATTACATATATGGATATTGAGATTGGATGTTGAGGATTAGTGGTATTATGATTTATTGATATTTGTGTCTAGAGGCTTTATAACAGATTCTTTATATCATGAACTAATTGATGAACATGAGTTTTTATGGACCATGGGAAAACGTATTTTGATTTTATCGGTCCACTAATCATACTTGATTGACTTCACACTATTACTCATGTTTTAAGTTATGCATGCACGTTTGTGAAAACTGAAGGGTAAGAATGTGTTTGATAAATGTATTTCTAAAGGTTCATTTTCGTCCACTCACAGTTTTTATTGGTTTTAATGCCCTTCAGGTTGATTACAGTTGCGACTGCAGCAGAGACTGGGACATTGCACGCCTCCTCCATCGATCCTTGCGCACTCTGGAAGCCCCGTTTGGGCAGTAACTCTTGGTTATCCCTTGTCTGACACCCCTTGTTGGACGGGAGCAGGGCACATTCCACGGTAATCCCGGGGGGATTGGGATGGGTCCTGTCAACTTGGTATCAGAGCAGGGTTGCTTTTTTGTGCGCGCAGGTCGAGGGTGTGATGTCTCTATGAACTGCAGTTCGTTATCAACCTGATAGATAGTTTTTGGATTTGACTTGTGGATTGAGTGCATTTGGCCCGATACGCCGTGCGTTAGGTTGATTCGACTCAAGTGGGGTTGTATATGATAAACTGGTAATGTGGGACCGTCGGTTCGGTCATGTAATATTGTATTGTTGTGCTGCTAGGTGCAGCTAGGTTCGAGGAACCCCATTTGAGTAATGGTCTAAAATGTGAACCCTAGTGGTGATTGCTAGTGTACGGGATGTTGGTACATCGGAGTTAGCCGATGACCTTAGTGGTGGAACCCACATTGAGTTGATATTAGGATTGGATTTGACGTCTATACGATGTCAGGACCGCGGCGGTCGGTCAGGTTGTGAATTATATTATAGAGAGCAGTTGGGTTCGGTGGAACCATAGGGTGTGATTGTGGAACCTTAATATATGATTGAAAAAGGTGAACTTTAGTTGTGACTAGTAGATGAGAACTTGTGATGCGACGAGCGGCTGAGGTCATGGATGACCATGTGGATGACTCTGGTGAGTCTAGTCAGAACTATTGTATTCGACCCACGGGTACGGTTATGAGATAAATTATGGAATCCCGAGTTAGACCAGGTATTAGTGTGATGTGTGGATACGGATCTCGATAGCAATGACCGCTGGTCGGTAGTCATGTGGAGATGACTGGATATCGAGGGTAAGTAGTGTGGGTGCAGTACTTGGGGATCAGGGAACATTCATTATCCTAATGTGAACTGTTAGAAAGGTGGTACACATAGTTGTGAGGTACCAGTAGAGGTACGGGATCGTCGTTTCGGTATGAACGGAGATCCGGGGTTTGTCATATTTGCACACGGTGTGCAAGTATGGATGTTTGTATGTTGGTACTTTTGTGCTGATACTAGTGTTGTTGATAGTGCGTTGGTGCTAGGTACTAGCACTGGTGCTAGTATTGGTGATTGTGATGACGATGAGCCACGAGTAGGGGCGTGACTCCGTCATGATGGACATATGTTCGATATTTGGGATTTGGTAGTGGTTGAGTGATGGACTGGATGGGATCCAGTTGAGATTGTGATGTGTTGGGATCAGTCCCGACAGTGGTAAAATGACAACTGATGAGTGGATAAAAAGATATGATTGAGACTTGAATGATATTTGGGATGACGTCCCCTACGTCATGAGAATTAGTGGATTTGGGGAGTTGTTGGCAACTCCGAGTTTGGTGTGATTGTATGTTTTTTAATATCCCCAGAAAGTACATGGAAATGATTAGAATCAGAAGAGACGAGGGAAACTATTGGTGGTATAGATGTGGGATTTTGTGATTGTAAATAACTTGGAGAACCGAGTGTTTGAACTTGTAAAGGTTGAGATATGAGAACAAAATCGTAATGAATTACATCATTTTGGATGTGCGTAAATGGTTATTAACGGACATGAGGTCTGGGTAATGGATTGATTGCGGACACGTGGATGTCCAAGTGAGTTGTGGATGTGGGAAGTCCAGTGGCTGGACTTGACATCTCCTTGGGAGCATGTCAGTTCCCAACATAGTTGGAACCTTAGTTTAGAGGAGAGTTGTGATTGTGGGACGAGAGGAATGCTCGTTTCCGCATTGGCGATAGGTATTCGGGAGTCATTGGGGTTGACTTCTTATTTTCTGCCCTGGCAGACGTTGATTGTAGTTACCAGTACGTTGAGCGTGTATTGGTTGGTGGGCCCATGTGTGTTTTGGGGTCATCAGGAGGAGTTGCGTGTTTCGAAATTAGGTAAACGAGATTTCCCATTTTCTGCTTGGTGGCAGAAAATGTTGGGTTACATGGCGTGGTGAGTGCAGCAGCGAGTTTTGTTTGCATCCACGTAGGAGGAGCAGGTGGCGTCATTGTTTTGGATCATCCTTGATTTTTTTTTTTCCTAGGTGGAAATGACATGGATTGATACGAGGTAATCAGTGAGAATCCGCAATCTCGGGGTGTCTCGTCGTTTACTGATCTGTTTAGTTTGTGGGGGTTGGCTGTCGAAAGTTGTGACAGTTTGAAAAATTAGATGAGGGTGTAAGACCCTATGGTTGGGAATTTAGTAGTTAACTGTGTGGGTCCTAGGTGGAGCAGGATCGTGACGTTTATCGTCACGGACGCAGTGTCGAATCTGGGTCGTGATCTTGATGATCCAGATAGGGGGAGAGTTTATCACTCTTACCTTGGTATGTGAGTTGTAAATGAAGGGACTGAACTTCTTTTCGAAGTGGAGCCCGTATGGTTTATTACTTGAGCAACTAGGTTTCCGACGTGGTCAGAATTTTTTGTTAATCTTAGACGTGTGGAAGTTGGATTGGCTTCCCTATGAAGTCAATCGAATGTTTTAAACAGGTAACCGATAGGTTCAGTTTTGGTGTGTCTGGGTAGACGTGAACGAGATTTCGGGTTTTGGAATCGAATTTCTGGGTGACGATTCAGGATTCGATTTTGAAATTTGAAAGTGGATTTCCGGATTTGGGTATAAAATGATTATTCCAAATGCTAGCTTACAGAATAATGATTTCGGATTCGAATTTGGACGTGAATTAAAAATGTGATGTCTGGGTTTGGATTCGTGATTTCTTACGAAATTGCGGATTCGGATTTGGAATTGGAACTAGATGATGGGTGGAGTTTCGATTTGTCTCATGCTGGATTGGGCAAATGTACTCCATTATTGGAACGTGTTTGGCTATGACCTAGGTGGTTGTAGTCTGGTCGATGGGTTATACCCGAGGTATGTTGGTAAGTGTATAGTTGAGTCAAGTAAGTTGGTGGCTTGTGTAGCCACGAGTGAGTAGAGTGTCAGTTTCCGACTGACAACTGCCGAATGGTGACAGATTTTCGGGATGTGTCAATGTAGATTGTTGAGTGAGGTCTGATGACTCCCAGTGGGAGTAAATACCAGGATAGACTGGTGAGTGAGAAAGGAACCGTCGAGTTGTTGCGTCAACGAAAGGGTTGATTGGACAAGTGGTGTCAATTCGAAACGGGTAGTCTCAGTCATTCGACGGGGTCGAATGTAGTCAATGCGTTATGAGTACTGGTGGTACGTTTGAGTGCACACAAGTTTTGTTCTGAATAGTTTGTGTACGAGTGTACAGGTGTTGTGAAACCAATTTGTTTTCCACGAGGTAGATGTGGATTAACGGATAGATGGAATTTCGGGGACGAAATTCTTTAAGGAGGGAAGGCTGTAACGACCCGTCCCGAATTCCGGAATTAGATTAGTGACTAATCTTGATTAGTGAGGTTAATCGGTGATTAGTAGGGCGAAATCGGACAAAATGTGCAAAAATGACCATTTTGCCCCTAGTTGTGGGCAAAATGTTGATTTTTTGACTTCGGGCAATCAAATGGACTTTGACCGATGACCGTGACGTAGTTCAGGACGTCACGAGTTCATAGACAGGTGGCACGTTCGATTCCGACATTCGAGGAAAAAGTTATGACGTTCAGAAGTTGAGGGGTATTTTGGTGATTTGGCTGAAAAGGGGCCAAATGTTGACTTTTGACCCGGGAAGTCCAATGGACGAGGGCTAAGGACCGTTACGTAGGTCTCGTTGATACGAATCCAATGACAGGCGGCATGCTGAAATTGAAGTTCCGACGACGAAGTTATGGTCACGGGAACAAAGTCGATTAACCGAACGAACTGAGAATTTGAATAAAATAATATTAAAATATGTGAACAGTAATTGACGAATCTGGACCCTTGGATGAGTGCAAAGTGTCACTCATCCCCACACTCCCTAAAATCTGGATCATGTCTCCACTCAACATTTTAAATATAATTATTTTTGCCCTTTTAATCTCAGCCCTCCATCTCACTCCCAGATTGCATCTGGACCATCCATCTCATCTCATCCCTTCCTTAATTATCTGATCAGTCAATCTCCCTCTCCCATTTCTCATTTCACCATGAAGGACTACCACCCCAAACTCACTACCCGTCCAACCCGCACAAACTAAACCTAAACCATTGCTAGACTAAGTCCAGTGGAAGACTAGGGCACAAGAGGAGCGACGGGAGACGACGGGAGACGGCGAGGGTGACGGTGGAGAAGAAAAACAGAGAGGTCCGAACTCAAAAATTGGAAAGTCGGTGGAGGCTGGTGTTTGATCGTTTTAGAAGGGTGAAGGGAGTTCCTGAGGTCAAAATGGGCATGGTGTTGGCCACGGTGGTGACCACGGCAGCGAGGTAAGCCCCCAAACCCGTGAGTCTGTTTTCGGGGTAAAAATGGCAGCATGGATTTTACGGTGTTTCAATCGATCTGATGATTAGGATGATGATCTGGAGGATGAAACGAGTCTATGGGGATAGTTTTCGAAGGGAATTGTGGTCTGGATCGACGGGGAGAAGGCTCGACAATTCTGGGTTTCGGGTTTGAGTCCAGAGGTATGAATCCAAACGTGTTTCCTTGTTTTTAATCCCACAGAACCCTTAGTTTAACTTGGACGATCTTGTAGGTGAAAACCCTATTGAAAATGATCGAGGAATGGCTGAGAACTAATCGGGTCGACTCACGGGTCACGACGACCCGGTTGCAGGACCTGTCTACAGCTCGACGATGATGAACAGTACCCGCGCGCGTGGGTTTCACGCGCAGGGAGTACAACCGGCGCGTGGGGGCGCTGTAAGGTATTTTGGGGAAAATTCCAACATGAATTTTAATCTATTCAATGTAACGAACATTTTGGGATTGGTTTCGTGTCGATCGGAACACCGTTTCGATATTGTTCGGGACGACAGAAGGTTTTAAATCAAGTTTAAAAATAGTTAAAAATTCGGGAAAATCACGGGACTTAAATAGGAGGTTAATGATGAGGTTATTGACCCTCTAATGTGATTTGGACAGGATTGGGAGTCCCGATGATAGTGGTGTGGCTTGGGAAGGCCTATGGCACGCGTATCGAGGCGTATCGTTAAACGGTTTGTGAGTGGACTTTGTTTTCTAACCGTGATGCATGCATATATGATTTTAAATGCTTTATTATATGATTTTATATGCTTTGGCATGATTGATGTTTCAATCTGGTGATTTCTCGATTTTATGATTATTATATTATATTTTAGGACGATTTTCGAGAAAATGATGAAATTGATGTTTTTGGGCTCGGCTCGGATTGAAAATGATATTTGGACTCGGATTATGAGTCAGGGATTGTTTTCATGGATTTACGTGATCGTTGCAACTCGGGTTTACGGTTGCACGGATTTGCGTGAAAATGATATTTTGGGCTAGAGACCTAAGTGAATTGTGATTTTGACTCGGATTAGTCACCTATGAATATGATGAAATTGATGATTTTGATTTATAAAGTGGATTCTGGACACTGTTTTATGATGATTTGTGGAACTTGCTTTGTGAAAGCTATGTCTCGGGCATAGGCCCCATTGAAAATGTTTTTGACTTGATTTGAGACATAAATGATTTTAAAATGAGATTACTGGATTTGGTGACTGTTCCACATATACCATCCTCTGTGGTTTGATAGTCTCCTCCAGACGTCGTAGTTCCTGGAGTAGTCACGATCCACTGACTGGAGATGAGTAGCTCCGAGGGAGGCTCACTCGCAGGAGCATGGGACCACTGCCTAGAGATGAGTAGCTCCGAGGGAGGCTCACTCGCAGGAGCGTGGGATTATGTTGATATCCTCAAGATGTTGTTGATTCCTGGAGTTGATATCCCCCTAGACGTCGTAGATCTTGGGGGATGTACTCGGACGTGAGACACCGAGTTTGCACGCGTTGCATTGATATCGTGACGGGATATATGGATATTGAGATTGGATGTTGAGGATTGGTGGTATTATGATTTATTGAGATTTGTGTCCAGAGGCTTTATAACAGATGCTTTATATCATGAACTGAATTGATGAACTTGAGTTTTTATGGACCATGGGAAAACGTATTTTGATTTTATCGCTCCACTAATCATACTTGATTGATTTCACACTATTACTCATGTTTTAAGTTATGCATGCACGTTTGTGAAAACTGAAGGGTAAGAATGTGTTTGATAAATTTATTTCTAAAGGTTCATTTTCGTCCACTCACAGCTTTTATTAGTTTTAATGCCCTTCAGGTTGATTACGGTTGCGACTGCAGCAGAGACTGGGACATTGCACGCCTCCTCCATCGATCCTTGTGCACTCTGGAAGCCCCGTTTTGGGCAGTAACTCTTGGTTATCCCTTGTCGGACACCCCTTGTTGGACGGGAGCAGGGCACATTTCACGGTAATTCCGGGGGGATTGGGATGGGTCCTGTCAATAATAGTAACACAAGGTAAAAATTAATTGTTAATAGTATCCCATACAAAAGGCATGGATGCCCCCGAGCCACATCACCTCGTGTTTACCACATACAAATGCAGCCACCTTGTCCGCACTAGTGTCCTAACATGCCTTATTCGAAAGTGGGATAGTTTCTTTGCAAGTTGGTCGTTAATGCCCATTGCCACCACACGATGAGCAAATCGCTACACTTTTCTACTCTCCCTGTGTGGTAATATGTTGCCTCTTTAGGAAACTGAGCATAACCTTTTCTTTCAGGGGTAGAACAACAATATTCTTTACACTTTTTGGGATATTCCAAGCTTCTTCGGGGGTAGAGGGTAAATTGAAGCGGAATTCGCCCTCTCCCAGGCCTCTCTTGTGTAATAACTAGAAGCGAACATGTACACATGAATATTCAAGCGCAAATGCACCGAACCTTTTATCACTATCCTATACATTGAACTCCATCTCATTGATCTTTACAACATTCATCCTCCCCGCATCTATAAACCGGCTTGCCAATTTCTTCTCACCAAAGTCAGAACAAAATATGGAAGTGCTAGTTGACGCTTTCTCTTCTCCATGTGAAAACCATCATTGTAACGACCCAAACCGAGAATAATAATATTTTAATGTAAAAAGACTATTTTGCCCCTGAAGGGGGGGAAACTTTGACTTTTGGCCCGGGCAACAATTTGGACTTTGACCCATGACTATGACGTAGGTCGGGACGTCACGAATCTGTAGACAGGCGGCACGCCGAAATCGGAGTTCGTATGAAGAAGTTATGGTCAAGGAAGCGTTTTAGCGGAATTTACGAACCGATAACAACGGAATAAAATATTAATTTATTACGGGAATCCGTGCCAACCTAATATTTAAATCAAACCGATGGATTGGTGACAAGTGTCACCCATCCAAGCCTTACTATTCCAATAAAGCAATTTACACTATTTAACTCATTTTTATATTAATTATTTTCCCTCCAATTGTTTCTAGCCCTTGGATTTCTAGCCAGATTGAATCCTGGCCCTTCCTTTCTTCTGATGTCCCTTGTTCATGCACGATCTCTGTCTGCCTTTGCCTACAAACACACACATTCATCCCCCCACAAACCCGTGCATTTCTTCCATTTTCTCTCCATCCAAACACACGAACCAGCCATCCTCTTCGCACCAAACGACCACCCACAGCACCACCATCATCTGGTCTTCACAACCCGTGCAACCACCAGCCACCACCAGCCCATTTTCCCGTCCGAAATTCCGTCCAAAAACTCAGACCCGAAACACGACGGAAACGGGTCCAAGAAGCAAACCGTGACAACCACACCACCTCGACGCAGGGGAAGATCCAGTCTACACCGTGAGGACCCCAGGAGCTTAACTGGACGACGGCACGGCCTGCGGCGGCGACACGGCGGCGGTAAGGTCGAAAACCCGAAAACCCGTTTTACTCCCCTGTTTCGGACCAACCTGTTTTAGTGCTAGGAACTCAGTTGTTTGGTGTTAGACATGTTCTAGGGTGAGAGACGAGTCGACCACGACTGGTTTGGACGACGGAGACGGCGTGGATCACCGGAGAAGGCGATCGGACTTTGGCCGTGAGTTTCAGAGGAGAACTGGTGAGTTTTCTCTCATTTTCTTTCCAGTTTGAGGTTGTAGAACCATAGAACAGACCTAGACGACCCTATAGGGATGAACCCCGTCGAAAATGGTGGCCGGAGTCGTACGGTTGAATCGGGTCAAGCCGTGGGTCGACGGCGACCCGGTTCCAGTCAAACGGGTCTGACCCGATACTGTAGCATGATGACGTCATCATGCTGACGTCATGATGACGTCATCCTGTCAGATATTGTCAGACCAGGGACCAATCAGAACATGCCACGTGTCACCTGACGAGTGTCAGTGATGACGTCATGCTGACGTCAGCATGACGTCACTGCTGACGTCAGCGGTACTGTAGCAGCGTTGACCCACGCGTTGACCAGGCGCGTGGGGGCGTGTGTGAACAGTGATTTTGGTGGGGCCGGTACCATTTTTAAGGTTTCGACGATACGGATCCAATGGAGGTGGTTTCGTGTCGATCGGAGATCGTTATGTTGGTCAAAATGGGGTTTGAAGCACCGGGAATAGTGCCCGGGATGCGTTTTTGAGGCGGATCTGTTCTAGGGTCTTGGTATTGATATTATAGGGTCCTTAAGTAACCCTCAGGAATAATAATACAGGTTTATAGAGATCGTTGAGCAGCAAGGACCGAGTGTGAGTGGGCTGTTTGATTTATAAAGGCTTGCATGCATAAACTGTTTTACTATTTCCACTGATGAGTCTTATAAACTGCGTATAGATGTTATTACCATGTTTTGGGCATGAGACCCGTCTGGATTATATGTGGATTTTGTTTGGGATGTCCGGGGGGACATAGGGTAAACTATACTGTTATTGTACTGTACTTTCCTACCTGTGTATATTGTCTCCTCCAGGGAGGGTCGTTGGCCTGGGTGGACCCTGGAGTAGTCACGAGGCTCTGACTGAGTGGAGTTGACCCCCGTTGGGCTGCTTACTCTCAGGAAGGCATGTTCATATACCTCGGGCAGTGATCGGGATACCGGGAGCTGATGTACCTAGAGAGTCTCGGGTGTGAGACCCTGAGTGGCAACGCGTAGCCTTAGAACCGTGACATCATTTGGGTTGGGTTTTACAGTGCACTGATATGTTAGTTTCACCTTACGATTATTATTGTGGTTCATCTGTTATGATTTCATTATAATATTATGTTTTCACTGCATGCAAGATTTGGAAAACGGAGGGGTAAAACCTTATGATTATTTTATTATTATATTGATTTCTAAACTGTTATTTTTGGCCCACTCACCCTTGTTTTACTAACCCCTCCAGACCCTGACACGGTAATAGAGGAGGAGGATCCGGAGGAGGAGGCAGAGGTTTAGTTTGCCTAGCTGTGCACCTGTACACCCACTTGTGGGTAGGTTGAGCACCGAATAAATGTACTCTGACTAGTGTGCTCACATGTTGTATTTTACTTTCCCTTGTCTGACAGTATCACTTTAAACTCTGTGTTTGTACATTATCTATCTATGTGAGTCTTCGGTTTTTATTTAAGGGTACTTTTGGTATGTTTAGAGTCATTGTCAGACGGGAGCGGGTCACGTCCCCGGGTGGTCCCAGTGGGATTGGGACGGGTCCTGTCAATCATTGCAGCATACTTCGTATCTCATCTATAAACTGAATATTCAAGCGCAAATGCACCGAACCTTTTATCACTATCCTATACATTGAACTCCATCTGATTGATCTTTACAACATTCATCCTCCCCTCATCTATAAACTGGCTTGCCAATATCTTCTCACCAAAGTCAGAACAAAATATGGAAGTGCTAGTTGACGCTTTCTCTTCTCCATGTGAAAACCATCATTGCAGCATACTTCGTATCTCATCTATAAACTGAATAACCAGAAAGAGCTTTGCATAACTCAAAACTGAATTGATAGACTCGACAATGTTTTTTGTCATTACGTTATAACGCCTTACATCGCAATGAGCTCTTGACCATCTTTGTAGCCTAATCTGATTCAAATAGCCAACAACCTTTTCATTTTGTATGTTACCGAACTCTCTGTCGAACTTCCCAAATCTATATTCCTTCATTGCCCTCTCAAATTAATATAGGATCTTGCTATTTTTCTTCAACTGACAGTTACTCTTCATGTTACCTTTCAGATGATAAAAACATATCATGTGAGATGCTTGAGGAAAAACATTGTTTATTCCATTATGTATGGTATAATTCCTATCCGAGATAACGATAAGATTTGGACATAACCCGATTGCAGACCTCAACTTACTAAAAAACCAACCTTATGAATCATCGCATTCCAAATCCCCTATTCCAACTGCCACACGGTAGGTATTTCTATTAACGTCAAATATGATTGCAACAAATAGAGCACCCTTGTATTTTGACTTCAAGTCTGTGACATCTACTGTAAGGACAGGTCACATGCAATGCGAAATACTTCAATAGACGTTCCAAGAGCAACAAACAAATATTTTTAATAATTACCTTTCTCTGTATGTATGAAAGTCAACGTGCCTGGATTATTATGCTTTAATTCATGGGAATATGAAGGAAACAGCACATAATTTTCCTCAAGCTTCCCTCTAAGTTTTTGATAAGATTGCTTCCTGCTTCTCCATGCCGTCGTATAACTTATATTAACCCCAAAATGGTGCTCCACATCGTTTCTAACATCCCATGGTGTAAATATAGTTCATGCATTCTTTAACCTATCTTCTAATGAAACTTCTACCAAACTACTGATGTAACTTGGATGGGCATTGCTGATGGATCTATAATCACAAGTATGTGTGCTTTCATAATTCACCACCCCAAACTGCCTAGCACCAAACTTCCACGCCCTTACATCCTAACTGTATTCCAATTCCTTGCATTTCACAAACAATCTGCTAGGGTCTGACATTGTTGTTCTTATCTGAAAGTGCCCACTAATAGCTACAATTATATCAACCTCCTACAACGCTCCCTTCATACAAAATACCCGCCCCACCAACAATTTTGGATCCTAGTTCACACTGTTACTGTTTATGCCTTGAAGATAATTTGACATTTCCAATCCACATTTTAGTGGACCGGAAGCATTGTGTCTTCCTCCCTTTCGTCTCCAACATCCACTTGTCGAACCATCACTAAATTTTATGTTAGGCATTGGGTTTACAGCGGCAACCCCACCCATTGAACTATCAGTAACATCTTCTGCTCCCCTATTTACTCCATTCACATTCATTCAAACACCAAATTCACAACTCCCACCAAGTGCCTTTTATTAAAGTGAGACCCAAAGTGTCTGCATCAACCGTTTGATCTCCATACCCACTTGTGTTTATATCAGCTGCACCATCCAAGTCCAAAATCGACAACCTATCTGGATTGCCATCTCCATCACTTTGCATTTGATTGTTGCTCACTTGTATATGCAAATTCCCATGCATATGCCTCAAGTTGTCATCATTTGATCCTACCAATCCATATTTTACAATTGTCTTCCTATCCACAACAAACAGAACCATACTTGATGATATTACTTGCCTTATGTGGTTCAAATAAAATTGGAGGTGATCCCAGCTTCAATTAATACAACCTTCTGCCCTCCCCCTAAAAATGGGCAGCGTATATTTCAAACTCATTCTTTCTTTGTTGGCATCTACAAGAGCAATACAAAAAACTAGCTCCACAAGCTCCTCATAACTAATGCTAGCCTAAACTATAACCCTTTTACTTTCTCCACTTTCGTATCTACCATTCATTCCTTTCTTCACCCATTTCCCGTTGTAGTAAATCAGAATTCTCAATGCATCATTCATTCTTGCATTCATCACTCAAAGATTCTATTTTAATAGTTGTCGTATGTTAACTGTTCACTCCCTTAACTCATATTTTGTGTCCAATTTATGTTCAACTTATCTACTATTTATGTCCTACTTATCTACCTTTATGAAAAACGTTTCTACTGATTTATCTACCGTTTATGTTCTACTTATCTACCGTTTATGTTTCACTTATCTATCGTTTATGTACTACTTATTTACCATTCATGTCATAAATTGTACCTTGTCCTACTTATCTACCATTTATATCATACTTAGCTACTAGTTATATAATACTTATCTACCGTTCTTTTGGAATAACTTTTTTCTTTACTTACGACATTTTTAAGGTTTTACATTCAACCAACATTGGAACGCAATCTCCAGCTCCAGTTCAACCCAGTCTTGCGCAACATAATGGACAATTAATTCACAGATTTATTAGGCAAAAATCTAAGTTTAGTATCACAATTAATTCAAATTAACCCTGAAAACAATTCATCCACTTACGCTGGCTGATGTGATCTACCTGCTTTTTCAAAATTGAAATGCCTCATTCTCGTTACTGATCTTCCGTGAAGTGGTGAAGGTCCAACAATGGTGGCGGTGTCAAATGGTGCCTGGGCATGTAATCGAATGAAGGCTCTACCTCTTGTTGGCTGGTGGAACTTCCTGGTGACCACACCTACGCCTGGTGTTGATGGTATGGGTCTTCTTCATGCAAAGAAGATGACCATCGGACAAGTACACAACCTTGTTTCTGTCTTCTTCGTGCTGGAGTCACTTTGTTCAACCTCAAATCAAATGATTTTGTGGGAAGGGAGAGAATGTAAAAGAGCTTCTTTGTCCAGCTCCCTCTCACCTCTTCTCTGCTCTTTACTATCAAAGGGATTTGAGTCCATTCTGGGTTTGTATCATCTGAGGAGGAAGTAATATATAAACAAAAAAGAAATAGGTAAGTGGGTGTAAAACTATTTCTCTTCTCTATTTATACTTGGACCAATTTTCTAATAACCCAAACTTGTTTCCGCAAACAATTTCGAAATATGGTATTGACGTGTTTTGAATTCCTAAACCGGGTATCCATTACAATTCCCCTAAATCAAATATCCAAAAATCAATCCGAACCGGCCATAACCAATGGCCTATAATTGAATCATCAATTTGATTAAACTGAATTGAATTTGACTCAGTTTCGATTTCAAAAAACTAAAATCATCTAAATTACCAGCATTCTGGTTAATTGTGAAGAACTATAAAAAATGGAAATTGATTTTCATTTTCATTGAAAATTAAAATCAAAATCACCGATTACATAATAGAGAAGAATCATAACAATTCGGATTAATACTCTCAAACACACGAACAATTTGGGTTACAACTCTAATTTCTCTATTAGAGTTATGAATTACGTAGAGTGGGTTTTCATTGTCGAATTTCATGGCCAAAATTTTTGCCTTATTTTAGAGGGTAGCCCATTTAAAGAGGAAAATAGTGCAACCAGTATTATTGATTCGAGACTAAGAAACATACCCTTGCATATATCTTTCCTTTCAAAAAATTATTGGAAAGCCCATTCCACTGCCGACCGGAAAGATATATGCATGGGTATGTTTTCAAAGTCCAGCCCATTAGAATTCCAGTTGCCGCCAAAAACTCTTCAGATTCTGACTTTACCCTTGCACTGCATTGAAAGAAAGTTTTCAAAGGAAAAAGCCAGCGACAATGGGGATCAAACCAGTTGGTTCGTCGTACCCAAGCTCATATTTTTCTTCTTGATGGCATCAGTGAGGTGGTGTAGATGACCAATGACCATTGGAGTGAGATGGCCAAGCACCGGAAAAGGCAAAACCCACTCACCAGCTGCTGCAACCTTCATGATTTTCCAATAGTAATCTCCTCATTACTGACCTGCGAAGGCTGTTGTCTGCTGATTGGCCTTGAAATGGCTACTCTCTCATATAATTTGATTTAGCCTACGCCAAAGTCTCCGGAGAAGACATAAGAAGAATCTCCAACAATCAGTTGAAAATAGGAAAACAAAATGTCAACCAAATTATCGTAGTTGCTAGTTTCAAATGGCAACTCAAACATGCACTTTCCACAATCATAAACAATCCAAATTTCAAAGCCATCTTCATGTCTTGCTCCCACAACGGAACACTTTGAACATGATACAAAAATGGAGATGAAGATTTCGACGAAGAAAAATACAGGCATCAGGGGTTGAAGACTGATAAAAAACTTGACCATGTTTGCAATCTGAGCACAACAAATTCAATTTGGCATTTCTACATACACGAACACATGGACGCATCCTAAAGTTTATGGGACATGTGAGGTGATAGTTCTTACAAAGATGAGGAGTCACAACTAGAGGTTGATAAACTTGCTCTGACTTTCTCTATATACTAAAAGGCCAACAGCCTTTGCACTTTGCACTGTTTATGAGCAGTGCATTTCCATATTTATCTGAATTTCCCAGCGATTTCAGTCTCCGTTTTCTCACCCTCTCCTCGAAGCTTCTAGCTTTCCTCAGCGCATCCACATCTTCCTCGTCTCAGAGAAGCTTTGCCTTTATCATCAGGACCATCGAACTCATTGGAATATGTCATCGGCATCGGCCTCACCGTTATCATCACAGTCATCGAATTCATCAAAAATAATCTTCATCAACGATTGAATCTTCATCATCGTCTTCATCTTAGATGCCGTCAATCGAATCGGCCATCATCTTCTTCATCGGTGATTCGTCGAATCAGTCAAGAACTTTGAGAAATTTTCAGGGTAGGTTTTTAGGTTTTACTAAATTTATGTTTTAGAAAGCTTTACGTTGTTTTTTTTTTTTCAATTGAGTATTGGGTTCATGGATTGAGCAGTAAAATTTCAGTTTTTTTTTTTTTTTTTTTTCACTTCAGATGTGTTTGTGGGGTGAATTTTTAAATTTTGCATCTTCGTTATTGTGGGATGATGTTTTTTTACTTTGCAGTGAGGCTGATGTGTTGTGGAGTTAAACCAGTTGATCATCCTATCACATATGAGATGGTATGTTTGCTAATATTTAGTTCATTTGAAATTTCAAAATTGGTCGACCCTTTTTTCCCAATCACTTTCCTACTCTGCTCCAAATTTCAATTTGGCTTCCAACAAGCCAGAAATTAGTAAAATTGAAACGTCATGTTCATTCTTATTGCAGGTGAATGGAGCCTTGCAATTACATTTACTGGATTAATCCAATGGGTTTTCGTAACCTTCCCTGCACTTAAGTAATTATTTTCTACCTTCTTTTCTAATATTGTTGTTTTCTTTGCTTTTTATTAGATTCACTATACTATACACATTCCAGCTGCTAATTTCTTATTTGTATGCAATTTGTGGGCTATTTGTTTAATTGTTCTGTTCTCTAATTTTTCCTGGAATTATAGAAGATTATTTTGGTTTTTCTGAAATTTTGAGATAAATCTTTTGTTTTTCAATTCATTTACGATTTGGGTTAACTTCCTGAAGGATTAGGTTTCAATCCGTGCATTTTTCCTCTATTGTGTTTGTGGTTGTGTTTATATTTTTCTCCATGACATGGGGTTTTGCTATGTTTGTGTTTGCTCTTTTATTAGTGTACTAGAAGCTGAGGTTGTTTCAAGGATTAGTCTATTATTTGATTGATCGTTTACTTTTTCTTCGTTTATTTAGTTCAGATGTTTCGATTCCTTTTGCTTTTACTTCCCTGTAATGTTTCATTACTTATATCCCATGTTGGTAAAAAAATTTATTCCCATAATTCAGGCATGAAGGTTAACTCATGAATCTCTGTATTTATTCAATGGCTTTGTTCATGGAAGCGATTGTATTATCTTTCTCCACCACGTGAAAATAAAAAATTTAATGGTTTTATAGATGAGTTGTTTGTTACATATCTTCAATAGGACAACTAGCGGAAGAAAGGTTGCTGGCTGAAATCATAGAAGGAATTTGTAATGTTATCTTTCTTGCAAGGAATGGAGATGATCTTCTTGGCTTTTCGTCAAATGTTGGGGTAAACTTCTGTCTTTGAATTCATTTACAATTGGTTTAAGTTATTTAAGGTCTGCGTTGCGGTTGGCTTCCTTCCCTTCATTCTGTTTGGAGTGTTTGGAAAATTGTTACTTTTTTTCTTTTTATTTCCTTGCAAGATTTTTCATTTTTCTCTTCCACACAATGATTGCTGAAAAGGTTAATCTCCTTATCATTATCATCTTTTTTGGTTGGGTCCTGATTATGCATATATAGTTTGGTTTCTTAAATGATTTTGATGTAATTTTTTTTTCGGGGCTACGTTACTCTTTTGTTGATCTTCAATTGCTGGGTATTGCTTTAAGATTTATTTCTTACTGCCTGTTTAAATTCTTTCTCACATTAGCTATGGTAAATAGGTATGGTAGTGCATCCATTGATGAGCTTACTTGGTTAGGGTTCTGATTTTCGTATGAGGTTCAATTTTTGGGTTTCATTTTGAATGCATTCCATTTTTTCAGAAATGAGCTTAGTTGGTTTATGGAAATTTTTTTGCTTTTATGGAACATAGTGTTTTGCCTATGGTCTCATTTAAATGGCTATTTGTTGCTTGATGCGGATATGATGTCTTTAATCATTTATTTTTCTTCAGTTGTTGCTTCAAACTTCCGTTTTTTTCTGTAATTTCGCGATAAAAATGTCAACTGAATCATGGTTTAATCTGCTTTAATTTGTTTTAATCGTGGTAGTCTGATAAAAATACCAAACTTATATTTATTTGTCTTCCGGTTGTTGCTTCGTACTTCTGTTTGAATCTGGTTTTGATTAGTGATGCAGATGCTATGAAAATGTTATTCATTTCATTCCAGTTCAGGAAGAAAGCAAGTTTTGATTATAAATATAAGTTTGTGGTGAATAAGTTCCCAAATTTGGGTGTTTAGGATTTCAAATTGGCTTCTTGATGAGTTTTGATCTTGGGTCTATAGTTTGGGTGTTTCTTTGAACTCATAGAAACAAATTTGGGTGCCAAAACGGATTAAAAACTTGATTAACAAATCATGAGAAAAATCTCAATTTTTTTTAGAGGAAAAAATTTCAGTTTATGAGCCCTGCTTTTGCTCAGTTTTTTGTCCAACCCTTAAATCTTTTTCTAAAAGATTTTTAATGACCTCAAAAGTAAACATGGCAAGCTTCAAAATGAGTATAAATTTGTTGATTTCTGTTGAGAATTGAGCCACCTTAGTTTGATAGGAAGTTGAGAACTGGAAATCTGAATATTCTGGGAAAAAAATCTTCTCATCAGCCTAACTTTGTTTCTTGATTTCTCTTTAACCACAAGTCTGATTTGAACAAATTTTGTTGGGGGTAGAAACTGTAAGTGGCAAGGATTAAAACCTATCTGATTTCATTGTATTTGGTGATGATTTGATGAGTCATTCATGGCTTCAAAACTGGGAATTTTTTTTACTAAAAATAGGAGAAACTTCATCTTTTGGGGGTGAGGTCATGTGATTTTGATGCGTTTTGGATGAATTTAGGCTGTTATGATTTGAAACGTCCTCATCAGACACCTCTTCAATCATTTGTTTGTTTGTTTTTTTCCAACTTTCCAATTTTTTTTCTTTAAAATTTGCTTATTTTTTTTGTTGATATTGATTTACTCAATTCTTTGTGCCGAGGATTGCTGGGCACAATTAAATCAGTCTTGGACATTGATGTCTCATCTGAGGTATTCTTCTGGAATTTTTAAAAGTAGTTTGGTTGATCTGTTAATTTATAAGTCATTTGATACTTATTGGTACTATAGGCATTGATACCATGGTTAAAAGTGTGTGGACTTATTAAGTGTCGGCAAAGGGCTTAGTGACAAGAGATGTATAGTGCTTTGAATTGCTTTAGTTTCGGCAAGAATTGTAGCCTCCTAAAGACAAATGGATTCAGGAATTGGTGTTTTATAATATGGTATTCATTCAGTATTGAAAATTTTTTTCTCCTAATTTTGATACTTTGTCTTTCAAGAGATCATTTGAAATTGTTGTGTTCGTTAGTTTCTTATTTCCCAGTACCAAATACTATTCTATGATGTTTAGTTCCAATTTTACAGTTGCTATTGTTTGAAACTTAGTGTTATATAATTGTTTTAATTCCATTTTAAATTAATTTTGTTTTCTTCTTTTTGTAAAGGATTGAAGGAAGAGGATATGTTCTTGAGAAATTGTGCAGGCAATCAACTACGCCAAAATTGTGCATTCATCATCTCTTTTCTGTTTTTTCTATGAGTCTTAAATTCCATTTTTAAAAATAGTTTGGTTGATGTGGTAATTTCCAAGTCATTTGAATTTCTTAGCGTGGACAAAGTACTTAGCGTCAAGAGATATATAGTAGCCTCCTAATGACAAATGAGTTTTCATTTGATTACTAGAGATACATGCAGATTTTACATTAAAAATTTTATGGGAATTCATACTAATTCTAATGTTAATAATGTTAATTATAATATTCTTTGTTTATTGATGCTAATTGTCCATATTATTATTCTTATTAGTTACTCTTTCTTACTCATATGGATTTTGTAGGCTTTTGATTTCTATTAGTTGATTCTTAAGTTTGATTATTGAGATTGATTTCATGGCCTGTTTCTCTTGAATGTTACATTTATTTCACCTTTTTACGGCTCTCGTCATCTTACTTGCCCAACAAGGAGGTCATCTGATGTTGCAATATACTACTACTAACAATCTTACCAAGGAATGAAGAATGTGAAAATTTGCTGATCTTTCCCCTTGCAAGTCATTGTTTGTGTGGAACCCAAAATCATCCGAAAATTATGGAGCCGCCACGTGTCCCGTAAATCCCAAAAATGACCAAATTGCCCTTGACAATAACACTGATCATTTGAAAAACACCCGCACATTAAATAATCTATTTACCAGTTAAATACGATATTTGATCGGGTTAAAATCTCCGTAAGATTGATATTCTCCCCGAGAGTTAATTATCGTTATTCTTAATAATGGATAATTAATATTAATATTAAAATACAATAAATATCATTACTATCATGATGAGCCATCATTACAATTATTAAATAATATATTTAATAATAATATATTATTTACTAATTAAATATTCAACCGACCAATTAGAACGCTTCAAGGCTCCCAAGATTTTCCTATAAATAGCAAGGCACATTTCATTTCAAGGGACGTTGATTCTTCGTTTCGAAGTATATCCCTTTCCACTCTCAAAACTAACTTAGGCATCAGAGTGTTCTTGGTCGAACAACCCCCCGGGTAAATTGATCGAGGCAACGATAGCTAATTGTTTGCTGTTTGCAGGAATTGTGAGGACTTTTCGCGACGAGTTCAATCTTTGATTCAACAGTTTGATATTAATTTTTTCTAGATTTTCGATAAATTCTTCAAATTTTATGTTTCTTTGTATGAAGAATGGAAGTTATTATGCATTTCATATTTTACATTATTTTACGATGGAAAAGCATTAAAGCTTTAATATTTTTTGGGAAAGAAAATAACTTTAAGCTTACTATGTCCATGTTGCAGAGAAGTAAAGCCGAAAGGCGCAAGACGACGATGACCCATCTTTTCATGAACTGTTATAACCACGAAGCCTCAGCTATAGTCTCCAAATCCTTCTTCCCGAAAACGACATCATTCATTCTTATTGTGCTGTCTTAAATTTTCAAGTATGTTCTCCTAAAGTGAATTTGTAGTTTCTAATTTTTTTTTTTGGCCAATTGAGGGGATTTCCTGTTCCTGGTATCCCTTCCGATTTATAAGCACTCTTAAATATGGTATATGAGCATTTTTGTTCATTTTTGTATTTATAAATTTGTTGCATAAAATGATAACAATGTTTTGTAATTTGTTAGGGGAAGCAACATTTTTGTCTGTTTGAAGTTCTTTGGCATTAATCATTTGCAAGGCTTTTGCTTGGCAATATGTAAGTTCAGTTTTTCGTTTTCATATGATTTTAATGCAGTTGAAGGAATGAATGGATGTCTAAAGTGTTGTCAATAGATTAGTTTTTTTTTTTTTTTTTTGCTCTTCAGCTATATGTGGTTTGAAGTAGTGTATTTTAAACAATTAAACTGTTGTTAGGATTTTTTTGGATATATATACTAGCTTGGCTATTTTTCTTCTCATAAATTTTTCAAATAGCAGCCCATAATTCTTTTGATAGTTGAATAAAAAATTTATATTATGACCCAATTTGCATTTGAGAGAAATTGATGGAAAATATATTTGACTATCTGTATGGCGAATTCAACTTATAATTGTTGGTTTCATATTTGGTTGAATTTTTTTAGGTTTTTAAAGTTAGGTGTTAGCTTTTAATTAATTCATTGTTGAGTTTGGTTCTTTGAATTTTTAATTTATTTATGTGATTTTTTATTTAGGTTATCATCTTTGCATCTTTGACCAGTGGTGAGATGACCGATTCACTGGTTGTTTTGACTTATGAGGGTACATATATCTTTTGTTGCTCTGATTTGGTTATTGAATGAATTTTGTATGGTTTGAATGTCCTTGTTGTAATGAAGTTTATATATTTCTGGTCATTTCTGGTGTAGCTCTCGGCACCATAGAAAGGTGCAAATGTTAGACAGATACGAGATGCATTGAGAGAGAAATTGGATCATCTGGGTAGGATTGTGTTCCTCAAGATCGGAAAACTACTTACTGAACAAATTGGGGAAGTTCAGGTATGAAAATATGATGTCTACTTAATTAGGTTGTTACTGACTTTATAGCCGTTAAGGCATATTCCACTTATAAAGGTCATTCCTTTATTTGAATCTCAAACCAACCATTTTTAACAACAATACTAAGTGATTATTTCATTATGTTATGTATGGAGTTTAAGATGCTATGTAAAATGCAATTGATAGAAACCAATAACTTTGAATTGGTAAGACTATGCCAGATTTTGTGAGTTTTTTTGTTGCCCAGGGGTTCTGATTATATGCTAATGAGCTTTAGATTCATCAATTAAAAACGTCGTGGTTTCTATTGTACATTAATGGACTTGCTAGGTTAGCTGTCAACTGAACTTGCTAGATCGTGATTTCTATGTATATTGCTTGAACATTGACCATAAATAATTACTTTAAATCTATTCATGGTCAGACATTATATATGTTATATATTTTACAATATATTTTTGAAGTTAATTATAACGTTCTTTGTTTATTGCTATCTCTATGCATAAATTTCATTTTGGAAATGCATGCTTATACATGCTACTTTATGATAAAACATGCTTTCTAAGTTTTGTAACAATTTAGCCCCAGTCAAACAAAGTTTAACCTAAAACTCTATATTCCCGCTGCATCGCGTGGGTTGAAACACTAGTAAATAACTAAATTCCCCTATATAATTCAAACAAAAAGTATAACATACTTTCAGAACAATCTCGCACCGCCAAACCATGAAAAATCAATGAATCGAGAAATTCAGTTGCTCATTTGAGATCAATGAATACTTTCAGTTGCATCCAAAAGTGACTGATAAAGATATGCAATCTTCAAGTTCACAATCATGTACTTTCAAAGCCATGGAAAAATTCAATGATCAACAACATTTCCACTGGATTAGCAGAAAATAAACAACCTAGTTTCAAACGCACGACAAATACATAGAACATGGTTTCGGATTGGCGAGGATTGTTGGAGGCGAACAAACAGAGTCAAACACAAACACCGTTGTTGGAACTTAGTAACTTTTGTCTTCATAATTTTCAAGCTGAAAATTATGTGACATTGTCTGCATAATTTACTAACTGGTATAATATGTTTAATGCATCGGTTAATATGTCTCCGGAGTATGCATTAGATGGAACCTTCTCAGTGAAATCAGACGTATTTAGCTTTGGTGTGGTTCTTCTTTGAGATAATCAGTGGAAAAAAGAATCTAGGATTCTATCAGTTCAAACAAACTTTCAGCCTCATAAATTATATAAGTTTTTGAAATAAAGTATGCCTCATTCTTGTTGGGATGTGAGGATAAGAGTCCCACATCGAAAAAGAGAAAAAATAGAATGTGTGCCTTATATAGCCTTGGGCAACTTCCCCTATCACCAATTGGTTTTAGGGCCGAACTCCCGAGTCTATATAATGACCGGAATCCCGATCTCTAACATGGTATTAGAGCGGGTCATCCCACATAGATGGCTTAACCGCCACACGTGCCACACGTGCCACACGTCGCCCAGTCACTCGGTGTGTGGGGGCGTAGTGACGACAACCTGTTAGTGGTTAAAAAAAAAAGAGTTGAGAGAGGTATGAGACAATGGGCTCATACGAATGTGGGACAAAGGGCTCACATTATCACGTGTTGGCTGAAAGAGCCGCCACACGTGAGGGGACGTGTTGGGATGTGAGGATAAGAGTCTCACATCGAAAAAGAGGAAATAGAATGTGTGCCTTATATAGCCTTGGACAACTCCCCCTGTGTGTCTTATATAGCCTTGGGCAACTCCCCCTATCACCGTCATATTGAAATTGAACTGAATTTTTACATTTTCTCAGGCATGGAGCTTATGGACAGAAAACAAGGTGTTATATTTAAAGGACAAGAAGCTGGATGAAAGTTGCAAAGAAAGTGAGCTTATTAAGTGTGTGAATGTGGGGTTGTTATGTGTGCAAGAAGGGTTGTTATGTGTCCAACCGTGTTGAATGCCATCACCATGCTTGACACTGAAACTGCAATTTCTCCAACTCCTAAAGAGCCAGCCTTTCTGATAGGAAGAGGCAATAACAACTCCTGCACAGCTTCTTCTAGTAATAAGCCGGACACATTTTCTGAAAGAACAATGTCTACAACTCTACAGCATGGTAGATAGTGAGGTATAGTTGACGGTACCTCATTAGTCTTGGTCAAAATTATGACTTTCTTATCTTACATTTTAGGTTTATGGATGTGTCTCTACTCTCTACCCATTAAAATCTTCTTTCTACTATGTTGGTTAAGAAAATTTGATCTCTTCACATTGCAACTTATTAAGCCAAATTCTCTTTTGCGTCTTTTTCCAATATTTTTTATATGGTATTAGAGCATCAAGTTTGTGTTTGATTCTTTTTTCAATAAACCTAACAAATTATGGCAGATTACGACTAATGTCAGGACTGCTTATTAAGTACGGAAAAAATTTAAAGATAAATTTTCACCAAAAAAAAAAAAAGAAACACCAACAATATATCATATTCAAGACAATCGTATCTCTCTCACAGAGCAGCCTGACACTCTCACAGAGCAGCATGACAATGTCATCATATTTCACCTAAGTTAAAGACCTTTGAGACGACATAGATGCACATCGAGCACCTCTTACTTGCAACCAGACGAAAGCACACAGCGAACAAACTGAGGAGGATCATATGATACAATTTCTTATGGGTCTCATTGATGTCGATAATTTGGCACTATATTGCTACGACAATAAACGCTTTGTCCACTCTATTGTTGGGAAAATGAGCCGTTATAGTACTTACGGAACGGAAGAAAAGTAATGAAACCTTGACCGCAAAAGAAAAAGCAAAGAAGGAAATCAATTATAAAGAACTCCTTGCTCTCGGTTGGTAGTGGATATTGATTCAAAGTAGCAAGCCACTCCACTACTGGTACATATATATATAGGCCAAATAGAAGGTCAAAAAGAAGCCTTCGGCCTGTGCTAGTGAGTTACTTAGTTTTCGGGGAATGTAAAAAGAGATGGCAATAGCATTATTAGAATAATCTTGGTAAGAAAGATTAAGGGTTTTCTGATGCTCGAAATCTACAGAAAATGGAAATTTGATTTCTAGAGAGAGGGGCACACCAGATGACTTCCTTAGTCTAGTTCCGTGTTGTTCTCAGAATAATGAAATCACTCAACAATGAAAGTTTAAAATTGATTTCGACAGTAACATTCTCATGATGAAACCATTGCCTAACGTTTGCCAAGCCTTTTAAGAAAGTATATACTAGATATTTTGCAAGATTCATGTCTTCTCAGCGCATGATCAGACACATTTCCAATGGAATTTTGCGTAATGATCACACCAAATGCAGATGTTTAGTTGGTCGATTAATTTACCTCATGGTCACAAGACCTGCTATTGTTTACTCAATTTGTACATTAAGTCAATTCATGCATCAGCCACGTGCACCTCATTTGGATGCAGCCTTGCGAATTCTCAGGTGGATTAAGGGTATAGCTGGACAAGGATTCCAATTTTCTATCTCCAACAATCTCGTTTTAAAGAGCATTTGTATTTCCGATAATGGAGGTTGTCAATCCATGAGGTGGTGGTTCAAGATATTACATTTTCATTGGGTGACACTCTCGTCTCTTGAAAATCCAAGAAACAAGCTAATGTTTCTAGATTTTTCAGCAGAGGTCGAATCTCAAGGTATGACAAATGCATGTTTGGAGCTAACATGGTTCGCTCTATGCTACAAGATTTTAGGGTCCCACAAGTGTTTGCTGCAACATTACTTTGTGATAATTAGGCAACTTTGCATATGACAACTAATTTTTTTCCCCATAAGCATACAAAACATATTGAGATAGACTATCATATAGTATGAAATAAACTATAAGTTGAAATGTTCTTTCTTTGTATGTTCTTATACAATTCCAGTTAATATATGTGTCTACGAAGGCATTAGGAGCACAATAATTCATGATGCTATGAGATAAGTTGGAAGATCATGACAGCTACTCTCCAACTTGAGAGAAAGTATTTTGAAATACATTATTATGTTATTTGTAGATACCTACTTCGAGTGAGTTACGATTGAAGGAATCCCGTTAATGATGGGTCACATTACCAAGTGGGCTAGAGTTAATTGTTGCTTTTTGTATCTAACTAGGAATAGTTTTAATGCACGTACGTGAATGATCAACCAAATTATCCTGCCAAATTCTCTCCTAGGTTTACTTTTCCATTATTCGTGTCATAATCCCCTCATTGCCACATAGTATTACTTTAGCTAGAAAATGCAGATAAACCAAAGAATAAGTAAAACAACAAGTTTAATCAACAAGTTGAGATTTCACTTTGTTCCGTCTCCAACTTGAAGGAAAGTATTATGCAAGTCAATCCTAAATTGATTTGATATCCTAGTTTGATTTTTCTACTAGATTATATAAATGATTTTTGTTTAACTTTCAATTGTAACCTCTTAAATCTTTTACCTTCATATAAAGTAAGTTTATCTCCAATCATATATTTTTAACAAACCAACACCCTTGTCATCTATAATTCTCTTGCATGGATTATAGATATAGCAAATTACATTTTAGTAATTTTTACACCAAATTTCGGAGTTATACATGATATTTTAAATTTTATAAACCTTGAGCTTTTTAAAACATGACAACTTAACTACACCGTTAATTTTTCTGTTAAAAAATTCAGTTAAATGTTGATATGGCACGTGTGGGACCAACATTTTGAAATATTGATTTTCCATGTAGATAAAAAAAATAATACAAAATTCAAATAAAAATAAAAACCTGAAAAGAGAAGAAAAAAAAATTGAAAGTCAAATAAAATTTGATCTGCCATGAACCTTTTATTCTTTTGCTTATTTTCTTCTTCTTATTTTCCTGCTAATTTTTCTGTTAATTCTCCTGCTTATTTTGTGTTAAATAAAATTTGATCTGCCACGAAAGTTAACTTGACTACACCGTTGTAATTTTTCTGTTAATTCTCTTGCTTATTTTCTTCTTCTTCCCACAAACGCCAATCCATGGATATTTTGAATTTTTCAGATCACTGAGTATTGTAATAATTGATTGAAATTAGAAGAAAGAATAAAAAAAAACCTGAAATTTCTTGAAAAATCTGGAAAAAGTTTGGATGTCTATACATTTTTTGTCACTAACAATGAGAATACCATTAGTGGCGAATTGTTGTCATGAACAATTTCACCAAAGCATCTTCTTTTATGATGTTGTCTGAGGATCCGTGTGATAGTGTGGTTGTGGAAATCGTCAAGGAGGGATTTTACCATTGTTTTGTATGCTGCCATGGAAGAGTCTTTGGCCTCAAATGCATCGTTGATCTATTTGACTATGAGCTGGGAGTCGCTGTAAATTCGAATCTGTTTGGCATCCATGGTTTTTACTAGGTGAAGTTCCGCTAGAAGAGCTCCGTACTCGACAACATTGTTCGAGGCCTAGAACAAAAAATGAAGAGCATACTCCATTTTCACTTTGTCTAAGGTGGTGAGGACTAGTCCGGCCCCTGAACCGCTGTGGCAGGCCGAGCCATGAACGTCTAGAATCCATGTAGGCTGAGCGAGGTCCAGCTGTGGGCTTCCATCATCCAAGTTATGTGTTGTGGATGATGGAATAGTCGGAGGAATGGTCTCCATCATGGGTGTTTCCGGGATATACGAGAATTCTGAGATAAAGTCTGCAATAGCCTGTCCCTTCTTAGTTGTACGGGGCCCGAAAGTGATATCGAACTCGCTTAGTTTGATCACCCACTTAAGTAGTCTTCCAGACGTCTCTGGCTTTTGGAGCACTTGCCGAAGTGGCTTGTTGGTCATGACGGCGATTGAATGAGCCTAAAAGTAGGGTATAAGCTTCCTAGAGGACATGATGAGAGTGAGTGCAAGTTTTTCCAGGTTGGTGTACCTCGTCTTGGTGTCCTGTAGGGCCTTGCTCACGTAGTATACTGGGTGCTCGGCACCGTCCTTCTATTTGACAAGTACTGAGCCTGGTGGAAGAGGTGGAGACAGAAACGTAAATGAAAAGAAGCTCTCCTATCTCAAGTCTTGCTAACAGCAGTGCTCTTCCCATGTATTCTTTAAGCTCAGTGAAAGCCTTGGTGCATTCTTCGGTCCAGGTTATGTATTTGGACTTTCCCTTGAGGAGTTTGAAGAACGGCACACATTTGTCTATGGCTTTTGAGATGAACCGCGTAAGAGCCACCACTCGACCTGTTAAGCTTTGTATTTCTTTCTGAGTTTGTGGGGGTTCCATATAGGTTGTCTTTGATTCCTCGCTAACTTATCATGAAGCCCAGAAACTTCCCAGAGCCAACACCAAAGACACACTTGGTTGGGTTAAGCCTCATCTTGTACTGCTTGAGCACGTTGAACATTCTTGAGAGGTTGGGGATGTGCAGGTCAGCTGATTTACTCTTAATGGGCATGTCATCGACGTAGACCTCCATCGTCTTCCCTATCTGATTCAAAAACATGAAGTTCATTAGGAGCTGGTAGGCGGCCCCTGCATTCTTGAGTCTAAATGGCATGACATTGTATGACAGGACCCGTCCCAATCCCTCTGGGATTAACGCGAGACGACCCTACTCCCGTCTGACACGAAGTGTTAGACAAGGGAAATTTCCAACCTTTGCCCTCTCGGGCTATCAGAGTACGCCGGGATCCGGAGGAGGTATGTGATATCTCGGTCTCTGCTACAGTCCACATCCGCTGTCAACCTGAAGGGCAGTCAAAACATTTAAAAGCTGTGAGTGGACAAAACAAAGAGTTTATAAAAACATTTCATGAGAACATTTGTACCCTTCACTAAAAAGCATGCATGCATTCGAAAACCATTTAATCCAAAAGAACCATAGGTGGGAACTAAGCCCAAAACCATAACCGAAAGAACCATAAAGAACCAACCATACGGGCCACTGCGCAAATCCATAAAGATACCAACCATACGGGCCACTGCCCAATTCCATACGGGACTCAGCCCAAAACCTGTACACATCACATATCATATATCATATATCACATATATACATATAATCACACAACCAATCCTGTCACGGTTCCCAAAGCTACGCGCGTGCTACCCGGGGTCTCAAGCCCAAGTCTCTCAGGGTCCATGGTCAATGTCCGTAGACCAATGGCCCTCCCCGAGGTTATAATACAAGCCTTCCTGAGAGTAAGGCACCCAACGGGGGTGACTCCACTCAATCAATGCTCCGTGACTACTCCGGGGTTCACCCAGGCCAACGACCCTCCCCGGAGGAGATAATCCAAGTAAAGGAAGGTATATGAATATATATATATACATAACGAAATCATCCTTAAAAACTTTCAACGAATTCATGCCCGGTCCCCATAAACCATCATGAATCATAAAAACCTTTCAAGGGTTCATGCCTGGTCCCCATAAACCGCCATGAACCTAGAAATCCATTTAGGGTCCCCGACCCGAAATCATAAACGTAAAGTAACTGGGTCTCGTGCCAGAACACATGACTCAACTGGGCATCGTGCCCGATATCTCAAGGTCAGTCACGACTCCGATCGTAGTGATGCGTACAACCATCCATCCAGGACCGCCCTCAATCCTGGTATGTCGCTGTGAATGAATCAACCGACGCGACCACCGCTAGATTATGGAGCACTCATCACTGATCGATATCCTGAACCGTCAGCACTCCGAAGTCGAGCTTCCATCGGCTGCCCGACAACAGATCGTGCATCATGACCTCTCCGGAAGGAACATATCCTAGTCTGGAGGCGAGCGTCGTATCATTGGTCGCCGTGCACATAACACTCGCCGCGACCACGATTCAAACCCATAGGTCATAAATAGAGCCACATGCCTGAGACAAAGCCAAATGGGTCTCATGCCAGAGTTTCTCCTTTTGAAATCCTAAACCATTTCATAGAACCCAACAAAGAAAGTACAAACCCGTATCGGCACCGTATAGGGCTGAAACCTTGAAATACGTTCCAATACGTAACCACACACAAATGCACTCATGGCATCACCAAAAAAGTATTAAAACATATAATAAACATTTATGCATGCACCAATTTAGAAAACAAGGTCCACTCACAGACCGTCCGAGCTGCCGCCTCGATATACGTGCCATACGGCTCTCCCTAGCCAAACACCGTCACGGGGACCTCCAAACCTGTCCAAATTGTAATAGAGGGTTACTAACTACTTAAGTAACCCTTCACTAAAGCCTCATAAATTTCTGAAAATTTTAACTATTTTTAATCTCGATCCTAAACCTTCGGACACCCCGAAACCTATCGAAACAATATCCGATCGACACGAAACCAACACCAAAATGTTTGTTACATCGAATAGATGATTTCATGTGTTGAACACATCCCCCAAATGTCCCTCATATGCCCCCACGCCCCCAAGGAAGCTCCTGCGCATGGTCCTCACGCGCCTAAGGAAGCTCCTGCGCGTGATCCTCACGTGCCAGGGCACTGTACACGAGTCTTCAACCTCTGGCCGGTCTGAACCGGCCGATTCAGTACAGTCCGGTCCAGCTGGACCTGATTGAACGGTCCAACCATTTTTCTCCCATTTTCAGCCCGTTTTCAAGTGTCAGGACCCGTCCCAAATACCCCGGGATTAACGTGGGACGCACCTGATCCCGTCTGACATGAAGTGTCAGACCAAGGAAATTTCCGTCTCTAGCCCTCACCGGCCACCATAGTACGCCAGGATCGTAGGAGGAGGAGTGTGATGTCTCGTCTCTGCTACAACCCTCATCTGCGATCAACCTGAAGGGCATTAAAACATCAAAAGTCGTGAGTGGACAAAATAAATAGTTTAATAAAAACAATTCACATAAAGACATTTATTCCCTTCACTAAAAGTATATGCATGCATTTAAAAATCGTTTATCAAAACGTTCATAAAACCATTTGTCAAACATTCTCAAAACCTTTCAAGGGTTCATGCCCAGTTCCCATAAACAGCCATGACCCATAAAAACCATTCAAGGGTTCATGCTGGTTCCCATAAACCGTCATGAACCATAAATCCATTTGGGTCCCCGACCCGAAATCACAATCTTAAAACATGAAATACGGAAATCAAATCAATAGGGACTCAGCCCAAATCACGTCATGTGGGTCTCAGTCCAAAATCGTTCTCAGTGAAATACCAAAACACAGAATACGGGGTCTTTGGCCCAAACCACTTTCCAAAACATAAAACATGGAATACGAGGTCTCCGCCCCCAAATCACTTTCATAGAACCTCATACGTACGCATACGTATAACCCATCCGCGACAATTCCAAGAAGATGCCAACTCGGGGCACACAACCCCTAGGGAACACATCCCCGATAAATGTCACGATGTCATCTCTATACTAGTGTGCACACTACTCGGGGTCGCACTCCGAGTCTTCTCCCAGGAATTTTCCATCTGGGAGGCTCAATCTCTGGATCTAGTCCGAGCTCTAACTCCGGATCTAGTCCACACATCTCTCCGGAATCTGGTCTGGGACCACAACATAAATCGTAACCCCCACTCCTGGAACGGGATCCCTATGGGGATACCCATTCTGGTTTGTGGATCGTGACTCTCCAGGTCAACGTGACAAGACCCACCCCGATTATCACCTTGATAACCGGGACGAACTCTGCTCCCGTCTGACAATCACACCAAAAAGACCAAAATAACCTCAAAGCAACCACCAAGCATACATTATCAGACTAGGGAGAAGTTATGATACAACTAATCAACAGTAATACAGAGCATAGTAACAGTACATGATAAGAACAAAAGTCCTACAGTGAGCTGACTAAACACGCAACGGAAAACTCTATGCCTCTGCCTCTGCCTCTGCCTCTGCGTCGACGTTAACCCCGGCGATTTCACCAAGACCTAGAGGATAATTAAAACCATAAAAGTGTGAGTGGACTAAAAATAAATAAGAGTTTCAAAACAGTTTTTATAAACAAACTAGGATTGTTCCCTCCGTTTTAAAAACATGCATGCATAACTAAGTATCAGAAAACAACTATATAAACAGTATGATAATCGTAATGAAAACATCATTATAAAAACATGAAATACCAAATATCATCAGCCAATCGAACCTGCTGGATCTATCTGAGTCTTTAAACTCCTGAGTCTTTAAACTCAATCCAGACCTCAATATAATCCGAGTCTTTAAACTCCCGAGTCTTTAAACTCAATAGGCATACGGGGGAAAATCATAATATCCGAGTCTTTAAACTCAATCCGGGTCTTTAAACCCAATACGGGCCCGCCCCCATCATATCATAATCCGGGTCTTTAAACCCAATAACCAGATCCAGCAAATCCAATCCAAAACCATTTTTAATCATTTTTAAAACCATGTCCAAACCCGAATTCAAAATCACTATTCCGAAGCCATGCCGGCGTTCAGAACCGTCATTCCGAATCCAAATCCGGAAATTCCTTTTTTCAAGCTTTAAAACCAAATCCCGATTTCCGAAGTCCGATTCTAAAACTGAAAACCTTGATTATCGAATCATGTTTCAAAACTCATTTATAGTCATTGAAAATCAGTTATATATTTAAATCCCAAAAGCATAGCATCAGAATCATAATCAAATCATATCTCGTAAAACGTGCCGAAATACGTGAATATCTCGAAAAATGTGCAAGTACATAAAACAGAAATAAGATAATCAATAACATGAAATCATATTTAAAAACATAAAACAAGTAGATAAAAAACAGTTATGCATGCTCGGTTAGAAAAGAAAAGTCCACTCACTGGTCTGAACGCGTCAATCACGCTCAGTATGCTCCTCGAGTGTCTCAGGAGTATCTCGACCTGTCAAATACTACAATATCGGGTCACAAACACTTCATTAAGGCTCACACTAATTTTCCCAATTTTTCGGGATTTTTAAATGTTATTAAATTAACCTCTAAACCTTCGGACACTCAAAATTAACCCGAGACAGTGTCCGATCGACTCGAAACTTGTTCCAAAATGTTCATTACATCGATTAGAGTGAAAACCATGTTGGACACTTCCCCAGAACATGGTCCACGCGTCCTCACGCGGCGCCCAAAGGGGCTACGCGTGGGAGCCACGCGCCTGCTACTGTTCATCGTCAACCTCCAGCCAACCCGGTTCAGACCGATCCAACCGAGCCAGCGAGGCCGGTTTTCACTCATTTTCAGTCCATTTTCAGTCTTTTGTTTCCCATTAGTTTTGTCCTTGATTTTATGATTGATTTACTGAATAAAAATCATGAAATAAGCCCTAAAAATTACTTCCCAAACCTCGAACTAAAACCTAGAAATCGACTTCCTGATTCCGGCTACCAGCCGTCTTCTCAGGGCACGGGTTGGCTTCCTTAAATCTGTAGTGACTTCCTACAAATATTAGGATCAATAGCACGGCTCAATAGCCCTCCAAAACTCACGACTTTTGTAACGACCCATCCCGAATTCCAGGATTAGATTAGTGACTAATCATGATTAGTGAGGTTAATCCGTGATTGGTTGAGCGAAATCGGACGAATGATGCAAAATGACTGTTTTGCCCCTAGTCGTGGGTAAAACATTGACTTTTAGTTTAGGCAGTCAAACGGACTTTGAACAATGATTGTGACGTAGTTTGGGACATCACGAGTTCATAGACAGGTGGCACGTTCAATTCCGACATTCGAGGAAGAAGTTATGACGTTCGGAAGTTCAAGGGCAATTTGGTAATTTTAGTTAAAAGGGGCAAAATGTTGACTTTTGGACTGGGAGGTCCGATGGCCGAGGGCTGAGGACCATTACGTAGATCAGGACGATATAAATCCGTGGACAGGCGGCACGCTGAAATCGGACTTCGAACGGGAAAGTTATGGGTCACAGAAGTTCGGTTTCACTATGCACGTACTTCGAGGCAAAGACACTTGGCAATATCTGATTGGGCAGATATTTTGGTGGGACCCATTGATGAGTGACAAGTATCACTCATCCAATTGGTCATTTACCCCCAAAAGTGGATCTAATTCTTGATTGGTGGGATTAACATTAAAATAATGGGTTTTGATTATTTTATAATATCTTCACCCATCTCTCTCTCAATCTTGGCCCTCCATTCCATCACACAAATGCATCCCCACCATCCATCTCATCTCTCCCCATCTGATCAAACTCCATCACCTCTCTGTTGTCACAAACCCGAAACCATTATTTTCCATTTTTCCTCCATTCCTTCACTTAGCAAACACACGGCTTACCACCTCCCCAGCATCCATACGAGTTATGAGGGATATTGAGAGACTGAGGGAGAGGTCAAGACAATGAGAGGTTTTTGATAGTTTTCTTTGGTTGGGTTGACATCTAGGGACCTAGGGGAGTCAGGATGGATCGGTTTTGAGGCCTAGGACGGCCAGAGGCCACGGCGGGGACGACTTGCAGGAGACCGGTTCATGTATGAACATTAAAGGTGAGTTTTAATCCATTTATTTCGGTTTTAATTAGCTAAAATGATTGGGTTCAAGGTTAGGATGTTTTAGGAATTAAAAAGGAAAAGATTGGACCGAAAATGAGGGAAGGAATGGGCTGAACCGGCTGGTTCGAACCGTCCAGAGGTTAGTGGTGATGCTACAGTACTCGGCGCGTGGGCTCACGCGCAGGGGGTTCCTAGGGCACGTGTGAGAGCATGAGTGAAAATTTGAGGATGTTTTCAAAAAGTGAAATCTTCTATTCGATGTAACGAACATTTTGGGACTAGTTTCGTGTCGATCGGACACCGTTTCGATTATATTCGGGACATCGGAAGGTTTTGGATCGGAATTAAAAATAGTTAGAAATTCCAGAAAATTACAGGACTTTAGTGGAGGTTAATTAAGTAGTTAGTAACCTTCTATTACTATTTGGACAGGTTCGGGAGTCGCGGTGACGGTGATCGGCTCAGGAGAGCCGTATGTCACGCAAATCGAGGCAAGAGCTCAGACGGTCTGTGAGTGGACCTTGTTTTCTAAATCGGTGCATGCATAAATGTTTATTATATGTTTTAAATACTTGTTTGTGATGCCATGAGTGCATTTGGATGTGTGGTTGCATATAGGCACGTATTTCGAGGTTTTGGCCCTATACGGTGCCTATACGGGGTTGTACTTTCTTTATTGGTTTAAATGAAATGGATTTGGATTTCTAAAAGGATAAACTCGGGTATGAGACCCATTTGATTTTGTCTCGGGCATCTGACCCTATTGATGGCCTACGGGTCTAAATCGTGGTCGCGACGAGTGCTATGTGCACGGCGACAGACGATACGACGCTCGCCTCTAGATTAGGATATGTTCCTTCCGGAGAGGGCACGATGCACGATCTGTGGTTGGCAGCCGATGGAGGCTCGACTTCGGAGTGCTGACGGTTCAAGATATCGATCGGTGATGAGTGCACCATGATCTTGTGGTGCTCACGTCGGTTGATTCGTTCACGGCGACATACCAGGATTGAGGGCGGTCCTGGATGGATGGTTGCGCGCATCACTACGGTCGGAGTCGTGACTGACCCTGAGATATCGGGCAGGATGCTAGCTGATGTCATATGTTCAGGCATGAGACCCAATTGTTTTACATTGATGATTTCGGGTCAGGGATCCTAGATGGATTTCCAAGTTCATGACGGTTTATGGGAGCATGAACTCTAGAAAGGTTATTGTGGTACATGACGGTTTATGGGAACCGGGCATGAACCCTTAAATGGATGTTATAGATCATGATGGTTCAGGGGGACCGGGCATGAATTTTTATGTTATGTATATATATGTATGTATATTCATATACCTTACTTTACTTCTATTATCTCCTCCAGGGAGGGTCGTTGGCCTGGGTGGACCCCAGAGTAGCACGGAGCACCGACTGAGTGGAGTCGCCCCCCAGTTGGGTTCCTTACTCTCAGGAAGGCATGGATCGTAACCTCAGGACGGGTCATTGGTCTACAGACATTGACCTTGGACTCTGAAAGACTTGGGTTTGAGACCCCGGGTAGCACGCGCCTAGCTTTGGAAACCGTGACAGGATTGGTTGTGTGAATTATATGTATATATGATGTATATGATATGAGATATGAAATATGATGTGTGATGGATACAGGTTTTGTGCAGTGGCTCGTGTACTTGGTTTCTTTATGATTTGGGCTGAGTCCCACATGGGTTTGGGCAGTGGCCCGTATGATTTGTTCTTTATGGTTCTTTCAGTTATGGTTTTGGGCTTAGTTCCCACCTATGGTTCATTTGGTTAAATGGTTTTCGAATGCATGCATGCTTTTCAGTGAAGGGTACAAGTGTCTTTCGATTAAATGATTTTTATAAACTCTTTGTTTTGTCCACTCACAACTTTTAATGTTTTGACTGCCTTTCAGGTTGACAGCGGATGTGGACTGTAGCAGAGACCGAGATATCACATACCTCCTCCAGATCCTAGCGTACTCTGATAGCCTGAGAGGGCAAAGGTCGGAAATATCCCTCTTCTGACATTTCATGTCAGACGGGAGCAGGGTCATCCCGCGTTAATCCCGGGGGGATTGGGATGGGTCCTGTCAACTTTCCATTTGAACCATAATCGAAAAACAGGGGAAACCGGTAACTCACCTTTGTTCTGACCTCAGCCGTGATCGCTGCCGTGATTCCCTGGGTTCAATAGGTGGTCCTCAGCCTTCCTAACAATTCCTCAAACCAAGTTGGATCAATTTGATCGATTGAAGGTTCACTGTCGTCCACGACTTCTTCTCTGTTTTCACTACTGTCCTCACCTCTCACACACACAGCTAACCTTCCAACCTTTCCTATTCACGATCAAACAACTCACTTAACCGCCCTTGATCACTCACTCAAAGCCAACGAACTCACACACTGAACATTGATCGATTTTTCCTCACGGCCTCAGTCTCTGTTTTTCTCTTTGAATGATTACCCAGCCATTTTAAAATGTATAACCGTGTACAAATTGGCTAGAACCCTCTAGGAAGTCACCAGGTGTCAACTACCCTATGAACACAGCCCAAAATATCCAATCCCAGCTTCCCAGATGCCCTTATCTGATTCGGCACACTTTCCCATGTATTAAAAGACCAAAATGCCCTTGTAAGTCCAAATTACCATTTTACCCATCACCTACCTAGACCCATAATTTAACCGTCTGACGTCCGATGACGTTGTGCCGCCTGTCGTTGAACTCAGGACGTCGAAACCTATCTAACGGTCCTCGATTTGCGTGAAAACTAATGGTCAAACAAAAAGTCAACAATTTCCCTCTTTTTACTAAATTACGAAAATGCCCTCGACCTTCCGAACACCATAACTTCTTCCCCGATTGTCTGAATCGGACGTGCCACCTGTCTACGGACTCGTGACGTCCCGAACTACGTCACGGTCATCGGCTAACGTTCGTTCGACCTGCCAATCAAAAAGTCAATATTTGACCACACTATTCACAAGGGTAAAATCGTCATTTTATACAAATCTTTTCCAAATTTACATTTTTGACCTTTTTGAAGGTCCAGGTTGTTACACGACGTCTGAAGGAGACCATATAAATCATTTGGAGGGCTCATATTCATTTAGAAATACTTTCTTTCTTTCAAAACATTTGTCAACTCGGTCTCATACCCGATTCATCTCAATAGGATTCCCCGAATCCGACTCAAATCAATTTCATAGGCCTCAGCCTAAATCCACCGTTCAATAAGGTCTCATACCCGAATTCTCATTTCATAAATCGAACTGGGACTCAAGCCCGATGTTACAATCAATAAAGCCTCAAGCCCGGTACCAGAGTTAACTGGGCCCTAAGCCCGAAACCATAAAGCAACGGGACCTCAAGCCCGATTTCACAACCAAAGGAGCCTAAGCCCGATATTACAGTCAACTGGACCTCCAGCCCGAGATTACAACCAATTGGGCCTCAAGCCCAAATCATAAACCAACGGGACCCTCGGTCCGATCGTATAACGTAAATGGACCCTCGGTCCGATTTCTCGTCAAATCAAATGGACTCCAAGTTTGAGAGTTTGTAAATCAAATATGTCTCATGTCCGATTTCATATTTCTAAATCCAAAACAAATTCATGAAACCCTCATTGAAAACCTAGCACGTATAAGTATCGTATAAAATCATAAATCTCGAAATACGTACAAATACGTAAATCCTAGGCTACCACAAACAAATGCACTAATGGCATCAAAAAACATATATTAAAACACTTATAAAACATTTATACATGTATCGAATTCATAAAACAAATCCAGTCACAGACCGTCCGAAGTCGCGCCTCGATACGCGTGCCATAAGTGTCTCCCAGGCCAATCGTTGCCTTTGGGATTCCCAAACATGTCCAAATTAATTTAGAGGGTTACTAACTACTTATATAACCCCTCACTAAAGCCCCGTAATTTTCCAGAATTTCTAACTATTTTTAAACGCGAACCTAAACCTTCCGACGTCCCTAACTATATCGAAACGATGTCCGAGTGACACGAAACCAGTCCCAAAATGTTCGTTACATCGAATAGGTGAAATTACATGTTGGAACCACCCCCAAAGGAGGGCTCACGCGCTCGTACGAGCCTCTAGAAGGGACTGCGCGTGGGCCTCACGCGCCAGAACACTGTGCATCTTCAACCTACAGCGAACCGGTTCGGTTCGGTTTATTTATGCAATCTGGTCCGGTCCGACCGGCTTGACCGGTTCACCTATTTCCTTCCCTTATTTCAGCCCGATTTGAACCCTAATTAATCCTAACCTTCCTAGCTCAATTATAGCAACCTATTTAGATGATTAAAACAAGGAAAAAAGGGTTCAAGTATTCACCTTTCCGATTGAGTTTTCACGGCCAAACTTGGCCGGCCTTCCACAGCTGTTCAACCATCCAAACTCTTCCCTTCCAATCCTCACAAACTTGTATGAACCTCCAAAACATCACAACATCATCAAAACCTTCCCTAAACGTCCACAATGAGGAAATCGAATTTTGAAAAATAACTGGGTTCGGGTTTTACCGTTCCTACGCCGTGGACGGCGGTCCTGCTACCCCTTGCCGTCCTTTAGCTCCACAGCTCCTCTCTGTCTCTCACTCAACCTCCCAAGGTCACTCAAACAGGGATTGAAAGGATTTTGGGGATGGTTTTTGGGTGAGATCGGGGAACCGTGTAAAGAATGGGAAAAATGGGATATGCATGTATGTAAAATCGTGGCCAGTGGATGGGTGACACTTGTCACTCATCCATTGGGCCTTGGGAATAATATCTAGGCGCACATAATTCCAAAAGCCCCTCGTCTCGCAAAACGCACAATAGTACTTCCGAACTTCCGTGAACCGTAACTTATCTACATAAAGGTCCTCGTCCCTCGGCCATCGGATCTCCTGAGTCAAAAGTCAATGATTGACCCCTATTCAACCAAATTACCAAAATGCCCTTGGACTTCCGATCGTCATAACTTTTTCCTCGAACGTCGGAATCGAGCGTGCCACCTGCCTATTAACTAGTGACGTTCCAAACTACGTCATAGTCATCGACCAAAGTCCATTTGACTGTCGGAACAAAAAAATCAACGATTCGCTCGTTCTAGGGGCAAAATCGTCATTTCGCCCCGCTCATCCGCTAATCCTCGTCTAATCCCCGATTAGTCTCGCTAATCCGTCATTAATCCTTAATTAATCCTGTTAATTCGGGACGAGTCATCACATCAAGCCCCTTTCAATCCCAAACTTCCTACCTAAATTCTAGGGACCTAACCATAACAAAAGGATGAAGAAACAATTCCTAACACCCGTTGAAACCACTTGGTTCTAAAACGGTTATCACGGCCATTTTTCCCAGTTTATCCCTCAAGCTTCCCCAGCCTCAAACCATTAACAAAGTCATCCTATTACCTTCCTAATAACTCATTAAGCTCATTAAAATCGATTAAAACCATGCCTACTGATTGAACCCAAAGAAAAATGAAGATGGAACAAACCGATACCTGGTCGGGTTTCTTGTAACGACCCGTCCTGGGAGTCGGGATTAGATTAGAGTTTAATGACGGTCTAAAGAAGAGAATCGGTGATTAGTTGGACACTTTTGGACGGTTGGTGCAGAATGACGATTTTGCCCCTAGAATGGGCAAAAGGTTGACTTTTAGTTCGGACGGTCAAAAGAACTTTGATAGATGGCCGTGACGTAGTTTGGGACGTCACGAGTCCGTAGACAGGTGGCATGCCCGACTCCGAAATCCGAGGAGGAAGTTATGATGTTCGGAAGGTCGAGGGCATTTTCATAATTTGGTTTAAAGGGGGGAATTTGTTGACTTTTTGCACGACAAGTTTTCTTCACGCAAATCGAGGATCGTTAGGTAAATCTTGATGTCCTGAGTACAAAGACAGGCGGCACGCCTTCATCGGACATCGGACGGATAAGTTGTGGTTCTAGAAAGGTGAAGGGCAAAATGGTAATTTTGGACATACAGGGGCATTTTGGTCTTTTTACACCTTGGGCTTTGTGCAATCAGATAAGGACATATGTGCAGTGATTATTGGATATTTTGAGACTTGGACCACAGAATGGGGGACACCTGGCTTGTGTCTAGTGGCTTCTAGCCACTTTCACGGTTAAATTTAAATGGTTTGTGTCGATTAACCGTGCAAAGGAGAAAACAGAGAGACTGAAAACAGGGAGGAAATCGATCGGTTTCAGAGTGTGTGAGTTTTGGTGATCAAGTGAGTGTGAGCAGAGAGAAGCTGAGAGTGTAGTGAGTGTATTAGGGTGCTTGTCGAGTGAGGAAGAGACGGGGAAGCGGAGGAAACCGTGGAAAACACAGAGGACTTTTGTGCACGGCTGAGAGCTTAATCGATCAAACCTGTCGAAGTTGAGCTGTGGTGGTGATAAGAGGACCTGAGGAGTGCTTTTGGGACCCTGAGACTCACGGCAGAGCTCACGGCGGTGAGCAGACAGATGGTAAGGATTCGGGTCCCCTGTTTTCCAGTTTGGGTTCAAATCGAAAGTCGTGAATTTTGGACGGTTGTTGACTCGTTTTCTTGATCCTAACAGTCATAGGAAGGTGTTTGTAACGTCTAGGAATCGAAATCGTGGCTGGAAGGACGACGGGTGGCCGGAATCCGAAGTTGGATTTTTCTCGGTTTAAGTTCGAACTTGGGAGGTAAGGTTCCAGGACTCTAATTCGTGTTTTTATTACATGAATCGATTGCTAGGAAAAGGTCGAAACTAGTGGATTAGATAGGATTGAAAACGGACTGGATTTGAGTGAGAACTGGCCTCGTCGGCTCGGTTCGACCGTATTGATCTGGACCGGTCTAAACCGGGTTGGCTAGAGGTAGGAGATGATGAACAGTGCAGGTGCGTGGCTCCCACGCGCAGCCCCTTTGGGTGGCGCGTGAGGGCGCTTGGGGACTGTTCCGGGGAAACGTTCAGCACCGTTTTTACTCTAATCGGTGTAACGAACATTTTAGGATAAGTTTCGTGTCGATCAGACACAGGATCAGGGTAGTTTTGAGTGTTCGAAGGTTTAGGGGTTCGTTTAAATTACATTTAAAATCCAAAAAATTGGGGAAAATAAGGTAAGCTTAAATGAAGTGTTTGTGACCCGGATTGGGGACTTTTCAGGACGGGATGTACTTGAGGCAACGGAAGAACGTACATGATGCAAGTGACGTCTCCGGAACGGTGAGTGGACTTTTCTTTTCTAACCGAGCATGCATAACTGTTTTTATCTACTTGTTTTGTGTTTTTAAATATGATTTCATGCTATTGATTATTCTATATCTGTTTTACATACTTGCACGTTTTTCGAGGCTTTTCGTAGATTTATACGTATTTTTGGCACGTTTTACGAGATATGTTTTTATTCTGATTCTGATGCCATGATTTTGGGATTTACATATATAAATGATTTTCTATGACTATAACTGAGTTTTGACACATGATTCGATAATCAAGGTTTTCAGTTTTAAAATCGGATTTCGGAAATCGAGATTTGGTTTTAAAGCTTGAAAAAGGGATTTTCGGATTTGGGTTCGGAATGACGGTTCTGAACGCTGGAATGGCTTCGGAATAGTGATTACAAATTCGAGTTTGGATATGGATTTAAAAATGGTTTTCAAACGGTTTGGATTGGATTTGTTGGATCTGGTTATTGGGTTTAAAGACCCGGATTATGATATGACGGGGGCGGGCCCGGATTGGGTTTAAAGACCCAAATTGAGTTTAAAGACTCGGATATTATGATATTTCCCCCGTAGGCCTGTTGAGTTTAAAGACTCGGAAGTTTAAAGACTCGGATTATATTGAGGCCTGGATTGAGTTTAAAGACTCGGGCGTTTAAAGACTCGGTAGATCCAGCAGATTTGATTGGATGATGATATTTTGTATTTCATGTTTTTATGATAATGTTTCCATACGGTTTATATAATTGTTTTCAGATACTGAGTTATGCATGCATGTTTTTAAAACGGAGGTCAAAATCCTGGTTTATTTATGAAACGGTTTTTGAAACTCTTATTTATTTTTAGTCCACTCACACTTTTCAGTTGCGAGTTTTCCCGTTGCGCGTGTAGCCAGTTTTTAGTAGGATTTCTGTCTTACCATGTATTGTACTATGCTCTATATGACTGTTGACTCGTTGGATTTTATTTTCTCCCTGGTCTGGCAATGTATATATTGTGGGTTTTTGTGAGGTTGTTTTGGTTTTTTGAGTTGAGTTGTCAGACGGGAGCAGGGTTCGTCCTGGTTATCGGGGTGGTAATCGGGGTGGGTCCTATCATTTCTCCTCTACGCTGCCGTCCACGGAGGTTTTGGCCGTCCTGTCCAGCCACCTCCATCATCCAGCACCCTCTCACTCTCAGGGCCTCACTCAAGATCAGATGGGAAAGGACATGGGTTTTGGGTTCAAAAACGAGATCGGGTTTAGTTTTGAGAACACAAAATGAAGATGGTCGATGCATGTATGTAGGAAGGTGGGCAATGGATGGGTGACACTTTTCACTCATCCATTGGGCCTGCTAAAATATCTGGACCTCATACAAAAGACAAACTTAAGACGTCTTGTAAAACGTGTAATAGTTCCCTTGAACTTTTGTGAACCGTAACTTCGTCGTCAAACGTCCGAATTCGACGTGCCGCCTGTCTACAGATTCGTATCATCCCGATCTACGTAACGGTCCTCTGCCCTCGGCCATTGGACCTCCCGATCCAAAAGTCAACTATTTGCCTCTTTTTAACCAATTTACCGAAATGCCCTTGAACTTCCAAACGTCATAACTTCTTCCTCGAATGTCAGAATTGAACGTGCCACCTGTCTATGAACTCGTGACATCTCGAACTACGTCACAGTTATTGGCCAAAGTTCATTTGACCGCCTGAATGAAAAGTCAACATTTTGCCCACGTCGATGGGCAAAACGGTCATTTTGCATCGTTCGTCCGATTTCGTCCAACTAATCATGGATTAACCTCACTAATCACGATTAGTCACTAAGCTAATCCCGAAATTTAGAGCGAGTCGTTACATTGTAGCAGTAGAGCCCCTGGTCTGTCCGGAATATTGTGTGGATCTGGTCCGCTGGGTGCATGAAGATTTGGTTGTAGCCTGAGTAGGCGTCCATGAATCTTAAGAGCTTGTGCCCAGCTGTTTCATCAACCAATTGGTCTATCTTGGGCATGGGGAAGTTTTCCTTAGAGCATGCTTTGTTTAGGTCTGTGAAGTCTATGTATATTCGCCACGCTCAAGAGGACTTCTTAACTAGAACAACGGTGGCCACCCAGGTGGCATTCAAACAACGTTGGCCACCCCCTTCCGAAGATTACGTTGTAAGCCACGGGGTAGTCTACCACCAGGAAAGGCGCGAGTACCGTTACTCTCTGTGGATGTGATCCGAGGGAGAGTGGAAGAGTGATGGTACTGTACGGGACTATGGAGACCCTAGTGAAGCCAAAAATTTGTGTATGGGAACAGTCCAAGTTGGACTCTGGTATGCCTTGTTGTTTGAATACCCTCATGAAGAGGACGTTGACAGAGCTTCTAGTGTCGACCATGACTCGCTGAACGACGAAGTTGGATATCTCCACCATTATGATGATCGGGTCGTCGTGGGGGATAGACGAATCCTCGCTCCTCCTTCTTCGAGAAAGTGATGGGTGCCCATCCAAGCCAGCTGGTCTTCTTGGCTCTCCCGTGCTCGATGATGAAGAGCTGTGATTTAGTTTTGCAGTTCACAAGAAATTCTTCTTCGCTCGGTTGGAGGTCAACAAGCAAGAAATGGATGACTCTCCAGTGATCGTGTTGACTTGTGGGTTGCGAGGCGGATGTGGTGCATGTTGGAGGAATTTGTTGATCTTTCCATCCCAATCCAGAGCTTCCACTAGGTCCCTGAACACCACACACTAGTCGATGTTGTGGCCGTTGTACTTGTGGTACTGGAAATAGGTTCCCATGTCTTTGCTTAGTTTTCCCTTAGATGGTGCCCAGGTGGACTTCGGGATCATATGCTTCACGTTGAGCAAAACATTTTCGTAGGGGGTGTTGAGGATTGTGTAAGTCTCATATTTGGATTAAGGAACTCGCTTCTCCCCATTGTTTGGTCACTCTCTCTGGTGATTTTATCCTTGTTGTCTTTCCTAATGGTTTGGGTTATTGCCTTTCTTCCATGGGCTATACAGGTTGTTACTATGGGGGTAATCTTTCCATTTTCCTCTATAGCTCTGTTGCCCTTGGTTCTGAGGATGCTGGTCTGAGCCCTGTTGTTGGATCTGATTGCTCGATAGGTAAGTTTTAACCGAGTCAACCCGAGGGGGTTGGTATGTGTTAGCCTTGGTTGCGTCTGCCTTTTGGCTAAGCACCTTGGTTTTGGCGTGTACCGCTGCCTGTTTCATTATTTCATTATACGTAGTCCAACTTGTGTATGAACCTCATACCTGAAAAGAGATTCCCGGAGGCTGCCTTTGAAGGCTGTGAATGCTGCTCTGTCGTCCATTCTGGCGCATCGAGAGTACTCGTGGCTGAACCTGGATGCGTATATTTGCAACGGCTCGTTTTCCCTTTGCTTTGACTGAAAAAGGTCCTCAGCCGAAAATAGGTGATTAGTTTGAATCATGAATTGGTTCATTAAGGTGGATCTGAGTTGTTTGAACGAATCAATGGTTCCAGCCTCTAGTTTGTTGAACCAATCAATTGCTTCCTAGGTCAGTGTGGAGCTGAAGATAAGGCATTGCTCCTTGTCGGAGAGGTTTTTTAGGGCAACGACCGAGTGAAAGTTGTTCAAGCTGGTCTACAGGTTGTCCTTCCCGGTGTAAAGTGAGATCTTCAGAGATTTGATCTCGTGATCGATTCTAAACTAGTTGATTCTCTCTGTGAAGGACCCCTGACTCGTCTTTTCCCATGTTGGTCTCGTCGCTCGTTTCTTCTCGGCCTCTAGTGATTTCACTCGGTCCATAAAATGTTGAACGAGTTAGTTAGTCTAGGATGATTGATGTGCCTCTCGGCCGAAGAAATCATCCCTCTCAGTGTGCCTGAAAGTGCAGTCGTTATCGACCTGAGGTGACCGCTTGGTTTCCCTCCTAGGGGGTAAAACTCGATAGCCCTTGTGGCGCCTACCGACCTGCCCTAACTGCTCGGTGTCCCTCATATGGGATAAGTTTTGGGGACCTACACGGCTATGGTCGACTCGTTGGACCGCTCAGTGTTCCTCCTGGGGGATAGTTCCTAAGGGCCTCTATGATTTTGACCGACCTAAACTGACCACTCTACAGTCCTCCAAGGGGACCGTTTCTGGGGACCTCCATGTTGTCGACCGACCTAACCTGACCGCTCTATGCCCTCCTGGTGGACAGTTTCTGAGGGGTTCATGATGTCGACCAACCTGTCTAGATAGCTCTGTGTCTCCACGGAAGGATCTTGATGGTTGTCCCCCATGTCGTGTCTGGTAGGTCACTCTTTGAGCTTGTCGTGCTGTTTTGGTAGTGCTCTCATTCTCGTGCGAGGAATCAGCGCCATCGGTTTCCATAATAAGAATGAGGAAGAGATCCACCAAAGGGAACCCCTCCTGGCTGTTGTCTGGAGGAGTCCACCGAGTAGTGTAGTTGCCCAAGCTGATGAGCATCTGAGTGGGCGTCCTGGCCAGCTCGGCGGGCGTGTGGAATTTTTCTTTCCCCGCTGCTCGGCTGTTCCTTTTGGTGCGCTCGACGTACTCGGCACCACTCGGTCGGCCTCTTCTTTACCGACACGGAATCAGTGTTTGGCGAGCTCGGCCTATGCGACTCGGAGTTGTTCAGCCACCTCGGTGTACCGATCATCGAGTGCCTGGCATCTCGGCTCAGCTTGTGTACCTTTGGACTTTACCTCTGCCATGTCACTCTGACGCTTCTTGATGATCTGTAGAAAGTTGGGAGAGTGGTCTCTCGGTGCTCTGGACCCTTTTCCAGGCGTAATCTCATCGAGATCTTGGTCGCCATGCATGTTTGTTGTTGTTGGACGAGTGTGTGCTTGGCCTAATAGAGTGCGGGTAGATTTAGTTAGTTTCCCACAGACGGCTCCAAACTGTTGAAGTAAGAAATATTCCAATGGTCGATTGCTCGTCGTCCAATCACCAGATGACGTGTGTCCTTCCTTTAACCTGTCAATTGGGAGAGTCGTGGGTCTTTCCTTAGTACGGGCACCAGTGTGTTGTCAGCCTAAAGTTTTCTGACGATCAAGTTAGTAACTTTGTCCGTGAGAGGAAGCGGTAAATGGGAAGTTTGGTAGAGTAATAGTAGATAGCAAATATTAATTACATTTATTGGGAAATGTGTATCCCTTATGTGTGAGTGAGTGAGATGTTCAATTCTCATAGTTTCGATGTGGGACAAATGCTCCTCGATTTACGTGCCGACACGTATAATGTAGATCGAGAGTGGAGGTGCTTCCACGTGTCATCCTGTCTTAAGCCCATTGTTGGGTAAGTGCTACCATGAGTAGGATGCAAGTATTGTCCATCGTTAATTATCTAACTTAGTTGATTACTTACCTATTGCCTTCGAATTCTCATATCATCATGTTTCACTATTCAATTATGAAAGCCTAGAAAATTACTATAACTATATATATATATATATGAATATATTTATTTGTATTAGTACTATGATATTAGGAGAAAAATTGGGTATCAACCTCATCATTTACAATATAAACATTGGGTATCAAACTTGCCATTTACTGGAGTGGAACTCAATACCTCCTAGATAATGAGTGAAAATGAATATCGCTATACCATAGCCTTTATCTTCACATTTGATCAAGAACAAAAGATACATGATCTTTAAATTAAGGGAAACTAAGGCCCAAATTGTCCCAAAATGTTCTACAATTGATTGGAAGTAAAAAATCAAGGTCTTGTAATAAAATCAGACGCTAATTGCCCATTGATATATTTTCTTTTCATAATTAGTCTATCCAACTGAATCCGCCAATATCAAACAAGGCCGAGGTATTTATCGTTAACCAATGCCCTTAAAAATTCTATCTTTATTAAAAAAAAAATCAATCAACAAAGATCAGTCCCCTTCAACCAGAAAAAAAAAGCAAAGGAATCTTTGTCTGAGTAATAAAGCAGTGATACAAATAATTAATAAAGTTAATAAAGCAGTGGAGAAGAAGTGAAAAAAAAAAATTCACCCGGGCGACCTTGACCTGCACATCAAGGCTGCTAATCTTCAATCATTCAGTTCAGTAGACAAAAGCATTATCACATTTGGTCACTGCTACTGCCCAATACAATCCAGCCACTCTTCGCTCCCTTGATGTGTGATCAACTAAGTTCATTACGTTGGAACCTATTCTTTTAGGAAAATTTTGATTTATTTACCAAAATTTGTTTACTTGTTCTTGATGTTTTCTTGATTTGTATATTTTCCGATTCCTGGTACGATTTTATATGTTACGTTTACAACAGTCACTAGACTTTTTTTGTTTTTTTTTTTGTGACCACTAACGTCCATGGTGGTTAGCAGAAGTAAAAGATTTGCCGGGACATTTTGCAGCATTACATGTTTTCCATTGTTGCTATTGTTTTGCTGTGCTCGAGATACAATAACATATGACACTCCAATTCGCGACGGTGGGCGATCATCAGAGAGTAGTCTTGTCTCAGCTGGGGGGAAATTTGAACTCAGATTTTTCACCCCTGCATCAGCAAAAAGTTCTGGCCTTGATGATAGAAGATATGTTGGCATTTGGTATCACAAGCAGAGTCCAAGGACAGTTGTGTGGGTTGCCAACAGAGATGACCCAGTTGTTAACTCAAGTATTATTGGAGTTTTTAGAATTGAGCAAGGTAACCTCCAGGTGTTTGATAACATGTCTCTAAAGTCTTATTAGACAACAGGGCTTGAAACTTCCAAAACTTTGAATTTGGTGGTGAAGCTTTTGGATTCTGGGAACTTGGTGTTGACTGATGTTGATGATGAGCTGGCAGTGAGAAATATTGTGTGGAAGAGCTTTCAACATCCAACTGATACATTTATTCCTGGGATGGTGATGGACAAGAGTTTAGAGCTGAGTTCATGGAGGGACAAAGATGACCCAGGAATCGGGAACTTCACCTTCAAGCTAGAACAAGAAGGAGAGGATGGTCAGTTCATTATCTTGCGAAAATCGATACCTTACTGGAAAAGTGATCGAAAATCGATACCTTTCTGGAAAAGTGAGGAATCAGGTATAGATGGCTTGTTACCAAATTTCATTTTGGGAGCCAGAAATAATAATCGAAAGAGTTCTTCTAACTCTGCAACCATGACAAGGTCGGCATACAATGATACGCGAATGGTGATGAATTTTACTGGGGAGCTTCTGTTTCTGACTTGGATTAAAGACACAAAGGAGTGGAAATTGTTATGGTCGGAGCCTAGGGACCGGTGCAGTGTGTTTAATGCTTGTGGGAACTTTGGCAGTTGTAACATTGATAACCGGCCGTTAGTGTGCAACTGTTTACCAAGTTTTAGGCCTCAGTTTGTGGAGAAATGGGAAGCTGGAGACTTTTCTCTTAGCTTTTTGAATCAGGACAACTACACGTTTTCCTTCTCTGTTTGTAGGGGAGCCAATGGAACAGTAATCAGGGAGCTGGTACAAAGAAATTGCTTGAGGTAATGATCCGTTTCTTTTGTTCTGAACTGTTTGGGATTAGTTTTAGGTGTAGAATGTAAATAGGATGAAGAATGATGGATTGTGATGATGTTTGTGAGGAAGAAGGTTGGATTGCAATATGATGCACACCAACTGTTTGTGAAAATACTTATGAGCTGTTTTTCTCTTGTTTTCTGCACACTACTTGCTTCTCTGGTTTTCCTCAACAAAAAATACATCCTACACACTAGCCGTGCATTACAATGATTTAACAGTTACAAAACATGATGTCACTATGATGACATTCACCCAATAGGAATTTAGACCAGTTTAGAACCAATTAGAAGATGACACTTGTTCATCTTGCTCCTCAAGTGAGTGAATCAGCTGTAAAGAAGATTCCCTCACACCCTGGTGTGCCACCCCACTCAAATGGTGTATTAATCTGCTGTAAAGCAGATTCCCACATTCCCTTGTGTGCCACCCCACTCAAGTGATGTAATTAGCTGCATCCTCACACTTAGTGCAATCAGTTGATTGCTTAGGAACTAACACTCCCCTCTAAGCAATTCACTGATTTCACTCCAAGCTTGTTCCTTAGACATGAAAACCTATCCTTAGGTAAAGCCTTTGTAAACACATCTGCAAGTTGATCTTCAGACTTGCAGTAGATCAAATCAATCTCTCCTGATTGTATGCCTTCTCTGAAAAAGTGATACTTCCTTTTGATATGTTTAGACCTCTGATGAAAAACTGGATTTTTGGACATGGCTATAGCAGCAGTATTATCACAGTAGACAGTTGTAGGTTCTGTCACCTCTTCCCCAAAATCTTCTAGGACAAACCTTAGCCATTTAGCTTGTGCAGTTGCCTCAGATGCACTTACATATTCTGCTTCAGCCGTGCTTAATGCCACACTGTGCTGTTTGACAGAAGCCCAGGAGAAAATGCCACTCCCAAATGAGAATGCATACCCTGAAGTGCTTCTCATATCCTCAGCACTTCCACTCCAATCAGAGTCACAAAAACCAATCAAAGTAGTTGATTTCCCTTTCAGATATTCAATTCCATAAGTAATGGTACCTGAGATGTACCTAAGAACTCTTCTTGCAGTTCCTAAATGCTTCTTAGATGGATTATGCATGAACCTTGATAGGAGACTTGCAGCAAACATGATATCAGGTCTGGTTGCTGTTAAATATAGGAGACTTCCCACCATTTGTCTGTAGATCCCTTCATCTGCAGCCTCAGAACCATCCTCCCTGCACAATTTATCATTTGCAGCAAGAAGAGTACTAACAGGCTTGCAATCCTTCAAGCCAAATTTATTCAACAGGGTCTGAGCATACTTCTTCTGATGTATGAAAATGCAGTCCCTGGTTTGAATGACTCCCATTCCCAAGAAATGATGTAGGAGACCTAAATCTGTCATTTCATACTTGCTCATCATCTCTCCTTTGAATTCTTCCTTCAAAGTCTCACAATTTCCTGTGTAGATGATGTCATCTACATATAGTGACACTATGAGTGTTTTGCCTTCTTTGGTAGACTTGGTGTACAAGGTAGCCTCACTAGGACTTCTTTCATACCCATGCTTGAGCAGATGAGTGTCAATCTCCCCATACCAAGCCCTTGGTGCCTGTTTTAATCCATAGAGTGCCTTATGCAACCTGTAAACCAAGTTTCCATCAGTTTTTGTGACAGATCCTTCAGGCTGTTCCACAAATACCTCTTCCTTTAGTACTCAATTTAGAAAAGCCGATTTGACATCCAACTGATGCAAGGTCCAGCATTTCTGTGCAGCCAAAGCAATGAGAGTCCTGATTGTATCCAGCCTTGCCACTGGTGAAAAAATTTCATTAAAATCAATTCCTGGCTTTTGTGAGTACCCTTTAGCCACTAGTCTAGCCTTGTGCTTCTGAATGGAACCGTCTAAGTTCAACTTGTTCTTGTAAATCCACTTTACACCAATCACAGGTTTGTCACTCGGTCTCTCAACCAGCTCCCAGGTTGAGTTCTTCTCAATCATCTCCAGTTCACTTTCTATGGCTTGTCTCCACACTTGATCCTTAGAAGCTTCCTGATAAGTTTCAGGTTCTACAATGGACACATGACATCTAGCATAGATGTTAGTCAAGTTTCTCAGCTTTACTGGAGTGTTGCTTGAGGTTGCAGGTTCTGAATCATCTAATTCCAATGCTTGTACACCATCAGTTCCTTCAATTAGCTCCTCAGCAGCTTCTGTTCTTTCTTCTTGTTCCATCACTCCAGGAACTGACACTCTAACTTCCTCACCTTCTCCCCAATTCCAGTAGGCTCTTTCATTGAAAATCACACTTCTTGACACCATAATTTCTTTGTCTTCAGATTAAACAACCTATAGCCTTTCTCACAAGTTCCATAGCCCACAAACACACACTTCACTGAAGACTCATCCCACTTCTGTCTTAATTGTGTGGGAACATGGGCATAGCAGATGGATCCAAAAACCTTTAGGTGTTTTACTCCAGGTTTTCTTCCACTATAGACTTCAAACAGTGTCTTCTTTTCCAGGGCCTTTGTAGGACACCTGTTGAGCAGGTATACTGCTGTGTGTACAGCCTCACCCCAAAAATGATAAGGCATGGCCTTGTCATGAAGCATAGACTTTGCCATCTCTACCACAGTTCTGTTCTTCCTTTCTGCCACCCCATTCTGTTGTGGTGAGTAAGCCACTGTGAGTTGTCTTGTGATTCCCTCAGTTTCACAGAAGTTGTGAAACTCTTGTGAAGTAAACTCACCTCCCCTATCACTCCTTAGAGTTTTCAGTTTATATCCACTTTGTAATTCACACATGGATTTGAATTTCTTGAACACATTAAGTGCACCAGACTTGTGCTTTAGGAAATAAACCCAACACATCCTAGAATGGTCATCTATGAAGGTAATAAAGTACTTGTTACCTCCCATAGTTTCTGTTTGCATTGGTCCACACAGATCAGTGTGGATCAACTCCAAAGGTACAGTTGCCCTCCATGCTTTGTCTTGATCAAAAACTCTCCACATGCTGTTTTCCTGATATGCATCCCTCACATACTTCCTGCTTTCCCATTTCTAGGATAGGTAGCCCCTGCACCATGCTTTGTGTTTGCAGTTTATGCAAACTGTGATAATTCAGATGGCCAAAACGTCTGTGCCATAAGTCTGAACTTTCCTCAACTGTTGCCTTCTGAGCTACAGTCTGAATGCAATCGAAAGATAATGAAAACACTTGTTTCCCAGCATTGGAACTGAAGCAACACAGTGCAGCATTTCATCATCCTCGTAGATTTCTGTACTATTATTCCCAAATCTAAGATAGTACCCATGCTCCACCATCTGTCCAACACTTAACAAATTTGCATCAAGTCCAGGTACAAGCATTACTTCATTTATGACCCTGTCACCATCCTGAGTTTTGATGACCAAAGAGCCCTGTCATGTGGCTTGGACCAAATCACCAGTCCCCATTTTCACCTTAGCAGTAATAGTCTTATCCACATTAATCAGTAATGCCTCTTGTGAGGTCATGTGATTGCTACATGCACTATCCACATACCATACCCCACTCCCCTCAGCAATTGTTGTTGAATTACAGGCATAGAACATGGTCCCTTCCTTATTTTCTTCCTCCTGTTTGGCCATATTGACAACTTGTCTCACAATGCAATTCTTGGCAATGTGGCCCAGTTTATTACATTTGAAACACTTAGGTTTGTTCTTAAGCCAACATTCACCATAATGAAGTTTTCCACAAATTTTGCAGGAGTCTTTAGGAGTAGAGGGATTACCAAAAACTGGTTTAGGATTCTCAGCACCCTGATTGTTTTTGACAGTGTTGTAGGTCTTGCCTTTCCACCCCTTATTTCCTTTGAAATTCTGTTTGCCTCTTCCATAATACTTGTGTGACCTGTCTTGTGCTCCTTGATTCACACTCAATGCAGAGAATGCCTTCTCTGTGTGAGTCTCTGAATGCATTTCCAGCCTCTGGTCATATGCTCGAATGGATGCTAGTAATGTTTGCACATTGACAGTGTCCAAATCCTTAGTTTCTTCCAGGATTGACACAATGGGATCGTAGACTTTAGTGAGACTGATTAGGACCTTCTGCACCATTCTCCTTTATGTCACTTCTTCACCATATGATCTCATTTGATCAACAATGGTGTACAGTCTAGATGTATAAACTGAGAGAGACTCATCATCTCTCATTCTCACATATTCAAAATCCTTCCTGAGAGCTTGAAGTTTTACTGCCCTCACCTTCTCATCTCCGCTGTATTCCCTTTTCAGCAGATCCCATGTTGACTTTGCACTTTGTTCATTGGAGATTCTTGAGAAAATGGAGTCCACCACAGCAGTTTGGATCATTCCAAGAGCACGAGCATCCTTTATATAATCAGCTCGAGTTGGTCTTGCAGCTTCTAGAGGTCTTGCAACTCCAGGATCTGCAGATTCAGATGCAGATGCAGCAGCAACAGGTATGTCTTCATTCAATCCCTTATCCACATACTCCCATAGATCATTAGCTCTCAGAATTGTGCGCATTTTGATGCTCCAAAAATCATAATTAGAGCCATCAAAGATTGGAACCCGTAGATCCCCACCAGCAGCAACCATGACTAGCTTGTTAGCTAAGTTTACAGTGTAATGTAAACTTCACACTTCTTAACGCCCCAGTAAATCAGATCGATTCACTGCTCTGATACCATCTTAGCTTTTTGAATCAGGACAACTAACACGTTTTCCTTCTCTGTTTGCAGGGGAGCCAATGGAACAGTAATCAGGGAGCTGGTACAAAGAAATTGCTTGAGGTAATGATCCGTTTCTTTTGTTCTGAACTGTTTGGGATTAGTTTTAGGTGTAGAATGTAAATAGGATGAAGAATGATGGATTGTGATGATGTTTGTGAGGAAGAATGTTGGATTGCAATATGATGCACACCAACTGTTTGTGAAAATGCTTATGAGCTGTTTTTCTCTTGTTTTCTGCACACTACTTGCTTCTCTGGTTTTTCCTCAACAACACATACATCCTACACACTAGCCGTGCATTACAAAGATTTAACAGTTACAAAACATGCTATCACTATGATGACATTCACCCAATAGGAATTTAGACCAGTTTAGAACCAATTAGAAGATGACACTTGTTCATCTTGCTCCTCAAGTGAGTGAATCAGCTGTAAAGCAGATTCCCTCACACCCTGGTGTGCCACCCCACTCAAATGGTGTATTAATCTGCTGTAAAGCAGATTCCCACATTCCCTTATGTGCCACCCCACTCAAGTGATGTAATTAGCTGCATCCTCACACTTAGTGCAATCAGTTGATTGCTTAGGAACTAACATTTTCGGGCGGGTGTGTTAGACAGTCAACAATATGCAGCAAGGACAAGGACACTTTCTTGAAATTGAAGATGGTGAAAGTGGGTAAACCAGACTCACAGATCAATGCTATGAATGAAACTGAATGCAGGGACGAGTGCTTGAGTAGCTGCCAGTGCCAGGATTACTCATATTCTGCCGCTGTAAACAGCACTCGCCGGGATCCTACATCCGCTTCCTTGTGTTGTTCATGGTTGGACGTCCTAAGCAATCTCAAAGAAGAATTTGGAGGTGAAGGCCATAACCTTGCTGTGCGTGTTGCGGATTTAGGTATATCACTTCTATATTCAATCTTCGTTTAGAATGAACAAAAATTTAAGAGAGTGACGATTATGATGAGAGATGTCATGTGTATTGAGAAATTGCAATTAATTCTGCAGGATCAACTGTAAGAAACTGTAAAGTTTGTGGCACATTCATGATTCCTTATCCCCTGAGCACAGGACCGGATTGTGGTGACCCAATGTACTTCCGATTCTACTGTGACACCGTCACAGGTCAGCTTAGCTTCGTGGGAGAGAATGGTGCCTTGTTTAGAGTTATTAGAATCAACCCAAGTGAACAAAGATTTGTCATCCAAGAGAAAAATTGGGATAATTGTGATCCAAGGAACAGAATCAAAAGTCAGCAGCTGAACCTTCCACTGCCATTTAAGGTGACGAATTGGTGCATTGCTGACCTGGGAAAGTTCGGTTCTGAAGTTTCATCCAAAGCTGCAAAGGCAGTAGAGTTGGGTTGGGAGCTGCCACAGGAACCAGCCTGCAAAAAATCTGCAGATTGTACGGATTGGCCACATTCAACTTGTACTCCAGACAAACATGGAAATAAAAGATGCCTCTGCAATCCTAATTTTCAATGGATGAACTCAAAGTGTACTCATCAAGGTGAGTATTTCAAAAAAATTAGGCGTAAAATCATGCTGATGTATGCATGCTTCTTGCTGAAAACCGATACATATTTGTTTTCTTGCTTCTTGTAGATGGTAATATTCAACAGGCACGCGAAAAGAAATCAAGACGAAGAATGCCCACGTCTTTGATAGTAATAGTTGTGTCCGTGCTTACAAGCGTGATTTTTCTAGCATGCATTGTTTATATTTATGTATGGAGAAGAAAAGTAACCAAGAGACATGGTAACTACTTTAACATATATGTTCACTTGCATGAACATCTGCAGAAAATAATAATATCCGTGAATTCAATGTATCAGATGAAATGAATCGAGCACAAGTTGATAGTGAAAGACGAATCCAAGATCAGTTGATGGACACTAGTGAGTTCAAGGATGAAGATGAGAAAGGTATAGATGTACCTTTTTTCAAATTTCAAAGCATACTGGAAGCCACAGACCATTTCTCAAATTCAAACAATCTTGGACAAGGAGGCTATGGGCCTGTTTACAAGGTATATATGTTTAGTCTGTTTATTGCAATTTAATGTTCTTCTTTTCTACTTTGTTAGTTGTAAATTTAAGTGAGTGATTTTGGTGTCAGGGGATGTTTCCTGGAGGGCAAGAAATTGCGGTGAAAAGGCTATCTCGAGTTTCAGGACAAGGCTTACAGGAATTTAAGAATGAGGTGGTGCTGATTGCGAAACTTCAGCACCGGAATCTGGTTAGACTTAAGGGATATTGCATAAAAGGAGAAGAAAAGATCTTACTCTATGAATACATGCCTAACAAAAGCTTAGACTCTGTTATATTTGGTTTGTTCCTATGCGTCATTTCATTATCTTTAATTTACTGCATTAAACATAGCTTCTCTAATGAAAAATGAACTTTTTTCCCAGATGATACCAAAAGCATGATTCTGAATTGGGAGATGCGCTTTAATATTATTCTGGGAATTGCCCGATGACTTCTTTATCTTCATCAAGATTCCAGATTGAGGATCATTCATAGAGATTTGAAAACCAGTAACATTCTTTTAGATGAAGAGATGAACCCCAAAATATCTGATTTCGGATTGGCAAGGATTGTTGGAGGCAAACAAACAGAGTCAAACACAAACACGGTTGTTGGAACTTAGTAAGTTTTGTCTTCAAAATTTTCAAGCTCAAAATTATGTGACATTGTCTGCATAATTTACTAACTGGTATAATATGTTTAATGCAGCGGTTATATGTCTCCGGAGTATGCATTAGATGGAACCTTCTCAGTGAAATCAGACGTATTTAGCTTTGGTGTGGTTCTTCTTGAGATAATCAGTGGAAAAAAGAATATAGGATTCTATCAGTCCAAACAAACTTTCAGCCTCATAAATTATGTAAGTTTTTCAAATAAAGTATGCCTCATTCTTTCAGTGTCATATTGAAATCGAATTGAATTTTTACATTTTCTCAGGCATGGAGCTTATGGACAGAAAACAAGGTGTTGGATTTAAAGGACAAGAAGCTGGATGAAAGTTGCAATGAAAGTGAGTTTATTAAGTGTGTGAACGTGGGGCTGTTATGTGTGCAAGAAGATCCCAATGATCGTCCGACCGTGTCGAATGCCATCACCATGCTTGATAGTGGAACTGGAATTCCACCAACTCCTAAACAGCCAGCCTTTCTGATACGAAGAGGCAATGACAACTCCAGCACAGCTTCTTCTTCTAGTAATAAGCCGGACACATTTTCTGAAAGAACAATGTCTACAACTCTACAGCATGGTAGATAGTGAGGTATAGTTGATCGTACCTCATTAGTCTTGGTCAAAATTATGACTTTCTTATCTTACATTTTAGGTTTATGGATGTGTCTCTACTCTCTACCCATTAAAATCTTCTTTCTACTATTTTGGTTAAAAAAATTTGACCTCTTCGAAATATGTATATCTGATGACTTTAAGGCGCTGTATTAATATATTATAGCCTATTAATTTGTGACTTCAGATGAATCAGATGTATGATTAAGGAAAAACTAGAGCATGTGTTATTTGATTCTGTGATAATTGCGAGTATGTAAACGAATAAAATGTCATTATATATCGAAAGGTGAATAAGTTGTACAAATTAATTAAGGTTTATGAGTTCCTTCGGCATTTTTAATTCATTTGGAAGTTGAACTTACCTTAGCATTCTGAACTTCTGACTATATCTCCTTCTAGCTTGCTAGGTTGATATATATTAGACTCTTGTTACCCATCAACGCGAGTATTAATTTATTTTTTTATTTTTGTTAAAAAAATAAAATAAGGTAAATAATATTAATTTTTTTTAAAAAAAATAAGAGAAGTAACTATTTTTTTTATCTAAAGAAGAGTAACTATATGATCGTCTTCTGTCCTTTTTTTATCCCTCATTCCGACATGCATTTAGTTTTAATTTTTTTAAGGGAGGGAAAAAATATTTGATGAAAGAGAAGGCTCTTCACATAATCTATCAGGAAATATAATATTATCATATGGGTGGGAGGAATCTCATCAATGATGCACGTGAATGTTTGTTACATATGGCATATTACGACTAATGTCAGGACTGCTTATCAAGTTCACGAAAAAAAAAACACCGACAGTATATCATATTCAAGACAATCGTATCTCTCTCACAGAGCTGCATGACAATTTCATCATATTTCACCCAAGTTAAAGGCCTTTGAGGCGACTTAGATGCACACTGAATACCTCTTACTTGCAACCAGACGAAAGCACCCAGCGAAGGAGGATCATATGATACAATTTCTTATGGGTCTCAATTATGTCTATAATTTGGCACGATATCGCTACGACTATAAACACCTTGCCTGCTCTATTGTCGGGAAATTGAGCCGTTATGGTACTTACGGAATGGAAGAAAAGTAATGAAACCTTGACGGAAAAAAAGACAAAACAAAGAAGGGAACTCAATTATAAAGAACTCCATGCTCTCGGTTGGATGTGGGTATTGATTGAAAGTAGCAAGCCACTCCACTACTGGTACATGGGCCAGAAAGAAGGTCTAAAAAAAGCCTTCAGCCGGCACTAGTGAGCTACTTAGTCTTGGGGGAATGTAAAAAGAGATGGAAATAACATTATTAGAATAATCTTTTAAAGAAAGATTAAGGGTTTGCTGATGCTCGAAATCTACAGAAAATAGAAATTTGTTTTCTAGAGAGAGCGGCACACTATGACTTCCTTAGTCTAGTTCTGTACTGTTCTCAGAATAAAAAAAAAAAACACTCAAAAATGAAAGTTTAAAATTGATTCCGACACTAATGTTCCCATGTTGAAATCATTTTCTAACGTTCGCCAAGCCTTTAAGAAGGTATGCACTAGATATTTTGCAAGACTCATGTCTTCTTAGTGCATGATCAGACATATTTCCAGTGGAATTTTTCTTAATGATCACACCAAATACAAATGTTTGGTTGGTCGATTAAATTACCTCAAGGTCACAAGACCTGCTATTGTTTACTTAGTTCGTACATTAAGGTCTCGTTTGGTATGCCGTACCGTACTGACTATTTCAATCGGATAGATTAATCTGTCCACCGGATAGACTGATTATTTAGTCGGGCGTTTGGTACTTTTCCGGATTAGAATGCCGACTATATTATACTGACCGGATTATATTATAATAATTGACGAAATACTTATATCTTAAATATTAATTATGTATGTCATTATTTTTATTATTATTTATTTTAATAATAATAATTATTACTATTTATTACATTTTTATTAATTAATTATTTTTAATTTTATCATTATTATTTATTAAAATATCATTAATTATTAATTATTAATTTATTATTAGTAGTATTTATTACTTTATTACTTTTTATTATTAATATTTACTAAATTAATATTTTATTTTTATTATATTACTATTTATTATTATTATTATTATTATTATTATTATTATTATTATTATATTTTACAAGATTACTAGTTATCCAACTATTTAATACGGACAATTTCGAGCGTATTATTTTAGCGTGTCTAGACCGTATAAAAATATTCAACCGTATTCACTTATATGGTAACTAATTAATACGTCTGGTACCAAACACAGGTTTCAGATTATTTAGCCTATACGGACCGTAATACGGTGTACCAAACACACCCTAAGTCCATTCATTCATCAACCACGCACACCTCTTATGCAACCTTGCGAATTCTCAGGTGCATCAAAAGTATAGCTGGACAATGATTCCAATTTTTTTATCTCCAACAATCTTGTTTTAAAGAGCATTTGTATTTCAGATTATGGAGGTTGTCAATCTATGAGGTAGTCAGTTACAAGATATTGCATTTTCACTAGACGCCGCTCTCGTCTCTTGGAAATCCACGAAACAAGCTAATGTTTCTAGATTTTCAGCAGAAGTCGAATAACGAGGTGTGACAAATGCACGTTTGGAGCTAACATGTTCAGCTATAAGCTACAAGATTTTAGAATCCCACAAGTGTTTGCTACGACATTACTTTGTGATAATTTTTTTTTCCACGAACATACAAAACATATTGAGATAGACTGCCACATAGTATGCGATAAACTATAAGTTGAAATGTTCTTCCTTTGTACGTTCTTACGCAATTCCAGTTAATCTATGTATTTACGAGGGCATTAGAAGCACAATAATTTATGACACTATGAGATACGTTGGAAGATCATGATAGCTACTTAAGAAATAATTCATGAAACTGAGATAAGTTGGAAGATCATGACAGCTACTCTCCAACTTAAGAGAAAGTATTTTGAAATACAATATTATGTTATTTGTATAGACCTACTTCGACTGAGTTACGATTGAAGGAATCCCGTCAATGATGTGTCACATTACCAAGTGGGCTAGAGTTAATTGTTGCTTTTTGTATCTAAGTGGGAATAGGTTTAATGCACGTGAATGATCAACCAAATTATCCTGCCAAGTTCTCTCTTAGGTTTACTTTCCCATTATTCGTGTCATAATCCCCTCATTATCAACAAGTTGAGATTTCACCATGTTTATTCTCCAACTTGAAGGAGATTGTTATACAAATCAATCCTAAATTGATTTGATATCCTAGTTTAATTTTTCTACTAGATTATATAAATGATTTTTGTTTAACTTTCAATGGTAACCTCTTAAATCTTTTACCTTCATATAAAGAAAGTTTATCTCCAATCATAAATTTTTAACAAACCAACACCCTTGTCGTCTATAATTCTCCTACATGGATTATAAATAGGGCAAATTACATTTTAGTGCTATGTAATATTTACACTAAATTTCAGAGTTATACTAGAAATTTAATTTTTATATTTAGTACTTTAAACTTTTAAAACGTAACAACTTAGCTTCACTGTTAAAAAATCAGTTAAATGTTAATATGGTGCATGTGGAACCTACATTTTAAAATATTGATTTGCCATGTAGATAAAAAATAATAAAAAATTCAAATGAAAATAAAAACCTGAAAAAGAGAAGAAAAGAAAAATGAAAGTCAAATAAAATTTTGATCTGCCATGAACCTCTAAATTCTCCTGCTTATTTTATTCTTCTTCTTATTTTTGTTTCTTCTCTTCCTTCTTCTTTTCTTCTTCGTCTTCTCACAAACACCAATCCATGGATATTTTGTAACTCTTGAGATCACTGAGTACTGAAATAATTGATTGAAATTAAAAGAAAGAATAAAAAAATCTGAAAGTTCTTGAAAAATCTGGAAAAAGTTTGGATGTATACATTTTTCGTCACTAACGGTGAGATACTATTAGTGGCGAATTGTTGTCATGAACAATTTCACCAAAACATCTTTTTTTTTTCAATGATGTTCACCAAAAGAGTGGTCGATCACTAAAGATGTCTTTCACCATTAGTGATAAATGTTGCATATACATTCAAACTTTTTTCAGATTCTTTTTTTTTTTCCAGAAATTCTAGATATTATTTTTTATCTTTCTTTTCATTTAATCAATTATTAAATTTTTGGCCTCTAAAAATTCCAAAATATTCATGGGTTGGTGTTTGTGGGAAGAAAGAGGGGGAGAAGGAGGAGGAGTTTTTTTTTATATATATTTTTGATTTATTTTTTTCATTTACATAGAATTTTTTATTTAAAAAATAGGCCCCACATGTGACATATCGACACTTTATGGATTTTTTTAACTGAAAAGTTAACCATGGAGCCAAATTGTCATAATTTAAAAAGTTCATGGTAGTAAAATATAAAATTTGAAATGTCAGGTAAACTCTAAAATTTGGTGTAAAACACATGATACTAAAGTATAATTTATTCTTATAAATATATATTATTCCAACACATATTATAAACATACAATGTAAGAACCCGAAAATTCGAGAAAAAAATAAATTGGAAAAGAAAAATGAAAATAACGGTTTTTCCCTTAGAAGCGCAAATGTTGACTTTTTAACTTGGATATTCTTTGGATGATTTGTGAGGACTGTTACATAGGTCATAGACTCGTGAATCCATAGACATACAATATGTTGAAATCGGAGGTCAGATGGGCTTGACACACATAAAAAAGGACTAAGAGAATTTTGGTAATTTTATTAGAAAAATCTAGGTAAATCTAGAAAATTCTTTGTTTTCCCTCCTTTATCCTTCCCACCGACCCTCTCTCTCTATATATATATATATATGTGTGTGTGTGAGACACGTGTGGGAGTTGGTGGGGGATGAACACAAAAGAGAGAAACCACCATCACCTACCCGTGAAGGAAAAATAGCTAGGAAGAACCGGGAGAAAAGAAGAAGAAAATAGGGAGGTAAAGTGGAAGACTAAAAAGCCAGGAGCAAGTTTTGGATTGACCAGAAGTCCCTTATGGTAACTTGACTTCAACTATTTCTCATCAAGATCTTTGAGGAGATACCTGAAATCTAGCAGGAATCTGAGGAGCCAGCTTTTGGCTTGGGTTCGTTAGGGTAATTTGGAAGCCGCGAGTATCTAACTCAGATTTCTAGGAGTTTGTACGAGTTTCTAAGACAAGTTTAAGTCAGAAAAATGGAGAATTGAACGTGTGGAAGTTCTGGGAAACAAATTGGAATGTAGCCGTGAACTCTGAAATTGGATTATGTCCTTCAAGGTTTGCTCTTCCAATTTTAAAGCCATAGATCACCTTCTAGCATCTATTAGATGAGTCTGAGCAGTTAGAATGAAGAAAAAGATAAGAAACGATGAGTTTTGAGTCGGTCAGGACACCAGGCTGGGTTCTGCACGCAGGTCCACGGGTCGACTCAACTGAAGGTTGCTGGTGACAGATCAGCACATGAGGCCCACGCGCAGGGACCTCCACCGGCGCGTCCGGCGGCACCTCAAATTACGGTCAATGGGAAGGTTTCTTGTTTTGAGATTTTGAGTTCAATGGTACAAGATTCAACTTAATTAGATATCGTTAAAGTATAGTTTTGAATATCCTACATATTATGTTTGTATGTTAAACTAATGAATCAAAGCTAGGAAAAATTAAGGAATTAAGGGCAAGGTTTCTGGATTAATAACGATCTATAATGGTAAGTTGTGGTAAAGGGAAAATTGTAAAAGTATAATATGGATGTAGAACTAAAGGGTTGTTATGGCCCTTTGGATACGAATATGGGAGAATTTAGAATGGTAGGTTATGATAATTGCATAATCTTATGGAAACGGATTATAAAATAAATTTGGTGTATTCTTAAATTTATAATAATAATTATAATAAAGGGAAATTTTATGAAAATAATAAGAGAAGGTTGACTATAAACGTGGTGTTTCATACGTGAATATGTAAATTACTTTATTTATGGTAATTATTTTGTGGTCATAATTAAATATAATATTTGTTAATAAGTTCAAGGTTCAGACGAAATAAAAATAATTTTTCCTCTTGACGGGGTAAGAGCTCGGATGTGGGCAGCAACCTCGCATAGTTGGACCCAGTTTGGTAGACATTTCAAAATGTACATACGGGCAAAGTTAGAAGAATCCTTATTTGACAAACGTCGGGGGTAAAATCGATAGCTTAGGCTGCTTGTTAGATAAATGCAGGACTGAGTGTATTTTTTTATATTTTTAGAAACGGGTCCTGTCATACAATGAAAAATTATTAGATATAGAATGACATGAAATTGAATCAACGATTCTGATTTCATCCTGTATTATTGTGGTATAAATCGGTATTATACCAAAATTTTCTTCACCTCCTGCCAGTTGGTGCCAATGCCGCGGAGAGTTTTTCTTTTTAGAAGCCTCTTTATTTACGGTTATTAACTTAAAACTACCCGACAAAGTTTAAATATATAAAAAATCATTATAGCTTGATGCGTAATCTCTAGTCCTTTTAAGCTTTTAACTCATATTAAATCCACATATCTAACACTTTATTTACTAACAAGGACACTGTCCCGCCTTTCTGTACGTCGTCCATTGATGTCATTTTTCACTGACATGTTATTACCCCTCCTCAACAAATCGCAAGTGAAGATGGTTTCCATTTTTTTTAGGTGTATTTGGTTTTGGTGTTTTTTTAATGACATTTTGATTCTTAAATAATTATATAATTACATGTTGTTGTTTTGTAATGACATTTTTTAATGACAATATGAGCTGAAGGTGGCTCTGATACCACATGTTGTTTATCATGACATATGCACAACGGAATTGAAGAAACAAGTAAGCATACCTCTAACCATGGTTGTGCAACTAGTCGGTTTGCTCTTTGGAATTTTTGTTTTTTCTTTTAGTGATCTTCTAACCTTAGCCTCTTGAGTACCTTCTTAGATGAAATGCACATGCTTTAAATAGGTAAGACTAGGGACCCTTTTAATGAACGTTCATGATATATAACTGGCTCCACTAATCCCTACCATCAAGACATTTGAACTCAGCCAATCTTCCTATTAACTGATAACAAGAGTCCTACTTGAAGAAAATAACTTGACTCATTCTCACCCACTAGCTAAAGATAATTAATCATTTAAATAAAACAATTAATTACTATGTGATATCCAAACGTGCTGACCACAAACATGGGGAAAAATAGAATGTGTCTTACAAACCCAACCCCACACTACAAGAAACAAGGCTTTATCCGGCGAAAAGGATTCCTTGGGTAACAAAAGATAACCATCGGGTAAGCCAAAACCCGACGAGTCGCCATCAGACAGTTCGTTGTCGTCGGGCCAGGACTTTTAACGAGGAATAAAGGCCAATCGTCGGGTAACGTGGATTTTACCCGAAGAAGTCCTTATCGGTGAACATTCGTCGGGTAATACTAAGTCAACACACTAAGCCCGATGAATAAATCACTCTGGCCAGGCCACATGCATGTTGAACTATTGGTAGTCACCCACCGAAAAGCCAATATTCGTCGGGTTAAAGTAAAACATTCGTCGGGTAATCGTTTAAACAGTAAGGAAAAACATTCAGTGGATATCCACCAAAATCATGACATTCGTCGGGTATAATGAAACATTCGTCAGGTAACAATTTGACATTAAGGAAAATTGTTCGGTCAATATACACCAAAATCACAAAATTTGCCGAGTAATATTCAAAGATGCATTGGGTAACATTTGTACTGTAGGAAAAAAAATTTGGTGGCTATCCACCAAAAGGATAAAATTCGTCAGGCAAAATTTAAAATTTTGTTTTTATTAATAATTTTGTTTTCATAATAATTTTTTCCATATTATTTAATTAATTAAATAATTATTAAATTTAAAAAATATAAAAATAAATAAACTTCAAATATGGAATTAGGAAATATATATTTATAAAATTTAAACTATTGTTTTGAACATAATTAAAATAGAAATTTTTTTCCAATGAAATAAAAGAAAATAAACGGCTAGGGGGGTGAGGCTGTTCAGACGGAGCAGGTTGTTGCTCAGGGGGCTGAGAATATGTCTTGCCCAAACGTCGAAAGACCATTGCAAGATGAGCCCTAATCTCGTCGTTTTGGGCCTGAAGACACGTTTTGGCCCCTCACCTCTGCAGTCTCGGTTCGGAGGGCGGTATGATTTTACCTTAGTTCCGAGTACTCATTAGGATTGACGCCACTAGAAGAAGCATCAGAGCAAGTCGAGATTTCTCCTTCTAGCTCTTTGTCAGCACCCCTAATGATCTTTCAGGGACGTCGACCCAGTTGTCGCTCTGGGATCGCTCTCGAGCGCTTCGGATTTGGCAGCTGTTGCTCCAAATGTGTCTCCACCTCTTTTTGGGTCAACTCATCCTGTGTCTATTGGACGTCTTCCAGTATTCTCGCCTACAAAATCGGTATGCTGGACATCTGCAAGCATTCCCGCCTACAAAATCAAAAAAAAATTATTAATTTTTAACAAATAAACAAATAATTAAAAAAATAAAATAAATCGATTTAAACTTACGTGAATCGCATCATCCTGCGGGTTCCCCCCAATCACCGTACAATTGTCCTTAGGCATCCACCTACGGGAACAGTGACCCAACGTTGCACCGTTCTTCGTGCCTGACTGTTAAGGGGCGTGACCCTCCGTGGTGGTTTAGCATCTTCTTTCACCTATTTTACTTATTGGCCTCCGATATTTTTTTTGTTAATTACAAAAAATAATTAAATTCGGTATATGAAAAGTACGATTAAAAAATTGAACAAGTTAAGAAAGTGAACTTACAATTTACTCGGGCGTCCCAAAGTGCTTGCAAATCCAGTCCTACCCCATCTCTCGAGCACCCTCCAGCTCCCGCGGAGGATTGGCACGAGCTTCCTCCGTGGTAGGCCAGCTCAACCATTAGTCGTGGAGCTCGTACTTTAACTCGGAGTACCACAGCTGCCAGTCATGCCACATGTATTTCATGAGGGTCGTATTCTCAATGACATACTGATAATTTACCTGCAATAAATTATTGAAATAAATAATCATTAAAATTATTAAAAATCATTAAAAATAATTAAAATCATTAAAATCATTAAAAATAATTAAAAATAATTAGCGATAAGGCACTCCAACAGAGGGTGATATGTGACGACCCGGAAATTCGAAAAAGGAAAAATCGGAAAAATTGGAAGGAAATGACGATTTTGCCCTTGGTTATAGGGGAAAAAGTTAACTTTTTGATCGGGACCTTGTTTGGATTTTTCGAAAGGACCGTTGGATAGGTCTCGGGATGCTGAATCCGTAAACAGGCGGCATGCATCAATCGGAGGTCGGATGACAGGACCCATCCCAATCCCCCCGGGATTAGTGCGGGATGACCCTGCTCCCGTCTGACACGAAGTGTCAGACAAGGGATATTTTCGTCCTTTTCCCTCCCGGGCTATCAGAGTACGCCAGGATCCGGAGGAGGCATGTGATATCTCGGTCTCTGATACAGTCCATATCCGATGTCAACCTGAAGGGCAGTCAAAACATTAAAAACTGTGAGTGGACAAAACAAAAGTTTATAAAAACATTTAATAAGGAAGACATTTGTACCCTCCACTAAAAAGCATGCATGCATTCGAAAACCATTTATCCAAAACAAACCATATGTGGGACTAAGCCCAAAGCAGATATAAACTAAGGTCGAAAGGACCACAATGAAAACGACCATACGGGCCACTGCCCAAATCCTGTGCACACCTGTACACAGCACATATCATATATCATATATCCATCACATACATATATATAAGTCACACAACCAATCCTGTCACGGTATCCAAAGCTACGCGCGCGCTACCCGGGTCTCAATCCGAGTCATCTCAAAGTCAAGGTCAATGTCCGCAGACCACTGACCCTACCCGAGGTAATAGTAACCATAGCCTTCCTGAGAGTAAGGAACCCAACTGGGGGGTGACTCCACTTAGTCGGTGCTCCGTGACTATTCCGGGGTCCACCCAGGCCAACGACCCTCCCCGGAGGAGATAGTAGAACATGTAAAGGAAGGTAGACGAACATATATATACATAACATAAACATTCATGACCGGTTCCCCTGAACCGTCATGATCCATCATATCCATAATCAGGTAACATGCCGGTTCCCATAAACCGTCATGTACCGTAATAACATAACAAGGGTTCATGCCGGTTCCCATAAACCGTCATGAACCACGATACCACAACAAGGGTTCATGCCGGTTCCCATAAACCGTCATGAACCTGGGAATCCATTTAAGGTTCCCTGACCTGAAATCAAAACCGTAAAGTGACTGGGTCTCGCACCCGAAAATAGGACACCAACTGGGCACCGTGCCCGGAATCTGAGGTCATATGCCCGAGATAAAACCAAATGGGTTTCATACCCGAGTTTAGCCTTTTAGAAATCCAACACCATTTCATTTAAATCAATAAAGAAATACAGACCCGTATAAGCACCGTATAAGGCCGAAACCTCGAAATAGTGCTTATACGTAACCACATAGAAATGCACCCATGGCATCATCAAACAAGTAATAAAACATATAATAAACATTTATACATGCACCAATTTAGAAAACAAGGTCCACTCACAGACCGTCCGAGCTGCCGCCTCGATTTGCGTGCCATACGGCTCCCTGAGCCGATCACCGTCACCGGGACTCCCAAACCTGTCCAAATCGTAATAGAAGGTTACTAACTACTTAATTAACCTCCTACCAAAGCCCCGTAATTTTCCCGTATTTTTAACTATTTTTAATCCCGAACCGAAACCTTCCGATGCCCCGAAACATATCGAGACGGTGTCCGATCGACACGAAACCAGTCCCAAAATGTTCGTTACATCGAATAGAAGATTTCGTATGTTGGAACCTTCCCCAGATTCCCTGCCACGCGCCCTCACGCGCCGCCTGAAGTGGCTGCGCGTGGGCTTCACGCGCCTGGTACAGTACCTGCTGACGTTATCGCTGACGTCAGCATGACGTCATCACTGACAGCCCCTGACAGTGACACGTGTCACGCTCCCATTGGCCCACTGTCTGACATGTCAGTCTGACATTGTCAGATCTGACATGATGACGTCATCAGGATGACGTCATCTGTCATCCCCTACATCGGTCAGACCGGTCCGAACCGGTCCGGTCCAGTTTTTCCTGCAACTTGGATCGGCGTAACCGGTCCAGGTGTCCTTCTCCCTCATTTTCGGTCCGATTTCATCCATTCCAATTCCTAAATTCCTATTTCTTCATTTCCTATCTAACCCAATTAACAAAACTACCTAAAACCCCCTAAATCGATCCCTAAAAATTAACCCCCCACGACCCTGTTTTCCGATTTCGTCCCCAGGCTTCACAGCCGTCAACCCCCGTTCAAAACCATCTCTATACACCCTAAACAATCTAACAAACATTCCCTAATCAACTAAAACTATCCATAATGTAAAAATCGACAAAATGGGAGATTTGGGCCTAACCGGGTAACTGTTCGGGTTTGGGTCTCGGCCGTGCACGGTGGCCCCTCTTGGCCGGCCACCATCATCCTCAGTCCTTCCCTCACGTCTGGTCTCCGTCCTGGCCGAATTGGGGTTGGGTTGGCTGGGTTTGGGTTGCACGAAGATGGAGAGAAAAGGGTGAGATCGGGTGGGTTTGTGTGTGGATGAAGAAATGAAAATGCACGGGGATGGGTTTGGTGCATGAGTAGGTGGGGTTGGCCAGTGGATGGGTGACAAGTGTCACTCATCCATTGGGCCTCCATTAAATATCTGGGCCCACTAGAGACAAAACTGCACTTTTGTCTCGTAAAACGTGCCGTCGTGAATAGTAACCGGGAACTTCCGTGAACCGTAACTTCGCCGTCGAACGTCCGAATTCGACGTGCTGCCTGTCTACGGATTCGTATCGTCCTTATCTACGTAACGGTCTTCGGCCCTCGGCCATCGGACCTCCCGGTCAAAAGTCAACTTTTGACCCCTTTTATCCAAAATTACCAAAATGCCCTTAGGCTTCCGAACGTCATAACTTCTTCTACGAACGTCGGAATTGAACGTGCCACCTGTCTATGAACTGGTGACGTCACGAACTACGTCACGGTCATCGGTCAAAGTCCATTTGACCGCCCGAATGAAAAGTCAACGTTTTGCCACCATCAGGGGCAAAACGGTCATTTCGCATCGTTCGTCCGATTTAGCCCAACTAATCACCGATTAACCTCACTAATCGTGATTAGTCACTAATCTATTTGGGACGGGTCGTTACAAACTTCCCTCCTTAATTAATTTCGTCCTCGAAATTCCAACCGACCTAAACCCAACCGTTCTTCCCTCCTTAATTTAGTTCCGTTCTCGAAACTCCAACTATCCTGATTCCACAACCTCCACCTCGTGTAAATAATTCAATCTCACGACACGTGTACACCCGTACACCCACTAAACAGAATAATCCTTACTCGTCTACAGCCCGACGTGCCACTAACGCTCTCGTCGTATCGACTACACTCGACCACGTCGAAGAACAGTAGCCACACGGTCCGAATTGACACTACTTGTCAAATCTACCATCTTGTTGATACAACAACTAGACGGTTCCCTTCTCAATCACTAATCTATCCTGACGTCTGCTCCCACTGGGAGCCATCAGACCTCACTCAACGATCCACGCTGACACCTCCGACAGACCGTCACCACTTGACAGTCGTCAGTCGAAAACTGACACTATACTCACTCGTGGTTACACTAACCACCAACGGACCCAACCAGGAGTAAACACTTACCCACAAAGCCTTTCACTCAATCTGTGTGTAACTAGACCCATCAGAAATACCATGACCCAATGCACAGTATCCAACGTCCAGTCCACGACCCCGACTACACCAATGGTATCGGAACCATGCCGACTACCAACACGCTCTCCAACGTACCACTGGTATAACCTATATACCGTCACCAGACATCCCAAGTCTTCCCGGTGTCGTACCTCGAACAATGAACAAGGTACGTACAACTACCCATCAATCAGCTTACAACCACCTAGGTTGTAGTCAATCACGTTTCAATTATGGAGTCCATCTGTCCGATCTAGACAAATCGAAACTCCAACCCATTATCTATTTCCAAATCCGAATCCGAATCCGCAATTTCGTAAGAAATCCCGAATCCAAACCCAGAAATCATATCCATAATCATGTCCAAATTCAAATCCGAAATCATCATTCCGTAAACTAGTATTAGGAATAACCATTCCGAACCCAAATCCATAAAAGAAAATCTATAGTCAAGCTCTAGAATCAAATCCTGAATCGTCACCCAGAATCCGATTCCAAAACCCAAATCTAGAAATCCTTTTTCAAGTTCCAAAATCAAATCCTGAATCGTCATCCAGAAATCTGATTCCAAAACCTGAAATATCGTTCACGTCTACCGAGACGTACCAAAACCAAACCTATCGGTTACCCGCTCAACCGATTACCACAATACTATCGATTGACTTCATAGGGAAGCCAATCCCAACATCACCACATCTAAGGCTGGCCAAAACTGACCTCGTCGGACACCTACTCAGGCGTAATATACCATATGGGATTTACCTCGAAAAGAAGTTCAGTCCCATCATCCTCAACTCCAACATCCAGGTAAGAGTGATAAACTCTCCACCTATCGGGATATCCAAATCACGATCGATATCCCACACTACGTCAACCGACCATAGACGTCACGATCCCCGATCGTCACGACGTCCAAAGTCCTCAACCCTTTCCCACATCTAAATAGATTAGTCAATGACGAGTCACGCCGAGACTGTGGGTACTCACTGATTACCTCGTATCGATCCTTGTCATTCCACCGAGGAAAAAATCAAGAATGATCGAATAATCCATCCTACGTGAATGCAAACAACACTCGCTGCACTCACCACGTCATGTAACCTAACATCGTCCGTCACTAAGCAGGAAATGAGAAATTTCAGTCACCTAACTTCGATATACTCATCTCCTCCTGATGATTCAGAACAGATCCCGGGTCCACCAACCAATACACGATCAGTGTACTAGTGGCAACCAAGAACATCTACATCATCAATATCATCTACCACCATCAATTATGGTAGAACCTGAGAAGTCACCCAAAATGACTTCGACATACCCATTACCAATGCGGAAAACCCGCATTCCTCTCGTCACCTCAATCGCAACCTCTCGCGATTTCGAAGTTCCAACAAGATTGGAAACAACGTACCCAGACATCAATCACTTGTACCCTAACTATCCGTGATCCACTCCCGAACCACAGATACCGAACATATGCCCATCTCGACGGAGTCGCTTCCCGACTCGTAACTCATCGCCATCACGATCACCGGCACCAGCACCAGCACTAGTACCAGCACCAACGCACTATCACCAGTATCAGTATCAGCATCGGCACACCGGGTGCAAATCTGACAACCCTGGATCTCCGCTCATACCGAGCGACGATCCCGTACCTCAACTCATATTGGAGAAACTCAGTCTCCCTCGTACCTAACAATTATGAGTGCAGTCATCCTGACAACTCATACGAGAAAAGAAAACGTCCCCTGAACGTCCCCGATTCCCAACAACCACAGCTACAACCACTCTCGGTAGTAGTTCCTGCTACACACTCGTGCAGACCTAACTACCAGATATCGCTATATCCAGACTCCGTATCCAACGGAATCAATCGCCCGTACGAACTACTCTGTATCCCACTCAGGGATTTCATCGACAAGTACCAACCCTGGTAACCTGTCCAACAAAACTCTAACCAGTCGCAACTCGACTATCCCAATGTCGTCTACCAGGTCACCCGCGACCTTAGTTGCACCAACCCACAACTGAAGTAGCACGACAACCAACTCGGTCTAACCGATAAGTACAACCTTGACTGCGAAGTGCAGTCCCCACACTAGCTGACATGACTAGACCGACTAACGAATCCAAATCCGAATAGTCGTCAAAGTCACACCACCAGTCAACTCGCCTTCCCGAACCATACCTACCAAGGTAGGGTTCCACAATCACACCTAGAGTTCCTCGGAACCCAACTGCGAAAAGCAGTAACATCAACAACCTGACCGACCCCGCGGTCTTGACATCGTAAAAACGTCAATCCAATCCAACCGACAATCCAACTAGGATTCCCCGAAACCGAAAACTAACTGCCGACCGCAGTAAATCCATTTAACCCAACCCAAGTCCGACCATCGAGTGGTCGCAACTCCAAACCAGTCGTCGGAACCGATCCTACGACATCGTGAAAGACGATCCCAACTAACCGTCTCACGCTCAAAACGTTAACGTACAGGTACGTCATCCCTTCCGTAGGGTCCCACACTGTCAACCTTGACAGAACTATGGCAACCCCGGCCTCAAATGTCGAACCAAGGCATGCCAATCCTACTAACTATCGTACCGGCACCCCAACAATCAGGTTGACCACGAACTGCAGCCCCTTGAGATATCACATCCTCGACCTGCGTACATACTCCGAGAGCTACACGGTTGCTCGAATAGAGACAACCCCGCTCTGATACCACGTTGACAGGACCCATCCCAATCCCCCCGGGATTAGTGCGGGATGACCCTGCTCCCGTCTGACACGAAGTGTCAGACAAGGGATATTTTCGTCCTTTGCCCTCCCGGGCTATTAGAGTACGCCAGGATCCGGAGGAGGCATGTGATATCTCGGTCTCTGCTACAGCCCACATCCGATGTCAACCTGAAGGGCAGTCAAAACATTAAAAACTGTGAGTGGACAAAACAAAAGTTTATAAAAACATTTAATAAGGAAGACATTTGTACCCTCCACTAAAAAGCATGCATGCATTCGAAAACCATTTATCCAAAACAAACCATATGTGGCACTTAGCCCAAAGCAGATATAAACTAAGGTCGAAAGGACCACAATGAAAACGACCATACGGGCCACTGCCCAAATCCTGTGCACACCTGTACACAGCACATATCATATATCATATATCCATCACATACATATATATAAGTCACACAACCAATCCTGTCACGGTATCCTAAGCTACGCGCGCGCTAATTGGGTCTCAATCCGAGTCATCTCAAAGTCAAGGTCAATGTCCGCAGACCACTGACCCTACCCGAGGTAATAGTAACCATAGCCTTCCTGAGAGTAAGGAACCCAACTGGGGGGTGACTCCACTCAGTCGGTGCTCCGTGACTACTCCGGGGTCCACCCAGGCCAACGACCCTCCCCGGAGGAGATAGTAGAACATGTAAAGGAAGGTAGACGAACATATATATATATACATAACATAAACATTCATGACCGGTTCCCCTGAACCGTCATGATCCATCATATCCATAATCAGGTAACATGCCGGTTCCCATAAACTGTCATGTACCGTAATAACATAACAAGGGTTCATGCCGGTTCCCATAAACCGTCATGAACCACGATACCACAACAAGGGTTCATGCCGGTTCCCATAAACCGTCATGAACCTGGGAATCCATTTAAGGTTCCCTGACCTGAAATCAAAACCGTAAAGTGACTGGGTCTCGTACCCGAACATAGGACACCAACTGGGCACCGTGCCCGGAATCTGAGGTCATATGCCCGAGACAAAACCAAATGGGTTTCATACCCGAGTTTAGCCTTTTAGAAATCCAACACCATTTCATTTAAATCAATAAAGAAATACAGACCCAAATAAGCACCGTATAAGGCCGAAACCTCGAAATAGTGCTTATACGTAACCACATAGAAATGCACCCATGGCATCATCAAACAAGTAATAAAACATATAATAAACATTTATGCATGCACCAATTTAGAAAACAAGGTCCACTCACAGACCGTCCGAGCTGCCGCCTCGATTTGCGTGCCATACGGCTCCCCGAGCCGATCACCGTCACCGGGACTCCCAAACTTGTCCAAATCGTAATAGAAGGTTACTAACTACTTAATTAACCTCCTACCAAAGCCCCGTAATTTTCCCGTATTTTTAACTATTTTTAATCCCGAACCGAAACCTTCTGATGCCCCGAAACATATCGAGACGGTGTCCGATCGACACGAAACCAGTCCCAAAATGTTCGTTACATCGAATAGAAGATTTCGTATGTTGGAACCTTCCCCAGATTCCCTGTCACGCGCCCTCACGCGCCGCCTGAAGTGGCTGCGCGTGGGCTTCACGCGCCTGCTACAGTACCTGCTGACGTCATCGCTGACGTCAGCATGACGTCATCACTGACAGCCCCTGACAGTGACACGTGTCACGCTCCCATTGGCCCACTGTCTGACATGTCAGTCTGACATTGTCAGATCTGACATGATGACGTCATCCCTGACATGATGACGTCATCAGGATGACGTCATCTGTCATCCCCTACATCGGTCAGACCGGTCCGAACCGGTCCGGTCCGGTTTTTCCTGCAACTTGGACCGGCGTAACCGGTCCAGGTGTCCTTCTCCCTCATTTTTGGTCCGATTTCATCCATTCCAATTCCTAAATTCCTATTTCTTCATTTCCTATCTAACCTAATTAACAAAACTACCTAAAACCCCCTAAATCGATCCCTAAAAATTAACCCCCCACGGCCCTGTTTTCCGATTTCGTCCCCAGGCTTCACAGCCGTCAACCCCCGTTCAAAACCATCTCTATACACCCTAAACAATCTAACAAACATTCCCTAATCAACTAAAACTATCCATAATGTAAAAATCGACAAAATGGGAGATTTGGGCCTAACCGGGTAACCGTTCGGGTTTGGGTCTCGGCCGTGCACGGTGGCTCCCTCTTGGCCGGCCACCATCATCCTCAGTCCTTCCCTCACGTCTGGTCTCCGTCCTGGCCGAATTGGGGTTGGGTTGGCTAGGTTTGGGTTGCACGAAGATGGAGAGAAAAGGGTGAGATCGGGTGGGTTTGTGTGTGGATGAAGAAATGAAAATGCACGGGGATGGGTTTGGTGCATGAGTAGGTGGGGTTGGCCAGTGGATGGGTGACAAGTGTCACTCATCCATTGGGCCTCCATTAAATATCTGGGCCCACTAGAGACAAAACTGCACTTTTGTCTCGTAAAACGTGCCGTCGTGAATAGTAACCGGGAACTTCCGTGAACCGTAACTTCGCCGTCGAACGTCCGAATTCGACGTGCCGCCTGTCTACGGATTCGTATCGTCCTTATCTACGTAACGGTCTTCGGCCCTCGGCCATCGGACCTCCCGGTCAAAAGTCAACTTTTGACCCCTTTTATCCAAAATTACCAAAATGCCCTTAGGCTTCCGAACGTCATAACTTCTTCTACGAACGTCGGAATTGAACGTGCCACCTGTCTATGAACTCGTGACGTCACGAACTACGTCACGATCATCGGTCAAAGTCCATTTGACCGCCCGAATGAAAAGTCAACGTTTTACCACCATCAGGGGCAAAACGGTCATTTCGCATCGTTCGTCCGATTTAGCCCAACTAATCACCGATTAACCTCACTAATCGTGATTAGTCACTAATCTATTTGGGACGGGTCGTTACATCGGATGTGAAAGTTGTGGGTCTCGAACAGCGAGGGGCATTTTGATCATTTTGTTAGTAAGGGTAAAATGGTAATTTGGATGGGATATTTGATGAATCACCCACCAATGACTCATGCCACTCGCCAGTGACACATGTCACCTCAATTTGAGGCTTAGTGGCTGAGGTTGCCACATGTTGTTTAACCAAATTCAAATTAATACATAATTATTAGTTCAAAGGAATGAAAGGAAAAACAAAAATAGAGACTTCCATTGATCTCCTTCGATCCAACCAGTAACCATTTGACAAACTGTGAGAAAAACTGGTGCAATTGAGAGGATTAGAGCAATAAAACAGAAAGGAAAAGACGAGGGAGTGAAAGGAAGAAAAATTGAAACCCAAAACCCATGTAATTCGAATTGATTAAGTTTTCAATTTGAAACCAGGGACCACGATTACTGTAATTGACCTTGAATTCAGCTTTCTGGGATTGAGGCGAGTTGAACCCAATCAGAAATGAAGGAAAACGGGGTCGTATCAACCGTGAACGGAGGTCCTCAACTCCTCGAAAAATTGAGGTTTGGTTGGATTAATTCGAGGTAAGAATAGATGTAATTGATTTTAGAATTTTGTTTATAGGACCCCTCTATAGCTTCCTGGTCAATCAGAATAGAAAACTAAATCGAAAATGATGAGAATTGGATTTGTAAACCATCGAACACTAAAATGGGGATTGATTGGTTTTAGTCGTTAATTCGATAAATTGAATTTACAGAACTAAAATTAAGGTTACAAAGATGAGAATAGCCGAATCAATTGAAGGAATTAATGTGAAATTGGACTGGATTGAACCGGGTTGCTTCGTGAGTTGCAGGATCCGTTTATTTGTCAAACGGGTGAAGATGGTAACTGTAGCTGGCACATGGGCTTCACGCTCAGCCACTCACGGTGGGGCGTGAGGGCGTTTGGGGCACGATTCTCGAGGTGAGGTCAACATGAATTTTGTTCCATTTAATGTAACGAACATTTTAGTGTTGATTTCGAGTCAATCGGACACCGTTTCGATATTGTTTCGAGGGTCCGAAGGTTTATATTATGTTTTAAATTAATATTTAATTCCCAGAAAATTATGGGAAATTTATAGGATATTAATTGAGTCATTAGTGACCTTTTATGATGATTTTGGACAGGATTCACGATTCCTGGAAAATACCAGAAATTACACAAACGCGTGCAGCTCAGAAAGCGAGCTGTTTGGACGGTGTGTGAGTGAACGTTTCTTTTATAAACTGATATGCATGCATAGTTAAATGTTTTATATGATTGATTGCATGAGTTGATTTGCAATGATTTCATGGTGATTTGGCATGATTATCTGTGATTTAATGATTATTTTAATTGGTCTTTCGAGCACGTTTTACGAGGAATGTGCAAATGATATTTTGGGCTTGGCCTGGAGTCAAAATGGTTTCAAAAAGGATATTTTGACTTAATTGGTGAGTCAAGGATAATTTCTGGACTATTTTAATATTTTCAAATGAGATTTTACGGATTTACGTGTAAATGGCATTTGGGTTTGAGACCCTGTCGGGAATGTTTTTGACTTGGTTTGAAGTCAAGGATATGATTGATATGTATTTATGGTATGGATTGTGTTTGTGATTGTGAATACTGGACCATGTCTGGATGGTGCGAGTGCAGTTCCTAGACGTGACTCGGATGTTGCGTGAGTGCAGTCCCCGAGCATGTGGTACGTCTAGATGATGCGTGTACAGTTCCCATACATGATTGATATGACTCAGATGGTGCCTGAGTGCAGTTCTAGAGGTTGGCCTACGCGTAGTGCGGATGTGACTGTGTGATTGTTTGTGAACTTGTGAGTAGTACAGACTGATGGATTGATTGATTGATTGTGCACTTGTGAATAGTGTTATTTGATGTTGATTGTGATTGCGTATTGGTATTGAGTACAGGTTTTGGTTATTCTTTGCGTACTGGTATTGAGTACGGGTTTTGGTCTTTGTGGCCAGGTTAGTTTTTTCACATATTTGGCTTGAGAACTGGGATTTGATACGTTTCATGTGATTTGGCTGGAAAGCCGGTGATTGTTATTCATATGGTTTACCCTATGCATGCATGGTTTAATAACTGGAGGGTAAATGGTCTATTTGAAATGTATTTTCAAATGATATTATTTTTGTTCACTCACACCTTTTCTATTTTGATGACCCTCCAGGCTATGGCACGACGTTCGGGGCTGATCGAGAGGTGGAGGCATGAACGGAAATCAGTGCAGTTATCCCTTGTTTGACAGGTGTTGAGGGGTAGTTTTGGGACTTCAGTTGACTTGTTAGACGGGAGCAGGATCGTGCACAGTTATCAAAGTCCAGTTGGTACGGGTCCTGTCATGATATGCTCTAGGGATTGCTTCCTGAAGGTATTGCCTATCATGAGACATTGGGTGCGAATAATGGTACCTCTGTCATGCACCATCAAGCAATAGACCTTGACGAGCACTGAGTTGAGCCGATTGACGTATCAAACTATTGAGTATTGTGCATTCTTTCTTCATGAATCTCCAAGGAGGTAAATTATACGGAACCATAACTACTGGCCATGTACTATATGGTTTTGCAAAACTCCCAAAGGGATTAAAACCACCAATAGCAAGCCCTAATATAACATTTCTTGGCTTCGCAACGAAATCAGGATACATCTTAACGAATTCCTTCCAAGTCTCTCCATCAATCGGATGCCTCAATGTATCATCATCAATGCGCTCATTTTATGCCGCCTCATATCACGCGTTGTGTGAGACGATATGTAAAATCGTTGTAGCCTTAGTTTCAGTGGAAAATAATGCAGTACCTTGTTGAAAATTTTATTTTTTGGAAACCTAGGCTCATTACACATGGGATATTTATGAAGCTGCTCAAATTCACCATAAAATAATGTACAATTGTTCTTGCATGCATGGATTTTGACATACCCTAAACTAAGACCTTTCAACAACATCTTCAAGTTATAATGATATTTAGGGAGACGATTATCTTCAGGGAGCATTCGAATTATGATGTCCATCATGTGATCAAAATGCTTACTTGTTTGATTATAATCAACTTTCATGTGCATCCACTCCACAACTGCCCTTAGAACCGAAAAAGTTTTACAACCAGGGTACAATTTACGTTGAGCTTCTTTCAACAATCTCTCGTAATGGAATTCAGAATCTCCGGGTTGAAACCTGGGTTCACCATCCATGTCATCGAATGCGGGAGAAAAAAACATCCGTTAATATCTCAATAACTTGATCATTATCAAATCGCCCATTCAACATACTTTCTTTCCAATGGGGCATGGGGACTAAAGATGTCGATTCAATCAAAATCTCTTCACTGTGATATATCCAATTAGTGTAGTTATGTACGATCCCATTTCAATCCAAATGACACCAGACCTCATTCGATGGCATCCGACTGGAGTTATTACATAGACATATTATACATCTCTCATCAATGCAATGATTACGTGCAAATTCAATGAAACTATCGATCCCATCCAAATACTGATATGCAGATCTATCAAACAATTGCATCCAACTTCTGTCCATTATACTTGCTTTCACAAAATATAGTCAATGTAAGTAATTAAGTTACCATTGTCGCCTAATGGCCCGAAAAGTGAATATCAAAAGTCGCTCACCTCCTTATTACTCTGATTTTGTGGCCCTATCCCATTCGAGAGTGCACATTCTATGCTATTCGGTTTACAATCTATAAGCCAAAGTTTTGATCAGTGGAAAATTCGACAGAAACTCCTTACAGTTCCCAAAATTCCCGACGTAGATATTATAAAGAAATATCTAGTACGCATTCATAAAATATTGTAAGATGCAAACTGACCGAATTTTTCACAATCAAAACTTGACCTCGTAGACCACAAACTATACAGTACATAGTTGCACACCCCCAAACTGTCCGAATAAATGGACAATTTAAGAGTCCGCCAATCAACTCAATTCACTAACTCTCAAACGAGTCTAAGGTTGTTCCTTAAATTTAATTATACGTAGTTAATCAACTCGTTTAACTTCCCATAAACTGTTATGAAATATAAACACATTTCATACCATCAAAATATATGAAAAAACAATACTATCAACAATTTTTCTATTTTCCTAATTTCCTAACATATTTTCTAATTTCTTAATTTTCTAACATATTTTCTACTTCTTTAATTTCCTAACATATTTTCCTAATTCGTAACATAGTTTCTATTTTTTTAACTTTCTAACATATTTTCTAATTTTCTAATTTTCTAATTTCCTAACATGTTTTCTAATTTCTTATCACATTTTATATTTCCTAATTCATAACATATTTTCAGTCTTCATATTTTCCTAATAAATCTTCTAATTTCCTACACTATTTCTATACAAATAACTAACAATTTCAACATATTTTTTCAAAATAAAAAACAAATTCAAAATCTCCAAAATTATATACCAAAATTAAATACATACCTTTTGTATTGATGAGAGATAGAATGATCAGGAGATGAATTAATGTTGGTAGATAATTTGTTAGTTAATGAAGAAAGGATTTGAGGGAAAGAGAAAGAGAAAAGAGAGAGAGAGAGAGAGAGAGAGAGAGAGAGAGAGAGAGAGAGAGAGAGAGCTGTAAATCTGAAAAACTATAGGTGGGGAGCAAGAACAGTAAAATAGTGCCGCCAAAAATATTTGCTTCCCGCCAAATACCATACTTGACGAATACCTCCGTCGGGTAATTTTGGTCAACGTTTGGGGTTACCTGACGAATAATATCTTAGATATTTGTCAGGTTTTGTTCTGTTAACTGACGAGCACGAGTTTTTTGTCGGATAACATAACGGCATTTTAGCACGGGAAGTTTTCCTTCCTGCCATAATATTTACCGATGAATTAACAATATTCCTTGGTCAACATTTAATTTAATGACGAAAGTTGTCTCATCGAGCACAAATTTTCTTATAGTGCCACCAACCATCGATACCAACCCACCCTTTCTCATCACCATAAATGCTACCGCCCAGCTTCGCATCAAACTCACTACTACCAATTTTTCCCCTAGCATGCTCAATTCAATTCCTTAATTATTGACTATGATCTAATGGGCTACATCGATGACACCAATCTCTACCCTCTAGCCACTTCCCTTATGCAATGTGCATTTTGGATCCGTCAAGACCAACTTCTGTTTCGCGCCATAAATACGTCTTGTCATGACACGACTCCCCTATCACGATATTGTCCGCTTTGGACCCAGCCCTCACGATTTTATTTCTGGGAACTCACACACAAGTTCCTAGTGGGTCACCCATCCTGGAATTGTTACAACTGAAACTCACTTAACTTTGGTTGTTCTAACCTAAAAGGTCTTGCGGTAGATAGATATATGCCCACACGTATAAGACACTTCCCCTTTCCCTCCTCGAGTGATGTACGATTACTTACCGTTCTCGCCAAGACACGGGTCTTACAATCCACCCCCCTTAGGGCCCAACGTCCTCTCTAGCACATTTTCGATCGAGGTCTAGCCCTGATACCATTCTGTCATGACACGAATCCCCTAGTACGGTATTGTCTGCTTTGGGCCTAACCCTCACGGTTTGTTTCTGGGAGCTCACACGCAACTTCCCAGTGGGTCACCCATCTTGGGATTGTTCTAGCCTAAACTCGCTTAAATTTGGAGTTCTAACCAAACACAAAACCAATTAGCTCCCAAAAGGCCTTGTGCTAGATAGATATGTACCCATACATATAAGACACTTCACCTTTCCCTCCCCGAGTGATGTTGGATTGATCACCGTTATTCCCAAGCCACGGGTCTTACACGTTTGTCCCCCTAAAAGTCATCACCCTTATTGATTTTGCTAAGCTCGTCTCACCTTCCTCTATATGAGAACAACCAAAGCTCGTGTTCTTGGTCTCAAGGGGCGCCTCACCCTCCTTCGTCCTGATGCCTGCCAATTATTAAACTACCTTTATGATGTTCATCTTCTATCTCACGAATTGGCCGCCATGGACGCACCGCCGTATAATGATGATCTTCTTCTCCATGTTCTCAATGGCGTTGGCCCATAATTCAAAGACATTGATGTTGATGTTAGGTTTCGAGACACCTCTGTCTCCTTTGAAAACCTCCACGACATGCTGGTTCAACATGAAACAGCTTTCAAGCGTGATGAACCTACAAGCTTTATCCTTTCCATCATAGCCAACATGTCTTAGGCCTCTCATAGGTACAACCTAAATTTTCTCCAATTGTGGCTTCTCTAGACAGCACTACTCCTCATGCTCTTCCTCCAGTTCCACCTCTTCCCAGTCTTATGACAACAACCACCGTTCAAACCTTTCTATAGTGACCTGGACTTTAATGAGGGAAAAATCAAAAAAGAAAAATGAAATTAATCATTTTGCCTCTAAAGCCAAAATGTTGACTTTTTGATCGGGATGGCTTTTTGGATTTTCCAAAAACTCCGTTGGAAAAGGTTCGGCCTCCCGAGTACGTCATCGACATGCCGAAAAAAATTCGGGTGGTTGTCGTTTGGGTGTAAATGGTGTAACGATATTTTGGTAAATTGGCTAACAGGGGGGATTTTTGTAAAGTTACTTGTGAGATCTTTCTTGTGGGTGAATGGGATTGGGACAAGTGTCCCTATCCCTTATGTCTCTATGTCACCGACTGTGGATGGGTGTGTGCTTGCTTTTGTGTTTAAGTGTTAAGTGTTTTGTGTGTGTGTGCTCTTAGCCGAGAGGAAAAATGAAAAAGTAAAGGGAAAAACCAGAGCGTGAGGGTGAAACATGAGAGAAAAAAGAGAAGAGGAAGAGGAGAGTGGGAGGAAGAGAACAAAGAGAGAAGAAGAGTGGTGAAGGTTTCTGAACTGAGAACCCATCGTGAAACCGTGATGGAGATTTGGGTTTGAGTTGTTCCATCCATATTTCAACTAGGAACCTTGGAAATAATTCCATAATCATATTTTTTTTGTTACTACGAGCTTAACTCACCACTGAGTCATGGTTGGAACACTGGAAACGGCCCAGTCCGTGAGGGGGATGAACGACCGTGAAGGATAAGATTTTGGACGAGACTTCGTGGTTAGTTTTCTAGTTTTCATTGCAAAAATCCTTTCATGGATTAGAGTAGAAGATAGTGGATGAAACAGAAGTAAAAATGGTGGAGAAATGGGAGAGTTCCGACTTGGTTGGGTCGCCGGGTCGGGTGACCTGAGAACCAGGAAAACGAGCGAAGAAGGTGACTGAACAGTTCTTGGCGCGTGGGCTTCACGTAAAGCCGCTTCAGGTGGCGCACGGAGGCACGTGCTAGAGAATTTGAGGATGCATCCAACATGTCTTTTAATGATTTCGATGTTACAGACATTTTGGCACAGGTTTCGAGTCAATCAGATACCGTTTGTAGTAATTTTGACTATCCGAATGTTTACTTGTTTATTTTAATTCGTGTAAAAATCCTGAAATTTTTTGGGATTAAAATGGAAGATATGGGATGGTTAATGACTTTTGAATGTGATTTTGACAGGTTTTGAGATTCCCAAAAATTACGAAAATGCGTGCAAAGCGGGATTCAGTTTCGTGGACGGTGTGTGAGTGGAATTTCTTTTCCCTAAACTTTTAAGCATGCATATTTACTCGACTTAAATGGTTTTCTATGTGATTTTATGATATTGGAGTGATTGGGGTTTTATATGGATTTTCGGTAATTTTATAATTAATTCTTTTTTTATCACACGTTTTATGAGATTTGCGTATATTACGTTTAACGATTCCTTTTCGATTGTGATTTTAGGGTTGAATGTGGTTTATGATATGAGATATTGTTGGATTATTTTTTATTTTTATACGGGTTTGGATGGGTTTTTGCAAGTATTTCAAAGGTACGTTTACGAGGTTTTCTTGAGTATACGCTCTCGAGTTTTGTTTTCATTGTGGAATTGGGTAAAATGTGGTTGAACATTGATTTCTTGATATTTGTGAAAGAAATGTCCGAGATGTGGGATCGTTTTGAATATCGAATGATTTTAGTGAAAAAAATACTATTTATGCACATTTTACGAGACTTGGTGTAAATTGTTGTGTTGACTATATTGATTGTGGGTTTGAATATCGTTGTGAGTTGTGACATGTTGTGTTGTGTGAATTGTTTTTATGACTATATTGATTGTGGATAACCCTCCTCGATATGTGTGTTGGCTAGTTAATGGTCTCAGACATCGAGCCTAGGGCTCCTGTTCCTGAGATTGGTATTGTGATGACTCGGAAGTCAAGCCTAGGGGCTCTGGTTCCCGAGTGAGTAGGTCAGGACCCACCCCTAATCCCCCGGGATTAAGGGCTAAATCCCGATGCCGTTTAACTTACGTATGACACGAAGGCTAAACTGACGTCCAACCTTCATGTGACACGTAAGTCGTACAAGGGAGTCTCGATCCAACCGTCCAAAAACTTCCGAACTTCCCAGAGTGCGCAAAGTCTACTGTGGGTCGTGCGTGTGATGTCTCCATCTCTCTCGACCAACAGCCCGCACCGCAACAACCTGGAGGGTATCGAAAACACGAAAAGACTGTGAGTGAACAAAAATAAAGTTTAAGTTAAAAAACATTTCATAAAACAATGACATTTATACCCTTTGTTTCAAAACCAATGCATGCATATTAATTTCATGTCATAAAACCATTCAATATTCTGGTTAAACAAACCATATAAGAAAAACCGAACACAAGTTCCTTTTCCAAATCTCGGGCCTCAGCCCAAAACCATCGAAAACCTTTTCATCCGAGCATAGCCCAAAATCTCAGAAAAACCATCCTTGAAAACCGTCACCATTAAACACAGAGAAAAACAAAACACATTTAAAGCCACATTTCCATCCATCGAACCTGCTGGATCTATCCGAGTCTTTAAACTCCCGAGTCTTTAAACTCAACAGGCCTACGGGGGAAAATCAATATCCGAGTCTTTAAACTCCCGAGTCTTTAAACTCGATCCGGGTCTTTAAACCCAATCCGGGCCCGTCCCCCGTCAATCATAATCTGGGTCTTTAAACCCAATAATCAGATCTAGCAAATCCAATCCAAAACCTTTTGAAAACCTTTATCCATTTCCTTTCCAGATCCGAGACCGCAACCACCATTACGTAAGCCGGTATCCGGAATAACCATTCCGAACCCAAACCTGGAATCCATGCTCAACCCTCAAATCGAATTTCGAATCGTCATCCGGAAATCCGATTCAACAACCCGAAATCACATTTCTCCGAAAACCACTTTTCTGAACTGGCCTTCAAGCCCGAAAACCCTTTTTCCGAAAACACTTTTCCTAAATCCTGTTAATTTCTTTGAAATCAAATCGTATTTCAAATTCCGAAATCCACTTCATTAAAACTAGGTTCAAATCACAATATCCGTCAAAATCTCGTAAAATGTGAATTACCCTAATTCCCTCGAAAAACGTGCACAAACCGTAAACCAACACAATCATAAATCAAATCATAGAATCAAGTATAGGAAACATATAAAAACATATATGCATGCATCAAGAGTTAGAAAGCAAAGTCCACTCACAAACCATTCCGACGTCGCCTCGATATGCGTGCACTTATGCCGTCCCCGACCATTCTGCTATCCTCGACTTTCACGAACCTGTCCAAATCCCACACCAAGGCCAATAACTACTTCACAAAGGTCATACTTAAGCCCCATAATTTTCCCGTATTTTTATCTATTTTTAACCGAGCCCTAAAACCTTCGGACAATCCGAAAACTATCGAGACGATGTCCGATTGACTCGAAACCAGTGCCAAAATGTTCGTTACATTAAATACTTTAAAAGTCGTGTTGTAAAATTCCTCAAAGTACCCTCCACGCGCCCCCACGCGTGCCTGGAAGCTTCTGGGCGTGAGACCCACGCGCGTGAACAGTGTCGTCGTCAACCTTAGGTGAACCCGGTTCACCTGGTTCGAACCGGTCTGGTCCAGGCTAAATCGGCGTTCACGGTTTTCCCTCATTCCTCCGTGTTTTTTCATTCTAATTGTCCTATTAGGTTCGTCCCATCCAGCCTAATCGATTTAACCAAATAAAACACAACTTAAAGTTCCAAAAATTACCTTCCTGAAGCAAACGTACACCCAGCCTCTGCAACTATGTCTATCTTCAATTCTAACCTCCTCCAGCCTTCCTTTCCGTTCCAGTCGACGTGTTTTCCTTCCATGATCGTGTTCCAGTCATTAGTTTGCATCAACAAGGTCTACAAACCCATAATCAAATTTGAAATCCAAACTTACCGTATCGGGTTCACCGGCCACCGTCCACGGCGAGCCACCCGATCAAGTCCATTCGACTCCCAGACACCTCAGAATCACAATGTCGTATTCAATTGAGCTCCTTAACCCTTAACTGTAACGTCCAAATGTGAAGGTAGAAACAGAGGACTTGCGGGTTCCTCTCAATTCCACCATCGTCCCTTACTGTCGAACCTCGCCGTAACCACCTGTAAGACCCGATCTTGGAAGCAAGACCCGTGAGCTTGAGAAGCAAGAATGGTGAGCAAGATCCGTGAGCTTGGAAAGGTAAGATCGGTGAACGATCCCACATCGCTCGGGGAGGGAAAGGTGAAGTACCTTATATGTGTGGGCACGTATCTATCTAACATTAGGTCTTTTGGGAGCTCAAGTGGCTTTGGGGGGGATTGGAACCCCAAAGTTAAGTGAGTTGTACGCAACAGTCTGTTTATTCCTCTGCCTCGATACTAGCCTCAGTACTTGTGCACTGGCCTGGAGGGTACATAAAACATCAAAGGTGTGAGTGGACAAAAAATAAAGTTCAGAAATACATTGATCAAAATATAGTCTTACCCTCCAGTTTCACAAACATGCATGCATATCATAAGGTATCAATTAAATAATCAAGACACAAGTATAAATCTTAAATATAAATAAAACCACAGAATCCAATGTATAGTCACGTTATCCCTGCAACGCGTGCAAATTAATAGGCTCAAGGACCGCTCAAAATCCGAGCATCCGCCGTTGTGAACACATCACTAGCTGGCAATCCAGGTCGTCGTGAACATATCACCGACTGACCTCCATATCAGCCAGCACATCTGGTCTGAGTCGAGCCTCCTTTGGCTTTACGACAACAGACCGTGCTACGTGACCTCTCCGGGGTAAACACTTCCATCCCGGAGGCGAGCGTTTTCTCCAGGGTTCATTTCGGGGGAAACATATCCCACACCGAAAGCCCTAATAACCACAATATATCATCATCAAGAAAATCAGTGAAAAACAATTGCATTTAATATCAAAACCATTTTTCAAAATCCGTAAACCAGTTTCACGCAAATCTGTGCAATCACAATCTCAATCATAATACAAATCCATCAAATCTAGTTCCAGACTCATAATCCGAGTCAAAATCAAGCTCAAATCCCGGGCCTTCGCCCAAAACAACAATATCAAGAGTTTCTCGAAACTCTTGCCCAAAAGCATATAAAATAATATAATATTCCAAACACAACACCAGTCTTACGAAGTTCAACTAATAGAAGCAAATGTATCGTCCGCAGATGGGCTACTGAATGTGCTGATTTCCGACTCAATGCATCAGCCGGTCATTTGTGCTGAAAGAGTAAAATGGTAATTGTGAATAGGTCTTTTATTAAGTAGCTACGGTGAACAAGACCCGTGAGTTTGAGAAGCAAGAACGGTGAGCAAGATCCGTGAGCTTGGAAAGGTAAGATCGGTGAACGATCCCATATCGCTCGGGGAGGGAAAGGTGAAGTACCTTATATGTGTGGGCACGTATCTATCTAACACAAGGCCTTTTGGGAGCTCAGTGGCTTTGGGGGGGATTGGAACCCCAAAGTTAAGCGAGTTGAGGCTGGTGCAATCCCATGATGGGTGACCTACTGGGAAGTTGCACGTGACCTCCTGAAAACAAAACCGTGAGGGTTGGGCCCAAAGCGGACAATATTGTGTTAGATGGGCTGGGTCGTGACACCACCCATCATCCTGTCTAAGCTCCCTCTCTCATTTCCTTTCAGACCACATAGGCAAAGAATGAGGTTTGAGTGGTGTTATGAAGCTGAGTTCTCTCTGTTGCACACGGGTACTCTGCCCCTCGTGATATCAAAGCCACCGTCCACGACAGTTATTGATTTCAACACCACCACACTCGTCCCATGCTCCTCTCCGTAGTTCCTTCACAACTCAAGGCCAGAAGATGACGATCAAGGGACCAAATTGACAGGTTCTCTCACGGTTGCACCTCCACTCTATTTCTACAACTTAAAACCAATTTAAACTGCCGTGTAAACTTGTGAGGCGGTCATCAAGTGTTCCACAAACATCTGGAGAGGGACACTTGTCAAACTCCTGGTGGTCAGCTTCTCCCAAAACAGCCACATGTCCTTTTGTTATTGGGCACAGTTCCCTAGGCAGGACAATGACCAAAACACCCTTTCAAGTACAATTACCATAATACCCTTCGCACGTTTAGACCCGTAACTCTCTCTCCCGACCTCCGAATGACAAGTGCCGCCTATCGTAGTAACCAGGAGATTGAGACCTACCTAACGGTCCTCGAATTTCGTGGATTTGACTTGTCGTTCAAAAAGTCAACCATTACCCCTATTTAACCAAATTACGGTAATGCCCCCAACCTTCCGAACATCATAACTTCCTCCTCGGATGTCGAAATCGGGCGTACCACCTGTCTACGGACCCGTGACGCCCCAAACTACGTCACGGTCATCGGTCAACGCCCAATTGACTGCCCAAACTAAAAGTTAATAATTTGCCCAAACTAGGGGCAAAATCGTCATTCTACGCTAACAGGCCAAAAGTAACCAACTAAACACCCATTAGGCTCACTAATCCGTTACTAATCACTTCACTAATCCCGACTCCCGGGACGGGTCGTTACAGAGTATGTGATATGCCTATCAGTAGTGCAGTAGATGTGGTGACTGTTGTTGTGTATAGAGGATAGGTTGGATATGACTTGATTATGTGTCATGGATATGATGATTCGTGATGTATGATGCATGTTGTGATTATGATGCATGATGTGATTTCATGTTGATATGTCTCTGGTATTGTGATGAGTAGTCTCAGGCGTCGAGTAGGGATCTAAATCTTGAGACTAGTGTGTGATGGTGACTCAGACGTCGAGCTAGATTCTATATTCCTAAGACGTCGAGCTGGGTTCTGTATCCTAAGTCAGTTTTTACTCGGACGTTGAGCTGGGCTCTGTATTCCGAGTGAGTGATGTGCCTACTAGTGGTGCAGTGGTATTGATGATTGATGTTGTGCATGATGATGGATTGACGGTGTATGGATTTATGTGATGATGGACTTGAACTTGGTATATGTTGTTATGTTGTTTGGCTGGATGTTTCCGATTGGATTGAGTTGTTTGTAATGGCTCGGACCTTTGACAAGGGTAATATCAGAAAAGTTGGATCAAAATGGACCATTTTGCCCGTGATGAAAGGTTGACTTTTCTTGGTTAAAGTAAACAAGTTGACTTTTGATCGGGACCGTTTTTGTTGATTCCAGGAACGATGTTAGAAAGGTCTCTATCTCCCGAGTTCGTTGACTGGTGGCATGCTAGAAACAAAGTTCGGTTGAGTTTGTTCCTGGTCTAAGTTTCCTAAGAACGTTTTAGTAATTTGGTGTGAAAATGTATTTTGGTAATTTTCTTTTGAGATTTTTCTTATGACCCATTAAGTGGGGACAAGTGTCCCTTATCTCATTAAAAGGTGTGCACCGACTTAGCTTAGGTGTGGGTTATTTGTATATTTGTTGTGGTAAATGTGCAGAGATTTGGTGGATGATGCTCGGCTGAGAAACAAAGGGAGAGTGAAACATAGTGGAAGCAAGCAGAGAGGAAGAAATAGAGAGAAGAAAACAGAGAAAAGAAATAAGAGAAAGAAGATAGGGAAGTTGAACTCAGACCGAGAGGGAGAAAGGGAGAACCCGAGAAGGTTGTTTTTTGGGTTAAGGTTAGATGACCTAGTGTTCGAGCTAGAAGCTTGGATTCAAGCTTGTTTTCAAGTTCCTTGAGATCCTTCGACCTTGTTACGGTCATTGGTTGATGGTTTGAACGCTGGAAGTGCCCAGAACCAAAGAGCAAAGTTATGGCTGGAAGGTGAGTATGGTTTCCTTCTTGATCGATTGTTTTTCTTGATTTTTGAGACCATAGATCTCTTGTTGGGTTAGTTTAGAATAGATTGGATGAAATTGGACTGAAAAAACTTGAAAAATGAGTGTTTGGGGCTGGGTCGGGTCCCCGGGTCAGGCGACCCGGAAAACTAGACCTGGGGGTTATTGTAGGTAGGGGACAGTGCTACAATACCCCTCGTGCGAGGGGCCCATGCGTAGGGGCTTTTCTGTGCGTGTTAGGGCGTGTGAGTCATGCTCTCAATTTACATGAAACACGAAAGTTTGAGTATTCTATGTAACGAAGATTTTGGCACAGGTTTACAATCAATTAGACACCATTTCGGGGTAATTTTGAGTATCCGAAGGTTTAGGGTTCGTTTTAAATATGTTTAAAAATTCCAAAAAATTATGGGATTAAAATAGGAGTTATTTGGAATGATTTGTGACATCTAGATGTGAATTTTGGCAAAAAATGATATTCTCGGGAATTACGGAATTACTTGCAAAGCAGATTTTGGTGCTACGAAGGTGTGTGAGTGGACTTTCTTCCCTTAAACTATTATGAATGTATACTTACACGATTTATATGTGTTTCTATGTGATTTTGATGCTATTGGATTGATTGGGAGTTTATAAGAATTTCAGTGATTTTATGAATATTTTATTACACATTTTTCGAGGATTTCCGTATATTCCGTATGATTTCTGATTCGAATGTGAATTTGTGGATTTGGCATGTAATATGATTTGATAGACTACGTTGTTGGTTTGTCAATTATTTGATATGATTTGGATGGTTTTTACGGAAATTACTCGAGGGCTCGTTTAACGAGGTTTTCTCGAGTATATGTTCCAGACTTTGGTTTTAAGTGTAGATTTGGGCTAAAAAAGGTTTGAACTATGGAAATAAGGGGTTTTACTATAATTATGATTTCTATATGATCTCTGGATGGTTTTTATGAAAATAGCCTTAATGGCACGTTTTACGAGAATTAGTAGTGAGTTGTATTTGGGGCTTGGGCCCGAGGTTTGGATTTGTAATATTTGATGGGATGTATGTGTTGTTTGTATTGATGTTGTAAACTGTAGTTTCTCGGTATTCGTGGTGAGATATGTTGTGATGAGGTGTGATATTAAGTTGTGATATGAGATCGAGGCTCAAGAGGCGGAGGCATGAAGTAGCAGAATTTGCATTTATCTCTTGTTTGACACGTTTCCATCAGATGGGAGCAGGAACCGAGTCTACTATTCTTGTGTATTCGGGTTGGGTCCTATCATTGTTTCTATTTACCATATATTGGTTACTAGTGATTTTAATAGTTTAATGTGCTAATGGTTGCTTAGCGTATTTACACGTAGTTTGAGACTATAAACTGTGTTTTGTTTTAACTGGAAGTTGATGGTTTTCATATGTTTGCATGGTTTTGGAAAACGGAGGGTAAATGCCGGTTGTTTTCAAAATATATTTTTTATATATTTCTTTTTGTCCATTCACACGTTTTCATGGTTTTGTAACCTTCTAGGGGCGTTGCACGGGCATCGAGGCTTGAGAGGCGGAGGCATGAACTAGCGAGACTTACATGTATCTCTTGTCTGACAAGTTCAAGGGTAATGTTGGCACTTTGGGTTACTTGCCAAATAGGAACACGACCCGGGTACGCCTTATGGGGTGTTTTCAGGGTTGGGTTCTGTCATTTATGTTAGTGGTGTGGTAGACAGTGCCAGAATCCAAACAGTTCCTTTTAACTGCAACAAAGTACAATGGTCCTTCAGTTGTCTAATGTAGCCATTACAATGGCAGAGATGAGATCATACTTGGTAATGACAAAGGTTTGGGAATACCATATGTTGGTTGCTTTCCTCTATCCTCTCTTTCTTCTCAATCCTTTACTCTAAGCCATGTTATTGATGTTCCTTGTATGACTAGAAACATTATTTCCATTTCCAAATTCAATAAAGAAGATGTGTATGCGTGGTCCACCCAATCCATTCGACAACCTCAAGCTATGGCAGGTGTACTAGCTTCCCCAAGTCTCTGGCATCGTTTTCACCCAACTCCAAAGTCCTACGAAATATTTTGTGTTTTTCCTTCATTAATGTCCTCCAAACTCTCTGAGTCTATTATTCATCTTTCTTATGTAATAAAAGTCACCGATTTCTATTTGGTATTTCCTCTCTTTAGAGTACCTGTCCCCTTCAATTAATATATAGTGATGTTTGGAGCCCTGCCCCTTACAATTCTATTAATGGTTTCTCATATTATGTCATTTTTGTTGATCACTTCACCAAATACACGTGGCTCTATCCGCTAAGAAAATACTTGGATTTCTTCTCCAACTTCACTGACGTTAAAAAATTGATTGAAAACTACTTCACACTACCATCACTTCCTTGTATACTAATGGTGGTGGGGAATTTGTGAAACTCAAATCCTTCCTTACCACTCACGACATTAACCATCTCCTAACCCTCCCCTTCTTTCCCCAAAACACACACACACACACACACACACACACACACACACACACACACACACACACACACACACACACACACACACACACACACACACACACACACACACACACACACACACACACACACACACACACACACACACACACACACACACACACACACACACACACACACACACACACACACACACACACACACACACACACACACACACACACACACACACACACACTCACACACACGCACCCACGCACGCACGCACGCACGTACGCACGCACCCACACACACACACACACACACACACACACGCACTCACGCACGCACGCACGCACGCACCCACGCACACACACACACACACACACACACACACACACACACACACACACACACACACACACACACACAAACACACACACACACAAATACACTCCTTAATACAACAGTGTCGATAAAAGGCAACACCGTCATATTGTTGAGACCGACCTAACCTTCCTCCTTCAAGCATAACTTCCACTCTCCTATTAGACTTAAGCCTTCAAAATAGCCGTTTATTTCATCAATAGACTTCCAGCACCAACCCTAAAAAAGTGACATATACTAACCTTTTTAACCTGAAACCAAACTACATTCACCTTCACAGGTTTGAGGCCTTTCTTTTCCCTAGTTATGTCCCTACAATTCCAACAAACTACTTCCTAATTCCAAACCATGTCTCTTTTTATGCTACTCTTTCAACCATAATGCCCTCCTCTATTATGACTCCTCATCTCATAAAATCTATGTCTCTTATCATGTCTAGTTTGATGAGTTTAGCTACCCAAGTACAAAAACTCCTTCCTATGTACCTATCATCACATCTACAAACTTCACCACCTGGCTCTCCATTCTTGCCCTTGTCACCTATGTCCCTGTCTAGTCCACTACCATGATTTCGACATCAGCACTGCCTACATCTTTGTACACAGAACCTTTGGATACGTCCTCTTTGTATGGCCTTGAGGCAGCAACCTCCCATGCTCAGGTTTATTCCCCATCACTGCTCCTTCCTGCCATAGGTAGCCTCTAAACCATCCAACACATGGTCCCAGACCCGTTTCTTGTATCCACCACTCTTATGGACCCCCTTACCCTCTTCACCCATACACTAGGAGAAAAACTCACCCAGACCTTACCTTAGCACCACCACCAGATATAAATCCTCTACTATCACCCACCAATACCCACCTTATGCTCACTCGCACCAAAACTAGTGCCATTATACCAATTTCCACTTATACCATGATTGCCATATCTCATCATATCACCCTCTAGTTGAACCAAACTACATATCCCAAGTTACTAAGGACCCTAAATGGTGTAATGACATGTACGATGAATTTAATGCTCTCATCTACAATGGCACTTGGGACTTTTCCCTTATCTGACTTAGAACATAGTTGGAAATAAGTGGGAGTTTCAAATCAAACGAAAACCCAATGGAATTTTGGATAGGTACAAGGCTCTTCTTGTAGAAGCGGGATATCATCAACACCCTGCATTGAATTCTTTGAAACCTTCAGCTCCGTGGTCAAGCCAACCACTATACACATTGTTTTACACCTTGCAATTCCTCATGGCTGGCCAATCCACCAACTAGATGTAACCTTTATTGAGGATGACTATATGTCTCAACTAATTAGCTTCGGGGACCCTCAAACAAGCCCCTTGAGCACAGTACAAGGATTTCCACTCCTTTCTGCTCACTAATGGTTTGTCAATGCTCTGTCAGCTACTTCTCTCTTGATCTTTAAGGCATGGCAATAACATTATCTACTTCCTAGTTTATGTTGATGATCTTATTATCAAATGTAATGACCCCACTCTCATATCCAAGTTTGTAGACTCCTAGGTTGCTCGATTCTCAGTCAAAGACCTGGGCTCCCTACACTATTTTCTCGGTGTGGAAGTCATCGCCACACCCATGGGCTTGCTTATCTCTCAGCACAAGTACACTCATGGCCTCCTAACCATGGCTCACATGGATGCAGCCAAGTAGATTCCACCCCTCTTGATGTTTCTCCAACTCTCGTACTAAAAGATGGTTCACCATCATCTGATCCTACCTTATTTTGCTGCCTAGGTTGTTGCCTTCAGTACCTTAACCTCACTAGGCCATACCCGCTCCAAAAATTCTTGGATAACTATGCCAACTCCAGCTCCCATCTGAAAAACAAAACCAAAATTTTCAAAAATGCCCTTAACACTTGTCAAACAAGGGATAATTATCTGATGTCCCAATCATACTTCCGTTTCAAAATCAACCTAGGTCTCTGTACAATGGCCTGGAGGGTAAACAAAACCATTAAAAGTGTGAGTGGACAAAATAAGTATTTCCGAAGAAAACAATCATTTACCCGACAGTTATAAACACATGAAAGCATAAAGTAAAATTTAAATAACCGGATTCTAGTTCAAATCAAAGCATAAGCTGTGAGACCCACATACCATCAAATGTATCCAAAGCCTATGACCCACATTTCCCTGAAATCACTGTTTATAAAATCATGTGACAAAACCTGGATATCAATATCAATAACCAATCATTGACTTCCTTGAGCATTAGTCGTCTGGGAAAAAAATCTGAGCTACGGCTGCTTGGGAACAATAACAATAAAATAAACCTGAGCATTATCCATCTGGGAAACATCCTTAACTTCAGCTTCCTGGAAAACACTCACCCCGATCATCAAGCGTCTAGGAAACACCCCTAACTTCGGCTGCTTGAGAAACTATAACCTCAAGCTTCGGTCCTCTAGGAACACATCACAACAATAATGGACCACTATCCACATATTAAATCCATAACTTTACTTTTAAAACGAAGCCTTGACTCAAATTCCAAGTCAAGTATTTTGAAACCGGGCTTAAGCCTAAACCATTGTTTTCACAATACTGTAAAATCCGTGTCCAGAAATCAGTCAAATCCTAACTACATATTCTAATTCTGGAAAATTACCAAAAAAAAATTAGAATAATGTATTCAGCTCATTGCAATGAAATTCATGCAATAAAACATTTGAAACATTTAACTATGCATGCATCACCGTTTATAAAATAAATGTCTACTCACAGTCTGTCCAAGAAGCTTAATTTCGAGTTGTGTGCTTCCCAGAAAACCCTAGAGTAGTCTGAACTATCACACAATCATAATTGAAGGTTGCTAACTTACAAACCTCCTAAACCCCGGGATAGCATACGTATTTAAAACCAAAACATAAACACTTTAAACATGTAACACTACCCTCGAGGTGATATCCGATCGACTCGAAACTTGTACCGAAATGTCCGTAACATTAAAAATATCAAAACACATGTTGACCAGACATTGAGATGACGTGGCAAGCGCCCTCATGCACCACCTAGGCTCACTATGACTGGGCCCCACATGCCTACAGTCACAGTCGCAAGGCCACCTTCAACCTTGGTCCGAGTCAACCCACAACTCTACAGCTAAGACCCAACCTGAGGGACCTAAGCCGTCCATAATTCCTTTAATTTTTTTTTTTTACCATTTTCTACTCTATAAATAAAATTTCTTTCTAAATGAAAGGGAATGCTTAATTCCACAAAAGAAGTATTTAAAAGAAGTATTTTTTACAAGATGCAACTATAAATTCCTATTTATTCATTACTAAATCGTTCATAGACCAATTCTCTTTTTACTGTGTTGGGGGGGGGGGGGGGGGGGGTGGTATTGAAGTTGAATTCTTGGCCAATTCCCTTGTCTAATCCTTCAACTTTCGACTAGATTTAAATCGTACATGTCCAAGCATATGTAATATGATGTTATTTTGGTGATCCAACCTCTTAATCCAATCATTCAATTTTGCAGGGTATGGGTTGGTTGGTTTCAGATTTTCAGGTCTGGGGTTTTCTTCCCCCTATTTTTTCTTTTCTCTCTGGTTCTCTCTTTTCCCCTCTCTTTTTCCTCTTTCTTTCTTCTCAGTATGATTTTTTTGTTTTTTGTTTTGGGTTTCTTGTACTTTGTTTTTGGTTTTGTAGTTTCAATCCATTAACACACACACACCACACACACACACACACATACACACACACACACACACACACACACACACACACACACACACACACAGAGTGCAGGGACTAAAGGCAAATGATGGTGCCACTCATGGCACAAAGATGGTGACACGTGTCACCATCTCACAAGGCCAACTCCCTTGTCTAATCCTTCAACTTTCGACTAGATTTAAATCATACATGTCCAAGCATATGTAATATGATGTTATTTTGGTGATCCAACCTCTTAATCCAATCATTCAATTTTGCAGGGTATGGGTTGGTTGGTTTCAGATTTTCAGGTCTGGGGTTTTCTTCCCCCTATTTTTTCTTTTCTCTCTGGTTCTCTCTTTTCCCCTCTCTTTTTCCTCTTTCTTTCTTCTCAGTATGATTTTTTTGTTTTTTGTTTTGGGTTTCTTGTACTTTGTTTTTGGTTTTGTAGTTTCAATCCATTAACACACACACACCACACACACACACACACACACACACACACACACACACACACAGTGCAGGGACTAAAGGCAAATGATGGTGCCACTCATGGCACAAAGATGGTGACACGTGTCACCATCTCACAAGGCCAACAAACAAACCGCTACTTGCCAAATTTCAAACATGCCTTTACCGAACTATATACACAAACACTTCATTCTAAACTAGTAACGATTCCGTTTGAACTCTGATTTCACCATCCCCTGTCTATGGACTCAGAATTTTGAGACCTACGTAATGGTCCTCGAAAAATGTGAAAAATTACTCAAATAAAAAAGTCAATTGTTGATCTCTGATATAAAGATTGGTAAAAACGTCAATTTACAATCAAAACTTATAGAAGTACATTTTCTGAATTTTTGGGTCATTCCAATCTATCCCCTTAAAGAATTTTTCCTCGAAATTCATACTTGTCTCTCAACCTCTGTGGGTATTAGACCATATCCGTCGTTTGTGCCTCCTTCTGTGTAATAGCAAACGCTTGGGTCTGTGGACTTGAAGACCGACATGCCCTCGCTATTTACCTCTGGCCTTGTTGGCCTCACACCCTCTTGTCGTACTGAAAGTTGAGACTATCCTCTAGCTCCGATCTTCCTCAACATGGCATGTCGCACTACTACCTAATCCATACAGATAGTCATTTTTATAATGATCAGGATCCCCAAAAAATTAACAGCCAGTCGTGCTGAGTCCTCCAAGTCTACCACTCTGCTCATTAGTCAACTAAACAGAAGCCTTACTAGATTGAGTTGATGTTTGGGTTTTCGATGCAAAACCTTGAGTTGCTTCCTGTCTAGCTCCACCATTGCCTAAACCTGACCAGAGCCTACTAGAAACTCCAAAGCTAAAACTACCCCTCTTCGATGTTCCTTAATTCATAAATTCAAAATTTGGACGTTCTCGACGTTTTCCAGAGCTCATAAATTGCTCTTGCACATCCAAACTCGCATCCACTCTGATAGCAGCATCTAATAAATCCCAAAGGATGAAGTACAATTCTACTATCATCGTGGCACTGATCTCATCCCATAAACCAAGTTCAAAATGTCGACACATATCTGTCTTAATTGCCATGAACGCCCAGATGAAACAGGATAAGTTCAGAAATTTCTACTTATACTCTACCACATCATATCCTCCTACTACAACCGCATCAACTAAATTTCCCAAGCATCACGATAAGAATGAGGGTATAATTGATTCAATAACCACTCCCGAAAAGTCTCCCAACTCATAGTATGGATGTCCCAACCTATCATCCGCAACTCATACCACCATCGATATGCATAACCACCCAAAAGGAAAGTGCCTAGCAAGATCATATCTTTTGGGGGGCATCAAATCACCTTAAAGATCCGTTATAGGCAAGTAATCTACTCATCAACCATCTCACCTGTATACATAAATCAATATCACAATGCTCTGATATCAAATTGACAGGACCACTCCAAAAATGCTTTGATAACTGTACAAAGTCATGCTCCCGTTTGACAAATAAACCAAAATTTTCAAAAATGCCCTTAACACATCTCAGACAAGGGATAATGATATTGATGTTCCAGTCATGGCTCCGTCTCAAGGTCAGCACCGAATGGCTTAGAGGGATAAAACCATTAAAAGTGTGAGTAGAAAAAAATAATTATTTGAAAATGCATTTCCGAGGAAAAAACTCATTTACCCTCCAGTTATAAAACATATGCATGAGTAAAGTAAAGTTAAACAACCAGATTTTAGTTCAAATCAAATTATAAGCCGTAGGACCCACAAATCATAAAATGTATCCAAAGTATGTGGCTTACATTTCATTGAAATTTCTATATATAAAATCATGTGACAAATCTCGATACCAATATCAATAACCAATAATTGACTTCCCCAAGCATCAAACAATTGGAAAAATAAATGAGTTTCAGACGGCTTTGGAATAATAACAATAACAATAACAATAACCCCGAGCATCAGCCGTTTGGGAAACAAGCCTAGTTTTGGCTGCCTGGGAAACAATCACCTCGAGCATCAGCCATCTAGGAAACATGATAGGACCCACTCCTAAAATACTTTGATAATCACGCCTAATCCTGCTCTCGTCTGACAAACAATCCAAAATACTGAAACTACCCTCAAAACTTGTTAGATAAAGGATACTCGAATTGACCTTATACTTATGCCTCCACCTATCAACCATTCCCGATTTTTGTGCTATGGCCTGGAGGGTTATCAAAACAATGAAAAAGTGTGAGTGGATGAAATAAACATTTAAAAACATATTTTCCAAGAAAAATAACATTTACCCTCCATTTTTATAAAACATGCATGCATAGAATAAAATGTAAACAAACAAACAATCAGATTTCAAGTTAGAAAAATCATCGACCGTGGGACCACCACAATCGTAAACACAGTAATAGCCCGTGGCCCACATTCCCGAAATCCATGTTCATTCCATCATATAAAATCACAAGGACACAATTATCAGTAACTCAAGTAGAAGCCAATCCAATACCAGTAAATCAAGTCATCTAATCCAATGCCAATCAACTAACCAATCATCAACTCAAGTACTAGTCACGATGAACAACAACACTATGCGAAGGCTAACACAATCATCAGTAACTCAAGTAGTGAGTGTCTTCATATGTTTTAGATGACACAATTTATTATTAAGGACACGAGTTATGTGTCTTTAATCTTCTTATAAGAATAATAAATTATTTAATGACACCTATTATGTGTCCTTAAAATGAATTAATGACACATATTTATCTATTCAATGACGTCTTGTAGGTGCCCTTAAATATAATAGATGACACATTTTATGTGTCATTAAATAACTTCGATGACGGTCTTATGTACTTCAATGATACGTTTTATGTCCTTAAATATTATAGATGCCACATTAAATATGTAATTAATTCTCATCAATGACACTTAGTAGGTGTCCTTAAATAGAATATATGACACTTTACTTTATCATTAATTATGTTTGATGACACACCTAAATGTTTCTATGACATTATTACGTGTCCTTAAACATAATAGATGACACGCGTCATTAAAAATATCTTACATGACACCCTACATATGAATATTATAGATGACTCGTTAAATATGTAATTAATTATTATTAATGACACTTAAAATTTTTTTATGACACTTTGTAGGTGTCCTTAAATATAATAGATGAAACTTTACGTTATCATTAATTCTGTTTGATGACACACCTAAATATTTCTATGACACTTATTACGTATCCTTAAACATAATAGATGACACGTTTATCGCGTCATTAATAATATCTTACATGACACAAACGCGATTTTTGCGTCATCTATTAAGATATTTATAGTAGTGTATATATGGAGAAGAAAAGTAACCAAGAGATAAGGTAACTACTTTCACATATATGTTCACTTGCATGAACATTTGCATAACATCAACAGAAAATAATAATATATATTTGTGAATTCAATGTATCAGATAAAATAAATCGAGCACAACTTGATAGTGAAAAACGAGTCTAAGATTAGTTGATGGACACAAGTAAGTTCGATGAAGATGAGAAAGTTATAGATGTACCCTTTTTTCAATTTTCAAAGCACACTGGAAGCAACAGATTAATTTTCAAATTCAAACAAGTTTGGAGGGAGAAAAAAAATTAGCTTTCTCAAATGAAAAATACTAGGGACACCACATTTGTATAAAACATTTATAAACCACATACTAATATAGGTAAATCCTACTTATATTGGTGAGTCATATCTATATTAGCATGTGGTTTACAAATATGATATCTTTAGCATTGCCATTCCAAAAGTTAAAATGAAGACCAATAAAAAATAATTGGGTCCATAGCTAATGTACGAGACTCGCAACTAACAAACTCGTAGCTTGGAACTTAGGTCAGGAGAGGCACTTTATATACATAATGGTTAGGATTTTTGTTAGCCTAAAGGGAACCAATCTTTTAATTATATTCTAAATTAGGACGTTAATGTTAAGATTAATGCTTTATATAGACATCAGAATGACGAAAGAAAAAACACAAAATCAATATATGCTAATCTTTTAATTACATTCTAAATTAAGAAATTAATGTTAAGAGAAACACTTTATGTAGATATCATAATGACGAAAAAACACAAAATCAATATATGGCAATGTTAATGGTCGATAGAATTTAGTGGGCATATATGTTATATATTTTCCAAACGAAATTGTAATATCATATATTTTGAGTACTCAAAGTTATCCTAGACAAATATTAATACACTCAATTTTACAATACTTGTTAGTTGAAACCCACATGTTAATAGATAATCATTTAGAAAAAAAAATATATGCAAAATAAGAGAAATAATTTAGAAATTTTTAACAATATTGGTGTAATTTGTATATATATATATCTATAGGAAAAGATGTAACCAAAAAAAAAAGGCACGGGGCGGTAGGGACCTTGCCCTTACCATTTGGCCTAAAAGCTTATGGGCATGTGGGGGCTCGTTTGGCCCGATAGAAAAAAACCCAAATCGACTCGCTATGGCAGTGGGCTAGCCTGGCTTGAATTTTAGTGGGCTGAACTTGGATTTAGGTGTTTAAGCACGATATATTCGATAGACCCGGTCCAATAAAACCCAGCCTGGTTCGTCCCTATAAGGCCCACCTATATGTCCAGATATATAAAACCTTTATTAATTAAAAAAATTAAATACCCAGCCCTTTTTTTTCTTACAGAAAATAGTATTTTTAATCATTTTATATAGATTGTTTTGAAATGGGATTGGTTGCAGCATGCTCTCCATGTCCATGTATATGCATGCGACTTTTCTTTGCAACATGCTCTACATTTTCATTGCAAAGACAAATGTAGTTTAAAAGTTAAGGATATGGGTGAAGGTGATAATTTATGCGCAAGAGATGCTGTTGGGTTTGGTTGGAAGAGCAAATGGACAAGAATGTGAAATTAACTGAGGTCGAAGTTGCGGATAAACTTCTAGAGGTTTGTTCGGTGCAACATGGTTTTCTGGATATAAACTTGGACTTGAGAGTGAAAGTAGAGTAATTTGAGGATAAAGTTGTAATATATTTGTTTAACCAACAAATTTGTAATACATCCATTAAATTAATAGGTAGATAATCTTGAGTATCTTTTTTTATATTTTTTTCTTCATATTTATCGTTTATTTTCCAAGTAATTCAAAAAGCCTAATTGAACTCTGCTCGAGTAGATATGTGAAGTCCGATAAAAACTCGGCCAATCAAAATACTTGGATTTTTATATATGTGACTAAGTCTAACATGCCCGATCCATTACTTTTCAAAATTCGTCTCAAATCCGATTTGGCCCGACCTAAGCCAAAAAAATTTGAGCCCCACTTATTCAACGTGGTCAAATAATGAGACCTAAGTGGGACCCCTCTGGTCCCAAGCCAGCTCCGCCCTCGACAACTATTTAACCCAAGACTATTTAAATAGTTATAAGACTCAAATTCAAACCATCTGATTTCTATATACAAGAACGAAACTCACTCAAATTACAGCTAAGGTATAACTGCAATATTCAAATTCAAAGCGGAACTATAATTCAAAAATAATAAGAGCAGCACCATACTCACGCATAACCACATATCTAATGGCTTGGAGGGTTCCCACAAGACTTGAGATTAGGTTTGGATGTTGAGGGTAAAGTTGTGTTCTTGTTTGGCTGACTGGCTTAGCTGTTTGCTGTCAATCTTTCTTTGAAAAAAATCTTGAGCATTTGGTTTGCCATTAAGATCTCCCGCAAACAAGCCCAAATACTCACCCTCTGGTGACTTTGTTTTTCCCCAAATTAAGGTTTTGGATGCATCCAGAGCTAGCCTCAAACTTATTGCGCCTTTTTGCCTTTTTGGGTCACAACCCATTTTAAAAACAATGTGCAAGGTCGACTTTGGTCTTCTGGGTCTCCATCACCATATTATTATATGATTATCCAGAGTGAGCAATAAAGTGGCACATGCTTGTTCTATATAGAAACCAGTGTAGCCTATGCCTTAAATTCTTCATCACAAAAAGAGGAAGAAAAGTATAGCCATGGGGCCACAAGAAAAAAAAATATTGGAAAGAAAGAAGATGAAGATGACATAGGGATTTACCAACATCTTACCCTCCTTTCTTGACCTTTCTTGCATTCCCAATAATTCAATCTTGTTTGATTTAACAGCATTCGTCAGTGTCCTCTCAATTTCGAGTAAGTCTTGAGTAAGGATGTTTGATCATGTTATCCCTGTCCCATCTGTAAGGCAATAGGAGGAAACCTTGCATTGAGGCAAGACTAGGATGGGCTCCGAACTGGGCGTCAGAGGTTTCATAGGGCAGCGGCATAACAAGAAATCAAGCTCGCCCAATGCTTTCAATCGATTGGTCCTGTTAGGTTAGGAAGGGTATTAAATCAAATTCTTTACCTAAACTATAAGAAAGTGAGAATATCCAACGAAATAAAGATATTATTCCCCACCTAGGAAGATATATGCTTAGTAGTCTGTTTTTCGTTGGGGGACCTCTCAAGCCTTTGTGTGGCTCTGCCTTGCACACGAATGACATGTTCAGACACCCGATGATTTTCTTATCAATAAGAGCAGAATCACTGTAAGTTTGCATATTTTCTTTAATATGGCAACATAATTACTTTTGTCTCATTTTTCTTTTGCAATCATGCATCTAAGAAAAAAAAAACAATACATCTGTTTGAGTCCTGTCCTTTTCTCCATTTCAATTATGATGTGAGTGACTTATCAACTTCTGGACAAGACTGATCTAGTCACGTTCAAATAACTAATGTATCTACATATTTCACTCAAATCTGCCAATTATCTCTTGGCACATTGCTCACAGCTTGCAAAGGCAAACATGTAGGGGTACTTTTGACAATGGAAAACACCAGAAGGGCATTTTTGCAGAAAGGTTGGCCATTACATGTTAAAAAGTTTGCGCAGACACTGTATGCTTCCTAGGATAAGACAAGCAAATGTTTCTAGCTAATCTAACCTAGCCGCTTCTGTCATTACGGTAATAAAAAGAAAAATCAAGAACATATTCATCATTATCATTAGTTGATGGTCTGTAAAATTAAACCACATGTCCTTTCTTTACTCATTCTTGCTATGCACTTGTTTTCTATGTTGTTGCATTGCTGAAGATACCATGACAGTTGGCAGCTTGATGCGTGATGACCGGAACGAAACCATTGTTTCATCAGGAGAGAGATTCGAGCTCGGATTTTTCACTCCCAATGGAAGCTCTGATGGGAGAAGATATGTTGGGATATGGTACCATGGATCGAAGCCGAGAACTGTTGTGTGGGTTGCCAATAGAGACAAGCCACTCTCAGATGCTCATGGTGTCTTTGGTGTTACAGAAGATGGAAACTTTAAGGTGTTGGATGGCAATGGGGAGACTTTCTGGTCTACGAATCTTGAAAGATCGCGGGGAATGTGGAGGAAAGCAAAGCTCTTGGACAGTGGAAATCTTGTTGTGATCAATCAAGAAGGAAATGATTACTCAGGGAGATTTATGTGGCAGAGTTTTGAAAATCCAACTGATACATTTCTTCCAGGTATGAAAATGAATGACGATTTAGTACTCACTTCGTGGACAAGTGACGTTGATCCAGCAACTGGGAACTTCACATTCCAGCAGGATCAAGAAGGCATGAACCACTTTATTATCTGGAAAAGATCGATGAGGTACTGGAAAAGCGGAGTTGCTGGCAAGTTCATTCGTTCTGATCAAATGCCCTCTGCATTTCTTTACCTGTTATCAAATTTCACCTTAACTGGACTCCACAATGACTCTGTGCCATATCTTACATCATCTTTATACACAGCAACAAGGCTGGTGATGAGTTTTTCTGGCCAAATTCAGTATCTGTTGTGGGACACTGAGAAGGTCTGGTCTATGATATGGGAAGAGCCTAGAGATAGCTGCAGTGTGTATAATGCATGTGGGAATTTTGGTAGTTGCAAGAGTGAGAATGGTTTGGTCTGCAAGTGTTTGCCTGGTTTCAAGCCTAGTTCGACAGATAGTTGGGGGACTGGCGATTATGCAGCTGGATGCACCAGAAAGTCTGTTATATGTGGCAATGATGCTGTCAGTGACACCTTCTTGAGTTTGAAGATGATGAAGGTCGGAAACCCGGATTCACAATTTAACGCAAAAAGTGAACTCGAATGCAAAAAAGAATGCCTTAACAACTGCGAGTGCCAAGCTTATTTGTATGAGGAGGTTGAAGTTTCACAACGGGGTACGAGTACTAGCTCTACATGTTGGATTTGGTCACAGGATGTCAGCAATCTTCAGGAGGCCTATGACAGTGGCCAGAGCCTCCAGGTTCGTGTAGCAGTTTCAGATATAGGTATGATTCGGTTCTCTTACTTATTACGTGTATGAAATGTTAGGCAATGACATACGCCAAATGTGTCCAATTGTGTTGATTTTATTTTTTTGGTCAGAATCAACATCAAGAGATTGTGAGACTTGCGGTACAAACCTGATGCCTTATCCCCTAAGTACTGGACCAAAATGTGGCGATCCTTCATCGTACTATAGTTTTCAGTGCAACGCTACCACGGGGCAGGTTAGCTTTGAGGCACCGGGAGGTACCTACCAAGTCTCAAGCATCGATCCAGATACACGAAAATTTGTCATCCAAGCCAGAAATGCAGATAACTGCAGAAACAGAAATTTTCTGCAGCTGAACCAATCATCTCCATTTCATGTTGTCAAAATGTGCAATGCTGATCGTGCCAACTTTAGCTTTAGTTTGTCACTGAAAGGAGGAGATGAAGTTGAAATTTCTTGGGATCCACCATTGGAACCACCTTGTTCTTCATCTACGGAATGCAAGGACTGGCCACATTCTACTTGTAATGCTACTCATGATGGGAAGAAAAGGTGCCTCTGCTCCTCAAGCTCTAAATGGGATAGCTCAAACTTGAATTGTACGAAAGGTAATGATCTCTTTATATTGATAGGACCAAAAAAACTTTTTCTAATTTCAGACACCATTAATTACTGTCTTTTCTCTGCAAATTTCTTCAGAAGTTGGTGACAGTGGTGAGAGGGGAAAGATGACATTGGCTTTAATTGTTGCAGTAACTTTAATAAGTGTGATCGTTTTAGCCATTCTTTCAAGTACCTTTATTTATATTTATTTGTGGAGAAGAAGAAGGATTAAGGAAGAAGGTAACTAGCATAATTTATTACTTATGGCTTCATTAGCATGAAGAGTTAGTGCCTAATGCGATTAATTCTCTGAAATCAGGAAGCAGGGGTTCTCTCCAAAAGAATTCTGTGCTTAACTTTTATGACAGTGAGAGAAAAGTTAAGAACTTGATTGAATCAGATCGGTTCAAACATGATGATACCGAAGGTTTTGATGTACCGTATTTTGATTTGGAAAGCATACTGATTGCCACAGCTTACTTCTCCAATGCCAACAAACTCGGACAAGGCGGATTTGGCCCTGTCTACAAGGTAACTACTTTTCTGTAGTAGATACACAAAGCATTTTTATCATCTGATTTCTTGTGAATAAAGGATCTTTATTTGGATTTTATCATCAGGGTAAGTTCCCTGGAGGACAAGTAATCGCTGTCAAGAGGCTGTCAAGTTGTTCAGGACAAGGATTAGAGGAATTCAAAAATGAGGTTCTTTTGATTGCCAAACTCCAACACAGAAACCTCGTTCGACTTTTGGGATACTGTGTTGAGGGAGATGAAAAGATGTTAGTCTATGAGTATATGGCCAACAAAAGCTTGGATTCTTTCATATTTGGTTGGCCTCTAATTTTATTTCTGGAGTTATATTCTATATTGATAAATAGAAACTAACTTAGATTTTCTTGGATTGGAAATAATTTCTACAAGATCGAAAACTGTGTGTAATATTGAACTGGGAGATGCGTTTCAACATCATTTTGGGCATTGCTCGGGGTCTGCTTTACCTTCACCAAGATTCTAGATTAAGGATTATTCATAGAGACTTGAAAACCAGCAACATTCTTCTGGGTGAGGAGATGAACCCCAAAATCTCTGACTTTGGTTTGGCTAGGATCTTCGGAGGCAACGAAACTGCAGCGAACACGAGTAGAGTAGTCGGAACATAGTGAGTGTAACTATATGTTTTCAATCAAAATCCTTATCAGAAAAGGTATATAATTCACATGCATAACGAACTCAGCTGACTCAATTTATAATTCTCTTTTGTAGTGGGTATATGTCTCCGGAGTATGCATTAGATGGGTTGTTCTCAGTAAAATCAGATGTCTTTAGCTTTGGTGTAGTTGTGATTGAGATCGTCAGTGGGAAAAGGAACACGGGATTTTTTCAGCCTGAAAAATCTTTAAGTCTTCTAGGTTATGTGAGTGCTTGAACATTTCATACAACACTAATATCACTTTCATCTTAAACATTTCATACCTAACTAATTGTTGAATCTATGATACCAGGCATGGCATTTGTGGAAAGACAAGAAGGCACTGGATTTGCTGGACCAGGCACTGTGCCAAAGCTGCAACAAAGATGAGTACCTAAAATGTGTCAATGTTGGGCTCTTATGTGTACAAGAAGATCCAGGTGATCGTCCAACCATGTCACAAGTAGTTTTCATGCTAGCAAGTGAAACTGCAAGCATTCCAACACCTAAACAACCAGCATTTATTGTTAGACGATGCCCTTCAAGTAGCAGGGCTTCTTCTTCAAGCAGACCAGAAACGTTCTCTAACAATGAATTAACCGTCACCCTAGAAGATGGCCGGTAACCAAAGCAATTGTCAACTTTTTAAATTTTATGATGTATTTTTGTGTGCCCATCTTTGTGTAATGTTTTGCTGTGCTGTAATATTCGGAACTTTTGGGGTACCCTGTTCCGAATTGTTTGCAGCAATCCATTGTAACTTTGTTGATGTGCAAGTCAATTGGGTTCCAAAAAATTTATTTGATCAATGCCAAAGTTTAGGTGGTAGAGGAGGCATCATTTTTTGAGTCTTGAAGTCAAAGGCTTTTGTCTTATAATGGAAGGTGACTATCTCATTCATATTTTGCAAGCAAATACCTTGGGAAATAGTAGATCTGCAAAAAATAAATGGTAACCACCTGAGCTCAAGCTGTCCCAACCATTTTTTGTTCCTACTGATGCATTAGATTTGACTGTCAACATTGAGGATTTTTAGAGAAACAAGATGAAAAAAAAAATTGTCTGAATGGAGTAGTTGTTTGTATGTCCGGTTTTGTTACTCGCCCCTTTTTGCACCAATTAAGAAAGTTTAGTAATGGGAGAATCAATCAGCGCAAACCAGACCTTGATCTCTCCTGTTGAGTTTTAGATGCTCTCATATCAATGTTGAGTTTTAAAAATATTTATTTGCGTTGAGTTTATGAGTGAAGAAGAGTTTTAAAAACTATGGGGATTTCCTTATTGAATTGTTGATTCATGATGGTTTTCTAAATCAAGTTTGGCTGATGATAACATGAGAGAAAAGCAATGGGAATGCCTACATGATTGAATCAAGAGCTTTGATGAGGCGTGCCTTGTTGTGGGAGATTTCAATGATCTCCTCAGCAATAAGGAGAATGGGGGTTTTCAGGAGCTTTGTCTCTGATTGTAGTATGTTGGTTCTTGATTATAATGGATACCCATTTACTTAGAGGAAGAATAGGGAGGAGGGGTTTGTTCAGGAACTAGACGTTTTGCATCTAATAAGTGGATCCATTGGTATCTTGAGATTCAAGTGACTCATGTGATTGTGGAGGGCTTGAATCATGCTATGCGTGATTTAGACACGAATCCAAGGAAAAAGAGACGAAGGAGATAATTTGTTTATGATCCGAGAAGAGGGCATGATTAAGTCTGTGTTGAACAGATTAAAGCGGCTTGGAAGCAACCCTTCCTGTGGGAGTGTACGACCCTGGTTGAACCTAAACTCAGTGGGGTTTGTAAAGACATCATAACTTGGAGAAAGACGAATGTCTCTAATTGACAGGACCCTACCCGAAATCACTTTGACAACCATGCCCGGTTCTGCTCTCCTCTGACAACCCAATCAATGTATTGTAAATGCCCTTAGCACTTCATACCTAAAGAAAAAGAACTTGTTAGACAATATATGTAGACTGGCCATGTCAGAACTATTAACTCGGTATATGAACCAAATATATTTCGTCCTCTTGGGGTCACCGTCCACACCAACCTATAGACTCGGAGGAATATAGAACTCAAAATCTCAACTCCTTCCGAGCTATAATTCATAACTAGGTTCTTCTCAATTTCCATTATGATATTTCGGTTCTTCTTGAGTACTCTCGGGATACTTAATCAAACAGAGAATCCATATTTAATCCCCCAAAGTCCCAGGAGTTTCACATGTACGTAAACTAGCAACATCGTCACATCAGACGTATAGAACTACCCCGAAACAATATCCAATATCCCCAAAAATTGTATCAGTAGATTCATAAGATCAAAAGGAGAAATGTTCATGTTAATCGAACCTTATGTAAATGCCGCACGAGAAGCCTTGCGCCGACGACCTCCTAGCGTGTACGCTTCATGTGCCTGACCTATAGTCGCACCCCCAGATGCCTTCTACCTCGAGTCGGGTCGACTTGGGTTCCTGCAATCGGGTTTGGACCCGAGTGACTCAACCCGACTCTAATTCATTGAATTCCATCCAATTCTTCATCTTATAATCACCATTCTGTTCGATTAATACCCAGAAACATCATTCCAGTGTCAAATTCTGAGAATTCTACCTCGATTCCATGGAAGGATTTTCGAAGCTCATGGATATGGTCCGAGCTCAATACAGCAGCCTTCTTATGTCCAATTTCTTTGCAGTTTGAGCTAAACTTGATCGCCCAGGGCCAAGGAAGGTGGTTATGCCTTTGGTTTCGTGCTTCGATGGTCCTAGTTGAAAGTCTCATTTAAAGTCCCATGGTTTCCCCTTTTTCGTCTTTGCCCCTGTTCTTTCACTCCATAGCACACATATGAACAAACACAATGTTACCGTGAAGGTTTCTCCTTTTCTAGGCTATTACCACGAGCCCATACTGAAATTGGGACTAAGGAGAATCCTTTCGCCATCCAACCTTCCCCCATTTTCCCTTTTTATTCCGTTTTGTCGAACACACGCATGGGCAATGTTGATCGTGTCCCAACCTACTAGTGACAATTGCCACCAATAAAAGAGACCAAAGCTGACACACTTGAAGCAGCTCTATGGAAGCTACTAAAATTCCTTATTTCCCAAACTATCAAAATGCCCTTGGATTTTCTGGCCCGTAATTTTATCATACGACCTCCGTTTCAATGTGTCGCATGTTTATGAACTCGTGAGTTCGAGATTCACGCAATGGTTTGATCCAAAATTCCGAACAGTATTCCTTGTTTAGACTTGACTTTTGAACCTTAACAAAGAAAATATGGGTAAATATGTCAAATTTCAATTTAAAATAGAAATTTCGTCCTTTAAAACACATATGTAGGTCAAGGCCCAATTCCATCACGTTCCCACGTCCGGGATATCTCCAGAATCATATCAGGCCTCCTAGGATCGCGTCCCTAAACTCATCGCTAGGTAGCCTCAAGACCTTGCAGAGTAAATATTCAATCAACTTCGAGATCATGTAGTGTACCTCCAATGTAACGACCCGTCCCGAATATCGGGATTTAATAATATTTAATTGTGATTTACTAATCTGGGATTAGTTGAGTGATTTCGGACGAATTGTGCAAAATGACCGTTTTGCCCCTAGGCGTGGGCAAAACGTTGACTTTTGATTCGAATGGTCAAATGGACTTTGATCGATGATCGTGACGTAGTTTGGGACGTCACGAGTTCATAGACAGGTGGCACGTTCGATTCCGACGTTCGTGGAAGAAGTTATGATGTACGGAAGCCCAAGGGCATTTTCGTAATTTGACTTAAATGGAGCAAAATGTTGACTTTTTGATCAGGTGGTCCGATGGCTGAGGGCCAAGGACCGTGAGGAAGGTCTCGATACCCTGAGTCCGTAGACAGGCGGCACGCCGAAATCGGAGATTCGACGACGAAGTTATGGGTCACAGAAGTTTGGTTTCGTTATGCACGCATTACGAGGCAAGGACACGTGGCGTTCTCTGATTGGTCTGGGTTTCTGAGTGGGACACGTGGACCACTAAACTTAATTTATGGGATCAGATCTGGATTGGTGAGTTTTGATTAATTTATTGGAATTAAAAATCTAAAGAATTCCCACTTATTGCACCTTTTGATCTGGACCCTTAATCTCATTGGTGAGATTGAATCTGGACCATCCATTTTTCTTTATCATTTCCCTCCCCATATTATATTTGCTTACCCGAGTGCACAACCATTCGAACCGTGCACCAGAATCTTCACACATCTCCTTTGTGCACAAGTGTGGGTCACTGAGATTGTGAGAACCGGCGGGAGGCGGCAGGACGACGGCGGCGACCGCGGTGGTCCACGGCGGATGTGTTAACCCGAGGAGGAATTTATGCCCAGGTTTTGGAGGATTGACCATTGGTCGTGTTTTTGAGCTCTCTCTTGATTCTATTGAGTCTTAGGGTCAGAAACAGGCACAGGGGACAAGTTTTCGAAGCTCGAAGTGAGCTGGGCACGGCGGGGACGGCGGTGCCCGTAACCCGGTTCGAAACCAAAAATGGTGATCAGGTTTTGGATGGGTGTTGGTCGTTGGATTTGATCCTACGGTGTTCTATGAGCATAAACAAACCTTGTGGATGTGATTTTGGGACTCGAGGCGGCCGGAATCGGGAGGAAGGACGATCGAAAAATTCTGGGCTTCGGGTTTGAGTCAGAGGTAAGAATCTGGACGTTACTTCTGGTTTTTGATTCCACAGAACTATTGGTTGAACTCAGACGATCTTGCAGGTGAAAACCCCGTCCAAAATGATGGAGAAATGACTGAGAACCAGTCGGGTTGGCTCGCGGGTCACGGCGACCCGTTTTACAGACGTTCGGGCTGAACGACGGTGAACAGTACCCCGCGCGTGGGTTTCACGCACAGGGAGTTCAACCGGCGCGTGGGGGCGCGTGTAAGGTAATTTTGGGAAACTTCCAACATGACTTTTGTCCTATACAATGTAACGAACATTTTGGCGTTGGCTTCGTGTCGTTCGGATCCCGTTTCGATATTTTTCTGGATGTCCGAAGGTTTTAAATCCAGTTTAAAAATACTTAAAAACTCGGAAAAATTACGGGACTTGAATAGGATGTTAATGATGAGGTTAGTGATCCTCTAATGTGATTTGGACAGGATTGGGAGTCCCGGTGATAGTGGTGTGGCCCGGGAAGGCCTATGGCACGCGTATCGAGGCACTCGATTAAACGGTCTGTGAGTGGACATTGGTTTTATAAATTCGATGCATGCATAACTGTTTCATGATTTTTATAATTGTGATTAAATGATTTATTTTGGATATCGGTGAATTTAAATGATTTCACGCATTTCGAGGTGATTTACGTATTTGCACGTAAACCGAGGTTTTCTGGATTTGCACCGATTTCCATAAATGTGGTTGGATATGATTTCATGAAACAGTTACGGACTTGATAAAGTAAAATCGGGCCAGGGGCCCAGTTAACTTATGAATCGGGCCAGGGGCCCAGTTAACTCATGAAATCGGGCCAGGGGCCCAGTTAACTTATGAATCGGGCAAGGGGCCTAGTTAACTTATGAAATCGGGTAAGGGGCCCAGTTGATTTCTTCATGTGATTGCGGGTCGGGGACCCTAAAATGGAATTGAATAAATGTTTTTTTGGTTTACATTTTATATATATTCACATGCTAAAAACAAATAACGGTTTGATGATATGAAAATTATGGTTATGGCACGTTTCACGGTATTTGGGCTTGAGACCCGTCTGATGAAACTTAAAGATTGGTTTGAATTTTATCTATGTATATATATATGCTTTGCATGTGGATATCAATAAAATGTATTTGGTACTGCACTGTATAGATCCTTCCATATTATATTGTCTCATCCGGATGAGGTATCCCGGAGAGGTCACGGACGTCTAGAACGTCCAGCGTCTATGACGCTAAGCATCGGGGATGCTGTAACCGAACAGGGTTCGGGGATTGAACTCAGAAATTGAGACCCAAGTGGCACGCGTAGCCTTGTGATTGTGACCTTATTGACGTCAGGGACGTCAGACATCAGGGATGTCGGATTGGAGTGTATGGTGCAGTGGCTAAAATTATGTTTATGGTTCATATTATATGATATATGATTTTAAATGATGGTGCATGCATATGATTTTACTGAGGGGCATAAATGTCTTATAAATGTTTTAAACAAACTTGTTTATTTTCGTCCACTCACAGCTTTTGTTTTTAATGACCTTCAGGTTGATTCCGGATGCGACTGCAGTAGAGACTGGGACATCATACACCTCCTCCATCGATCCTTACGCACTCTGGAAGCCCGGTTGGGCAGTGGCAACAGGTTATCCCTTGTCTGACACCTCTTGTTAGACAGGAGCATGACACATTGCATGGTAATCCCGGAGGGATTGGGATGGGTCGTGTCATCCAACGTCCGAGTAACCTTGTTGTGTAGGAAACACTACAAGCATCAACAACCTAGGAACGATATCTCATGTCTTCCCCGTGCATGAGTCTCTATAGGATTTACTCTTCTTAGGGACATCGCATCACGCCTTTCCTTGGGAACGAGTCTTTAAACTCTCCTTTAGGATCATAGCATCAGATCTCCAAAATCAGACACATCTGGATATATGCCCATGCTCAGTCACATCCGAAACAAGGTCTCATCACATCTCCGAACTTAGACACATATAGGTACATGCTCAGACTCAGTCACATCCGGAACAAGATCTCATAACATCTCTCGGCTTAATTAGACACATCTAGATACATGTCCGAGCTCAGTCACATTCGGAAAAAGATCTCATCACATCTCTGGGCTCAAACACATCCATGTACATGCTCGGGCTCAGTCATATTTGGAGGACATCTCTAGGCTCAAACACATCTAGGTAGTATGCCCGAGCATGGTCACATCTAGAGGCATATACATGTCCGAGCTCAGTCATATTCGAAAAAAGATCTCATCACATCTCTGGGCTCAAACACATCCATGTACATGCTCGGGCTGAGTCATATTTGGAGGACATCTCTAGGCTCAAACACATCTAGGTAGTATGCCCGAGCATGGTCACATCCTTGACTCAAATTTCAAGTCAAAACGTTTCCAAACTGGGCTTGAACCCAAAACACTATTTCCAAAAACAATAATAAAATATGTGTCCAAAACTATATCCTAAATAAATATTCTAAATCTGGAAAATCATCAAACCCATTTAGAATCATTTATTCAACCCATTGTAACCAAACACTTGCAATAAAACATTTAAAATATTTAACTATGCATGCATCACAGTTTATAAAACAAATGTCTACTCACTGCGCTTTTCAAACATCTCAGTCTCGCACTGAATACGTTTCCGAAATTATTGGAATAGTGTAAACTAGTTTGCTCAGATACCAAATTGACAAGACCCTTCCCAAAAACACTTTGATAACTGATAGGTCGTTAATTAAGCATTATTTTATATTATTTTATACCCTTTATACTTTACTTTTAATATTAAAATAATAAATAATTAGATAAAATAATTTATTTTGTGATATTTCTATTTAAATAAATAAAATTTGTATTTTGGAGCATTTTGGCGAAAGAATCGTCCCGATCGGAATTATAACGAAGAAATTATGGACGAAATTCGGTGAAAATATTAATTAATATACATTTTAGATTAATTCTGCTGCAGCCCATTTTTATTTACAACCCAAAATTCTTGTTTTGTTGCAGCCTAGCCAAAAGCCCAGTCGCAGGCCCAAATCCATGCGCGAAAACCGGCCCAAATCTAGCTAGCCCAGTAGCGAGCCCAAGCGACAGCCCAATCCACTCCTCCAGGCCCGAGTCTGTGGTCCAACCCCCTCAAAACAGCCCTGTGGAGCGTTCGGCAAGTGGCAGCCGAGGACCTTTCAGCCGGTTCGGAGCGCGTGTGCCGAATCCCCTTCATGCCGTCAGCTTGCGTGCACTGAACCTTTGTACGGCAGCCCAGCAGCAGCTCACCAACTCCACCTACCCTCTGTCAGCCACCTGCCACCGAAATCAATGTTTCTTTTCAACTGCTTCCTGCTAGCCCATTTCTTGCACCAAAACTGTTTCAACTGCTCCATTTTTCTGCAATTCACCCTTTTTTTCAGCTCCAAACCATCCCTAAAATCATCATTATTCATCATTTCACTTTTATTTAATTTTTGTAATTTTTTATTTTATTTTTGGTAGCTTTTTCTCCCTATAAATAGAGGTTCATTTCATGTAACAATGGTCCCCAATTGTCCCCATTTTCCTCCCATTTTATTTCTCTTTTTGTAGTTTCTCTCTAGTTCTTCTCTCCTTTTAGTTCATCTTCTTTCTTTTTATTCTTTATTTTTGGAGACCATTTTAATTTCTTGTAGATTTTCTTATTAATTAGTTTCCTTTTTAATTCTTATTCTCAATTTATGTTATTTTTTCTTATTAATTAGTTTCCTTTTCTTATTACATTTCTTCTTTACTTTGTTCTTGTGATTTTTCTTTGAGATCTTTTAAACACATTTTTATGTTTTCCTTAAGAAATACCTAGGCCAAGTATTTCCAAAATAATTCTAGAATTTAAGTCCGCATTCTTATGTTTTATCCTCCATCTTCATAAGGTTCTAGCCGATGTTCGGTGTTCCTTATGAATAACATTCCATTGTTTGCATCCACTTTCGGAATTACAAGCTATTCTTGGGTTCCGAAAGTGTAACTTTATTCCCTTTACTTAAATTCTTGTTATTGTTTTGGTTTTACTTATAATTCAATATATGTGTTAGTATTTTCTTTCTAACATTTGTAAATGTGAATACAATCTCCATGTGTTTTACTTTTTGAATTTCATCTACTTCATATGTTTTAGTGCTTAACCTTCAATTTAACGCTAAGTGTTTATGACCGCTGTTCGGTGCACTTAGAATAGGGTTGAAGAGATTTAAATGTTTGGCACACATTGAAATCAATAACATAAGGTGAATCGTATTATAAGTGTTTATGACTGCTGTTCGGTGCATTTATAATATTGAAAAATGTATGCATGTATTTGAGATGATTAAGGTAGGATTTCGTGATTGGTTCAATATGAGCTTGATGCTAGAGTGTTGGTAAAAATATGTGTTTGAAGAAAGTTCACTTGCACAAAAGTTAAAGTAGAAGTAGAATTAAGTTCTTAATTATTTTTACTTGTTTTTTTTATTCTATGATTACAATCTTTCAAACCCCCCATTTAATTCTTAATTATTTTATTATTTTATTCTTTATTTCATTAATTCATTAATTCATTTATTCTTTAATTCTTTAATATTAAATTATTTAACTATTAAATTATTTAATTAATTATTCTTTGATTATTCATTATTCTTTTTAACTAACATATTATTAATGTTCCCTAATTTCCCCGGTTAAGAACGATCCCTATTTACCAATACTACAACTATACAAAAAGGGTTTAAATTGCATAACACCCGAATTACGTGTTTAATTTAATGCGTAGTTTGGGCGTTATCGATAACTGTGTCTGGTTCTACTCCCGTTTGACAACTCTATCAATGTCTTGGAGATATCCTTGGCACTTCATAGCTAAACCCAAAGAACCTGTTAGACAAGGGATGTCCACTGAACATGTCAGAACTATTAATTCGTTATATGAACCAAATGGAATTCGTCATGTTGGGGTTAGCACCCACACCAACTCGCTGACCTCGAGGAATTTCGAACTCGAAACCTCAGCTCATTCCCAACCCTAATTATTAAATGGGTTCTTATCAAGTTCCATTCTGATATTCCGGTTCTTCCCAAGTTTTATCGAGTTACTTAATCACATAGAGAATTGATAGTCGACCCCCCGAAGTTCGAATAGGCTTGAAATTTGTACCAATAGATTAAAAAGTTCAAAAGAGAAATTTTTGTATTGACCAAACTCCAAGGAAACACCACATTTGCTGCCACGTGTCAATGATCTGCCTGTGACTTGACTACACACGCCTGAAAATGCAGTCACACCCTTAGTCGCCTTCTACCTCGAGCCGGGTAGACCCGGAACAATTGGGTCGTGACTAGGGTGACTCAAGTCGGCTCTAATTAATTGAATTCAATCTATTTCTTCATCTAACTACCACCAATTTATTCGATTAATGCCCAAAAACATCATTCCAGTGTCAAGTTCTAAGAATTTTAACTCGATTCCATGGAATGATATTCGAAGCTCCGAGCTATGGTTCGAGCTCAATACAATAGCCTTCTTGTGTCCAATTTCTTTGCAATTTGAGCTAAACTTGATCGCCCAGGTCCAGGGAAGTTGGTTGTGCCCTTGGTTTTGTGCTCAGATGTTCCTAATAGAAAATCCCATGTAATGACACACAATTTCTTCTTTTTTGTCTTCTCCTCTGCTCATTCTCTTCGGAGCACACATACAAACATGCACAATGTTGTAGTGGAGGTTTCTAATTTTTTAGACTATTTCCACGAGGCCGGATCGAGATGTGGACTAAAGAGACTCCCTTCTCCTTCCAATCATCCCCTTGTTTTTTTTCTTCTTTCTTTAGTTTTATTAAACATACACACGAGTAGTGATGACCACGTCCCTCCTACTGTTGACAAGCGTCACGTATAAAAGAAACCCAAGTTGACTCATCTGAAGCAACTCTATGGAAGTTACCAAAATACTCTTCTTTCCAAAATTTCCAAAATTTCCAAAATGCCCCTAGACGTTTAGACTCGTCACTTTATCATAAGATCTCCGTTTTCAACGTGTCACATGTTTATGAACTCGTGAGTTTGAGACTCACATAATAGTCTAATCAAAACTCCCGAATAGTCCAATGAGTTTAGAATTGGTAAATACATCCATTTTCAATTTAATTTATGAAATTACCGCAACTTCTAGCACGGGTCATTACAATCTTCCCCCCTGACAGAAATTTTACCCCCTAAATTTACATTTGTTGGTCGAGACCTAATTCCAACACGTTCCCATGTTCATGATATCTCTAGGATCATATCAAGTTTCCCTGAGCACGTATATCTAAACTCATAGAGTTTCCTCAAGATCTTGTAAAATAAACATTCAATCAACCTCAGAATCCTATATTTTACTTGCAACGTTCGAGTAACCTTGCTCCTTGTGAAACACCCCGAGCATCAGCATCTTATGAACAATATCTCATGGCCACGTCCTTGGGCATGGGTCTCAATAGGATTTATTCTTTTTGGGACATTGTATCAGGATTCTCCCCGGGCACGAGTCAGTAAACTCTTTTCCAAGATCATAGTATCACATATCTAGGGTCAGACACATCCGAATACATACCCAGGTTCAGTCACATCTGGAACATGATCTTATCATATCTCTGAGCTCAAACACATATAAGTATATGCCTGGGCCCAATCACATCCATAACAAGATCTCTTCACATCTTCGGGCTCAGAGACATCGGGCTACATGCCCAGGCTCAGTCACATATGGAGGACATCTCCATGCTCAAACACTTCCATGTAGTATTCCTAGGCTCAATCACATTTGGAAGTGTATATCAGATCTTAAGAAAAAAAAACAACCATGTAAACTATTACAATTAAGACCAAAACTTTGCTTTTGAAACAACTCTTTGACTCAATTGCCCCTGGATATTCATATCTTCAACGATATTACACTGTCTCTGTTGTCTACATACCGCCTATCTATAAACTCGTGAGTTCAAGACTTACGCAATGGTCTAATAAAAAATTTTGAACATCCCCCAAGTTTAGACTTGACTTTAGACCTTAATAAAGAAAATGAGGGTAAATACGTCCATTTTTAATTTAATTTATGAAATTGTCCCAACTTCCTAAACGAGTCATGCTCCCGTCTAACTTACGCATGACACGAAGGCTAAACCGACGTCCAACCTTCATGTGACACGTAAGTTGGACAAGGGATTTTCCAACGCGCCGTTCCAAACTTCCGGACTTCTCAAAGCTCGCAGAATCTACTGTGGATCGCGTGTGTGATGTCTCCGTTACTCTCGACCAACAACCCACACCGTAACAACCTGAAGAGTATCAAAAACATGAAAAGACTGTGAGTGGACAAAAACAACTAATAATTTAGGAAACAGTTCAGAAGAAATTACATTTTTACCCTCCACGCAAAAACCAATGCATGCATATCAATTCATGTTATGAAACCATTTCCTATCAAAACCATCAATGAAAACCATTATTGAAAACCCGAATCAAATCCGTTATTCCATTCCAGGGCCACAGCCCAAAGCCACAAATCAATCTCAAAGTACGGGAGCTCAGTCCCAAAACTCATCAAATCCAAATCATCCGGGCCACTGCCCAAAACATTTGAAAACCAGCGAAAAAAGTGAAAATATCAATTATACAAGTTTGCTGGATCTCAAGTGCGCCCGAGTCTTTAAAATCAAAACCATACGCAATAATCAGGTCTTCGCGGGATATCAACGAGTCTTTAAACTCAAAACACAATCAACAGGCCTCGGGGGATATCTCAATAACCGAGTCTTTAAACTCAAAACATATAATGAGTCTTTAAACTCAAAACATATCAATCCAGGGCCCTCCCCCATCATCAATCAACAGAGTCTTTAAACTCAAAACTAGATCCAGCGGGTTTTTTCTTTTTCTTTTTCCGGGTCTTTAAACCCAAAACCATTTTTCATTCAACAGTGAAAACCACAGAAAATCCTTATTCGAATTCGCAACAATGATTCCGTAAGCCGGCATCTGGAACCATCATCCCGAACCCAAATCCAGAATTTCCCTTTCAAGTTTCAAAACCGAATCCAAAACATCATTTCCGAAATCCAGTTTCAAAACCGAAATCTCAATCACATGAACAGGGCTCCAAGCCCGAAATCACTTTTCCAAAATCCATTTGAAATCCTTGAAATCAAATCATATTTTAAATCCCAAAATCATGATCAAATCACAAGATAAATCGAAATCTCATAAACCGTGCAAAACCGTAAAGCATCAAGATCGTAAATCAAATCATAGAATCAAGTATAGAAAACATATAAAAAAATATATGCATGCATCATAAGTTAGAAAGCAAAGTCCACTCACAGACCATTTCGCCACTGCCTCGATACACGTGCACTTATGCCGTTTCCGGCCAATCCGCTATGCTCGGCTTTCCGGAACCTGTCCAAATCCCATAATGAGGTCACTAAATACTTCATAAAGCTTATACTAAAGCCTCGTAATTTTCTCATATTTTTAACTATTTTTAAACAAGCCCTAAAACCTTCGGACATCCCGAAACATATCGAGACGATGTCCGATCGACTCGAAACTAGTGCCAAAATATTCGTTACATCGAATACTTTAAAAGTCGTGTTGGAACCATCAAAGGGGCTGCGCGTGGGAGCCACGCGTTGTCTACCGTTCATCTCATACCTTGCACGAACCGGGTTCAGTTCGATCCAATGTTCAGCCGGTTCGATTGAACCGGCATCCACGGTTCCTTCTATTTTCAGCTCGTTTTCAAAACCCTTTTAGCCCAGTAGTTTCGTCCCAGCATTTATGATTGATCTAGCTAAACAAAACATGAAATTATGGTCTGTAAATTACCTTTCCAATCAAGATCACAAGTCCTGTTTTCCTTCGGCCAGTTCCCATGCTTCCGGCCACTATAAGTCGTGTTTCCAAGTCCATTCATTCCCTTTTTACCTCCAGAACTTGTTCCAATTAATCAAATCATTTATTAACTGTTGAAACACGGTCTACCATTCTTGAATTCAAAGGAGACTTTCACGGGTGTCGTCCGCCGTCGTGACCACCATTGGACTCGTCACACCTCCCTTTCCAATTTTCCTTCATACAGCATAGGCAAAAGATGAGGTTTGAGGGGTTTTATGGGGTTGGGTTCTCACGGTTGCACACAGTCACTCTGTTTCTCTCGATTTCATGGCCGTCGTCCACGACGGTCCATGATGACATCACCAACACACTCTTCCCATCCTTCTCTCTGTAATTCATTCACAAAGCAAGACCAAAAGATGAAGATCAAGGGACTTAATGGAAGGATTCCTTCACGGTTGCACCTCCACTCTGTTTTTCCCATCTCTATCTTGTGCTTAAAATCGAATGTGTAGGTGGTGAGGAGAGCTTTCCATAGCCTTCCAGTGAGGGACATGTGTCCCAATCTGAATAGGCACCAATCCTAGGCCAGCCAAGTGTCCCCTGGTCACTATGTACCAATCCCAATGCAAACCAAATGACCATTTTACCCCTGCCTTGCGAAATTACCATTTTACCCTGCGTAGACTCAGACCCATAAGTAACTCACCCGAAGTCCGATAATAATGTGCTGCCTGTCGTTGTACTCTGGGGATTGAGACCTACCTAACGGTCCTCGAATTACGTGAAAAATCCATGTCATTTGAAAGTCAACAAATTTCCCCTTTTTTAACGAAATTACCAAAATACCCTCAAACTTCTGAATGTCATAACTTCCTCCTCGGATGTCAGAATCAGACGTGCCACCTATCTATGAACTCGTGACGTCCCGAACTACATCACAGTCATCGGTCAAAACTTTGACCGCTCGAATGAAAAGTCAACATTTTTACCCATTCCAGGGGTAAAATCGTCCTTTCACACAGTCCATCCGAAATCGTCCAATTAATTACTGATTAACCTCACTAATCCGTCGTTAAGCACTAATGTAATCCCGATTTGCAGGACAGGTCATTACAAGTCATTACACTAATGCACAATGGATTGAGAGCTTAAGGGCAGACCTATCAACTACTTTCCAAGAGCCGTGTTTTGATGCCAGCCGTGTCCAATTTTCAAAGGATTAGTTAAAGACGGCTGTCCTTGATGAGGAGAATCACTAGAAGTTAAAATCCAGGATTATGTGGTTTAATGAGGGGGATAAGAATACAAAGTTCTTCCATCCTAAGACGGTGAAACGCAGGAGATTGAATCGGTGCCTTAGTATTGATGATAACTTGGGGGTGTAGACTAAAGATAATGATGCTATTCGGTTCAATGCAGTGGAGTATTTCCATAATATGTTTCTTCCTACGACTACTCGCAGGGACACTCATATGAGCCAGTGCATTCAAAGTTGTATGTCTTATGAGGAAAATACTATGCTTACTTGGTAGGTTGGAGATGAGGAAACTGAAAATGCTTTGCATTCCTTGTTCCCCACGAAATCTCCAAAGCCGGATGTATTCACGGCTGCCTTTTTCCACAAGAACTAGGGCTTAATTAGAGAGGACGTGTGTGCCTTTGTTCGAGCTTCTTTTTCTTAGGGTCAGTTGGGAGGTAAACATAATCATACTCATATTGCCTTGATCCCAAAGATACCTAACCCAACATATATGTCTCACTTTAGACCAATCTCTTTGTGTAATGTTATTTATAAGTTAATCTCCAAGATTCTCACTATTCAGTTAAAGAGGGTTATGAAACATATTATTACCCCTGTGCAGTTTTGTTTTGTTGAAAGGAATTAAATTTCAGATAATATATTAGTGGTTCATGAAGTTTTACACTCTTTGAGACAAAAACATGGTGTGGCTGGGGAGAAATAGTGCTTAAGCTTGATATGACTAAGGCAAATGATCGAGTTGAATGGATTTTTTTAATTGTTGTTATGTCCCTGCTTGGGTTTGATGATATGTTCATTAAGTGGATTATGGGGTGTGTTGCTTTTGTCACCTATAGTGTACTTGTTTGTTATGATTCAACCTTGTTAGATTTTTAGGCAAGGAGACCTCTATCACACTTCTTGTTTATGCTTTGTGCAGAAGGGTTCTCAACTTTGATTAGGAAACATGAAGAGAAATTTCTGTTCAGAGGTATTAGCCTTGTACTTAATGGTCTGAAGCTTACTCACCTCTCATTTTCTGATGACTCCATTTTTGTGTGTAAGGCTACCCTTGAGGAGGCATCTTGTGTTAAGAAGATCCTGAATACCTATGCTGGAGAGTCTGGTCAGTTTATTAACATTGAAAAAAAGTGGCGTCTTTTTTAGTAGGAATATGTTCACTACTAGTCGTACTACTCTATCCAATCTCCTTGGATTCCAATGTAGTGAGGGATTTGGAAAATATTTGGGATTCTTAACTGAATTTGGTTCCTCAAAGATGAAAGTTTTTGAAGATAATAGATTGAAGATTGCGAACTATATACAAGGGTGGGCTGAATAATATCCCTCTTCTACGGGTAAGGATGTCCTCTTCAAATCAGTTGATATGGACATGCATATCTACTCTGTTTCTTGCTTTCTCATGCCGATTATTGTGTGTGACATTGTTCGTGTTATGACTGATTTTTGGTGGCGTAGCATGGGTTGAAAAAAAAGAATCCATTGGGGTTTTTGGGATAAATTGTCAAAGTTTAAACATACTAGTGGTTTAGGTTTTAAGGGCCTGAGATGTTTTAATGTGCCAATGCTTGATAAGATTGGATGGCGAGTACTTAATAATCTGGCGTCAATCCTTGCTCAGAACTTGCAAGGGAAATACTACCCTAATGGCCTCCTATTCTTGGCCAAAGAGGGACGAGGCAGCTCTTGGGGTAGGAAGGGTATTGTGTACGATTTACAAGTTATTAATGCTGGTCTTTGTTGTAGGATTGGAGATTTCTAGAATGTTCATATCCTCACTGCCCTTGGTTAAACACGAGGTGCCCTTTCCTTCCTTTTTCTCGTCAGCCGCTTATGCCTCCCAAGGTGATGAATCCCATTGATAGCGATAGTTTATGTTGGGGTATTGAGCTTGTTAAAAATTTATTCAATTCTAAGGAAGCTCTCTATGTGCTAGCGCTTCCCTTAGCTTTCTTGGGGTGCTCCAATATGTACATATGGCATCATGCTAAAGATGGAAATTATTCTACAAGGTCTGGGTATTATGTTGCTATGGAATTGTTGAAAAATGGAGAGTTTCAGAGGAAGCAAGATAAGGGAGATACTAGTGGTATGAGGCATCAATCCAATCCCTGTTATCGGATTCCATCTGGCCCAAAGCAGTGCCTCCTAAACTGCATATATTTTTTGTGGAAGTACTGCAAACAATTCTTGGCCATGCGTGCAAACTTGGTGAAGCATTCGATCTTGGTGGACAATATATGTCCTTAATAAGGATAAGAGGAGGAAACAGAGGTACATCATTTCTTTAAATGTAAGTATGCTAGGATCTTCTGGTTTGGGTGCTCTCTGCAAGTGGATATTGGATGTCTTGATGGTGAAGATTTTGTGTGGTACTTTAAAGACTTCATGAAGACTTTTGAAGGCATTGGGCATCATAAATTTTCTATGCAACTCTTTTTGTTTGGATTGTGGCGTCTGTGAAAATGTCGTAATATGATATGCTGCAATGATATTGTTGTTGATCCCATAACTTCTACTCAGTTGATTATGGATTAGGTTCAAGAGTTTAATGAGGTGCATTATGCTAAGTGTCCCCTGGTTCAATCAGTTTCATCACCTTCAATTGGTAGTGGTGTTGACTAGGGTTGGAGCAGGCCTTCTAATGGTTTTGTGAAGGTGAGCTGCAATAACGCTTTTTGTAAGGAGGACAGTCAAGGTGCTTATGGCTAGGTACGAAGATCCTCCAAGAATTAATTGTCATTTTTCATCTTAAAAAAGAATATAAAATAAATATAATTTATTGATTTACTAAAAGAGTATAAAAAACAGGCTACAAATAACTATAATAACTCCATAGCTCTTTTTATAGAGCTTACAATTTACTCACTTGGTTATCTTTCTTTCACTCTTGTATTCATATGTTATATTGCACAACACCATTTATAAAGTGAGTGTTGAAATTCGTCCGTACTCGCAAAAATCTTATAGATCCCTGCAAACAGCAAACAGTAAGCTATCGTTCGCTTTGATCAAGGCCCCTGGGGGTTGTTTGACCAACAACGTTCCAGTTCTTAAGTTAGTTTTGAAAGAAAAATTTTAAGAGTTTAAGTAGCGTTGAATTGAATTACCTTAAAAGTGAGATGATTGTCTCTATTTATAAAGAATCCCGGGGATTCATGGAGCGTTCTAGTTGGTCTGTTGAATTTGTAATTAATAAATAAAATATTTTTTATTTAAATATATTATTTAATAATTATAACAATTGGTCATTATGATGATAATTATGATAATTTAATATTAATAATAATTGTGCATGATTAAGAATAATGACAATTAATTCTTGGAGGGAGTATTAATATTATTTAAGCTTTTAACCCGATTAAATAATATACTCAACTGGTAAATATATTATTCAATGTGTGAGTGTCTGTAAGCCGTTAATGTTATAACCAAGGGCAATTTGGATATCATGCGAATTATGGACTACGTGTCACCTCCATAATTTTTGGATGATTTATGGTTCCACAGTGAGTATGTTGGCTAAGTCCACCGACATGGTGTGTCTTGACCATTCTAAATGATCATTTATTAAAAATTTCTTTATCAACAATTTCCATTCACTTGCTCTCTTTAATCCTAGCCGCTAATTTTGGCTTGTCTTCAATACATTTCTACATTAATATCTCAAACATGATGTCTCCAGGTATTTCTTCGTTGTTCTTATTTTTCTCTAAAATTTTGACATCTTTCTCAACTATTCATTTTCTTTGTCTTGGATTGTCTGAAAAGTTCTAGACAAATATGCATTAATTACAACACTTCTTCTTAATGCGCATGTGATTCTTTAAGCTTTCTTCATGGCATCTCAAATCTTCATCTTGAAAGTATCTTTACAACGATGTCTTTTTGTTACTTACCTCAAATTTGGTATTGATAGTATCTTTGTTGATTCGGCTCCTTTATTTTTCTGGCATTTTCTTACGTCCGTACCAATGTACCATCTTTTTTTTTTTTTTTTTTTCACTTTGGGAATTTATTTTCTCTTTCTTTCTCTATGAGCATTTTTGGTGGTTTCCTTTCTGCTTTAATTGGCCTTCACCATACGTCTCCTCTCTTTGCAATTTCATGATTTTCTGGTTCTATAGTCGTGAAGGTGCATGTCTCATATTCGTCTTTGAGAGCTTTGGCTCTTATTGACTTCAATCTTGGAGAAGTTTCTTGTCGTACTGATGGAGGACCTAATGCTGGTACCAATGGAACTATTTGTGCACCTGGAATGTCTGAAGCCTTTTTCTCTTCAACTTCATCTTCCTCTCCGGGTTGTTTTGTGTGCCTTCGCTATCTAAACATCAATTTTCCTTCTTGCTACTGTAGCATCATCTCCACAGAGGTTCCATTTTTTGATTGGAAAGTTTCAATTTTTTCATCATCACTTTCATAATTATTTTATTTCTTGCATCATATTTTGTACATAAATTTCAAGAAAATACAAAAAGTATTAAATTCCTAGAAAAATACATAGAGGATTTCTTTGTCGATCTTTCTTCGATTGCCTCGACTACTTCATAATGGGTTTTTTGGAGTAGAAAAGTTATTTTCTAGTCTAGGTACTAATAAAACGTCTTTTATATATTTAGTCCATCCATTAGTAGGAATAGAAATCGTACCTTTGCATTGCGTCTCTATAACGACCTGGAAATTCAATAAAGGTAATTCCAGAATTTGAAAAAGGAAATGCCGTTTTTGCCTTTGTTTTTACTTGGTTAAAAGATGATTTTTTACCTTTGTTTTTACTTGGTTAAAAAATGATTTTTTTACTTTGGGTATTTTTTGGATTTTTGTGAGGAACATTACGTAGATCCCGGAGTCTTGAATCTGTAGACAGGAAGTACGCCAAAATCAAAGTCCAGACGAGGTTGTCACATGCCTAAATTAGCCAAGGGCATTTTGGTAAATTGACAAGTAGGGGTAATTTGGTAAGTTTGTATTTGAGATTTTGTTTGTGCTGGCCATGTGAGATGGTGACATGTGTAACCATCTGGGCCAGGTTAGTGTCCCTATTTGTATCGTACATCGTGTGTGTGCTTGTGTGTTTACCCCTATATATGTGTTGTATATGTGTGCTTGCATTTCAAAACCAAAACCAAATTGAACAACCAAAACTAGAAAGGATAAGGAGAGGAGGAATACAGCAGAAAGAAAGGAAAAGAAAATCCAGAAAGAGAGAGAGGGAAAGAAGAAATGGAGAATAGGAAAAAACTCCACACCCGAAAACTCGAGGAACCCAAACTTGACCTGTAGATCATCAAACTGTTTCGAGGCTTCCCAATTTGAAACCAAGTATTCTAGCATCTTGTTTAAGTCCCTACGATCATCTGGAGCCAGGAACTTGATGAATTAGATGCGGGAAAAGCTTGTACAACAAGTTCAAATATTGGCCGAAACATCAAGAAAAATAGGACAGACCCACGAGAAGTTGAAGACAACCTCTGCATGCGAGTGAGGCCTATTCTCAGAAAAGAAGGGTGGCGCATAGAGGCAAGTGCCTCGCCATCTCGATTTCCGATCAACATGCATTAAGTCGATCAAATATCGTCTTGGGGCAGTTTTGTGAGTTCGAAGTGTTATGCTTACATTTTTAATATGTATTTTATCTTGGAAATTAGGGAATTTAAATGTAAGGTTATTTAGGATGTTAGCGACCCTCGATTATAATTTTTGGCAAGTTTGATTGCTCCCAAGACTTCGGAGGAGTGTACAGCTTGGAATTGAGCAACTTGGACATGTTATGAGTAGATATTTCTTTTTTATAAACTGTTATGCGTGCATAGTTTACTGTTTTGAATATTATATTGCATGATTTTAGTTGCAATGATATGAATAAATATTCGAAATTATTATCTAATGATTTTCTAGATTTATTGACTGATTTCTAGATACGGATGTTACGATTATTTTGTGGAAATATTGTTTTGGGCTTATTTGGAAATGTTTTGACTTGGTTTTGAGTCAAGGAATTGTGAAAAAAGTAAGTTTTTCTAGGTTTACTACTGTTTTCCACAGTTGACCATGCTCATGTGATGTTGTTCTCTTTGGACGTCAGTTTGGATCCCAAAGAGATCACAGTTTGACGTTGCTTGGACGACAGCTTAGAGACTCGAGTGCCCATGGATGTGGTGGTTTAGTATCACTCGGACGTCAATGGTGCTTAGGCTGACCACCTGGAGGTTATCATGATCCTGAGGATGCTAGCACATATGTTGACTCTATTCCCGGAAAGTCTAGATGTGAGCATGTTCCTGGGTTTCACCCAGAGGTTGACTCTATTCGCGGACGTTTCTAGGATGATGCGTGAGGGAAGCTCTAGAGTTTCCTATGCATAGTGTCAGTTGAACATCATGACCCTGTATTTGAGGATTCAGGATTGGTTGTGTTGATTTTCGATATTGTGTCCAGCTATTTTTACATGATTTGATAAACATGGATTTTAGAGAAATGTGGGCCATGGGCTTTCGATGTATTCTATGATTTTTGGGTCCCACGATTTATAATGTGATTTGGATCAAAATCTAGTGGTTTATGTGTTCTTTTATGCATACATGTTTTATAACTAGAGGATAAATTTTTATTTTCGCGAACATTTATTTCAAATTTTTATTTTTGTTCACTCGCACTTTTATTGATTTTATTGACCCTACAGGTCGTTGCACGAAGATCGGGGCTGCTCGAGAGGTGGAGGCATGAACAGGTGATAAATATGGTTATCCCTTTTCTAACTGGTGTTAAGGGCAATTTCAGAACTTCGATTGATTTGGCAGATGGGAGTCAGACTAGGCACAATTATTAAAGAGTTTTCGAGAAGCGGTCTGTCAATTTGGTAATAGTGCATTGTGGTACTAATTTATGCTTGTCAATAGCATGCCTCTAAGATATGAGCCACGTACACGACTTGATGGTGAGATGGATACACGAGGAGTATACATGATCCTAGGATAGATAGAGGGATGAGACGAACCCTGGGTTACTTGGGTCAGACATTGGATATTACACTCCAGTATATGAGTATTATGTGGGTCCGGATAGTGAGTGAGCCCAAAGGCTAAATTCACATCAATTATGGGTAAGTTGGACTAGGATAAGACAGAATAGTGAGTTCCTCGGTTAGTGCCATTATTTGAGGTGATGAGAGATCCTCCATAGGATGTGATAGACGTAGTGATGTTTTTGTTTGGCATGCCATGAATTGCATAGATTACAAAATACTGAATTAGGACTCGGATAGAGTTAGGATGTTAGATTAGGATTCGTAAGTAGTCGGGATATGAGAATAGGGCTCAGGAAAATCTAGTGAACCGAGGTATCAGTTACCTTTCAGAGTATCGAGTATAAGCTCCAGAAACCCGAGGTACCAATGCAGGTCTGGTATTTATCGTCGTTTGATGGAAAAATTTGAATTTTTGGGATGAATTCTTTTAAGAGGTTAATTGTAACGATCCAAAAATTTGAAAAAGGTAATTCTGAGAATTTGAAAAAAGAATTGGTGTTTTGCCCTTAATTTTTTGTCCTTAAAGTTGAATTTTTACCCCTGGTACTTTTTGAATTTTTTGTGAGGACTATTATAGAGGTCTCGGAGTCCTGAGTTTGTAGACAGATGACATGCCAGAATCGGAGTCCATACGAGGTTGTCAAGATTCTAAATTAGCCAAACGTATTTTGGTAATTTAACAAGTAGGGGAAATTTGGTACTTTGGCATTTGAGGTTTTTTTTGTGTGATGGCCATGTGAGATAGTGACATGTTTCACCATATGGGCCTGGTTAGTGTCCCTATTTCTATTGTACACCATATGTATGCTTGTGTGTTTACCCTTGTGTATGCATTGTATATATGTGTGTTTGCATTTCAAAACCAAAAACGAATTGAACAACCAAAACTAGAGAAGAGAAGGAGAGAATGAATAGATCAGAAATAAAGGAAAAAGAAAACCAAAAAGAGAGAGAGGGAGATAAGAACTAGAGAAGAGGGAAAACCTCAAGGCTCGGAAACCAGAGAAACCCAAATTTGACCTGTAAATCATCAAACCGTTTTGAGGCTTCCCAACTTGAAACCAAATATTCCAGCATATTTTTTGTGTCCATACGATCATCTTGAGCCAGGAACCTGAAGAATTAGATGCGGGAAAAGCTTGAACAACAAATTCAAGGGTTGGCCGTAACTTTAAGGAAAACGGATTAGAGTCGCGAGAGGTTGAAAACAACCCATGCATGCGTGTGAGGCCCATGCACAGAGAGAAGTGGTGGCACATGAGGGGAAGGGGCGAGCCAAATCATCTTGATTTTTGATCAACACGTGTTTTGATGTTACATATATTTTGGCACATGTTTTTAGTTGATAGGACATCGTTTCGGGGTAGTTTTTTTGTGTCTGATGTGTTATGCTTACTTTTTTAATACGCAATTTAACTTGAAAATTAGGGAATTTAAATGTAAGATTTTTGGATGTTAGTGAACCTCGGTTATAATTTTTGACAGGCTAAATAGCTACCGGGACTTCGAAGAAGCGTACAGCTCAGAAATTGAGCCGGATAGCCTGTGAGTGGACATTTGTTTTATAAACTGTGATGCATGCATTGTTTAATGTTTTAAATATTATATTATATGATTTGAGTTGAGTTGCAATGATTTGAATCAAGATTTCAAATGATTTTGTGATGGTTTTCGATATTTATTTATTGATTTCTAAACACTAGTTCCAACCTCTATGTTCCACACTAGTTCTCGTACTGACCACTAGTTCCAACCTCTATATTTATTTATTGAGTTCCCACACTAGTTCCAACCTCTATGTTCTCGTCTCTGCCGCTCCCAGCTTTTGTACGTTCTCTCTGCGGTCTCATCCACCGTCAGTTTGCACTCTCGTCTCAGGCGTGCTCTTTCCTCTCTGCCGTCTGAAGCATCTCCCAGAGATTAGCTCTTCCCTCACGCCTCCGACCTGGCTTTCCTCCCGAATAGTTCTGGGTTTTTTATTTGTTGTATATAAACTTTCTGGGAGAGGTCTACTTGGTTGATTGCTTTGATAGGATCTTAAGGCTAATTTTTTTTGTGAAGTTCTCCTTAATAATTGGGATGGTATAACAACAAGAACAAGAAAAAAGAAGTTGCTTAATCATGTTCTACTGACCTAGCAAACTATAGTTGGTAATGAAATTTCTGATGACCAACTAGTTATATTCATTTTAAAGCATTTGGTGAATGAAATAATGGATTTTTCTGACATTTCTTCGAGAAAACAAAGCAGTCATGTGCCGACAGATGTCTGCAATTGTACTTCTTGGTGCATCTGTTTGCCTCTAATGCATGTCATACAAAAGTTTTTTTGTTTTTGCATAGGTGAATCTTCTTTCAACACAAGACATATACAGTGTGTTCACATTTCGTGAGAAAGTGAGGTAATGCCTTCCTATTTATTATAATCCTTTTTCTTTACTTTAATATCTAAATTTTTTTGATGAATCTGGGGCCTTTTGGACCCTTCTGTTACTTAAGTCGTACTCAAAAGCGTGATCCGCCTGTACAGTGTATGCAGAAGGCCTTTCTATTTCTTTTTCTTGGTAAATATAAACGAACTAGCAGTTTTCTATTGGTAAGTGATTCTCTTGGCTGTCATACGGAAAAACTTTCGAAGTTGGAGAGCATCTTAAACTGCTTTGTTTTTTTTCTATGACATGTTCAGCAATTTGAGGTAGATATATATATATATATATATGCTAATATTTTTAACGTTTCCCAATAGATTTTTGCACGAATTTGACCCAATATTTCACGTTTTAATGTTGGTGTTTGGTCTCATGTGGATCGTCCTAACGGTGTGTTCGTGCCCAAAATGTTGTTGTAGGGGAATCGGGGTCGCCATTCCGTGGCTTGCTTCCAAATGAGCGAATAAGCAAATGTTTGGGGTGATGGGAATCTCTTCGTCGTAACTCGATGCAAGGGGGTGTAAGTAACTAGGGTGAATGAGAGGAAGTCTGTAAGCCTTAGGCCATGATACCGTGGTCCTACTTTGGGTGGGCTGGTTCGGCTGACTTGTGTAACAACCAAGACTGATCGGGAATTATCGAGACTAATCGGGAATTAAGCGAGGATGATCAGACAATCGGGATAAAATGACGATTTTTCCCTTGAGAGGTGCAAATGTTGACTTTTGACCTAGGAGGTCAATGTCACGTGGACCGAAGTCTATTATGTAGATCGAGATAATACGAGTCGGTAGACATGCAATACGTCAAAATTGGACATTGTACGAGAAAGTTACAGGTCAAAGATGGATTTTTGTACTATTCACAGTAGCATGTTTTACGAGACATTAATTTTTGGGTTGTCTTGAGTGGGCTCAAAATATCTGGTCTGGACCAATGGATGAGTGACAAGTGTCACTCATCCCATTGGCCCAAACCCACATATACATGCATCTACTCTCATTCCCTTCATTTGGCACAAACACCTGAAACCCACCCCAATCCTTCAATCATCATCCTCATCGATTTGCTGCTACTTGAGAGGGACTGAGAGGGTGGTTGAGAGACAGAGGGACTGAGGGAGACAACGATGGATGGCTGAGCGACGGCGGATGTGACGCCCTGGAAATTCGAGAAATGTAAATTGGAAAGCTCGAATGTAAAAGGACATTTTTACCCTGTAATGTGGTGGTCAAAAGTTGACTTTTTGTTCGGAACACTTTTTGGACTTTCCGTAAAGATCGTTATGTAGGTATTGAGACGCCGACTCCGTAGACAGGTAATACGTTGAAATTGGAATTCGGATGGACAAGTTACGAGTCCTGTCAAGTTGGTATCAGAGCGTTGGGTTATCGATTGTGTTTATTGTCAGGACCCACCCCAGTTTCACCCCGAAAACCGAGGTACATCCTGCTCCCGTCTGACACCCCGACACACCCCAGTCAGACGCAGGAGAACTTTTTATCAATAACCCGAAGTTAGAGTTTTACAGAGCATAGTACAAAATACACCGAAAAGAAAACCGATAACGTAAATACACGCACGCAGAAAGATTTAAGTCACTCCGGGATCCCTCACGTGACTTCTATGCCTCGGACACTGCCTCGACGTCAAGACCCCGCGCTAGCTACACAACCTGGAGGGCAGTAAAAACAGAAAGTGTGAATGGACCATAATAATAGAAACGTTCTAAAGCCATTTATCAGAAAACCATGTTTAACCCTCCGTTTTGAAAACCACATGCACAACCCAGTTAACAAAACAGTTAGGATTCAATATTTAGAAAATATCATAAGAGACAGAAACACTATAAAACAGTTATAGAAGTTATAGCATAGGAATCATAAAACCATAACAGAAGCCATGAACTTCAAATCATCATTTTCCCGATCAAACCTGTTGGACCTATCCGAGTCTTTAAACTCCCGAGTCTTTAAACTCAATCCAGGCCTCAATAATATCCGAGTCTTTAAACTCAACAGGCCTACGGGGGAAATATCAATATATCTGAGTCTTTAAACTCAATCCGGGTCTTTAAACCCAATCCGGGCCCGTCCCCCGTCAATCAATATCCGGGTCTTTAAACCCAATATCCAGATCCAACAAATCCAATCCAAAACCATTTGTAAAACCATTATCCATTTCCATATCCCAAACCCGAATCCGAAATCACTGGTTCGATGCTCTTTCGGCATCCAAAACCGTCATTCCGAACCCAAATCCGGAAATTCACTTTTCAACTTAAAACCAAATTCCGCCTTCCGAAATCCGATTCTAAAACCGAAAACCTTGATTATCGAAATCATGTTCCAAAATCCCTTTATAATCATTGAAAACCAGTTATTGTTTGAAATCCCAAAACCATGGCATCATAATCAGAAATCAAGCATTTCTCGTAAAACGTGTCAAATACGTTATTTCTCGAAAACTGTGCAACAAGTAAAACAGTTATAGCATATTCAAATAACCATAAAATCACATATAAAACCACAAAACAATTATAGAAAAACAGTTATGCATGCTCGAGTTTAGAGAAGGGGTCCACTCACAGTACCGAGCCCTCAATCTCGTCCCGAGCGTCCTGCACGTTCCTCGGCTTCCTCGGGAAATCCCGATCCTGCTAACAACCACCAAAGTACGTCACTAACACACTTATGAAGGTTTACCTAATTATCCTCAAAAATCGCCGAATCCTAAACGTAACAAATCGGGACCCTAAACCTTCACCCTCGCGAAACTAAACTCAAACGACGTTCGATTAACTCGAAACCAATTCCAATGGACTCAACACAACTCCTGGACCAAAACCATAGTTGACCGTTTTCCCCAGAACCGCCGCACGCGCCCCCACGCGCCGTCCAAAGTGGTTGCGCGTGGCCCTCACGCGCCTGCTACAGTGCATCGGCTACCTTGAGCAAACCCGGTTCGACACAGTGTCTGTAAATCGAACCGGCGAGAACTGTTCTCTGCCGTCCCGTCTCCGTTCCTTCCCTTCCTTCACCACCTTCATCGTCCAGACCTACTCTGTCCATCCCCGTCCTCCTTAGACCTCGACACGGCTCCTAACCCGTCGACTGAAGCTCGAAACAAAACCCAATCTCTGCTCTGTTTTCCTTCCCGGCCACCCAGGTCACCTCCCGTCACGGTGGCAACACCAGACGGTTCCTAGGACCCTTCTAAACCTAACCCAACTCACCCTAACCATCGATTCACTCCCAAACTTCACGACTTTAGGTTCGAACATCAACTGCAAAACAGAGCACCAAAGTACCCGCCGTCGTGTTAACCTCCACCGTGCACCACCCGTCACGGCAGCACAACCAATAGAAGCCCAGACCTCCACTGAGTCCCCTAGACCTCCCTATGAACTTCGATTCGACCTCTAGACTCACGACTCACAAGTCAAAACTCAACGGAAAAAACAGGGCACAGGTACGGAGATTAGAATTTACCTGCAACCGCCCTTCGCCGTACTCGCCGCCGTGTTCCCTGGAGTCCACCGCGTCGCCTCAGCCTCCTCTCGAGGTCAATCACACCCGCAAACGGCCACAACACCACCACAAGCCCTCAGTCTTCTCTGTTTTCTCTGGTATTTCCCCATGACTCTCACTCACTCACACACAAGCACAACACTTCCAAACCTCCTCCCTGTAACCTTCTCACCTCTCTGATCACTCTCACACCCTCACAAACTCACCAGCACTCACGATTACCCTTCAATTTCTCTCACCGCCTCACTCTGTTTCACTCAGGATCGAAGAACACACACGGGCACTGCACGGTTGCACCCCAATTATTTGGGCCGTGCACACACCAGAACCCCCCAGAAGCCACTACACACCTGCCACATGTCACCATCCACTCCATCCTTTCTCACATGGCTCAATCCAGCCGTCCATCTGTCCCTTTCTCTGCCCAATTTCCAGAGCACAAAAGACCAAACTGCCCCTCCTTTTAACCCAATTTTATGGATTTGCCACTACCTTTCTAGACCCGTAATTCCCACATCGTAAGTCCGATGAACACGTGCCGCCTGTCATCGAACTCAGGACAACGAGATCTACATAACCATCCTTGGTCCATGCACCAAAACCCGATCGTCCAAAAAGTCAACTTTTCCCCCTCTTTTAACCAAATTACGGTTATGCCCTCAACCTTCCGAACATCATAACTTCCTGCTCGGATGTCGGAATCAGGCGTGCCACTTGCCTACGGATTCGTGACATCCTAAACTACGTCCTGATCACTAGTCAACACCCATTTGACCACCCAAACTAAAGTCAACATTTTGCCCGAACTAGGGGCAAAATCGTCATTCTAAACTTACAGACCTATCGGGACCACATAACCACCAATTAACCTCACTAATCCCACCTTAATCACACTACTAATCCCGACTCTCGGGACGGGTTGTTACATTTATCGACATCATGCCTCCAAGACGTGAGCCCCGTGCACGGCTTGGTGATGAGCTTGATGGTCTAGATGTTGAGAGAGCCCAAAGTCTGGGAGCCACTAGATTTAGTGGACATGCAGACCCAGAAGAGGCCTACGGGTGGCTTACTTGTTTTGAGCGGATTTATGAGATTATGCGATGTTCGCCAGAGGATATGGTTCTGTTATCCACATTTATGTTGAGTGGCAATGCTTATAGATGGTGGCGTGGGTTACAGATGACTGGCTTGAATTCCTGCACTTTAACTTGGGAGGAATGAAATAAGTGTTAGTGGAACATGTCAGTGGCCGACTATGAAATAAGTGTCAGTGGAACATGTCATCTGGCCTTGCTCATTTCGTAATGCTAAGGAGGTTGAGTTCCTACAACTGCAGTAGGGGAACATGTTAGTAGCCAACTATGAGTAGAGATTTTTTAACTTATCTAATTTCGCTCCATTGTATGTGGCAAACGAGGAAGATAAGTGTCAAAGATTCGAGTATGGATTGAGGAATGAAATACAGGCGGCTGTGATAGTAGGATCTTATTTCACTTTCCAAGATTTATCAAATGCTACTATCCGAGTGGAGGCCAGTTTTCCTGGGTGAGAGCAATCTTTGAGCTATGGACGACGTCGGGAGCGTTAGGAAACTAAGGTTATGAGTCAGGGAACGTCAAAGAGAGGCGATTCCAACTTCGAATTTTCTAGTCGGTACCAATCAAGCTCTAGCAATGGTGGAGCTAGAGAAGGAAATTCTCCAGATCTTACATCGAGACCTCAGACATCAGTCCAGTCTAGTAGGGCTTCAGTTCCGGCAAATGGTAGGCATAATAATCAGTAATCACATTTTGGAAGGGGTGCATGTCATTTTTGTGGAGAGGTGGATATATCAAGAGATATTGTCCGCACCGACCAAACGGTGGTGGTATGAGTGGCAGTACTATAGAGCAGGGTTCGAGGACAGCCTCGACTTCTGAGACCACAGGTGAGAGAGGAGATGACAGAACTAGAGGTGGGTCTCGAGGATGTGGTTGGGCTTAAGTTCCAGATGCTCGAGTATTTTCTTTTGCCCAATAAGAAGCATACAAAGCACCAGAGAGTGGTTCAGAGGTAATTGTGATGTTACATGGTTTCTGGATATTTTGTAAATGTTATGTATTATACACTTGTGTTGTAAGCTCCTTTCTACGTTTGGTTGTTGAGTGGATACATTCGAATTTCGGGGACGAAATTCCTTAAGGGGGGTAGGTTGCGACGCCCCGGAAATTAGAGAAATGTAAATTGGAAAGTTGGAATGTAAAATGACTTTTTTACCCTTGTAAATGTGGTGGTCAAAAGTTCACTGTTTGGACTTTCCGTAAATATCGTTGTGTAGGCCTCGAGACGCCGAATCTATAGACAAGTGACAAGTTAAAATTGGAATTCGGACGGATAAGTTACGGGTCCTGTTAGTGGATCTTGAAAAATAGGTAAACCCCGTAGGTTTGGAAAAAGTCGAGTTTTGATTTCTAGGCATTTGGAAACTGCTCTGATGACTAGGTTGTGTTTTCTAAGTTTGGACGAGTTTGTAGGAACAAAAATATATGGAAAAGAACAGCTCGGCAGGTCTGGGTAGTGGTTCAAAGTCAGGCCGTGAGTATTCGACCATGCCCATCCATTTACAGGGTTAGAGACGAGTAAAAGGGATGAAAAATTGCGGGTCGAGTGACCCAGTTCCAGGGTCGCTGGTCGACCCACTTGAGGTTAAATACAATGATGTGGCAAGCCCTATCTGGTCACGTGGCCAACCCGAGAGTGACACATAGCCAGGTGTCAGTCAAGTCAACAACTGATGTGGTAATGCCATGTTAGACTTGTCAGACCATGTCAACCAGTGAGAGGGTGCCACATGGTAGGGTGTCAGGATCTGTGAGGTGACGTGGTAGCTGATGTGGTAAGTCCACGTTAGCAGTCTAAGACCACGTGGACCAGTGAAGTAATGCCACGTGGCAACGTGTTAGAGACTTTTTAGGTTGTTAGATGTGACATATCAGTGACATGTGGTAGTGATGACGTTAGTGGGTGACATTATCACGTGATGTGGTAGTGTCAGAGGGTGACACGTGGCACCGTCAGGGAGTACCACGTGCCAGATTGTTAGACCTGTCAGGCTGGCGTCAACTAGGGCTGACGTCAGCAAGGGTTGACTTCAGTAGATCGGCGTTGACCGAAATTTGACTCGCACGTGTAGGCATGTGGGCACAAATTTTGAGATTAAACCGATCTTGTTCGAATGGTTTCGACGATCTGAATCCAATGGTGGTGGTTTCAGGTCAATCCAAGGTCGGTTGGTTAGTGTTTTGGTGGTTATTAGCTTCAGGAAACGTGTTTGGGATGTGTTCTTGGTTCAAAGATAGTTAGGGGTTTTTGGTATGGACTTATATAGGTTGTTAGTAACTTTTGGGCATGGTTTGGATAGGCCCGGACGTCCCGGAGACTGTGGATAGGCTCCAGACTACGTTACGGCACTGGATTGGAGCGCACAACATGGACGGTCTGTGAGTGGATTTTTTATTTATAAATATGATGCATGCACAAATGTTTTATATATTTTACAAAATTGATTTTAGATGCACTGGTTGCATATGATTTGTGTTTGATGTTGAGCATTTTCGTAGAAAATGTTATGTTGCATGTGATTTCAATGATTTGAATGGGGAGTGGATTAGCAATTTGGAATGCTTTCAGGGGGATGCGTGAAATCGGTATTTCAGGCTTGAGACCCAGCTGCTTTAAGGTTTGACTTAGAGTATAGCTAAACGGGAAATTTAACAACGATTTGATAGTGAAATGGTTTTTGGATTTGGAAAATGATATTCGGGCTTGTGACCTTATTGTGGATTTGTGCTATGAGATTTCGGGCTTGAGGCCCTGTTCTGATTTGTGATATAAGATTTCGGGCTTGTGACCCCGTTGGATATGATATTGGACACTGATTTTATGAGATTTGTGAAAACTGATTTCGGGCTGAGACCCTATGTAAAATAACTATTTTGATTTGAGAAACGACAGTTTTGAAAATGTGTTTCCACTGTTTTTATTATGACCATTCTGCTGGATGATGGATATGACTCCGGTAGGAATATGTTTCCCTAGAGAGGGACTCTAGTAGGAATTTGTTTCCCCAGAAAGGGCATCTGGTAGGAATGTGTCTCCTCCAGTAGGAATGTGTTTCCCCGGAGAGGGCCTCCGGTAGGAATGTGTTTCCGCTGCGTACTCTTGAAATCCCGAGTGGGTTACAGTTTTATCCCTAGTCTGACACGGGGTGTCTGACATGAGCAAGACACATCCCACGATAATCTAGAGGGATTGGGATGAGTCCTGTCAAGTTGGGTTTTTAGGAGCCTTTAAGTAGGCGTGCCACTAGTAGAGACTACTACTAGACATGGTTAGAAGCTAGATATGAATTGTGGCCTATAAACCATCGTTTGAAACAAGTGAAAGTGGAGCAAGCAGGCATCTTGATTGCGCTGTTCTTTTCTATGCCTCTTGTAAGGACTTTAAATATGTTCTTTTGCACCTAGTCCAAATTCAATGTGGGCGTTTTGTTTAGTCATATTTTATGCATGTTTTATCCATGATTTAATACCCTTTTACTTATGTTTTTTAATAATTCGTTCTATGCAATTGTAGAAAATAATATATTATGTGAGAAATGGGTAGATCAAATAGAGCTTGGAATTATGAGAATCTGAGCGAAAAAATCACCTGAACCGGAGTTGAAACAAAAAGGTTATGAAGGAAGGAAATATTGCATCAAATTTCGGTGGCCATCCACCAAAATTGGACATCAGGTTCACGCAGGCTATGGTAGCGAGGCCTTCCAATCGGTAGGAGTCTACCTAAGACCATCCTCACTTCTGGAGCGCGCATCCTGAAGCGCCTTCACCAGTTTCGGTGCAATGCCACCGAAAGGCTAGAACTGAAGCCCTGGCCTCTTTGACCAGGGTTGATAGAGGAATTTGACCGCATATATTCGGTGGTTAACCACCGAAAATTGCTTTTGAAGCTTAAATTCTGAGTTTTTGTCTAATTTTAGGATAATTCCAAGTTACTTTCACATTTAATCCCCATATTGTTTAAGGATTTTAGTCCTATTTCCTTTTGTATTCTTATTTTCAATTCCTTTACATGTAGGAAAGGTTTATAATTAGATTTCTTAATTATTTAGGAAGCCTTTACCTTATAGAATTTAATTGTAAAACTTCTATTTTTAGTAGGATTAATTATTCTCTTATAAATAGAGGTTCCAGGGTTTATGTAAGGGGGTTCGAGTTTTTGGAGGTTCAGAGTTTTTAGTTTACATTCAAAAATAAAAAGAGCGAAATACTTTTGTCTTTTATTTCATAATTTCTTTTTATTTTGTAGTTTTTTTTAGGTTAGTGATTTTTGAAGCCCTACCCATGTTAGTTCATAATTAGATTTTTGGCTGTTGATTATGGTTGTTATGTATGCTTGGATTTGTTGGATTACTGAGCTTCATGAACTCAATTTATGCTTATAAGTTTGATCACCTTATGTGTGTATAATTGTTGATGTAATTTCTTGATGTTTGTGTTCACCCTGCAATTTGTAGCATTACGTTTAAGAGGGGGACTCTTATTCGTAATCTAAACTCATGACTCTCTAGGACTGTACATCACTTTTCTTGGGATAGTGTAGTTTCATTAAATCTTCTTCAGGTTTCATGCATTATCACGCACCATCGGTAATAGTTGTTTAAGGGTGGGTACATCATGCTTAAACATACAATCTAAGAGAAGATAATATGTGTAGGGTGAGCCTTAGCCGGACCCCTACACTGGCACTTAATACAAATACATGCATATCAATCTAATCAACGAAATCTAAGGAGAACTATAATTGGTTAGTGGTGGATAGAGTTCATTAACATATTTACTTTTTATTATATGTTTTATATTAATTGTTTTATGGAGCGTGTGTTTGTGTTTTATTTTAATGTTAATAAATGTCCGAGTTGATTAATTAATCTAAATAGTAATGTGAATTAAACGTTAAGACAAGTCCTTGTGGGATTCAACCCTTGCTTATTTGTTATACTATCTTCACGATCTGTGCACTTGAAATGTTAAACTGAATAGAATAGATTTCATATTTATTTATATTGTCTATTTTATCCAATAAGTTTTTGTGTTAGCGACGTAAAATTTAGGGTTAGAGGGGGAAGTTAGACAGATCGACCTCTCCAAGTCAAACCATTCGAATGCTGACCCAGAACACGAAGATGGTCCTATGGCTTAAGCAGCAGTAGAACCAATGGTTGGCATTTTCCAATTATCGAAGTCAAGACTTGAAAGAGCCAAACGTAAAAGGGGAGAGGAAATATGCAAACACTTAGAACATAAATTCAATATTCGCGTTATAGATTGAATTACAGGTGCATGAAGTAAATTATCTCTAGACTAAGCCATGAGCTGGCGTTCTTGGTTGAGAGACCATCAATAGGATGAATATCCGTTGGAAATCATATCAAGGTTGATGGGGAGCAATTAAAAGACATAATGATGTCAGGAAGTGAGGTTGTGAGGGTGTGAGGGTCTCGAAGACTGGTCTGAGGCAGTTGAAACGAGAGATGATCTTTAAACGAGCTATGGAAGCTAGTCGAAATGAAGTATGAAGGTCAGGAAGTCAACATAAATGAATTTGGGATGCACGTCGGATTGGGAGGAAAGCTTGTTGTTTGTGAGAACTAAGAAGGATGAAGAGGAGAATGAAATCATGATTCTAGATCAAAGAGATAAGTTTTGCCAAGAAGGCTAGCTTTTGAGTAACGAAGAAAACTTTTGAGAGTTTTTCATTTGTTGTAATTGATTAAGTTTGATCAATTGTTTACTTGTTTGAGTTGATTTTTGTTGTCCTTTGAGAATAGGGCTTCCTCTCCTTTTATACGAGTCATGAGGGTGCGGATGGTCAACACGCGTATTCTTGCTTGCATCTCCATCATGACGACATAGTCACATGTTCTCTTTCCCCTTATGACGATTTCAAAGCCATGTTAGTGTAATTTTGAAATTTACGCTCGTGCTTCCCTATGATCCAGTTGTGGATACTAGCTGGGCTTGGGTTTAAGTCAGATTGGGTTTTTAATTTCTCAAATTAAGACCTTCCCCAAGCCAGTAGTGCTATTTTTGGGGAGTAACCATGGCCCCCTGAATTTGAAAGCTCTGGGACTAGAAGGGCTTTCGGATTCAAGTTGTCCCACTACTCTTGACATCGACGGTCCCACCATCCGTGTGCATACACACTTCCCCTTCTATAAATTTCCTTGCTGCAAACCATAAGACCATCCGATTTCTTTTCCATTTCCAAAGAAGCTTGTCTTTCCAAAAAAAATCCATGACTTCTGATTTTGTCTCTAGAAAGAGAAAATGAGAGAAACCTCCATTTCTAACCCCGAAACCAGGTGCCATTTCTCCATGGATCTACGACCTAGATTTCCAAGATCATGTCACCATCCCTCAAAATATTTTTTTTGTTCTGAAGGTGATAGTGTCGTCATCCAAGATCCATTTTTCATGTCTGATTCAGGGTGTAGTTTTGTTCTCTGTCTTTGTATCCCTGTTTCAAATGAGGCCATTCTTCGCAGTCACCTACCTAGAAAACTATGAGCCTCTATTCCTTTCATGAGGGAGTCTTCTCTTATGCCCTCTTCCCGACATAGACCTAGGCTAGATTTCACACCCTTAATTGCAAGATACCCTCATGGGCTCTTACTTTATCTGACAGGACCGATCCCAATCCCCCTAGATTATCGTGGGATGTACCTGCTCCCGTCTGACATCGCGTGTTAGACCAGGGATAAACTCGTCCCCCGTTCGGGATCCATCAGAGTACGCCAGAATCGGTGGTGGCATGTGATGTCTCGATCTCTACTACTCTCGCTCAACCTGAAGGGTATTAAAAACCATAAAAGCTATGAGGGGACAAAACAACAGTTTATAAAAATAGTTTATCGGAAAGACATTTATACCCTTCACGTAAAACCATGCATGCATCATAAAAAAGTTAATTCAAATGCTTCCTCGAAAGAAAGACATATTGCTTCCCAAATCAAAACATAGTGAAAAATGTTTCTCAATCGAAGCCATTACCTCAGTAGGGTCTCAGCCCAAAAACCGAATCATACAGGGTCGTACCCAAAACCAAATCAAAGAAAACCAAAACAGAGCCTCAGCCCAAATCATAGAACACGTGGGAACACATCCCATCCTCAATGTTAGTCACGTTTCTAATCCTAGCACAAGTGCATATAGCTCAGGACCGCTCACAATCCTAGCATGTAGCCGTGAACACATCACTCGCCGCGACCGTCTCTAGATCATCGAACACATTGCCGATTGATCATAGAGGATAACATCAGCACTCCTAAGTTGAGCCTCCCTCGATCATTGCTTCTCGTGGCTGCTCGAAAATAGGCAGTGCATCGTGACCTCTCCGGAAAGAACACATCCGCAATCCGAAGGTGAGTGTCATATCATTTTGGACTCACCCGAATGCCATCATCAATAGGGCCTCAAGCACGGAAAATCACCAAATGGGTCACAGCCCGAAAACTAGTGTCCAACGACACTTCATATCGCCGGATTCCTCGAATCCTACAATATCCATAATTAGGTCTCATGCCCGAAATATCTTTCATAAAACTCATACCTGGGTCACCGCCCAACTTATCTCACATTTGACTATACTCTAAGTCAAACCTCAATTCAATTGAGTCATATTCCAGAAAGATATTTCCAAATTCGAAAACCATTTATCATTTCCAAAACACTTACAAATCATCGTTCAACTGGGACTCGTGCTTGAATCTCAATTTCACGTATCTCCGTGAAACCCTCAACACTGTAAATCAGTTTCTCAATTTCACGCCTCTCTGTAAAACCTTTGGAATCACATAAAATACAAGCACGTAGTATACTTGGCCGAAGCCTAATAATCATATAAAACAGAAATCTCGAACTACGTGCCTTAACGTATTTTCCTACGAAAATGCCAAAAAATTCATATTTAAATCACATGCACTCATGGCATCTCAAAACATGTTCATAAACACGTATAAAACATTTATGCATGCATCATATTCATAAAACAAAGTCAACTCACAAACTGTCAAAGCTGCGCCTCGATATGCGTGGCATAAGCCTCTCCAGACTAATCTGACCTCTCCGAGTCATCCTGACATGTCCAAAACATATCCAAAGGTTGTTACCAACCTATACAATTCCATATCAAGAACTATTAATCGTTTTCCGGCTCGAGTTTTTTTACCGAAACCGAATAGAAGAATCGGTTTGGTTTGGTCCGGTTGCCCCTTCAATAACCGAATGAAACCGAAACCGAATACTCGGTTCGATTCGGTTCGGTTCCAGGGTAAAACCGGTTTTTTTCGGTTCAAATCGGTTCGGTTTTCTACAAAAAAACTGGTTTTTTGATTCTTTTATACAATAATCAATATTCATTACATAATTAATGTCCATTACAACTAATCAATATCTATTACAACTAATCAATATCCACCTAAAATGTCCATTATAAACAACAAAATCATCCAACCATCAAAATCAACAATATAATGTCTATTACATACAATAAAATCATCAAAGCATCAAAATTGAATAAAAAACGTCCATTACAAGCAATAAAAACAGCAGGATTGTAAAACCAAACCATCCAAAATTATTAAAACGGTAGAAAATATCATGAAGAAACTAGCAAGGCAAGAAGTCTCAAGAATTAAACTATTGAGGCACCCTAGCACGACCATTTGTCATTTCTATATATAAAACACAAGAAAAGTTAATTATCTACATAAATTCACAATTAATAACAAACAAATGTATTAGAAATAATAAAATAATACAACAATTACCTTGTGCAAGGGCATGATAACACTCCACTTCATCAACACTCGGCTCCAAATGTAATGCAACATTAACACTCATAAGCCAATTTTGAGTACAAATCAATGCCTCCACAACTTCAGGGCTCAACGAACTCCTATACGAATTAATTACCCTTCCACTTGTGCTAAAGCATGACTCCGAAGCTATTGTTGAGGTGGGTATAGCTAGAACATCCCGTGCAACTCGCGACAAGATTGGATATTTGGATACCCCGATCTTTTTCCACCAACTCAAACTTTCAAATGTTGAATCCTTAATTGTTTCGATAGGATCTAATAGATATCTATCCAAATCATTAGAAATAACTTCCTTCTTTGCCATCCTCCTCATCTTCCTTACTATAAGATATGTATCGTCAATTAAACCCAGTTTGTTTTTTGCTATTCCAGAGGAGCTGCCACTAACATTGTCCTCTCTTGCAGAATCCCCACTCCCACCGTCTTCATAGAGTTCAAGAACAAGGGCTACGAAATAATATTGGTTCATACGCTCCACTTCCCCCCAATACTTGTCAAATTTGGCTTGCATGGTGCTTGCAATACGAGACAATAAAACACTCTTCTGTTCACGATGCAAAAGAGTTAAAATCATATACACATCAAGTAAAGCACATTGGATTGTGGGTGTAGAGGTGCAGCATACTCGCAAAGTTACTTCGTAAAAGGGTTTCAAATAAGCAGCAAATGAACTTGCTAATTCCCAATCATACCCAGACAGTGGTCCTACCCTTCGATCACTTACAAAATAAGCAGCATAATTCGGATCATCCTCAATTAGGACCTCAAATGCTCCCCGAAACTTAATAGCTGATTCCAACATCAAATAGGTGGAATTCCACCTAGTTGGAACATCCAATACCACCAACCCTTTACTATCAACCATAGCCTTCTCTGCACCCTTCTTAAATATTTCAAACCTACTAGGGGAAGATCTTACATATCTGATGGCATTTCTAATACTTTGAATATATTCATTCAACACATTCAATCCATCATTGACAATCAAGTTCAAGATATGAGCAATACATCTAACATGAAAATTTTCCCCATTATTCAAAAGCGCCACCGAACATTTCCATTTAGGCATTCTCTTCATTAAAAAAGACAACTCAGCATCATTCGAAGAAGCATTATCTACTATAACAGTCAAAAGCTTCTCAATACCCCATCCAAGTAAACAATCTTCCAAAAGCCTCCCAATTGATTCTCCCTTATGGTTTGGAATCACACAAAAGTTGCTAATCTTTTTATGCAATACCCAATCACTGTCAATAAAATGAGCAGTGATAACCATACAATCGATGTTTTGAAGGGATGTCCATGTATCAGTAGTTATACAAACCCTATAAGACTTGATCAATTCTTTAAGGGACTCCTTCTCAGCATAACATATTAAGCACATCCTTAGCAACTGTCTGACGACATGGAATTTTAAACCTAGGACAAGTTAGGGAACAAAAATCACGAAACCCTCCCTCACTAAAATAAAAAGGCAACTCATCAACTACGACCATCTGAACAAATTTCCTAACAAGCTCCTTCTGACTAAACCCAACAGCACGTTCTGTGGGGTTTTCTACGGATAGAACTTTCTGATTTTTTTTGGAAATCGTATTAGGGGGATATTTAGGACATTTCTGAAGGTGACTAATCAAGGCCCTAGTTCCGTTTCTAATAGAATCAGCAGCATACGTATTAGGACAATAATTACATCTAGCCCTAGTGAAACCATTATCAGCTTTGTACCTTTCAAAATGATCCCATATGCTTGCACGCTGCCTTTTCTTCGCGTGCTCCAAAAATTCCGCATTACTTTCAGAGCTGGTTAGTGGTTTACCATTCCTATTCACCTCTACATCGAATTCAGCTACTTGTGATTGTGAACCATGAACATTGTCCACCTACAAAACAGAAAACAGGAAGTATGAATAAGTTGATGATCGATGTTAAGGTGAATGAAATACATTGCTTATAAACCAAACTCATCATAATCAATAATTCCGTATTATTCTATAGTATATTACGAGAATAAATATTAAATACCTCTTCAGGAAACTCTGATGAGGTAGCAGACGCAGAACCAGCAGCATTCCCAGAGGTAAGCACCATTCTGATTTCTTAGAGTTTGTTTTCGATCTGTAGCAATAAGCACCAACAGAAACATTACATAAATGCTGAAAGAAGACAAGCCACAACAGAAACATTACATAAATGTTGAAAGAAGACAAGTCACAAGGATCTCCCCTTGATGGCAAAAGTATGCTTGTGTCTTCTATTTAAAGAGATTAAGGTGTGTTGGAAGCTATGGTGTCTTCTATTTAACGAGATTAAGGTGTATTGGGTTTCACCAAAAGATTTTTTTTTTGTAGGTGTTAAGTTTTAAGTTTTGGATGGAGGAAAGAATGCTAAAGTAGTTTGCGATTGTATGATAATGACCACTATCTGTCCTATTCGGGTTTTGAAGATACTAGGGGTTTGGAAGGGGAGGACGTGTGGGAAAAGACACCCCGTCAGCATTTTGGGCATCTATTTCTCTTGCTTTTGGGAAACAATTCTCTATCATACCCTAGATTGAAAAGCTATAGTATCTCGAATAACTTTGTCTTGTTAAATTATATGCAGTTTGTTTTGTTCCATGTTTTTTCTTCATATCTTCTAGGAGGATTACTGACCACCTTATTGTACTGCTCTTTCTTTTGAAACAAAAATTCATTCCCTGTTCATAAAATAGGACATCACCCTAGTATAAATACATATAAAAGTGTTCTTTAAGTTGGACGCAGCAAATTGTCTGGTCGTTCTTCTAGATCAGCTTTTTCCTTTTTTTTTAATTATCATTTCCAGATTGCAAGTGCAAGAAAGTTGTATGCTGTTTAAATGTACCCACACAATCACACATTATGAGAAAATTAATCTTAATTATTAATTGTCATTCTTGTACCGAAAAAAAGAAGGTATTTGTAGTCATCAAGCCTAATAATCAATTCCCAAGGCGTATTCTATTGTTTATCTTTTCTTCCTCTTGGGAAACTTATTTTTTTATTATCAGCATCATGATTATCTTATCATCTTTCTAATTCTAGTGATGTTCACCTAGTTTGAATAGATAAAGAAGTGGAACTAAGTTGGGGAGCTAGTAATCTATAAGATTGTAACTAACAACAAATTGTGGTAGGAAGGTTACTACAAGCTGATAAGTGCGGTGCTACTGCTACTGCCCTCTGTCGGTTTGTTTTGTGGAGGGGAATGGAGGTGGCATCTGTTGGTTTGTTTTGGAACTCGGATCTTAATCTGGTGGGAGGGCAGTATGCCTGAGCTAGTTTCTTTAAGACAGTCACTGATTGAAAGGACGAGTTCAGTCTAAAATACTTCGCTCAAGCCATGAAAAAGAGAGTTAAAGGGGGTCCTCCATGAGTTACATTACAAATTATTGTTATTAATGATGAAAAAACTATTGTGAATGCAAGCAAAGGAAACTCGGTAGAAAATTTTATGTGTATCTGCTTCAGGAACCAATTAATTAGCTCTTCTGCTCCTAGGAGCCACAAAGTAGTTTAGGGTCCTGTTCTAAAACTAGAACTACGATGCAGCACTGACATGCTAAGGCTTTGGAAATTTTTAAAACAATGCTCGAATCAATTGGTCATCTCTGTCCATTAAAGAAAACCCTTGCATCACCGTTTAAAGATAAAAAGAAACTGTTGTGGTGGAACCATAATAAGAAACTGGTGAAGGCAAGAGTACTGATCATAATAATGATAAATAACAGACTTGTTTGCTTTTCAGTACTCTGGAAAACCATTCTATGTGTTTTTTAATGGTACAGTAGCAAGAAGTAAGCAAAATGGTGTAAAGATGCAACAACAATAAAAAGAATCAGGCCTTCACTTTTACGAGGTTATTAGAGCTTCTTATAAAACAAAACAAAACAATTGCAGATTACAGAAATGACCAAGCATCCTATCAAATATATTATTTGTTACAAATACATGGAAGAATGCATGAACAGTTATTCTAGTCAAGTGAAGGCTTTATATACTTCTTATGTGTATTTTCTTCGAATTATAGCGAGGTGTCTCTTATTTAAAAGCATGTTCTACTAGCTTTATATTGGTGGGAGCTTTCTATCTGGAGTCTCCATATATGGTCAATTGTGAAACGGGCATCAGACATGGACTTAGCACATGCTGCAACAGCTCTAAAATTTGTTTCACATAATTATATCATGCCATTCATTAGATGCCTATCTCTCTGGCAATGAACTATGGCCATCTCCCACAAAACTGTTTGATATTGAAAATCTCAAGACTGTCCACATATATAATAAGCCAAATGAGGAAGGCAAGTGTAACTCAATTTTCTTGCAAGCTTCATGTTAAGAAATGGTACAGGTGGAAAAAGTGGCTCCTCCTCATTGACCTCTTTGACAGGAGGCGCTTGGCCACTAAGAAGATACTCATTAAAAACCAATCTTGTTGAAGTAACCGAGAGAAGATTTATTATTTGATTTATCTGAAAGATTCCCCTATTCCCTAATAAAGTATGTCTCCATAATTGTTCATGATACATTTATACAAGGTAAACAAAGGGCAATTTAGTGAAGAACGAGGTTGAAGATATGTCATCTGCAAAATTAGATATGAGTTGTAGTCTTGTAGTCTTGTAGATACATGGGCTATATAGTATACATCCTAAACGGCTAAACCATCCATTTATACAAGGAATAAAAACTCAAATACCTATTCTATATTGTCTCTACTAAAATTCACTTCTCCTCTAATAATAATGAAGAAGTAAAATCACAACTGTAGAAATATCAGAGCAAGGATGTTAAGGAATTTAAGGTTACCTCTTTAGAAATTTCAGAGCAAGGAGAAATATGTTGGATGAAAATTTCGTCTCTAACCTGTAGACCCACGGACCCAACTCGGTCCGTTCTTCCATCTCCGGTCACCAAAATCAAAGCTGTTGGTCCTATTCTCTTCGTCTCTAACCCAGGAAGGGATCCCTAGAATCAAAATGAAGAAAATCGATTTAGAACTTTATCTTTCATTCGAAGAACAGTCGCCCAATTTCCAGCCTCTTGTCTGGGCTGCTCCGCCTTCCTCAGCCCCCGATTCTGATCCCCAGTGACTTGTACAACTACCAAGAATAGGACCCCAAACAATACAAACCACTCCAAACATCCAAAAATAAACATCCAAATTCAAAAAATCACGGGTTACGGCTTACCTGTTCTCTTGACCTCCTTCGTTGTCCACGGCGGTCCTGCCGCCTCCCACAATCACTCTCAGTCCCTCACTCGTCCTCAGTCATTCTCAGGAGCCCTCAATCGATCTAGCAAGGGAGGGGAGAATTTGGAGTTTTGTGGGTTTCGGGTTCGAATGAAACAGATGAAGATGAAGGGTGATGGTATGCATGTAATTGTGAGAAGGAAGTAATGGACTTGTCACTCATCCATTAGGCTTGTAACAAATATCTGGGGGCCCCACTAAATGACCAAAGTCAACCTTTTCTCGGAAAACCTACCACCATCAATAGTTTCTAAAACCTATCGTGACCCGTATCTTTCCCGTCGATTGTCTGATTTCGACGTGTCGCCTGTCTACGGACTCGTATCGACTCGATCTACGTAACGATACTGGGTCCACGTGCATTGGGCCTTCCGGGTTAAAAGTTAACTTTCCCCTCGTCTATGGGTAAAATTGTAATTTCACCCTGAACATTCGACAATCCTTAACTAATCCCTGATTAGCCTCGCTAATCCTCAATTTACTCTTAATTAATACTGAATATTTGGGACGGGTCGTTACATTATCCCTATTGTCTATTTCTGGATATTCTCCAATCCTCCAAAATAATAGTGGTTGCGAGAAAGGTTTTTCAGAAGCCAGACCTTGGGGACATATGCTTGGGGTCCATCTTTTAAAAATTCCATCCACCGCTTGGTTTTTGATGTGGGAATGATTCTCTTGTTTTCCATTTCTTCGCCAAGCAACCCTACTGCTCCAAGCCTTGGGAGAACACAATTGGAGATCCAGCGCGCTACATGATGAATAAACCATCCCGAAATTAACACTTCTGCCTTTTGGAAGTATTGCATGCCTGTTATCAGCTCTTTGAGACCGTCATCCTTAATCCTCAAAGATGGAGATGATGGAGGATACATGACCCAAGTCTCCAACCATCCTCATCCCAATGGGTGGTCTGTCGATAAACGAATGATGGAGAATATGTTTTTTTTGTGGTCATAGAAGATGACCGGCAGCAGCAAAATGTTGGGAGGCTTCTCGGATGCTTAGAGGCGGTAGGTTTTCATTTTGTGAAGCCACTCGATGGCCACACTGATGGGTCGTCCCCTTGTCGGGTGATTTTGTTACTTAGCCCATATGGATTTGGTTTATAATACCTTATCAGATATTAGAACTACCACAAATATCCATGTATGTTCTTTCTCTTTGAATCCTTAATCGTTTTGTGATCTTTTGAGACAAGCTGGCATATATCAGATCTAGTATAGATAAGATCTTTATCCAACACGCAATGGCCTCAGGGGATGAGAACTATTTCGTGGATCCAAGGTAGGTCCCCATCATGTTGGGACCGTTGCTCCCCTATTCAAAACATGGGTCCTTCCCCAAGAGCCAAAAGCTCTTTTATCACTACCTTGTGGGCAGTAATTTTGGTAGGATGACCATTCTCATATTTTTCAATCACCTGATGTTTTCCAGATAGGGATCATAAAAACTGGTCTCGACTACTGTTAGGTTAGCCATGAATGGCTTCATATCTGCCTGGATGACTTCCCAAAGTCCTCTCGTGAGAGTAGTCTCTTTGTGGTTCCATAGGGCAATTTGCCTGTGAAGAGTGGATGGGACACACATAATTTTGTGGATCCAATCCCTTCAAAATAACAGGTTGTAACTAGCCCTACTATTGAGCACAAAGAAAGCCATAATTAATTTCTTAGAACCGACCGCGATCTCCTAAGGTAAAACCCCGGAGTTTTAGTTGTGGCTTCAGTGAAGTTGGACATTATCGCCGTTTCGGAAAGTAGTCCTAGATAGCCCCACCCGGTCTTTCTAGCATTCTAGATGGCAGGACATTGATAAAAGCTCCCCTATCGATCATGACTTTGCTGATGGAGATACCTTCCAAAGAGGTAGTAATGAAGATGGGGCGAAGTTGATCTGTTATTTCCTTAGCAGGACTTGAAAATATCATCTTTTCCTTACAACCACTAGGTCCCAAAATGAAACCTTAGTTTTCCCCATAGCTAGCTGATATCTCAATTACCTCTTGAGATGGTTTGTAGGCAATGATGTTGCCTTTCATTTGGTTTACCTAGTGATAGACAACCATTAAGTGTTCTGATAGTACCACCACTAGGTTTTCCTCTTGATGAGCATATCTCTGCTTCTTATTGAGCAAGTCTTCCACCTCCATGATTTCCAACAAGTCCTTCTCAAACTCTTTAACCTCTTCTTCAGTCATGTCATGACCTTCACTAAGTTGGGCATCGTGATCAGAACTATTTCTGATTGTCGGGATGTGAAGATTCTTGGATTGGATGTCTGACAGCTTTTCCTTAAAGGGACACATCAACTCTCTATTGGTTCCTGGCGAGGTTGCCCCTAAGCTAGCCTGAGTCATTTTGTAGGTCTTGAATTGTCTCTAGATCCTGCGCCTAGCAATTTGTCCTAATTCCTTTCTCGGCTTGCCATTCTTACCAACCATATACCATTTTGGATTTCAGACAATGGCTTTCCCTTGTTAGGAATTTGTGATCCCGGAGAAGTGGCGTTTCGACCATCAGGACCCCACTGGTTGGTTACATATTTTTGGTTGGCTAGCCGTCCTTGTTTCTTGATATCCCCTAAACTTTGAAAAACATAACTTCGAGGAAGCTTCTCTTTTGGATTATGAGGCCCATAGTTAGCCTCAGGAAAATTAAGGAGGTCCTCATCCTTTGATTCTCTCGGCCTTTTAAGTTCAAGGTCTTTGTTATCATCTGAGGCTATGATTTCCAAAACGCAATCCATCTTGCTTTTCTTACACATGACCAAACACCCAACAATTATTGAGAGCAATCCATTAGGCCCCTAAGTTTCTTTTAGGGCCCATGGTTAATCCTTTGTTGACGGGACCCGTCCCGATCCCTCTGGATCATAAAGGGATGTGCCCTGCTCCCATTTGACAATCAAACTCAAAATACCGAAAAGGCCCTTTACGGGTTTAAAAGTAAACATATAAAGTTCAATTACAACATTGTCAGACAAGGGATAAGTATATACATACAGGGTCAAGCATATATGTATGTACAATAAAAGTGCCAAAATCCTACCTAAAGGGGTAATCAAATGCGCAACAGTACTGCATATGCCTCTGCCTCAATATCCGCCTCTGTCTCTGTGTCACGACATGGAGGGTCAATAAAACAATTAAAGTGTGAGTGGACCAAAAAAGAAGTAATTTCAAATACAATTTAAGAATAATAGCATTTTCCCCTCAGTTTTACAAACATGCATGCATTCAAATCAATTCGTATGGAAATAGTTCAAAACATACATACATATATATATATATATGTATATAGATCTGGACACACATATCAGTAAAACAAAATATAGCCAATCCTCCACATCCGTGATGTCTTGACGGTCACCTACTTCAATTTCTATCCTCAAAATTCACAAAGTATGGTCTTGAAGTTGAGCCTCAATAATCCAATCAATCATAAGGGGTCTCACATGGAAACTAGCCAACAGAGCTCCCTCATCATCCAATCCGAGTATAACTCTAGCTCTTCAGATTTCCATTAGCAAGGGCAAATACACCATCCTCAGATGTTCCATTAAACTAGCAGACTTCCTGCTCAAAGCATCTGCCACTACATTTGCCTTCCTGGGATGATACTCGATGATGCAATCATAATCCTTGATCAAGTTCAACCATCATCTTTGTCTTAGATTTAGTTCCTTCTGAGTGAAAAGATGCTTCAAGCTCTGATGGTCCATGAAAATGCTACAAGTCTCTCCATACAAGTAGTGTCTCCAAATGTCGAGAGCATGTACCACTACTGCCAACTCTAAATCATGTGTAGGGTAGTTCGACTCATGCGGCTTTAACTGTCGAGAGGCATAGGCAATGACTCTCCCGTGTTGCATCAACACGCAACCCAATCTTTGCAATGAAGCATCATTGTATACCTCGAACTCCCCACTATCATCTAGAAGAGCTAACATTGGCGCAGAAGTCAGCCATCTTTTTAATTCCTGGAAACTTCATTTACAGTGTTCATTCCAAATGAACTTAACCCCCTTCCTAATCAGACGGGTTAACGAAGCTGGTATGGTAGAGAAACACTCTACAAAACACCTGTAATATCGAGCCAATCCTACGAAACTTTGGACCTCAGTAACGGTCTTCGGTTGCTCCCAGTTGGTTACGGCTTCTATCTTCTGGGGGTCCATACTAACCCTCTCAGCCGAAATCACATGCCCCAAGAAGCCGATACTGTGATGACCTGGAAATTCGAAAAAGGAAAATTTGGAAAAATTAGAAGGAAATGAAAATTTTGCCCCTGGTTAAAGGGATTCCTTTTGGACTTTTGGCCCATGATCGTTGGGTAGGTCTCAGGACGCTGAATTGGTAGACAGGTGACATGCGTCAATCGGAGTCCAAATGGAAAAGTTATAGGTCTGCGAAGGCTAGGGGTATTTTGATAATTATTTGTGCAGGGATAAAATGGTAATTGTGGCTGATCCAATTGAGGAATCAGCGTTTAGTGACTCAGTTAGTCCTTGGGGTGACACATGTCACTGAGAAATGGCGCTGGGTGACAATTGTTGCCGCTTGAAATTGAAAGAAGGACAAACATATACATATCCATATACATGTCATTACTGATCAAAATGGGACTTGAGACGTTGAGAGACACACAGAGAGATTGAAACTAGAATTCGGAGAGAAAAAGGGAGAGGAAATTCGAAGGACTTAAGTAAAACACCCAAGAAAAACCCGAGACCCAGATTCATAAAATTTGAATTGATCAATTTTCGAATTGGAACTTATGGACCACGATTGTTGTAATTGACCTTGAATCCAGCTTTCTGGGATTGAGGCGAGTTGAACCCAATCAGAAATAAAGGAAAATGGGGTCGTATCGACCGTGAACGGAGGTTCTCAACCCCTAAAAAATTCGAGGTTGAGTTCAGGTAATTGGAGGAATTGAACCAGGTCAACACGCAGGCTAAATGACCCGTTTAGCAGAAAAACGGGTAAGGACGATGCATTGTAGCACTTTACTGTGCAGGCACGTGGCACCCACGTGCAACCACTCATGGCGGCACGTGAGGGTGCGTGGTGGCTTATCTTGAGGAGTCACGATTCCTGGAAAGTACCAGAAATTACGGAAACGCGTACAGCTCGGAAAGTGAGCGGTTTGGACGTTGTGCCGTGGTATGACGTTCGGGGCTGATCGAGAGGCGGAGGCATGAGCGGAAATTAGTGCAATTATCCCTTATCTGACAGGTGCTGATGGGTAATTTCGGGACTTCAATCTACTTGTCAGACGGGAGCAAGACCGGGCATGATTATGAACGTCCAGTTGGGACGGGTCCTGTCAAATTGGTATCAGAGCATTGGGTTACTGATTTGTCATGCCTCCGAAACACGAGCCCCGTGCGCAGCCTGGTGATTAGACGGGATATGAGGGTATCGAAAATCCCTGGATTGACTATGACCCTGGATTGGGGGTCGAACATTTTATCTTGTGTTTTGGTTGTGTCGGACTTGTGTTGGTCCGGACGGTTGTTTACGATATGGATGGGCATGTTGGGCCCAGGATAAACTTGACCCGAGGATAGGGGGTCGGATGAGTGACCTTTGGATTTTGGATATCGAATGGGACTTAGAGGAAGTCCAGACTTAGTTTGATGTGTGTTGGGAGACCCTGATAGGATGTGGTTCGCCTAGGGGTGTCTGCTAGGTGACCGGATATGCCATTGGTGGTATTGATGTTAGTAAATGTTGAATTTAGACTCGAGAGGAGTCGAGACGTTGGATTTGGACTTAATAGGAATCAGGAGTTGGTTTAGGAGTCGGGATGAGTCATGATGTGATATAAGGGCTCGGGAGAAGCCGGGAACAATGGAAAAGGTAATTATGGTTGCGTAGAGTGAACGAGGGTTCACGTGGGGGCCTGAGATACGGATGTGAATTAAGTCTCCATGATTGTTGTTGGAGAGGTATGTTCGAATTTCGGGGAATAAATTCTGTAAGGGGGGAAGGTTGTGACGACCCAGAAATTCAAAAAAGGAAAATTTGGAAAAATTGGAAGGAAATGACGATTTTGCCCCTGGTTAAAGGGCCAAAAGATGACTTTTTGTTTGGTATGCCTTATGTCAGGGCCCACCCCTAATCCCCCGGGATTAAGGGCTAAACCCTGCTCCAGTCTAGCTTACGCATGACACGAAGGCTAAACTGACGTCCAACCCTCATGTGACACGTAAGTCGGACACGGGATTTTCGATTCGACCGTCTACAATATTTCCAAACTTCCCAAAATGCGCAGAGTCTACTGTGGATCATAGGTGTGATGTCTCCGTCTCTCTAGCCTAACAGCCCGCATCGCAACAACCTGGAGGGTATCGAAAACACGAAAAGACTGTGAGTGGACAAAAATAAAGTATAAGTTCAAAACATTTTATAAAACAATGACATTTATACCCTCTGTTTCAAAACCAATGCATGCATATTAATTTCATGTCATAAAACCATGTACGAAAAAAAAAACCAAACACATTTTCCCTTTTTCTTTTTCTCAAATCCCAGGCTTCAGCCCAAAACCATCAAAAACCATTATAACCAGTGAAAACCATCCTTGAAAACCGTCATCATCAATCACAGAGAAAACCAAAACATATTGAACCACATTTCCATCCATCGAACCTGCTGGATCTATCCGAGTCTTTAAACTCTCGAGTCATTAAACTCAATCCAAGCCTCAATATAATCCGAGTCTTTAAACTCCCGAGTCTTTAAACTCATTAGGCCTACGGGGGAAATATCAATATATCCGAGTCTTTAAACTCCCGAGTCTTTAAACTCAATCCGGGTCTTTAAACCCAATCCGGGCCCGTCCCCCGTCAATCATAATCCGGGTCTTTAAACCCAATAACCAGATCAAGAAAATCCAATCCAAAACCATTTGAAAACCTCTTTCCCTTTCCGAATCCGAATCCGCAATCTCATCAGGATCTCGAATCCAAACCCAGAAATCATATCCATCTCCTTTCCAGATCTGAGTTCACAACCATCATTCCGTAAGCCGGCATCTTGAATAACCATTCCGAACCCAAACCTGGAATCCACTTTCAAGTCCCAAATCGAATCCCGAATCGTCATCCAGAATTTCGATTCCAAAACCCGAAATCACGTTTCTTAAAATCACTTTTCTGAATTGGGCTTCAAGCCCGATAACACTTTCCAAAATCCTTTTACTTTTTTTGAAATCAAATCGTATTTCAAATCCCGAAATCAAACCATTAAAACCAGGTTCAAATCATAATATCCGTCAAATCTCGTAAAACGTGAAATACCGTCATTTCCTCGAAAAATGTGCACAAACCGTAAACCATCACAATCGTAAATCAAATCATAGAATCAAGTATAGAAAACATATAAAAAACATATATGCATGCATCAAGAGTTAGAATGAAAAATCCACTCACAGACCATTCCGATGTCGCCTCGATACGCGCGCACTTACGCCGTTCCCGGCCATTCCGCTATCATCGGCTTCCCCGAACCTGTCCAAAACCCGCACTAAGGTCACTAACTACTTCACGAAGATCCTATTCAAGTCCCATAATTTTCTCGTATTTTTAACTATTTTTAACCGGGCCCTAAAACCTTCGGGTGCCCCGAAACATATCGAGTCGATGTCCGATTAACTCGAAACCAGTGCCAAAATATTTGTTACATCAATTAGACTAAAAACCATGTTTGACACTTCCCCGGATTCAGCCCCACGTGCCCTCACGAGCCGCCCAAAGGGGCTGCGCGTGGGAGCCACGCGCTCAGCACAGTGTCATCGTCTTCCTTGGGAAAACCCGTTCCGACCGGTTCGGTTCAGCCGTTCCAGCTGTGAACCGGCGTTCACGGTTCCTACTTATTTCGATTCATTTTTCAATCCTTTTAATTCCAATGGGTTTGTCCTACTCTAACCAACTTAATCAAGTAACTAAAACACAAATTAATGTCCAAATCCTCACCTGTTGAACTTGAACTGAAACCCAGAAAAACCCAATTTTCCGATTCCGGCCAACCGCCGTTCTTCCAGCCTCGAGTTCGATTCCCTGAGCTCCAGAAACACTCCCTAAGACTGTTAGGACCAAGAAATCGCATCAACAGGTGTCCAAAGTCCACGAATTTTGATTTGAACTCAAGTGGGAAAACAGGGGAATCCAAGGAAACTTACCGTCCTAAGCGCCGCCGTGAGCTACGCCATAGCCCTGCCCGTCCTAGAGCCTCTCTTCTGCCCTCTGAACACTCTCACTGCTCCAACTTCGATTCGAACGGAACACGACAACACCACCACCACGACCCTTCTCTGTTTTTCTGAGAAAACACACCTTCCTCTCAGTCTTTCCTCACACAATTCTCACTCAAGACTCACTCGCCAGCTTCTCACTTCTCTCTACTCACCCTCTCTTGATCACCAGAACTCATACACACCCTCTCACAGTACATCGATCGATCTCTCCTCCCTATTCCTCAGTCTCTATTCTCTCAATTTGCACGGTTTAAAACAAAACCAACACTTGCACCCATGTAGGCTAGAACCCACTAGACACAAGCCAGGTGTCACATGCCTGGTGGACCAGCCCAAAATATCCAATAAACCCTGTACACTTGTCCTCAGCTGATTGGCACATTTCCCAAGATGCAAAAAGACCAAAATACCCCTAATTGTTCAAATTTACGGTTTTACCCTTCGCCTTTCTAGACCTATATCTCACTCATCTGATATCCGATAAAGGCGTGCCGTCTGTCATTGTTCTCAGGATGTCGAGACCTAGCTAACGGTCCTCGGTTTAAGTGAAAATTCGTGGTCAAACAAAAAGTCAACATTTTTTCCCGTTCTAGGGGCAAAATCGTCATTCTATGCCCAAGGTCCAAAAGTACTCAACTAAACACCGATTAACTCAGCTAATCCGTCCCTAATCACTTCGATAATCCCGACTCTCAGGATGGGTCGTTACACCTTATGGACTTTTGGCCATGACCGTTGGGTAGATCTCGGGACGTTGAATCCGTAGATAGGCGGCATGCGTCAATCAGAGTTCGAATGGAAAAGTTATGGGCCTGCGAAGGCTAGGGGTATTTTGGTAATTATTTATGCAGGGGTAAAATGGTAATTGTGGATGATCCAATTGAGGAGTCAGCGTTTAATGACTCAGTTAGTCCTTGGGGTGACACATGTCACTGAGAAAAGGCCATGGGTGGCAATTGTTGCCGCTTGAAATTGAAAGAAGGACAAACATATACATATCCATATACATGTCCATTACTGATCAAAATGGGACCTGAGACGTTGAGAGACACACAGAGAGATTGAAACTAGAATTCAGAGAGAAAAATGAAGAGGAAATTTGAAGGACTTAAGTAAAACACCCAAGAAAAACCCGAGACCCAGATTCATGAAATTCGAATTGATTAATTTTCGAATTGGAACTTATGGACCACGATTGCTGTAATTGGCCTTGAATTTAGCTTTTTGGGATTGAGGCGAGTTGAACCCAATCAGAAATGAAGGAAATCGGGGTCGTATCGACTGTGAACGGAGGTTCTCAATCGCTCGAAAATTCGAGGTTGAGTTCAGGTAATTGGAGGAATTGAACCAGGTAAACATGCGTGCTGAACGACCGGTTTAACAGAGAAACGGGTAAGGACGATGCACTGTAGCACTTTATTGTGCAAGTGCGTGGCACCCCCACGCAGCCACTCACGACGGAGCGTGAGGGCGTGTAGTGGCTTATCTTGAGGATTCACGATTCCTGGAAAGTACCAAAAATTACGAAAACACGTGTAGCTCGGAAAGCGAGCGGTTTGGATGGTGTGCCGTGGTACAACGTTTGGGGCTGATCGAGAGCCAGAGGCATGATCGGAAATCAGTGCAGTTATCCCTTGTCTGATAGGTGCTGAGGGGTAATTTCAGGACTTCAGTTGACTTGTCAGACGGGAGCAGGACCGGGCACAATTATCAACGTCCAGTTGGGACGGGTCCTGTCGGATTCTGTTCAGCCAGAATTGACACTTACTCAATTTAGCATGCAGTTAGTTTCTCCTCAGCCTGTTCAACACCAATCTCAAATTCTTCTCGTGTGCCTTGGCATTCTTCGAATATACCAAGATGTCAACGATGAACACAATCACAAACCGGTCAAGGTATGATCGAAAAACTCGGTTCATCAAATCCATAAATGATGCCAGAGCATTTTTCAGCCCAAACAACATTACCAGAAACTCGTAATGGCCATATCTCGTCCAGAAAGCAGTCTCCGGAACATCTCCCTCGGTAATCCTCAACTGGTGGTATCCCGATCGAAGGTCAATCTTTGAAAAGTGCTTGGCCTCTCTCAATTGATGGAACATGTCATCTATCTGGGGCAAAGGATACTTATTCCTCACCACTACTTTGTTGAGTTACCGGTAATCTATACGCAATCGCAGACTACCATCGTTCTTTCTTACATACAACACCAGAGATCCCAAGGTGACGTACTTGGTCGAATAAACCCCATATCCACCTATTCATGCAATTGTACCTTTAGTTCTCTTAATTCAGTCGGTGTCGTTTGATATGGTGTCTGAGATATAGGTCTTGTACCTGAGAGAAGTTCGATGGTGAACTCAATCTCTCGGTCTGGTGGTAATCCTGCAATTCCTCTAGTAACAAATCTGGGAATTCCCGCACCACTAGTATGTCCTCTGCTTTCTCGAATGTAGCCCGACTATCCACAACATGAGCCAAATAGCCTTCATCGCCTTTCTTCAGTAACTTTTTTGTTGTTAATGTCGATATCACTCTAGAGGGTAACACCCTCTGGTCTCCCTGAAAAATATTCTCTGGTAGTCCAAGGCTTTGGAAGGTCACCCTCTTATCGAAACACTCGATAGAGGCATGATGATAAGTCAGCCAATCCATCTGAAGGATGACATCAAAATCGTGTAGGTCCAGAAGTATCAGGTCTGCTACCAAATCAGCATCTCCCATCCTCACCGGACAATCCCTCAATACCTGATTCACAATATACATGACCCCGGTCGGTGTACCAGCACCCATATCACAATCGAGTGTGGACACCTCTCTATCCGCTAATAATGCACAACTTCGCGATATAAATGAATGAGTGGCTCCAGGATCTATCAAAATATGTACATGCTCTAAAATAGTTAGCGTACTTGTCACCATTCCCGGGGTTACTCTAGCCTCTTGCTGAGTAATTAAAAACACTCTAGCATGTGGTCCCAACGATGGACCACGTCCTCGTGATCCTCGGAATCCACCTCTGGCTCCTCCAGGTCCTCAACCACCAGTCGCATCTGAAGTCGTGGCTGTGCTTGGGTTCTGCCCTTCTACACTCCAACCGATACCACTGACACCCGACATTTGTGGGAACTCTCTCCTGAAATGGCCAAGATTTCCACATATATAACAGGTCAAAACCCTCGGTCTGCCCGTGGACCCCACTGACGTACCACTCGTTTGAGATGTTTTCTGTGCTCAAAATCCAAATCTCTGGCTACTTTCGTACCTACCAAATCGTCCACTGATTGAGGATGATGAGGCTCCACTAAAAGTGCCTCATTCTGGAGCCATATGGCACGAATGTCCAGAATATGAACGCTCTCAGCGTCGTTCATCACCAGAAAAGCGCTATTGAGCAGGCTAACTGTCCTTCACTCTCACAATCGTATCAATCAGATCCCTGAATGTAGCATAGGATCCTGCTGTCACCATGGCACCGATTTCTTCTCGCATGCCCATCTCAAATCAGTGACACTTGTCAGCCTCAGTACTCACAAATGAAAAAGCAAAGCAGGACAATGTCTAGAATCTCCGCTCATACTCTGCCACTATCATGCTCTCATGTTGGAGCCGTAGGAACTTAGCCTCCCTGGCGTCACAAAAGAAGTGAATGTAGTACTGCTCCAGAAAATGTTCTCTGAAGACCGTCAAAGCATCGCATTACCGCAAAGATCCGCTCGATCCGAATAATACACCGGTGGGCTTCCTTAGGGAGGGCCCACTACTAAATATAGAAGCACCCAAACGCTGTGCTCTTTCAATACTAACACTCTCTGCATCTCTAGCGAGATCAACATGAGACTGTGCAGGGGGCTCTCGTCTTGGAGGCATATTTATCTGTTAAGAGGCATAAATCAGTACGACATATTAAGCAAGTTAATATACAATGTACAAACCACTATCCTAATGCTCTGATACCAAGCTGACAGGACCCGTCCCGATCCCCTGGATCATATGGGGACATGCCCTGCTCCCGTCCAAGAATCAAACTCAAAATACCAAAAAAGCCCTTTATGGGTTTAAAAGTAAACATACAGAGTTCAACGACAACATTGTTAAACAAGGGATAAGTATCTACATACAGGACTGAGCATATATGTCTATACAATAAAATTACCAAAATCCTACCCAAAGGGGTAATCAGATGCACAATAGTACTGCCTATGCCTCTGCCACAGTATCCGCCCCTATCATTGTGTCACGGTGTAACGACCCGTCCCGAATATCGGGATTTAATGATATTTAATTGTGATTTACTAATCTGGGATTAGTTGGGCGATTTCGGACGAATTGTGCAAAATGACCGTTTTGCCCCTGGGTGTGGGCAAAACGTTGACTTTTAATTTGGACGGTCAAATGGACTTTGACCGATGACCGTGACGTAGTTCGGGACGTCACGAGTTCATAGACAGGTGACACGTTCGTTTCCGACGTTCGTGGTGAAAGTTATGATGTACGGAAGTCCAGGGGCATTTTCGTAATTTGGACGATGTATGGGTAAATGTTGACTTTTTGATCGGGAGGTCCGATGGCCGGGGGCCAAGGACCGTTACGTAGGTATCGTCGATACGAATCCAATGACAGGCGGCACGCATCAATCGGAGTCCGTATGACCGAGTTACGGGTCAGGATGCGTGAGGGGCATTTTGGTAATTTTCTGCACAAGGGCAGAATGGTAATTTGGACTGTGATTTTGAACAGCCGTGAGTTGGAGCCATGATTGAGCTGGGTGGATGGCTAGTGCGATCTATCCCTGAATTGTTTAGTATAATTGTAACATGGGGGAGCATTATGATTGTGTTATTGATTAATTAATTGAATTATTCCTCCATTAATCTCTTCAAACTTCTTCAACCGTGAACAACCAAACTTCAATTTTCTCCTACCCTTAATCTCCTCTCTATCCACTGATTTTGTGAACGAAATTGACAAGAATTGAGACTGGAATGATTTGGGAAAACACGAGGGACTAATTGAGAGCTGGGGGCTGGAATTTCGAAAATTCCGAAATTCGGGGGGAAAATCGAATTGGAAGATTTGGGCCTTGACGATCAAATTGGAGATTGGTTTGAGTCTTCTGGGATTGCCACGATCATTTTCGTCGAAGGAACGAAGCGGATTGAGGGCCGTTTGAGGAAGAATAGAACTACTGTAGCTTCAGAAATTTCGAGCTTGAGTCGTGGGATTTGAAGCTTGGAGTGATGCAATTGGACTGGGGATTGAGTTCATTATGACCTCACGATGCTAATGGATGCATCAATTGAAAGAATCGATTGACATGGGAGGATTTCGGATGATGAACAGCGATCGGATTGTTCTTCGTGTGATCATCCTTGATCTTAAGGTTTGAGGTATGATTGTGTGTAATTTAGTCCACAGATCCCTAATTGAATCTAATTCGATGCTAATGGAATTTTGAATTGATGGAATCGGTGTCGAATTGCTAGGATTTGGACCGGGTCTTATCGCGGGTTTTTCAACCCGTTTACCAGTCATTCGGGTGAAGGAGATCACTGTGCAGACACTGTAGCAGGCGCGTGGCTTTCACGCGCAGCCACTCACGGCGGCGCGTGACGGCGCGTGGGCACGAATCTCGAGGTGAGGTCAACATGACTTTTATCCTATGCATTGTAACGAAAATTTTGGGATTGGTTTCGTGTCGATCGGACACCGTCTCGATATTGTTCGGGATGTCCGAAGGTTTTAAATCCAATTTAAAAATACTTAAAAATTCGGGAAAATTACGGGACATGAATAGGATGTTAATGATGAGGTTAGTGATCCTCTAAATTGATTTGAACAGGATTGGGAGTCCCAGTGATAGTGAGGTGGCCCGGGAAGGCCTATGGCACGCGTATCGAGGCGCTCGGTTAAACGGTCTGTGAGTGGACATTGGTTTTATAAATTCGAAGCATGCATAACTATTTTATGATTGTTATGGTTATGATTAAATGATTTACTTTGGATATCGGTGAATTTAAATGATTTCACGCATTTCGAGGCGATTTACGTATTTTCACGTAAACCGAGGTTTTCTGGATTTGCACCGATTTCCATAAATGTGGTTGGATATGATTTCATGAAACAGTTACGAACTTGAATAAAGTAAAATCTGGCCAGGGGCCCAGTTGAACTATGAAATCGGGCCAGGGGCCCAGTTAACATGTGGATCGGGCCAGGGGCCCAGTTAACTTATGAAATCGGGCCAGGGGCCCAGTTGACTTCTACATGTGTTTGCGGGTCGGGGACCCTAAAACGGAATTGAATAAATGTTTTCTGGTTTACATTTTATATATATTCACATGCTAAAAACAATAATGGTTTTGAGGATATGGAAAATATGGTTATGGCATGTTTCACGGTATTTGGGCTTGAGACCCGTCTGATGAAACTTAATGATTGGTTTGGATTTTTATCCATGTATATATATATGCCTTGCATGTGGATATCGATAAAATGTATTTAGTACTGCACTGTATAGATCCTTCCATATTATATTGTCTCCTCCGGCGAGGTACCCCGGAGAGGTCACGGGCGTCTAGTACGTCCAGCGTCTATGACGCTAAGCATCAGGTGATGCTGTACCCGAACGGGGTTCGGGGATTTAACTCGGAAAATTGAGACCCGAGTGGCACGCGTAGCCTTGTGATTGTGACCTTATTGACGTCAGGGACGTCAGACATCAGGGATGTCGGATTGGAGTGTATAGTGCAGTGGCTAAAATAATGCTTATGGTTTTATTACATGCCTTATGGTTCATATTACTGGATTTATGAAATAACTCTTGGATTTACTTTTGGAAATTGAAACTATGCTTTGGTTTCCGGGCTAAGGCCCTAATGGTTATTTCTAAATAAATATGGGATTATTGGTTTTGGTGCATGCATATGATTTTACTGAGGGGCATAAAAGTCTTATAAATGTTTTAAACAGACTTGTTTATTTTCTTCCACTCACAGCTTTTGTTTTCAATGCCCTTCAGGTTGATTCCGGATACGACTGCAGCAGAGACTTGAGCATCGCACACCTCCTCCATCGATCCTTACGCACTCTGGAAGCCCGTTTGGGCAATGGCAATCGGTTATCCCTTGTCTAGCGCCTCTTGTCAGACGGGAGCACGTCACATTCCATGGAAATCCCGGGGGGATTGGGATGGGTCGTGTCAAGTGGTATCAGAGCAGGTTTTGCTCTTTTGTGCGCGAAGGTCGAGGGTGTGATGTCTCTTTGGGCTGCTGTTCCGTTGTCAACCTGATAGATAGTTTTGGGTTTGTATGGTGAATTGGGTGTGTTTGGCCCGGTACGCCGTGCATTGTTGCGATTCAACCCAGGTGGGGTTGTATACGATTAACTGGTAAGGTGGGACCGTCGATTCGGTCATGTGATTATGGATTGTTGTGCCACTGGGTACAGCCGGGTTCAGGGAACCCCATTTGAATAATGTTATGAAAATACGAAACTCAGTTGAGTATTGGTCTAAGTTTTGGACCCTGGTAGTGTTGGCTAGTGTACGGGGTGTTGGTGCATCGGAGTTAGCCGATGACCTTCGTGGTGGAACCCACGAAGGAACCCACATTGAGTTGATGATTGGATTGGATTGGACGTCTATACGATGTCAGGACCGCGGGGTCGGTCAGGTTGTGGATTTTACTGCAGAAGGCAGTTGGGTTCGGTGGAACCCTAGGGTGTGACTTTGGAACCCTAATTTATAATTGATGGACTGGAAAAGTGAACCTTATTTGAGGATTTGTGCTGCGGCGAGCGGCTGAGGTCTTGGATGACCATGTGGATGACTCTAGTGAGTCTTATGGGTTTCCATCTATGGATACGGGTATGAAATATGGAATCCTGTGTTGGATCGAATATTGGTGTGATGTGTGGATACGGATCTTGACAACGATGACTGTTGGTCGACAGTTGTGTCGAGATAACTGGCTATCGAGGGTATTTAGCGTGGTTTTAATACTTGGGGACGTTCATTATCCTAACGTGTGGGTGGCCAAATTGGGGGTACCCATGGTCGTGGGGTACGAGTGGTGTTACGGGATCGTCGTTCGGAATGGACGGAGATCCAGGGTAACAACTTTGCACACTGTGTGCTAGCATGGATGTTCGTGTGCTAGCATGGGTGTTCGTGTGCTATGTATGGATGTTGGTATGGTGATACCTATATGCCAATACTAGTATGGATGCCTGTGTGCTGATACTGGTATTGATGATGGTGCGTTGGTGCTGGTACTAGCGCTGGTGCAGGTGACAGTAATTGTGATGACGATGAGCCACCAGTTGGGGTGTGACTCTGTCATGATGAACAGATGATTGGTATCTGCGACTCAGTGGTGGTTGAGTCTTGGACTGGATGGGATCCAGTGGAGGTTGTGTCGTGTTGGGATAAGTCCTAACATATATATGATGACAAGTGATGAATGGATCAAAGGTATGATTGAAAATTTGGGGGAATCTTGGGATGCTGTCCCCTAGGTCATGTGTATTGGTGGATTTGGGGAGTTTTGTCAACTCCGAGATTGGTAAGATTGTTTATTTCTTATATCCCCAGAGAGTACAAGGAAATTATTGAAATTGGAAAAAGTCGGGGAAAACCATTCGTGGTATTGATGTGGGATTTTGTGATTGTGAATCACTTGGAACCTGAGGATTGAACCTGTTTAGGTTGAGATGTGAGACGGAGGCAGTATGGTATGCACATTCAGGCAAAATTGTGGATATTCCTTTCGGAATCGGGGTGTGTGCATACATGATTATTGACGGACGTGAGGTCCGAGTAATGAATTGATTTTGGACACGTGGTGGTCCAAGTGAGGTATGGACGTGGGCAGTCCAGTGGTTGGACTTGACATCTCATTGGGAGCATGTCTGTTTCCAACATGGTTGGAACTCCCGTTTCGGGGAGAGTTGTGATTGGGAGACGAGAGGAGTGCTCGTTTCCGCATCAGTGATTGGTATTCCGAAGTCAATAGGGTTGACTTCATATTTCCTGTCGTGGCAGATGATGATTGTTGCTACCAGTACGTTGAGCGTGTATTGGTAGGTGGACCCAGGTTTGGCCTTGGGTCATTGGACACAAGAAGTTTTGTATGATTTTGGATTTGGTAGTGGTATGCGTGGCCATCTTTCCACCAAGGGAAATTTGGCGAAGGATTCAATTGAGGGTGTAAGACCCTACGATCAGCTTTCGGATGGACTGTTAGCTATGTGAGCATGTGTGGATCCTAGGTGGATCTGATTTGCGATGTTGTCGACTTGGGTAGATGTGACGATCTAGGATCGTGATATTACTTGTCGGGTGACGTAACGATGGATATGGATTGTGATCTTGATGATCCATATGGGTGGAGAGTTTATCACTCTTACCTTGGTATGTGAGTCGTAGATGACGGGACTGAACTTCTTTTCGGAGTGAAGTCCATATGGCTTGTTACTCGGTTGAGTAGGTTTCCGATGTGGTCGGATTTTGTCAACCTTAAGTGTTTTGAGCTGGCAACCGATAGGTTCGGTTATGTTACGTCTTGGTGGACGTAAACGAGATTTTGGGTTTTGGAATCGAATTTCTGGGTGACGATTCAGGATTCGATTGCGAAGCTCGAAAATGGATTACTGGATTTGGGTGCGGAATGGTTATTCCAATGCTAGCTTACGGAATAATGATTTCGGATTCGGATTTGGAAATGGGTTAAAAATATGATGTTGGGTTCGGATTCGGGATTTCTTACGAAATTGCGAATTCGGATTCGGAATTGGAACTAGATGACGGGTGGAGTTCGTTTTGTCTCATGTTGGTTTGGGCAAATGTACTCCATTACTAGAACGTGTTTGGCTATGACCTGGGTGGCTATAGTCAGATTGATGGATTGAGGTACGTACAGGGTACGTTGTACGATGATTGATACTGGTTAGGCTGAGTGGTGCCTAATGACGGTACATGGGATGTACCAGTGGTGTGTAACTAATGTGTTGGTTATCGGATTGGTTCTGATATCATTTGTTTGGCTGTATTGTGGACTGGACATTGGATACTGTGCGCTGGGCAGAGTGATTTTGTCAGGGTTCAGTGATTGTATGAGCAGGTGCTCTTGGCCACGGTTGGCTAGTGGAACCCGGTATTGATATGTGTGTTCACTGCTGGGCTGGTATTCAATGTGTTCCAGTTACACCACTTGATGGAGTAAGTTGACGGTATACGTACACTCAGGATGAGTGAATTGGTGGTTTGAGTAACCACGAGTAGCCTTGTGTGATTTTATCACACCGTGATTTCCCAGCGTTTTGGTTCGCTGAGGGAGTGGGCGATTATGGACATTGAGATTATTTTGTGTCGCAGGATTGGGCTTGCCCTGCGAATTGAGATCATGTGGTTGATCTTGCGCTACATCGAGAGTGATGTAGTACGTGGTGTTGTCACGGATAGACAGATGGTTGGGGCTTTACTAGGGTGGTAAAGCTTAGTGGTGACAGTTTGACTGATGGTGTCAGCATGGACTGACAAATGAGATTTGGTGACTCCCAACGGGAGCAAATGTAAGGATTTATTGATAATGGAAAGGAACCATCTAGCTGAAGGAGTCAGCTAAATGGTTAGGCGATTTTATCGCGGATCAGGTGATCATTTCTACTCGAGGTGGTCGAGTGTTGTTGCTATTATGACGTATGACTGAGATGGTATGTCTGGGTACAGCCGAGGCTGGTGTTGACCCAGTGTGTGGGTGTACAAGTGTACACAGATGTGAGGTCGAATTGTTTTCCACAAGGTGGTTGTGGAATAAGGTTATTGGTAATTTCGAGGACGAAATTCTTTAAGAAGGGAAGGTTGTAACGACCCGTCCCGAATATCGGGATTTAATGATATTTAATTGTGATTTACTAATCTGGGATTAGTTGGGCGATTTCGGACGAATTGTGCAAAATGATCGTTTTGCCCCTGGGTGTGGGCAAAACGTTGACTTTTAATTCGGATGGTCAAATGGACTTTGACCGATGACCGTGACGTAGTTCGGGACGTCACGAGTTCATAGACAGGTGGCACGTTCGTTTCCGACGTTCGTGGTGAAAGTTATGATGTACGGAAGTCCAGGGGCATTTTCGTAATTTGGACGATGTATGGGTAAATGTTGACTTTTTGATCGGGAGGTCCGATGGCCGGGGGCCAAGGACCGTTATGTAGGTATCGTCGATACGAATCCAATGACAGGCGGCACGCATCAATCGGAGTCCGTATGACCGAGTTACGGGTCAGGATGCGTGAGGGGCATTTTGGTAATTTTCTGCACAAGGGCAGAATGGTAATTTGGACTGTGATTTTGAACAGCCGTGAGTTGGAGCCATGATTGAGCTGGGTGGATGGCTAGTGCGATCTATCCCTGAATTGTTTAGTATAATTGTAACATGGGGGAGCATTATGATTGTGTTATTGATTAATTAATTGAATTATTCCTCCATTAATCCCTTCAAACTTCTTCAACCGTGAACAACTAAACTTCAATTTTCTCCTACCCTTAATCTCCTCTCTATCCACTGATTTTGTGAACGAAATTGACAAGAATTGAGACTGGAATGATTTGGGAAAACACGAGGGACTAATTGAGAGCTGGGGGCTGGAATTTCGAAAATTCCGAAATTCGGGGGGAAAATCGAATTGGAAGATTTGGGCCTTGACGATCAAATTGGAGATTGGTTTGAGTCTTCTGGGATTTCCACGATCATTTTCGTCGAAGGAACGAAGCGGATTGAGGGCCGTTTGAGGAAGAACAGAACTACTGTAGCTTCAGAAATTTCGAGCTTGAGTCGTGGGATTTGAAGCTTGGAGTGATGCAATTGGACTGGGGATTGAGTTCATTATGACCTCACGATGCTAATGGATGCATCAATTGAAAGAATCGATTGACATGGGAGGATTTCGGATGATGAACAGCGATCGGATTGTTCTTCGTGTGATCATCCTTGATCTTAAGGTTTGAGGTATGATTGTGTGTAATTTAGTCCACAGATCCCTAATTGAATCTAATTCGATGATAATGGAATTTTGAATTGATGGAATCGGTGTCGAATTGCTAGGATTTGGACCGGGTCTTATCGCGGGTTTTTCAACCCGTTTACCAGTCATTCGGGTGAAGGAGATCACTGTGCAGACACTATAGCAGGCGCGTGGCTTTCACGCGCAGCCACTCACGGCGGCGCGTGACGGCGCGTGGGCACGAATCTCGAGGTGAGGTCAACATGACTTTTATCCTATGCATTGTAACGAACATTTTGGGATTGGTTTCGTGTCGATCGGACACCGTCTCGATATTGTTCGGGATGTCCGAAGGTTTTAAATCCAATTTAAAAATACTTAAAAATTCGGGAAAATTACGGGACTTGAATAGGATGTTAATGATGAGGTTAGTGATCCTCTAAATTGATTTGAACAGGATTGGGAGTCCCGGTGATAGTGAGGTGGCCCGGGAAGGCCTATGGCACGCGTATCGAGGCGCTCAGTTAAACGGTCTGTGAGTGGACATTGGTTTTATAAATTCGAAGCATGCATAACTGTTTTATGATTGTTATGGTTATGATTAAATGATTTACTTTGGATATCGGTGAATTTAAATGATTTCACGCATTTCGAGGCGATTTACGTATTTTCACGTAAACCGAGGTTTTCTGGATTTGCACCGATTTCCATAAATGTGGTTGGATATGATTTCATGAAACAGTTACGAACTTGAATAAAGTAAAATCGGGCCAGGGGCCCAGTTGAACTATGAAATCGGGCCAGGGGCCCAGTTAACATGTGGATCGGGCCAGGGGCCCAGTTAACTTATGAAATCGGGCCAGGGGCCCAGTTGACTTCTACATGTGTTTGCGGGTCGGGGACCCTAAAACGGAATTGAATAAATGTTTTCTGGTTTACATTTTATATATATTCACATGCTAAAAACAATAATGGTTTTGAGGATATGGAAAATATGGTTATGGCATGTTTCACGGTATTTGGGCTTGAGACCCGTCTGATGAAACTTAATGATTGGTTTGGATTTTTATCCATGTATATATATATGCCTTGCATGTGGATATCGATAAAATGTATTTAGTACTGCACTGTATAGATCCTTCCATATTATATTGTCTCCTCCGGCGAGGTACCCCGGAGAGGTCACGGGCGTCTAGTAAGTCCAGCGTCTATGACGCTAAGCATCAGGTGATGCTGTACCCGAACGGGGTTCGGGGATTTAACTCGAAAAATTGAGACCCGAGTGGCACGCGTAGCCTTGTGATTGTGACCTTATTGACGTCAGGGACGTCAGACATCAGGGATGTCGGATTGGAGTGTATAGTGCAGTGGCTAAAATAATGCTTATGGTTTTATTACATGCCTTATGGTTCATATTACTGGATTTATGAAATAACTCTTGGATTTACTTTTGGAAATTGAAACTATGCTTTGGTTTCCGGGCTAAGGCCCTAATGGTTATTTCTAAATAAATATGGGATTATTGGTTTTGGTGCATGCATATGATTTTACTGAGGGGCATAAAAGTCTTATAAATGTTTTAAACAGACTTGTTTATTTTCTTCCACTCACAGCTTTTGTTTTCAATGCCCTTCAGGTTGATTCCGGATACGACTGCAGCAGAGACTTGAGCATCGCACACCTCCTCCATCGATCCTTACGCACTCTGGAAGCCCGTTTGGGCAATGGCAATCGGTTATCCCTTGTCTGGCGCCTCTTGTCAGACGGGAGCACGTCACATTCCATGGAAATCCCGGGGGGATTGGGATGGGTCGTGTCACACGGCCTAGAGGGTCAATAAAAAAGTTAGTGTGAGTGGACTAAAAAAAAAGTATTTTCAAATACAATTTAAGAATAATAGCATTTTCCCCTCCGTTTTACAAACATGCATGCATTCAAATCAAATCGTATGGAAATAGTTCAAAACATACGTATATATATACATATGGACACACATATCAGTAAAACACGATATAGCCAATCCTCGACATTCATGATGTCTCGATATCTGCAATGCTTATAATCAATAGCAGTCACGATTTCCAACGCTACACGTGCAACTCAGTGTTTCATCTCTGAGTACCTCCCCAAAATACAACTCAACGACGTCCGGGGTGATATCATAATAGGGTGTCTTCCCCAGACTTGCCACGTTCGGGGTGATATCATAAACTCGCACTCCTGTTCCTGAGCCTCTTCTCGGAGTGACTCATCCCAAGTAGTGCACTGTGACTACTCCAGGATCCTCGACGTCTGGAGGAGACTATCCAACTCACCACGATCGTGTATGTGGAACAATAACTAAATACATTTCAAATCACTTTTAAATCGTTTATGTCTCAAATCAAGTCAAAGTACTATTCAATTGGGCCTATTCCCTAGACATAATCCTCACTTGTTTTTTTTCCATAAAACCACCTGAAAACAGTGTCCAAAATTCATTTATAAATTCGATTTATCCAATTTCCCGTTTGACTCTAAATCTAAGTCAAAACCGTTATCCAACCGGGTCTCAAGGCCAAAATAGCGTTTTTCATGTAAACCATAAACTGGTTCATAACCGATGATTAAGTTCACAAATATCATGATATCAAATCATTTCACCTTAAATCATATAATAAAGCATTTAAAACGGTAATCTCACCCGAGCTAGTTCAAAGTCTCTTGGCTTGTCCAAATCACATCTAAGGGTCACTAATGTTCTATACACGTGCATACACTAAACCTTCACAAAGCTCGATCCAGAAAATGCATCCCAGACACATTTACTAAGGCTAAAACCCCTAAATAACCTATAAAACGGTCTTTGATCGACCTAAAACGACCACCATTAGATTCAGAACGTCGAAACCTTTCGAACAAGATTGTTTTCACCTCAGTCGACATTGGTCGTCGCCAATCAATGGCGGTCAACGCTGGTAAATGGTTGAAGTCATCATGGCATCATGCTAGCGTCAGCCTGATAGGTCTGACAGCTTGCCACGTGGCACTCCCTAATTGATGCCATATGTCCTAACACTTCTCTGACATTTATGGCACACTGCCATGTGGCACCTCCCCTATTATTCCACGTGTTCTGACAGTACTGATTGAACTTGCCATGTTAACTACCACGTAGGCCTGACTGGTCCTAACACCCTGCCACCTGCCACCATCCGATTGGTCCACATGGTCTGACATGCTAAAGCGGACCTGAAACGTCAGCTGGTGACTAGGCTTAACAGCGTGCCACGTGGCATCACCTGATTTTCCACGTAGACTGACAGCTCTGGCAGGATGATGACGTGGACTACCACATCATCATAGTTAACCTCCAGTTGGGTCGACCCATATCTCTGTAATGGGTCAACCAACCCGCAAATCTGACCCGACTTGTTCTTCCGCCTCCGACCACCAAATCGTGCCATTTTTCAACCCATCAACTCGTAATGATCCCAGAAAGGGATTTATGACCTCAAAATCGACAAACAATGGCTAGAAATTACCTGCTCAAGCTTCATGATTTCCGGCCAATTTTCCAGCGTCCACCTAGGTCGATTTCGGCCACCTTCCTTCACAGTTTTGGTGTCTGTGGACTTGTACAACTCCATAGGAATCATTTCCAATTGTTAAAATAGCCCAACAGACACTCTAAATGGATTTTGAATTTTGGACCCAAATTGAGTTTTGGGTTTTACCCGGTCCTTGGCTTCCCAAGTGGCTCTGCCATGCTCAACCCCATCTCCGTCGTCTCTCAACCTCTCTTTCACTCGCACTCTCTCAAGAAACACAGAAGATGAAGGATTGATGATTTTTGGGTGGGTTATGTGGGTTTCGGGTTACAAAGAGGAATGAAGAAGATGAATATAGGTGATGCATGAACATAGGTTAATGGGACAATGGGATGAGTGACACTTGTCACTCATCCATTGGTCCAAGTTGGATATTTTGGACCAATTAAATTCAGCCAATTGTTCACGTCCTCGTAATGCATGAATAGTACTCGATTCCTTCCGTGACCCTTAATTTTCCCATCCGACGTTCGATTTTGACGTGCTGTCTGTCTATAGATTTATAATGTCTCTATCTACGTAATGGGCCTTGGCCAAATTCCAAATAGTATCTCGGGTCGAAAGTCAATATTTTTTCCTAACTTGGGGCAAAATAATTATTTTACATGAAATTCCCGAAATTACATTTAATTAAAAGTACGGGGCATTACATTTGTGGTCACATTTCCTTTTCCAGGTTGTGACCATTGTAGGTTGACTATGTTAACTAATGCTATAGGGAACGGGTTAGTGTCCATTATCATTGGTATTTTTGGTATTAGTCCAGGGTGATATGCCCCTCTTTGATCAAGCTTTGGATTGTGTCCCTGAACTGGACACAATTGGAAGTGGAATGGACTGGTGGCACATGCCATTTACAGAATTATTTTCCCTTGATATCTTCAGGTCTAGGCATCTCTTGCTTGAGATCAGCCTTGATCACCTTTGCTTTAACTAGTTCATCATATATCTCCCCATCCTTGGTCAAATCGAATAGATATGAAGTGAAAATTGGGACTTTGTTGGAAAAGTAACCTCTAGTCGGGTTACAGGTTTCCAATCCTGTGAAGTTTTGATTAATGATTTGATGGTCACAAGTCCTTTACCTTAAGTCTAGATCTCAGTGGTAGCTATCTCTAGTTCTTACCCCTCTCTATTTTCTAAGGACTCCTCCTCAACATCTTTATGGTCTACCTGATGAACATGCACCTTGTTTTTGTAAAAGGGGATACTTTAGAAGTATGCTTCTATTATTCTTCTTCTTCTAGCAGTCTTTCAAATTTTCACATAGATACCACTATCTCCTGCAAGTTTGAGAAAGTGGTGTCATCAAACTTCTTTCTAAGTGAGAACCTTTATGCTCTCTACGCAATGGCCACCGTCTAGCTGTTGTTCATGGGGAACTTACATTTCATCTTTTACCTTTTGCATCAGGCGATGAAGCACTCAGCAGTCTCATGATATCCTTCTTTGATGTTAGTTAGGTCATTAATCTCGACCTCAGGCTCGATTTGGCAAAACTCTACATCAAACTTGGCCTCTATTTGCCCCTAAGTGTGTATGGAGGCTTCTGGAAGTGAAATGTACTAAGAAAAACCATCCCCAACTATAGAGCTGCTGAACACACGTAGCTTGAAATAAGAATTATCCTCAATAGCTACACACTAGGCTGAGAACCTCCCTATATCACTATAAGAAAAATGGTAGTACACTATACCCTATAGGCAACACATATATTAAAAACTGTTGTATAATGTAGTTTAGAGATCAGTTTAAATTTGGTGTTGTCTAATATAAGATATAACAACAATAAATTTAAACTAGTGTTGTCTAATCCTAATATATAACATCAGCAATAATAAACCGTTGTCTATTGTATCTTTTAACAACAGTAAAATTAAATTTACTGATGCAGCTTCTTTTTTTTTAGATGTTGTCCATTCTTCAGCAGGTCCCCGGTTCGAGCATATAGGGTGCTAATAAACGTTCCAATTAAAGCCAAAAACCTAGACTCTTGCACGCCAAAGTTAAAGTGCAAATAGCGCGAATTGAAATTTTTTCCTAAAATAAAGTCGCACTCTCTTCTCCACTCTCTTCTCCTCGCGGCCGCCAGTTCGTGAAGGAACCAAAATTTTTTCTTCTTCTTCCTAAACAGAAACCACCGTCTCTCCCTCTTCTTCTTCTTCTCACCGTATCTCCCTCCAGTCTGTTTTCTTCTCAGACGTGCGGCGACCGATTTTCTTCCTAGACGCAAAGAGCTTTATCTCAGATCTGCTGTCAGGACCCGTCCCAAATATCACCTCGATACTCGGGATGAACCCTGCTCCCGTCTGACAATCACACTTACAATACCAAAAATAAACTTAATACAACTATAAGCATAACCATCAGACGAAGGAGTAAATATATACAACAGTAAGCCAGAGCATAGTTCTACAAAATGGGCACCAAAAGTCCTACAAGTCTAAGTCCGCAACGGAAGAACGTCGGAAGCCCTATGCCTCGCTATCTGCCTCAACGTTCACCCCAGCGCTATCACCACGACCTGGAGGGAATTTGAACAAAAAGAAGGTGTGAGTGGACCGAAAGGAATAAAATTTTTAAAACCGTTTACCATCAAATCAAAGTAAAGAAATATAATCATTTGTTCCCTCCGGTTTAAAACCAGGCATGCCAATGAAGTATTAGAAAAGTCATAATATGAAACATCATAAGAAACAGAAACACCATAAACACCATAAGAAACAGATACACTATAAAACTGGTATAGAAACCAGAGCATAAACATCAAACCACTTTTCCCGGTCAAACCTGCTGGACCTATCCGAGTCTTTAAACTCAACCAGGCCTCACATATAAATCCGAGTCTTTAAACTCCCGAGTCTTTAAACTCAATAGGCCTATGGGGGTAATATCGTAATATCCGAGTCTTTAAACTCCCGAGTCTTTAAACTCAATCCGGGCCCGTCCCCCGTCAATCAATATCCGGGTCTTTAAACCCAATACCCAGATCCAGCAAATCCAATCCATATCCAGTGTAAAACCAATTCAAAATCCATCGCCAAATTCGAATTCGAAATCCCCGGTTCGAAGCCCTTCTGGCGTTCAGAACCGACAATCCGAACCCAAATCCGGAAAAAGATCCATGTTCATAACAAAACCATAGGAAAATCCCAAATCATATTCCACAACCTATTTACCATCATCAGAAAACGTTTTTTTGGTTAAATTTCTGAATTATAACATCAAACTCTGAAAACCCGCTTTTTCTCGAAAAACGTGCAAAATCCCAAATCGTCTCGAAAAACGTGCAAACATCTCAATCACATATAAACACACATAAAAGCATAAAACATTAATAAAAACAGTTAGGCATGCTTGGAAGTAAGAAAGAGTCCACTCACAGTTCAGAGCAAGTCACTCGCGCTCCGTGCGCTCCTCAACCGTCTCTGGTGTCTCCCGTCCTGTCAATAGATACCAAATAGGGTCACAATAACATCAAGGATACCTTCCCTATGTTCCCCAATTTTTCGGGAATTTAATCATATTTTAATCCTAAACCCTAAACCGTACGGATTCCCGAACCATCCCGTAACACCGTCCGATTAACCCGAAAACTGTACCATTGGATTCATTAGAACATTTAGGACTAAACTCATGTTGGACGCTTGACCGGATTCCTCCCCACGCGCCCCCACGCGCCGCCCAAAGTGGCTGCGCGTGGGCCTCACGCGCCTGCTACAGTGCCACCGTCTTCCTTGCTCGAACCCGGTTCGCACCAGACGGCAACCCGGACCGGCGAGAACCGTTCTCCGTCGTCCGGCTACCATTTCCCTTCCTACCTTCACCTACAGCTTCGTCCAGCTTCACAACTGAAGCTCGAAAGAAAAACCAACCAACCTCTGTTTTCCTTTCCGGCCACCCAGCACGTCCCCCTTCACGGTGGTCATTCCAAACTCCTCCCACGACTTCACTGAACCACACACAACTCACGAAATCCCTCGACTCTCCCTCCAACTCCACGATTTTCCGTTTGAAAATCACGGCTAAACAGGGTACAGAGTACCCGCCATCGAACCACCTCCCACCGTGAACTTCCCGTCACGGCAACCACCACAAACGACTCCTAGGACCTCCCTAAACCTCCCTTCACTCACCAAACCTTTCGATTCTAGCTCTAGGTCCACGACTCTTGAAATGAAAATCCACGAAAAACAGAGCAAAAGAGATTACCTGTCGATTCCGGCGCCGCCGTGAGAACCGTCACCCACCACGGTGCTCGTGGGACTCCCCTTAGCCTCCTGAGTCTTCTAATGGCTTAAACCGGTCCACCACACAACACAACAGTCACCACCGTCCACTGCCTCCTCTGTTTCTTCCAAATATCCAGCCGTCCACCACGTCGCCTCCGTGCACGGTTGCAACTCCAGACCACGATCACCAGCTCCTCCTTACCTCACTGTCTCTCTCTCGACTCACACTTCACTCTCCCTAGCATCAAAATCGATCACCGCCTCACCCCAATTCTTCTCTCTGTTTTCTGTTTCCTTCGAAGGTGTGCACGGTTCAAATGGGGATAACGTGTGGCCGTGCACACTTGAGAATGTAGTGGAACCATCCAGTCCCAAGCACGTGTCCACCAACTATAGGCCAGCCCAAAAAAATCTCTGCCACTTGCCCTTATCTGATTGGGCTGAGGGAAAATGACCAAAATGCCCCTCCTGCACAAAATTACCATTTTGCCCTCAGACTTTCCAGACCCGTATCTTTTCCGTCCGACGTCCGATGACAGCGTGCCGCCTGTCGTTGAACTCAGGACGTCGAGACCTATCCAACGGTCCTCGGTCTACGTGAAAATCACAAATCCTCCAAAAAGTCAACATTTCCCCTATTAACTCAAAATTACGGTAACGCCCCCAACCTTCCGTACATCATAACTTTTCCTCCGGTTGTCCGAATCGAACCTGCCGCCTGTCTACGGACTCGTGACGTCCTAACCTACGTCACGGTCAAGGGCTAACACTCATCCAATCGATAGTACAAAAAGTCAACTTTTCATTTACTATTCACAAGGGCAAAATCGTCCTTTTTACAAAACTTCACAAAAATTACATTTTTACCCTTCCCGTAGGTACGGGTTGTTACATCTGCTCCATTGTGCCGCTTCGTTGTTCCTCCCTCTCTCCAGGTCAGTTTTTGTGGATGGAATATGCTCTAGGTATGGCAGACATAGATGCTTTATCATCTCAATGATACACCTGAATTTCATTCTTGGATTAAATTTGTGTCTTGTTTTTGGAATGTGTTTGTGGAACAGGCCGGTGATTGATGTTGGTGAGTAAATTTGTCTATATGCTGATTTATAACGTGTTTGTGGAAATTTGAACCCATAAATGTTGGTAGTTGTTCATTATTAGAATTAGTTAGATTTATCTAATAATTTAACTTTGTACAAGCATTGGACAATTGAAATTTTGACTTGAATAGATTTATCTAAGTTCTTTGTTTTTCATCAACAGATTGAAATGAAATCATCATTAAGTTGAGTTTATGAAGATTGAAGTGCAACTTGTTAAACAGAAAATTTGGATGCCTTCTCTTTTTCTTACTAAAATTGGAATTTTTAATAATAGAAGCTTACAACAGTAATGGGGATTCTTCGTGTCAGGTCCATTCTAGGCTTTTACTGACGTTTTTAGGGCCTGGTCCCCTGTTACTTGCAGACAAGATATGCTCCTAGAAAAAACCATCCAATAATTCTTTTATGACTAAAATGTCTCCAATCTCAAGTAAATAGCTTATGGGTTAAGGTCACATAATGAATTTGTGAGTGTCGGGAGACTACCGCTCGACTCCCACTAATGAATTTTGTGTTTTCTTGTTAGACCTACACCTCCAGAGACCCTATTGATGAAAATTAATGTTTTTCTTATTGTTTCTGGTGGTGTATATGCTTAAAGAATATATTTAGGCCTTTTTATGAGAACATGTTACTTATGCATTGGGGTGAATTTATGTCCTAGCTGGTGTTGCATGCATGCCAACTCCATCAGTTATCATTTTCATTGCCAATCTTCCAAAATATCTCTATATGAACCAGTTCTATGAAAAAGAAAATAAATATTTCTGTGGGTAGAATATGTAGAATACATAATTTCCTACTTGCACATCGAAAATATACATCACTACACAGTCGATGTAGTTTTATACTACTAATCAAGCTTGATTTTTTACATGTCACAGTCGATGCTTGTTTTCTTCCACCCAATCAAGTTTGGTATTACTTTCACACTTGGAAATCTGCTTTCGCTTGGACGGTTAGTGTTAGATTTGCTTTTCATTATGTTTTGAAATTTCCATATCACTTCTGAATTGTTTGTACAGGCAACAAGTATGTAGTTAGTAGCTATATACGTTTTTTTTCCTTCCTTTTGTTTCAGAGAATGCAATGATTTTAGGTGGATTAAAGAAACTATGCTAATTTTCATTTGAATGTTATGTTGTTTGAACTTTTTAAGTTAAAATATGAATGAATTTGATTCTGCAATTCATTCATGAATGAATCTTTGTCTTTCGATATATTCATAAGTTCTTTTAAATGGATTTAGGATTAGGGATGGACGAAGACGCTGTGATATGGATATTAGGACATAGGGTTGCAAACCAAAGGAGAAAAATCAAAGACACTTATCAGCAACTTTACCATAAATCCCTCATTGATGATCTCAAATCTGAACTTTCTAGAGATTTCAAAGTAATTTTCTCTCAAACCCTTTGTGCTTTCTATTTCACATAATTCATAGAAGGGGAAAGCGCCCGAATTTTGATTCCATTTTGGTCTATAAAACAACATTTCCATGCTATCCATTGAAAATAAGAAAATGAAGCCAACAAGACTTTATGTGTCATATGTGCATTCAGAAATCAGGAGTTTTATTCTATACCTTATTAATGCAATTGCAGCAATTTGGTGATCTTTCAAGTGCTACTAGTCATAATATCCATTAGCCTTGGAGTTTTTTTTCCTTATCAACATAGTTCCATTGTGTTCTTACAATTATTTCAAGATTTAAAACTGAAGAGCCACTAGATCTGACTATCTTCAACTGTTACAAGTGTATAGAAGTCTGTCTTTAACACATTTTTTTAAGTGGTTCCCTCCTTTATTTGTATTGCTATTCTGTGGGATAAATGATGGAATAATTTTTGGTCTTTAAAGTACTTGAATTTTTCGGATCATAAGAATGTATTTCATTCATCGTCCTTAAACGACAAGCGGCAATGATGCTTGACCCTGTCTGAATGTGTGTTGAAGAAATCCATAAGATAGCTGTAGAAAATCTGAACAACTTTGGATTAGAGGAGCCCTTGAAGTTATCTGAAATCTTGATATTTTGTTTCATTGTTTTCTTGCTTGAATAGCCTGCTTTATCAATGATAGATGATCAATAGAATCCATGTTAAGATTAATAATCTTTTATTAGAATTAGAATAATGTGCAACATATGACTGCATGTTTTCTTATTTATACAGAGCTGAATTTATACAGAAATCAAACATGTGGAAAAATCAAGGAAAATATAAACCTGAAGTATATCAAATTCATGTATCATGAAAACGGAAAACTAGAACAGACAAATGTAAGGCACAACGAAGAAAACTGTGTACACCACGTTACCTAGAACACCATCTTCTCATTGTCAATATCATAACAATCCTATCATGTATCTTTATATATCAATTTTCTAGTATATGTGTTCACTGTGGAAGGATTGAAGCGCCCTACAACATAGTACTAACATTTTGTCTATGTGCTGATTTATAATGTGTTTGTGGAAGCTTGACCCCCTAAATCAAGGTTTAGGTGCTAAAGCAACATTATTGTTTTATCCCAGCCAAATACAAGGTTTCTTCCTGTCTTGTTATATTTCTACCCATAATTTGTAATCCTTTCGGTTATGCTTCTACTCATTTTGTTATTACGTACATGTTCCCATGTTTAGGATTTATATGCCAAAGTATAACATGGTTTAGACTACTGTTAATATTTGCAATAAAAGCGCACGGATGATATATATTGCATAAGAAGTATTGGATAAGATAACTATGTGAAAAGTATGATTAGAAAAAAATATCATTGTATTATATGTTGTGGTTCCATTGAGTAGATATTAATTCTACTCAAGGTCTTATTTGATTACGATGAAACTCTCTTTAGATGAGAGATGTTGGGCTTATATTTATGGGGGTGAATCAATAAATATATTTGTTCATAGGCAATGGTATCAGATTACAAGGAACCATTCTAGCATTTTGTTTCTTCAAACAGAATGTAGATGTTCTGCTATTGGTGTCATATCCAGATAGGTTGTGGGCCTGTGGCATAAACTAAACGACTTCTTGGGTAGACTATATTTTGGTCTTTTGGGGTTTCAAAACATTTGGATAAACTAGGTTTGAAATAATCATTGTTTCCAGGTTAAATGAAACGAAATACCATGTGCTTAGATAAAGAAGTTAACTCATATCTAAGCTGAATATTGCAGCTGAGTTTATTGATTTGAGTTTTCTGTTTTGTAGGCTAATTGAAATTCCCACTGTGAAACAAAGCTGAAATTTATGGTACGTTATGATTCAAATTTATTCTTTCGGCGCTTTATTTGTTTGAGTAGGAAATTGGATTTAGATTTACAACTATGATAATTTGTTTGTTTAGACTATACAATTCATATTGCTAGGATATGAATATGAGAAGGAAAATGAAGAAAGCAAATAGATTCAAATGACTATGTCACATGGTTATTTCAAATCCCTTTCATTTGCATTTTGTTTCATCTAATTAACATCTGTTTATTTGAAATACATTCAATCAAGTGTTTTTAGTTTTTTTTTTTGCAAATGTAGACTTATTATCAAATCCAAATTCCAACCTATACAAACTGAGCCTTGCTGGAACTGTTTAATTTTCAAAGGTACGGTCTGATGAGATGGTTGCTAGTAATTTGTAGGTCTCTTTCTTGATGGGTAGTTTAGGTTATGAGTTGGGATTTCTTACCGGTTAGTTAATTCCATTTTTCTATTCTTCTTTGTACTTGCGATTTGCGAAGCCTTTTTTTCGCTCTATTTAGAAGAAACTAGGCTTGAAATTCGTCTTTCTATCTCAATTCTATGTGTACTTAGGTTTGAGGCGAACTAAGGTACATTTCATGGTCAAGCAAGAAAGTTTATATGTAGGTTGAGATTTTGGAAAATCGGAAGTAGTGGTATTACCTGTGCTTCCTTTTCTTGGTGGCGTTATAGGCTGTGATATGTGACTTTTTGCGCGTTAGATAATTCCATTTTCCTATTCCATTTTATTCTTGCGTAGACTGTATTTTGTTCTTTTGGCGTTTCAAAACATTTGGATAATGGTTTGAAATAATCATTGTTTCCAGGTCAAATGAAACGAAATACCATGTGCTTAGATAAAGAAGTTAACTCATATCTAAGTTGAATATTGCAGCTGAGTTTATTGATTTGAGTTTTCTGTTTTGTAGGCTAATAGAAATTCCCACCGTCAAACAAAGCTGAAATTTATGGTACGTTATGATTCAAATGTATTCTATTTGTTGGTTCGAGATTATGTTGAGGTGCTTACAACATCAACTCCATGTTTTCTATTTGTATTGGTATTTGTTTAGATATGCAAGCTTCCATTTATGCTTTGTTTTAGTGTTTGAGGTTTGCTTCGATTTACAGTGAAGTTTTGTTTTTCGAATTTATTTAAAATTGCCTGAAATTAAATATTGTGTTTATTCACTGGCTTGGTAAGATTAAGATGAAGCGTTTGTTAGATGGGATTTGTTCGGTTATTAGGAAAGATAAATGAGGGGTTTTTTCAATGAGGTTTAAAAAAGGAAAGGTCTGAAAAGATAAATTCCCATCGTCAAAATGGAATTAACTAACTGGTACGGTCTGATGAGATGGTTGTTAGTAATTTGCAGGTCTCTTTCTTGATGGGTAGTTTAGGTTATGAGTTGGGATTTCTTACCAGTTAGTTAATACCATTTTTCTATTCTTCTTTGTACTTGCGATTTATGAAGACTTTTTTTTCGCTCTATTTGGAAGAAACAAGGCTTGAAATTCGTCTTTCTATCTCAATTCTATGTGTACTTTGGTTTGAGGTGAACTAAGGTACATTTCATGGTCAAGCAGAAAAGTTTATATGTAGGTTGAGATTTTGCTAGGATATGAGTATGAGAAGGAAAATGAAGAAAGCAAATAGAATAGGTGTAGGGTTCAAATCCCTGTAATGTAACAAAAACAAGTTAAAGAAAATATTTTAGTGGTTTGAATGAACAATCTCTAGGTAGTACTACATTTGCATGAACAATGACAGAATAGTTTAGTGGTTTGGATTCTCTAGTTATTAAATGCAATTAGTTTCTCTATTTTCTTTTCATGTACACAAGCAATTGAAATTGTCCCTGAGTAGTTGTTTCATCCAACTTGAGAAATTCAAATTTTAGTCTTTCTAACTAACTGGTATCACTTTTATTTTTGTCAACAGTGCAATATCTGAACCCAGCTGCATATTGGTGTTTGATCTAGATAATGTAAGTTCACACAACTCTTGAATTAATCTAGGCTTGACCCTTATGCGTTTTCTAATATATGATACATTAAGGAGTAGTTCGATTTCTATAGATTGTTAAGGACTTAAGTAATTTGATTTCTATAGTGTTAATGGTATTTGATGTTTGATTGCAACAAAGAACACGGTTTGACTCAATAAACCATTATATTTTGGTTGTAAATTTGATTGTGTTAGGGGGATTGATAAATCTTGGATGCATGCCAATAGGATAAGTAAAGAGTATGACGATGGGGTTCAAAAATTCCTTAGGATAGCATTAGAGGTTGCTACTGATCAGAGGCGTATTCGCTGTCCTTGTCAAAAGTGTGGAAATATTAGAAAATTAACAATTTGCTTAATAAGGGAGCATTTATAATTTAATGGCATAGATAAGACCTATGTTAATTGGATTTGGCATGGAGTGCCCCCTTTATCAATTGATAATATGAACAGAGGGGAGAGTGTACCTGTGAATGAAGAAGTGCACGAAGCTCGTGGAGTTTATGATGAAACTGTGGAAATGTGCGAAGCTTCACATAAGGATTTCACTGAAAATCCAGAGGCATTTCAGGAGTTTTTGGAGGATTCAAAGACTCCTCTATATCCTGGATGTTGTAAATACACCAAGTTATCGGGATTGGTTAAGTTATACAATATGAAGGCAAGTCATGGTATGATCGACGTATGTTTCTTAGATATGCTAAATCAGAATGGAGACTTGCTTCCAAAGGGGCACCAGCTTCCCCAATCTTTACATGAGGCAAATAAAACAATGTGTGCCTTAGGGTTAAAGTATGAGAAAATACATGCATGTGAAAATAATTGTATATTGTATACGAAGCAGTTTCAGGAAGCTATAAGTTTCCCTAAATGTGGCCTTTCACGATGGAAGGTGACAAAGGATGGTGTTGAGAAGGAAGGCATCCCAACGAAGGTTTTATGGTATTTTCCTCCTATCCCTTCGTTTAAACGATTGTTTAAATCTTTGGAGGCATCAAAAAATTTAACTTAGCATGACGAAGGCCGTATAAAGGGTGGACACTTGTGTCATCCAACAGATTCTCCTTCCTGGAAGATGATTGACCATAAATGGTCGGAATTTGCAAGTGAGCCAAGGAACCTTAGGCTAGCTCTTTCAGCTGATGGGATAAATCCACATAGTTCCCTTAGTAGTAAATATAGTTGTTGGCCTGTCATTTTGGTAACAAATAACCTTCCTCCAGAGTTGTGCATGAAGAGGAAGTTCATGATGTTAACCTTATTAATTTATGGGCCTAAACATGTTGGGAATGATATAGATGTCTATTTGGAACCCTTAATTGAAGATTTAGGAACATTGTGGAATGAAGTGGATGGAGTGTATGATTGGTATCGTCAACAAACCTTCACTTTAAAGGCTGTCCTTTTATGGACGATTAATGATTTCCCAGCTTATGGGTGTTTGGCTGGTTGTCCGAAGAAAGGGTATTATGGATGCCCAATTTGCTGCGAAAAAATATTTACGGAAAGGTTGGTACATGGCAGTAAAATGGCATACATTGGCCACGAGAGATTCTTGTCACGCTTTCATCCTTATAGAAAACTAACTAAAGAGTTTAATGGTAAGGAAGAACTTGAGGCAACCCCAGTACCTCTAACTGGGGAGCAAGTGTGGGAACTAGTCAAAAATATCAAATATGAGTATGGAAAGTTCCCTAAAAAAAATAAAGATGATGGATGTACTAATTGTTGGAAGAAAAGGTCGATTTTCTTTGACCTTCCCTATTGGAAGTCACATTATGTTCGTCATTGTTTGGATGTGATGCATATTGAGAAAAATGTGTGCGAGAGTTTGTTATCTACTTTGTTGAATATTCCAGGAAGATCAAAAGATAGTGTGGCATCTTGTTTGGATCTTGTTGAAATGGGGTTAAGAATGGATTTGGCATCCAGGGTTGGGGAAAAAAGAACTTATTTGCCTCCTTCAATGTGTACATTAGAAAAGAAGGAGAAAGTGTCAATGTGCAAAGCCTTGATGAGTATAAAAGTGTCTGAAGGCTACTCTTCAAATATAAGAAGCCTAGTTTCAATGAAATATTTGAAAGTAGTTGGTTTAAAGTCACATGATTGTCATGTATTGATGCAACAATTGCTACCGATTGTACTGCGTGGTGTGCTCCCAGCTCAAGTTAGATACGCCATAACCCGATTTTGCTTTTTTTTTTTAATGATTGATGCAAAAAAGTGGTGGATGTACCTAACCTAGATAAGATACAATCAGATCTTGTTTCTACATTGTGTATGTTTGAGAAATTCTTTCCCCCATCATTCTTGGTCCATCTAACTGTGCACCTTAATAGAAAGGTTAAATTGTGTGGACTTGTATTTTTTAGATGGATGTACCCATTTGAAAGGTATATGAAAATATTGAAAAAGTTATGTTCACAATCGAGCTCGTCCAGAAGGTTGCATTGCAAATAGAAAGCTTGTTGAAGATTCTGTGGAGTTTTGTTCAGAGTATATGGATGAGTTAAATGCAGTTGGGGTTCCTACATCCCGCTTGGAGCTAGAAAAAACTAATGAAGCATTATCAAGTGCAACATTAGAATCAGTTCCACTTGATAAATGGGATCAATCCCATTGTACCGTCATGGATAACACAAGTGAAGTTGATCCTTACACGCTTTAAGTTTTCTAACTCTGTGTTTTCTAAGGTTGAAATAAATTTACACCCTTCACACAATGTAAAACATCTACACTTAACATGTACTTTGTAGTGAACAAAAGGATTTTTTGAAGGAGAATAACCCATCAAAAGAAAATAATGAAAAGTGGATACAAGATCAGCACAGCCGAAAGTTTATTGGTTGGTTTCGTGATAGGGTGAGTGATTAATTTCCCCTTTGTGATGGTCCTTAGTTTGTACCACTAAATATTAATGAAATAAAAGGTCTTATTCTAGGTTTCTGGACAATTAAAGATAAGTAAAAGTGAGGTATTAGACACTGTGAAGTGGCTAGCTCAAGGACCACGAAAAAGTGTGTTCAAATTTAAAAGTTATGCTATAAATGGTTACCATTATCACACCAAATCTCGAGATATTCAATGTGCGGTCTAGAATAGTGGGGTTTCCATAACGGCAACTATGCAAGTGTCAAGTGCAAATGATAATAATCCAATTTTTTCTGGTATGACATTTTATGGAGTTATCAAAGAAATATGGGAACTGAATTATCATCAATTTCAAATACCGTTGTTCAAGTGTGCATGGGTTGAGAATGAAAAAGGTATAAAAAGTGATGGTGGATTAACTTTGGTTAATCCCAAAAGTAGGGGTTTTAGAAATGATGAATTTGTGATGGCTACCCAAGTTAGTCAAGTATTTTACATTGATGACCCTGCAAATGAAGGTTGGTCAGTCGTACTTCCAATGCCAACTAGAGTGTATTCCCATGATGTTGAGATTGAAGACGCTATACTTGAGCACCATTCTTTTACCCATGGATTGCCACCAGTTGATGAATACAAATATGACATTGATGAGGGATCCTCTAGATATGTCCGTAAAGACTATGAGGGTATATGGGTTTCAAACCAGAAAAAACAGAAAACATAGCAATATAACACTCCACTGTGATTTAAAAAAAAATAGTGGAGTGTTATATTGCTATTTTTTCTGGTTGTTTCTTGTTTGAAACCCATAGACCCTCACAGTGTTTACAGACATATCTAGAGGATCCCTGTTAGTGTATTAGATCTTGCTTTTTGTGAAATATGTTGAATTTTCTAAATTTGTGTGGAGCGCAACATGAAGGTTCGTTTTTTATTTAGACTTGATGCATTTATTCATTATGATTTTCTTCTTGTTGCATTCATTCTACATTCTGCAATCCTTCTACATTCTTCATTTATTTTCTACATTTTACATTTGTTATACATTAATATACATTCACTTCATACATTCTGCTCAATGTGTGCAGCAAAAACATGGAAAATCCACTATGAAGACTGATGGCAAGAAAAAGGGTCCTAAAGAAGCAACCCGAGACTCAAAAAGAATAATGGAAAGTGTTGTGCCGAAAGCTTCACAACAACCAAAATCTGTTTCATCGAGAGAGTGCCCTTCTATATCTACAATTTCGAGTGATGCTCGATCAGCTCATAGACCAACAACTATGCATGAAATTCAAAAGAAGAAAAGGAATGGGAAAAAGATAGTGGTTGATTTCAACTCACATGGGCAAGCACTAGGTGTCATTGGTCGTCAATATAAATCTTATATAGGTGTGATGGCTCGAAATTTAATCCTAATTTCTCTTGCTTCATGGGACGAAGTTGATGATTCTCTAAAGGAGAAACTCTAGATTGAGATTTCGGTAAGTATAAATTTCATTACATTATTATTATTGTTTTATTCATCAATGTTATAAATATGAAAATGTTTTTTTTTATATATAGACGGCATTTGTATTACCTCATGAATAAAAAAAGAATTTATTGTCTACGGCTTCAGAAAGATGGAGGCAATTCAAATCAACTTTAACAAGAGCTTACGTGCTACCTCACCTAGATGACATGGAAGCACTCAAGGAGCCCCCCGTAATTTATGATTTTATTGACCAAGAACATTGGGGCCTGTTTTTGAAGCCAAGATTAACACCAGAATGGATTGAACTCCATGAAACACAATCAGCAAGGCGTGATCAAGTTAAGTATCCTATTAGAGTTGGCCGAAACGGATATGTGGGTGTAGAGGAAAAATTGGTAAGTATTTTTCCTACATAAATAACAATTCATACCAAGTATTTTTGCATATTTACTTCTATTTATCAGATACAGAGAGAAGAGAATAATATTCCAGATTGGGAGCCAATTGATCGAGCTCTTCTATGGAAGAAAGCACGTGAAAACAAAGAAGGGCAGATCACAGATCAGAAGACAGCTGAAGTGGCATCTAAAATTGTAAGTTTGCAGATTATTATCTTTATTCAATTCTCATTTGAGTTATGGTGTTTCTTTTTCTTTCGTTTAGGATAAGTTGATAAAAGAAAAGGAAGAAGGTCTTATTACCCCATGTGGAAGCAATGATGTATTGGCAATGGCTCTGGGGACTGATGAACATCCAAATAGGGTGAGGGGTGTAAGAGCTTCTGTGAAGCCAAACACATACTTCAACATACCGAGAAAGAAGAGAGACTATGTGTCTAGAGACTTGTTGAGAGAACGTGATATTTTGCATGAGGAGAAAAGGAGAATGCTAGATGAGCAACAGAAAATAAATGACATAAACTCGAAGAGAATGCTAGATGAGCAACAGAAACTTTTTGAAGCAACTCAACGTGCTATGCAACAACAAATAGAAACTCTAATGGCTAAGATTGAGCAAAAGGGAAAATCCTCTTTCAATAGTGAACCTGAGTTGAGGTATGCATCTCCTATACGTTCTGAGAAAGCATCAACAACTAGACTAGACTCATTTGATTATGGGGACAATTTGGAAAATAAATCAATTGAGGAAAATTTGGAAGAGAAATCAACTAAGGTGGACAACATGAAGGTAATATTAAACTGATATTGAACTAATTTATGTGTATTATGCATATAGATTGTACATGACTTCTCACTTTTATGTATATTAGGGTAAGGATTGATTATTGGCTGAAAGGTCTAGAGCCAATGTAGTTACAAGTGGAACGATAGTTGACATTAACATGCCAAACCAAGATGATTGTAATGTTCCTTTAGCAGAAGGAAACGTTCGAGTGGCTATCCATGTTTGTATGAACCGAAAGGCCGTACTACCAATCCCAGTGAAAGGAGTGTTGCATACTGTTCAAGATGTTGTTGGGTCTCATGTCCCTTGGCCATTGAACCTAATTATCATTCAAAATGATAATAAGGTAAATGACTTAGAATTTTATCCTTTTGCTATCTTATACATTTTGCTGGTATGTATGAAGTTGTTTGCATCTCTATTTGAAATCCTTGTAGAAGAAGCCGGAAACCAAGCCAAAGAGTAAAGTCTCAAAGACATTATTCACCTCAATGGAATCAAAACTATCCCCATTTTGTAAGGCTTTTCTTTCATTTAGGAAGATAAAGATGGGTGGACCTGAAGAAACTATTGTTGCACGTATTTCTACTGAAATATTTGGATGTGAAAGGGTTGCATATATACTAGCAGAAGAAATTGATGCCTTATTGGAATTTGATGAAATTGGACAGCAAGTAATAGTGATTTACATTAGGTAATATCAAATAACTTGGCATTAAAAATCATGTTACCTATGCATTTTCTAACTTATTATTGTTGATTCTTGCAGCTATCTATATGAGAATCTTTTGGAGAATGGAAGAAATGAAATGATTGGGTTTGTGGACCCTGGTCGTATGTATAAAGTTCTGGACCAACCGGAACAAAGAACGAAAGACATTGCTAGTGCATTGAAACGAATAAGTGCTGATAGTATTCTTTTGATACCGTACAACCCTAAGTAAGTCATGCTGCTAGTATTCTTTTGCCATAAAGTAGATTTATCCTAATATATATTTAACTATGTACAAACCACTGGATCCTAACTATTATCGACGACAATAAAGATAATGTATACATCATGGATCCGCTTTACAATCAGTTCAATGATGAGATCTAGAGGGGTGTTGTAAACTTGTAAGTTGGCCGTTCTTACTATTTTCGAATTTGATTATATATTCTTTTGAATTTGTCTGCGTTTGAGGTAATTAGAAATTATTTTTCTATCTTGAAGTGGGATTAAACAGTATAAGGCCGAAACAGGTAGAGTATCTCGCAAATGAGTGACTTGGACTTTCCTTGGGGTATGATTCTTCTTCCAAATATATATAAACTATGATAGTGTTTCTCTTATATTGTCTTTATAGCTAGCATAAGGTATTGTGTAATACATTTTTATCACATTACCTATGAGCTTGTAAGTTTAGATAGAATTAACTCATATATTCCAAATTCCTACGTACATATATAGGGTGGTCCACAACAACCAGATTATAAAACATGTGGTTTTTGTGTAATGAAATACATGCAAGAGATTTTTGGAGACTCAGATCTTTTATACATCACTAAGGTACATACGTATTTAGCTTTTTAAACATTAATGTTATTCTTTGCAATTGGTGTTTCATAGCATGAAAACTTCAAGTCTTTAATTACCAAATTTAATATCAGTTTATATTTCTTACATAGTATTCGAAGTCTGCAAATAAGTCGAAGGTTCATTACACCTTTAATGACCTTGATGAGGTGCGAGAGGAATTGGCAGATCATCTAATATCAAAGTGCGTGTAACGATGGTGAAAGTACAATTATGTTAGCATTGATCCTCATATGGTGTGTTTGTTTCCTGGTGGCTAGATTTTAGAATTGTTGCAACACTTGCTTATTTATTTAGAACATACACACATTTGTGTTTTTGATTGGCTTTGATCGAGTTAGGTTGCAGAATGCACTATGAGTACTCTTCAAATCTTCATTGTGATTTATGTAATTATATGAAGTTCTTTTTTATTTGGATTGGCGGAGAATTGTAATATGAATTAATTTATGTTATGATACAGGATTTTAATATGATTTTTTGTTGTGTAAAAAAACTTTAGACAATGGTATATTTTTTACTAATTGTTGTGTAAAGCACCTTGTAGACAACATTATTTTTTAATAAACCGTTGTGTACGACACCATTAAGACAACAATAGTTTTAAATTCAACGTTGTGTATAGTCACTTTATACCATGGTATCAACAAAATACTGTTGTGTGAAGGGTACTTTACACAACGGTATATATTTATACCGTTGTCTAAAGTACCCTTTACACAACAGTCTTTTATATACCGTTATCTAAAGTACCCTTTAGACAATGGTATTTGTGTATAAACCGTTCTTCAAAGTCCGTTTAGACAACGATATTCATAAATACTGTTGTCTAAAGGACAACGGTTTCAGAAAATACAGTTGTCTAAAGTACACTTTAGACAACGGTATATATAAATACCGTTGTTTGAGGGGTACTTTAGATAACGATATTTTGTGATACCGTTGTCTAAAAGGACTTTAGACAACAGATTTTCTCCGTTATCTAAACACCCCCTTTAGACATCAGGGGCAATTGCAACGGTATTTATGGGGAATAGACAACGGATTTTATCCGTTTTCTAAAGGAAAATTTCTTGTAGTGTATGTTAAAGGACGACGTACTATCCCATTTCAACTAAATAGTGAAAAAGCTGGCAGTTTGAAGTTCCCGGGGAAAGGGTTGTCCTGGTCCACATAAATGGGATAAGGCTCCCAATTTTTTCGGACATTGGCTCTCCTAGGAGGCACTGGATGTCCTTGAATCATAAGTCTTATTTCGGCTATTTCGGTCATTATGGCTTGATGCTGGACTACACGGGGTGGCCTTTGGTTAGGCTTGAATCCCTCTTCTGACCCCATGTTATTAGACCTTCTCCAGTTATCAAAGTGGCCTTTGATGCCAGTCGAGATACCCTACTCCATTTTAACCTTCAAATGTTCCCAAGAGGATGGTTGATATTTGGCCTAGATTCCCCTATCTTCGATCGGCTGAAATTCACGGGTCCTGCTGTTTTAGGAATTTTGGTAGGCGGGGCATTAGGGGAAAAAGCCCTCATGACTACAGGTTTTCGATAATGAACTTCGGAATTCATAGTTTGTTTCCTTTTTTTCTAGGGTTGGCTGCCTCTAGAGGTGGGGTAGTGCCCCTTTCAGATCTGTTTTCCCTTTCCTGGAAATCTCTTGAACCTACTCATTCAGAGCCTTCATCTTTGCACAGATAGGAGCTAAGGTATCCTTCATAAACCTCATCAATTCAATCGTAGCTAATTCTTGACTACTGATATCCTCGAGACTTCCATCACGAGGAGTTTCAATTATTGGCGTAGTCTTCACAAATCTCCATTAGAGTCCTACCTTCCTTCCGTATATCGGAACCTGGATATGCACTGGAAAAGAGTCCCACTAGGTGTGTCAGATTATGTTCATGACCAAAGTATTGTCGTAGTAGAATCTGGGGTCACTGTTTGGTGGCTTTTTTCTAAAGGAGCAAATAATCAAGTGTTTGGGGGTGATGAGGATCTCTTTGATGTAACTCGATGTAAGGGGTGCAGTATAAGTTATTATGGCGAATGAGGAGAATGCTAGAAGCTTTGGGCCATGATGTTGCGGTCCTACCCTTGGTAGGCTAGTCTAGCTGACTTGGCCTTTTAGCTGCCTTCATGTAGGCAAGCCACGAGTCGAGACTTCTACTAGACTTGGTTAGAAATTGGTCCTGAATTGCGGCCAATGAAGCATCAGTCAAATGAAGTGAAAATGGAGCAAGCGGGCATCTTACTTGCGCTGTTCTTTTATATATTCCTGGGAGGATTTTAAATATTTTCTTTTACGTCTAGTCCAAATTCAATATCAGCGCGTTAATATTAGTGACATGCAATTCAGGGTTAGAAGGGGAAGTTAGACAGATCGATCTCTCCAAGTCAAACCATTCAAATACTAAACCAGAACACGAAGATGGTCTTATGGCTTAAGTAGTCGTAGAACCGTTGGTTAGTATTTTCCAGTTATCGAAGTCAAGACTTGAAGGAGCCAAACGTAAAGGGAAAGAGGGAAGATGCAAACACTTAGAGCATAAATTAAATATTCGCGTTATAGATTGAATTATAGGTGCGTGAAGTAAATTATCTCTAGACTAAGCTATGAAATGGCATTCATGGTCGAGTGACCATCAACAAGATGAACATCATACCAAGGGTTTGGGCAGAGCAGTAAAAATACACGATGATGCTGGGGAGTAAGTTTGTGAAGGTCTCGAGACTAGTTAGAGGGAGTCGAAATGAGAGTGATGATCTGCAAACAAGCTGTGGAATCTAGTCGGAATGAAGTATGAAGGTCGAGAAGTGTCTAAAAATGGACTTAGATGCGAGTTCGATTGGGAGGAAAGCTTATTGTTTGTGAGAGCTGAGAAATTTTGAGAGGAGAACTGAATTTTGATCCTAGATCAAAGAAACGGGTTTTACCAAGAAGGCTAGCTTTTGAGTAAAAAGAAAACTTTTGAGGGTTTTGCAGTTGTTGCAGTTGATTGAGTTTGATCAATTGTTTATTTGAGTTGATTTTGGTTGTCCTGCAAGAAGAGAGCTTATTCTCCTTTTATAGGTGGCATGAGGGTGCAGATGGTCGGCACGTGTATTCCTGTGTGCATCTCCGTCGCGACGACTTAGTCACATATCCCCTTGACATTCTAATGTTTTTGACGCCATGTCCGTGTAATTCCAGAAATTGCACTTACGATTCCCTATGATCTAGCTTTGAATACTAGTTAGGCTTGGCCTTATGTCGCATTGTATCTTTAATTTCCCAAAGACCCTCCCTAGATATGTAGTTGTATTTTTCGTGTGTAAACACAATGCTTATAGTTCTTTTCAAGGTGCAGAACAATTTTATAAACAATATGTTGCATCTCTGCCCAAATATTGGGATACAATTTGTGCTTGTTTGTAATTAAAAATTCTTTTCGTTGGTTTCACTGGTGTTCACCTCTAGCCAAAAGATATCATTGAACTTCTAGCTTCTATTTCGCTTCATTCAAGGCGTCTCCTCCTTGTTGGTGCTCGGTTTAGCTTTACAGTTAAATTTTGGACTTGACCGTTGCGGACATATTTGCTTGCATTTTAGCATTTATACCAATTTGGATATGGTTTACCTTGACGTCTTACAATATGTTATTATTTAAAAAAAAAGTTTTGATTTTTATGAATTATATTATGTCAAGTTTGAGATGCTTGTTCTTCTTTTGTCTGCTTACTTACTCATTGGTTGTGCACAATGTTTATGTCGTTTTGAAATAGATTGTGATGCCTTAGTAATTGAAAAAAAATTCAAGTTTCATTGATTTCAATGGGTGAGTATTTAGTTGGCTTGTTTCGTAAATGTTTTTTTTTTGGTTCCTAAAATGGAAAAAGATTGGGTGCATCTTAATAGGTTAAAAATGCAAAAATTTTAAAAATGAGTATGCCTTAGATTAGACTTACTCTAGATAGGATTCTTAGTGTAAACTTTTTAACTATAGAACCTCACGTGAGTATATGGAAGGAGCATTGAATTTTGTCATGATGGTAGAAAAACATTCAAGAAATGCACAAAGGTTCCATGTCCTTGCAAAATTATCGAAACTTCAGTCATTGTTAGTACGATGATATGTTTAAGCACTTGGTAATAAAGGGAATGGATCCACCATACACAAATTGGTATCACCATAGTGAAAAACTAGTTACAAATGAGGAGCACGACTACATTTCTGAGGCATAAAACTTATTTAGGGCAGCTACCTTTCATGATGAAGACTATGTCGAACCGATTGAAGAAAGACGAGAAAGTCATTTTAATGAAAATATAGCAGATGATGAAACTCCTCTCTACCTAGGTTGCACAAAATTTATTAAGTTGTTGGCAATTGTTGGTTTGCACAAAATAAAATCTTTAAATGGATGGACAAATTAGAGTTTTGATGGACTTCTAGAGATTTTGCATGACATGTTACTAGCTGAAAATGTACTTTTGAAGTCGATGTCCATGGTTAAGAAGTTTTTTTAAAGATGTTTGATATAGTGTATGAAAATATCCATGCTTATAAGAATGATTGCTGTCTTTTAAGAAAAGAGTATGAAAACATGGAGAGTTGTCAAAAATGTGGTTCTTTGAGATGGAAGGTAGACGCACATACGAAGAATCCTATGAAAGGTGTTCCTGCCAAAGTTTTGAGATACTTTCCTATAATTCCCAGATTTAGAAGGATTTTTAGGTCCCAAAAATTGGCGGTAGATTTAAGGTGGCATATCAATAATAAAAGTGATGATGGGAAGTTGCGCCACCCTGTAGATTCTGTAAGTTGTGATTTGATTAATGATAAATGGCCAACATTTTTGGATGACCCGCGCAATCTTAGACTTGGCTTGGCTACTGATGGCTTCAATCTTTTTTCTAATTTGAGCTCGAAATATAGTTGTTAGCCAGTTATGCTTGTTACATACAATTTTCCACCTTGATTGTGCATGAAAAGTGATGATGTTATGTTAACATTACTGATTCTAGGTAAAAACCAACCTGGGAATGACATTGACATGTATTTGCAGCCTCTTATAGATGACTTACAAGTACTGTCAGAAAATGGAGTGAGTATTTGTGATTCCTTTAGTAAAAGAATCTTCAATTTTAGAGCCATTTTGTTGCGGACCATCTATGACTTTCCAGCCTATGGGAATCTTGTTGATTGCCCAACTCACGGTCGATTAGCATGCCCATATGTGGAAAAACATGCAGCATAGGTGGTTGAAGATCAGTCGGAAGTTTGTATTTATGGGTTATAGGAGATTTCTACGATCAACACATTCATATCTGGAAAAAAATGGTTTGATGGAAATGAGGAATATCGTAGAGTTCCTAGAATCATGACAAGTAGGAGGATGTGTTTCACTTTTAAAAAGTTTGTGAATGATTTTGGGAAGGGTAGTAAATTGAAACGAAAGATAGCCGATGAGGATGATGATGGAGAACCTGAAATGTATTAGAAGAAGAAATCATTATTTTTAAACTTGCCATATTGGGAGGTTAGTAGCTTCTCTATAAATTTTCTGTATTTTTATAAAATATGAACTTAGCTAGATTATTGAATGTATTAATATTTTCCTAATTTTTTTAAGAATTGTCGTTACGCCATAATTTAGATATGATGCATGTAGAGAAATATGTTTGTGAAAACATAGACAGGTGCATGATAACTTGTCTTCAACAATGGTAATATAACTGCTTATATTGCATTAAGATATAACAATAACTATATAAATGCGAAACAATTTCTAACTATAACTAATACCTTACTGTTATTTTGTATTTCCTACATTGTTGCTTAAGTGTGGGCTCAACCTAAAAGCAAGTCCAAATGCAAGTTGACAGATTGTGACGGATCTTCTGAAATTGTAGATGAAGGACACTAGTTTTCAAGCGACCCAAAACAACTAGTTTATCACATTCCTCTTGATCCTAATGCCATAAGTGTTTGGGTAGATATAGTAAGGAAACCCGAAGCTTTTTTGTGGAGACCTTCATCTGCAATGGATTGTATATAGAAGAAGCACATGGAAGTACAGTCGTTTGGCCTGCTGACAAAATTATAATTCTTAATTAGGCTGCAAGTAAGCATTCCCAAATATCTTTTAATTTTGTATAATTGTAGTAAAGGGAGAACACTAAAAATATTACAATTTAATTTTTTTTTTTTTCTGCATTTGCTACTATTCAGTTTCTACTTATTCATTTTCGGCATATTCTGCATATTCATGTTCTGCATTTTTTGCATATTCATTTACTGCAATTTTTTAAGTTGTGTATTTGTTCTGAAATTGATGATAACCATTTTACTGGGTTTGATTGATTGATTGGCTATACTTTGAGAAGATCGTTTATTTGCCTTTTATAGGTGACAGGACCCGTCTCTACTAGAGTTTGATAATCTTGCTTGGTCCTGCTCCCGTCTGCCAAATCATCTGCAGTTCCAAAAACACCCTCAGCACCTATCAGACAAAGGATGACTGCACTGATTTCCGTTCAAGCTTCCGCCTCTCGATCAGCCCCGAACGTCTTGCCACGGCCTGTAGGGTCATCAAAAACATGAAAGGTATGAGTGGACAAAAATAATATCGTTTGGAAACACATTTCTAAAACGAATCATTTTCCCCTCCAGTTATAAAACATGCATGCATAGAGTAAAATATATAAATAACCAGCTCTCATGCCAAATCATATAAAAAGCATCAAACCAGTCACACAGATTATCTTTAACAGTACTCATCACCAGTACTCACATATCAAGGACAATAATCAAAAAGCACTACTCACAAGTGCACAATCAATCATACCATCATAACGGCACTACGCGTAGACCCACTCGGGAACTGCACTCACGCAACATACGAGTCATGCTCGGGAACTGCACACGCACATCTGGACGTACATGTACTCGGGAACTGCACCATCGCAACATCCGAGGCACGTCCAGGAACTGCACTCACATCGTCCGGACACGTACTAGTATCCACAATCACGGCACAACACATACCATCACATCATCAAAGACAACACATGTCATCATACCATTAAGTACAATACATATCATCACCTCATCAAGTACAACACACATTCGACTCCAATCCTAAGCCAAATATCATCATCAAACCGGGCCTACGCCAAAATCATTAGTTTTGACCAAAATTTGACTTAAAACCAAGTAAAAACTATTTCGAAATCCCGGGCCTATTCCCAAATCATCATTTTCACCATTTATCGTAAAACGTGATCAAAACCAATTAAATAATCCATAAAATCAACAAACAATCATATTGTATCATCATGCAATCATTGCAACTCAAATCATGAAATCAATCATGTAAAACATTTAACTATGCATGCATATCAGTTTATAAAACAAACGTCCACTCACACACTGTCTGAATCGCTCGGTTTCGAGCTGCACGTTTTTCCATAATTTTTGGTACTTTCTAGGAATCACGAATCCTGTCAAAAATCATTACTAAGGGTTATTAATACCTCAATTAATATCATATTGATTTCCCATAGTTTTTCGGGAATTAAATCCGTATTTAAAATGTAACTTAACACTTCGGATCCTCGAAATTATATCGAGAAGATGTCCAATCGACTTGAAACCAGTGCCAAAATGTCGGTTACATTGAATAGAGGAAAAGTCATGTTGACTGTCAGGACCGGTCCTAAATCCCCCGGGATTAACGTGGGACCCGCCTGATCCCGTTTGACACCACATGTCAGACCAGGGAAAATTCCATCTCTGCCCTCGCCGGGGCTATCAGAGTGCATCAAGATCGTAGGAGGAGGGGAGTGATGTCTCGTCTCTGCTACAGCCCGCATCCGCGATCAATCTGAAAGGCATTAAAACACGAAAATTGTGAGTGGACAATTTAAACATTTCATTTAAAAACCTTTTCGTATAAAGACATTTATGCCCTTCAATAAAAACATATGCATGCATTCAAAACCGTTTATCAAAACGTTCATAAAACCATTTATCAAACATATCAAAAACCTTCCCAGGGTTCATGCCTGATTCCCATAAACCGTCATGACCCATAAATTCATTTGGGTCCTCGACCCGAAATCACAATTCAAAGCCCGTAGGTCAAATCAATAGGGACTCAGCCCAAATCACATCACATGGGTCTCAGCCCAAAACCATTCTCAAAATATCACAAACGGGGTCTCCCCCCCAAATCACTTTCACAATTTCAAATACGGGGGTCTCCGCCCCAAATCACTCCCATAAAATCTCATACGTACCGTCATACGTATAACCCATCCGCGGAACTACCGAGAAGATGCCAACTCGGGGCACACAGCCCCTAGGGAACACATCCCCGAAATAGTCACGATGTCAAATCCATACTAGTGTGCACACTACTCGGGGTCTCACTCCGAGTCTTCCCCCAGGAATCTCCATCTGGGAGGCTCAATCACTGGATCTAGTCCGAGCTCTCTCTCTGGATCTAGTCCACATATCTCACCGGAATCTGGTCCGGGACAACAACATAAGTAACCTCCACTCCTGGAACGGGATCCCTATGGGGATACCCATTCTGGTATGTGGATCGTGACTCTCCAGGTCGACGTTTGGAGGAGACCATATAAACATATGGAGGGTTCATTCATTTCAAGTACTTTCTTTCTTTTCTCAAAATCATATTTCAACTGGGTCTCAAACCCGATTCATCTGAACGGGATTCCTCGAATCCGATTCAAATCCATTTCACAGGCCTCGGCCTAAATCCTCAGTTCAACTCGGTCTCATGCCCGAATTCTCTTTTGACAAACTGAACTGGGACTCAAGCCCGATATCACAACCAATTGGGCCCTACGCCCGGAACCATAAAGCAACAGGACCTCAAGTTCGATTTCACAACTAACGGGGCCTTAAGCCCGATATCTCAACTAAATGGGTCTCAGGCCCGATATCATAAATCAACGGGGCATCAAGCCCGATAGTAACACTAACCGGGCCTCAAACCCGAATCGTAAACCAAATAGACCCTCGGTCCGATCGTATGGCTCAAATGGACCCTAGGTCCGATTCCTTATCAAATCAAATGGACACCAAGTTCGAGAGTTTTAATTCAAATGGGTCTCGTGCCCGATTTCATATTTCTAAATCCGAAATCCATTTCTTAAACACTAGTTGAAAACCTAGAACGTATATGCATCGTATAAAACCGTAAATCTCGAAATACGTGCAAATACGTAAAATCTAGGCTACCACAAACAAATGCACTCATGGCATCACAAAACATATATTAAAACTATTATAAAACATTTATGCATGCATCAATTTCGAGAGAAGGGTCCACTCACAGACCGTCCGAAGCCGCGCCTCGATACGCGTGCCATAATCGTCTTCCTGCTCAAACGTCACCTCCGGGATTCCCGAACGTGTCCAAATTTTAATATATGGTTACTAACTACTTAATTAACCTCCTACCAAAGTCCCACAATTTTTACGAACTTTTAACTATTTTTAAACCGATCCTAAACCTTCCGACACCCCGAAAACTATCGAAACAATGTCTGATTGACGCGAGACCAGTGCCAAAATCTTCGTTACATCGAATAGATGATTTTGTATGTTTAACACTTCCCAAAATTATGGCTCACACGCCCTCACGCGCTCCTAGAAGGCACAAAACACTGTTCATCATCACCAACCTCCAGCAGACCGGTTTTATTGTGCTGGACCGGTTCACCTAGTTTGGCTGGTCCAACTGGACTGGCGTGATCGGTTCACGGCCCTAGACACCCCATTTTTCATCCTACTTCTTCCTTTTTGTTTCCTTTCTTCCTATTTTGATGTTTTCTATCTATTCCAATCCTTAAACACAACCGAAAACGTCTAAATCCCTTCGTTTGATTTTGAACCAAACGGTTCAAGTTTTCCAAAACCTCCCATGGCTTCCACAGCCGTCCAACCACCACACAAACCTTCTTAATACCTTCCTAACAACCTAAAAACCCCTTCCTAATCACCCAAAACAGCCCATAATGTCAAAATCAAATAAAAGGGGAAAATGGGCCTTACCGAGCTCTCGGGTTTCTCTTGGCCTCCACCGCCGATCACGGCGGCCCAGCCAGTCCCTCAGCCATCATCTTCATCACCTCACGACCCTCTCTCATTTCCGTTCACACTCCAGCCAAAGATGATGAGGTTTGGGGAAAAATGGGACATCGGGTCGCACGGGAAAAATCGGGTTTCGGGTTGTTCTTCAAATGGAAAAGCAAAGGAGATGATATGCATGAATGTAATCATGCTGGGCAATGAATGAGTGACACTTGCCACTCATCCATTGGGCTAGAAGCAAAATATCTGGGCCCACTTAAGTCAAAAGGTCGTCGTAAAATGTGTCATCATGAATAGTATCTCGAAACTTCTGTGATCCGTAACTTTTCCGTCGAACGTCTGAATTCGACGTACCGTCTGTCTATGGATTTGTATCGCCGTGATCTACGTAACGGTCTTCGGCCCTCTGCCATCGGACCTCCCGGTCAAAAAGGTAACTTTTGACCCTATTTTCTCAAAATTACCAAAATGCCCCTAATTTTCCGAACGTCATAACTTCCTCTTCGGACGTCGGAATCGAGCGTGCCACCTGTCTATGAACTCGTGACGTCACGAACTAAGTCATGGTCATCAGTCAAAGTCATCGGTTAAAATCTAATCCTCGTCTAGTCTCCGATTAGTCTCGCTAATCAGTCATTACTCCTTAATTAATCCTGTTAATTCGGGATGGGTCGTCACATTGACCGTACCTTGAGACTATGACCCACATGCCTTCACGCGCCGCCGTTAGTGGCTGCGCATGAGACTCGCGCGCTGTGTACAATATCATGGTTACTGTTCATCTCTCACACCCAATTTCATACAAAACAGACCTGTTAGCCCGCGACTCGACCCGGTGAGAAATCGATCGATTCGACCTCATTTCTATCCGTTTGTTCACCGATTTTCATCTAATCAATCTTAATTAGGGATCTGCATTCTTAGTTTCATGAAATCACATCTTAAACGGTTCGATTTCTAAGTCGATGCCCGATCAGTTATAAATCCAATTGAAACAAAATTCATTCCAATTTGTAAATCTAATCAACCAGAAAGTATCCTAAGGTCATTATGAACGTGAATTAAAAACCAATTTCACAATTACTTACCTTAAATTACCCAAATACAAGCTCGATTTTTTCAAAGAAATTGGAGCTTGGGTTCTTGATAAAAACGACATCAAATTCCTTCGTTTTTGATGTGGAATGGTTCGAAATAATCTCAGGAAGCTAAATCAAGCTTCAATTTTGATCCTCAAGGTTTATAACATTGAATTCGAATTCTCACTTGTTCTTCAATTTTTCGAACATGGGTTTCGGTTATCCTCTTTATCCCTCGTGTTTTCCTTTCTATCTCAGTCTCCTAATTCTCTCAATTGCATCAGTTTTCTTAATCCCTCGCAATAGATTTGTAACCAACCGTCATCAATTTGAAATAGCCCCCCCCCCCCCCCCCCCTGTTTTTTTTTTGTGTTCTTCCCTTTGAATTGATCATATACATGTATTAATTAGTTATACAACATGTAGCAAAACTCAGCCACTAATCCTTCAATTTAAAGTGACACGTGTCACTGCCTGGTGGTGTGAGTCATCACTATGGTGACTCAGTAATATCTCGTTAATTGACCCTTTTTCCCTTCGCTCGGTAAATTATCGATTTACCGCTGGACTTCGCAGATTCGTAACTTTCACATCCGAGCTTCATTTCAATGTGCCACTTATCTACGGACTTAGTGTCAGGACCCGTCCCAATCCCCCCGGGATTACCGAGGGACGACCCTGATCCCGTCTAACATGGTGTGTCAGACAGGGGAAATTTCCGACCTTAGACCTCTCGGGCTTCCAAAGTGCGTCACGATCCGAAGGAGGTATGTGATATCTCGGTCTCTGGTACAATCCGCACCGCATTCAACCTAAAGGGTATTAAAAACAGAAAGACTGTGAGTGGACAAAAAGTAATAAGTTCGTAAATCTATTTTATAAAGACCTTTATACCCTTCACTAAAAAGCATGCATGCATAGTAAAACCATTTATCCAATCACATATGTTTAAACAACCATATTTAGGGTCTCAGCCCCAAGCTCCGTAAATATAAGTCACACGGGCTCCTGCCAAAAACCATTTACAGAAAACCATAACATAGTAAATATATGTGGGATCTCAGCCCAAATCCATTTATCATCATAAAACACAATTTCCCAAACCAATTGAAATCATGTTTGTCCATTATATTTCATATCACCGAACCTGTCACAGTATCTAGAGCTACGCGCGTGCTAACCGGGGTCTCAAACCAAAGTCTCTCCAGGGTCCACCCAGGTCAATGTCCATAGATCAATGACCCTTCCTGGAGGTTATGAACCATGCCCTTCCTGAGAGTAAGGAACCCAACTGGGGGGCAACTGCACTCAGTCAGTGCTCCGTGACTACTCTGGAGTCCACCCAGGCCAACGACCCTTCCCGGAGGAGACAATCATATATAAAGGATGGCATATGAAAAACTCTTTGAAATCATTCTTTAAACCTTTCAAGGATTCATGCCCAGCGCTCATAAGCAGTCATGAACCATAAAATCCTTTCAAGGGTTCATGCCAGTTCCCATAAACCGTCATGAACGATAAATAGATTTCAAGGGTTCATGCCAGTTCCCATAAACTCTCATGAACCATAAAAGCCATTTGTAACACATAGCTGGGCTCTAAGCCCGAATCCACATACAAACTGGACCTCCGGTCCGAATCGTAAACCAACTCGGCCTCCGACCCAATGCCTTGTTAAATCAAAAGGACCATAGGTTCGAGAGTTCGTAAATCAAATGGGTCTCGTGCTCGATTCCATATTTCCAAATCCGAAATCAATTTAACAACTAATTGGGCCTCCGGCCCTAGAACGTCACTAAAAGGACTTTGAGTCCGAGAGTTTCCAAACAAGTGGGTCTCGAACCCAAGTTTACTTTATCAAACCTAAAACCATTTCATTAAACTATTTCCAAAACCATAAGTACGGAAAATCAGAGTGAAACCAAAAACCTCGATTTACGTGGAAGCACGTAAATCGCCTCGAAATGCGTGAAACCATATAATTCACAATCATCCAAATCAACATCATAGAATCATATTCATAATCCATATAAAACATTTATGCATGCATCACAATTTAGAAATCAAGGTCCACTCACAGACCGTCCTATGATGTTGCCTCTATTTGCGTGCCATACGGCTCTCCCGAGCCAATCACCATCACCAGGACTCCCAAACATGTCCAAATCGTAATATAAGGTTACTAACTACTTAATTAACCTCCCACTAAAGCCCCGTAATTTTTTTGGAATTTTTAACTATTTTAAATCCCGAACCTAAACCTTCTGATGCCCCTATTTCGGTCCGATTCAACCCCTAATCTCTTGGTCACTTCCTGAAGAGTCTATTTATATACAGAAAATTAAGAAATAAGCCCTAAAACCCGTGGGTTCGTTGCTTTGCCCACGATTCAGTTTTTCCCAATCAGCCCCACGGCGTCTCAGCCCTTCATTGCCATCCAAGGCTCCCCTACACACTCCTATGGACCTAACAACCACCATCAAATCCCCAAATATCATCCCTAATGCCTAAAAGACGAAATGGAATTTTGAATGGAAAACTTACATGCTGGGGTTTGTCTCTTCCACGCCGTCGTCCACTGCGGTTCTAGCCTCCTGCAGCCTCCACCAGTCCTCAGTCATCCTCAGCCTCAGCCTCAGCCTCAAGTGGAACCAAGTGAAGGGAATAGTTTAGGTTGTTCAGAGATGAAGAATGGTGTGAGATAGGGTTGTGTTTGTGAAGGCAAGGGAAATGGTCGATGCATGAATACAATTGCCTTGGGCAATGGATGGGTGACACTTGTCACTCATCCATTGGGCCTCCTTAAAATATCTGGGCCCACTAACTACCAAATGGCATACGTCTCTTAAAACGTGCAATAGTTCCCTTAAACTTTTGTGAACCGTAACTTCGCCGTCGAACTTCCGAATTCGACGTGCCACCTGTCTACGGATTCGTATTGTCCCGATCTACGTAACAGTCCTCGGCCCTCGGCCATCAGACCCCCAGTCCAAACTCAACTATTTGCCCATTTTAACCAAAATTACCAAAATGCCCTTATGCTTCCAAACGTCATAACTTTTTACTCGAATGTCGAAGTTGAACGTGCCACCTGTCTATGAACTCGTGACGTCCCAAACTACGTCACGGTCATCGGTCAAAGTCCATTTGACAACCAGAATGAAAAATCAACGTTTTCCCCATTCTAGTGGCAAAATGGTCATTTTGCATCGTTCATCCGATTTCGCCCAAAGTAATCACTGATTAACCTCAATAATCGTGATTAGTCACTAATCTAATCCCGGATTTCGGGACGGGTCGTTACAACCTTCCCTCCTTAATTAATTTCGTCCTCGAAATTCCAACCGACCTAATTCCAACCGTTCTTCCCTCCTTAATTAGTTCCGTTCTCGAAACTCCAACTATTCTGATTCCACATCCACCTCGTGGAAATAATTCGATCTCACGAAACGTGTACACTCGTACACCAACTAACCAGAACAAAACTCGTATGCACCCAGATGTACCACTAACACTCTCGTTCATCGACTACCCTCGACCACGTCGAATAACAGTAGTCATACGTTCCGAATTGACACCACTTGTCAAATCTACCATTTCGTTGACACGAACAACTAGACGGTTCCTTTCTCAACTACCAATCTATCCTGCTATCTGCTCCCACAGGGAGTCACCAAATCTCACTAACCGATCCACATTGACACCTTCGACAAACTATCACCACTTGATAGTCGCCAGTCGAAAACTGACACTATAACCACTTGTGGTTATACTAACCACCAACTCACTCAACCTGAGTATGCGTATACTAACAAACACTCGAACTATGTGTAACTAGACCCATTAGAATCACTATAACCCAGTGCACAGTATCCAATGTCCAGTTCACATACGCGACTCAACCAATGGTATCGGAACTAAGCCGACTACCAAAACATTCACCAACGTACCACTGGTATATCTAATATACCGTCACCAGGCACCACAAGTCTGCTCCGTATCATACCTCGAACAACTTAAAAGGTACGTACATCTATCCATCAATCAGACTACAACCACCTAGGTCATAGCTAATCACGTTTCAATTCTGGAGTCCATCTGTCCAATCCTGTACCAGACAGATCACAACTCCCACTCAACATCCATTTCCCAATCCGAATCCGAAATCATCATTCCGTAAACTAGTATCAGGAATGACCATTCTGAACCCAAATCCATAAATCCACTTTTAAGTTCCAAAATCGAATCCTGGATTGTCATCTAGAAATCGGATTCCAAAACCTGAAATCTCATTCACGTCTACCGAGACACACCAATTCTGAACCTATCGGTTACCTGCTCAATCCATTCGATTGACTTCATAGGGAAGCCAATCCCAACATTCACACAACTAAGGCTGACAAAATTTGACTTCCTCGGACACTTACTCGCCCGAGTAATATACCATACGGGATTCACTTCAAAAAGAAGTTCAGTCCTATCATCCTCAACTCAAACATCCAAGTAAGAGCGATAAACTCTCCACTTATTTGGATTATCAAGATCACAATCCAGATCCATCACTTTGTAAACCGACCATAGACGTCATGATCGCGATTCATCACTGCGTCACCCGACCATAGACGTCACGATCCTCGATCGTCACGACGTCCAAAGTCCTCAACATCATAGTCCTGATCCATATCGCGGTCCTAGATCGTCACCATACCCTATATCCTCAACACCACGATTATGATCCACCTAGGATCCACACAAGCTCAATCAGCTAACAATACACTTGGGATCCAATCATAGGGTCTTACACCCTCCTGAATCCTTCGTCAGTCACATCACTCCATAACCAATTCCCACATCTAAACAGACCAATCAACGACGAGACACGCCGAGACTGTGGGTTCTCTCTAGTTACTTCGTCTCTGTCCTTGTCCGTCCACCTAGGAAAATCCAAGGATGATCCAATACAATAACATCAAAAACTTATCCTAAATGAATGCAACCAAAACTCGCTGCACTCACCACACCACATAATCCAACATCGTCTGCCACCAAGCAGAAAATGAGAAATCTCAGTCACCTAACTTCGATATACTCAACTACTCCTGATGACCCAAGACAAATCTTGGGTCCACTAACCAATACACGATCAACATAATGGTGACACACCCATCATTAACCATGGTAGAACCTGAGAAGTCACCCTAATGCGGAAACACCCATTACCAATACGGAAAACCCGCACTACTCTCGTCACCTCAATCATAAACTCTCTCGATTTCGAAGTTCTAACCTTGTCGGAATCACGTTTAATGGTTTCTATTCCTGAGCTAGAAGTCATTCTCAGACCTTTTCGTCCAACAAAGGTCATCGATAACTACTATAATGACCCATTCTATTTCTTACAATCAAATTCCTCCACAAATAAGCCTACCCGAAGCTCAGGAGGTATGGTCAACCGCAGTCAACCATAACTAATCCGAAATGGACTCTTAAGTCCTCAGCTCATCCGGTCACCATCCACGTGTTCGAGATCAGTCTAACTCACCTATTTGATTTCGACCGTACATATACATCCAAAAGGATATCAATTCATCATAATCTGATGCACTGCTCGACTGACGAGTCACAACAGACTCCTGCTGTGATCTGTAGTCAAATCTCTGCATACCGGCGTATCTGACCAATTCTGACCAACTCTGGCCAACACTGCCCAAGTAGTCGCTAAACCCGACGACAAATCGAGTCAGACCAACCGGTCACTAATCCCTCATGACAGTACTCGATCCTCACTCCTTAACTACCGTTGGATCCTATCCAGTCCATCACTATCGGTGATCCACTCCCGAACCACAGATACCGAACATATGCTCATCTTGATGGAGTCATATCCTGACTCGTGACTCACCGTCATCGCAATCACCGGCACCAGTACTAGCATCAGTATCATTACTATCACCAGCACTAGTACCACCACTGTCACTATCACCAACATCACCTGTCAGCATCAGCACAGAGTGTGCGAATCAGACAACCCTGGATCTCCGCTCATACCGAGTGACGATCCCGCACCTCTACTCGAATAGGACAAACTCTGCCTCCGTCGTACCCAACAACTCTGGGTACAGTCACCCTGACAACTCATACGAGAAAAGGAAACGTTCCCCGAACGTCCCCGATTCACAACAACCGTAACTACAACCACTCTCGGTAGTAGTGCCTGCCACAACTCGTGCAGACCCAACTACCAGACATCACAATCGAGACTCCGCATCCAACGAAATCAATCGCCCATACCAACTACTCCGTATCCCCATTCTGGGATTCCATCGACAAGTACCAACCCTGGTAACCAATCCAAACAAGCTCTAACCCGTCGTAAATCGACTAGACCAATGTCGTCTACCAGGTCGTCCATGACCTTAGCTACACCAACTATCCATCACAACTACGGTAGTACGACAACCTACTAGGTCTAACCGATCACTATAACCTCAACTGCGGAGTGCAGTCTCATCACTTAAAGCTGACATGACTAGACCGAACATGACCGTCGGTCGGTCTAGTCATTGTAAAGACGTCAATCCAATCCTACCGTAAGTTCCACTAGGATTCCTCGAATCCGACTGCTCCTAGCAGCATAGCCACCTAACTCAACAAAATCCGACCATCTGATGGTCACAATTCTCAACTAGTCGTCAAAATCGATCCTACAACGTCGTGAAAGACGATCCCAACTAACCGTTACACGATCAAAACTCTTAAAGTACCGTTACGTTCACCTTCTGTAGGGTCCCACACTGTCATTCACGACAGAACTATGGAAACCCCAGCATCAAGTGCCAAACCAAGACATTCCACGATTCCATCCTACTAACTATCATACCGGCATCCCAACTATCAGATTGATAACGAACTGTAGCCCATTGAGACATCACATCCTCGACCTGTGTGTTGCTCCAAGAGCTATACGGTTGCTCGAATAGAGACAACCTCGCTCGGATATGAGCTAACTGAGCTCTGATAAGCAATCCTACTAGCAATCCTATGCTCTGATACCACCTGTCAGGACCCGTCTCAATACCCCCGGGATTAACGAGGGACGGCCTTGATCCCGTCTGACACGGAGTGACAGACAAGGAAAATTTCCGACCTTAGCCCTCTCAGGCTTCCAAAGTACGCCAGGATCCGGAAGAGTTATGTGATATCACGGTCTCTGCTAGAGTCCGCACCGCATTCAATCTGAAGGGTATTAAAAACAGAAAGACTGTGAGTGGACGAAAAGTAATAAGTTCGTAAATACATTTTATAAAGACCTTTATACCCTTCACTAAAAAGCATGCATGCATAGTAAAACCATTTATCCAATCACATATGTTTAAACAACCATATTTAGGGTCTCAGCCCCAAGTTCCGTAAATACAAGTCACACGGGCTCCTGCCCAAAACCATTTACAGAAAAACATAACATAGTAAACATATGTGGGATCACATCCCAAATCCATTTATCATCATAAAACACAATTTCCCAAACCAATTGAAATCATGTTTATCCATTATATTTCATATCACTGAACCTGTCACGGTATCTAGAGCTACGCTCGTGCTAACCGGGGTCTCAAACCCAAGTCTCTCCAGGGTCCACCCAGGTCAATGTCCGTAGATCAATGACCCGCCCTCGAGGTTACAAACCATGCCCTTCCTAAGAGTAAGGAACCCAACTGGGGGGCGACTCCACTCAGTTAGTACTACGTGACTGCTCCGTGGTCTACCCAGCCCAACGACCCTCCCCGGAGGAGACAATCATATATAAAGGATGGCATATGAAAAACCTTTTGAAATCATTCTTTACACATTTCAAGGATTCATGACTGGCCCTCACAAGCGGTCATGAACCATAAAATCATTTCAAGGGTTCATGCTGGTTCCCATAAACCTTCATGAACCATAAATCCATTTCAAGGGTTCATGCTGATTCCCATAAACCGTCATGAACCATAAAAACCATTTGTAACACATAGTTGGGCCCTAGGCCCGAATCCACATATAAACTAGACCTCTGGTCCGAATTGTAAACCAACTGGGCCTCCGGCCAGATGCCTTGTTAAATCAAAAGGACCATAGGTCTGAGAGTTCGTAAATCAAATGGGTCTCATGCCCGATTCCATATTTCCAAATCCGAATTCAATTTAAGAACCAATTGGGCCTCCGGCCCGAGAACGTCACTACAAGGACTTCGAGTCCGAGAGTTTCCAAATAAGTGGGTCTCGAATCCGAGTTTACTTTATCAAATCTAAAACCATTTAATTAAACTATTTCCAAAACCATAAGTACGGAAAATCAGAGTAAAACTGAAAACCTCGATTTACGTGCAAGCATGTAAATCGCCTCGAAATGCGTAAAACCATATAATTCACAAACATCCAAATCAACATCATAGAATCATACTCATAATCCATATAAAATATTTATGCATGCATCAAAGTTTAGAAATCAAGGTTCACTCGCAGACCGTCCTATGTTGCCGCCTCGGTTTGTGTGTCATACGGCTCTCCCGAGCCAATCACCATCACCGGGACTCCAAAACATGTACAAATCATAATAGAAGGTTACTAACTACTTAATTAACCTCCAACTAAAGCCCCATAATTTTTTGGAATTTTTAACTATTTTAAATCCCGAACCTAAACCTTCTGATGCCCCGAAATTATCGAAACGGTGTCCAATCGATACGAAACCAGTCCCAAAATGTTCGTTACATCGAATAGAAGATTTCACGTGTTGAAGACATTCCCAAATTATGGGACACGTGCCCCTACGCGCCCAATGAAGTCTCTGCACTTGAGCCCACACGTCGGGTACTGTAGCAATGTCTTCAAGCTCTGGCCAGTTCAAACCGGTCGGTTCGGTCCACCTTCTGAAACTGGACCGGCATGACCGGTTCTATGGTTTTTCCTCCCCTATTTTGGTCCGATTCAACCCCTAATCATCCCTAATCTCTTGGTCACTTCCTTAGGAGACTATTTATATAAAGAAAATGAAGAAATAAGCCCTAAAACCCATGGGTTCGATGCTTTGCCCATGGTCCAGTTTTTCCCTATCAGCCCCCACGGCGTCTCAGCCCTTCACCGCCGTCCAAGGCTCCCCTACACACTCCTATGGACCTAATAACCACCATCCAATCCCCAGATACCATCCCTAATGCCTAAAAGCCTAAATGGAATTTTGAATGGAAAACTCACCCGCTCGGGTTTATCTCCTCCACGCCGTGGTCCACGGCGGTTCCAGCCTCCACCAGTCCTCAGTCATCCTCTGCCTCAGCCTCAAGTGGAACCAAGTGAAGGAAATAGTTTGGGTTGTTCAGAGATCAAGAATGGTGTGAGATCGGGTTGTGTTTGTGAAGGCAAGGGAAATGGTCGATGCATGAATACAATTTCCTTGGGCAATGGATGGGCGACACTTTTCACTCATCCATTGGGCCTCCTCAAAATATCTGGGCCCACTAACTGTCAAATGACATACGTCTCGTAAAACATGCAATAGTTCCCTTGAACTTTCGTGAACCGTAATTTTGTCGTCAAACGTCTGAATTCGACGTGCCGCCTGTCTACGGATTCATATCGTCCCGATCTACGTAACGGTCCTCGGCCCTCGGCCATCGGACCTCCCATCCCAAAAGTCAACTATTTGCCCCTTTTAACCAAAATTACCAAAATGCCCTTAAGCTTCCGAACGTCATAACTTTTTCCTCGAATGTCGGAATTGAACGTGCCACTTGTCTATGAACTCGTGACGTCCCAAACTCCGTCACGGTCATCGGTCAAAGTCCATTTGACCGCCAGAATGAAAAGTCAACATTTTACCCATTTCAAGGGCAAAATGGTCATTTTGCATCGTTCATCTGATTTCGCCCAACTAATCACCGATTAACCTCACTAATCGTGATTAGTCACTAATCTAATCCCGAATTTCTGGACGGGTCGTTACATTTAGCATTTCGAGACCTACACAACGGTCCTCGAAAAATGTGCCACAAATATTTCAAACAAAAACTTTGACCACTACATATACAAGGGCAAAAATGTCATTTTATATTCCAACTTTCAAATTTACATTTCTCAAATTTCCGGGGCGTCACAATAGGCGGTAAAGAGGGGGATCAAATTGTCAAGTAGGGCCTTCGACAGGTCCCTTACTGCCATTTATTCTATTGGAAAGCTCCCATTTGCCTTCTAATTCCTTGTGCGTCATCAAAAACCCCCAAGCCTCCTTCTTCTGCACATTCCAAGTGGGCACTTGGGCTGGGTCTTCATGATTTGGGCCTTTAATTTCTCTAAGCCATTGGTTCTGGCCTAAGAGGATGTTTTCGGGTATAAATACTATTGTTTGTATAAGTCATTTGGTGCCCAAGGATTTTGATTTCCTAAATACCCTATATGACCAAAACTGGCACCAGATCTTGGAGCTCTAGCTTTTTTTTCCGTGCTAAATTTGGTGACTTTTACTTTGCTTGACATAATGCTAAAATTGCCTCAAAAGAAAAGGAGATAAGGAGATGGGCTGCAAAGCGTTGAAGAAAAATAAGCGATGGCGGTTTTTTTTTTGTCAATTTTGAGACCGTGGACTCTTCGCATTTTCTATCCTAGAGCTGCACCACTCTTTGCATTCAACTAGATAATTTTCTATCCAAAAGCTGCACCACTCTTTGCATTTTATATTCAAATTTGGCATGCCCTTTACCATGATAATTTGTAATTGGACAGACATAACGATTTTATAATCTGACAATTGAGAGTTCTATCACAACTTTGTTTTGGTTTGGAGGATGTTATAGACATGATGCCTTGGTTGCACGGATGTATGAAACCAAACTAGATTCAATTTTTCTTTGGGGACAACGTTTGTAGATGTTTTAAATCATTTTGTTGAATTCCTTAACCTTGTCTAAACATGTATCATATAATTTGATTAGTAAAGTTTGCCTTTAGTCTATGAATGCTAATGAACTTCCAGCATTAAGAGAAGGGGGATGAGGTATGGAGGCTGGAAGCTAAAGTATTTGAAACACTTAATGAATGACCTGATTTATTTTCTATTTTCTTTTGCAGGTGGAAAATGTTAGTGGGTTAAAATTGCAACAATCTAATCAAGAGTTGAATGAGGACAGCAAACTCAACTACAGCCAAGCATGATGCGCAGTTTCTGGAAGGTGCAAAGAGAAGGCAACAAGAAAATATATGGAATCACTTTGAAAGGTATAAAACTCCTACTAGAGCCACCAGTGCTAGGTGTATTTATTGCATTGACCATACATATGTTGCTGATTCTTCCAAAAATCGAACATGGGCCTTGATTAGTCACATTGAAAAATGTGTTAACTATCCTCCTAGTATGGCTGTGAAGAAAAATTAGAAAGTTTCGTCACTATAAAAGCCCGCGGAATTTGATGTTATGTTTAATCAAAAGGATATTAATAAAGCATTTGTTGAGATAATTATTGTAGATGAGTTGCCTTTTTCTTTTGGAGAAGGTAAAGGGTTTCGTTATTTCATGTCAAAAGCTTGTACTAGATGGAAAATACCTGGAAAATACCATGTCATCAGATAGTTGCTAGATATGTGCTTAGCATGTATTATACTATACGAAAATCTCTAAATGAATTGATAAAATCTTATAGGGTTTGCATAACAATTAGAACAAAGACATTCCTTGAAAACATCAATGACATGGTTGTCACTGCTTATTTTGTTGATTGTGAACGGATATTGCATAAAAAATTTATGAACTTTTGTGTAATTCCAAACCATAAAAGAGATTCAATTGGGAGCCTTTTGAAGGAGCTTCTCAACGTTACAGTTGACAATACTTCTTTGAATGACTCTGAGTTATCTTATTCGATTAAGAAAATGGCTGATTGGAAAACTCTGGTGGCACTTTTGAATAAAAGAGGGAATTTGCATGTTAGATGCATTGCTCATATTTTTAATTTGATTCTGAATGATGGCTTGAATGAGTTGAATAATTCTATTCAAAGTATTGGCAATGCCATTAAATATGTAAGATCTTCCCTAGTAGGCTAGACATGTTTAAAAAGCGTGCGGAGACAGCTAAAATATAGAGAAAATGGCTTGTGGTATTGGATGTTCCAACTAGGTGGAATGCCACCTATTTGATGTTCAATCAGCTCTAAATTTCCACATAGCATTTGAAAGACTAGTGGATGATGATCCTAGTTATGCAGCTTCCTTCATCAGTGCTATAATGGTAGGAGTATTAGTTAAGTATGATGGGGAAGTAGCAGGTACATTTGCTGTTTTTTTGAAACCCTTTTATGACATAACTTTGATAGTTAGTTGCCCAAATACACCCACAATCTAAAATTCTTTCCTTGATGTGTTTAAGATTTATAGTCTTTTGCGTCATGAATATAAGAGTATTTCGTTATTTGACATTGCAAGTAGCATGCGAGCCAAATATGACAAGTATTGAGGAAAAATGGAGCGCATAAATTTTGAAAATTGTGCATAATTTTTTGAGTTGGTATTGGAAGAAAATAATGGCAAGGTTGTAGAAGCCATTTCTATTTTGAAGCTATTATTGACTATTCTTTATAACCTCTATGAAGAGAGTGAGAGTGAGAAAACTACAAGAGAGGATAATGAAAATGGTAGCTCTTCTTCGGATATGGATACCAAAATTTTAGAAAAGAGGAAGAGAGGGAAAGTAATGAAGAGTGACAATAATTGTAATAACCTGGATAGGTATCTATATCCTATTGAAGATGTAGATGATTCAAATTTTAATATTTTGACTTGGTGGAAAGTGATTGGGTTAGTCAAATATCCAATTTTGTCACTAATTGCACGGGATGTTGTAGCCATGCCCGTTTCAACAATAGCTCCGAAGTCATGTTTTAGCACAAGTGGAAGCGCAATCAGTTCTTAAAGAAGTTAATTTAGTCCTAAGGTAGTGGAGGCATTGATATGTACTCAAAATTGGCTCTCGAGTATTAATGTTGAATTACACTTGGAGCCAAGTACTGAAAAAGTAGAGTGTTACCATGCTATTGCACAATGTAATTATTGCATTTTTTTTTTCTTACTACATTTGTTAGTTGTTATCAATTTACATAAATGATTAACTTTCTTTGTATCTCACATGTAGAAATGGTTCAAGGTCGTACAATGTTGCCTCCAATATCCAATTCCTAGACTACAATAGAGTTGTTTTTTTTTTTTTTTATTTTACTATGGATTAATTTTGGAACTTTTTATGAGTTGGACAATGAATTTATTGATTTTTATTTTATTTTTTGCAATGAATTGTAATTGTATTATGTTTCGTGGTTGAACTTTGAATAAAAATTGAAACTGCAAATTTTACCCAATTTAGAAAAAATCAATTGATGTAGTAGAAAAAATCAATTTAATCAAAACCAAAATGGTTGGATCGACCAAACCGAAATCAAATCAACCAAACTGGATTCGGTTTAATCGAAATTGAACCAAACCAGACTATTCAGTTTTTGAGTTAAATTAATTTTTAAGGTAAGAACCAAACCAAATGGAAACTGAATTTCCAACCTGTTCGCTTTCAATTCTGATTAAAAAATCGAACCAAAAAACCGATTAACGTCCTTATTCTCAACATTTTCCGTTGGGACATTTGTAGTAGGCTTCAATAAGAGGGTTGATAATGAGTCGTGTCGTATTGATTTCATGTCGAGTCATGAATTTTATGTTATCCAAATATACTCAACTTGAACTCGATCCATTTAATAATCGTGTCAAAGATATCCAATCCGAACTTGACATGTTAATGACCCAGGTAACTCGTGAAACTTATTTAATAAATAGGTCGTGCTCGAAACACTATTAACTTATGACCCTTTTAACCCGTTTAACTTATTTAACATGTTTAACATATTTAAACTATAAGATTTAATAGATACATAGATAGGTAAATGAGTTAGTAATTGATACGTTTATTAAATAGGTTTATATATAGGTTATTATATGGATTAACAAGTTGATCCGAAATCTATATGTTTATTAAATGAGTTAATAAGACAATTACATGGGTTACCAGGTTGACTCGAAACTCACCCGTTTATAAACAGATTGACCTGAGAATGATCCAAAATTTTAATTGGGTTAACCCAAATAAATTTCGTACGCCAAGTTATATATCAAATCGTATAAAAAATTGCCACCATTTTGAGTTCGGATACTCTACGAAATACTTAGTATCAAGGATGAAAATGTCGCCGGAATCGACGATATATCGGTCGATATTTCGTGATTTCCGGACGGCGACACGTAAGCGGAGGGGGAAGGAAAGTCTTCCACCAAAATCGACAATTTCGGCGGATATCGTCGATAGGGCTGAAATTGGTCGAAATTGACGATTTTGGGCCTAACTAGTCGAACTTCCATGGCTAATTCGGCAGCAAGAAACCGAAATCAGACAAAAAAAAAATCCAAGAACAGAATCATGTCAAATTACATCACGGACAAAACAAAGTTTGGGAAGGGACTATAATTGATCCAATAACTTCAATCAAACATCAATTTATAGTTGTACAACCATTAAAATATTCCAAAGGGAAATAATTCAATGACTCATGGGCGAACAAAATTATGGAAGGAAACAACAAAGTTCAAATTAAGGACTCACCAATTCGAGAAAAGCATAAATTTGGGGCAACATCGAAGAAAAAAGCCACCCCAACTCCTAATATGTCGACGTCGAAACATAGCCCAGTCGAACGAACAACCTCTGTAGCTCCACTTCTCTCACCGCCTCCTCGACGACTGAGTCGACGCTCGACGACCGCTCCACCACCCAACTCGTCCTATCTGTGGCTCGTCGCCTCTTGCCCTCACAGTGTCAGTCGTCCTCTCCAAACCAGACACGATCAACTTGACCTTACTGTAAAATAAATATACCCAACAACCAAATGAAACGTCGCGTTTCATTTGTGTTTTGCTTTTTTTTTTCAACCTTTTTTTATATATTTAAAATTTTAAACCTAGATTATTATTTTTTATATATTACTTTTATCCTTAACCCCTTTTTTATATGTTATAATTTAGAATATTGAAATAATCATATATTACTTTAATGTAGGAATATATGTTTTAATTGAAATAATTTAACCTGATTTTAATTTAGAATTATTAATATTATTTTATTATTAGTTGTATTTTTATTATTATGATTATTTGTCATTATCAAAGTCTAATTATTTTTCATTTAAATTAGACGGTAAAATATGTTATAATTTAGAATATATGTTTTAATGTAGGAATATATGTTTTAATTGAAATAATTTAAATAACTTGATTATAATTTAAAATTATTATTATTATTATTATTATTATTTTATTATTAGTTGTATTTTTATTATTCTAATATGTTATAATTTAGAATATATGTTTGAATGTAGGAATATATGTTTTAATTGAAATAATTTAAATAACGTGATTATAATTTAAAATTATTATTTTTTAATTATTAGTTGTATTTTTATTATTATTTTAATTTGTCATTATCAGAGTCTAATTATTTATTATTATTATTATTATTATTATTATTATTATTATTATTATTATTATTATTATTATTATTATTATTATTATTATCATTATTATCATCATTATTATCATCATTATTATCATCATTATTATCATTATTATTATTATTATTATTATTATTATTATCATTATTATTATTATTATTATTATTATTATTATTATTATTATTATTATTATTATTATTATTATTATTATTATTATTACTATCATCATTATTATATATGAAACTTGATATTTTAGAATCTGTACATCTATGACATGATATTAACATCATTCTTAATGTAGTTGATCAACTTTAGAGATGGCCGGAAAACATTTCGTTCACCTACAATCACGAACCATAATGCCCCCATGTATATGCTTGCATTTAACTTGACATTGTATGAATTAGCACTTTATAATACTTCTTACATTAAACTTGATATTGACAGCGGAGTGGTGGGAACTATATGGCCAAACTTCTCCAGTCTTGCAAAAAAATGCAATTCGTATATTATCACAAACGACTTCATCTTCGGCATGTGAGAGAAATTGGAGTACATTTACTTTAATTCATACAAAGCAAAGAAATCGTCTCGCATATTCAAAGTTAGAACAACTTGTTTTCTGTTATTATAACATGAAACTCAAGTTAAGAGATGAAGAAACTGAATGTAGTAAAGTTGTGGAAGAAGACTACGTTGACCTTTTGGAAATTGCTGGTCAACACGTGGAAGGTAATGAAGTTGATCCACTTCAAGCATGGATTATGCCAGCTCACTTGGATGATGATAGAGGAATGTCTGACCCTCGAGTAGCCCATCTTACTAGTGAACACGGTGTTAATGTCGATAGAGTACTATCTGAAGAAGTGGGGAGTGAGGAAGTAGGAAGTGAGCAGAAGATGTCTTCATGGGAGAGATCAATGCTTAGTTCCACCGCTAGAAGTGACTTGAGAGCTGATGCTACTAGTAAGGGACTACATCACAATAAATCTACAGATGATAATGATAATGATGATGATGATGATGATGTTGATGGTGATGATGATGATGATGATGGTGGTGATGATGATGATGGATGAGATGATGTTGAGACAAACGATGAAGACAAGGATGATGGAGGGGATGATGACGGGGAAAATGAACATGTATCCGAAACATATGCACCCTTGAGCTCATTTACTGGAGAGGCGGATTTCACTCATGCCACTCAAGATTATGATCATGGTTGTAGAGAATGAGGAGTAGGAATCGGTGGTGTTGGGAAAGATGACACTCGGACACGCAACATATATGAAGGTTATGGAAACCCATCTTCTGAGGATTCCACGGCAATTAGTTTTGAGTCAATGAGTTTGGGCACCGATCCTAGTAACAACTCAAATGATCCATATGCTTATGGTCCATATGGTTACCACCAGTTAGACAACCATCTCCCTCAAATGCCACATGGTTATGGAGGCTATGAAGATCCTCATCTCAATGAAGATTATGGAGAAGTTAGTTGGGTAAATCCTAACTACCCCATCTATGGAGGAAAAGTATGTCATTCAAAGGAGGTATACGAATACTATGTCCAACAGTACATTTCCGTTTGGTCAAGTAGCATCACTTGGCAAAGTTTTTGTGTCTTGGTAGATGAAGACCAATCTAATTTTCAATATGATAGACACTCTACTTTTTTTTAATGAAATTCAATGTGTAAAGTATTTTTAGTGCAACATTATTAATACAATTATGTTTTAATTTAAGTTTATCTTTAAGATTTTATACTGTTAGTTATCGGCAGACCTATATTTTATCGTATGATTCATCATATATTTATTATATCAAGTCATTTTATAGTTTTTATTAGTACTATATAATCATTATTGTGGACTTAAGTTTTTTTCCAAAATTTCATTCCAAATTTCCAACTTTTGAACTCAATTTGCGTCATTTTTATTGACCATAAACGATATCGATATTTAGGGCGAGATATCCATAAATTCGACTAGCGATATATCTGTCGATATCTATTTTTCAATCTTGGCTTAGTATATAGTACAAAAAAAATCCCAAACAGATCAATAGATGGGTTGCCAACAGAGAATACCTACTTGAATTCTTCGGAGTTTTTTAAGATCGGCGGCAATGGGAATCTTTTGATGTTGGATTCCATGGATGGGACTAAAAAACTTTTGTTCATCAAAACACATCAGTACTTGCTTCTGCACTGAATTCCACAGCCGGTTTCTTAATGGATACAACATGAAACCTTGTTTTGAGGTTCGGGGAAGAGACTTGGTGGCAGTGTTTGATCATCCCTTCGCCACATATTTTCCTGGCGGAAGCTAAGCTTGAACAAAAGGGCCGGAAAACAACGGTGTCTTACATTTTGGACAGCAGTTGATGATCGAAAACCCGAAAATTATGCCTTAGGCCTTGACCCCAAAGTGCCTGGTCAGGGTTTTATTTTGAAAAAAAAAATTTCCATATTCGAAAAGTGATTTGTACATTGGGGAGCAGGCAAAACACAGCCTTTTGTGTTGATGGTAAAAATGCTCCATCTTCTAAAGGAACTGACTTATGGAGATGAGGTTTATCTGACTTACGGCGTCTCTGATACTTCAATAAAATTGAGAGTCATGTTGAATCCAACATGGCAGATGGAGCATTTTGAGTGCTTACGAAGGCAACCGCTGATCGGGCAACAACGTCTTCTGTAATTCTTAGGCCGCAGGGAAATGAAGATATGCCACCACTTTCACCCTCCAATAAACCTAACGTGGGAATGCTAATAATGTTAGTTGCTCTATTAATACAGTCACCACGAGCAGGCAAGAAGTTTGATACCAGTTAGCTGTTTCCCGTTTCCTCAACACATTCAAATAAAAGAAATGAAAAAGACATAGATACCGCAAAAGATGTGAACATCCAGCAAATTACACTTTGGGTTTCACAATTTATATTGGTGTGTGGATTGTCGGTGCTTAAAGTTTTTGCTGTAAACTTTTTTATCTCTCACCACCAAGCTTGCCCACCAACTGTTTGATTGTATGACGGAAAGGAAGAAAACAAAAATGTATTTGTGTTCTCTTTCATTTTTATTTTCTCTCACACGCTCATTCCCGTTGACCACTCGTCGCTACTCAAATCTTAAAATCCATCATTGCTTGTATGACTTTCCTAACTATCATATCATTTTATCATGTAGCAAACGAAGTACATGCCCATGTTATCTTATGACTTTGTTGTGTTTCCATATCTTTCTTTGATTTTGATATTTGTCTCTTTATTATAGTGACCTGTTTGAGATGCCCAACGATAGTTTTTACATTGAAAAAAAAATGTTATCTTTGATTGTGCAACAATGAAAATAGATCATACTCCCTTTGAACCGCAGTAGAGGATTGGAAGAAAGTATTTGGGGGCCACCTCAACTCACAATAAAATTGTTATTCCTTATATGAAAAGCCACAACCTATACTATTCACAACACTCCCCCTTGAATATTTCATGTAATATGTGTTGCTTGATTACGTGTTTATATGTTGCCTCATTAAAACCTTGTCAGTAATAAAAACCCTGTGGGAAAAAAATAATCATGATCGAAAAAAAAGAGTGCAACGCACGTGGATCGTAATCCCATCGGAATCTCTGGAGGTAGTTGAAGTCGACTTTTCTGGAACATAGATAGATAGAATGTCCTTGAAATATAAATGCATTACAGTTGCTACACCAAAACCTTCCCGGTAAACCCAATGGGAAAAACTCATGGTCGAAGGAAAAAGATGAACAAATGCATATGAGTCGAATCATGACATCTCCAGGATGCATTATTAGTGGGGTGACCATACAAAAAGTGTGGCTCGTTAAAGCCTAGCCGGGTAAAAAAACTCAATGGGACAAAATAACCCTAATTGTAGGACAAAAGATTACACAATGATCATGTGAGTATTCTTAGGAATACTCAGTATACTTCAGGATACTTGGTATGCTTCGTGATACTCCCCCTAATATTAACTCCCCCTGAAATTAAGAACTCGGTAGATCAGCTAGTCTACCCAAGCCAATACCATGAACATGCTTCTGGAAAGTTGCATTCGATGATGGCTTGTTGTTGTCTCCTATAATGAAACTGATCTTCATCTACCTAATGGAGGTAGTATTATCTTAGTGGATAATCTTCGATTCATTATTGGTGGAATGCAGTCCACACGTACTTCGAATATGCCCCGTAATGGCTCTTAGTTATATACATTCACAAGTAGCTTCGTGAAGAGTATCGATAGGCTAAAAACCTTATCTGCACGATACTCGAGTTTCAGGTCGAGACATATTTTCGTTCTCCTAAGATCCTTCATTTCAAAATCCTACTTCAGGTGCTAAGTGATTTCTTTGGTTTCTTCTGGAATACCAATCAATAGCAAACTTGAAACTAGTTTTCTTAATAAACATGCATGGGTATTCTTCGTTATCACACTCTAATCAAATACTCACTTAGATGGTTATAATGTTATATCACATACGTCCGGATTATCTCAATCCATAAGTGAACATCTCAAACAAATAGATAGTGTTTTGTGGTCTAGAACTATTTGCATCAGGTCTTGTGAGTCATTCAGGAACTTTCAAATGTATCTCTTTATTTGTATCCCTATAAAGATAAGCATTAACCACGTTCATAAGCTGCATATTCAGCTTTTTCGTAAACTACCAAACTGATAAAGTAGTGGAACATTATGACATTCATTACGAGAGAATACGTCTCCTCGTAATTAATCTCAGGGCATTGAGAAAATTGTGCACCTTTAAATGAGTTATACATCTCACAATCTCATCTTTCTCATCACGCTTCCTTATGACTACCCATTTAAATCCTACAGGTTTACCATGGGGAGGTGTGGGAACTACAGGTCCAAACACCTTCTTTTTTGTCAAGGAATCTAATTTGACCTGGATTGGTTTTTTTCCATTTTTGACTAGTCTTCTCTACGTTGGCATTTATTCATCAACGAAGTAAAGGGTTCGATTTTATTTCTAGTTATTATTTTGGTAGCTACCGTGTATACATATAAATCATCGATAATAATATCATTCTGATTCCATATCACACATAAGCATGCATGATTTACCGAGGTTTGTTTATTCTCAGGAGTGGGTTCAGACGCAACGCCATCACAGACCCATAATCCAGAATTATCTCTTAGGATAGATCAGCTGATATTTTGAAGGGATTAGATTGTACCAAATATCCACTTCTAGGGATGAGAATCTTTCGAACTTATTAGTCTACCTCGTTTATGGGCAGGAACATATGACTAGTTAGCCGCCATGGTCGTACCTCGTCCGTCTAGGACAACGCGTTCTACTGGGACGTCTATCCTTGTAGGCACATTTTCAGCATGTGTATGTGATCTCGTCACTTTAACTAGATTAGAGAAAGCGTATGGCGTATTATTGGCTACACTCTATCAATCTAGATTTTTTCGCACTTCATACTTACTTTGTGTGGTTCATGGATCAAGATGACACATAGTGGGGATGTTCCACGTAATTCACGTTGTTCTTCAGAAAACGTTTGACGTTCTTATCTCTACCTAACGACGAGAAGATTGTCTCATCAAAGTGACTATCCGCAAATATGGCGGAAATGAGATCACATGTCAAGGGCTGTAAATAGCATATAATAGAAGGTGATTCATAACCGACATGTATGCCCTTCCTTTGTTGAGGTCGCATTTGTGTACGTTGTGGCGGTACAATTGGCACATAGTTGTAAACCCAAAAATGCGTAAATACGAAGCATCTGGTTCGCACCCAGTCACCAGCTGTAACACATAACTTCATTGGGTGGCGTTGACCTCAACCAGACCAACATTACTGCATGCAAAATTGCATAGCCCCTACGTAGAAGTTAGAAGCTTGGTACGCATTACCAAGGTTAATTAGTGTTTCTACTAGACCATTATGGGTGTGCACATGGGGAACCAAATGTTCAGCATCAATCCCAAAGGACATGCAATAATCATCGAAATATTTTGATGTAAACTCTCCGGTATAATAGTCTTATAGACTATATAAGAGAATCTGGGTGGTGTGGCCCTCAATTGAATGATTTGGCCTAAGAGTTTAGCGAACACAGCATGCGTGTGGACAAAAGGGTAGCATGTGGCCACTTTGTCGGTATCTCAATCTAAACCATGAAAGTTTTTTCAAACGGTCCACATGGTGGTTGGAAAGTCGACAAAATTTCCCCTTGTATTATGTACAAGAAAGGGTGGAATCTTTACTCATCTTTGCATATAATAGTCTAATATTTGATTTTTGGTAATGAGCAAACTTGGCATAGGTACCTACATGTAAGAGGATGCCCGTGCAATATATTAAGGATACGGCTCATCATTACCTTGACCTGGGTGTCCCAACCAGTCATTCTATATAAGGAGCAATTGTTCGTACTAATTAGCTTCTAGCTAAATTTTAGCTAGTTTCTGACTAGTTTCTCCAGTGTATGTTTCTAGTCATACTGATTGGAGTTTATGCAAAGGTATTCCACTTTCTTGTCATTAGTGGTTTCAATTTGGTAATCGTTGACTTGAATATCCGTAAATCTCGACAATATTCTTCTGGAACTTGGAGAATAAAAAATCTCATTGATGATAATTCAGTACCATTCAACGTTCTTTTGTCATATCTCTCGGAGTATAATGTGTGTGAGAACACTGTTAGTTAGACAATAAACTGCCCCACAAAACATGCATATTTATAAATTTAATTCAATGGATCACATGCATAAGAATAAGTGCTTTTATTGAATTAAATCGTATTCAAGCGAAAAACCACATGTTTTGAATGATATTCATATACGGATTTGAAATCCTTAGAATGGATGGTATGTCATTCATTTCTTACTTCGGGCAAGACTTTATGATTGTAACGATCCGTCCCAAATTCCATGATTAGATTAGTGACTAATCACGATTAGTGAGGTTAATCGGTGATTAGTTAGGTTAAATCGGACGAACGATGCGGAATGACCGTTTTGCCCCTGGTGGTGGCAAAACGTTGACTTTTCGATCGGGCGGTCAAAGGGACTTTGACCGATGACCGTGACGTAGTTCGTGACGTCACGAGTTCATAGACAGGTGGCACGTTCAATTCCGACGTTCGTAGAAGAAGTTATGACGTTCGGAAGCCCAAGGGCATTTTGGTAATTTGGGTGAATAGGAGGTCAAAAGTTGACTTTTTGACCAGGAGGTCCGACGGCCGAGGGCCGAAGACCGTTACGTAGATAAGGACGATACGAATCCGTAGACAGGCGGCACGTCGAATTCGGACGTTCGACGGCGAAGTTACGGTTCACGGAAGTTCCCAGTTACTATTCACGACGGGACGTTTTACGAGACAAAAAGTGCAGTTTTGTCTCTAGTGGGCCCAGATATTTAATGGAGGCCCAATGGATGAGTGACACTTGTCACCCATCCACTGGCCAACCCCACCCACTCATGCACCAAACCCTTCCCCGTTCATCCATTTCTCCCATTTTCTTCCCAAACCAAACCGATCACCATTTCCTCACCCAAACACCAAACCCTTCCCTTCTAGCCGCAACTGAGACCAGAGGGTGAGAGAGGAGGACTAAGGACGGCAGCTGGTGGCTGGAACCGCCGTGGGCGGTGGCGGGAACCCAGAACCCGATCGGGTACCCGGTAAGCCCATTTTCAATTTTTGTGTGGATTTTGTTGTTATGGGTCGATTTGGATGATTGGTTTGAGTTAAATAGGTTGCTAGGGAGTTGTTAGGGAGGTTTTGGTGGTGGTTGGACGTCGGAGGAGCCCTGGGAGGTTTCGGGAAAATTGAACCGTGAGGTTCAAAATTGAACCGGTCGGATTTCGAGGGTTTTAGGTAGTTTTGTTAATTGGGTTAGATAGAAAATGAAGAAATAGGAATTTAGGAATTGGAATGGATGACATCGGACCGAAAATGAGGGAGAAGGACACCTGGACCGGTTACGCCGGTCCAAGTTGCAGGAAAAACCAGACCGGACCGGTTCAGACCGGTCTGACCGATGTAGGGGATGTCAGATCTGACAATGTCAGACTGACAGGTCAGACAGTGGGCCAATGGGAGCGTGACACGTGTCACTGTCAGGGGCTGTCAGTGATGACGTCATGCTGACGTCAGCGATGACGTCAGCAGGTACTGTAGCAGGCGCGTGAAGCCCACGCGCAGCCACTTCAGGCGGCGCGTGAGGGCGCGTGGCAGGGAATCTGGGGAAGGTTCCAACATACGAAATCTTCTATTCGATGTAACGAACGTTTCGAGACTGGTTTCGTGTCGATCGGACACCGTCTCGATATGTTTCGGGGCATCGGAAGGTTTAGGTTCGGGATTAAAAATAGTTAAAAATACGGGAAAATTACGGGGCTTTGGTAGGAGGTTAATTAAGTAGTTAGTAACCTTCTATTACGATTTGGACAGGTTTGGGAGTCCCGGTGACGGTGATCGGCTCGGGGAGCCGTATGACATGCAAATCGAGGCGGCAGCTCGGACGGTCTGTGAGTGGACCTTATTTTCTAAATTGGTGCATGCATAAATGTTTATTATATGTTTTATTACTTGTTTGATGATGCCATGGGTGCATTTGTATGTGGTTACGTATAAGCACGTATTTCGAGGTTTCGGCCTTATACGGTGCTTATACGGGTCTGTATGTCTTTATTGATTTAAATGAACTGGATTTGGATTTCAAACGATAAACTCGGGTATGAGACCCATTTGGTTTTGTCTCGGGCATATGACCTCAGATATCGGGCACGGTGCCCAACTGATGTCCTATGTTCGGGCACGAGACCCAGTCACTTTACGGTTTATGATTTCAGGTCAGGGAACCTTAAATGGAGTCCCAGGTTCATGACGGTTTATGGGAACCGGCATGAACCCTTGTTATGGTATTATGGTTCATGATGGTTTATGGGAACCGGCATGAACCCTTGTTGGTTATTACGGTACATGACGGTTTAGAGGAACCGGCATGTTACCTGATTATGGATATTATGGATCATGACGGTTCAGGGGAACCGATCATGAATGTTTATGTTATGTATATATATGTTCGTCTACCTTCCTTTACTTCTATTATCTCCTCCGGGGAGGGTCGTTGGCCTGGGTAGACCCCGGAGTAGTCACGGAGCACCGACTGAGTGGAGTCACCCCCCAGTTGGGTTCCTTACTCTCAGGAAGGCTATGGTTACTATTACCTCGGGTAGGGTCAGTGGTCTGCGGACATTGACCTTGACCTCGAGATGACTCGGATTGAGACCCGGGTAGCGCGCGCGTGGTTTTGGATACCGTGACAGGATTGGTTGTGTGACCTATATATATGTATGTGATGGATATATGATATATGATATGTGGTGTGTACAGGTGTGCACAGGATTTGGGCAGTGGCCCGTATGGTCGTTTTTATTGTGGTCCTTTCGACCTTAGTTTATATCTGCTTTGGGCTTAGTCCCACATATGGTTTGTTTTGGATAAATGGTTTTCGAATGCATGCATGCTTTTTAGTGGAGGGTACAAATGTCTTATGAAATGTTTTATAAACTTTTGTTTTGTCCACTCACAGTTTTTAATGTTTTGACTGCCCTTCAGGTTGACATCGGATGTGGACTGTAGCAGAGATCGAGATATCACATGCCTCCTCCGGATCCTGGCGTACTCTGATAGCCCGGGAGGGCAAGGGTCAGAAATATCCCTTGTCTGACACTTCGTGTCAGACGGGAGCAGGGTCATCCCGCACTAATCCCGGGGGGATTGGGATGGGTCCTGTCAATGATGATGATTATTCTGCTCTTGTCAAGAGTCGATGCAATGATTGAATAATGTCAATTAGTGTTTTAGGTAAGTTCGTCCATAAGCGACTAATAAGAACTGCATGTTCTTATAATGTGGTATAATAAATCAAATTGAAAACATGTAAAATCTACTGGTTTTATCATGTCTGATGAACTTATGAAGAAAACTTCTGGTTCCTTTTCCCTTTCTTTCATAACATTTCCGAAACTATGAGTTTGGTGATTAGTATGAACTCATGGTTTGTTTATATATTTCTAGTTCGTTGATGAACGTCTGATTTGTTTAAACACTACATTTACAAAATATACGAAAAAATATTTAATTAATGCTTCTGACATTATATGGTTTGATATATGTAAACAAATACTTCTCGTATTGAAAATTATCATCCATTGTAACATATAAGTGTGTATCTCATCATTGATAAGGTGTTTGACCTTGTCAAGTTGACCGATACGCATTTACTTTGGGTCAAGTTGAGTAGGTTGGAACATCTAGATCTAGGTCGAGGCTGGACTAGGCCTAGCCTTGTGAACCAAAATTCATGGGCTGCTCATGCCTTGTAGAGTTGGGCTTTTTGGTGGGCAAATTTTTGGGCTACACTAAAAAAATTTGGGTTGTTGCGTTGCTGGGCTTCTTCTAGTTGGGCTCGGGGTTTCCCGGGCAAGCCTTGTGAAATTGGCCCAAAGTGCGGAGCCTTCTGGGTTGCGTACATCCACATAAAATGATTACCAAAAAACCCTAAGTCTTCTGGGCCTTTTATGGGGTTGTGTTTGCCTTTTAGGCTAATTTACCCAGCTTACATGTGTGTAGCCGTAAGGGAAAATAAATGGGAGTCGCTAATGGTCAATATGTCATGCCAGTTGCCAACATCTCATGCACAAGGTCATCATTTATAATTCAATTACCAATTATCAAACCATCATACATCATATCATATCATGATAATTATCATCATTATCAAACACCCATTCATATGATCATATCAACATAGGTCCACATAAGATCATCATCATTATATTATCATATCATCGCAGCATCGCATATCGAATATCATCATGATGTATACATCATGTGTACCATTATCGCATTTATATCATCATAATATCATAACATGACATCAAATCCGCAGATTATCATATGTATATATATATGTATATAAATATCATATATATCATCATCAACATATAATGAAAATCACGATGAAAGTATCATATCACATTATTTACATCATCATTATCATCATATATCATATATCATACATATATATATATATATCAAATCATGTAGCATCATATCATCACATATATCGTTCATTGATATTATCATCATCATAGATTATATATCATCATGTCATCATGACATGGTATCATATCATTATCATCATAACATGTGACAACATTATCATAGTATCATGGCATACCAACACTTGTTTGGCCTAATTCATCTAGAATGAATTGTCCAGCTGACATTCTGTCCATGTGGGCAGTTTACACATCAACAGATTATTGTTGCCTCCAGTTGTTTGAATTCTCTATAGAAACTGTATGTAAATGTGGCAGAAGGAAGTAGCATCAGGGCCAGCCTTGAAGGGGGGCAACAGGGGCCCAAGCCCCGGGCCCAAAATAAATTGAGGGCCCAAAATTTTTAAAATTGTCTATATAAAAAAAAAAATCAGAGAAGGCGTTTAGCGTTCTTGATTGGGAGTCGGGAGACGTTCTTGGTTGTAGAAACCAAGGAGGCGTTCTTGAATTTCTTCCATAATAATGGCAATGGCAAGGAGTCCAAAGCATCAATCAATTAGTGCTTCAATTTCCTATTTCCCAGGTTAGTATAATACTAATTCCACCCTCCAAATTCCAATTACCATTTCTTCTCAATTCTCACTTCTCAGCAGCCAACCAATCTGTCCAATTCTGTGAAGTTAGTGAACTCAGTGGTCAGTGCCTTATTGGGTTCGAAGAATCATTGAATCAAAGGGCATCGTGGGTTGGGACTTGGGGCGCTTGCGACTCTGCGTTGCTGGCGAATTTTGGAGCCTCCAATAGTCCGTCTTCTCTCCCCCATTCTTCAATATTCAGGTAATTGATAGCATTTTGTTTTTTTTTTATTGTTTGGAGAATTTAATGGTTAATTTGCTGGTTTTTCTGCTAAAACTGGGGTTTTAGAATCGGGTAGTGTTATGAAGCAACTTTTGGCATGCCAGAGCTTGAAAATATTGGATCTTGGTGGGAATTTATTTGATGGTTTGAAGTACTGTTTTTGGTAATCCACTAATCCACAAACCTTACATACATTTGATCTTGGTGGCATTCGATAATTGCCAACGAACCCTCTGTATAATCAGGTTGCATACATTCAATCCTTACATATAATAATCCCTGAAATGAATTTTAGACTGCCTATTAACCTGACGACTCTAAAAGTAATCCACAAACCTGGTCATTCAATAAATCTTTTTTGTCTTCTGTTTGATCCAAACTAGGCACAGCATAATTAACGATGGCTTCTTCACCAGATAACTCAATCTGTGGCTCATTTATATTCACCTCCAAGTCGCTTTCATTACCTATATGCAGAATTCGTTTTGGTCAAAGTGAAAAGGACTTATTAAAAACCATAGCTATCATGGCGTCAAGGACGCTTACCTTGAAAAACCAGCAAATTTTGTGATACTTTGCTATCACTGTTATTATGCGGAACCGTGAGAATCATGTTATTATAAGAGATGTGAAAATCATGTTATTATAAGTGAAGATTTGAAAACATTTGTCTCATGAAAATAGACATCACAATTCGTGCAATGCAGTCTTGTATGGATAGATATTGGACATATGCGTCGCTTAACTTTCATGTTAATAATAATATCCCATACTTAAACCTGCTGTTAGTTCAAATTTTATTCTTCATAGAACTTGTTTCCATATTTTAGGCTTAATTGGGGATGTTCCATGTTTTTCTCATCCCTTCATGTTCTTCTTTATAAAGAGATCTGTTGCTACGTTGTTTTTATTAATGTTTATATTTTTATAAGGATGGGATCCGATGACTTCCGAAACAATTTGAACTTTGCATCACGATTGAAATGCAGCTACCAACTATTTTATGGTAGATTATTATTAATCTTTCATGTCATCTGGTGTGGAGATTTTTAAGAAGTTTCTATCTATTTCAAAAGATTGTGTATTGATTCGTATTTTCGTAACTTTTAGATTCAAAAGACAAAAGATAATTTAGGAGGCAGGAGCACACAAAACTCAAATTCCAGGTTTTATTGTTCTTATCTTGACAATTACTTTTTGTTACTTAGTTGGTTGTTAGATAGTTATATATATAATATACTAGCGATTGATTTTCTGATTTTGTTGGGAAAAAAACGATTGAATATGGTTCCAAAAAAATATCTCTCTGGACACGAAAAAAAACAGAAAAAGAAAAAAGAGGAAGAAATTGCTTTAAGTCTCAAGGGATCTTTGAATAAATATTTTGTTAAGAAAACAAATTATTCTTCTGAAAATTTAGCTGAATCTGAAGATTTATCGACTGAACCAGCTATTAATTTGGATAATTTGCAAGCTGAATCTTATATTAATTTGGAAGATTTACAAGCTGAACTTGATATTAATTTGGGAGATTTAGAAAAAGATAATGATGTGAATGAAATTTCTGAAAATTTGAATGAAAATGAAGTTACTGATTTAGATGAACAAATAATTAGTGAAATTGAATGTCAACAATCCAGATTTGATTTGAATATTTTTGATCCAAGGGTTTGGGATGGTCTTGATGCAAAAATGAGGGATTTACTTGTTGAAAAGGGGCCTATACGGGAAGATAATATTAAATTTCCTCATGATAAAAATTCTAGACATTTTTCCTTAAATTATTATGCTAAAATTTTACCAAATGGGGAATCTATTAATAGAAAATGGCTAGTGTACTCAAAAGAGTTAGATAAAGTTTTTTGTTTTGTTGTAAGTTGTTTAAGACAATGCAATCTAAAAGCCAGTTAGCGAGTGAAGGAATTAGGGATTGGAAACATCTAGGTGAGAGACTTAAACAACATGAATACAGTATTGAACATTGCACTAATTTGAAAACATGGATTGAGTTACAAAACAGATTAGGAAAAAATTTAACTATTGATAAAGATTTACAAAAACTGATCAAGAAGGATACACATCATTGGAAAGATGTTATGCTTAGAATAATTGTTGTTGTGAAGTGTTTGGCTACACATAATTTGGCGTTTCGTGGAACAAATGAAAAACCTTATGAAGATGCTAATGGAAACTTTCTAGGTCTGCTTGAAATGTTAGCAGAAGTTGATCCAGTAATGCAAACACACTTTAAACTCATTGAGGATAGAAAGATTCATAATCATTATCTTAGCCATAAAATTTAGAATTAATTAATTTCTACTATAGCATCAAAAGTTAAACAAGCAATTACTAAAAAAATCAAAGAGGCAAAATACTTTTCAGTGATCCTAGATTGTACTCCTGATGCAAGTCACAAAGAACAAATGACTTTGATAATAAGATGTGTAGATATCTCAAGTTCTCCAATAAGTATAAATGAGTATTTTTTAGAGTATTCATACGTGAAAGATACATCTGGAGCTGGAATTTTTAATGAATTGCAAGCTGTATTAAAATCCCTTGATCTTAATATGGATGATGTGAGGGGGCAAGGGTATGATAATGGATCTAACATGAAAGGGAAAAATTTGGGTGTTCAAAAAAGATTACTTGATATAAATCCTAGAGCAATTTACATGCCATGTGGTTCTCATTCTCTTAATTTAATACTCTGTGATATGGCAAAATCTTGTGTTAAAGCTGAATCTTTTTTTGGAGCATGTCAATGCATATATACCGTATTCTCTAATTCAACAAAGCGGTGGGATGTTTTACTTGATTATGTTGATGATTTAACTCTAAAATCATTGTCGACTACACGTTGGGAAAGTCATATTCGAAGTGTGAAAGCAATAAAATCACAAGCTTCTCAAATCAGGGAAGCTTTATTTAAACTAGTAGAAATTAGTGATGATACAAAATTGAAAAGAGATGCTCGAACTTTAGCAGAAGGAGAGCTTTCAATTTTTGAATTTATATTAAGTTTGGTTATTTGGCATGATATATTGAACAAGATTAACATAGTTAGTAAAACTTTACAATCTGAAAATATGTGTCTTGATGTTGCTACAAAACAATTAGAAGGGCTTGTTTTATTTTTTGAAAATTACAGAGATAATGGGTTTACTTCTGCCATGAATGAGGCTAAACAAATTTCTTTAGATATGGGAATTGAGCCTATATTTCCAAAAAAAAAACGAAGAACTTCAAGGAAAAGACATTTTGATGAGATTCCTAATACTGATAGGGAAGAACAGTTAGCTGAAGATTCTTTTAGAACTGACTATTTTCTTGTCGTAGTGGATATTGCTCTTAATGAATTGAGGGATAGGTTTGAACAAATGCGTAATTTTGATTCCATTTTTGGATTCTTATTTGATGCTAAAAAAATAATTTTATTAGATGATAATGAATTGAAAAGTTTTAGTGTGAATCTTGAAGAAGTTTTAAAACATGAGAGTGTTTCAGATGTTGATGCAAGAGACTTATATTCAGAATTACAAATATTGCAAATAATGCTACCAAAAGAAGCATATGAAACTGATAAACCATGGACATCCATTAAACTTCTAGAGTTTGTAAAAACAATAGATATGTTTCCAAATGTAATGGTTGCTTATCGGATATTATTGACTATACCTGTGACTGTAGCATCTGCAAAAAGAAGTTTTTCCAAATTAAAATTGGTAAAATCTTATTTGCGGACTACTATGATTCAAGATAGGCTAAATGGTTTAGCATTATTATGTATTGAAAAAGATATGCTGAAAAATATTGAATATACAAACATAATTGATGATTTTGCTTCTAAGAGTGCAAGAAGAAGACATTTGAAGTGGTAAATTATGTGTTTGTGATTTCATTGTTTTTTTTATTCTTGTAGGAACATGATGCTGGTTAAATGGTGGAGCTCTTAATTGAAAACTATTTTTGTATTAAATATGGAAGCTCGTAGTTGTATGAAATGATAGAACCTTGCTGGTTTAAGTAACCTATTGCTATTATGTTACCTCTGTTTAGAAATGATGGTTTTAGTTGTCCCAAAGAGGTTATATAGAGTATAGGAGTTGTTACTTTTCTTTTAGAAAAGACTGAATGTAGTGTTAAAAATATGAGGTACTCTTTTTCCTTTGTTTGAGATTTTTTTCCCAATGGGTTTTCTCCCGACAAAAGTTTTAATGAGGCCTCATAATATAAAAATAATATAATCAATTTGTAAAAATTTCTATTTTTAATAATTAAATGTATAAATTGAGGGCCCATTTTTTATTTTTGCCCTAGGCCTCCGTATGTTTGGACCGGCACTGAGTAGCATAAGATGCTTGATATTGTTTGGGGACTCGATTGATCTTGTACAAGACCACACTCTTGGTCGTAGTATTTTTGATTTTGTGTTCCAACGCTCCAGTCAAGGTATGACGGTATGTTCATTTGGCAACAGAAAGCATGGGAGGAAGTATGAATGAGGTTGCAAGTAACGTTAGCGCTGGAGGTGGAAAGAAGTAGAACGATGCAGAATTACCAGTCTTCAGTTCAAGGAGTATATTCGCAAATGGCTACTACAAACAATTTATGTGAAGTAAACAACTCAGAGAGAGAGAGAAAGAGAGAGAGAGAGAGAGAGATGTTGCGGCCCTGTTTATAAGGTGACAATAATAGTACATTTCCTTTGAACATTTTTTAATAACGTCCCAAGATAAGTTTCATTGTTAAGGTGTTTATTAGTCCTGTTTTCCTGGAGAAAATACAAAATTTTATTGATGAAGAGAAATTTAAATTAAATGCAAATTATAGTTAACGACGAATATAAATAAATACCTCAAATGATCAGGTTCGATTTTTTTAAAAAAAATAATCTGAAAAAAATTATATACAAAATAATATATGTTAAATTTCCTAAATAATATCAAGAGCATCACTGTCTTCATATAGCCAATTTTATAAAAGAGCGATCGGATTTATTTGAACAAAATAAACTAAAATAAAAAAATAATGATAAAACAAAAACAATCCTTTAAAAGGAAAAAATGTGCCATTTTCATTGATGTCGCCCATCACTTTCAACATTTATGCCTTCGTGAAATATGGAAGGCAACGAAAAATATCATTGACCACCGTATGGGAGATCAATCCACCATGATCGACACTATCAGCACTTACGGAGTCACAATTGCGAGATCAAAATCTATCAAGGCACATCAAAATCAGTGAAGATAAGAATTTCACAAGTAATTTGACTCGTCCTAAAACTAGTGACTAACACTATGACAGTAGAATGAGAAAAGGAAGGTAGAAGACACCAATAAACTCGACATCAATGCCAACCTACGGAGCATTGAAATGCCCATGGGGCTGGTATCGTGTTTTGGATACCGATACTGGTCTGACACGCGTCTGATATGTTCGGATACGTTTGGATACAGTATCAAGATTTAGATATGATTTAGATACGTACGTTTTATAGTTGGATACGTCATTTTGTAAATTTTATGGATACGTGAGGGCATAAATGACAAAACAAAGTTGAAAATAAAAGAAAATTTTGGAAAATGACCCAGCTCTTATTCCTCGCCTCTATGCGGTGACAGAGCTCTCCCTCGCCCTCATCTCTGTGCGATGACCCAACTCTCCGCAATGGCTGCTCGTCGACGGAATAACCTCTTCGGCTCTTCTCCCTCATCGGTCGTCACTGCTGTTTCTCTTCCACTTCGCCTTCGGCCCATTAGTTCGTCCCTGCCGTCGCCCTTCGACCCCTCACAGTGAGCATTAGTGAGTAATTTCCTCTCTTTCTCCAATCTTTATGCTTCTATGATCATGTAAATGTATATATTTGGTTTTATTGTAAGTGTCGATGAAAATATTAAGTTTTCAATTTGAGTTGGGTTTTGCTAGATATTGAAGATTTCATTAGATTGAGATTTGAGGAGACGGTTGAGTGAGAAATGGTCTGTGGTTTGTTGTGTATCAATTTCAAATTGATGACCTTGCACATAATGATTTGTGGTCTGTGGTCAGTTGGTAAACATTCTTTCTGCTCTTCTATGTTTTAGATGTTGAAAGTTTGTTGGTTTTGGGAAGGGTTTGAAGCGATTTATCGTCTGCGTATTTTGTTTGTTTATGGGAAATCGGCAATTTTCTGAATGATTTTTCGATTCCGTTTTGTTAATTTGGCTTGGAACAGTTTTTAGCACAGCCCATTTACGTACTTTTCAGCTTTTTTTATAGCATAATCTGGTAGGGCGTTGGGATTATTCATAAATATCTATTCTTGAATACAAGGAACCGAAGTGAGACAAATTGCAAGGTTGAATTGAGTGTTCAAATGAGTGATGACAACTTGAATCTATTTGTAAAATTGAGATTCCGTTGGTTTTCCGTTCGGCTTTCTAATTTAATGGTAAGGTCACGGCTTGTCCAGTCGGTAGGAGTAGATATTGGTATTAGTATGACATGTTGATGTTGCCAACAAATTCAATTGTTTCTTTATAAAATATTGACTGAAGTTGGTAAACAGTATTTGTGAAATGAGATGTGAATCATGATATATCATAATGAAAATAAAGTTATAATTGTGAAACCTGTTGAAGTTTGATTTGTTGCTTTGCTAGCTCTCATGGGCATTTTCCAGTGAAAAATGCCAATGCAGTACTAGAGGTATTTCTCCTGGAATTACTTATTGTTCTTTACAGTTAAAGAAGAAATGAAAATTCTATAGTTGGTATTATTTGCACTTAGATGAAGATTTGATGTTGTTATAAGTTATCTGAAATTGGATGTTTTTTTTTTTTTTAACTATATTTGAATTTTAATATATTATTTATTTTCCGTATTCTTCTCATATCGTATTTTTGATTTTTTTTTTTGACATATTAGAATATCATGTCATATCGTATCCTCGTATCCGTATCTGTTTCGGTACAACTTAGATGCCAACTGAATTACCAAGTGGATCAAACCAGCCAAGTGGACCAAACCACATGTATCAAGCTTCAAAATGAATCGTGATGGTGCTCTATGCATTCACAATTCGAAGATAGGTGTGTGGTTAGGAATCATAATCGTGATTTGGTTGTGGCTTGAGTGATGGTGGGGACACCATGTCTGGTTGTCTTAGCGATTCAGCTGATGACAATCAGGGAGGGCCTACTTTTTTTGATTCGCCCCTATGTTCCGGGTTATAAATCGCCACCTTTATCATGAAGGAATTCATGTCTTTGATTTTTTTTTTTTAAAAGGCAATAAAGCTATGAAAAAACAAGTGGTCCACGACTCCACGTCCATCCTCCCATGCTCTCACCCTTGGTTTGTTTGTTGGCTTATTACTAATTTTACTCCCCTAATTAAACATCAAATATCACTTTGTTCACCGAAATAGATTTAGTTCCAATGTTTTGTCACAACTGCACATTTAGTTGCAACGTTACTCCATCTGTTACCTTCTCTAAGTCTAGTGTTTATGTGGCAGCCTCTGATTGGTTGGTTAATTATTTACTAAAAATTATTAAAATTAACACAAAAAAGCAAGAAAATGATGAATAGTGAATTTGGGTTCATCATCTTCTTCCTTCTTCATCTAATAAAATCAAATCCCAAATCCTAATCTCAAATCTCAAATCCCCACTAACTTGCAAATGAATTGCTGATAAAAAAAATATTGAGCTACTAGTTGATTAACTGAGTTGGAGATTTGAATTCAAATTCCAAAGAACTGCAACCCAAGTTTTTCTTTAGGTCTCTCTATTTCATCGTCCCCTTCAGTTTCTCAACATCATTCCATCCTTCCATATTCGCATAAATATTCGACAGCAAAACATAGTAAGGCTCGTAAGACATTTCTCCTTCAAAGCATCTTCAACACACCCGAACGTGCGAAGAGGTATGGTGACAATGACAGCGATGATATTCATCGATGGCATTCGCGACGGTGTCCATTGATGGAGATGGATTCGACCCTCCCCTCCCATCCCTTCCACTTCCCCTATCTCTTTAGAGCCATGACTCTCGTAATAGTTGACCTGGACCTTCGACCCAAACTCTCGTTCGGGTCACGCTGGCTTGAATCCGTCCTCGAACCATGCCGGGACATTGGTTGCTGACACATACTCGGTTATTTGCTTTGAATTAATCTCACTGACTAACCACCATTGTTACCATTTGAGGTAAGTCTCCGAGCTGGCGAAGACTCCGTTCTCTAGGTTAGAGACTTACCCACGACTTGGTCTCTTCTTTGCCCCTTCAATGTGTCACGGTTCTGGTTCTGTCGGAATTTCATCGTAGACCTGTTCACCCGTTAATAGACCTCTTTATCATCATATCTAGTAATGGTGGTGGCAGGCATGCTCTCACGTAGGCTGCAAATCTCTAACACCTCTGAGATCTCTCAATTGTCGTTGTACATGGGTAACTGCTGCTCTGACAGGACCCACCCCGATTATCACCCTGATAACCGAGGTGAACCCTGCTCCCGTCTGGCAACCCAACACAAAAAAACGAAATAACCTCACGAAAACCCACAAATTACATTGCCAGACAAGGGAGAATTCAAAACATCCAAGAGTCAACCGTTATACAGAGCATAGTACACAACAAAGTAAAGCGAAAACTACACGCACAACGGAAACTTGAAAACACTCCGAGATAACACTATGCCTCCGACGCTGCCTCACGTCAACCCCCGCCCTAGCTCCACAACCTGGAGGGCAGTTAAAAACCAGAAAAGTGTGAGTGGACCAAAAAGAATAAAAGTTTCAAAACAATTTCATAACAAACCAGGGTTTGGCCCTCCGTTTTGAAAACATGCATGCATAACCCAATATCTGAAAACAGTTATAAACCACATAGTAATCATCATGAAAACAGTATCATAAAACATAAATACCAAAATCATCATCCAATCAAACATGTTGGACCTATCCGAGTCTTTAAACTCCCGAGTCTTTAAACTCAATGCAGGCCTCAATATAATCCGAGTTTTTAAACTCCGGAGTCTTTAAACTCAACAGGCCTACGGGAGAAAATCAGTATATCCGAATCTTTAAACTCCCGAGTCTTTAAACTCAATCCGAGTCTTTAAACCCAATCCGGGCCCGTCCCCCTTCAAACATAATCCGGTTCTTTAAACTCAATAATCAGATCCAGCAAATCCAATCCAAAACCGTTTGAAAACCATTTCTAAATCCATATCCAAAGTCGAATTCGAAATCACTATCCTGAAGCCCTTCCGGCATCCAGAACCGTCATTCCGAACCCAAATCCGGAAATCTCCTTTTTCAACTTTAAAACCAAATTCCGCTTTCCGAAATCCGATTCTTAAACCGAAAACCTTGATCACCAAAGCATGTCTCAAATCCATTTATAATCATTGAAAACCAAGTATAGATTGAAATCCCAAAATCATGGCATCAAAATCATAAACAGCGTATTTCTCGTAAAACGTGCCAAATACGTAACTTTCCTAAAAAACGTGCAATTATGTAAAACAGTTATAACATATTCAATAATCATGAAATCATAATTAAAACCATAAAACAAGTAAATAAAAGCAATTATGCATGCTTGGTTATAAAGAAGGAGTCCACTCACAGTTACCGGGCACGTCACTCGTGTCCCGTACGTTCCTCGGTCTCCCCAGGGATTCCCGATTCTGTCACAAGTCACCAAAACGAGTCACTAACACGTCAACTAAGTTCCTCCTATTTTTCCCCAATTTTCCTGAACTGCTAAACGTACTTAAATGGAACCTAAACCTTCAATCCCCGTAGAACTAACCCGAAATGACGTCTGATTGTCCCGAAACTTGTCCCAACGGCTTCGTTACAACGATTAGACCAAAAACTATGTTGGACACTTCCTAGGAAACCTCCCCACCCGCCCTCACGCGCCGCCCAAAGTGGCTGCGCGTGGGCCTCACGCGCCTGCAACAGGGCACTGTTCATCGTCTTCTACGATCACTCGACCGGTCTGAACCGGCGTGACCGGTTCTCCGCCTTCCTCCCTTCATTTATGTTCCTTTCAAAGCCCTTAGCTTCGTCCTACTCTAAGAAACTCATTCTCCTACTCAAAACACGACATCACGACCTCTAACCTGTCCCCCAAACTCGAACCAGAACCCACCCGAAAACCCCTGTTTCGGTTCCCGGCCACCCGTGCATCCCCCCCTCACGGCTTCACAACCAGAAGGTTCCTAGGGACCTACTAAGTCGATTAGAACTCACAAGACACTTCGACTCAGCCCCAAACCTCACGACTTTACGTTTGAACCAAAACGGAAAAACAGAGCAAACAAAGGGAACTGAGGAATTACCTGCATGCCGACCGCCACCGTGCTAGCCGCCGCGTTCTACTAGGTTCACAAAGCCGTCCTCAGCCGTCCTAGCCTCTCCTCGACTCTGATTTGATCAACTTGATCACTTATGGTTGCACCACACCCTCGACACCTCTCTGTTTTCCTGAGAAACTCAAGCCTTCCTCACACACAAACACTCGACTCTCCGTCCTCTCAACCCAGTCCCTGCACTCTCAACCTCCCTCTGATCACACTTACACACTCAAGAACTCTCACCTCCCTGCAATTCGATCGATTTCACCCTCTCTGCTCGGTCTCTGTTTTCTCTCGATTGCATGACTCACACACACACACATACACACAGCCCGTTTAATTGCACCGTCCAAACATACTGGAACCCACTAGACACAGGGCACGTGTCAAAACCCTGTGGTCCCAAACTCAAAATATCCAATTAATCCTGTACACTTGTCCCAATCTAGTTTGCACAATTCCCAATGTGTAAAAAGACCAAAATGCCCCTTGTGAGTCCAAATTACGATTATGCCCTTCACCGTTCTAGACCCGTATCTCACTCGTCCTACGTCCGATGAAAGCATGCCGCCTGTCGTTGTACTCAGGTCGACGAGATCTACCTAACGGTCATCGGTCTACGTGTAAAAAACGTGTCGTGCGAAAATTCAACTTTCTCCCCTTCGTTTAGCCAAGTTACGAAAGTGCTCCCAACCTTCCGAACATCATAACTTCCTCCTCGGATGTCGGAATCGGGCGTGCCACCTGTCTACGGACTCGTGACATCCCAAACTATGTCACAGTCATCGGTCAATGCCCAATTGACAGCCCGAATTAAAAGTCAACATTTTGCCCGAACTAGGGGCAAAATCGTCATTATGCGCTAACGGTCCAAAAGTAACCCACTAAACACCGATTAACTCAGCTAATCCGTTACTAATCACTTCCTTAATCCCGACTCCCGGGATGGGTCCTTACATGCTCAATCTTTTCAGCATCTTCTCGCTTCGATTTCTTCTCAAAGACGGGTTGTTCGGCTTCCTTATCCTAATCTTGAACTACCACTCCAAATTTTTGAGGCTTCACGAATGGTACGAATTGTGGTGGCGATGAAGATGGAGGCGGCTTGGGTTTGGAGTCTCTGAAAGCACTTCTTTCATAGTCTCTTCATCTACCGGCAGTAATGCTCTGTTGTCATGTGTCATGGCTCTAGGGAGATGGGGGAAATGGGATTTGAGATTTGAGATTGGCAGGTTAGTGGGGATTTGAGATTTGGGATTGCATTTTATTAGATGAAGAAGGAAGAAGAAGATGAACCAAAATTCACTATTCATCATCTTCTACCTTTTGTGTGTGTGTTAATTTTAATAATTTTTTGTAAATAATTAACCAACCAATCAGGGACTACTACGTAAATACTAGACTAGCATAGGGTAATATATGGAGTAACGGTGCAACTAAATGTGCAGTTGTGGGAGAACATTGGAACTAAATCCGTTTTAAGGAGCAAAGTGGTATTTAATGTCCGGTTAGGGGAGTAAATTGAGTAATAAGCCTTGTTTGTTTGTTTGTGTCTCTGATTGTCATGAAAAAATAAGGGGAATCAAATTTTACATCTCTTCTTTTCCCATTTGATCCATCTTCGCTCTCATTCTCTCTCACAATAAATTGAATTGATAAAATTAGTTTAGGATTAATTATGTGTATATACTTGTTAATGTATTAGTAGGATATAGAAATTTAGCATTGTAATCTGTCTCGCTCAAAGAACATGACAGTTTGTCTCTAGAGAAGTTAAAGAGTATAAAACCCAAATGGACGAATGGGTGAAATGGCGACTACGACTTCCACTTCAGCTTCTTCATTTTCTAGAAATCTGCTTGTCCAGCGGTGGTTTCGTTTTCAGTTGCACTGTGATCTCTCCAATCCAACTCACTCACTTTACATTCAGATACAATCTCTTTCTTTATTCCTATCTAGCTACAATTTCACGACTTTCCTTTTCTTGACGTGAAAGTTCATCAATTTTACTCGGGCTTAGATTTTAGGTGCATTTTCCATCTTCAGAGCACCAGTTTGCATACTTTAATGATTCTGATTCATTTAAGTTTTTTTCTCTAAATCTTTTTGGGTTTTTGTATGTGTCTAATGAGTGTTTAAGTTAGATATGTAAAATATATAGGCCCATCATTAAATTATATTCACAAAAAGTATTTTGGGTTTCCATAATTAGGCTTATCTAGAACATACTTGTGGTTTTAGATTAATCTTAAAGTGCATGAACTCAACATACATTTAGAAGGTTCATGAAAAAAGTATGTGGAAGATTCATAAATGAAGTAGGTATGTGGATGTAGCATTAATAAAGACATCTAGATGGTTTCTCTTTGGCCTATATAAGGAGAGGTCATTTGCTCATTCCATCAATCTCATACAAGAGAAACATCTTTCTCCAAGTAGAAAGTGAAGAGTGCCCACTCAAAGTTCGAAGTGTTAAGTGTTGTAGTGTAGGTAGCAAAACAAGTATGTGATAGAGGGTTTCCTTTAAGTGGTGTAGTTGTGCATTTCTTTGTACCCCTAATTTCATTAGTGGAGATTCTTGTTGTTGTTGTTGCCCCGTGGACGTAGGCAGCTTGTCGGACCACGGTATATCTGGTGTTCTCCATTCCTTGCTCTTTTTATTTCCTTGCATATTTATCCCTTTTGTGGTTTGAGTTATTATTTCCATTCTATTGCTTTTCCCAACAGTGGTATCAGAGTTCTAGGTTTGTGGATAGTTAGAATGAAAGGCCCTAACCACTCCAATTAGATTACATGCAAGCCGAGAATTGTGGAAATTCTCTATTACAAGGACTTGCATGAGCCCATAAAAGATGAGGAAGGCAAGCTGGAAAAGATGAGAAATGTCGAATGGAAGAAGTTGAACTGCAAGGCTATTGGTCACATTCGTGAATGGGTGGATGATAGTGTGTTACACAATGTGTCCAATGAGACCAACGCACATGCTCTTTGGTTGAAGTTTGAGTCGTTATTCAAGAAAAAGACCGCTTCCAAGAAAGTGTTTCTCATCAAGGAGCTTGTCAATATGAAGTATCAGGAGGGCGTAAGAGTGCCCGATCACCTCAACAACTTCCAAAGTAGTGTCAATTAATTGGCCATGAAGGACATGAAGATCACAGACGAGTTTCAAGCATTGTTGCTTCTTGGATCGTTGCCTGATAGTTGGGAGACCTTTGTCATTACTATAAGCAACTCTGCTCCTAATGGTGGTTATCTATGGATAATGTTAAAGATAACATGTTGAATGAAGAGACTAGGAGGAAGTCCTCAAGTTTCGATAGTATCCATGTCTTTGTAGTGGAGAATAGAGGAAAGAGAAATAATAAAGCTCCCAGTCGAGATCGTGGAAGAAGTGCAAGCCATTCGAGGACACGATTCAATGAAAGGTGTCATAATTGTAATCTCTATGGACACATGATGAAGAATTTCAAGAGACTGAAAAATAACAAGAAAGATGGGAAAGATGGCTCTGCCTACCAAAAGAAGGAGGACACAAGCAATACTGCCGCTAACATGTCCAGTTAAGCATGTGAGTTTTTGTCTCTTAATGGTGAATGCCTACATGTCGATAAAGATAAAGACATTTCTTGGCTAGTTGATTCTGGAGCATCTTTCCATGTTACGGAGCATTCAGAGTTTTTCACTACATATAAGGCCAGAGACTTGGGGGAAGTGAAGATGGACAATGATAACTAGTCCAAGATTCTAAGAATCGGTGATATTTAGTTCGAGACTGATTTAAGCAACAAGTTGTTATTAAAATATGTGAGACATGTTCCTAGTTTACATCTCAATCCAATGTCAATCGGCATGCTTGATCAACAAGGGTTCCATTATCAACAAGGGTTGCAAAGGAGAGTTGAATGTCATGCACAATTCTTCTCCAAATCTATGGCACAAGAGGTTAGGCCATATGAGTGAGAAGTGATTGCAAGTTTTGGCATAAAAGTCTCTCATTCATTTTGCCAAAGGAACCTCACTAGACTTATGTGATTATTGTTTATATGACAAACAACATCAAGTTAGGTTTTATAGTACATTCACAAGAAAACAAAATATATTAAACTTAGTACATTATGATGTTTGTGGCCCTATGGAAGTTGAATTAATAGGTGATAATAGATATTTTATCACTTTTATTGATGATGCTTCACGAAAATTTTGGGTTTATTTTTTGAAATCAAAAGGCCAAGTGTTCCAAACCTTCAAGCAGTTCCATACCATGGTGGAGAAGGAGATTGAAAGACCCTCAAATGCATCTGTAGTGACAATGGTGGAGAGTACACTTCGAACGAGTTCATATATTTTTATTGTTCGAAGTATGGCATTAGTCATGAGAAGAAAATTCCTGGCACCCTACAACATAGTGGTGTAGCTGAGAGTATGAAACACACCATTATAGAGAAGGTTAGGTGCATGCTGAAGACGGTCAATGTATCAAAGCGTTTTTGGGCCGAAGCTGGGTGAGCCGCTTGTTACCTCATCAACCGTTCACCAAGTATACCATTGAACTCTGAGACTCTCGAAGGCATATGAACCAGTAGAAGTACTTTATTTTCGTACTTAAGAGTATTTGGGTGCAAAGCATATGCACATGTATCCAACAAGAAAAGATTGAAGATAGATGACAAAGACATATCGTGTATCTTTCTCGGGTACGATAATGAAGAAATGGGCTACCGCATGTGGGGTCCAAAGACCGACAAGTTATTCGGAAGTAGAAATTTATACTTATTTGAAGATCAAACCGTGGTAGATCTTGATAAGGAGAGAGTTGAGAATACATGCCAGCTCACCTATTATTCATCACCGCTACAATAAGAATCCAGTGGCAGAGTTTAAGAGGTTATACATGAAGATATTCCTGATATGGTTGAAGCACGAGGTGCTGAGATAATGTCTAAACCTGAAGAATGTGATAAGGAGGATCATGATTAAGAAGAGTGTAAAGACCCGTCCCAGAATTCGGAATTAGATTACTAACTAATCATGATTAGCAGGGTTAATCGGTGATTAGTTAGGCGAACTCGGACGAACAGTGCAAAATCACCGTTTTGCCCCTAGTCGTGGGCAAACCGTTGACTTTTTATTCAGACGGTCAAATGGACTTTGACCAATGACCGAGACGTAGTTTGGGACGTCACAAGTTCATAAACAGGTGGCACGTTCGATTCCGACGTTCGTGGTGAAAGTTATGACGTTCGAAAGTCCAAGGGCATTTTTGTAATTTGGACGAAATCAGGGAAAATGTTGACTTTTTTATCGAGAGGTCCGATGGCCGAGGGCCAAGGACCATTAGGAAGGTCTCGATGCCCTGAGTACGTAGACAGGCGATACGCATCAATCGGAGTCCGAATGACCGAGTTACGGGCCTAGATGCGTGAGGGGCATTTTGGTAATTTTCTGCACAGGGGCAGAATTGTAATTTCACAAGAGTTGTTTGAACGGTTACTGTAGCACCGTGGATGGGGAACATGGCCAGTGCACGGGTGGTTTGTTTATGGGGCAAATTGATGGCCTAAACTATTGTTTATGTGTTAGTGGATTGCTTAGTCAGGTAAGTGGGATGCAAGGCTGTGTGGGACGGTGAGAATGGCCATTAAACAATGGCTGGTGCACCTGAAACTGAAAGAAAACAGAGGAATGTTTCCCACGCTTGATCAGTCGTCCCCAAGCCAAAATTGAGTGGGTTTTGAACGGGAAGAGACTATGGGTGCTGAGAGAAACACTCTGAGATTGAAAAGGGTGGAAATGAGAGGAAATGGTGAGGGGGTGATCTGAAAAACCCGAACTGGTTCTGTGTGAAATTCAAAATCGAATTTCAGTTTAGGGCCAACCCATGGCTAATTGAAGATTGTGTGAGCTTCCTGGAACCTCCACGAGTCGATCCAGACCAAATGTGGCCATTTTCGAGGCTCCTTGAGCCGTGCACAGACGCAATGGATGGACGGAAAATCCAAGCCTGGAGTCGTGATGATTGAGGTTAGTTCTCGTGAAATTACTTGTGTAATCATCCTTAGAATGAGTATACAAAGCTTCCCAACTGATTAATTGAGAGAAACTGTGATTGTGTAATGAATGGGGATTTTGGACCCGATTAGGACCCGTTTTCGATTGAGCTGGTTTTAGGCCATGTCGACTTGAATGAGTTAAACAGAACTTAAATTAGGTCCATTACGATGCTATCTGAGAATTTAATTGAAGGAATTAAGTGGATATTCGCAGGGATTGAATCGGGTCAAGTGATGGGTTGCAGACCCGTATTGCAGTGGAATGGGGAGAATGAGATGAACAGTGGAGTCACTGTAGCAGGCACGTGGCTGTCACGCGCAGCCACTCACGGCGGCACGTGACGGCGCGTGAGCACGAATCCCGAGGTACGGTCAAAACGAATTTTATCCTATATAATGTAACAAACATTTTAGCGTTGGTTTCGTGTCAATCGGACCCCGTTCGGATACTGTTCGGGATGTCCGAAGATTTTAAGTCGGGTTTAGAAATACTTAAAAATTTGGGAAAATTACGGGACTTGAATAGGATGTTATTGAGGAGGTTAGTAACCCTCTAATGTGATATGAATAGGTTCGGGAGTCCCGGTGTTAGTAACGAGGCCCGGGAAGGCCGGTGGCAAGCGTATCGAGGCGCAGGCTTAAACGGTCTGTGAGTGGACATTGGTTTTGATAACTTCTATGCATGCATAACTGTTTCATGATTGTTATAATTGTTTTTATATGCTTTGATTTGGATATCAGTGAATTTATGTGATTTCACGCATTTCGATGTGATTTACGGGTTTGCGCATAAATCGAGATTTTCTGGATTTGCACTGATTTCCATAATTGTGGTTCAGATATGATTTTATGAAACAGTTACGGATTTGATAAAGTAAATTCGGGCCGGGGGCCCAGTTGATTTAAGAAATCGGGCTAGGGGCCCAGTTGACTTATGAAATCGGGCCAGGGGCCCAGTTAATTTATATATGTGATTTCGGGTCAGGGACCCTAAAATGGAATTGAATAAATGATTTCGGATTTAATAATCAACTAATTGGACTTATGACGGTTTTATGGAAATTCGGGGCAGGGCCCTTGTGATATTTTAATAAATGAATGATAAAATGTTTTCCATAAAACCATCTCGATACGAGGATATGTATGGCCTCCTCCAGGTGTCTGGGACACTGGGAAGCCACGATGCATTGCCTGCAAGGGGTCATTGTACGGAGCGGCCGGACTGTATAGTGACTCAGGAGCAAGATTGCTATGATTAGACGTCTGGGACGTTAGGCATCTGGGATGCCGGAGATGGAAAAATAATAAATGTGTATTACTGGATTTATGAAATAACTCTTGGATTGACTTTTGGGATTTGAAACTATGCTTATGGTTTCCGGGCTAAGGCCCTAATGGTTATTTCTAAATAAACTGTGATTATTGGTTTTTGATGCATGCATATGTTTTTACTGAGGGGCATAAATGTCTTTATAAAATGTTTTAAACAGACTTGTTTAGTTTCGTCCACTCACAGCTTTTGGTTTTTAATGTCCTTCAGGTTGAGCGCGGATGCGACTGCAGCAGGGGACCGGGACATTGCATGCCTCCTCCATCGATCCTTGCGCACTCTGGATGCCCGTAGGGGCAGTGGCGTTGGGTTATCCCTTGTCTGACATTTCATGTCAGACGGGAGCACGTCACATCCCGTGGTAATCCCGGGGGGATTGAGATGGGTCGTGTCAAAGAGCCTAATCAGGGGGAGCCAAGCCAGGGGGAGCAGGTAGAGATTGCTTAAGTACTAGTCCGTAAATCAAACAGAGTGCCAAAGCCGAATACCAAGTATCCTTCTTCATAGTATCTTCTCATGACCAGTTATGGGGATGACTATATTCCAAATACATTCTGTTGATTGGCGATGGAGAACCTGAAAATTTTGAGGAGGCAAAGACTCATGCAGACAATGACAAGTGGATGTTGGCAATGAAGTCTGAGATGAAGTCTTTATTAAAGAATAACACCTGTGAGTTGGTGAAGCTTCCTAAAGGCAGAAAGCACTCAAAAATAAGTGGGTGTTCAAGTTGAAGAGGGATGAGAATGAGCAGTTAAAAAAAGTTGTTCTGCAGTAGAAGTTAGAGTATTGCAGCAAGTCTGCTAAAATGGACTTGAAGTAAAAGTCATCTTGTTTTAACCCGGTTGGCCTGGATAAGCAGATTGTAAAATACCCAGGCTCAACATTAAAGTATATTCATAAAAAATATTTTGGATTTCCATAATTGGGCTTATCTAGAACATACTTGTGGTTCTAGATTAATCGTAAACTGCATAAACTCAAGATACATGTAGAAAGTTCATGAAAGAAGTAGGAGGAAGATTCGTAAATGAAGTAGGTAGATGGATGGAGTATTAATGAAGACATCTAAATGGTTCCTCCTTCGCCTATCAAATTTAAGGAAAGGTCATTTTCTCATTCCAACAATCTCATCCAAGAGAAACATATTTCTCTAAGTAGAGAGTGAAGGGTGTCTACTCGAAGTTGAGAGTGTGAGAGAGGGTTTCCTTCAAGTGGCGTTCTTGAAGTTGTGCATCTTTTTGTACCCCTAATTTGATTAGTAAAGGTTCTTGTTGTTGTTGTTTCGTAGACGTAGGCACCTTACCAAACCACATTATATGCAGTGTTCTCTATTTCTTACTCTTTTATTTCCTTGCATATTTATCCCTTTTGTGGTTTGAGTTATTATTTGCATTCTACTACTTTTCCCAACAAGATATTTGTTTAAGCTCTTACTCTATATGTACTTAATTTTCACTAGGTGCATTGCATTGTTTGGTAGCTAAGAAATTGTGGACAAGGAAGACGAATTATAGTCTAGAGTTCATAGTTTTTTTCTTCTTCTTGTCTTCTTCTGCTGTAACTTTTAACATGGGAATTTTTTGAGGTGCTTGCTTCATATATGTTAATATAGCAGTTCACTAAGGATTGTTCCCCAACTTCGAAAGCGGCACTCCAATTGGGAATTGAATTAATATAAACTAACCCTGTTAATTGGTTAAAAAAACCGACCGAAAAATCGGACCGAACTGTAACCGAACTGAAAAACACCGAACCGAGGAAAACCCAAAACCGTTTGGACAAAACTGAACCGAACCAATCTGAACCAGTTCGGTTTCGATTTTCGGTATAATTATACCAGATTGAACTGAACCGAACTGAAAACTAGTAAAGCCAGGCCCGAACCGGACCGAAACTCATTGGTTACAAACGGCATTGTTTTTTTCTTTTCTACGAAACCCTAAAGGAACTCGAGTCACTCAGATTCACAGAATTCTTAGATGCCTCCCAAAAGGATTTCGACACTGAATCCCTAGTTTTCTCACTTCCATTGATCCATTCCTCCCTCCCACTTCAAAATCCCTAGTTTTCTCACTTCCATTCCTCCCTCCCACTTCAAAGTTTTCGAAAATTTCTCAGTCTTTCTCAGTCACTTGATAGTTCATCTTCATCATGCTTCATACCCTCCTCCGTCTCCTGCTCTTCATCCTTCACTCTCTTCAAGAGCAGTAAACACTCACAACTGGTTATCCAGTTGAATTTCAAACCCCCGTGGACGACTGGACGGTAGTGGACAAAATTTTCATCCAACATATTTCTCCTTGCTCTGAAATTTCTAAAGAGGTAACCATAAATTCCTTAACATCCTTGCTCTGATATTTCTACAGTTTTGATTTTACTTCTTCATTATTATTATAGGAGAAGTGAATTTTAGTAGAGAGAATATAAAATAGGTATTTGAGTTTTTATTCCATGTATAAATGGATGGTTTAGCCGTTTAGGGTGTATACTATATAGCCCATGTATCTACAAGACTACAAGACTACAGCTCATATCTAATTTTGCAAATGACATATCTTCAACCTGGTTCTTCACTAAATTGCCCTTTATTTACCTTGTATAAATTTATCATGAACAATTATGGAGACATACTTTATTGGGGAATAGGGGAATCTTTTAGATAAATCAAATAATAAATCTTCTCTCGGTTACTTCAACAAGATTGGTTTTTAGTGAGTATCTTCTTAGTGGCCAAGCGCCTCCTGTCAAAGAGGTCAATGAGGAGGAGTCACTTTTTCCAGCTGGACCATTTCTTAACATGAAGCTTGCAAGCAAAGTGAGTTACACTTGCCTTCCTCATTTGGCTTATTATATATGTGGACAGTCTTGAGATTTTCAATATCAAACAGTTTTGTGAGAGATGGCCATAGTTCATTGCCAGTGAGATGGCATCTAATGAATGGCATGATATAATTATGTGAAACAAATTTTAGAGCTGTTGCAGCATGTGCTAAGTCCATGTCTGATGCCCGTTTCACAATTGACCATATATGGAGACTCCAGATAGAAAGCTCCCACCAATATAAAACTAGTAGAACTTGCTTTTAAATAAGAGACACCTCGCTATAATTCGAAGAAATGACACATAAGAAGTATATAAAGCCTTCACTTGACTAGAATAACTGTTCATGCATTCTTCCATGTATTTGTAAAAAATAATATATTTGATAGGATGCTTGGTCATTTCTGTAATCTGCAATTGTTTTGTTTTGTTTTATAAGAAGCTCTAATAACCTCGTAAAAGTGAAGGCCTGATTTTTTTGATTGTTGTTGCATCTTTACACCATTTTGCTTACTTCTTGCTACTGTAACATTAAAAAAACACATAGAATGGTTTTCCAGAGTACTGAAAAGCAAACAAGTCTGTTATTTATCATTATTATGATCAGTACTCTTGTCTTCATCAGTTTCTTATTATGGTTCCACCACAACAGTTTCTTTTTATCTTTAACGGTGATGCAAGGGTTTTCTTTAATGTACAGAGATGACCAATTGATTCGAGCATTGTTTTAAAAATTTCCAAAGCCTTAGCATGGCCAGTGCTGCATCGTAGTTCTAATTTTAGAACAGGACCCTAAACTACTTTGTGGCTCTTAGGAGCAGAAGAGCTAATTAATTGGTTCCTGAAGCAGATACACAGAAAATTTTCTACCGAGTTTCCTTTGCTTGCATTCACAATAGTTTTTTCATCATTAATAACAATAATTTGTAATGGAACTCATGGAGGACCCCCTTTAACTCTCTTTTTCATGGCTTGAACAAAGTATTTTAGACTGAACTCATCCTTTCAATCAGGGACTGTCTTAAAGAAACCAGCTCAGGCATACTGCCCTCCCACTAGATTAAGATCCGAGTTCCAAAACAAACCAACAGATGCCACCTCCATTCCCCTCCACAAAACAAACCGACAGAGGCAGTAGCAGTAGCACCGCACTTATCAGCTTGTAGTAACCTTCCTACCACAATTTGTTGTTAGTTACAATCTTATAGATTACTAGCTCCCCAGCTTAGTTCCACTTCTTTATCTATTCAAACTAGGTGAACAACACTAGAATTAGAAAGATGATAAGATAATCATGATGCTGATAATAAAAAAATAAGTTTCCCAAGAGGAAGAAAAGATAAACAATAGAATACGCCTTGGGAATTGATTATTAGGCTTGATGACTACTAATACCTTCTTCTGTTTTCGGCACAAGAATGACAATTAATACTTAAGATTAATTTTCTTATAATGTGTGATTGTGTGGGTACATGTAAACAGCATACAACTTTCTTGCACTTGCAATTTGGAAATGATAATTAAAAAGAAAGGAAAAAGCTGATCTAGAAGAACGACCAGACAATTTGCTGCGTCCAACTTAGAGAACACTTTTATATGTATTTATACTAGGGTGATGTCCTATTTTCTGAACAGGGAATGAATTTTTGTTTCAAAAGAAAGAGCAGTACAATAAGGTGGTCAGTAATCCTCCTAGAAGATATGAAGAAATAACATGGAACAAAACAAACTGCATATAATTTAACAAGACAAAGTTACTCAACATACTATAGCTTTTCAATCTAGGGTAAGATAGAGAATTGTTTCCCAAAAGCAGGAGAAATATATGCCCAAAATGGTGACGGGGTGTCTTTTCCCACACGTCCTCCCCTTCCAAACCCCTAGTATCTTCAAAACCCGAATAGGACAGATAGTGGTCATTATCATACAATCGCAAACTACTTTAGCATTCTTTCCTCCATCCAAAACTTAAAACTTAACACGTACAGAAAAAAAAATCTTTTGGTGACACCCAATACACCTTAATCTCGTTAAATAGAAGACACCATAACTTCCAACACACCTTAATCTCTTTAAATAGAAGACACCAGCATACTTTTTCCATCAAGGGGAGATCCTTGTGGCTTGTCTTCTTTCAACATTTATGTAATGTTTCTGTTGTGGCTTGTCTTCTTTCAGCATTTATGTAATGTTTCTGTTGGTGCTTATTGCTACAGATCGAAACCAAACTCTAAGAAATCAGAATGGTGCTTACCTCTGGGAATGCTGCTGGTTCTGCGTCTGCTACCTCATCATAGTTGCCTGAAGAGGTATTTAATATTTATTCTCGTAATATACTATAGAATAATACGGAATTATTGATTATGATGAGTTTGGTGTATAAGCAATGTATTTCATTCCCCTTAACATGGATCATCAACTTATTCATACTTCCCATTTTCTGTTTTGTAGGTGGACAATGTTCATGGTTCACAATCACAAGTAGATGAATTCGATGTAGAGGTGAATAGGGATGGTAAACCACTAACCAGCTCTGAAAGTAATGCGGAATTTTTGACGCACGCGAAGAAACGGCAGCGTGCAAGCACATGGGATCATTTTGAAAGGTACAAAGCTGATAATGGTTTCCCTATGGCTAGATGTAATTATTTCCCTAATACGTATGCTGCTGATTCTATTAGAAATGGAACTAGGGCCTTGATTAGTCACCTTCAGAAATGTCCTAAATATCCCCCTAATACGATTTCCAAAAAAAATCGGAAAGTTCTATCCGTAGAAAACCCCACATAACGTGCTGTTGGGTTTAGTCAGAAGGAGCTTGTTAGGAAATTTGTTCAGATGGTCGTAGTTGATGAGTTGCCTTTTTCTTTTGGTGATGGAGACGGGTTTCGTGATTTCTGTTCCCTAGCTTGTCCTAGGTTTAAAATTCCATGTCGTCAGACAGTTGCTAAGGATGTGCTTAATATGTATTATGCTGAGAAGGAGTCCCTTAAAGAATTGATCAAGTCTTATAGGGTTTGTATAACTACTGATACATGGACATCCCTTCAAAACATCAATTATATGGTTATCTCTGCTCATTTTATTGACAGTGATTGGGTATTGCATAAAAAGATTATCAACTTTTGTGTGATTCCAAACCATAATGGAGAATCAATTGGGAGGCTTTTGGAGGATTGTTTACTTGGATGGGGTATTGAGAAGCTTTTGACTGTTAAAGTAGATAATGCTTCTTCAAATGATGTTGGGTTGTCTTTTTTAATGAAGAGAATGCCTAAATGGAAATGTCCGGTGGCGCTTTTGAATAATGGGGAAAATTTCCATGTTAGATGTATTGCTCATATCTTGACCTTGATTGTCAATGATGGATTGAATGTGTTGAATGAATCTATTCAAAGTATTAGAAATGCCATAAGATATGTAAGATCTTCCCCTAGTAGGTTTGAAATATTTAAGAAGGGTGCAGAGAAGGCTATGGTTGATAGCAAAGGGTTGGTGGTATTGGATGTTCCAACTAGGTGGAATTCCACCTATTTGATGTTAGAATCAACTATTAAGTTTCGGGGACCATTTGAGGTCCTAGTTGAGGATGATTCGAATTATGCTGCTTATTTTGTAAGTAATCGAAGGGTAGGACCACCGTCTGAGTATGATTGGGAAGTAGCAAGTTCATTTGCTGCTTATTTGAAACCCTTTTATGAAGTAACTTTGCGAGTATGCTGCACCTCTACACCCACAATCCAATGTGCTTTACTTGATGTGTATAGGATTTTAACTCTTTTTCGTCGTGAACAGAAGAGTGTTTTATTGTCTGGCATTGCAAGCACCATGCAAGCCATATTTGAAAAGTATTTGGGGGGGGGGGGGGGGGGGGGGGGGGGGAGGGAGTGGAGCTTATGAACCAATATTATTTCGTAGCCCTTGTTCTTGATCCCCCGTCATAAATTGGACGCTGTGGAGGATTGTTTTGGGGGGGTATTTGAGGATGATGATGATAAGGTTGCACATGCTATTTCTAGATTGAAGATTTTATTGACTAGTCTGCATAAACTCTATGACGACGGTGAGAGTGGGGATTCTGCAAGAGAGGACAATGTTAGTGGCAGCTTCTCTGGAATAGCAAAAGACAAACTGGGTTTAACTGACAATACAGATCTTATAGTAAGGAGGATGAGGAGGATGGCAAAGAAGGAAGTTATTTCTAATGATTTGGATAGATATCTATTAGATCCTATCGAAACCATTGAGGATTCAACATTTAAAATTTTGAGTTGGTGGAAAAAGATCGGGGTATCCAAATATCCAATCTTGTCGCGAGTTGCACGAGCTGTTCTAGCTATACCCACCTCAACAATAGCTTCGGAGTCATGCTTTAGAACAAGTGGAAGGGTAATTAATTCGTATAGGAGTTCGTTGAGCCCTGAAGTTGTGGAGGCATTGATTTGTACTCAAAATTGGCTTATGAGTATTAATGTTTGCATTACATCTGGAGTCGAGTGTTGATGAAGTGGAGTGTTATCATGCCCTTGCACAAGGTAATTGTTGTATTATTTTATTATTTCTAATACATTTGTTTGTTATTAATTGTGAATTTATGTAGATAATTAACTTTTCTTGTGTTTTATATGTAGAAATGACAAATGGCCGTACTAAGGTGCCTCAATAGTCTAATTCTTGAGACTTCTTGTTTTACTGGTTTCCTCATGATATTTCCTACCGTTTAATAATTTTGGATGGTTTGGTTTTACAGTCTTACTGTTTTTATTGCTTGTAATGGATGTTTTTTTATACAATTTCAATGCTTTGATGATTTTATTGTATGTAATAGACATTATATGTTGGATTTTGATGGTTGGATGATTTTGTTGTTTATAATAGACATTTTAGGTGGATATTGATTAGTTGTAATGTACATTAATTAGGTAATGAATATTGATTATTGTATAAAAGAATCAAAAAACCGGTTTTTTGTAGAAAACCGAACTGGTTCGACCGAACCGATTTGAACCCGAAAAAACCAGTTTTACCCAGGAACCGAACCGAACCGAACCGAGTATTCGATTTCGGTTTCATTCGGTTATTGAAGGGGCAACCAGACCGAACCGAATCGGTTCTTCTATTCGATTTCGGTAAAAAAACTGAACCGAAAAACCGATTAACAGCCCTAATATAAACGGGTGTTAACCGGAGAAAGTCTTGTCTTCTCTTAGTATGTACAATATAGAGTAATACTCGCATCTTTTTCTAAAGTGGATATATCTATTGTCCTTATGATAATTGGTACCGTCAATTAAAAAAAAAATCTATAAAGATAATTTCTGAAAAAAAAATTAATAATGACTTACCAATAATCTTAAAATCCCCAAGTCGGGCCACCAAGGGATAAGCACCTCTTTATAGCCCCAATTTTGTGAAAATAAGGGAAAAATGTCATGGCTACTGTCTAGGAGGCTCAGCCACCTAATTGGCCAAATAGGCTAGGCGGCTTATTGGAAATATTTTATTTTATTTTCTGCTATTTTTTGTTTTTATTTTCTGGGGGGCAAAATCAAATTTTAATGTTTAAGAGGTATGCCGTGATATTAAAAAATATATATATATATATATATATATATATATATATGCCGTGATGCGGAGCAGCAGAGGCTATTGTGGAATCCGATTCTCAGCGTCTTGTGTTGCTGCTGATCTCACGTGGCAATGATGAGTCCATTTACATTCGCCTCATGGAGTTGTAACATGGCAGCTCATGCGATTGCTGACAATGTCAAGCAGTTGGGAGGTTTCATCACTAGTCAGATTTTGAGCCAGTATGGCTTTTTAATTTTCTCGCCAAAGATACTGGTGGTTTTATTCGTTTTTAATTCATCTGAGATGAACTTTCAGTGAAAGAACTCTTAACCCCTTCATCTCACTAAAACATTGCGATGGCGACATACTTCTAGGTTTCCAGCTCCTTCTTCTTAATGTGCGGCGGATGCCCAAGATCAGTCCAAATGTCCCTATCCCTGACACGCAAGTTAGAGGCTTAATAATTTGCAAGTATTTTTCTATTTTGCATGTTTATATATGTTTATCTTATAGAACTTCAATTTTACGCATTTATATTTCCCTTATAATGATTTCATCTTTGAAAATACTTATTATTTTAAAATTATTTCATATTACTGCCTAGATATTTTAGAACAATGCTGGTTTATACACACTAATTCCTCACTTAAATTATTAATGCTTATTACTCAAAACGGTCCCCCAACTAAACATTTAGTCTCAATTTGCTCCCCTAACGCTAAATCATAACAATTTACTTTATGAACCCTCATTCTTTCGAATCTGTTGCACTAAAAGTTATATTCTATTACTAATGTTGTTTAGGAGACTTATGTGGCGGTGAGGATTTGGATGTTTTATTATTTTGTAGGAAAAAAAAACTAAATACTAAAAAAATGAAGAAGAAGATGATGAACAATGAGTCTGGGTTTCTCAACCCATTCCCAAACCTTCGAACCTCAAAAACACAATTTCCGTCTCCCATCATGATCATCGATGATCATCGATCATCTTCTTCTTCATTTAACTAAACTGGAATTAAGGTTATGCAAAAAACCCAATCCAAAAGCCAATCGAAACAAAAATAGAATCCAAATACCCCTCAAATGTAACAACCCGACCTTTATTTAATTTTTCTTTTCGTAAATTATTTTGAAAAATTACTATTTTACCCTTCATTCGTGGTTCCTAATAGCCACTTTTAGCTCGGGGACACTTTTTAGAAATTCTCTTGGACTAGCATGTAGGTTTTGAACTCAAGAGTTCATAGACAAGCGGCACGTGTAAAATAGATTTCGTACGAGCGAGTTACAATTCTATTTATGTGGAGGGGTGTTTTGGTCTTTTTAGAGTGTGAGATATTTTGGGAAATGGATAAGATTCCCTATCCTTATCCCTTTTATTTTGGGAATTTCCTACACCACAAACATCACACTTTCCCTCTCTCATTCTCTCCTCCTACACGTGCACCCGAAAAACTAAAAACCAAGTTGGAACTTCAAATTCTTGATTCTTAATCACCAAGCTAAGTACAGAGCTCTTGTGATCAAGACCATCCCAGAGTAGAAGGAGATTCGATGCAGGGAAGCCCAGATTAGTGAAGGGAAGGAAACCCGAAGCTTTTGAGCCATTTTTTAGAAAATCCAGGAGATACCACTATAGGGACCTCGGAGCAGTGTATAGTGCGAGATTGAGATCGATCGGACAGACTGTGAGTGGTCATTTAGTTTTATAACTTTGATGCATGCATACTAAATTGTTTTAATTGTTTTGACATATATATGGTTTGAATAATTATTGTAAATCATATTGGCTATTGTTTGATGATTTACAGTTTTAGAATAATTATTCGAAATACAGTTTTCTCGGCACATGCTTTATGATTATTTGTTAAAATAGTGTTTTGGGATTAAGCCCCATTTGCAATTTTTTGACTCGTCAAGGAATTTTTTTTTTTTAAATCAAGTTTTGGATTTATTCGATGAACTATTTTCCAAAATTGATCATTCTTGAGGGATATTGTTGTATTTTCCCGGACCAACATCATGTAGTTTGTCTCAATTAGCTTCTAGGGGTTGTCTACGAGTAGTACGGATCCCCATCCAGATAACTTATACATCGAGCTACAACTTGGGGTATATTCCCAATCAAGTAGCTCGGATCTCGAGTTGCGACGTGAGGGAAATCGAGGATATTTGTGTCCAGGTTTTCTAGATGGCTTTATAATGAGATTCTAGGGTAATGGGCCACATGTATTTTTATATACATTTTATGATTTCACATTTAACAGGTCGACGGTTTATGACTTGAATTTATATCTAAAATCTGCATGGTTTATAACTTGAATCTTAATATTTTATTTATATGCATGCATGTTTTAGAAACTGGAGGATAAATGATAATTTCTTCGGTAACTGTGTTTTAACATGATTTTTTTTGCTTACTCGCATTTTATGGTTTTACTTATCCTTCAGAATATGACATAGGAGCAAGGGCACAATTAGGACAGAGGCTTATTCCAGTTCACTTCGCACTATTGATCCTCACAGTAGGATCCTTATATTTTTATGTAGTTTTTTTTTTCCTAGATGCTCTGTTTACTATTTTGTACTTTTGTTAAACTGTTAGTACTTGTGGTTTATTTGAGTGGGACATAAGTATATTTATCCCTAGTCGGACAAGTTTTAAGGTTATTTTAGTAATCTCGGTTTGTTTGTCAAATGGAAGTAAGACTTTTCACGATTATCAGAGCATTTTCGGGAAGAATTATATCAATTTTGTATCTAAGTACTAGGTTAACTTGTTGTGAGATGTACATTCAATGTGTAGGGTATTTTGGACTTATTTTGGACTTATTAGTGCCTTCAAGAAATATGGCTTGTCCATGGTCTAGAAACAGAGTCGAGTTAGAGACCTTTAGGAGTACACGTAACCCGGATAGAAAGCCATCATTGGGGCCGACCCTAGACTATTTGGGTTAGGCCCTAGATCCTTTTCTTGAAAGGTAGGAGGAACTCTAAGATTTCAGAGTTAGAGAGAGCTCAGAGGCTCGGAGCCACTACGTTTGTCAGTACGTTGGCCCCAGAGGAGGCGGACGAGTGGATTGCCCAGCTAGAGGAAATTTTCAATATGATGTGATGCCCTCCTAAGTGATAGTACAAACAACTACTTTCCTTCTAGGCAGTTTTGCATGCAGATGGTGACAAGGACTGAGGAAGACATTCTTGGATCCCCCCATTGCGATCTGGGAGACATTCCAAGAATGTTTCATGGAATAGTTCTATCCTCGCTCCTATCGAGATGCCAAGAAGGTGGAGTTCCTACAATTGTAGCAGAGAGAGATGGATGTCGCTCAGTACGAGCACATATGGGGTTAAGATGAGTTTCCCAGTTTGGAAACAATATGAGAGTTTTGGACAACATCGAGAGCATAAGTCTTCATAATCAATCGGGCAGGTGAGCCCCAAAGAGGAGCTAGAAAAATAGATGTTGCAGGAAGGCCCCAATATTCAGTGCAATCTAGTGACGCTTTGGTTCAGTTGACTGGTGGTTAGGGTAATCACTTGGCACTGTTTAGAACCCAAATGTATTATTTCTCTGGGGTGTCTTGCCAATTCAAGAGGGATTGCACATATCGAAAAGACAGCCTAGGCTAGAAAATGTTGGAGAGTAGAGTCAACGGGTAATAGCGACACATGGTATGACATAAGGATTTAGACTCATACTAGTGGGGTCGACAAGACTGGCGGTAGACATCGAGGACGTGGTCGATCCTCAAGTCAATAGGCTCATGTGTGTGACTCAGCATGAGGGTTGAGCTGCATCGAAGGTGGTGACAAGTATGCTTTCTATCTTTGTCCATGATGCACGTGTTTTGATAAATCATGGGGCCACACACTCGTTCATTTCTCGGGGATTTGTATTTTTAGCTGACCAAGAGTTATAGCTGATTAGTTAGGACATGGGTATTAGCACTCCGACAAGGGATATGTTTGTGGAAAACCTTACGATTCGGGGTTGTCCAGTATAGGTAGAGGATTTCGAATTGGAGGCTAATCTTATTCTCTGGATATCTATGATTTTGATGTGATCTCAGGGATGGGTTGTGTTTTTGGAGATTGGTTATTTTATGGAAATTGGATTTGCCAGAGCTCGTATTTCAGAGAGATTGGAGAGTACTTTCATTGAATGTGATATCGACCTTAGTCGTAGAGAAATTGCTGAGGAAAGGATGTAAGGATATCTATCTCACATTGGGTACACTCGGGATGCCCCAATGAGAACGGAAGACATATAATTAGTGAAGGAGCTTCCTAATGTTTTTCTAGAATACATACTAGAACTACCACCTCATAGGAAAGTTATGTTTACCTTTGAGATTCTTTCTGGCACCCGATCCTTATTTCAAGTATTGTATCAAACTGCATAGGAAAGTTGAGGAAACTTAAGGTTTAGTTATAAGAATTGGTGGATTTGAATTTATCCGACTGAGCGTGTGAAGAAAAATGATGGTACTTTGAGGTTTTGCATTGATTATCGGCAGTTGAACAACATGAGGGTACGAAACAAGTATCCTATGCGACGAATTGATGACTTATTTGACTAGATGGGAGGGATAAAGTACTTTTCAAAAACTGATATTCGGATCAGATATCATCTGTTGAGAATCAAAGAAGAGGATATTCCTAAGACAGCTTTTTCTGAACTCGTTATTATAACTACATGTTTTTACTGATGCCGCTTGGGTTTACTAATGCACCGAAATCATTCATGGATTTGGTGGATAAGGAATTTCGGCGATACTTGGACCGATTCATGAATTTGTTCATTGATGATATCCCCATGTATTCAAGGAGTGTGAAGGCGCATGAGAAGCACTTGAGACTGGTATTGAATACACTAAGGAAGAGATAGTTGTATTCCAAGTTCAGCAAGTGTGAGTTTTGGTTGACCAACGTTGGTTTTCCAGGTCATGTAATATTGGCTGAAGGGATTAGTGTGGATACCCATAAGAAAGAAGTAGTGGCAAATTGGGAAAAAATTAAGATGGTGTTTGAGATTAGAAGATTTATGGGGTTAGCTGAATATTATCGATGATTCGTAGAGGGATTTTCTATAATAGCTGATCCATTTGCTCAGTTGATTAGGAAAAGAGTCAAGTTTGTTTGGGATGATGACTATGAACAGATTTTTTAGGAACTAAAAGAACAGTTGGCTTCTACTTCGATACTGACCCTTCTTGATGATAACGAGGAATTCGAGGTTTACAGTGATGCATCCTTATAGGGTCTAGGATGTGTACTGATGAAGCATAGGAAGGTTATTGCATATGCTTTTACGCAGTTGAAATCCCATGAGTTCAACTACCCTACACATGACTTGGAGATAGCTAACGTGGTTCGGACTGATTAAGGATTATGATTGAACTGTTGAGTACCACCTAGGGAAAGCTAACGTGGTAGATGATGCCTTCAGTAGGAACTCTGAAGACTTTATAGCTTATATGTATGTTGTACACTTACCCTACTAGTGGAGCACCGGAAAGCTGGAGTTGTACTTGGGTGAGATGATGAGGGAGCTTTGTTAACTAGTTTTCATGTGAGGCATGTCCTGATTTGTAAGACCAGTGTCTTGAGAAGAACGGTGAACAATCCCTCATCGCTCTGGGAGAGAAAGATAAAGTGTCTTATATGTGTAAGCACGTATCTATCCAGAACGAGACCTTTTGGAAGCTCACTGGCTTTGACATTGGTTGGAACTCCAAAGTTAAGCAAGTTTATATTGGAGAAATCTCAGGATGGGTGACCTATTAGGAAGTTGTGCGTGAGTTTCCAGAAACAAAACAGTGATGGCATGGCCCCAAAACGGACAACATCGTGCTAGGGGAGACAGATCATGACAGAATGGTATTAGAGCTGGACCTTGACCGGAAGTGTTCCAGTGAGGACGTTGGGCCCCAAGGGGGGTGGATTGTAAGACCCGTGTCTTAGGAAGAACAGTGAATAATCTCACATTGCTCGGGGAGGGAAAGGTGAAGTGTCTTATATGTGTGGGCACGTATCTATCTAGCACGAATCCTTTTGGGAGCTCACTGCTTTGAGTTTGGATGGAACTCAAAAGTTAAGTGAGTTTGGGTTGGAACAATTAGAGGATGGGAGGCCTACTGCGAAGTTGTGCGTCAGTTCCCAGAAAAAAATCGTGAAGGCATGGCCCAAAGCAGACAATATCATCCTAGGAGAGACGGGTCGTGACATAATTGACCGGATTATTACAGCTCAGCTCTAGGATCCTATCTTTCGTATTTTCTAGATGGAAGTAAAGGCTGGGGACATGCAGGTTATGTGTGCCTGTTAGAGTAGAAAATAGAAATAATTGAGTAAGCTCATAGTTCCGCATATGCTATGCATCTGGGTGGAACTAAGATGTATTGTACCATACGGAAGCACTATTGCTGGGCTAGCATGAAGTGAGAAATAGCAGTGTAACGACCCGTCCCTAATTTTAGGGATTAATTAAGACTAATTAGGGATTAGTGAGGCTAATCGGGGATTAGCCGTGGATTGTCAGCGTTTAGGGCGAAATTACGATTTTGTCCCCAGACAAAGGCAAAAAGTTAACTTTTTACCCAGGAGGTCTAATGCCCGAGGGTCGAGGACCGTTACGTCGATCGAGGCGATACGAGTCCGTAGACAAGCAGCACGTCGAAATTGGACGTTCGATATGGAAGTTACGATTCAAAGAAATTTCGAGGAACTATTTACTGTGGCACATTTTACGAGGCAAAAGTGGACTTTTGTCCTCAAGTAGGCCCCATATATTTAAACCAGGCCCAATGGATGAGTTACAAGTGTCACTCACCCATTGCTCACCTAACACAGATACATGCATACCACCCCATTTCATTCCCTTCGACCTTTCCCCCGATCTCACCCAAATCCTCATCGAACACAACCCCAATCCCTTCCCCCACCTCGTTTCAATCTGAGAGAGAGACAAGTAGTGGTTGTTGAGTTAAGGACGGCAAGAAGGGGGCAGTGCCGCCGTGGACGGCGGCGATGCCCAGGAAACGGGTAAACCCGAGCACCCCTGTTTGATTTCAAATTCAAGTTTTTGATTTGAAGGTTAGGGGATGTTTCTATTGATTGAATGACGGTTTTGGGAATCATACGAGTTGTATGGAACAGGAAAGGGTGGCTGAGGACGGCTGAGCAACCCGTGAGACAGCCGTGAAGATTTTCGGTGGCCAGCCACCGAATTCAATTACTGGCCAGGCAACCTCGAATCGAACCTCCCACCATGTTTTTAAGGTTCCTAGAAACTAAATGGAACCCTTGGGGATAGATTTTTGACCCTTAGATGGGCTCAGACCGTGGGAGAAAATTTTGGGTTTAAACGGTTTAATTGAACCAATAGGTTTTAGGATTGGTTTCATGGATTTAATCAGATGGATGGATAGGAAATGATTAGAGGAAACTATAGGAATTGGAATGAATGAAAAAGGATGAAAAATGAGGGAGTTAGCGGGCAGAACCGGTCACGCCGGTCCAGTTGGACCAGTCGAACCAGCGAACCGGCCTGACCGGTCTATCGCGAGCTGGAAGATGACACTCTGCAGTGGCGCGTCGCTCCCACGCGCAGGGCCTTTAGGCGCCGCGTGGTGCACTGTTTGGGGAATTTTCCATATTATAATTTCAGCTATTCGATATAATGAACATTTTGGGACTGGTTTCGAGTCGATCGGACACCGTTTCGATATAGTTCGGGACGTCCGAAGGTTTAGGACCGAGTTTAAAAATAGTTACAAATTCGGGAAAATTACGGGGCTTTAATGATGGGTTATTTAAGTAGTTAGTAACCCTCTAAAGTGATTTGGACTGGTTTGGGAACCCCGGTGATGGGGTTTGGCTCGGGAGAGACGTATGTCACGCGTATCGAGGCGCGACTTTGGACGGTCTGTGAGTGGACCTTGCTTTCTAAATTTATGCATGCATAAATGTTTGATATGTGTTTTAATACATGTTTTGTGATTCCATGAGTTCATTTGTTTATGGTGTATTAGTATTTACGTATTTGCACGTATTTCGAGGTTTTCAGTTTTATACGGTGCTTATACGTGTTAGTATTTCAATGAGGGTTTAACGGGAAGGTTTAGGATTTAGAAATATGGAATCGGGCATGATATCCATTTGATTGGAAACCATCGAACTTGGAGTCCATTTGACTTAATGAGAAATCGGGCTAGAGTCCCATTTGAGTTATACAATCGGGCCACGGGCCCCATTGGTTTATGATATCTAGCATGAGGCCCAGTTATGGTTTACAAACATGATTTCAGGTTTGAGACCCAAATGTATTTGTATTTGTGATGGTTTTATGGAAAACCTTGGCGTAGCCCTTTGAATGAATTGTAAAATGGTTTTTCGTATACCATCCTCATGAACGGATGCCCTCCAGACGTCTCGTAGTATCCTGGAGTGGCGGGTTTTCTCCTCTAGATGTCTCGTAGTATACTGAAGTAGTTACGGGGCATTTCCTGCAATGGGTCATTGTACGGAGCGACTGGTCCGTATAGTGACTCTAGAGCAAGGATTGCCAGAGGTTAAAACCTCCCCCTAGGGAGGGTCATTGATCTGCGGACATTGACCTGGCTGGACCCTAGGGAGACTTGGGATTTGAGACCCCGGGTAGCACGCGTATCTTGGAACCGTGACAGTGGTGTAGATTGTGACATCTCGGATGTCAGGCATCAGGGATACCAGGGATTGGTTTTGGACAGAGTCCCCCTGGTAATGGTTTTGGGCTGAGACCCACGTGATGTGATTTGGGCTGAGTCCCACATGTATTTGATTTTTATCTGAGTTCCCATGTGCTTTGCTTTATAGTTTTGGGCCAAGGCCCTAATGGTTTTGTGAATGGTTTGATAAATAGTTTTCGAATGCATGCATGCTTTTTAGTGAAGGGCGTAAATATCTTCTTTTCGTGAAATGTTTTTATAAATCCTTTGTTTTGTCCACTCACGGATTTGATGTTTTTAATGCCTTTCAGGTTGATCGCCGATGCGGGCTCTAGTGGTGATCGAGACATCACAGTCATCCTCCGGATCCTGGCGCACTCTGGAAGCCCGGTGTGGCTAAAGTTAGGTTTTTCCCTGTTTGACACTTCGTGTCATATGGGATCAGGTGCGTCCCGTGTTAATCCCGAGGGAATTTGGGACGAGTCTTGATAAGTGGTATCAGAGCAAGGTTTGTGCACTATGAGCAGGGTTATACCATGGGGTACCTTGATGCCAGTTTGGTCATGCACGTCACACAGTGCGCAGGTCGAGGATGGGATGTCTCTGCAGTGGTAACAACTCGTCATCAACCTGATAGCTAGGGTATTAGTACGAGGATTCGGTAGAATCGACCCTAGTTAGATTACGTTTGGCACGAGGTGCGATTGTTTAGGGTCCGATTGGCATAGGATGTCGAGTTTCCCGAGAGGTTTGATCCCGAGTAGGATCGATGTGCATGGGAATCTAACTACTTAGAGCCGTAGTGTTACTGGTAGATAGGATCTAGTGGACCAATAGACATCGTATGATGACTTCCGATGTCGAGACCGTTGTCGATCGTGTCATGTCGGATTGGAGAGTGTACTGCAGAGAGCAACTGAGGTCATGGACGACCCGAGTGAGACTGTTGGGAATAGGAATGTTTGATCCTTTTTGTCATATGAGGCCATGTTTTGGTGTGTCGAATCCTAGAGGGATGTCGACTGGCAGGAGATCCCCGGAGCAGTGTTGTGTGGCATGGTTGGATGCGTTTGCGGATGTAGCGGTTGTGCAGGTATAGGCACGGAGTTTGGCCAAATTCTTGTGAAGACCAACGGCTCCCAGGCGTAGAGTTACGAGAGGACGAAGTCCTCGGATTTTTATTACTGGCTAGTTGAACACCAGTATCGGAGTATGACGACTCTTCGGAGTCGAGCACGAGGGATCACTTAGGATGGTTGTGCTGCAGTTAGTAGCCGGGTTTGTGATAACCCTAGTTGGTGATTGATTGGACAAGTTACCAGGAGAGTGATACTTGTCGACCAGACCCTGAGGTGGACCGATCGGTAGAGACTACGTGTTGGGCGGTTGGTACCGGCGATGAGTTGACCGCATGGATTTGGAGTCTCGATAGCAAATGTTTCTGAGATTGGTCTGCACGCGGTTGTGACAGACGCTACTATTGATGGACGTGATCGAGTCTTATCGAGTTGGATAGACTCAGGTTGCCATGGCGACTGAGACGATGGAGATTTTTCAGTCGTGACGAGGATACGGAGGTGCTTGAATGACGCATAGTATGAGCAATGATTCTGGATTCAACACGGTTATGACTGAGTTCGATCGCAGAATGAGATGTTGACTTTGGGTGTTGGCGAGTGTGCCACGCTACCTCTGTGGAGGTGATTGTGATGAGTGGGATGTACCTGGATGAGTGGCAGGTGCCCTAGATATCCTTAGACGGATCGTACGAGTTGAGTGTTGGAGTTGATCCCATAGAGTCAGGACGTACGAACTAGTATGCCGACGGGATAGTAGATATGCCCAGAGTGGCGAGAAAGTGAGTTCGGTGGGCACTGAGCGGGACAGAGAGGATCCTGAGTGACTCAGTGTAAGGCACGGGGAGAGCATGGTCATGGGGATTAGTGACCGGTTGGTCAGATATGGTATTATGCAGATATTTGACTGCAGATCATAACAGGAGCCTGCTGTAACTCTTCAATCGAGCAGTACACCATGTTAGGATGAATTGACATCCTTTTGGATGTGCATAAACAGTCGTAAATGGATAGGCGAGTTGGATTGTTTACGGGCACATGGATGCTGTCCTGTAACGACCTGTCCCAGAAATCGGGATTAGATTAATGGTTAATGACGAATTAGTAAAGTTAATCGGTGATTAGTTGGGTGATCTCGGACGGACGGTGCGAAATGACAGTTTTGCCCCTAGAATGGGCAAAAAGGTTGACTTTTGGTTCGAGCGGTCAAATGGACTTTGACTGATGACTGTGATGTAGTTCATAATGTCACGAGTCCGTAGATAGGTGGCATGTCCGATTCCGACATTCGAGGAAAAAGTTATGATGTTCAGAAGGGAATTTGGTAATTTGGTTAAAAAGGGGCAATTTGTTGACTTTTCATACGACATGGACTTATCACGTAATTCGAGGACCGTTAGGTAGGTCTCGATTCCCTGAGTGGCAGCATGCGTCAATTGGAATTCGGATGACAGAGTTACGGGTTCAAGAATTTGAGGGGCAAAAGGGTAAATTGTGAAGGCATGAGCATTTTGGTCATTTGATGGCCTAGGGATCTGTGCCCAGTAAAAGGAGGAAACTTGACTGTTTTGGATGTTGTGACCACCAAATTGTGGACACCTGTCCTTCTCTGGATAGTGGTAGAACCTTGCACAAGCTGCCTCAAAGTCTGTTTAAATGGGTTTATGTGTTTGTGCACGGTTTTGAAAAGAGAACAGAGAACAGAGAGAGAGTGTGTGTGTGTGTGTGTGTGTGTGTGTGTGTGTGAGATTGTGAGAACCCAAACCTCTTCCACGAGTGATCTCTTGCCTTTGTTGTCTGAAGTAAAATAAGAGAGGAATGTCAGACAAGAGGCTGGGGCAGGCACGGTGGCTCACGACGGCGAGAGGTGGAAGGAACCCGTGAAAACCGTGAGTTCCCCTTTTTGAGTCTGGAATGGTGAACTCGAATTGAAGGGTTAAAGAGCACAATTTTTTAATTATATGATGCTTCTTGGGTGTCTAGGAGTTGAATGGGCTTGGAATTGTGGCTCGCCGTGGGCGGTAGCCGTGAAACCGACGAGGTAAGAACTTGTGATTCAAAAATGGTGACTGTTGATTTGGTGCTCGATATTCGAATTGATTAATTGAGAATTTTTTCTGGAGGTTCTAGGGATGGTTTGAGATCAACAAGAGAGGAGGAGGTGGCCGGAAATACGACAATTGAACGTCAAACAGTGCCCAGTTTTTCCTTCGTTTTGGGAGGTGAGTTTTAGGTCTCAAGTTCTTGTTTTTAAGGTTTAAAACAATTGTAGATGATGAGACAAGACTATAGAATCAATTAGAACTGAAAACAGATCAAAATTAGACGGTTTAGGAGGTTGAACCGTGTACGTCAGTTTGGCTGGACCGGGCTGGTTCGAACCGGTTCAGACCGGCTGGACAAAGGTTGAAGATGAGGGCGCGTGGTGCCTCCGGTAAGGAAGTTGTCAACGTGACTTTGTATCGTATCGATGTAACGAACATTTTCAGACTGGTTTCGAGTCGATCAGATATCTTCTCGATATGTTTTGGGATGTCCGAAAGTTTTAGGGCTCGTTTAAAAATAGTTTAAAATTCACGAAAATTACGAGGCTTTAGTATAAGCATTATGAAGTAGTTAGTGACCTTATTATGGGATTTGGACAGGTTCGAGAAAGCCAGTGATAGTGGATTAGCCGGGAAGGCGTAAGTGCAAACGTATCGAGGCTGCGATGCGAATGGTCTATGAGTGGACTTTTCTTTTTAACTCATGATGCATGCATAAATGTTTTATATGCTTTCTATACGTGCTTTCTATGTTTATGATTTGGTCTTGGTGATTTACGGTTTTGCACGTATTTTGGGATATTTACGGAATTTCACGTTTAATGAGTTTACGATTTATGTTGCGATTTGACCATGGTTTTGATGATTGATTTTAATGATTTTATAATGGATTTTGGAAAGTGATTTCGGGCTTGAAGCCCTGTTCCTAAAACTGGTTTCGATAAACGAGATTTCGGGTTTTGGAATTGAATTTCGGAAAAAATGATTCGGATTTAGTTTTGGAACTTGAAAGTGAAATTCTGGATTTGGATTCGGGATGATGGTTCTGGATGCCGGCTTACGGAATCATTATTGCGAATTCGGATATAGATTTTCTATGATTTTCACTTGATTTTGGGTTTAAAGACCCATTGAAAACTAGTTTTGGGTTTAAAGACCCGGATACGGCTCGATCTGGTTTTGAGTTTAAAGACTCGGTTGATTGATGGGGGAGGGCCCTGGATTGATATGTTTTGAGTTTAAAGACTCGGTTATTGCGATATCCTCCGAGGCCTGTTGATTGTGTTTTGAGTTAAAGACTCGTTGATATCCTAGGAAGGCCTGATTATGCGCATGTGTTTAGAGTTTAAAGACTCGGGCGCACTTGAGATCCAGCAACTTGATTGATTGATGTTTTTCACTGGTTTTCACTAGTTTTTCAGATGTTTTGGGCAATGACCCAGATGATTTGGATTTGATGAGTTTTGGGCTGAGTTCCTGTACTTTGATGAGGATTTAGGATTTTGGGATGAGGCCCTGGATTTGAGTTACGGATTTGAGAAAAAGAAATGATTCTGGTTTTCATTGATGGTTTTCTTACATGGGTTTGATTAATGGTTTTATGACAAGATTTTCATATGCATGCAATGGTTTTTCCGTGGAGGGTATAAATGTACTTTTCTATAACCTGTTTTCAGAACGTATTATTTATTTTTGTCCACTCACAGTCTTTTTATGTTTTCGATACTCTCCAGGTTTGATGTGGTGCGGGCTGTTATTAGGGAAACTGAGACATCACACACGCAATCCACAGTAGGTTATGCGCGCTCTGGGAAGTCTGAAAATTGTTGGACGGATTGCTTGGAAATCCCTGGTCCGACTTACATGTTACGTGAAGGTTGGACGTCGATTTAGCCTTCATGTCGCACGTAAGTTAGACGGGAGCATGACTTATCCCTTAATCCCGGGGGATTGGGGTTAGGTCGTGTCATGTTCGAGTGAGTTGAGGACTTGGAAGCCTATCCGAGTTGGTACCAACATGGTTGTAACTTCTCGTGATTCCGAAGTCGATGAAGGAGATTTCTCATTTTCTGCTCTTTAGCAGATAGTGCTGGGTGCTGGAGGATGACATAGGATGAACTTTGATGCCATCATCTTGGATTCTCCGGGATTCTTCCCTAGGTGGGGTGACGAGGAGTGATATGACAGCTAAGGATTCAAAGAGGGTGCAAGAATTGAACACTCAAGCTGTAAGTCAAATTTGATTGACTTGAAAAGCAGAAGATACGTGGCTTCACTGGATGTGATGAGTGAGTGTCTGAGGTAGTAAACCCATGTTGGTATGATGATAGGTCATCTTACGTTGACTGAGGAAGCTAATGGTGGATCCTAGGTCGATCAAGTAGTGTGGTGACAATCTAGTCGGACTGAGATGCTTGTGGCGACTGTGAGTCGAGTAGACTGAGATCCGGTCGTCATTGGGGAGAATCATACTGCTGATTATGCTAAGCTAGGAGCATAGGAGAATCGTTTTTGTACGACAATTGAAGAATCTTTGGAATGGTTGGTGAGATGACAAGACAGAGGTTGGATATGTGAAGTGTGGTATGATCTGTCTTGGATATGAGGATAGCGATTGTGATGGATTGACGTTCCCGGTGAAGGATTGGTACTCGATTGAACGTTACATGAGTGCAGTCCTTGAGCAGGCCGAGTAGGGACTTGATGATTGATGTTACAGGGGTGCACCGGTGTGTTGTGCACGTCGGACGATGGGATTGACCACGATCAATCGATATGTCGGGTTAAGAGTTCCCCGAGAGTATGAATGTGTTGTAGGTTGGATAGAGTCCTAGATGGACATGATTGGTGATCAGACTAGATCCGATAGTGACAGTTCGATGAATACCATGATCGGATGTGTTCCGGCACGATGATAGAATGACTGGAGGTCGACTACTATGTTCTCGAGCAAAGTGGAGTGGTAGGGTTCATTGTTTGATGTGAGTGGAGGCTCAAGGTCACGGATGACCAAGGGAACCCTACAGTGCAGACGTGTTATCTCTGTTGAGACAAGTATTTGATAGGATCCAGATACACCCAAGATGGGTGAGTTATCGAATGTGTTTTGACAGGATGAGTGTTACGACAGTTTGGGACTCAAAGTGAGTCAAGATTTCAGTGTAGGTCACAGAGTGACACGCGGTATGATGTGAGGACTCGAGAGTGAGTCGAGATCAGAGTAGCACAACGAGAGCGCAGTTGAGCTGGGAGTTGCCAGCTGGTCATGATAGTGATTGATGGGATTGGCTTACGTATGAAATCAATCAGGCATATAGTGGTAATGGATTTAATCGGTATCCAACGAGTTCGGATTGGTACGGATTGATGGGACTCTAAAGAGAATCAGTATGAGTATAAGAAAATGAGAGCGTTGGCTGGTATGAGTACCTAGGTCGGTAAATGGCATAGGTTTGAGTATGGTCTGTAAGGTGCAATTCTTACCATTGTGATGGCAGAACCTAGCAGATGTTGACGGATCGGATGTTGAATAGGATGTCAGCTTGGTTATCCGATAAGAAAGGTTGTCATGCTGAAAAGCCGATTTGACGCCTCAAGGTTGGAAAGTGTCAGAACGGTTGACTGAGAAGCTGATTACGGTGTCAACTTAGGTTGTTAGATGAAAAGAACCATCAGGATGAAAAAAGCCGTTTAGATGACAACCTAGTATATTTGATCTGTCGGAGTGAGTAACAGGCGAGATCGACGAGTGTCGGTATCTCGAGTGAGACTTACGAGCCGACGTGGAGACTCACGAGGGTCAACGATCGGAACTCAGTTTGTGAGAGTTGAGTTAGAGCTTTGGATGCTCCAGTGACAGCGAGTACCGACAAGTATAGTGTTTATGTCGGACGTGTATGATTACACGAGAGTACCGAGTAGAGGGACAAGATTGGATTTCCACAGTTCGGTTGTGGAATTGGGTCGGTTGGAATTTCGAGGATGAAATTATTTAAGGAGGGTAGTTTGTAACGACCCGTCCCTAATTTTAGGGATTAATTAAGACTAATTAGGGATTAGTGAGGCTAATCGGGAATTAGGCGAGGATTAATGGACGTTCAGGGTGAAATTATGATTTTACCCCTTGACGAGGGCAAAAAGTTGAATTTTGACCCGGGAGGTTCGATGCCCGAGGGCCGAGGACCATTATGTGGATAGAGTCGATATGAGTCCGTAGACAAACGGCACGTCGAAATCGGACGTTCAACAGGGAAGTTACGGTTCACGGAAATTCTGAGGAACTATTTACGGTGGCATGTTTTACGAGGCAAAAGTGGACTTTTATCTTCAAGTGGGCCCCGGATATTTAAATCGGGCTCAATGGATGAGTGACAAGTGTCACCCATCCATTGCTCACCTAACAGAGATACATGCATACCACCCCATTTCATTCCCTTTGACCTTTCCCCCGATCTCACTGAAATCATCATCGAACACAACCCTAATCCCTTCCCCCACTTAGTTTCAATCTGAGAAAGAGAAAGGGAGTGGTTGTTAAGCTGAGGACGGAGAGAAGGGGGCAAGACCGTCGTGGACGGCGGCGATGCCCATGAAACAGGTAAACCCGAGCATCCCTGTTAGATTTCAAATTCAAGTTTTTGATTTGAACGTTAGGGGATGTTTCTATTGATTGCATGATGGCTGTGGGGATTGTACGAGTTGTATAGAATAGGAAAGGGTGGTTGAGGACGGCTGAGCAACCCGTGAGAGGGCCGTCGGTGACCAGCCATCGAATTCAGTTACTAGCTAGGTAATCTCGAATGGAACCTCCCACCATGTTTTTAAGGTTCATATAAACTAAATGGAACCCTTGGGATAGAGTTTTGACCCTTAGATGGGCTCAGACCGTGGGAGGAAAGTTTGGGTTTAAACGGTTTAATTGAACCAATAGGTTTTAGGATTGGTTTCTTGGATTTAATCACATGGATGGGTAGGAAATGATTAGAGGAAACTATAGGAATTGGAACGGATGAAAAAGGATGAAAAATAAAGGAGTTAGAGGGCTGAAATGGTCACGCCGATCTAGTTGGACTGGCCGAACCAGCGAACCGGCCAAACCGGTCTATCGCGGGCTGGAATATGACAATGTACAGTGGCGCGTGGCTCCCACGCGCAGGGCCTTTGGACAGCCCGTGGGGGCACGTGGTGCACTGTTTGGGGAAGTTTCCAACATGTAATTTCATCTATTCGATGTAATGATCATTTTGGGACTGGTTTCGAGTCGATTGGACACCTTTTCGATATAGTTCGGGACGTCCGAAGGATTAGGACCGAGTTTAAAAATAGTTAAAAATTCGGAAAAATTACGGGGTTTTAATGAGGGGTTATTTAAGTAGTTAGTAACCCTCTAAAGTGATTTCGACAGGTTTGGGAACCCCGGTGATGGCATTTGGCCCGGGAGAGGCGTATGGCATGCGTATCAAGGCGCGGCTTTGGACGGTCTGTGAGTGGAGCTTGCTTCCTAAATTGATGCATGCATAAATGTTTGATACATTTTTTAATACATGTTTTGGGATACCATGAGTGCATTTGTTTGTGTTGTATTAGTATTTACGTATTTGTACGTATTTCGAGCTTTTCAGTTTTATACTGTGCCTATACGTGTTAGTATTTCAATGAGGGTCTAACGGAATGGTTTTGGATTTAGAAATATAGAATCAGGCATGAGACCTATTTGAATGGAAACCATCGGACTTGGAGTCCATTTGACATAATGAGAAATCGGGCTGTAGGCCCATTTCAGATATACGATCGGGCTGTGGGCCCCGTTGGTTTTTGATATCGGGTATGAGGCCCAGTTATGGTTTATAAACATGATTTCGAGTCAGTGACAGGACCCGTCCCATTTGGACTTTGCTAACCGTGCTCGGTACTGCTACTGTCTGACAAGTCAACTGAAGTCTCGAAACTACCCTTCCGCACCTGTCAGACAAGGGATAACTGCACTAATTTCCGCTCATGCCTCCGCCTCTCGATCAGCCCCGAACGTCGTGCCACGGCGTGGTGGGTCATCAAAACATGAAAGGTGTGAGTGGACAAAAAAAATATCATTTACCCTCTAGTTTATCAAACCATGCATGCATAGGGAAAAACATATGAATCAATCATCGGCTTTCCAGCCAAACCACATGTAAAGCATCAAATCCCGACTCTCAGGCCAAAACATGTGAAAATATAATTACCTGACCACATAAACCATAACCTGTACTCAATACCAGTACGAAATCATAATCAACATCAAACAATACCACTCACAAGTGCACAATCAATCAATCAATCAATCCGCACTATTCACAAGTGCACAAACAATCACACAGTCACATCCGCACTACGCATAGGCCAATATCCAGCCACATTCTCGAGATCAGACACCTCTGGGCTCAACCCTCGGGCTCAGCCATATCTGGGCGAACACATTCCCAGGCTCAGACATATCGAAGTGGTACATCCAGGCTTAGTCGTATCCTAGAAGATGGCTTACCATACCAACTCACAATTATATCGCCCAAGCTCCGGTTGCCTGAGTAATCCCATAGCTCTGACCGTCTGGGTACTCACAATCACAATGAAAACCATCCCGGGATTACATCCCAAAACATTTCAATCAAATCCTTGACTTCAAACCAAGTCAAAATCATTCCCGACCGGGACTCAAGCCCGAATACCATTTACACGTAGATCCGTAAAATCTCATTTGAAACATTAAAATGATCTAGAATCCATCCTTGACTCACCAATTAAGTCAATATATCCATTTTGAAACAATTTTGACTCCGGGCCTAGTCCAAAATATCATTTGCACGTTCATCGTAAAACGTACCCGAAAGACCGATTAAAATAATCATTAAATCACAAATAATCATGTCACATCATCAGGACATCATTGAAATTCAAATCATGCAATCAATCATGTAAAACATTTAATTGAGCATGCATATCAGTTTATAAACACAAACGACCAATCACACACCGTCCAAACCGCTCGCTTTCCGAACTGCATGCGTTTCCGTAATTTCCTACATTTTCCAGAAATCCCGAGTCCTGTCCAAATCATTACTCATGGTCACTAAGGACTCAATTAACATCATATCAATTCCCCATAATTTTTCGGGAATTAAATATTAATTAAACACGTAACATAAACCTTCGGACACTCGAAACAATATCGAAACGGTATCCGATTAACTCGAAACCAAAGCCAAAATGTTCTTTACATTGCATAGAAAAAAAGTCATGTTTAACTCACCTCGAGAATCGTGCCCACCCGTCCTCACGCGCCGATGTGAGTGGCTGTACGTGAAACGTACGTGCCGTGCACAGTGATGCTACAGTGCATCGTCCTTACCCAGCTGTTCTGCAAATGGATCCTTCGACCCGCGACACGACCCGGTTAGTTTTCCATTAATTCAACGTCTTTTTCAACAATTGAACATTCGATTAGCGTCGTAAACAGATTAATTATGGGTCTGTAATATCAATATGGATCAAACATACCTTAATCATTTCGATTTAAACTCGAATTCGAAGAACACCATAACACAGTTCCTCGTCCAATCTCCATCAATTCTCATTGTTTTCCTTTAATTGATGAATCAAGGAGCTTCGTGGGATCCTATTGAACACACTTCCAAGTCCAATTTCATCGTTCCATGTCTCCAATCCATTCGACTCAAACTCAAAAATCCCAAGTTCTCTCCCTTTCTATTCTAGCCTAAAACGAGTCCAATTCGCATCAATTTTCATTGGGTTCAACTTGTCTCAATCCCAGGAAGCTGAATTTAAGGTTAATTTCACTCACGAACGTCCATAATTTCGAATTCAATATTAATGCTCATAGGTAGTTTTCGAGTTTTCTGGGTTTAAGTTCAACTGGGTTCAAGGTTCATAACTCCCTGTTATTCTCTTTGTTTTCCTCTCTGAATTCTAGTTTCAATCTTTATGTGTGTCTCTCAACATCTGAGGTTCCATTTTTTATCAACACTGGAGCTGTATATCAAATGCATATATTGTACTGTTTTTAACGTTAAGCGACAACAATTGCCACTAATTCATTTAGGATGGTGATAGATGTCACCAAGTAACATTCTCTTATCCAAATCAGTGAGGGACAGATGTCCAAGCACGACTAATTCCCCTGATGAGTAAGCCAACAGGTCAAAAGACGAATTTGCCCTTCATTGCATAATTACCGAAATGCCCTTAGCCTTCGCAGACCCATAACTTTCACATCTGACCTCTGATTGACGCATGCCACCTGTCTACGGATTCAGCGTCTCTAGACCTATCCAACGGTACTTACGGAAATTCCAAAAAGGGTCCTAGTCAAAAAGTCAACTTTCGCCCCCCCTAAAATCAAGGGCAAAATCGTCATTTCCTTCCATGTTTTCTAATTTTTCCTTTTTCAAATTTCCGGGACGTTACAACCTTCCCCCCTTAAAGAATTTTATCCTCGAAATTCAAACAACCTCTCTAACAATAATTATGGAGACTTAATTCACATCCAGTTCAATACCTCAGGTTCTCACGTGAACCCTCATTCACTCGTTATGCCAATTCCATCTTTTCCGGCTCATCCCGAGCCCTCATATCACATCATGACACATTCCGAGTCCTAAACCAACTCTTGACTCCTACTGAGTCCAAGTCCAAAGTCTCGACTCCTCTCGAGTTTGAATTCAACATTTACTAACAGCAATGCCACCACTGGCATATCCGATCACCTAGCAAACACCCCTAGGCAAACCACATCCTATTCAGGATCTTAAATCAACTCCGGACTCCCTCTGAGTCCCATTCAATATCTAAAATCCAAAGGTCACTCATCCGACCCCCTATCCGTGGGTCAAGTTTACCTTGGGCCTAACATGCCCATCCATATACCATATCATTATCGTAAACAACCATCCGGACCAACACAAGTCCGACACAGCTAGAACACAAAATGCAATGTTCATCCCCCAATCCAGGGTCATAGTCACTCCAGGGATTTCCGATACCGTCATATCTCATCTCATCACCAAGCCGTGCACAGGGCTCGTATCTCGGAGGCATGGCAAATCACCCAATGCTCTGATACCAATTTGACCGGACCCATCCCAACTGGACTTTGATAACCATGCCCGGTCCTGCTCCCGTCTGACAAGTCAACTGAAGTCCCGAAACTACCCTTCAGCACCTGTCAAACAAGGGATAACTGCATTGATTTTCGCTCATGCCTCCGCCTCTCGATCAGCCCCGAACGTCGTGCCACGACCTGAAGGGTCATCAAAACAGGAAAGGTGTGAGTGGACAAAAATAATATCATTTACCCTCCAGTTTATCAAACCATGCATGCATAGGGAAAAACATATGAATCAATCACTAGCTTTCCAGCCAAACCACATGTAAAGAAACAAATCCCGGCTCTCAGGCCAAAACATGTGAAAATATAATTACCTAGCCACACAGACTAGAACCCGTACTCAATACCAGTACGCAATCACAATCAACATCAAACAGCACCACTCACAAGTGAACAATCAATCAATCTGCACTATTCACAAGTGCACAAACAATCACACAGTCACATCCGCACTACGCGTAGGCCAATATCCATCCACATTCTCGAGATCAGACACCTCTGGGCTCAACCCTCGAGCTCCGTCACATCTGGGCGAACACATCCCCAGGCTCAGACATATCCAAGTGGTACATCCAGGCTCAGTCGCATCCAAGAAGCTGGCTTACCATAACAACTCACAATTATATCCCCCAAGCTCCGGTCGTCTGGGTAATCCCCTAGCTCCGACCATCTGGGTACTCAAAATCACAATGAAAACCATTATGGGATTACATCCCAAAAAATTTCAATCAAATCCTTGACTTCAAACCAAGTCAAAATCATTCCCGACCGGGTCTCAAGCCCAAATACCATTTACACGTAAATCCGTAAAATCTCATTTGAAACATTAAAATGATCCAGAATCCATCCTTGACTCACCAATTAAGTCAATATATCCATTTTGAAACCATTTTGACTCTGGGCCTAGTCCAAAATATCATTTGCACGTTCCTCGTAAAACGTGCCCGAAAGACCGATTAAAATAATCGTTAAATCACAAATAATCATGCCACATCATCAGGACATCATTACAATTCAAATCATGCAATCAATCAATTAAAACATTTAACTATGCATGCATATCCGTTTATAAAACAAACGACCACTCACACACTGTCCAAACCGCTCGCTTTCCGAGCTGCACGTTTTCTGTAATTTCTGACATTTTCCAGGAATCCCGAGTCCTGTCCAAATCATTAATCATGGTCACTAAGGACTCAATTAACATCATATCAATGCCCCATAATTTTTCGGGAATTAAATATTAATTAAACACGTAACATAAACCTTCGGACCCTCGAAACAATATCGAAACGGTGTTTGATTAACTCGAAATCAACGCGAAATGTTCGTTACATTGTATAGAAAAAAAGTCATGTTGAACTCACCTCGGGAATTGTGCCCACGCGTGAAACGCACGCACCGTGCACAGTGATGCTACAGTGCATCGTCCTTACCCGGCTGTTCTTCAAATGGATCCTTCGACCCGCGACACGACCCGGTTAGTTTTCCATTAATTCAACGTCTTTTTCAACAATTGAACATTCGATTAGCGTCGTAAATAGCTTAATTATGGGTCTGTAACATCAATATGGATCAAACATACCTTAATCATTTCGATTTAAACTCGAATTCGAAGAACACCAGAACACGGTTCCTCGTCCAATCTCCATCAATTCTCATTGTTTTCCTTTAATTGATGAATCAGGGAGCTTCGTGGGATCCTAATGAACACACTTCCATGTCTAATTTCATCGTTCCATGTCTCCAATCCATTCGACCTAACTCAAAAATCCCAAGTTCTCTCCCTTTCTATTCTAGCCTAAAACGAGTCCAATTCGCATCAATTTTCATTGGGTTCTACTCGTCTCAATCCCAGGAAGCTGAATTCAAGGTTAATTTCACTCACGAACGTCCACAATTTCGAATTCGATATTAATGCTCATAGATAGTTTTCGTGTTTTCTAGGTTTAAGTTCAACTGGATTCAAGGTTCATAACTCCCCGTTATTCTCTTTGTTTTCCTCTCTGAATTCTAGTTTCAATCTCGATGTGTGTCTCTCAACATCTGAGGTTCCATTTTTTATCAACACTGGAGATGTATATCGATATGCATATATTGTACTGTTTTCAACATTAAGCGGCAACAATTGCCACTAATTAATCTAGGATGGTGACAGATGTCACCAAGTAACATTCTCTTATCCAAATCAGTGAGGGAAAGATGTCCAAGCATGACTAATGCCCCTGATGAGTTAGCCAACAGGTCAAAAGACCAATTTGCCCTTCATTGCATAATTACCAAAATGCCCCTAGCCTTCGCAGACTCATAACTTTCACATCCGACCTCCGATTGATGCATGCCGTATGTCTACGGATTCAGCATCTCGAGACCTATCCAACGGTACTTACGGAGAGTCCAAACAAGGTCCCCGTCAAAAAGTCAACTTTTACCCCCCTAAAACCAAGGGAAAAATCGTCATTTCCTTCCAATTTTTCTAATTTATCCTTTTTCAAATTTCTGGGTTGTTACAGTCAGGGACCCAAATGGATTTGTATTTGTGATGGTTTTATGGAGAACCCGGGCATATCCCTTTGAATGAATTGTAAAATGGTTTTCCATATACCATCCTCACGAACGGATGCCCTCCAGACGTCTCGTAGTATCCTGTAGTGGTGGGTTGTCTCCTCCAGATGTCTCGTAGTATTCTGGAGTAGTCCCGTGGCATATCTTGCGAGGGGTCATTGCACGAAGCTACCGGTCCGTATAGTGACTCAGGAGCAGAGATTGCTAGAGGTTAAAACCACCCCCTAGGGGGGGTTATTGATCTAAGAACATTGACCTAGGTGGACCCTGGGGAGACTTGGGATTTGAGACCTCGAGTAGCACGTGTAGCTTGGAACCGTGACTGTGGTGTAGATTGTGACTTCTCGGATGTCAGGCATCAGGGATGCCGAGGATTGGTTTTGGGCTGAGTCCCACTGGTAATGGTTTTGGGCTAAGTTCCCATGTGCTTTGGTTTACAGTTTTGGGCCAAGGCCCTAAAGGTTTTGTGAATGTTTTGATAAATGGTTTTCGAATGCATGCATGTTTTTTAGTGAAGGGCGTAAATATCTTATTTTCATGAATTTTTTTTATAAATCATTTGTTTTGTCCACTCACGGCTTTGATGTTTTTAATGCCCTTCAAGTTGATAGCGGATGTGGGCTGTAGCGGAGACCGATACATCACACTCCTACTTCCGATCCTGGCGCACTCTGGAAGCCCGGTGGGGCTAAAGTTGGATTTTCCTTTGTCTAACACTTCATGTCGGACGGGATCAGTCGCATCCCGTGTTAATCCAGGGGAATTTGGGACGTGTCCTGACAGCAGAGTTTGTGAGCATGTGCTTGATTTGTCAGCAAGTTAAGGCTGATAGATATAGACCTTATGGAGCCATACAATCACTTCCTATCTTGGAATGAAAGTGGGACCACATCACTATGTACTTCGTATTTAAACTTCCTAGAACCCAGAAAAGTCAATATGGGGTATTAGTGATTGTGGATCGATTTACAAAGTCACTACGATTCCTACTAGTTCGGGAAGGTTATAGAATGCACTAGCTCACCAAGTTTTCTACTGATGAGATCATTTGACTTCATGGGACTTCAACATCAATTGTTTCAAACTGCAATTTTAGGTTCACATCAAGATTCTAGCAGAGTTTACAGCACTCATTTTGTAGAAGGTTGCACTTTAATGCAGCTTTTCACCCTCAAACTGAAGACTAGTTTGAGAGGACCATTTACACCCTGGAGGACATGATGAGAGTGTGTGGTGCAGTTAAGAAGAAACTAGGATTCGCACTTGACTTTGATGGAGTTTGCCTACTACAACAGTTATTAATCAAGTATTGCGATGACCCTATTTGAGGCATTGTATGGGCAACAATGTAATACATTTAATTGTTGGAATGAGGTGGGTGAGAGAAGATCAATGGCATATGAGATGGGAGATTGGACAAAAGAAAAGGTTAAGATCATCATACCTAAAGGTAGCTCGAGATTGTTAGAAAAGTTACACAGGCCACCAGTTAGAAAACCTCAATTTGAGGTTAGGGCTTAGGTGTTCTTGAAATTGTCCCCTTGGAAATGAATTTTGCGGTTTGATAGATATGGAAAGTTGAGTTCCCATTAGATCGGGCCTTATGAAGTTACATAAAGGATAGGCTTGGTGGCTTATATACTTGCCTTGCCCCAAGAACTTTCTATAGTTCATGTTGTGTTTCACTGATGCAGGCCTAGTATCCTAGCTATTCTAGTGACAAGTACGAATTTCAAGGATAAAATTTCATTAAGGGGGAGTTGTGATGACCGACCTTTATTTAATTTGTCTTTTTGTAATTTATTTTGGAAATTACTATTTTACTCTTTGTTAGTGGGGTTTGATAGTCACTTTTAGTTTGAGGACACTTTCGAAGAATTTTCTTCGACTAGCGAGGAAAATGGGTTTTGTACGAGAGAGTTACGGTTCTAGTTGTGTGGAGGGGGTGTTTTGGTCTTTTGAAATTTTGAGATATTTTGGGAAATGGATAAGATTCTCTATCTTTATCCCTTTTACTTTTGGAATTTCCTACACCAAAAATATCACACTCTCCCTCTCTCATTCACTCCTCCTACCTGTGCACCCCAAAAAGCAAAAGCAAGTTGGAACTTCAAATTCTAGACACTTAATCACCAAATGAAATACAAAATCGTTTTTCTTGAGGTCTTGTGATCAAGACCATCCTAGAATAGAAGGAGAAACAAAGTAGGGAAGTCCATATTCGCGAAGAGAAGGAAACCCGAAGCTTTCGAGCTATTTTTTAGAAAATCCAAGAGATACAACTGCTTGGGGTATGTTCCTAGTCAGGTGGCCTAGATCGCGTGCTACGACTTGGGGGAAATTGAGGATATTTGTGCCCATATTTTACACATGGCTTTATAACGGGCATTTCAGGGAAATTGAGGATATTTGTGCCCATATTTTATATATATTTTATGTTTTCACATTTTAGGGGTCCAAGGTTTATGAATTGAATTTATATTTGAAATCAGCATGGTTTATAACTAGAATTTAGATGTTTTCTTTATATGCATGCATGTTTTAAAAACTGGAGGATAAATGATAATTTCCTCGGTAGATGTGTTTTAACATGATTATTTTGATCCACTCACATTTTCATGGTTTTACTTACCCACCAGACCATGACGTAGAAGTAGAAGCACACTTGGGATGGAGACTTATTTCAATTCATTGCACACTCTTGATCCTCACAGTAGGATTTTTGTGTTACCTTTCTATATTCCTTTTGCTAGAAGCTCTGTTTACTATTTTGAACTCTTGTACAACCATTAGTACTTGTAGTTCATTTGAGTGAGAAATAAATATATTTATCTCTTGTCTAATACGTGTTAAGGGTACTTTGGGAATCTCAGTTTATTTATTAGACAAAAGTAGGATCTTTCATGATTATCAAAGCGTTTTTAGGAAAGATTCTATCATTATTCCTTGTTTTCTTACGCTCATCAATAGCTATTTTCAAAGACAAAATTTTGATCTATTCAACTTGTCCTAGTAACCAAACAGAACACAAGAAGAAAGAAAGAGAAAATTAAAGCACTCATAAAGCTACCACTTTTCCATCTCAGCACTCGCCCCCTAGCTATCAGCATGGATCATTCTCTATGTCCTCATCATTCCAATTCAAAAAAGTACTAGATGGGTCACTCGCTACTCTCCCGTTCTAAGCCTAGGGACGGCTCCTGAACTCAATTCTCAGATGGGCTAAACTTACCTATTAAGTGTAAAAAAGTTGACTATATAAATAAATATCATTAATAAATATAAAAGATACATTAAGTTAAAGGGACACATAATAAACCTTATCTCTCAAATACAAAATATGCATAAATAAAAATTTGATAGAAAGACGAAAAATAAATTATAACAAAGCCTCTAATTAAACATACTTTGCAAATACAAATGATCATTTTTAATTTTAAATTGTACCATTCAAACCTTAATAAAATCAAAATTCTCTCTCCATACTGATAATATAAATAAAGTCACTTTCAATGTGAGGATCATACAATCAGAAAGGAATGCGTCGCCTTTTTTTTTATTTCAAACTCAAAAATTGTGATTTGTGAGACTTAAAAAAAAGGTGAAGAAAAGAAAGAAAAAAGGCTGAAATGGTGTACCCTCATTTCTTTGATGCTTTTTATGTCTTTCTAATGAATGAAAATATCTGCAATATCTATAAAATGTTTATCCATATATCCATATTTTTGGGGCTCGACATAAAAACAGGGGAGATAATTATCCGTGATATTTCCATGAATATATCAGTATTTAGGGTGAATATATCAGTATTTAAGGGTCTTGACATAAAAACAGGAGGGGAGAAAGATTTCCTCTCAATTTTCATGATATATGTATTAGTCTTGTATAAATATTATTAGATGCTTAAATTTTTTCTAAAAGTTCATTCAAATTTTTTAAGTTTTAAAGTAAATTTCCTACTTTCTTTTATTGAGCGTGAACAATATTGATATCGATATAAAAATCAATATTTCCATAAATGTAAGTGTTAATATTTTATGACAAAATGATATTTTTATCCTTCGTCATATTCGGGTGTGTGCGTGTTTGAATCTTTTCAATTATCTGATTTTTAAATCAAAGTGTATTAAATTAATTAAATTAAGTTAAACTAGTTAAATTTGGATATGCTACTTACAGTTTTCAAGAACTTAATAAGTGGGAAGGGCTATAGCCCTCCCAGCCCATACTAAGCATCAGTCCATGTCTAAGCCTCAACAGCGCCAAGCCTACACAAGTAACAACCAACTCAAATTCGAAGATTCTTCATTTTCCGGAGAACCAACAACAACCTCAATCAATCCTACATCTTCATCATTCAAAGAGCAACCAAACCCCAAATTCCGAATCTGCAAGCAGACTAACAATTACAATCCATTTTATTGATGGATTTGGGTTTGGAGTAAGAAATTTGGGGCTTGGAGGGTTTGGATTCGAAGGTTTGGGTTGGGGTAGGCTTGGAAGGCTTGGAGATGGAGGCTTGGGAATGGGTTAAGAAACCCAGATTGTTCATCTTCTCATTCTTCAATTTTTTTTCTTTCTAATATTTAGTTTTAATATTTTTTCTATAAAATGATTAAAATATCAAATCCCTTGCAGCAACGTAATCCTCCAAAATAGCTTTAGTAACAAAGTATAACTTTTGTTACAAGGAACTTAATAGAATAGAAATTTGAAATGTACATTATTATGATTTGGCGTAAGAGGAGTAAATTGAAACTTAATGTCTGATTTAGATTGTATTTTAAGTAATAAGCCAATTATCAAAATATTCATTCCATGATCAGGGCCGGCCATGGCTTAGGGCCATAAGGGCAACCACCCTGGGCCCACGAACAAGAAGGGCCCATTATTTTTAAATTTGTTTTATTTTTAAGGGAAAAAAATAAAAAAAATTATTAAAATTTTGAAAAATATTTAAATTGAATTTGAAGAAATATTTTATTAAAAAATTGGGCTTATATTCTTGAAATATTATAAGAGTTATTCTGATTAATATAGAGTTATCTAACTTGTTTTATAAAGTTATTAAGACTAACTCTAAATTTTTTGATAAAATTTCACTATTTCTTAAAAATATAATATTGAAAAATGACTATATTTTCTATTTATGATTAATATTCTTAAATTTTTGAATTTTTTTGGTATATTGTTAGGAGGATGAAAAAAAAATTAAAATTTGAAAAATTTATTAATTGTGTGTGTAAATATAGATTATATGGACATTTTCATAATTTTCTCCTTAAACCTCTAATTTATTAGACCGATCATGTCCTTGATTGATATTGATTGAAATGTTGTATTGTATCCTGTTAACGTGGTTCATAGGAATTACAAAACCAACTTCAATCGGTGGTTAATTTTGTGGTCCAATGCCGACCATTATTCCACCATATCAAAAATCATTCAAAGGCTCCCAAGCCCAACAAAGAAAAGAAACCTAGCTAGACCCCACAAATGCCCAATGAATCGTGAGCCGTCAGGCCTATATAAACTGTTGACCAGTCCCAGCCGACGGACTTTTGCTGGATCAACTTGCACCACCAGTTCCTGCCAAATGAGATGGGGCTTTTTTAGGCTCTGAACATTCAAACACTCTTTGCTTGCTGGGTAACCATTAATAATTTTACTCTCACTTGGATAAATCTCGGGGCTGAAACAACAATATTTAGGTAAATCTCATGAATAGGCGCATTGTTCGATCTCATGCCATATTAGAATATAAGCATTCAACTGAAAATTGACAACAAGTGAATGATTGCTATTATTGGTCCATAGAGGGCTTGAGCCACTAAGAAAAGTCGACAGAAAAGTCGACCTATTATTGGTCCATAATGGCAGCTAGCTAGCAATAAATGCTAGTTAAACCACAAGCATTTCTATATCAAGGCCAGTATTTGACTTTACCGACTCAGCTCATCTATAATCATCTGATTTTGCAACCATCGATACATTTATTTTTTTCAAAAATCTCAAGTTCAAGTGTTCCATACTAAATGCTTGTATAGTACTATTTTGTCAATCCATGGATGCAAAGCCAAATCCAATGTTCGTGTTCGCGATTCTTTTACTAGGCTTATATCTCAAAACTCCTGCTTCATTTGCAGCTGACACCATTTCTGCAAACCAATCCCTCACTGGTGATGAAACCATTGTGTCTGCAGGTGGGATTTTTGAGCTGGGATTCTTCCAACCAGGTAATAATGTTTCAAACTTCTACGTTGGCATGTGGTACTCCGAGCAAGTTGTATCTGAGAAGACCATAGTTTGGGTGGCCAATAGGGAAAAACCGATCTCTGATAGATTTTCTTCAATTCTGATGATCTCTGATGGTAATTTGGTTCTCTTTAATGAGTCCAAAATCCCAATTTGGTCCACAAATTTGACCCCTGCCACCACCTCTGCCTCTGTCCATGCAATACTCTTGGATACTGGAAACCTTATCTTAAGACCTGACGCTACTAGTACTAGTTCATCATTGGAGCCTTTGTGGCAGAGTTTTGATCATCTAACGCATACATGGCTACCGGGAAGCAGAATTGGATTCAACAATATTACTAACAAGACTCATTTTCTCACTTCTTGGAAGAGTTTGGAGGATCCAGCTCCTGGTCTTTTCTCCCTTGAGGTCATCTCAGGTGGAGACGACATCTCGTACGTCCTGGTGTGGAATAGGACTAGACATTACTGGAGCAGTGGAGCATGGGATGAGAGTACAAAGAGTTTCAGACTGATTCCTGAGATGAGGCGTAATGAGCTCTATAATTACAGCTATGTTACAAACAAAAACCGAAGCTATTTCACCTTCTCTCTTACTGATCCTATGGCAATATCTCGATTTGTGATACCTACTTCCGGGCAAATTCAACAACGGACATGGTTGGAAGGTCCCAGGAGTTGGAACTATTTTTGGACTCAACCAGGAAGACAATGTAATGTGTACGCCATATGTGGGGCATTTGGAATTTGCAGCGACAAATTAGACAATTACTTGCCCTTTTGCAGTTGTTTGAGCGGCTTCAAGCCTAAGTTACAGCGTGATTGGGACCTGCAGGCTTATTCTGATGGCTGTTCAAGACCTGCCGGAGTGCACTGTGGGGAAGACGCTACTAGGGCTAATGGGACAGTAGGAGGATTTCTCGAAATACGTAGCAAATCCTTGCCCGAAAGCAAACAAAATGTGTCCACTGCAGATAATGAAGAGTGTAGATCAATTTGCGTAAGTAACTGCTCTTGCACTGCTTATGCTTATGACAGCACAAATGGATGTTCAACATGGAATGGCGAACTCTTGAACCTCCAAGAAACAGCAGCAGGTGACACAGATGGCCGAACTTTATATGTTAAGGTTCCAGATCCCGAGATTAGCAATGTTCCAGATTCGGAAATTAGGAAGCCTAAAGGTAACAAGAGAGTGATTGTTTGTGGTGAAGTTGGTGAGCATGTTTCTTGTAGCGAGCGAGCAATTATTTTGATGTCTAAACCGGGTTTTGCTTCTTCTCTTCTTTGCAGTTGCTAAGCGGTCTTCGGCAGTACTAATAGTCTCAGTAATAATGGGTTTACTTGCTCTTGTCTTTGTCCTAGGCTGTTTCTTGTGGAGTAAGAAAAAAATGAGTAAGCAAAGGTACTGCTACTACTTTGTTACATATATATTATATCACTGTCTCTTTTCCAATCTTTATGAAATTCGTAAGAACATTGATTGTAATGCAATCTGATGCAGAGGGCAGAGAAAGAAGTATGCTGAGACTAAACGAAAAGTGGGAAAGAGCGATACACAACTACCACTTTTCGGTTTAGAAGGAATATTAGCTGCAACAAACAACTTCTCCGAAGCTAATAAACTGGGAGAAGGTGGATTTGGCCCTGTTTATAAGGTCACACTTTCTCCTTTTCCTTTCTAATTGTCTACTAATCTTTGTAACTTTATACTGATTTAGGTTTGAACGCGGTAAGGTGGTGGTTCTCTTGTGCAGGGGATCTTGGCTGAAAATCAAGAAGTAGTAGCAATAAAAAGGTTGTCAAAGAAGTCAAGGCAAGGACTTGTGGAGTTCATGAATGAGTTAGAGCTTATAGCTAAGCTCCAGCATATCAATCTTGTTAGGCTCTTGGGCTGCTGCAATGAAGAGAATGAAATGATCTTGGTCTACGAGTACATGCCTAATCGAAGTCTGGACAAATTTTTATTTGGTATTGTTGCGGAAAATAGTAGAATGGAAATAATAACTCAACCCACAAAAAAAGGATAAATATGCAAGGAAATAAAAGAGCAAAGAATAGAGAACACCGGATATAACGTGGTTCGGCAATATGCCTACGTCCACGGGGCAACAACAACAAGAACCTCCACTAATGAAATTAGGGATACAAAGAGATGCACAACTTCAAGAACACTACTTGTAGGAAACTCTCTCTCTCACACTTGTTTTGCTACCAACACTACAACACTCAACACTCTCAACTTAGAGTGGGCACTCTTCACTCTCTACTTGGAGGAAGATGTTTCTCTTGGATGAGATTGATGGAATGAGCAAATGACCTCTCCTTATATAGGCCAAGGAGGAACCATCTAAATGCTTTCATTAATGCTTCACTCACCCACTTACTTCATTTTGGATCCCACTTACCTACAACCACCTACTACATTTTGGATCCCACTTACCTACAACCACCTACTACATTTTGGATCCCACTTACCTACAACCACTTACTTCATTAATGCTTCAAATAACATTTTGTAGATATATTTGAAATTTGGGCCTAGATATTTTACAATCTCCCCCTCTAGGCCAACTAGGTCAAAACGACGTGACTTCTACTTGAAGTCCACTCCAGCGGATTTGCTGCAATACTCCAACTTCTGTTGTGTAACAACTTTTGTCAACATATCTGAAGTGTTCTTGTTGGTGTGAATTTTCCTCAACTGGAAAAGCTTCTTTGATACTGCATCTCGAATCCAATGATAACGGAGATCAATGTGCTTCGTGCGAGGATGGTACACTGAATTTTTACTTAAATGAATAGCACTCTGACTATCACAATGTACCACATAACTTTCTTGCTTCACACCCAATTCTTGAATGAACCTCTGCAGCCAAATCATCTCCTTGCCTGCTTCATTTGCAGCAATATACTCAGCTTCAGTGGTGGATAAGGCAACACATTTTTGTAACTTAGACTGCCATGAAACAGCTCCCCCTGAAAAGGTGAATAAGTATCCAGAAGTGGATTTTCTAGCATCAAGGTCTCCTGCCAAGTCTGCATCCGTGAAACCTTCTAACATCGGTTTCGATCCACCAAAGCACAAGCACAACTTTGAAGTGCCTCTCAAATATCTGAGTATCCACTTGACTGATTCCCAATGCTCTCTGCCAGGGTTAGAGAGATACCTACTAACAACACCAACTGCATGTGCTATATCTGGTCGAGTACAAACCATAGCATACATAAGACTACCAACAGCTGATGAGTAGGGAATACCTGCCATCTTGTCCATATCCTCTTGTGTAGTTGGGCATAAACTTCTGCTTAACTTGAATTGATTACCTAGAGGTGAGTTCACTGGCTTAGCTTCTTTCATGTTGAACCTCTCAAGCACTCGTTCAACGTACCTTTCTTGTGACAACCATAGCTTCTTCGCCTTCCTGTCACGAGTGATCTCCATGCCCAAAATCTGCTTAGCTGGACCTAAGTCTTTCATATCAAATGATTTTGACAAATCTGACTTCAACTTGTGAATCATAGCAACATCGTGCCCCACAATCAACATATCATCAACATAGAGCAATAAAATGATGAAGTTACCTCCGGTGAACTGCTGGATATACACACATGGATCGGCATCTGTTCTCTTGTACCCATGACCCAACATGAATGAGTCAAACTTCTTGTACCATTGTCTCGGTGCATGCTTTAGCCCGTACAAGCTTTTCTTCAACTTACAAACCATGTGTCCTTTTCTCTCAACTTCAAAACCTTCTGGTTGCTCCATGTAAATTTCCTCTTCCAAATCACCATGCAGAAATGCTGTCTTCACATCCAACTGCTCCACCTCAAGATCCATGCTAGCTGCCATGCCCAGAATAACTCGGATAGAAGTCATCTTAACCACTGGTGAGAATATCTCGTCGAAATCGACTCCTTCCTTCTGCCCAAAACCCTTGACAACCAAGCGAGCCTTGAACTTTGTCAACTGCTCATTCTCGTCCCTCTTCAACTTGAACACCCACTTATTTTTGAGTGCTTTTCTGCCTTTAGGAAGCTCCACCAACTCATAGGTGTCATTCTTCAATAAAGACTCCATCTCAGACTTCATTGCCAACATCCATTTGTCATTGTCTGCATGAGTCTTTGCCTCCTCAAAATTTTCAGGCTCTCCATCACCAGTCAACAGAATGTATCTGGAATGCGGGTCATCCCCATCACTGGTCGTGAGAATATACTGTGAAGAAGGATACTTAGTATTCGGCTTCGGCACTCTGTTTGATTTACGAACTGGTACTTGGGAAATCTCCGGTTGCTCCTCCTGGCTTGGCTCCCCCTGAATTTGATCGTCCTGATCATCGTCTTCAGGTTCAGACACTATCTCAGCACCTTCTGCTTCAGCCATGTCAGGAACGTCTTCATGTATAACCTCTTGAGCTCTGCCACTGGGTTCTTGTTGCAGCGGTGATGAATCATAGGTGAGTTGGCCTGCATTTTTAACTGTCTCCTTATCAAGATCTGCCACGGTCTGATCTTCAAAGAAGTGTACATTTCTGCTTCTGAATAGCTTGTTGGTCTTTGGATCCCACATGCGGTAGCCCATTTCTTCATTGCCGTACCCGAGAAAGATGCACGGTGTGCCTTTGTCATCTATCTTCAATCTTTTCTCGTCAGATACACGTGCAAATGCTTTGCACCCAAACACTTTCAAGTGTGAATATGAAACGCTTCTACCGGTCCATACGCATTCGGGAGTCTCAAAGTTCAATGGTACACTTGGTGATCGGTTGATAAGGTAACAAGCGGCTGACACTGCTTCGGCCCAAAAACGCTTTGATAGATTGGCTGTCTTCAGCATGCACCTGACCTTCTCCAGAATGGTGCGGTTCATCCTTTCAGCTACACCATTATGTTGTGGGGTGCCAGGAATTGTCTTTTCATGCCTAATGCCATACTTCGAACAGTAATCTCTGAACTCGTTCGAAGTGTACTCTCCTCCATTGTCGCTGCGGATACATTTGAGGGCTCTCCCAGTCTCCCTCTCCACCATGACATGAAACTGCTTGAAGGTTTGGAATACCTGACCTTTTGATTTCAACAAATATACCCAAACCTTTCGTGAAACATCATCAATAAAGGTAACAAAATATCTATTACCACCTAGTGATTCAACTTCCATAGGGCCACAAACATCAGAATGTACTAGGTCTAATATTTTTTCTTTTCTTGTGAAGGTACCAGAAAAACTGACTTGATTTTGTTTGCCATATAAACAATAATCACAAGAGTCGAGTGAGGTACCTTTGGCAAAGGGAATGAGAGACTTCTTTGCCAAAACTTGCAATCCCTTCTCACTCATGTGGCCTAATCTTTTGTGCCATAGATTTGGATGAGAATCGTCCGCGACATTCAACTCTCCTTTGCAAACTTTCCCATATGTCTTGTAAAGGGTGCAGCACAACTTCCCTCTAGCGATGACTAGCGATCCCTTGGTAAGCCTCCACTTTTGATCTCCCCCATGATGATGGAACCCTTGTTTATCAAGCACACCGGTTGACATTAGATTGAGACGTAAACCAGGAACATGTCTCACATCTTTCAATAACAGCTTGTTGCCCAAATCAGTCTCGAACAAAACATCACCTATTCCGGATATCTTGGAATAGCTATCATTGCCCATCTTCACTTCCCCAAAGTCTCCAGCTTTGTATGTGGTGAAGAACTCCGAGTGCGCCGTGGCATGGAAAGATGCTCCAGAATCAACTACCCAAGAAATGTTTTTATCTTCATCAGCATGTAGGCAATCATTGTCAAGAGACAACAACTCACATGCTTGACTGGACACAGTAGCGGTAGCTGCAGTATTGGTTGTGTCCTCCTTCTTTTGGTAGGTTGAGCCATCTTTCCCATCCTTCTTGTTATTCTTTAGTTTGTTGCAATTCTTCATCATGTGGCCATAGAGATTGCAATTATGACACCTTCCATTGAATCGTGTCCTCGAACGGCTTGCACTTCTTCCGCGATCTCGACTGGGAACTTTACTCTTGCTCCTTCCTCTATTCTCCGTCACAAAGACTTGACTATTATCGGAACTAGATGACTTTCTCCTAGTCTCTTCATTGAACATGTTGTCTTTAACATTATCCATAGATAACACACCATTGGGAGCAGAGTTACTTACAGTAATGACAAAGGTCTCCCAGCTGTCGGGCAAAGATCCAAGAAGCAATAACGCTTGAAGCTCATCCGCGATCTTCATGTCCATCGTGGCCAATTGATTGACAGTGCTTTGGAAGTTGTTGAGGTGCTCAGTCACCCTTACGCCCTCCTTATACTTCATGTTGACAAGCTCCTTAATGAGAAACGCTTTCTTCGATGCGGACTTTTGTTCGAACAATGACTCCAACTTCAACCAAAGAGCATGGGCGTTAGTCTCGTTGGACACATGGTGGAACACACTATCATCCACCCATTCACGAATATGGCCAATAGCCTTGCGATTCAACTTCTTCCATTCAGCATCTCCCATATTCTCAGGCTTGCCTTCCTCTCCTTCTATGGGCTCATGCAGATCCTTGCAATAGAGAATGTCCTCCATTCTCGGCTTCCATGTAATCCAATTGGAGTGGTTGAGTCGAACCATGGTACTCCTTGAGCCTTCCATTCTCAACGAACCTAGAGCTCTGATACCACTGTTGCGGAAAATAGTAGAATGGAAATAATAACTCAACCCACAAAAAAAAAGGATAAATATGCAAGGAAATAAAAGAGCAAAGAATAGAGAACACCGGATATAACGTGGTTCGGCAATATGCCTACGTCCACGGGGCAACAACAACAAGAACCTCCACTAATGAAATTAGGGATACAAAGAGATGCACAACTTCAAGAACACTACTTGTAGGAAACTCTCTCTCTCACACTTGTTTTGCTACCAACACTACAACACTCAACACTCTCAACTTAGAGTGGGCACTCTTCACTCTCTACTTGGAGGAAGATGTTTCTCTTGGATGAGATTGATGGAATGAGCAAATGACCTCTCCTTATATAGGCCAAGGAGGAACCATCTAAATGCTTTCATTAATGCTTCACTCACCCACTTACTTCATTTTGGATCCCACTTACCTACAACCACCTACTACATTTTGGATCCCACTTACCTACAACCACCTACTACATTTTGGATCCCACTTACCTACAACCACTTACTTCATTAATGCTTCAAATAACATTTTGTAGATATATTTGAAATTTGGGCCTAGATATTTTACAGGTATGTCCTCATTCCCATCACTTATCATCTCATCATTCTTTGACATTATTGATTTACGGGATGTCATAGTGTTCATTTTCTTCTTCCTTTGTCCAATCAGATCCTTTGGCAAATAAAGAATTAGATTGGGGAAAACGTTTTCGTATCATAGAAGGTACTGCTCAGGGTGTACTTTATATCCACAAGTACACTCGATTGAAAATTATCCACAGGGACCTAAAAGCAAGTAATGTTCTGCTGGATGAATCGATGAACCCCAAAATTTCGGATTTTGGAATGGCAAAGATTTTCGAGATAAACCAAACTGAGGCAAATACTAACAGGGTTGTTGGCACATAGTAAGTGGCACGTACATGCTTCCTATCACCATTCAATCGCATGCAGTCAATATTCGCATTGCTTACTTCTCTACTGTCACTTGATGCAGTGGTTACATGTCACCTGAGTACGCAAGGTACGGCCAGTTCTCTGAGAAATTGGATGTGTTTAGCTTTGGGGTGTTGTTGTTGGAGATTGTAAGTGGAAAGAAGAATGCTGCATTTTATCGCTTTGAAGATTCACAAACTATTGCTGGATGGGTGAGTATTCATTAAAACTTTTACCCCGCACTACTACTATTTTCAACCCTTGTAAACTTTAAAGGGATTTAGTGAACGTTTTCAATTTTGATTAGGCATGGGAGCTATGGAAAGAAGGTAGAGGACTAGAGGTGATTGATGCATCAGTAAGGGAAAGCTGCCGGCCGGACGAAGCTTTGAGGTGTATCCAAGTAGGTTTTTTGTGTGTCCAAGAAGCTCCAGCTGATCGGCCTACAATGTCTTCGGTAATTCGTATGCTGCAGGGTACCGAAGCTACATCAATTCCAGTATCCAAACAACCTGCTTTTTCAACACACTGGGATTCCGGTGTTGTTGGTTCGTCATTCCAAAAACCTATCATTTTTTCAAACAATGCAGTTACTATGAGTTTGCCAGAAGGTCGATAGTGTGTTCAATAATTTTACCTTTCCTTACTCTATGTCCTTGACATTTTGTGATGTATTTCTATTTTCCGATCTCTATATTCTTTTAGTAAATATGATTGATTGCAATAATTCATCAAATGCTATGTATATAAAAATGAATGCTTGTTATTAACCACAAGGACGGATTCTTCCCTTAGGAAGGCTATAACCCCTCCCACCCAAAGTTAGGTCTTTTAGAATTATGAACTTAATCCCGGCCAATTTAATTTTTTTTGTCAGAATAGCTCAATTTAATTAGCCTAGTCTAATTTAAGTTAAAAAGAAAATCTATTACTTCTTTCTAATTAAGTACAAATAAATGCTTATTTTTTTGCTAATTGTTAATATTGAATTTTTTATTTAATTGGGCAAAAACATTTTTTTATATGTATATTATTGCAATGATGAAATAGAGTTGATTGGTTTTCTGATTAATTAGCTAGTAGATGAACTCATAGCCTTCTTGTTCATAGTTTTTACTATTGTAGGAATTTTTATAATAATTTTTGTTGATAAATTTTGCTTAAATGTATGCTTATATAAATTTTTAACCATCATCAATAGGGTTTCTAGGAGTAAAACTCATTACGTCCACTGACTAGATGTATTTTTTATGTTTATTAATGAAATCCATTTGTATCATCGAATTTATTTTGTATAACAAATTAATATAGTATCCATCTTTAAAAAAAAAAATCAGGGGCCCCTTGAGATTGGGGCCTGAGGCAGCCACTTTATTTGGTTACTCTTAGGCCGGAACTGAATTTAGTTCATTCGAATATTGAATTCAAGAGCCGTCACTGATTAAACATGAGTTACCACCGCCATGCACTAATCGTTACTCTACGAGGCAGCAACGGGCTCCTAGGCATGTGAAACTTCTCGGTGGGCGCTCATCGAACGAGGGAGTGATTCTGTGCTCGGGCTTATTTCCATATCAATAGCAGATGCATGATGAATCTCTCTGGAACAATTATGTGGAAGCAACGAAATCGCTATCTTCATTGTTTCTTATCCAAATTGCATCGTACTTTTGGGGAAATCTCCGACCCAATAACAAATCCTACAAAAATATCACAAAAATATATCACTTAATTTCTTCTAATTAATCATAATATTTCAGCTAAATCAGAAGTAAAGAAGGTATAATAGTTCAATACTTTCAAGTAAACGTAAAATTATTAAGTATGATGGGGGATCCTTTGTATCATGCCTCTCTTTTTGTCTTACACGTATCCTTAGTACTCATAACACTGTTAAATTAAATTAAAAAATTAAAAATAAAAGAACTAAAGGCGCGTTTACTTACTAGTAGTGAGTAATTTTTTTCCAACTAAAGGGGATTTTGGCTGAAAATCAAGAAGTGGCTATAAAGAGGCAGTCAAAGAAGTCAGGACGAGGGCATGAGGAGTTCATGAATGAGTTAAAACTTATAGCCAAGCTTCAACATACCAATCTTGTTAGGCTCTTGGATTGTTGTATTGAAGAGGAGGAAATGATTCTGATCTATGAGTTCATGCGCAATCGAAGTTTGGACAAACTTTTATTTGCAATATATATAGATCATCACCTGTAATATTTTCGACTTTGTAATTGCAAGATTTATGTATACTCTTTATGTATTTTTATCCGTAAACAGATCCATTTGAAAAGAGAAAACTTGATTGGCATAAACGATTTCGAATCATCGAAGGTGTTGCTCAGGGGCTGCTGTATCTCCACAAGTACTCCAGATTGAAGATCATTCATAGAGACCTAAAAGCAAGTAATGTTCTGTTGGATGAAGCAATGAACCCCAAGATTTCAGACTTCGGGATGGCAAGGATTTTCGAGATCAACGAAATTGAAGCGAACACCAAGAAGGTTGTTGGAACATAGTAAGTATATATAATTCGGCACATTTTTTTAATCATATTTATATTTGCTTAATCTCTACTATGAATTTATGCAGTGGTTACATGTCACCTGAGTATGCACTATAGTCATTTTCTGAGAAATAGGATGTGTACAGCTTTGGAGTGTTGGTTTTAGAGATTGTAAGCGGAAAGAGGAATTCTAAATTTTATCGCGGGGATCATTCACAAACTCTTGCTGGATGAGAAATTCTAGTTCTTGTTCCATCTGCATTTATAAATACATGAATTTTATTTGTATGCCTAAGATCTTTAACCATAGGCATGGGAATTCTGGAAAGAAAGCAGAGGAGTGGAGGAGGTTGATGAAGCAGCAAGGGAAACATGCGGAGCTGAAGAAGCTGTGAGGTGTATTCATGTAGGGCTTCTGTGTGTTCAAGAAGCTCCATCTGATCGGCCAACAATGTCGTCGGTAATTCTTATGCTGGAAGGCAATGAAGCTACAGAACTTCCACCAACCAAACAACCTGCATTTTCAAGACATAGGAATAATAATTGCAGTGGTGCTGGTTCTACTGTTGAAAACCACAGCAGAGATCGATACAGCTTGCAAACCAGCTCCGGGTGACTTGCTTCACAACCAAGTAAGTATTCTTACTTGATCTCTTAGCTGAAATCTGAGTGTGTATCAGGAGTAGCCTGTGACTATTTGTAATTGGGAGTGATTAGATGATTAGTGTTTTAGAAGAAAACTGGAAATCGATGATGATTGAAACAGATTTTAATCTCACAGTTTGGATATGCACACCAACTGTTTGTGAAAAGTCCAGAGAGGAAATCAAACTCTTCCTACTCAATTCAATCTGAGAATTCAATCAATTCAGTCTGAAAATCAGTCACAGTCAATCTTTGATTCATTGTAAACGTTTATATATTGAGTTACATGATTCCTCACACATCATTCACTCACTCACTCACGGTTACAACACACACACACACACACACACACACACACACACTTTTCACGACTCTTCCATGACCAATCACACACTGCCACCTCACTTAATAAATTCAATGAACCTTCACGGCTCACACACACTTCCTTGCACGATTCCTTTGATTCAGTTAACCACCTCATCAACTCATTCCAGCTCAGCCAATCTTCATTTCTTGTTATCCATATCATCAGCATCCCTTTCCACCTCAGCACACTTTCCACCTCAGCCCACATTACACTTAGAGTACACCGAATATGAGACCAGCAACCAGCTTACACTTCAACAGCCCCTCCTAAGCTGGAGGCTGGTTTGATTCCAAGAAGTGTTCTCGGTCTTCCTAGTGTATCTTTGGAGACTGCTTTAGTGAAAATATCTGCTAGTTGCAATTCAGTCCTGCAATACAAGAGCTCAATCTTGTCCTCCTGCAGAGCCTCTCTAATGAAGTGATATTTTCTGTTTATGTGTTTGGTCTTCTAGTGAAACACTGGATTTCTTGCAATGGCTATAGCTGACATATTGTCACAGAATAGGGTAGTTGCCTCACATTGTTCCTCTCCAAAATCCTTAAGCACAAACCTCAGCCATATTGCTTGAGTTGTGGCATCTGCTGCACTCACGTATTCAGCTTTTGCAGTGGACATAGCCACAGTGCTTTGTTTAACAGAAGCCCAGGAGAAAACTCCACTTCCTAAAGAAAATGCATACCCAGATGTGCTCCTCATATCATCCTCTGAGCCACCCCAGTCACTGTCACAGAATCCTATCAGATTAGAGCACTTTCCCTTTTCATACTCTATTCCATAGGACAGAGTTCCATGGATGTACCTCAACACCCTTCTAGCAGTTCCTAGGTGTTTAGCTGTATGTCCATGCATAAACCTTGATAATAGGCTAGCAGCAAACATTATATCTGGTCTAGTTGCTGTAAGATATAACAAACTGCCAACCATCTTCCTGTACAAGGATTCATCAGCAGGTTCACTCTCATCCACTCTCCTTAGCTTATCTCCTGGAACTAGGGGAGTGCTAACAGCTTTGCAATCTCTTAGTCCAAACTTGTCAAGTAGGGTAGAGGCATACTTTCTTTGATGTATGAACACATATTGATCTGTCTGAATCACACCCATTCCTAGCAAATGATGCAACAGACCAAGATCAGACATTTCATATTTGTTCATCATCTCTGACTTAAACTGCCTCATCAGATTCTCACTAGAACCAGTGTAGATGATGTCATCTACATACAGAGAGACAATTAGAATGCCTCCATCTTCTGCTGTCTTGACATACAAAGTGGCTTCACTATCACCCTTCTTGTACCCACTCTGAGATAGGAAAGTGTCGATTTCCCCATACCATGCTCTGGGGGCCTGCTTTAGGCCATACAGAGCCTTCTTAAGTCTGTACACCTTGTCATCTTGACCTCCCACAGTGTACCCCTTTGGTTGCTCAATGTAGACTTCCTCCTCCAAAGTCCCATTCAGAAAGGCAGACTTAACATCTAGCTGATACAACTTCCATCTCTTCTGTGCAGCAAGGGCAATTAGTGTCCTGATGGTGTCCAATCTAGCTACTGGGGCAAATGTCTCATTATAGTCAATTCCTGGCTTTTGTGCATAGCCCTTTGCCACCAGCTTTGCTTTATGTTTCTGGATTGAACCATCTAAGTTCAACTTGGTTTTGAAGATCCATTTTACTCCTATCACCGGTTTCCCTTCAGGTCTATCCACCAAATCCCAAGTCTCATTTTTCTGGATCATGTCAAGTTCAGCTTCCATGGCTGATTTCCATAGGTGATCCTTAGCTGCTTCAGTGTAAGTCTCAGGTTCCATCATGCACATATGACACCGTGCATAAATATCATTTATACTCCTGTATCTCACTGGAGTACTGCTTGAAGCTTCAGGCTCAGAAACTTGAGTTTCAGTCTCAGGTTGAGCTGCAGGAGCATTGATCTGATCCTGTGGCTCAGGTGCCATTTCCCTATACTCTACACCATACCCTAGAGACACAGACCTTCCTCCATGCTCCCTGTCCTTATTCCAGTCCCACTGAGCACCCTCATCAAAAATCACATTTCTTGCAATCACAATCTTCCCTGTTTGAAGGGTTCAGTAATCTGTACCCCTTTTCACATCCACCATATGCCATAAACACACACACTTGATACTCTTCTCATCAAGCTTTTGTCTAAGCTGATCAGGAATATGTGAGTAACAGATTGAACCAAACACCCTTAGATGTTTGACTCCTGGCCTTCTCCCTGTGAATTGCTCAAAATGTGTCTTACCCTTTATAGCATTTGTAGGGCATCTATTTAGGAGATATACTGCAGTGTACACAGCCTCACCCCAGTACTTATAGGGAACTCCTTTGTCATGCATCATAGCTTTTGCCATTTCCACCACTGTCCTGTTCTTCCTCTCAGCAACTCCATTTTGTTGTGGAGAGTAAGAAACAGTTAATTGCCTCAGAATTCCATGATCTTCACAGAATCTCTCAAACTCATTGGACAAATACTCCCCTCCTCTATCACTTCTCAACTATTTAATCCTGAATCCAGACTGTAATTCAACCATGTTTTTGAACTTTTGAAACACATTAAACACACCTGATTTGCTGGACAAGAAATAGATCCACACACATCCTGGTGAAATCATCAATAAAGGTGAGGAAATATCGATTTCCTCCAGCAGTTGATTCCTGCATTGGACCACAGACATCTGTGTGTATCAATTCCAGTGGAGTAGCTGCCCTCCAGGCCTTTTCTTTGTCAAAAGGTTCTACATGTTGCTTTCCTGTCACACATGCCTCACATACACCACTCTTTTGACCTGTGAGACTTGGCAAACCCACAACCATGTCCTTTTGCTTCAGAAGCTTTAAACTAGTGAAGTTTAAGTGTCCATACCTCTTGTGCCATAGCTCAGAATCTTCCACAACAGATGTCCTAAGGGCAATAGGATTCACACACTCCAGAGTCATAGGAAAGCACCTGTTACCAGTCATAGGGACCTTGGCAACTCTATCCTGCAGATCCTTATCTTCAAAGATGTCAACCGTGTTATTACCAAAAACCAGGTAGTAACCATGCTCAATCATTTGACCTACACTTAGAAGATTTTCTTCCAAGCCAGGTAATAGCATCACATCTTTAATATACCTCTGTCCCTGCTTGGTTTGAATTGCAAGAGTACCCTTTCCCATAGCCTGCACAAGTTCACCATTCCCCATCTTAACCTTCACTCTGATGCTTCTGTCAATGTCCACTAGCATGGATTCCTGGGCAGTCATATGGTTGCTACAAGCACTATCTACATACCATACACGACTATCCTTTGCACTTGTGACACTGTTATATGCCAAGAACAGATTACTGGAATTCTCAGTAACCTCTTTAGCTAAGTTCACAGTGGCCTTGTCTCCACCTCCACCATTACCAGTTTTGGTAGGACAGGTTCTTGCAAAGTGTCCAAATCTTTGACACTTATAGCATTTAACTTTGGCCACTGACCAACAATCTCTATAGTGCACCTTCTTGCATTTCTTACAAAACTCCTTAGTCTGGTAGCCCGAATCCTTCCCTGCTGCAGGTCCCTGACTAGTACTGGTCTTATGGTACTATGAACCAGTCCCCCAGTGCTTGTTTCCCTTGTAACCTGCCTTATGCTTAGAGTAAGTACTGTCCTGTCTTGATTCAACAGATAGACTTGAGAATGCCTTCTCAACAGAGTTTTCAGAATGCAAACCAATCCTCTGATCATAGGCCCTAATTGATGCAATCACATCTTCAACATTGATAGCATCTAAATCCCTTGTTTCTTCAATTATGGACACTATGGGATCAAAAGGTTTTGTCAAACTAATCAGTATTTTCTGTGCTAATCTTTTCTCTTCAACTTCTTCACCATAAGTTCTCATCTGGTTCACTACACTATACAACCTAGAAATATAAGTTGCAAGTGCTTCATTGTCATTCATCCTAGTATACTCAAAATCACGTCTAAGTGATTGAAGTTTGACTGATCTCACCTTTGCATCTCCTCTGTACTCCCGAGTTAGCAAATCCCAGACTCCTTTGGAGGTTTCTTCATTCTGGATTCTTGGGAAAATGTCATCTGCTACTGCATTTTGCAGTATGCTCAAGGCTTTTGCATCTCGAATCTGATCTTGATGAGAGGACTGCATCTCAACTTCTTCAGATCCTTCACGTCTCACTGCCTTCTTAGGAATACCATCTAATACCAAACTCCACAGATCATATGCCTTTAGGACAGGCTTCATCTTCACACACCAAAAATCATAGTTGGTTCCTGAGAACACAGGAGCCCTTAGTTCACCACCCGATCCTGCCATCTCAGCTAAGATCCTTCTTCTTCTTTTCCTTTTAGTGACTTAACACTCTCAGACGCCCCAGATCAAGATGATCGTGAAAGCTCTGATACCATGTTGAAAACCACAGCAGAGATCGATACAGCTTGCAAACCAGCTCCGGGTGACTTGCTTCACAACCAAGTAAGTATTCTTACTTGATCTCTTAGCTGAAATCTGAGTGTGTATTAGGAGTAGCCTGTGACTATTTGTAATTGGTAGTGATTAGATGATTAGTGTTTTAGAAGAAAACTGGAAATCGATGATGATTGAAACAAATTTTAATCTCACAGTTTGGATATGCACACCAACTGTTTGTGAAATGTCCAGAGAGGAAATCAAACTCTTCCTACTCAATTCAATCTGAGAATTCAATCAATTCAGTCTGAATATCAGTCACAGTCAATCTTTGATTCATTGTAAACGTTTATATATTGAGTTACATGATTCCTCACACATCATTCACTCACTCACTCACGGTTACAACACACACACACACACACACACACACACACACTTTTCATGACTCTTCCATGACCAATCACACACTGCCACCTCACTTAATGAATTCAATGAACCTTCACGGCTCACACACACTTCCTTGCACAATTCCTTTGATTCAGTTAACCACCTCATCAACTCATTCCAGCTCAGCCAATCTTCATTTCTTGCTATCCATATCATCAGCATCCCTTTCCACCTCAGTACACTTTCCACCTCAGCCCACATTACACTTAGAGTACACCGAATATGAGACCAGCAACCAGCTTACACTTCAACATCTTCTTCCCAAACTTCGACCACTTTTTCCAACAATCCAGTCACAATTAGTCTCCCAGAAGTTCGATAGTTCAGTACGTTCAAAGTTAGACAAAAAGGTGAAAATAAAAACAGTGACAGTATCATCAAATATGAATTACAAATATTTGATCGTTGTTTATTAATATTAATTAATTCACTACAAGAAAATATGCCCTACCCGTCTAACGTTTGCCCGACGCACCTTGATTCTCCGGTAAATGGGTCTTAGCCCAGCGGATGGTGAGAGGTTTGCCGGGCAAACCTTGAGCTGGAACACATCTTCTCCTGACGCGTAAAGGGAAGGCGTTTGCCCGGCGGGTGGCCAAACTCCGCCGGGCCAGCTATTAGTAACGGCGAAACATATTTGTCGGGGCCAAGTGTTTACGGCGGCCAGTGGCCGAAAAACTGACAGGACCCGTCCCAACTGGACGTCAAAACCCGTGCCCGGTCCTGCTCCCGTCTGACAAGTCAACTAAAGGTCCGAAACTCCCCTTCAGTGCTTGCCAGACAAGGGATGTTTGCGCGGATTTCTGCTGCTGTCACTGCCCCACGATCAGTCCCGAACGTCGTACCACGGCCTGGAGGGTCATAAAACAAAAAAGGTGTGAGTGGACAAAAATGACCTCTGATAAAAACATTTATCAAAATACAATCTTACCCTCCAGTTTTCACAAACTTGCATGCATATCGTAAAACATGAGTGACCGATAAAATCAAAACATATTTTCCCATGGTCCATAAAACTCATGATCACCAATTCAGTTCATGTTATAAAACATCAAATTCCGGCTCTCAGGCCAAAACATGTGTAAACATAATCACCTGGCCACAAGGACCAAAAACCCGTACTCAATACCAGTACATCATCACAATCAATACCAATCAGCATTACTTACAAGTGCACAATAAATATATCAATCCAATCAATCCGCACTACTCACGAGTGCATAAAATATCACCAATCACATCTGCACTACTCACAAGTGCTGCACTACGCGTAGGCCAATATCCAGTCACTCTCTCGGGAATAAACACCTCTGGGCTCAACCTCCTCAGGCTCAGTCACCTCTGGGCGAACACATCCCCAGGATCAGACACCTCCGAGTGGTACATCCAGGCTCAGTATCATCCGAGAAGCTGACTACCATAGGATCGACTCCCGATCCTACAATCACATCCCCCAAGCTCCGGTCGTCTGGGTAATCCCCCCAAGCACCGACCGTCTGGGAATATCACAATCACAATGAAAACCATCCCGGGAATTACATCCCAAAACATTTCAATCAAATCTTGACTTCATACCAAGTCAAGGTCATTCTCAACTGGGTCTCAAGCCCAAAATACCATTTACACGTATTTCTTTAAAATCACCTTTTAGAACAATAAAATAATCCAAAAATCATCATTGACTTACCAACTAAGTTAAAACATCATTTTAGAAATCATTTAAACTCCGGGCCTAGCCCAAAACATCATTTGCACGTACCTCGTAAAACGTGCCCGAAAGACTGATTAAAATAATCATAAAATCACAAAAATCATTAATTTCATCAAATTCACAAGTGACTCCAAAACTGAGTCAAAATCACTATTCACTTGGGTTATCATGCCCAAAATATCATTATCACGCAAATCCATGCGTTGCAACCTCCGTTGCCATTTTCACGTAAATCCACAAAATTGACCCTTGACTCATTCCCGAGTCATCACATCATTTTTCGATCCATGACTCAATAATCCGAGTCCAACCATTATTTTCAATCAATTCCAACCAATTTTAATCCCGGACTCACAAACCAAGTCCAAACATCATTTTTACCAAATTTCGTAATTTCTCGAAAATCACCCAAAATAATAATATAATAATCATAAAACCGAGAAATTACCGGATTGAAACACAAATCATGCCCAAGCATATAAAATCATATAATAAGGCATTTAAATCATATATGCATGCATCACGGTTAGAAAACAAAGTCCACTCACACACACCGTCCAAAACGGTCCGTTTCCGAGCTGCACGTTTTTCCGTAAAATCTGGAAATCACAACTCCTGTCCAAAATCATTATAGAGGGTTACTAACATCTCAAAATACATCATATAATTTTCCCCAATTTTTCCGGGATTTAAATACGTATTTTTAACGTAATACAAAACTTCGGATACGCGGAACATTAACGAAACAATATCCGATTTCATCGAAATCAACGTCAAAATGTTCGTTACACTGAGAGGATCAAAAGTCGTGTTGACCTCACCTTGAGACTAGGCCGGACGCGCCCCCACGCGCCGCCGTGAGTGGCTGCGCGTGAAACCCACGCGCCAGCTACAGTAACCAGCACAGTCGTCCCCTTCGCCCGTTTGTCTGGTAAACGGGTTGAAAAACCCGCGAACAGACCCGGTTCAAACTCACCCAATTCGACACCAATTAAATCCGTTCTTTCAACTGATCCCTTCTACTCCATCTCTAATTGAGTTCTGTAAGTTCAATTACTCGAATCATGGTCTAAATCCTCACGACTCTCGATCGATCCTTGACGGGTTTCCAATTCGGGTTCACCAATTCCGTCCCTGATTTCCAAATTAATTCATAGGGTAAGCATCGTGAGAGTGTATTGAATGTTTTTGCAAGATCAATTCGAAGAATTCTTACCTCTAACCCGTCGAACCCAAGCTCGAATTGAAGCTGCCATGGAAGCTCAGTTCATCCTCAATCCGACACCGTTTCACTTCGTTTTTGTTGCAGAAAGGTTCGTATGGATCCCAGAAGTCGAATTGAATCATCAATTCCGATCCTCACGGCTCACAATCCCGAATTCGAAAGTCCCCCAAATTCTCTGAATTTTCGAACCAAAATTCCCCCAGAGACCTCACTGTCACTCGAATCTCTCTCTCAATTCGGCTTCCTCAGTCTCCCAATTGCACAATGAGGCTGAGACACGGGTTAATTAGCTGCAAATTGATAATGATTAAGACAACCCATAATTTAGGGAATTTGTGTCTAAAGTGGTATAATTGTGTTTCCCATGATTCCCGTTTCAATGTTAGCAGCTGGGGTATGGAAGGTGACAAAGTGACAAATGTCACAATCTGGTAGCAAGAATCAATGTTAAAAGACCATTTTGCCCTCCGTTCGACAAATTACCATTTTACCCCTAGACATCCGTGACCCGTAACTTGGTCACCCGAACTCCGTTTTAGATGTGCCGCCTGTCGTTGGATTCGTATCGATGAGACCGACGTAACGGTCCTTGGCCCTTGTCCATCGGACCTCCCGATCAAAAAGTCAACATTTGGCCCCTACTATGCCAAATTACCAAAATACCCCTCATCTTCCGATCACCATAACTTTCACTACGAATGTCGGAATCGAACGTGCCACCTGTCTATGAACTCGTGACGTCCCGAACTACGTCACAGTCATCGGTCAAAGTCCATTTGACCGCCCGAACTAAAAGTCAACATTTTGCCCACACCAGGGGCAAAACGGTCATTTTGCACGTTTCGTCCGATTTCACTCAACTAATCCCCGATTAGTCATTCTAAACCATAATTAATTAATATTCAATCCCGATATTCGGGACGGGTCATTACAAAATCGTTTGGCGCGAAGACTTGTTGGCGCCTATTTTTCGCCCAGCGGGTCATTAAAGTTGGCCCGGCGACCCATACGTCGGGCAAAAGTATAATCTGCATTTAGTGCAGATCGGATTCATTTCTTCATCTTCTTCCTCATTCCTCATTAACTCTCTCATTATTCTCTCTCTCATTTACTCTCACATCCTCTACATAATATCATCATCACTTCATCATCATTTCATCATTATTTCATCATCACTACTTCACCTAATGTAAAATTAATGATTTTATTGATTTTGTTTTTGTTTTTTTTTGTGATTTTAATATTTATTATAAGCTAAAATAATTTTTTGTTTTAGGTAATTTGTGGTTAATTTGAAGGATTACTTATAAAAGGTATATGTAGCTTTACTTCTCAATTTAATTTTTGTTCAAAAACTTGTATTTAATTATGTTTGAAAATTGTGATATATTGTGGATAATACTTAGAAATCTGAATATTATTGTGTTAGGGGAATTGTGGTTTATCCATTAATGCAAAACTAATCAATCCGATTAACTAGAAATGTCAGATTAGGACTTGCTACTGACGGTTTTAATCCTTTTGGAAGTTTTGCAAGGCCCTATAGCACTTGACCGGTAATTTTAGTTACGTATAACTTGCCACTTTGGAAATGCATGAAAAAAGAATTCACAATTTTTAGTATGTTAATACCGGAGCCCAAATCATCGAGTAATTCAATCGACGTTTATTTGTGGCCGTTGATTAATTAGCTTGTGGATTTATGGGAAAATGGTATCTGAACCTATGACAAGCTTAGTGGAGAAATGTTCACGCTACGCGCAGCTGTAATGTGGACAATTAATGATTTTCCTGCTTATGGGATGCTCGCTGGATGGAACACCAAGGATTATCTTGCTTGTTCAACATGCAGACCAGACATAACATCTTTTTGACACGCATCTAAGATATGTTATCTAGGCGCGAGACGATTTTTACCCTAGGATCATCGATGGCGTATGCAGTCTGACTCATTCGATGGTAAAACTGAGTTATGGACACGACCAAGAGAGAGGTCTGACGAAGAGATACTGGACATTTTAAACAGGATTCCCACATTCATCACAAAAGGCCCAAAACCTGCCGAACAAGAAAACTGGATGAAAAAGCATATTTTTTCGATTGTCATATTGATCAAAATTGAAAATCAGGCACATCGCGGATCCAATGCATATTTAGAAGAATGTTGCCGAGAGTCTTGTTGGAACAATTTTACCTATTGAGGAGAAGTCAAAAGACACCAAAAAAACTCGTCTAGGTATGCAAGAGATGGGCATTCGGCCACATTTGTGGCCAAAAGTTGTGAAAGGTAAATACAGCATGGCTCATTCATGTTATACATGTACGCCAGAAAATAAGAAAAAATTTCTAAAGTGTTTGCAAAATGTGAAATTTCCCGATGGTTATGCACGAAACATCTCCCGAAATATTAGCACTGATGGAAGCACCCTATTTGGCATGAAAAGTCACGACTACCACGTTTTATTACAACGACTCATTCCTATTGGCATTCGGCCTTATTTACAGCCTAAAGTTGTTGAGACGGTAGTTTATTTGTCTCAATTTTTCCAGATACTCTGTGCCAAGTCACTAGCGAAGGTGGACCTCGAAGCAATTAAAGAGGACATTGTCTATATTATGTGTCGACTTGAGCAAATATTTCCTCCAATATTCTTTGATGTAATTGGTTCACCTACTAATACATCTTCCAGACGAGGTAATCTTAGCCAGTCCAGTTCAATTTCATTGGATGTACCCAATCGAAAGGTATAAACTATTCCTAATATTGTGACTATGTCCTTAATAAACTGTTTATATTTGAATCAATTTGTTTATATCGTTGCAGAATGTTAGGTACCTACAAACGGTACGCCCGCAACAAGACACGTCCTGAAGGCCCTATAGCAGAGGCATACATTGTAAAATAGTCACTTACATTTTGCACAATGTACCTTCAAAATGTTGAAACTTCTTTCAACAGGGCCCCGCGAAATGATGATGGTGGTCAACATCAAGAGTCCCTATCAGTATTTTCCCAACCCGCAAAACCTTTTGGGACTGATCCAATGTCAGAGCCTTTTACCAATAGCGATATGGAAGTGGTGCATTGGTTCATATTGAATAATTGTGACGAAGTCTGGCCTTTCCACGAAGAGCATGAGGCATTAATGAAGGCCTAATATCCTTCTAATTGGGAGGAAATGGACAAACAATTATTTCCACTTTGGTTTTCCAAACATGTAAGTCAAATATTGTATCAAATTACTTTTAAGTGAAACATTATAATAGTGTGTGTTTTCCTTTCAGATGTCACAGTTGAAAGATGACAACTCGCCCAAGTTCTGCAAAGAATTGATGCAGCTTGCAGTTGGCCTATTTCGAGGAGAAATATACGCTGGTTGTTACGTCAACGGAGTTAAGTTCGTGTGCGCAGAGCGTGATGACAAGTTGTCTACTCAAAATAGTGGGGTATTCGTGCCGGGGGTGGATTAAATGCTGATACAGGGTTTTACGATAAATTATTAAGTGTGGTGAAGGTATTTTATTTGGACAGTAAGATTGTAGTCTTGTTCATGTCTCATTGGTTTGATACGGACCCCAGTATCCCGAGAAGGATCATCAAAGATCATCTATCTACTTCGGTCAACACAAACATCCAGTGGTTTGAGAGTGATCCATACATCATTGCTAGTTCATCGAAACAAGTCTTCTACGTTAATGATCCAAAAGCTGATCCTGGTTGGAAAGTAGTTGAGACGGTGAAACATAGAAACATTTGGGACTTGGAGGACCAGCACCGTGAAGATGATGGAGAAACGGAAAATGACAATTTTGTTTATCAGCAGGATTTCTCAGCACCCACCATAAACGTGGAAGGAGTTCGAACCGACGACCTCACCCCGCCAGTTGCAATTGATGGTATTTTTATTGATCTCAGTACCTTAGAACCAAGTGAAAGTGACGCTGAGGAAACGAGTAGTCTGCATAGCTCAGATGATGAGGGTGATTGGGAGGGGGATAGTGAAACCGACATTGATTAATCATTGTCTATAAATCATAAGTATGAAATCTATATAAATTACATTGTTGCTTAGTATATTACATTGATTTATGGTATTTTTAGATGTTATTTTTAATTAATTAATTATATAGGTTTACATCTAGTCTAGTATATATCTTCATATGTAATAAATGTTAATTATACATATGTTAATTATACTATAGTTATTCAACTTAAGTATAGTTATTGGAAAATTTTAAATTTTATTTTATAAACAAGGGCTTGCCCGACGCACATCCGCCGGGCTAGGTGGTTTTGCCCAGCGCATCCAGTGGATTCACCTTGCAAGACCCCCCATGTATAATTTTTTTCCCTTTATTTTTTCTTGGATTTTTGTTTTTGAAATTTTACTTATTAATTAATTATATAGGTTTACTTATTAATTAATGATATAGGTTTACATCTAGTCCAGTATATATCTTCATATGTAATAAATGTTAATTATACTATAGTTATTCAACTCAAGTATAGTTATTGGAAAATTTTAAATTTATTTTATATACAAGGGTTTGCCCGGTGCACATCTGCCGGACTAGGTGGGTTGGCCCAGCGCATCCAATGGATTCGTCGTGCAAGACCCTCATGTATAATTTTTTTTCCTTCGTTTTTTTTCTTGGGTTTTTGTTTTTGAAATTTTACTTATTAATTAATTATATAGGTTTATATTTAGTCTAGTATATATCTTCATACGTAATATATGTTAATTATACTATAATTATTCAACTCAAGTATAGTTGTTGGAAAATTTTACATTTTATTTTATATAAAAGGGCTTGCCCGGCGCACATCCGCCGGGCTAGGTGGGTTGGCCCGGCGCATCCAGTGGATTCGTCGAACTGGATTCGTCGTACAAGACCCCCCATGTATAATTTTTTTCCTTTGTTTTTTTTTCTTGGGTTTTTTTTTTTGAAATTTTACTTATTAATTAATTATGTAGGCTTATATTTAGTCTAGTATATATGTTTATATGTAATATATGTTAATTATATATATGTTAATTATACTATAATTATTCAACTCAAGTATAGTTGTATATATTTTTAAACGAATCGACGGTAACAAAGATTAGTATTGCCCGTCGCATCAAAGATCACTCGTTACTATATCGATCGAACCTAAAAACAAAGACTAGTCTTGAAATTTCCTTTGAAAGTTCTAAGTGTTAATGACTTGGAAGGTTTTAGTATTTTCCCTATTTTTTGTTCATGGTTCAAGTGATCCAACCATCCACATTAATTAGAATGACTCATAGATCATGGCCGTAAAATTTCACAGAATTTCGACGTCTCGAGAATAGGTTATGGTGCGAAATGAATCGTCGGCCGTTGATCCGAGGCCTTTAAGCCCTCCAAACGTCGCCCAAAGCCCTATCACAAATTGAACGGTTAGATTTCTCAAATTCACTCGTTACCATATCAATCGAACCCAAAAACAAAGATTAGTAATGAATATTCCTTTAAAAATTCTAAGTGTTAATGACTTGGATGGTTTTAGTATTTTCTCTATTTTTTGTTCATGGTTCGAGTGATCCAACCTTCCACATTAATTAAAATCACTCATAGATTATGTCCATAAAATGTCACGAAATTTCGACGTCCAGATAATAGATTATGGTGCGAAACGAATCAAACGGAAACAAATCGCTAGTCGTTGATCCGACGTCATTAAGCCCTCCAAACGTTGCCATTTTTTACAGGCGAGGTCTGGACACACCCTATCACAAATAAAACGCTTGGATTTCTCAAATTCACTCGTTACCATATCGATCGAACCCAAAAACGAATATTAGTATTGAAAATTCTTTTGAAAGTTCTAAGTGTTAATGACTTTGATGGTTTTAGTAATTTCTCTATTTTTTGTTCATGGTTCGAGTGATCCAACCGTCCACATTAATTAGAATGACTCATAGATCATGTCCGTAAAATTTCACGGAATTTCGACGTCCCAAGAATAGGTTACGGTGCGAAACAAATTGACTGTAACAAATCGTCGGTCATTGATTCGAGGCCTTTAAGCCCTCCAAACGTCGCCATTGTTGACAGGCGAGGTTTGGACACACCCTATCACAAATTGAACAGTTGGATTTCTCAAATTCACTCATTACCATATCAATCGAACCCAAAAACAAAGATTAGAATTGAACACTTAGCCTGGCGAATTATGTATATCCACCGGGCAAGGTTATGTTTCGCGAAAATTCAAAAATTCCGCCAAAAAATTCGAGAAAAGTTGAAACTGCCGCCCAAAGAGGCCCGGCGCATCATTAAAACTTGCCCGGCGGAGCCATGCGCCGAGAAAAGTCCCCCACTCACTTAGAACAAATGCGACATTCCCTTTCATTCTTCCTCTCTTCATTTCGCAAAACCAGTCCGCCACATCCCTCTGCAAAATTCCCTGAACCCCTTTCTCTCACTCCCTTAATCATCTCTCTCTCTCAATCAATCTCACCCATTCACTCATCTTCATCTATCACTCACCCCTAGCCCTATCACAAATCCCCCTAAACCTTGAACCCAAAGACCCACAACCCAAACCCAAAGACCCCAAACCCCTAAATCGGACCACCCTTTCGCTCATCTCACTCTCAATTTTTCTTTCTTGAGCTACACTCATCGTCTCCTCATTGTAAGCCCTCACCTTCAATTTTTCATTTTTTTTAACTTTATTAGTTTTTTGGATTAATTTATAATATTGGATTGTTTTTTGGATTAATTATAAGATTGTTCATTGGATTTAATGTTTGGATTGGTTTATTACTTATTTGTATAGAATGTTTATTAGAATGTTCACTTGGGATTGTTAATTGGATTGTATAGAATGTTTTGGAAATTGTTGAATATTTGGTAATTTTTCAGAAATTATTGAAAATAATTTAGTTTGTTAATTATTGGAATATATTGGAAATTTTGGAAATTATCGAATTTTTTCTTATTTTCGGAATTTATTGAAAATTATTTAATTAGTTAACTATTGGAATTTATTGGACGTTTAGGAAATTACCAAATTTTTGGTAAATTTTTGAATTTATTGAAAATTATTTAATTAGTTAACTATCAGAAATTATCGATTTTGTGGAATTTTTTGGAAATTATTGAATTTTTTAATATTTAATTCTTGGAATATAATTGAAATTAAAATATTATTCGGGAAATTAGGGTATTTTTTTTTTAAATTTTCAGAAGACATTGAGTATTAGTACATTTGATAATTATTTGACATACTTATATATTTTTGGAAATTATCGAATTTTTTTAAATTTTCAGACAATATTGAAAGTTAGTATATTTGATAATTATTTGAAATAATTATATATTTTTGGATGAAAATATTGGAAATTATTGATTTATTGGATTGTTGGAAAAAATTGGGAATTATTGCATTAGTAGATTTTTGGAAAATATTGGAAATTATTGAATTAGTGGATTGTTGAAAAATAGTGGAAATTATTGAATTTTTGGATATGTTTGGAAATTATTGGAAATTGTTGAATTTTTGGATATGTTTGGAAATTATTCCACATTGTTGAATTTTGACACTTTTGGAAAATATTGCATTATTATTTTTTTTTTAATTTTTGAAAATTATTAGCAATTTTCGAAAATTATCGATTATTTGTAATTTTTGGGAATTATTGAAAATTATTTAATTAGTTCATTATTGCATTATTTTTTATTTTTGGAAATTATTAGAAATTAGTGGATTAATGCATATTTTTGGATATTATTAGAAATTGTAAGAAATTATTTGATTATTTGGTTATTTGTTTATTTATTTAATTATTTCAATATTAATAATTATTAATTACTATTGTATTTGCATATGTCTTTACGTAAATTTATCACTTCGCGAGGTCGTCGTAATACGCCCGCAGAGCAACCATCTCCAACACCAGTGCCTTCCCCGACGGAGCAGCCATCTCCAGGACCAGTTCTTCCTCCAACGGTGGAGTCATCACCTTCTATTGGACCATCATCAACATATTAGCCAGGATCTTCCTCAAAACACCCTAGAGTCATTCATGACGATCGGGTGATACCAGGGCCCCGATCAGCGAGACGTCGCACCAGCTCGAAACGAGGGTAACCTTATACTGCCCCTGAGGCCACTGGAGTTGCCGTTGCAGAGGGAGGCGATGCACATATCCCATCGGGTAAGACCCCTTATCTTATTGAATTTAAAACTTGTATATATTTTGCATACCATTACGTACTAATGTTAATTGAATTTTTAGGGAGTACCATAAAAGTGTGGAGCATTAGCAAGGGGTTAAAGTCCAGCAGATCTGCAAGCCAACAAGAGTAAGATCTAGGTGGAGTGGATTGAACGACTTTCCGCACTGTACCCCAACGTGCATACTCTGCTAGTGCGGGAAATGAAGACGATTATTAGCACCAGATCAAAGAAGATGGCTGACACCTTCAGAGAACAAGCCCCCGCGGAGCTCGTCATTTGTTGGTCTAGTTTACGAGTATGAAAATTTTTATGATTTATTATTATTTTTTTTAATTTTTTATGGTTTAACATACTTTAATATTGGATTGCAGATTAATTTTGAATGGAATGAGACCAACGCCGCTATAATGAAATATATCAACTTCCATTGGCACAAGCGGTATTCTGACTGGATGTAACGACCCGGACGATCAAAAAGGGAAATTTGAAAAATTTGAAGAAAATGACGATTTTGCCGCTAGGTAATGGGCAAATGGTTGACCTTTAGCTCGGGCGGTCAAACGGGATTTGACCGATGGCTGTGACGTAGTACGGGACGTAACGAGTTCATAGACAGGTGGCACATCGGATTCCGACATCCGAGGAAAAAGTTATGACGTTCGGAAGTTCAAGGGCATTTTCATAATTAGGACAAACATGGGGAAAATGTTGACTTTTTTATTGACCACTACTTTTCACCCGATTCAAGGACCGTAAGGTAGGTCTCGATGCCCTGAGTCCGTAGACAAGCGACACGCTGAAAATGGACGTCGGACAGATGCGTTACTAGTCTAGAAAGAGGAGGGGCATTTTGGTAATTTTGTGCATAAGGGCAAATAGTAATTTCACAGGGGCACTGTTGAAACCGTGGAAAACAGAGACTGAACCACCGTGCTTGGGTGGTCTAATCGACGAATTGTTAATTTTTAGTGGCCTTGGGACATCCTTGAGTTAGTGGGAAGCTTAAACAAGTGAGTGGGTTGTGTGTGCTGTGAAAGAACAGAGCACGGGTGCTTTGTAAAATGGTTTTGTGTCAGGACCCGTCCCAAATATCACCTCGATACCCGGGACGAACCCTACTCCCGTCTGACAATCACACTTATAGTACCAAAAGAACCTCAAAATAACCATAAGCATAACTATCAGACAAGGGAGTAAATATAATACAACTGAAATACAGAGCATAGCGTTATACAACACAGGCACAAAAGTCCTACTAGGCTAATCTCGCAACGGAAGAATGTCGTAAGCTCTATGCCTCGGTTCCTGCCTCAACGTTTACCCCAGCGCTCTCACCACGACCTGGAGGGAAAGTTAAAACCAGAAAATGTGAGTGGACTAAAAGAAATAAGAGTTTCAAACACGATTTAGAAACAACAAGGGCTAAGAAAAACAATAAGATTTTTCCCTCCATTTTAAAATAAAGTATGCATGCCTAACGAAGTATCAGAAAACCACAGCATAAAACAGTATAAAAATATGCTAAGATCATATCATAAAAACCAATTCCACATATCTCAAGTCTGATCAAACCTACTGGATCTATCCGAGTCTTTAAACTTAAGCCAGGCCTCAAATGTAATCCGAGTCTTTAAACTCTCGAGTCTTTAAACTCAATAGGCCTACGGGGGTAATATCATAAATATCCGAGTCTTTAAACTCCCAAGTCTTTAAACTCAATCCGGGCCCGTCCCCCGTCCATCAAAATCAGGGTCTTTAAACCCAATATCCAGATCCAGCAAATCCAATCCAAAACCAATTCTAAATCCATCTCCAAACCCGAATCCGAAATCACTAGTCTGATACCCTTTCGGCATCCAGAACCGTCATTCCGAACCCAAATCCGGAAATCCACTTTTCCGACTTTAAAATCTAATCTCGTTTCTCAAAATCTGATTTTTAAGACCAACACCTTGTCTACCAAAATCATGTCTCGTAGTTCATTTGTAACCATCAGAAAAAAATTATAATTTGAAAACCCAAAAACTTAGCATCAAAATCAGAAATCTAGCTTTCCTCAAAAAACGTGCGAAAACCCGAAAATGTCTCGAAAAATGTGCAAGCATATCAATCATATATAACCATCATCAACAAGCATAAAAACATACTTAAAATCATAAAACATAAATAAAACAGTTAGGCATGCTCGAAAGAAAAGAAAGAGTCCACTCACAAATCAAAAAGTATCAATCGCGCTCCATGCGCTCTTCAACCGTCTCAGGCGTCTTCCGTCCTGTCAATAAGCACCAAAAAGGGTCACAAATACGTCAAATATGCTAACCCTAATTTTCCCAAATTTTCGGGAATTTAAACGAAATTTAAATTTAAACCCTAAACCGTCCGGATCCTCGAACTATCCCGTAACATCATCCGATTTACCCGAAACTTGTCCCAATGGATTCCTTAGAATATTTAGAACAAAAACCATGTTGGAAGTTTGTTCAGAATCCTCCCCAAGCGCCCCCATGCGCCGCCCAAAGTGGAATCGCGTGGGCCTCACGCACCTGCACAGTAGCATCGTCTACCTCGAGTCACCCGGTTCAACTGTGCTGAACCGGCGTGACCGGTTCTCCTCCCTTCCTCCACCAATTTCCACCATTTCAATCCTGTTAGCTTCGTCCAGTTCCCAGAAATCCTTTCCCCTCCTAAAATCTGGAAATCGAAGCCCGAAACTCATCGTCCTCAACCTTGAACAAAACTGCCAGTAAGCCCTGTTTTGGCCTCCGGCCACCCAGACCTTCCCCCGTCACGGCACCAACCTCAGACGACTCCTGGGACCTTCCTGAACCTCACATCACTCACCAAAGTCCTCGACTCTAGCCCAAAGTCCACGACTTTTGAAATGAAATAAACGGGAAAAACAGGGGATTCGATGCTTACCGTCGAATCGTCCTCCGCTGTCTGCACCGCCGAGTACCACGGTGTCCACTGAGTCCTCTGCAGTCGTCCTAGCCTCCTATTAGCTTGGTTTGAACCAAAACACGGCACAACCACCACCTCTGTCCCACGGCCTCTCTGTTTTCCCCGAAAATCAATCCTCCGACCACCGTGTTTCCGTGCACGATTTCACCCCCCAAACTCAGTCACCAACTTCCTCTCTTCTCTCTGTCACTCTCATAACTCACAACACTCTCACCCACACACTGAATCGAACAATTCCTTTCACTTTCTTCACTCTCTGTTTTCTGTTCTTCCCCAGCCAACACACTGTTTGAATGAGAACAAAATGTGGCCGTGTACATTTTAGGCCGTCCTAGAACTATCCAGCCCTCTCCACGTGTCCAATTTCTCATGGATCATCAGTACAAAATATCCAAGCCCACTCAGCCACTTGCCCTTATCTGATTGGTCCTAAGGGAAAAAGACCAAATTGCCCCTAAGTGTACAAATTACCATTTTGCCCTTCAACTTTCCAGACCCATAACTATTCCGTCTGACATCCGATGACAGCGTGCCGCCTGTCGTTGTACCCAGGATGTCGAGACCTATCTCACGGTCCTCGGTCTACGTGAACATCACAAGTCCACTAAAAAGTCAACATTTTCCTTTATTTAGTCAAAATTACGGTAACACCCTTAATCTTCCAAACGTCATAACTTTTCCTCCGATTGTCCAAATCAATCATGCCACCTGTCTACGGACTCGTGACGTCCTAAACTACGTCACATTCAATGGTCAAAACTCATCCAACCTATAAATCAAAAAGTCAACTTTTGACACACTATTCACAAGGGCAAAATCGTCCTTTTATACAATTCTTTTACAAAATTACAATTGTACCCCTCCTGAAGGCACGGGTTGTTACATTTGGGTCCTTTGCGGGAAAGAGAGAACAGAATGGGACTTAGATTCCTTTGGTTTGCTGTGAAGGATGGGTTAAACATAGAGAGGGTAGAGCGAATTGTGAAGATCATTCGGGGAGGGAAGAACTGAGAAAAAACCAGGGAGAAACCAAGTCGTGAAAAACCGAAAAAATGGAGGGAAAATTAAAGTTTAATTTGTGAGATGAGAGGGCCCAAACAGAGATCAAGAACAGCTTCCTGAGCTTGTGTCGACTGCAACCACGCAAAAATCGAAAGAAATTGGTCGAGTTTTGACCTCTAACTGGAGCTTCAGTTTCTGGGAAAAGTCGAGGTGGAGTTTAGACGGTTAGAGGACTTAAAGCTTGAAATTGAGCTTGAAATTATGTTCTCATGGATCCCACGAAACTTCTGAGTGGATCAATTGAAGAAAAACAGTGTGAATCAAGGAACTTGGATGCATAAACAGTGAGCGGCTGTTCTCCGCGAATTAGAGTTCAAATTGATGGTTTGAGCTAAGTGTTGTTGTAACTAGGATTACAGAACCCTAATTAGCCTCCTAATGATACTATTCGATGATTCAATTGAAGGAATAGATGACTATTTGACAGAATCGTAGTCGGGTCGTCTCGCGGGTAAACCAGACCCGTTTCACAGCTGGCCAGGTGAGGACGATGAACAATGCTTGCACTGTAACTGGCGCGTGAGGGCGCGTGAGCCCGATTCTCAAGGTGAGTTCAACAAGATTTTGTTCTATACAATGTAACGAACATTCTAGCGTTGATTTCAAATTAATGGGACATCGTTTCGATGTTGTTTCGAGGGTCCGAAGGTTTATGTTACGTTTTTAATTAACGTTTAATTCCTGGAAAATTATGGGAAATTGGTATGCTGTTATTTGAGTCCTTAGTGATACTAAAGAATGATTCCGGACAGGATTCGAGATTCCTGGAAAATATCGGAAATTACGGGAACGCGTGCAGCGCGAAAACGAGCATTATGGACAGTGTGTGAGTGGACTTTGGTTTTATAAATCTTATGCATGCATAACTGTTTTATATGGATTATGTTTGTGATTATATGATGATGATTTGGACATTGGTAAATTATATGGTTTCACGCATTTCGAGGCAATTTACGTGCTTGCACGTAAATCGAGGTTTTCCTGTTTTACACTGATTTTCCATACTTATGGTTTTGGATATGATTTCATGAAATGGTTTTGAAATTGGAAAGATAAACTCGGGCATGAGGCCCAGTTGTTTTGGAAACCTCGGACTTGGAGTCCAATTGAGTTACGTACAAGGATGGAAATATCGATATCGACAGATATATCGCTAGTTAAATTTACGGATATCTCACCCCAAATATCTGTATCGATATCGATGTCGTTTACCGTAAATAAAAATAATGGAAATTCGATTTAAAAGTTGGAAATTTAGAATGAAACTTTGGGAAAATCTTAAGTGCTCAATGATGGTTATATATAACTAATAAAATTATAAAATAACTTTGATATAATAAATATATGATGTAATATGATTCTGACGATAACTAATAATATAAAATATTAAATATAAATATAAATTGAAGTGAGTTACTATAATTGAAAGTTAAAATATTTTAAAAAATAACAATAAACATACAAAATCATTGTAAGAAAAATGATAAAATAAGTTTAAAATATTTAAAATTGGAAAGAAAAAAAGATGAAAAAATATGATCAAACTTTGTTAAAAAATTGGAAATAATGGATATATTTAAAATTGGACAAAAATGAAAAAAAAAGACCAACCTTTGTTGAAAAATTGGAAAAAATGAATAAAGATGGGGGGAATTGAAAAGAAATGAATAACAAGGGAGAGGAAAAAGAAATTGGGGAAAATGAATAAAAAGGGAGGGGGAAAAACTGGAAAAAAAATGAATAAAAAGGGAGAGAGAAAAAAAAACTGAAAAAATTGAATAAAATGGAAAAGAGAAAAGAGAAAAAAATCTGCAATTTGGACAAAGGGGGGTCGAACCCGTGACCCCCAAACTTAACCAACAGCTCAAAGCCATCTCTGCTACACTTCATTATTGTTATTTAAGATCGTTTAATATATAAGTATACACATTACCAGTCATCCCTAACCTTCATCCTTTTGATCTTTGGAACGGATCTATGGGCTCAAAATAAGACAATTGTTCGATATTTTGGCGAATTTCTTCCCCCCCCCCCCCCCCCCCTTTTATGTACCGCCGGGTAAAAATACCGAAATTTCGGCGATATTTACCGATATTTTCATCAATGGTTACGTAATCGGGCCGGGAACCCAATTGCTTTATGAAATCAGGCCAAGGGCCCAGTTATTTACGAAATCGGGCTGAGACCTATTTGAGTTATATAATCGGAAAAGCGGCCCAGTTGATTTACGAAATTGGGTTGTGGGCCCAGTTGATTTACGAAATAAGGCATGAGGCCCAGTTGATTATAAATGTGATTTAGGGTCGGGGACCCTAAATAGATTTGAATAAATGGTTTTGGATTTGAAAATTAGATGTTTGGACTTGTGATGGTTTTATGGAAATTCAGGGCAGGGCCCTTGAGATGTTTTGAAATGATTGATAAACTGTTTTCCATAAACCATCTTGATACCAGGATATGCGATGGTCTCCTCCAGGTGTCTGGGACACTGGGGAAGTCACGGTGCATTGCCTGCGAGGGGTCATTATACGGAGCTACCGGACCGTATGATGACTGAGGAGCGGGAATGCTATGATTGGACGTCTAGAACGTCAGACATCTGGGATGACAGAGATATTGACCCGGTGAGACCCCGTGTAGCACGCGTTGCTTATACCGTGAGATATGACGTCTAGGACGTCGATCTTCTGGGATGCTAGGCATCTGGGATGCCCAGGATGGTTTAAATAGGTTTTTCTTAAATGTTATTTATGGTTGTGGTTTGGACGATGGCCTACTTGGAAATGGAATTTGGTTTTACAGTTTTGGGCTTAGTTCCCACATTTGGTTTTGAGTTATGGTTTCTGGGCTAAGGCCCTAATGGCTTGTTTAAGTAAATGTTTTGATTACTGGTTTTCGAATGCATGCATTGGTTTTACGTGGATGGTAGAAACGCTTTCTGTAACTGTTTTATAAACTGAATTATTTTTGTCCACTCACACCTTTTGTGTTTTTATTGACCCTCCAGGTCGTGGCGCGTTGATCGAGGATGGTCGAGAGGCGGAGGCATGAGTGAGTACGTGTGTGGCTATCCCTGGTTTGGCAAGTACTGAGGGTAATTTGGAAACTTTATTTGACTTGCCAGACGGAAGCAGGACTGGGCACGGTTATCAATGTCAGTTCGGAGGCGTTCCTGGCAATTTGGTATCAGAGCACTTGGTTGCTGATTTTGTTACCACATCATGCCTCCAAAATGTAAGCCTTGTGCGCGACCTGGTAGTGAGACTGGTAGATGAGGGTGTATGAGACCTCGTGATAGATCTCAGACGAGATTGACCCTGGGTTAAGGGTTCGATGTTATCTAGAGTACATTGTGAACTACTGTTTGTTAGACATAGAACTGTGTGGGTCCCGGGGACGAATGGACCCAGCTGCTAGAAAGGTTGCATAATCGAGCAAGTTGCACTCGTGATGGGATTATTCACAGTGGATTCCTTAAGTGGAATGTGTGTTTAAAGAGTCTAAAATGTGATGGGATATTTCTTAGGCCTTATCGGGTCGTATAAGATATGGTTGAGCATTACTATTTGCTCGGCGACTGGGTATGTTAGTGATGATATGATTGATTGGTATGAGACTAGACTCTAGAGGAGTCGAGATGTGTATGTGGGACTCAAAATGAGTCTGGATATGGGTTAGAAACGTGAGATGAGCCATGGTAAGGTATCAAGGCTCGACAGGATCCAGAAAGGCCGATTGAGGAACGTTTGGCACTTAGGATGCCAAGGACTGCTATGTGGTCAGGTATTGATGAGTTAGGAAATTATGGCTTGATCTTGTTTCACTGGTTTATTGGACTTATGGGACGTGTCAGTGTCTTTAGTGACTGAGGTTCTAGCGGAGACCCGCGGTATACAAGGATTTGGACTTAGGAGATAGCCCAGTTCAGTGGGACACAATTCGGGTCCAATGGGAGGTAAAGTAACAAGGGTACTTATACAGTAATAGTTATGATTGTGAGTTATCTTGTCATGTCATAAGGAAATGGCGATGTAGATTGATGGATACAAGTGAGATGGCACTATTGGGGGGGTGTTAGAGTGAGGATTGGCTCCTGTATTGACTGTTGATATGGCAAGAGTGGGGAGAGTTGGTGGGGCACGTGATGGACCATAGGGGCATGGTCAGTTGGGAACACATGCCCGGTGATTTTTAATTCTTTCGTAGGAAGCCTGAGTAACCCTAGAGTGATGACCTGGATACCTACTACTTGTGGTCATGATCTAAGTTTAACCCGGACGTACGTATTGGGTAGGTCCCGGGCTATCCACTCTTCCATGTCTTGAGTTTGGCTATTGGTCGGGTATGGTGTTATTTGTGATTGGTTATGGTATGAAAGTTGTTGAACCGACTCGAGTTACCGATGTGGTACCTTGATAATAGTTATGTGGTAACCTTGTTAATTATATATGGTAAAATTGGTGAGATATAAGGGGAGGAGGAGGGGGGTAGACCTGTCGATGTGAGGTTACCCAGGATGACTGGTGTTATCCGCTTAGTGGCTGACTTAGATTTGGATGAATGGGATGTAATCCTTGGATTGGATGGGTAGATGACTCATGAGAACTCTATTGAGTCTGTCAATTAGGAAGTGATATGTGGAATCTAGGATTCTGGAGGTTATGTTTCAGGGAGACTCGAGGGTGTTACCCTTTAGGATTATTTGGATCCTCACAATCTATAGATGGTTGGGGTATGAGGTATTCAAGTTTGCTGGTCACATGTGTGGTGTCTATGCTTCGTGTATGAGATGCCTAGTGAGGGCTGAGGATGCCCAGATTTCTCGACATATTCTTGAGGTTTTGCCTGAATGAGGAATTGAGTTACGATGATTTGAGTTTACATGTGGATTAGGGACAACTTCATAAGTAACGGTATGTGATAAGTATCCTATATCGCGAATTAAGGGATTGTGGATTCGTGGGAAGGTTGTGGTTAGTGACCTTATTAAGAGAGGCCAACATGGTGGTGATTTTTGATTTTGAGTAAAAGAGAGAAAAAGATGATGTTCGGATTTGGTATGGCTAAGATTAGTTGACGGTGATACCCTTGGACAGCCATTTGGGCTAGTCATTGATGAGAGAGGAGTCGGGTAGTCTGACAACATTTAGACGGTGTATGGTACCATGATTGATGATTGGTTAGAGTACTTACGTGTACCGATGGGCGTGTAATGTACTGAATAGGTGAATTAAATGCACTCAGAGAAGGAGATAGTTGAATAAGTTTTAGGTCTGATAGACCATAATAGGTTTGGGAAACATGAGTTGGTCTGAGACTTGTTGGAGGCAAAAGAGGATTGTAAGGGGGTTCTCTACATGTTTCTAGTTATGGTGATTGACCCGGAAGGAGGTCAGAGTTATTGGAACCAAGAACTGAGAGTTGATTGGTTGGTGTCCTCCTATGTACAGAGGAATGTGTGAGATACTGGACAAATGTAGTGAATGCCTCAGGGAAAAACATATGGTTATAAGTGGAGAGACGGTGACTTATGTTCGATCACTTACTATGAGTTTGGGATTCGGTGAGTTAGGCGTTGAGGCTAGTTAAACCCTCAGAAGTTGGCTGGGTTGAGATCGACCCACGGGGTTAAGTATGCATAGATCGTATACCTTTAGGAAGGAATGGACGAGTACCATATCGACCTTTAGAATTGGTAATGATGGATAAAAATAAAGGCCTAATGTGTGATAAGGTGATGGTCGGAATATTGAGATGACGACCACATTGTCGGATCAGGTATTACTTGGGGAGAGGATTGTCATGTTTGATAACCTAAGGATAGGTGAAATCCTGTTAGTTATGGAACTCCATAGGATTGGAGTAGTACATGAATTATGATGACTTAGACAGTTGACGTCCAACTACAGGACCATACTTGATGTATGATGGAGTCGAGGTTAAGAGAGGGGTGTGATTTGCGATCTGGTATGAATGATTGTACTAAGTGTGTATTTGCAATAGGACGGTGTCAGGAGGAAAGGTTAAAATCATTATACATAGTGACCCGGGGTAAGGGATATGGTGTAATTGACCAACTGAGGGGAATGAGTTTCCGAGTCGTTGAACCTTATGAGTTTATTGGCCTGGTGGCCTGATGACACATGTGCGGTTTTAGCCATGGGATCATGTCACGATTGGATGACATGCAAACGAGAAAAGATGACAGATTTTGTATTTCCTGGATTGTGTCGGCTCGAACGTGAGCTAGGCCGTGTATTCCGTCCCTGTACGTGACATGACTGCCCATGGGGCAGGGATTTATACAGAGGTTGAGACTGGTTGTATGATTTCTATAAGTTGGGTACGACTTATACCCGGTTGAGAGTGATTATGTTTCGGGATTATAGTAGACATGTTTCCTCGGAAAATTTTATGGCTCCTACTAATTGGAATTTCGAGGACGAAATTCTTTAAGGGGGGTAGGTTGTAACGACCTGGACGTTCAAAAAGGGAAAATTGAAAAATTTGAAGAAAATAACGATTTTGCCCCTAGGTAATGGGCGAACGGTTGACCTTTTGCTCGGGCGGTCAAAAAGACTTTGACCGATGACTGTGACGTAGTACTGGACGTCACGACTTCATAGACAGGTGGCACATCGGATTCCGAGATCCGAGGAGAAAGTTATGACGTTCGGAAGTTCAAGGGCATTTTCGTAATTAGGACAAAAAGGGGGAAAATGTTCATTTTTTGAGTGACCACTATTTTTCATGCGATTCAAAGACCATTAGGTAGGTCTCGATGCCCTGAGTTCGTAGACAGGTGGCACGCTGAAAACGGATGTTGGACGGATGAGTTACGGGTCTAGAAAGAGGAGGGGCATTTTGGTAATTTTGTGCAGAAGGGCAAACAGTAATTTCACAGGGACACTGTTGATACTGTGGAAAAAAAGGACTGAACCACCGTGCTTGGGTGGTCTGATCGACGAATTGTTAATTGTTAGTGGCCTTGGGACAGCCTTGAGTTAGTGGGAAGCTTAAACAAGTGAGTGGGTTGTGTGTGTTGTGAAAGAACAGAGCACGGGTGCTTTGTAAAATGGTTTTGGGTCCTTTGCAGGAAACAGAGAACAGAATGGGACTAAGATTCCTTTGGTTTGCTGTGAAGGACATGTTAAACATAGAGAGGGTAGAGCGAATTGAGAAGATCATTCGGGGAGGGAAGAACTGAGAAAAACCCAGAAAGAAACCAAGTCGTGAAAAACCGAAAAAATGGAGGGAAAATTAAAGTTTAATTTGTTAGATGAGAGGGCCCAAACAGAGATCAAGAACAGCTTCTTGAGCTTGTGTCGACTGCAACCACACAAAAATCGAAAGGAATTGGTCGAGTTTTGACCTCGAACTGGAGTTTTAGTTTCTGGGAAAAGTCGAGGTGGAGTTCAGATGGTTAGAGGACTTAAAGCTCGAAATGGAGCTTGGAATTATGTTATCATGGATCCGAAGAAACTTCTAAGTGGACCAATTGAAGAAAAACGGTGTGAATCAAGGAACTTGGATGCAGAAACAGTGAGGGGCTGTTCTTCGCGAATTCAAGTTCAAATTGATGGCTTGAGGTAAGTGTTGTTGTAACTAGGATTACAGAACCCTAATTAACCTCCTAATGATACTATTCGATGATTCAATTGAAGGAATAGATGACTATTTGACAGAATCCCAGTCGGGTCATCTCGCGGGCAAACCGGACCCGTTTCACAGCTGGCTGGGTGAGGACGATGAACAGTGCTTGCACGGTAACTGGCGCGTGAGTTCCACGAGCAGCCACTCACGGCGGCGCGTGAGGGCGCGTGAGCCCGATTCTCAAGGTGAGTTCAACACGACTTTTGTCCTATACAATGTAACGAACATTCTAGCGTTGATTTCGAATTAATCGGAAACCGTTTCAATGTTGTTTCGAGGGCCCGAAGGTTTATGTTACGTTTTTAACTAACGTTTAATTCCCAGAAAATTATGGGGAATTGGTATGCTGTTATTTGAGTCCTTAGTGACACTAAAGAATGATTCCGGACAGGATTCGAGATTCCTAGAAAATATTGGAAATTACAGGAACGCGTGCAGCGCGAAAACAAGCATTATGGACGGTGTGTGAGTAGACTTTGGTTTTATAAATCTTATGCATGCATAACTGTTTTATATGGATTATGATTGTGATTATATGATGTTGATTTGGATATTGGTAAATTATATGGTTTCACACATTTCGAGACAATTTACGTGCTTGCACATAAATCGAGGTTTCGGTTTTACACTGATTTTCCATACTTATGGTTTTTGATATGATTTCATGGAATGATTTTGAAATTGGAAAGATAAACTCGGGCATGAGGCCAATTGTTTTGGAAACCTCAGACTTGGAGTCCAATTGAGTTACGTAATCGGGCCGGGGACGAATTGCTTTATGAAAATCGGGCCGTGGGCCCAGTTGATTTACGAAATCGGGCATGAGGCCCAGTTGGTTATAAATGTGATTTAGGGTCAAGGACCCTAAATCGATTTGAATAAATGGTTTTGGATTTGAAAATCAGATGTTTGGACTTGTTATGGTTTTATGGAAATTCCAGGCAGGGCCCTTGAGATGTTTTGAAATGATTGATAAACTGTTTTCAATAAACCATCTTGATACCAGGATATATGATGGTCTCCTCCAGGTGTCTGGGACACTAGGGAAGTCACGGCGCATTGCCTGCGAGGGGTCATTATACGGAGCTACCGGACCGTATGATGACTCAGGAGCAGAAATGCTATGATTAGACGTCTGGGACGTCAGACATCTGGGATGTCAGAGATATTGACCCGGTGAGACCCCGGGTAGCACACGGTTCTTATACCGTGAGATATGACATCTGGGACGAAGAGCGTCTAGGACGCTAGGCATCTGGGATGCCAAGGATGGTTTAAACAGGTTTTTCTTAAATGTTATTTATGGTTGTGGTTTGGGTGATGGCCCACTTGGAATTGGAATTTGGTTTTACGGTGTTGGGCTTAGTTCCCACATTTGGTTTTGAGTTATGGTTTCTGGGGTAAGGCCCTAATGGTTTGCTTGAGTAAATGTTTTGATTATTGGTTTTCGAATACATGCATTAGTTTTACGTGGAGGGTAGAAACGCTTTCTGTAACTGTTTTATAAACTGAATTATTTTTGTCCACTCACACCTTTTCTGTTTTTATTGACCCTTCAGGTCGTGGCGCATTGATCGAGGCTGATCGAGAGGCGGAGACATGAGTGAGTACGTGTATGGCTATCCCTGGTTTGGCAAGTACTGAGGGTAATTTGGAAACTTCAGTCGACTTGCCAGACGGGAGCAGGACCGGGCACGGTTATCAATGTCCATTCGGGAGCAGTCCTGTCACTGGAAGTTCGAGCTCCATGGCTACTGCGAGTGCTAGAGCTCGCATGCTATGACCCTGGAAAATCCTCTTGAGGAGATGCTAAGGGACAAGGTTGTGGGGTAGGAGTGGTTATACGAGCATTGGATCAGCAATCAATTTAAAGTAAGTTTATTTTTTCTATATTTATTTAATATTAATTTACGTACTTCCGTATTAGTAATACTTGTTTTCCTAATGTGCAAGTAAAATCAAAGGCTAACAAGACGAATTGGGCAGAGAGGAAATTTGAGCACCACGGAGGATCGCGCCCCTTGTTGGGCCGACATGAGGCACGGGGTGCGACTAGGTCCCTGTTCCTGGAAGTTGAAGCCTGGGGGGAGGTTTGTGCTGGGTGAGACAATGAGGCAGCTGATGCTTTTCACGTAAGTTCAATATTTGCAGTTATTAAATATTTTATTATTTTTAATTACGTAATTTTGTAATTATTGCTTTATTCAACTTTGTAGGCCTCTGTGGTGGAAAACGTACAACAGACTCAGGAATAGTTGACCCAGCAACAACCTGAGGTCCTGTTGCATGACCAACTACCGGATCCCAGGACGTCGATTGGCATCCTGGAGCGCCATCCTTTCCGACGACTCGAAAAAGTTGTCCAGGGCAACGAAGCGGGGCTCTTTTGAGACGTCTCGAGTCGATCCTCGAGTTCATCACGGGGAGTTAATCCCAAGGAGGTCACTCAGCTGGGGGGCAACTTGGAGGCTCTTCAAACGGAAAATACGGAGTTTAAGGCTGGCCATGCGCGCCTCGAGGCCCAACAGGCAGTTATGCAAGCACAGACCAAATTGGTCAGCGTATGCCTGATGTCAATGGCACACCCTCCCAGTTGGATCCTAGTCAGCAGCCTGCCAGGGATGATGCTCGCCCACCATCAAACAATTAGAACTTTATTAGGTTTTTTTAATTATGTAAAATTATTACAGTTATTTTATATATATTAGATTTAATTTTTTTTAATTATAACTTTTTTCATGTTTTAATATTATTTCCTTTTATTTATATATATAATATTACATAAATATAATTATTCAAATATAAAAATAATTAATAAAAAAACGTTGGCCTGGAGGATACATCCGCCGGGAAATGTCGAATCTGGCCCGGCGCATCTCCGCTGGGCAAACCTCACGTGCCTGATTATTATGGTATTTTTCGACTACTTTGCTCGGTGAACAATGCATTGGGCAACAAGCGTTGACTAACGTATAGCTCGGCGGACCATCATAATCCGCCGGGCTAAACCTTTACCCGAAGAGGCCTGCTTGACCGAGTTGGCCCGGTGAGATGTGTCGCGGTAACGTTTGCCCAACGCATGGTGAGGTTAGCTCGGCAAAGCTCCTCTGCCGGGAAAACACTATTTTGTTGTAGTGATTGATCACATTAAGTGAGCCAACTTATGTAGCAGTTAATTGGAATCATGTAATTAACATTCTCTATATACTAGAAGGGAAGCAGGATTCCACTGTTTATGGACAGTGGATTTCCCTAAATACCCTTTTAGATTGTTAAATTTTGTTTATTGTTTGCTTTGTTACACAGTAAAGTGACAAAATCACCCCTGTTTTTTCTTCACATTTAACGCAATCTTCTTTTCCTCACTTTTTATTTTTTCGCCTTTTTAGGCTAAATCCCCGAGGAACAGGAAAAACAATCTCAAAATGCCACAGGAACAGAAATTTGTCTTACGTTGATGCAGGAATAGGTACATCATCAAGACCGTTACACCATTTAACAGATATTTTATTTAACACCGTTTATGATAGTTATATAGAAGGGTATTTTAGTCATTTGGGTCATAACTGCATCTTCCTCCCCATTTTCGTCTTGCATCTTCTTCCTTCAAAATAAAAACCCAACAACCCATCTTCTTCCTTCAACCACCACGAGCTCGCCTCATCCGCCATTTCAATTTCGGTTTGGGATCCGGGATTGTAAAAGAAAGAACCACGAATCGGACCAGAACTTTCCCGAGCCAATATCAACACTTCCCATTCCCCCAATTTCTTCAAAGCTGACTTTGCCTTCCAACCCACTGAGTTTACTCTCACCGAACTCCAATTTCCCTAAATTCTCAACCAAAATGCATTCAATTTCCTTGCTAATTGCCAACAACTCAATAACAATTCTGATTGAATTTGCCCATTTCTTTTCGGCTGCTTGGGTTTTCAAGTTCTGACTTCTTATCCTCTCTTTCGAATTGTAGCTTTCTATATGTAGCATTCATTCAGGATGATGCTTATCTCCCTTTCTTCCACAATTCCACCGCACAAGCCAAGACTAAATACAAGAAGGTATTTCGCTTTCAGCAGACACCATAGCCCTCATTTTGTTGCTTCAGTTTATCTGGAATTCAAAAAAAAAAAAAAAATAAAAGCAGACAGGAGGGGTGACTTCATTCCTCCCTCTGATACTCAAGAGCATTATGTTTGGGGAAATGTCGCCACCATCTATACAACATATTTCATAAGTACCTTCACATGGTGCGTGCTTCTGAGCTTTGGCACGACTCAATTCCCTCTCCTCTAGCTGTCATTCCTGCTGTTGCTCCCTCATCCTCCTCTTTTATAGAGTCACAAGTCAACAGAAATTTAATTTGTAGAATTAGTTTCTTTCTTTTTTTTCAAGGCTTATTACACTATTTTCACTACGAAGACGCCAAGAATTCGCAAAATGCACCAGGAACAGAAATTTTCCTCAGTGTGCTGCGGGAATGGTAGTACCGTCAATACCGTTGCACCATTACATTGACGCCGTCCTTGATGACGTGTATGTTTGCAGACGTGGAGCACTCTTTATAGACGTGGAGCACTCTTTGCTGAGTAGATGAATGTTTGCATATGTGGAGTCGTCGTGGCTCAGTAGGACCCAATTTGATGACCACGTGTGTGGGAAAATTGAAATTGAAACATTGAGAATTCGAATTGGGGCTAAATTTTGTCTGCTAGGGTTCCAAGGACAGTGAGATTTGGGGCAGAATTTGGATGTAGAATCATGGGGGGATTGCAGGGGTTTCAATCGGAGGGAGAGGCGAGCTGAGAGGCATCGGTTTTCCTTTTTACTGGATCTTGTCTGTGGTGTTTTCTTAGTTTCCAAGTTTTGCTGTTTTCTGAGTTTTGCTGGTTGGAACTGTATGTTATTCAATTAGTTTTGAAGGAGGCCTTGTTGTTCAATGAGGTTTGCTACAGTAGATATATAGAGATGGTATTGAAGTTAGTTTAGCTAGTATATGGGCAATGTTGTGGAAATGCATTGGTTGGTTGTGATTTTGAAATCTGTGATATTTTTCGGGGCATTGGTATGGTAATGGTTTGAATAAGGTAGTGGGGTAATGATTGGAGTGGGTTTTGGAATTGTAAATGGGTAGTATAGAAGAATAAGGCAGTGGAGTAGTGCTTTTGTGGGTTTTTGAAAAGTAAATGGGTAGTATCAGGCAGTAGGCAGTGGGGTAGTGCTTTTCTTTGGTTTTTGAAAGGTAAGCGGGTAGTATCAGACAGTGGCCAGTGAGGTTGTGGTTGGTGTGGGTTTTATTTTAGTCAATGGGCTATTACTTGTGGTGATAGGCTTTAGTGTTGGCAGTGGGCTGGCCTAGAGGTGTCTGCCTTGTTTAAAATGGTTAGATTGTGTTATTATGTTAAGTGTTTATAATGGGGCTTTATAATGGTTTTATGTGGTGCTAGGTGGAGCGGATGATATAGTGCCCATCGGGTTGCATCATGGTGGAAGTATCTCAATGACAGGAAGATTGTGGACATATGCTGGTGGATCAATTGCCTGGTATGATTGGTATTGTTGGGAATATTTGTCTGTGCTGGACCTAAATGGATTGGTGATAACCAATTATATGGTGGGGATAGGCTTAATCAAAAGGCGGAATTCTATTTCAAGGAGCGAGAGAGGTTCTTTAAACTAGATAATGACCGGACACTTTTAGACTTGGTCAAAAAGTCAGCAAAGACGAAATCTAGGACCTTGAACATATACTGCAAGCATGTTGTTGAGGGTGTCAATATTGAACAAGTGCCTACTACGATAGAGTTTCATGATCGGGGCTTTACTCAAGCACCGATTCATGATGGTGAGGGTACTCGAGGTTTAGGATCTGATGATGGTGAAGGTACTCAAGGTCTAGTGTCAGGACCCGACCCTCCTCGGTCAGGACCTGACTCATCTAGCACGATATTGTTCACTTTGGGCCTCCTTGCCCTTGCCCTAACGGTTTTGTTTCCAGGAGCTCACGGTGCAACTTCCCAGGGGTCACCCATCATGGAATTGCACCAACCTCAACTCGCTTAACTTTGGAGTTCCAATCGAACCCAAAGCCACTGAGCTCCCAAATGGCCTTGTTTAGATCAGAGTTGCGCAGCGGATCACCCTATCTAACACGATATTGTCCCAGTCCAGATTGTCACGCGCACGCTGAGTTTTGACCCCAAGACCTCACGCATGGCAAGGAACACCTTTAACCAGCGCGGCCAAAGGAGGCCTCGTGCTAGATAGGTGTGTGCCTACACCTTTAAGGCACACCACTATTCCCCTTCCCAAACCATTCCCCCCTCGCAGGAATGTGGGATCGTTCACGGTTCCCTCCAGGACACGGGTCTTATAATCCACCCCCTTAGGGCCCAGCGTCCTCGCTAGCACACTTTCCGATCAGGGTCTGGCTCTGATACAATTATGTCAGGACCCGACCCTCCTCAGTCAGGACCTGACTCATCTAGCACGATATTGTCCGCTTTGGGCCTCCTTGCCCTTGCCCTTATAGTTTTATTTTCGGGAGCTCACGATGCAACTTCCCAGAGGGTCACCCATTATGGAATTGTACCAGCCTCAACTCGCTCAACTTTGGAGTTCCAACCAAACCCAAAGCCACTAAGCTCCCAAAAGGTCTCGTTTAGGTCAGAGTTACGCAGCGGCTCACCCTATCTAACACGATATTGTCCCAGTCCGGATTGTCGCGCGCCCGCTGGGTTTTGACCCCAAAACCTCACACATAGCAAGGAACACCTTTAACCAGCGCGGCCAAGGGAGGCCTCGTGCTAGATAGGTGTGTGGCTACACCTTTAAGGCACACCACCATTCCCCTTCGCAAACCATTCCCCTCTCGTAGGAATGTGGGATCCTTCACGATTCCTTCCAAGACACGGGTCTTATATCTGCTATCTTATGATGTGGAGGGTACTCAAGGTCTGGGATCTCATGATGGTAAGGGTACTCAAGGTCTGGGATCTGATGATGGGGAGAGTACTCAAGGTCTGAGATCTCATGATGGGGAGGGTACTCAAGAATTAGCTCAGGTAGTGCTTGAAACTGGAGAACCGGTTCAGGTTACTCAAGAACCAGTTCAGGTTACTCAAGAATCAGTTCAGGTGGAGCAAGTAAATGAAGAACCATCTCAGGTTACTCAAGAAACAGTTGATGATGAATCAATTCAGGTTACTCAAGAACCATCTTAGGTTACTCAAGAAACAATTGATGATGAATCAGTTCAGGTTACTCAAGAGCCGGTTCAGGTTACTCAAGAACCAGTTTAGGTTACTCAAGAGCTGGTTCAGGATGAACCAGTAGTTACTCAAGGGTGAGTAGATGATGAACCAGTTACCCAAGTATCATTCTGAAGGCCTATCTTGACAAGGAAGGCTAAAGGGAAAGCCAAAGTAATTGCTCCTGAGGTTCAACCAGCAGCATCTAAGAAGGCTAAAGTCATTGTTCCGGAGGTTCAACCAGCAGCTCCTATGAAAGCTAAAGGGAAATCCAAGGTTTTGGTTGAAGAGGAATGTAGTGATAATGGTGAAGATAGTGAAGATAGTGGATTTGGGGAAGACAATGATGATCCAGACTTTGTTCCTTTTGAAGAGGAAGCATTTAATCAGAAGGATGAGGTACCCCTAGTGGTGAGTGATGATAAGCTATTTGGGGCATTTGGGGCATATGTGGAAGTTGAAAAGGGGCCAGTGGTAGATGACGATGATGATTCCCCGTTGACACCTAGGATTGGCACTTTGGATGACCTTAGTGATGATGATGATGTAATTCCTAACAAAAGGTCTAGGACGAAACCTGTCCCCAAGTGCAGAGAGTTTGTTCCCAGTCTTGACATGCAAAATCCTAGGTTTGAGTTAGGGCTGAAGTTTCAGAATGCTGCTACATTTAGAGATGCAGTAAGAAAGTACTTTGTAATGCAAGGAAGATAGCTAAAGTTCTTCAAAAATCAACCAGACCGTGTGAAGGTTAAATGCTGTACTAGGTGTCCATTTGTTATTTTAGCATCTTCAGTGGAAGGGGAAAAGTGTTTGCAGATAAGGGAGTTGAATGAGGAGCATGTGTGTGGCACGGGGACATTCAATATTCATGCTGATGTCAAGTGGATGGTAAGGTAATATGCTAGGCAGTTGTCAAGTAGAAAATGGGAGTTTATAGAATTTCAAGATCTTGTTTGTCTCGAAACTGGCTACAGACCATCAAGAGCCACATGTTACAGGGCAAGGATCATGATTCAGAATCTATGTCAAAGACAGTATGAAATACTTGGAGAATACTGTCTTCAATTGTTGAAGACCAATCCAGGGTCAACTGTGATTGTGAAGTCCGAGTTAGAGTCTGATGGGATAGCTAGATTTGAGAGGGTATATGTTTGCTTCAAAGCCTGCAAAGATGGATGGGTGAACGGTTGTAGACCTTTTATAGGGTTAGATGCATGCCATATAAAAGGGATTCACCTGGGACAACTTCTGTCAGCAGTAGGAGTTGATGCCAACTTCCTGGTGCATTTTGAGAATTCGTGGTGTGTTCTTGGTGAAAACAGTGTAATAAGCATTTTTCCAATGTAATCACAATCCTTATTTCTCGTTTTGGGGACTAATTTCTTCTTTTCAACATTTTTCTTTTCTTGGACTTGGCTCATCATGGTAAATTTTCATAAGATTCTAATTTACTTTTACGTGCAAATTTTGAAACTCGAGCAGGAACTGTGTGCAATCAACGCCAAGTTAGATAGGTTACAACTCAGCAACCCATCTTCTTCCTTCAACCACCATCATGGTAAATTTTCGAACTTAGGGAACCTCCATCAATGCCACGTTTGCAATGAAACTTGATCACTTGCAGAAACTCGCTCTATGGGTTGGCTTGGAAGCTTCTGTTCCATCTTTGGGTGCCTTCTTCTGGTGCACGCTGGCCTCTGCTTAAGATGGTTTGGGTGTACCATCTGGCCCATCTTTGTTTACTTGCTAGAGGTGTCTGAAATTTGCCAAAGATAGTCGTCAATCGTGGCGGTTGAAGGAAGAAGATGGGTTGTTGGGTTTTTATTTTGAAGGAAGAAGATGCAGGAAGAAAATTGGGAGGAAGATGCAGTTATGAACCAAATGACTAAAATACTCTTTTATATAACTATACTAAATGGTGTTAAATAAAATATCTGTTAAATGGTACAACAGTTTTGATGATGTACCTGTTCCTGCATCAACCTGAGGAAAATTTCTAATCTTGAGCCATTTTGAGATTGTTTTTCCAGTAACTAGGGCATTTAGCCTAAAAAGCCTTATTTTTTTTGGACAAAAAAATCTTCTTTCCCTTCTCTTCGACTTCTCCGCATTTCATCTTTCGCATCCTGTCTCTGTGCAACCTTTTCTCTGCGCTGCTTGCACCGGTGCAGCCTCCTAGAATAGGTTAGCATCCTACAATTTAACCTGAAATTTCGACAGTGCTCTTCAACCCAGATCTCAAGCTCTCATCTATTGTTAAACCCAAATTTGAAACCCTAAATTTTACCCACTTCGAATCTTTTCTCTAAATCTCTCTTCAGTTCTTCCTATCAAGAGATTTAGCAGTCTATCAGGTGTATGCTACTATTTTTTCTGTATATTTTATTATTTCAGCTGTTCTTTGTATTTGAATTTAATTAAATATTGTTTCTAACCCTCAACGTTTTCTCAGCCTCTCCGCCAGCCAATCCCGAAGTTCTTCTTCGGTGTTACTAATTTTTCAGGTAAGATTTTATTTTTAATCTTTTGTGAACTTTAGTTGAAGTTTTTTTCACTGTTTGAAAGTTGGTGTTTTAAAAATATTAGTTTTGGTTCCATTTTTCTCAATGTTTCAAATTGGGTGTTTTATCATTGTTTAAATTGCATGTTATAACTTATATTGTTATTTTCTTTATGACATAACCCGTCTCAACAGGACTTTGATAACCGTGTCCGGTCTTGCTCCCGTTTGACAAGTCAACTGAAGTCTTGAAACTACCCCTCAGCACCTGTCAGATAAGGGATACCTGCATTGATTTCCGCTCATGCCTCCGTCTCTCGATCAGCCCCGAACGTCGTGCCGCGCCTGGAGGGTCATCAAAAATATAAAAGGTGTGAGTGGACAAAATAATATCATTTGAAAATACATTTCAAATAGACCATTTTCCCCTCCAGTTTATCAAACCATGCATGCATAGGGTAAAACATATGAATAACCATCACTGGCTTTCTAGCCAAATCACATGAAAAGTATCAAATCCCGGTTCTCAAGCCAAACATATGAAAACACTAACCTAGCCACAAAGACCGAAACCCGTACTCATTACCAGTACGGAAAGAAATCACAATCAACATCAAACAACACCACTCACAAGTGCACAATCAATCACACAATCACATCCGCACTACGCGTAGGCAACCATCCAACCACATTCTCGAGATCAGACACATCTGGGCTCAACCCTCGGGATCAGTCACATCTAGGCGAACACATCCCCAGGATCAGAAGCATCCGAGTGGTACATCCAGGCTCAGTCGCATCCGAGAAGCTAGCTTACCATAAAAATAACTCACAATCATATCCCCAGAGCTCCGGTCGTCTGGGTAACACCCCTAGCTTCGACCGTCTGGGAACTCACAATCACAATGAAAACCATCCCGGGATTACATCCCAAAACATTAAGTCAAAATCATTCCTGACAGGGTCTCAAGCCCAAAATGTCATTTACACGTAAATCTGTAAAATCTCATTTGAAAACATTAAAATAATCCAGAAATCATCCTTGACTCACCAACTAAGTCAAAATATCCTTTCTAAAACCTTTTTGACTCCAGGCCTAACCCAAAACATCATTTGCACATTCCTTGTAAAACGTGTCCGAAAGACCGATTAAAATAATCATTAATCACAATTAATCATGCCAAATCACCATGACATCATTGCAAACCAAATCATGCAATCAATCATGTAAAACATTTAACTATGCATGCATAACAGTTTATAAAACAAACGTGCACTCACACACCATCCAAGCTATTCAATCCTGAGTTATACGTTCCTCCGAGGTTTCGGGAATCGTCTGACCTATCAAATACGATAATTCAGATTCACTAAATAATTCTATAACCTTATATAACAATCCCCTAAGCCCCAGGATTTTCCAATAAGACTTAAACATGAAATACAAACTTCGTACACCCAAAAATACCCCGAGATGGTGTTTGATCTACTCGAAACCTGTACCAATAGGTCCGTATCGTCGAATACATTAAAAATTATGTTGAACACTTCCCCAGAAGGTTAACCACGCGCCGATTACATGGGTTGCGCGTGAACCCGCCGGTGAACAGTACCTACTACTATTCATCGTCCCAACTCGTTTTCCTGCAGAAGAGACCTGTTAACCTGCGATACAACCCGATTAGTTCTTAGTCAATTCGACCTCAATTCCTTTGTTTCTTTCATCGATTTTCATCTACTCTAACTTAATTAGGGATCTGTATTCTTATTTTCATGAAACAACATCTTAAACGGGTCAATTTCTAAATCGATGCCCGATCGGTTATAAGTCCAATTGTAATGAGTTTTAGTCCAATTCATAAATCTAATCGACCAGAAAGTATCTTAGGGTCATATTAAACTTAAAATTGAAACCAATTTCAAGGTTTCTTACCTCCAATTACATGAACTCAACCTCCACAATTCGAAGATGTCGCAAGGTGTGTTCTTGGTGTTTGATCATCAATTTCCTTCGAATTCAATAATGGATCGACTCGTTCCTTCCCCCAAAAGCTTAACTCAAGCTTAGTTTGTCCAATTAACGTCTAGAAGTCGAATTCGAATTCTCAAGGTAGAAGAACACATTCGGTTTTCCTGGGTATTTTCAGTTTCCTCTTCTCTTCTCTCTCCTTTGTTTTCTCTCACTATTTCACCCTCTCAATCCGCTCAGGTTCTCATATTTTCAGCCTGAGGAATTTGGTTGTTGTCTTGAGATCAACTACCTATGGTTTCTGTTCATGCTTTGTTTCTTGCGAGGAACACACATACAATTATTTTTCCTTTTCTCTCATATAACCCCACCTCATGCTAATGCCACTAATTAGCATTTACAAAGTGACAGATGTCACTGCAGGACCCAAGTGACTCACCACTGTGGCTGAATCATCCAATGGACAACCGTCCAACCCAAAATTACTAGTTTACCCTTTCCTCGTAAAATTACCATAATGCCCCTGGCCGTTCTAGACCCATAACTAGTCCGTACGAACTCCAATTTCTGCGTGCCGCCTGTCTACGGACTCAGTGTCTCGGGACCTATCCAATAGTCCTTACCGAAAGTCCACACAAAGTCCCGATCAAAAAGTCAACTTTTGCCCCCCCCCGGCCCGCGGTAACCAAGGGCAAAATCGTCCTTTCCTTCCAATTTTTCCAATTTTTTCCTTTTTTCGAATTTCCGAGTCGTTACACTTTACGTGAAGCATTAAAGTCAAAGGAAACTATGTTGAGCATAAAATTTCAAGTGATGTTTTCTTCTTCTTTTATAGTATATATAATTTTTTCCGTTTTGGTGCTTCTATTGGAATTTTGTTTATGGTTAGTTTTTTAGTTCGATTGAATCTATTATTTTTAATACTTTGGCGTTGGAGGAAACTGGGGATATTCAATGTGTGAAGTGCATGTGTACGAGTTCTTTAATTTTTTATAATTAATATATTGATAAGTACATTATAGTCTTCATTTGATGTTCTCTATTATCACATTTTACCGTATAAGTTATTATATTTTTTGCGTAGTTGGTGATGGGATTAGTTATTAATTTTTAGTAGGTTGCTATTGGAGAACTGAGGATATCATATGTGTGAAATGAATGTGTATCAATTGTTTAATTTATTTAATTAAAGTTCTAATGAATACATTGTAGTCTTTATTTGTTGTTATATGTAATCATGTTTTATTATAGGTATGTGTATAGTGTGCTTTGCTTACTTGGTGATGGGATTAGTTATTAATTTTTTAGAATTAGCTAGCGCTTATCTTCGTGTAATTCATGCTTGTGTATCATGGTTTTTCCTTTGGTTAGTCAACAAATGACTATATTTTGGGTATGGTCAATAATTATGTGGATTTTGTTATTTGTGCTAGAAAGTAGTTAGTGAGAGTTAGGGATCACGGTGGAATAACTTGGTCCTTATACAACTACCCTGAGTAATTTTTTTTTCTTTCTTTCTGGTATGCTATTGTGAATTTGGGAATTAGTCTAAATACTTTATATTGTTTTTGTGATTTTATAAAAAAAAAAAATAATACTTGATAGTTCAGTGAATATGAATCATATTTATACCAATTTCTTTTTGGTAGAGGAAAAAAGGAAAGACAATAATTGAGTGTTTTTTTTTTTTAAATTTCCGTTTCTTTGCACCTTTCATTTTATTTGGAAGGGAAAGAAAATCAGGGATTGTTGTTAGGTTGCTTTTGATACTGGCAAGATTACTTGATCACTTTTGCTAATAGAAACCCTAAGGTGTTTTATGTTTTTGTTCTGATTTTTTTATATGTTTTGTCGTTGTTGTTGTATCATACTATAGCATTGCTATTGTGACAATTACATTTTGTTTTTATGCATGATGATTAATGTTTTAATGTAATGGTAAATGTAAATATGCTAGAACACAACGATTGTTTGATAAAAGTACACAATGGACTTTATAAATTGTACACATACTTTATATTGGAACTATGTTTCTTAAACAGCCACATAACTGCGCTAATAGTTTCATTTCTTTCACAATATCTCATTCTCTCTGAGTTTGTCTTCGTTTTCCACTTTACCCTAAAACATTCTTGGGTGTGTTTCCTTTTCTTCCCTACGCGATCACCACTTCATTCCTGAATTTTCACGTGTTCTCTTTTTCAATTTCAAAGTTTAATCAGTTTTCTTCTGTTTTGGTTATGTATATTATTTCTTCTAAGTTGCATGACGTTTTTTCTTTGACTTTTATTAAATCAGTTAGTTGCAGCAATTACGCTCTTGTTTGATGAAATTTTTTATGTGTACTAAGTGTTTCATAATCCTTTTGGGAAATTTGATGTGGTTTCTTAGTTATTTCTTCTTCTTCTTTTTATCCTGGATGGTTTCTTAGTTATTTCAGGCGATAGAATTTTTGGCAATTGAAATTTGAAGTATTATTTGGTGGATATCAAGTGTTTGTTAAAATTCCTAGCTGAAAAGACTTGCCTTCATTCTTGGTGTGGCTGTAGGTGAATATCAAGCAGAAGATTCCTGTCAATAGGGAAGTGCCAGCAGGGCACGGGGTGAATGCCACAAAAACTAGATTCTTGGTGTTTTATAGAAGTTATTTTGAATTCCATTTTTCTTACCTTGAAATGATTGTATGTTCTGCATAGAGCTTAGCTACTGTGACCCAACTTCATTGTGCAAAGGTAGGAACTCCATAATCATTAAAGTTTTTATTTTCATTCTTTAGTTTTTAGCTTATATTGGTGCTTCCTTATAAGTGGATTTGAGGTCTTAGTAGCTGCGCATTATGTGTGCATATGTACATATATCTATTGTTTTTTTTTCCCTTCACTTAACGATGAGTGCTGCTATCATTCTGATGGATTCTTGGCATCGTTGGAGACGGCCAAATATATCTTCCCCAAACTGTTTGAGGCTCACGCTCTTGACAAAGCCCTATGTCAGGCAGTGATTCAAGTTATGCTGTTTGTTTTTTTTTTTTTTGTGTGTACTACTAGCATTTTGTGAAATGCAATTCTATTTGCATATTTGATGAAGTTTCTGACCTTGGAATAGTGAAATTAAAAGTTCTCAGCAGGAGACTGAATGAAACTAGAGAAATTGAGGTATTGTAAGCAGTCTTCTTTTTCAAAACATAAAAAATAAAAAATTATTGCAATTATTTTTGAGCTCATAGTTTTAATTTTGGTCAGTTTTTTGAGAGTTTCCCTTTTGGTTAATTGGAGTTGTAATTCTGTGAACTCAACCTTAATATATTTTTTGTTTATTTAATATGAAATAAAAAAATTTTCAGAGATTTCAACATAGTCTAAGGGAAAAAAAATCTCATATACCAAAATTAAAAGTTTCCAAAAAGTAAATAAAAACTCTAGGTGGTTCCTCGAATCAAATAATTTCAGAATTATAATCTAATCTCAGTCGGGCTAATCTACAGACAACACCATTACCTGTACAACGAACATGTCAAAAGCACAAATCCGAAATTGCATGTATGAAGAAAAGCACAGGCATAATTTAACACCGGCTCAATAGAAGACTCATCATCCACCTCCTATTGTAAAGCAGCTAGGACCAAGCTTGAGTCACTTTCGAAAATGACATATGAAACTGTTGTTGATGTGTAAACTGCCACATGGACAGATTGACAAGCTGGACAAATGATTCTAGAAGAATTAGGCATGACAAGTGTGAGAGTGTGAGCTGTGATGTAACCGTGAGGAGAGAGGTGAGGTTTACTTGATTACCAAGAAGTATGTAACTAACTAGCTAGGTGGCATTTCACTATTGGTTGTTGTGTGAGAGTATCCAGAGTGTGTGTAAGATTGCTATGTACGTGTGAGGTGCAGTAATGTAAAAACAGAATGTGATGAATGAAAAACATAAAGAAGATTCAGAGTGATTTCTAGTGAGAATTCGAGATTTTGAGGTACGGTCAGTTAAACTACAATCCCTTAGAAGAGATTTTGAGTATGCAAGAATGAAGGAAGATGAAACATTATCTTTGTATCTGTCAAGATTGTATGCAATAGTGAATAACATGAGAACTTATGGAGAGGATATCACTGAAAAACGTCTAGCTCAAAAGATTCTGATTAGTCTTACTAAACCATTTGATCCTATAGTGTCTATTATTGAAGAAACCAGGGACATTGACACTATAAATGTTGAGAGTGTTGTGGCCTCAATAAGGGCATTTGATCAAAGGTTGGAGATGCACACAGATGGAGGTATAGATAAAGCCCTAGCTAGTCTATCTGTGACAAATAGGCCAAGTCATGGCACTGATCGTTGGAAAACCAAGAAACCTTTCAAGCCTACTAAGAACTGGAACCAGAAGAACAGTTCAGTAAGGTTCAATTCAAATCAGGGATCGGGTGCTGGTCCTAACTCAAGAGCTAGTACTAGTAAGGGTGAATATCTAGGGACAAAACCTCACTGCAAGAAGTGTGACAGGCATCACTATGGAAATTGTTGGTTCAAGGGTGGAGTCAAGTGCTACAACTGTCAAAAGTTTGGTCATATGGCTAAGGATTGTACACAGAAGCCAGCAGGAAATTTGGCACAAGAAATCACAGATCCATCACCTAATCTGTTCTATGCTTGCAATGCTGCAGCAGTCAAGGATTGCAGTAAATGGTACCTTGACAGTGCTTGCAGTAATCACATGACAGGGCAGGAATCTATGTTGATTGATATAGATAGAACTGTTAAAGCAAGAGTGAAGATGGGAGATGGAAATCTTGTGCAGGCAGTAAGGAAAGGCACACTGGTGGTACAGACTAAACAGGGAGAGAGGCATATCAAAGAAGTGATGCTCTTACCAGGACTGGATGAAAATCTGTTGAGTATTGGACAGATGATAGAGCATGGGTACTTTCTGATGTTTGGGGATCAAACTGTGGACATCTATAAGGACAGCTCTATGACTCAGAAAGTTGCTAAGGTTCAAATGACCAGGAATAGATGTTTTCCTTTGTCATTTGAATCTGTTAACCCAGTAGCAATGAGAGCCACAGTGAGTGAAGCCTCTGAACTTTGGCACAGGAGGTTTGGACACCTAAATTTCAAGAGTTTGAAGCTTCTACAACAAAAGGATATGGTGGTAGGACTACCTATGCTGCAAGCTAAAGGAGAAGTCTGTGAAGGGTGTGTGGCCGGAAAGATGCATGTTGAGCAGTTTGACAAAGATCTCTCTTGGAAAGCATCTGATCCACTGGAATTGATTCACACAGATGTGTGTGGACCAATGCAGGAGACAACAAATGGTGGAAACAGATACTTTCTTACCTTCATAGACGACCATACCAGGATGTGCTGGTTATACTTCCTCACACACAAGTCAGGGGTACTTGGTGTTTTCAAGAAGTTCAAGAAGATGGTGGAGCTGCAGAGTGGATATAAGATCAAAAGGATCAGGAGTGACAGAGAAGGGGAGTACATGTCACAGGAATTTCAGACTTTCTGTGAAGAAACAGGAATCTGCAGACAGTTAACTGTTGCATACTCACCACAGCAGAATGGTGTGGCAGAAAGGAAGAATAGGACTTTGGTGGAAATGGCCAGTTCAATGATGCAAGAGAAGGATGTTCCTAACAAGTTCTGGGGTGAAGCTATAAACACTGCATGCTACCTTCTGAACAGATGTCCAACAAGCTCACTAAATGGCATGACACCATTTGAAAAGTTCACTGGGAGAAAACCAGGTGTCAAACATCTTAGAGTTTTTGGATGTGTTTGCTATACACATGTTCCAGATCAACTAAGACACAAGTTAGACAAGAAAGGGATTATGGGAGCTGTGAAAAGGGATATAGGCTCTATAACCTGGAAACCAACAAGATTGTGATATCCAAAACTGTAGAGTTTGATGAAGGAACAAAGTGGAGATGGAATGAAATAAGAGAAGGAAATGAGGTGTTATATGTGAGGCAACTAGGAATTGATCATGATCAAGGACATGTTCAAGCATTGAATGAGGATTCTGTTTGAACAAGCACAAGACCATGAGGAATCAGTTGATCAGAACCTTTCTGATCCTGATTCTCCAGAAATGCCTCAACCTAGGTACATGGACTTAAGTGATGTGTATGCAAGGTGTCATATGAGTATCATTGAGCCTGAAAACTATCAAGATGCAGCAAGGGACAGAGGATGGCAGAAAGCCATGGAAAATGAGCTTGACATGATTGAGAAGAATGGTACATGGGAGTTGGTTAAGAAACCACTTAATAAACCAATCATTGGTGTTAAGTGGGTTTATAAAACCAAACTGAATCTTGATGGTTCAGTACAGCAGAAAGCAAGATTGGTTGCTAAGGGATACTCTCAAAAGCCAGGGATTGACTTTAATGAGACCTTTACCCCTGTGGCCAGATTAGATACAATCAGAACTCTGATTGCATTGGCTGCACAGAAGCAATGGAGGCTGTATCAACTGGATGTCAAATCAGCCTTCCTAAATGGGGTTTTACAGGAAGAAGTGTATGTGCATCAGCCTGAAGGTTATGAAGTTAAGTGTAACAACCCGTTCCGAGAATTGGGATAAGTAGAGTGTTTAAGGTGTGATTAGTAAGGTTAATCAGGGGTTAGGTGGTCCCGAGGGGTCCGGGAACTTAGAATGACGATTTTGCCCCTGGGTCGGGCAGAAATGTTGACTTTTATTTCGGATGGTCAATTGGAGATTGACCAGTGACCAGGACGTAGTTTAGGACGTCACGAATCCATAGGCAGGTGGCACGCCTGATTCCGACATCCGAGGAGGAAGTTGTGATGTTCGGAAGGTTGAGGGCATAACCGTAATTTTGGTAAAATAGGAGGAAAAGTTGACTTTTTGAATAATTGGGTTTTGGTAGGTTGACCTAGGATGGTTAGATAGTTCTTGTCGTCCTGAGTTCGATGACAGGCGGCACGTGTTCATCGGACTTACGAGGCGAGAGTTACGGGTCTAGGAAGTTTCGGTAAAACCGTAAAAATGTGTTAAAAAGAAGGGTATTTTGGTCATTGTGGCACATTGGGATCTGTGCACAGATAAAAGAATGGACGGCTGGGATTAGGCCATGTGGGAGTGTGTGGAGTGGATGGTGACACATGGCATGTGTGTAGAGGATTCTGGTGGAATCCTGTGTGTTCACGGTCCCAAATAATTGGGGTGCAACCGTGCAGTCCTTCGAAATACAGAGAACAGAGGGTGAGAGTTGGGATCAGTTGATCGATCTGAGTGCAAGGGTGAGTGGTTAGGGAATTGTGAGTGTGTTAGTGAGGCAAGACGGAGCTGGTGGCCGTGAATTGGAGGTGCAATTGTGCACGGCGGCACGGCGGAGGTGTGGAGGAATTTTGGGGAGAAACAGGGAGCTGTGAGGTTGAGGTGGTGGCTACGCCGTGAGGCGAGGCAAATCGAGGCCAGGGGAGGCTGAGGAGACTGCAAGGAATCCAGCGACCACCGTGGAAGGCGGCAGTGCGCACGGCGGAGCTGCAATCGAAGGTGAGATCTCTTTACTCTGTTTTTCCCGTAAACTTCATTTGGAAAGTCGTGACCTTGGGCTGAGAGTCGAGAGGATTGGAGGTTAGGGTAGTGATCAGGGAGGTCCTAGGTGTTGATTTGGGTGGTCGCCGTGACGGGGGCGTACACGGCGGAGCTCAGGCGAAGAGGAGTTTCTGTTACCCTGTTTCGACCGTGACCTTCGAACCCAAAGTCGTGGACTTCTGGGGTGAGTCGAAGGGTTAGGGGTGTTGGACGTGGATCAGTGAGGTTGTGGGGTGAGTCTGGTATCACCACCGTGACGGGCGGTGGCTGGAGTGGAGGAGTCGTGAAACAGGGGTCGACGGGCTGTCTGGTTTTGAGTTCAGTCGAGGGGATTGGGACAGTGTCGAGGTGAATGGAGTTGGGGAACCGATAGGGTTGGCCTGGACGATGCTGTTGGTGAAGAAAGGAACCGTTTTGGTGGATGGAGGAGGAAGAACCAGGTACGCCGGTCTGAGTGCAGACCACTGTACTGAACCCGGTTTGCTCGAGGAAGGAGGTGGTACTGTAGCAGCGCGTGAGGGCCACGCGCAGCCACTTTGGGCGGCGCGTGGGGGCGCGTGCGGCGGCGATGGGGAAAACGGTCAACATGACTTTTGGTCTAGGAGTGGTGGTGAGTTCAATGGAGTTGGTTTCGGGTAAATCGGAAGTCTTTTGAGTATAGTTCCGCGAGGGTGAATGTGTAGGGTTCCGGGGTTTTAAGTCTTTGGTCCGGAGATTTTTGAGGGAATTTAAGTGAGTGTTCGTAGATGTATTATTGACGTAATTTGACGGTGTTTGACAGGATCGGGATTTCCCGAGGAAGCCGAGGAACGGGCTGGACGTTCGGGACGCGAGTAGGGCTCAGTATTGTGAGTGGACCCTTTCTCTAAACTTGAACATGTATAACTGTTTTCTATAATTGTTTTATGGTTTTAATCATGATTATCGAATATGTTTGATGGGTTTTGCATTATTACACGTTTTACGAGAAAAAGACGGTTTTGGCACGGTTTTCGAGAAAATGTTGGTTTTCGGATTTTGATGTCACATTTGGGGATTTCCACCGATAAAGGTTTTCTAATAATGTTATATGGGTTATGACATGTGATTTGTGATTTCATGGGGTTTTGGTATGAAAATGGATATTTTCCGGATTTGGGTTCGGAATGTCGGTTCTGGACGCCGAAAGGGCTTCGAACCGGGGATTTCGAATTCGGAATTGGCGATGGATTTTGAATTGGTTTTACACTGGATATGGATTGGATTTGCTGGATCTGGATATGGGTTTAAAGACCCGGATTGAGTTTAAAGACTCGGGAGTTTAAAGACTCGGATATGATTAAGGCCTGGATTGAGTTTAAAGACTCGGGAGTTTAAAGACTCGGATAGGTCCAGCAGGTTTGATCGGGAAAATGATGATTTGGTGGTTATGGTTTATGAAACAGTTTTCTGATACTCGTGTGTGGTTTCTTATGGTATTTTATAGTGTTTCTGTTTCTTATGATGTTTATAATGATTATTTTATAAATGTGTTTATAACTGTTGGTTATGCATGTGGTTTCAAAACGGAGGGTTTAACTCGGTTTTCTTATAAAATGGTTTTTGAACTTTTGTACTTTTTGGTCCACTCACATTTTCTGTTTTAATCGCCCTCCAGGTTGTGGAGCTAGCGCGGGGTCTTGACGTCGAGGCAGAGTCTGAGGCATAGAAGCGACGTGAGGGATCCTAGAAGAGTTTTAAGGCTTCTGTGTGCGTGTACTTTCTCGGTTTTTAGTTTTCTTGTCATGTAGTGCTATGCTCTGTAAACGATAAGGATTTTGGAATATTTTGTAATTACTCCTGCGTTTGACTGGGTTCGAGTAAGTGTTCCTTAGGTGTTGTGTTGGGGAGTCAGACGGGAGCGGGATTTACCTCGGGTTTCGGGGTGAAACCGGGGTGGGTCCTGACAATTGGTATCAGAGCATAGGTTTGTCGAGTTTGTTGGGTCTGTCGGTTTGTGAGGATGTGTTTCAGTTGTTTGACTACTTCTATGCCTCTTTCAGCGTGCGGTTGACGATGCCTCCGAGACGTAGACCCTCTCCACAACCTGAAGAAGTAGCCAGAGAGACGGAGAGTGCTACGATTGAGCGAGCCCAGCGGCTCGGGGCTACTACTTTTAGTGGTGGGGCTGATCCTGAGGAAGCCCAGAGGTGGATTACTAGACTGGAGCGGATTTTTGCGGTGATGCATTGTCCGCTGGAGGAGCGAGTATTGTTGGCTACCTTTTTACTAGATGGTGCGGCGTATGAGTGGTGGTATACCCTCGAGTTGTCAGGTTGGGATGTCCATAGTGTGACCTGGGAGACGTTTAGGGAACGGTTTCTGGAGCAGTATTATCCTCGTTCTTTCCGGGATGCCAAGGAGGCGGAGTTTCTGCAGCTCCAGCAGGGGAATATGACCGTGGCAGAGTATGAACGGAAGTTCCAGATGTTGTCTCGGTTTGCTCCTGCTTTTGTGGCCACTGAAGCCGAGAAGTGCCGTAGGTTTGAGTTGGGCTTGCGCGGTGAGATTCGAGCCGTAGTGACGGCTGGATCTTTTGCTACCCTCCGAGATCTGTCGGATGCTGCGGTGCGAGTTGAGGCTAGTTTGCCGGTGCGACGCCGGGAACTATCTATTCCTGGAGCTTCGAGCCAGCGGACACCGAAAAGAGGTAACTTCGGTGGATCGTCCTCGTCGGGCGATGATCGTTTTGGTAGGCCTGGCAGTGCCCAGAGTTCAGGATTTTGGGGTTATCGAGTACCGCCGACTCCGCAAGCGAGTGCGACGTCGGTAGCATCCACGGGGAGACCTAGTAGTGGACCAGGCTGGAATGTGTGTTTCTACTGCGGGGAGCGAGGTCATTTTCGACGTGAGTGTCCACTGTTGCCACAGGAAGGTGGTGTAGGCAGAGGAGTAGCGGAGTCCGGACAGAGTACAGCATCAGGGACAGCGGGCACTAGAGGAGGTGGTGGCACAGCCACGAGTAGTTCGAGGGGTCGTGGTAGAGCGTCAGGATCTCAGGCCCGGGTGTTCTCGATGACTCAGCAGGAGGGTCAGTCGATACCAGATACGGAGACAGGTACTTGTTTTACTTTTGGTTGTCCTGTTGGTTTGGTTGTTGGATCCCAGGGTAGAGTCTAGGAGTTCGCCTAGAGGACTAGGAGTGTACAGTAAGTTCCGTAGGAGGGTGACGGAAGGTATAGGAAAGGAGTGACTATAACTGATCGATTGGAGACTGTGGAAGGAGAGAACCCACAAGCTAGAGTTTGCCTTTAGGACTTTGTGGAGTTAGTTCGACCGTGGCCGGAATAGTAGCCGAGGGAGATGGGTGGTGGTATACGAGGATGTACTCTATGATTTCTGTCGCGTATTGTGAAATGAGGTATTGTATAATACCTTTGTTTTCTGTTCATAGAGTTTCCCCTTGCGTACACCATGTAGTTGCTACATAGCTAGGGTTGGCTGTGGTAACAGTAGTTGGGGATGGAGTGAAATACCCAAGGTGGAGATAATAGACAGAGTGTTTAAGAGAAGCTGTTGCTGCCCTAATGTGGATACCGGGTAGAAGACGTTAGGTGTCGGGAACTAGCTGTGGAATTTCGGGGACGAAATTCTTTTTAGGTGGGTAGATTGTAACAACCCGTTCCGAGAATTGGGATAAGTAGAGTGTTTAAGGTGTGATTAGTAAGGTTAATCAGGGGTTAGGTGGTCCCGAGGGGTCCGGGAACTTAGAATGACGATTTTGCCCCTGGGTCGGGCAGAAATGTTGACTTTTATTTCGGATGGTCAATTGGAGATTGACCAGTGACCAGGACGTAGTTTAGGACGTCACGAATCCATAGGCAGGTGGCACGCCTGATTCCGACATCCGAGGAGGAAGTTGTGATGTTCGGAAGGTTGAGGGCATAACCGTAATTTTGGTAAAATAGGAGGAAAAGTTGACTTTTTGAATAATTGGGTTTTGGTAGGTTGACCTAGGATGGTTAGATAGTTCTTGTCGTCCTGAGTTCGATGACAGGCGGCACGTGTTCATCGGACTTACGAGGCGAGAGTTACGGGTCTAGGAAGTTTCGGTAAAACCGTAAAAATGTGTTAAAAAGAAGGGTATTTTGGTCATTGTGGCACATTGGGATCTGTGCACAGATAAAAGAATGGACGGCTGGGATTAGGCCATGTGGGAGTGTGTGGAGTGGATGGTGACACATGGCATGTGTGTAGAGGATTCTGGTGGAATCCTGTGTGTTCACGGTCCCAAATAATTGGGGTGCAACCGTGCAGTCCTTCGAAATACAGAGAACAGAGGGTGAGAGTTGGGATCAGTTGATCGATCTGAGTGCAAGGGTGAGTGGTTAGGGAATTGTGAGTGTGTTAGTGAGGCAAGGCGGAGCTGGTGGCCGTGAATTGGAGGTGCAATTGTGCACGGCGGCACGGCGGAGGTGTGGAGGAATTTTGGGGAGAAACAGGGAGCTGTGAGGTTGAGGTGGTGGCTACGCCGTGAGGCGAGGCAAATCGAGGCCAGGGGAGGCTGAGGAGACTGCAAGGAATCCAGCGACCACCGTGGAAGGCGGCAGTGCGCACGGCGGAGCTGCAATCGAAGGTGAGATCTCTTTACTCTGTTTTTCCCGTAAACTTCATTTGGAAAGTCGTGACCTTGGGCTGAGAGTCGAGAGGATTGGAGGTTAGGGTAGTGATCAGGGAGGTCCTAGGTGTTGATTTGGGTGGTCGCCGTGACGGGGGCGTACACGGCGGAGCTCAGGCGAAGAGGAGTTTCTGTTACCCTGTTTCGACCGTGACCTTCGAACCCAAAGTCGTGGACTTCTGGGGTGAGTCGAAGGGTTAGGGGTGTTGGACGTGGATCAGTGAGGTTGTGGGGTGAGTCTGGTATCACCACCGTGACGGGCGGTGGCTGGAGTGGAGGAGTCGTGAAACAGGGGTCGACGGGCTGTCTGGTTTTGAGTTCAGTCGAGGGGATTGGGGCAGTGTCGAGGTGAATGGAGTTGGGGAACCGATAGGGTTGGCCTGGACGATGCTGTTGGTGAAGAAAGGAACCGTTTTGGTGGATGGAGGAGGAAGAACCAGGTACGCCGGTCTGAGTGCAGACCACTGTACTGAACCCGGTTTGCTCGAGGAAGGAGGTGGTACTGTAGCAGCGCGTGAGGGCCACGCGCAGCCACTTTGGGCGGCGCGTGGGGGCGCGTGCGGCGGCGATGGGGAAAACGGTCAACATGACTTTTGGTCTAGGAGTGGTGGTGAGTTCAATGGAGTTGGTTTCGGGTAAATCGGAAGTCTTTTGAGTATAGTTCCGCGAGGGTGAATGTGTAGGGTTCCGGGGTTTTAAGTCTTTGGTCCGGAGATTTTTGAGGGAATTTAAGTGAGTGTTCGTAGATGTATTAGTGACGTAATTTGACGGTGTTTGACAGGATCGGGATTTCCCGAGGAAGCCGAGGAACGGGCTGGACGTTCGGGACGCGAGTAGGGCTCAGTATTGTGAGTGGACCCTTTCTCTAAACTTGAACATGCATAACTGTTTTCTATAATTGTTTTATGGTTTTAATCATGATTATCGAATATGTTTGATGGGTTTTGCATTATTACACGTTTTACGAGAAAAAGACGGTTTTGGCACGGTTTTCGAGAAAATGTTGGTTTTCGGATTTTGATGTCACATTTGGGGATTTCCACCGATAAAGGTTTTCTAATAATGTTATATGGGTTATGACATGTGATTTGTGATTACATGGGGTTTTGGTATGAAAATGGATATTTTCCGGATTTGGGTTCGGAATGTCGGTTCTGGACGCCGAAAGGGCTTCGAACCGGGGATTTCGAATTCGGAACTGGCGATGGATTTTGAATTGGTTTTACACTGGATATGGATTGGATTTGCTGGATCTGGATATGGGTTTAAAGACCCGGATTGAGTTTAAAGACTCGGGAGTTTAAAGACTCGGATATGATTAAGGCCTGGATTGAGTTTAAAGACTCGGGAGTTTAAAGACTCGGATAGGTCCAGCAGGTTTGATCGGGAAAATGATGATTTGGTGGTTATGGTTTATGAAACAGTTTTCTGATACTCGTGTGTGGTTTCTTATGGTATTTTATAGTGTTTCTGTTTCTTATGATGTTTATAATGATTATTTTATAAATGTGTTTATAACTGTTGGTTATGCATGTGGTTTCAAAACGGAGGGTTTAACTCGGTTTTCTTATAAAATGGTTTTTGAACTTTTGTACTTTTTGGTCCACTCACATTTTCTGTTTTAATCGCCCTCCAGGTTGTGGAGCTAGCGCGGGGTCTTGACGTCGAGGCAGAGTCTGAGGCATAGAAGCGACGTGAGGGATCCTAGAAGAGTTTTAAGGCTTCTGTGTGCGTGTACTTTCTCGGTTTTTAGTTTTCTTGTCATGTAGTGCTATGCTCTGTAAACGATAAGGATTTTGGAATATTTTGTAATTACTCCTGCGTTTGACTGGGTTCGAGTAAGTGTTCCTTAGGTGTTGTGTTGGGGAGTCAGACGGGAGCGGGATTTACCTCGGGTTTCGGGGTGAAACCGGGGTGGGTCCTGACATTAAGGGTCAGGAGGAGAAATTTTACAGGCTACACAAAGCTTTGTATGGGCTGAAACAAGCCCCTAGGGCCTGGTATGGGGAAATCGACTCCTATCTACTTAGGTGTGGTTTTCAGAGGAGCACAAGTGAAGCAACATTATATCTCAGGGTAAATCAAGATGTACGAACCTTGATTGTATCAATATATGTTGATGATATTATCTATACTGGTGACAGTGAGGGAATGATGCAGGAATTTAAATCAGAAATGATGAGGAGGTATGAGATGACTGATTTAGGATTACTTCACCATTTCCTTGGAATGGGAATCTTACAGTCTCAGTCTAGCATCTATATTCATCAAAGAACATATGCTCAGACACTACTCAACAAGTTTGGACTGAAAAACTGCAAACCAGCAGGAACTCCCCTGGCAGCAAATGACAAACTGCAGAAGGAAGATGGGAGTGGGGCTGCAGATGAACAAGAATACAGACAGATTGTTGGCAGTCTGTTGTATCTTACTGCCACCAGACCAGACATTATGTATGCCTCAAGTCTCCTAGCCAGGTTCATGCACAATCCTACTAAGAAGCACTTTGGAACAGCAAAGAGAGTTCTTAGGTATGTGCAAGGGACTTTGAACTATGGTCTAGAGTACAAGAAAGGAAAAGCTGCAATTCTACTTGGTTTCTGTGATAGTGACTGGGGAGGATCGATTGATGATAGCAAAAGTACTTCAGGGTATGCTTTCAGCTTTGGGAGTGGAGTTTTCTCATGGGCCTCAGTCAAGCAATCAAGTATTTCCTTATCTACAGCAGAGGCTGAATATGTTAGTGCTTGTGAAGCAACTACACAGGCCATTTGGTTAAGGTTTGTCCTAAAGGATTTCGGGGAGGAACAGGTGGCAGCTACAAGTTTGATGTGTGACAATCAATCTGCCATTGCTATGGCAAGAAATCCTGTTTTCCTTCAGAAAACTAAACACATAAACAGGAAGGTGCATTACACAAGGGAGGCTATACAGAATGGAGATGTTACACTCCTTTACTGCAGGACTGAAGATCAAATTGCAGACATCTTCACCAAACCTCTGCCTAAAGCTAGATTCAACTACCTATGGGGTTTGCTAGGAGTATGTCCAGTGAACAGTTTAGGAAGGGTTGTTGATGTGTAAACTGCCACATGGACAGATTGACAAGCTGGACAAATGATTCTAGAAGAATTAGGCATGACAAGTGTGAGTGTGTGAGCTGTGATGTAACCGTGAGGAGAGAGGTGAGGTTTACTTGATTACCAAGAAGTGTGTAACTAACTAGCTAGGTGGCATTTCACTATTGGTTGCTGTGTGAGAGTATCCAGAGTGTGTGTAAGATTGCTATGTACGTGTGAGGTGCAGTAATGTAAAAACAGAATGTGATGAATGAAAAACATAGAGAAGATTCAGAGTGATTTCTGGTGAGAATTCGAGTGAGGAATTTAACCAAACACTTGGTGTGCACCACTGAGGGTGATACCACAAATCAATTCATTCATCATCATCTTCTTTCCCTTTGATCAATAGAACAGTAAAACAATTAAACACATTTCATTCTAGTCTAAACCAACGAGCTAGCCTCGATTCCATTAGCTAGTGTGTGAAGAGTGTGAAGTTGAGTGAAGAACTTTACCTGAGCTGCAATCCCCGTGCTCCTGGAATTCACCCTTCGAACTTTAATAACTGCCAATTGTGTAACTAACATCGATCTGAGCACCACACCATGCTGGCAAGTGCCTCTGCATGTGCTGAAGATTGCACTCCATGAAAACCAGCAGTGAGAGCTATAATAACTCACCTTGTGCATTTCTAAAAATCAGAACCACGCCACCAAGTGATTGCCCATCATGAAAGGATCCATCAATATTGCATTCCCATCATGAAAGGATCCATCAATATTGCATTTCAATCATTCCTCTGGGGACTTTCTCCAACGTTGCATCGCACCAGATGGTGCTTTCATTACTATTTGTAATCTCTGATAATATGCGAACCAACACATCTCTCAGCACTTGAGAAATGACACAGGGTGCACTTACAAAAAAAAAAATTAGAATTATTTTGATTAGTCAATTTATCCTCTAAATTGTATATCTGATAATTTTCTCTCTGAATTTTTATTTCAGTCAGTTTCTCTCCTGAATATGTATTAGACACCTTTCAAAGTTGTTTAACAACCGGACCTTATATTTAAGTAAGTTCTGAAAATTAGTGGAGAGAGGATGGTTTTACCCTTGATTTTGGAGGGATTCATAAGTACTTTTTGACTACAGGAACTTTTGGACGTTTTTATTTTATGGTTGTGTAGTTCTCGAACTCATAAGTTTGTAAATAGGTGGCATGCAAAAAGCATGAGAGAGTTGTGGGTCTAGAAATTTATAAGGCAGTTTGGTAATTTGAGCATTCCAGATATTTGTAAAAGCGTATGTTTCCAGATTTATCCACATACACCTTCTCTCTCATCATCAGATCAGACCACTCTATCCACTCTCTCTATCACTCTTTCCAGTGCAAAATCTCCGCCACCATCATTTTTATCGACACATTTGGGGGTCGAGTTGGAAGAATCTGAGGCCAGAGATTTGTTCATCTTGATGTCGTGACCAGTTTTGAGGTGGGACCGTGGTTGTAGGCGTTGGAATGACAAGGGAGGTTTTAATCAAAACTTCACAGTATGATGGGGGTCAAACTAGGCACAATCTCGACCTAATGTCTCCATATTCGAGTTTTTGATATTAAGTAGATGAATTTAGGTATGGGGATCTTGAAAAACAAATGAGATTTTGGGAGTTGGAAGCTCATCGGAAATGGAAATTTCCATGAAGTTTTCTTTATTCCTGCCACTAGCACGAGGGCCGTGGTGGTCCGATCATCTTGTCCAACTTGGAGTTAGACTAATTAAGTCAGCGCAAAGACTGGCAATGCAGCGACCTAACTGACATATGGCCATGTGGTGGCCTGGTCAACAGTTGACTCAGCTGCGTGTGGTGCCACATGGCATCTTAATTAGCAATCTAGTTAAATGTTAGTCAACCGTTAGGTTAACTAATGTCGTCAATATTTGACGGAATATGCTAATGCCATTATTTTTTGTCAGAGTAACAACGTAATAAAAAAAATCCTAATGTCGTCAGATTGAATAGAATATATCAATACTATCAGGATATTCTATTAGGATTAACAAAATATTTCGTTAGGAAGACAACATATGGCGAGCAAGACGCGGTTTGTCTTCCCAACCTATAAATTTGATGTCTTAGAGAAGAAAGTTGATACCACGGGAAAAAGAGAAAAAGAGTAGCAGCTACATACCTCAATTCCCCTAGTCGAAGCGACCATGCTTTAGTACCTAGTGAGATAAACTTCTACAAGAGCGGGAACATAAGTAATCACATAAAATAGTTGTATGGTGAAAAATCAAAAAATCTCATAAAAATAGTGGCGTACCTGAAGGCCAGAGGAACCATGGGAGTTGCATCTTTCTTGTCAAGTCACACCAAGTACAACCATCACATAATATATGTATATATTATATACCCACTTGCATGGTTGCATCAAGACCAAGGAAAAAATGGCCAAAATTTTTTTCCATGATGCCCAAAACGTTTTGTGCATAAGACATACATGTATACATGTGTAGTGGGTGAGTTTTTATGAAATGTGGAATCAAAATGCTCCATCTTTTGACCCTATGGCCTAGACAAGTTTTGATTTGGGAAAGGCTAGTTGGTAGCTACTTTTCTAGCTATTTTCGGCCAAGTTGGCAAATTATGGTCACACCACAATTAAATTGGGGTTGGGTATCTATTTTACTAAACCTAATTTTCTTTGACCCAACCCAAAGCTTGAAAGAGAAATGGATGCGGGTTGGGTTCTCATCAAGCCTCACCCGACCTTGATTTCCAAATGGTCGAAGTAGGAAACAAATCAAGCCAAGATTATGTCAACCTATAATCTTTCAAAGAGAAAAGGTTTCGATTAAATCTCGGTAAATGATTTTGGTATCAATTCGCCGTGAATCAAGTCATTTTAACGAGGCATGTTTTTTTTCCAATCCGACTTGGAAAGATTTGGATGGCCCAAACTTGGAAAGATTTGGGTGGTCTCAACTTGGAAAGATTTGGGTGGTCTAAACTTGGAAGGATTTCAGGTGGATCAAACTTCAAAAGTTTGAGTGGCTCAACTTGGAAGGTTTTCAAGTCAGAAGAGTGGAGGCCAAGCATGGCCAATTTGTGGGTTGTCTAAACCCTATAAATAGCTAAGGTGAAGAGAAGAAAAGGGACATCAACATCAACAAACAAACTTACTCTTGTCTTGCACCTCTTCAATTCTTAGACTAGATTTTTATACTCAAGTTGTAATGTAGTCAAGTTATTTATTTTCTAGAGTAAGCTTATTTTTCTGAATACTTTTAATTATTTTGTTTTAAATTCAAGTTTATTCTTATACAATTTTTATTTTAATTCAAGTTCGTTTCATTAGCGTTCATTTAATAGCTTTACTTAATCGCTCCGTTAATTTTAGTTTATTATCCTTATCTTTAATTTTAATTATTGCCTTTCTTTGAAGTATCAATTTATTACGTTTATGATTAAGTTTATTTTCTTTAAGTATAGCTAATTTTCTTACTCGATTTAATTATTACACATGCATTTCATTCACACATTTAAAAAAATATAAAATTATATAAGTTGAGACCTAAACACCCTTGACCTTGAGGGAGTGAAACAATCCAGACCAAGAGGAGGTTCCTTACTTGGTCGCACAATCATGAGGTTAGAAGTCAGCCTTAGGGACACACCCAACATCTACAACTCCATTCAAACCATTTGGTGGCAGGGTGAAGGCACGCCTGCGCATTTATTCGAAGAATGACCAAAATCTCTTCCATCGATTTGGTAAGTCAAATCGAGGGAAACACTTTGGGAGCCCTTTTACTTTCGATTTGAGACAAAGAGACAGGAGTTGGCATATACCCGCAAAGCATTGATAGAGTATTGTAAGATTGGCTACCATTCTAGTGCGAGGGGTAGCAACTAGGCTTGGAGACAGGAATTAACAGCTGCTTGTTTATTCTTTGGATGTTGGGGACAATAAATTTGTTGGGTTTGGCTTTAGATTGATAGTCGGTTTAAAAAGGGATTTGGATTTTGGGGTTTTGTGGTTAGCTTTCGCATTTAGGGCTCGATGCCAGAATTGAGGATTGTTGGTGAGGGCATTTATTGCACAAGGACATCAAGGGTTTGGGTCGCATAAGCGCTGGCTTAACAGGATTAACTTCACAGCCTTATGGATGAGATTGAAGCTGAGGGATTAACTTAGGAAAAAGTGGGGGTCGCACTCACAGCGGAGGGAAAAAGCTCACAGAGGAGTGGATGCTCTCACCAGGGAGAGAGATCTTTTCAAAAAAGAAAAAAATAGGAAAAAAAAAACACCCTCAAACCATCTTCGTATGTTTGTCTACACTTTGAATATCACATTCATGATATAAGGAGGATTTGAAGTGCACGCATGATTTAATTTTAGTGGCCTTATTGTTCAAATATATTTCAAGTTTTCAACCCACTACATGAAAATATGCCCTGCCCGTCTAACTTTTGCCCGGCGCACCTTGATTCTCCGATAAATAGGGCTTAGCCCGACGGACAATTAGAGACTCATCGGTCAAACATTGAGCGGGACACGGGTTCTCCTGGCGCGTAAAGGGAAGGCATTTTCCCGGCGACTGGTCTAACTCCGCCTGGTCAGCTATTAGTAACGGCGAACCCTATTCGCGGGGCGAAGTCTTTACGGCGGCCCGCGGAGGGAAAAAGTTTTGCGCGAAGACGAGTTGGGGCCTATTTTGTTGCCCGACGGGTCATGAAAGCGGGGCCCGACGAACCATGCGCTGGGCAAAAGTCTCATCTGTATTTACTGCAAATCGGATTCATTTCTTCATCTTCTTCCTCATTCCTCATTAACTCTCTCATTATTCTCTCTCTCATTTACTCTTACAACCTCTACATAATATCATCATCACTTCATCATCATTTCATCATTAGTTCATCATCACTACTTCACCTAAGGTAAAATTAATGATTTTATTGATTTTATTTTTTGTTTTTTGTGATTTTAATATTTATTATAAGCTAAAATAATTTTTTGTTTTAGGTAATTTGTGGTTAATTTGAAAGATTACTTATAAAAGGTATGTGAAACTTTACTTCTCAATTTAATTTTTGTTCAAAAACTTATATTTAATTATGTTTGAAAATTGTGATATAATGTGGAAAATACTTAGAAATCTGAATATTATTGTGTTAGGTAATTTTGGTTTATCCATTAATGCAAAGCTAATCAACCTGATTAACTTTGTATATTGAAATTCGATAGAAAACCTTAGACTCGTTTGAGAGTTAGTGAATCGGACTGATTAGCTGACTCTTGAACTGTCCATTTATCGGGACAGTTTGGGAGTGCACAACTATGTGTTGTATAGTTTGGTGGCTATGTGGTTAGGTTTGGATCGTGGTAAATTTGGTTTTATATCACCTTATTGTTCTCTGAGTGCATACTAGATATTAGTTTGAAATATCTATGTCGTGTATTTGGAGAACTGTAGGGTGATGCTGCCGAACTTTCTCTCGGTCTAAACTTCGTCTCGTAGGTCACAAACTATACAACACAGAACGTGCACTCTTGAATGGGATAGGGCCAAATCACCGGAGGCATAATGAGACGAGTGGGTTTATATGAAGTGATAGAGTCTCAAACATTATAATTATGTACTTACATTGATTCTGTTTTGTGGAAGCAGGCACAATGGATAGAGACTGGATGCAAATGTTGGATAGATCTTCTAATCAGTATTTGGATGGGATTGACAGCTTCATCGCTTTTGCACGGACTTACTGTAGTGATCCAAGGCGCATATTATGTTCTTGTCGTAAATGTAACAACTGTTGTTGGATGTCGCCGAGTGATGTTCATTTGTATCTGGGATGGAACAGGATCATGCATAACTACACTAATTGGATTTATCACGGGGAACCGAATTTTTCTGCATCGACATCTTCAGTTCACGGGAACCCTCGAGATGATAATCGGTGTGATACTGATCAATTTGTTGAGATATTAACCGATATTTTTCCCCCTGCATCTGATGCTATGTATGCGGATGCCCCTAGGTCTCAACCCGAAGAGTCAAATCTTTATTACGAAAGGTTATTGAAAGACTCTCAGCGTGAATTATACCCTGATTGTAAATCTTTTTCGGTTCTAGAGGTAGTTGTGGAGTTGATGCACATGAAAGTTGAGTATAATCAAATGAACAAGCATTTTGATCACATGATGGACATCATCACCCAAATGCTCCCTGAAGATAACAGTCTCCCTAAAGATCATTATAACTCAAAAAAGCTTTTGAATAAGACACCAAAAAAACTCGTCTGGGTATGCAAGATATGGACATTTGGCCACATTTGTCGCCAAAAGTTGTAAACGGTAAATACAGCATGGCCCATCCAGGTTATACATTTACGTCAGAAAATAAGAAAAAATTTCTTAAGTGGTTGTAAAGTGTGAAATTTCCCGATGGTTATGCAGGAAACATCTCCCGAAATATTAGCACCGATGGCAGCACCCTATCTAGCATGAAAAGTCACTACTACCACGTTTTATTCCAATGACTCATTCCTATTGGCATTCGGCCTTATTTGCAGCCTAAAGTTGTTGAGACGGTAGTTTAATTGTCTCAATTTTTTCAGATACTCTGTGCCAAGTCACTAGCGAAGGTGGACCTCGAAGAAATTAAAGAGGACATTGTCTATATTATGTGTCGACTTGAGCAAATATTCCCACCAGTTTTCTTTGATGTAATGGTTCACCTACTAATACATCTTCCAGACGAGGCAATCTTAGCTGGCCAGGTTCAATTTCGTTGGATGTACCCAATCGAAAGGTATAAATTATTCCTAATATTGTGACTATGTCCTTAATAAACTGTTTATATTTGAATCACTTTGTTTATGTCATTGCAGAATGTTAGGTACCTACAAGAAGTACGTCCACAACAAGACACGTCCTGAAGGCTCTATAGCGGAGGCATACATTGCAAAAGAGTCAGTTACATTTTGCGCAATGTACCTTCGAAATGTTGAAACTTCTTTCAACAGAGCCCCGTGAAATAATGATGGTGGTCAACATGAAGAGTCCCTATCAGTATTTTCCCAACACGCAAAATCGTTTGAGACTGGTCCAATCTCAGAGCCTTTTACTGATAGTGACATGGAAGTGGCGCATTGGATCATATTGGAAAATTGTGATGAAGTCTGGCATTTCCACAAAGAACACAAGGCATTGATGAAGGCCCAATATCCTTCTAATTGGGAAGAAATAGACAAACAATTGTTTTCACTTTTGTTTTCCAAACATGTAACTCAAATATTGTATCAAATTACTTTTAAGTGAAATAGTATAACAGTGTGTGTTTTCCTTTCAGATGTCACAGTTGAAAGATGACAACTCGCCCAAGTTCTACAAAGAATTGATGCAGCTTGCAATTGGCCCATTTCGAGGAGAAACATACGCTGGTTGTTACGTCAACGGAGTTAAGTTCGTGTGAGCAGAGCGTGATGACAGGTTGTCTACTCAAAATAGTTGGGTATTCATGTCAGGGGATGGATTAAATGATGATACGGGTTTTTACGGTAAATTATTGAGTGTGGTGAAGGTATTTTATGCAGACCGGCAAATTGTTGTCTTGTTCAAGTGTCATTGGTTTGATACAGACCCAAGTATCCCGAGAAGGATCATCAAAGATCATTTATCTACCTCTGTCAACATAAACATCCGGTGGTTTGAGAGTGATCCATACATCATCGCTAATACAGTGAAACAAGTCTTCAACGTTGATGATCCAAAAGCTGGTGCTAGTTGGAAAGTAGTTGAGACGGTGAAACATAGAAACATTTGGGACTTGGGGACTGGCACCGTGAAAATGGTGGAGAAACGGAACTTGAAGATTTTGTTTATCAGGAGGATTCCTCAGCACACACCATAAACGTGGAAGGAGTTCGAACCGACGACCTCACCCCGCCAGTTGCGATTGATGGTATTTTTATTGATCTCAGTACCTTAGAACCAATTGAAAGTGACACGGAGGATGCGAGTAGTCTGCATAGCTCAGATGATGAGGGTGATTGGGAGGGGGATAGTGAAACCGACATTGATTAAATGTTGTCTACCCACCATAAGTATGGAATGTATATAAATTACATTGTTGCTTAGTTAATGCATATATTAATGATATTTTTATATGTTACTATGGAATGTATATAAATTAAAATAAGATATATGTAATATATAAAAAATATTACAAGGGGATCTTGCCCGGCGCACATCTGCCAGGCCAAGGTGACGTTGCCCGGCGCATATGGTGCATTTGCCGTGCAAGATCCCTGTATAAAAATTTTCCTTTGGTATTTTTTTTTTTGAAATTTTACTTATTAATTAATTACATAGGTTCGTAGTTGGGCTAATATATATTCATATGTAATATACGTTAGTACTCATATGTAATTACAAGATAGGTTATATACTATAATTATTAAACTCAAGATAGGTTATACACTCATAGGTTAAACTCAAGATAGGCGCATCAACTGGATTTGCCGTGCAAGACCCCATGTGTAAATTTTTTCCCTTTGTCTTTTTCTTGGGTTTTTGTTTTTGAAATTTTACTTATTAATTTCTTATATATGTTTACATTCCATGGAGTACATATATCTTCATATGTAACATATATTAATTATACTATAGTTTTTCACCTCAAGTATGGTTGTTCGGAACTTTGAAATTTTATTTGAAGACAAGGGCTTGCCCGACGCACATCCGTTGGGCAAGGATGGTTGGCCCGACGCATAAACTAGATTCGCCGTGCAAGACCCCATGTGTAATTTTTTGCCCTTTGTTATTTTCTTGGGTTTTTGTTTTTGAAATTTTACTTATTAATTTCTTATATAGGTTCACTCGTTACCATTTTGATCGAACGAAAAAATGAAGATTAGTATTGAAAATTCCTATAAAAGTTCTAAGTGTTAATGAATTTGATGGTTTGAATATTTTCTCTATGTTCTGTTCATAGTTCGAGTGATCCAACGTCCACATTAATTAGAATGACTCAAAGATCATGTTCGTAAAATTTCACGGAATTTCGACGTCGTGACAATAGGTTACCGTGCGAAACGAATTGACAGTAACAAATAGTCGGTCGTTGATCGGAGGCCCTTAAACCCTCCAAACGTCTCCATTTTTGACAAGTGAGGTCTGGACACACACTATCACTATCTGAACGGTCGGATTTCTCAAATTCACTCGTTACCATTTCGATCGAACGAAAAAATGAAGATTAGTATTGAAAATTCCTATAAAAGTTCTAAGTATTAATGAATTTGATGGTTTCAGTATTTTCTCTATGTTCTGTTCATGGTTCGAGTGATCCAACAGTCTACATTAATTAGAATGACTCAGAGATCATGTCCGTAAAATTTCACGGAATTTCGACATCCCGACAATAGGTTACCGTGCGAAACAAATCGATGGTAACAAATCGTCGGTCGTTGATCGGAGGGCCTTAAACCCTCGAAACGTCGCCATTTTCCACAGGCGAGGTCTGGACACACACTATCACTATCTGAACGGTTGGATTTCTCAAATTCACTCGTTACCATTTCGATCGAAAGAAAAAATGAAGATTAGTATTGAACACCTGGCCCGGCGGATTATGTATATCCGCCGGGCAAGGTTATTTTTCGAGAAAATTCAAAAATTCCGCCAAAAATTTTGCGAAACTTTGAAACTGCCGCCCAAAGAACCCGACGCATCATTTAAGTTGGCTCGGCGAATCCGTGCGCCGGGCAAAGTCCACCAGTCACTAGAATAGACTCGACCTTCCCTTTCCTTCTTCCTCTCTTCATTTCACAAAACCTCTGCCTCACCCCTCTGCAAAACCTCCTTTTCGCCTTATCTCCCTCCCGTAATCGCTCTCTATCTCTCTCTCTCTCTCTCTCTCTCACACAATCAAAGTCTACCCATTCACTCATTATCATCTCTCACTCACCCCTAACCCTATCACAAAAAACCCTAAACTTTGAACCCAAATACCCAAAGACCCCAAACCCCCAAATCGGACCATCCTCTCGCTCCTCTCACTCTCAATCGTTCTCTCTCAAGCTACACTCATCGTATCCTCATTGTATGCCCTCACTTTTAATTTTTCATTTTTTTTTAAATTTTATTAGTTTTTTGGATTAATTTATAATATTGGATTGTTTGTTGGATTAATTATAAGATTTTTCATTGGATTTTAATGTATGGAATATGTTGTATTTGGATTAATTTATAATAAGACTGTTTTTTGGAATATGTTGAATATTTGGTAATTTTCAGAAATTATTGAAAATATTGGAAGTTATTGATTTATTGGATGAAAATATTGGAAAATATTTGGTAATTTGACTCCTATTGGAAAATATTTGGTCATTTGACAATACAATATATTTTGGTAATTTGATATAATTATATATTTTTGGATGAAAATATTGGAAATTATTGATTTATTGGATTGTTGGAAAAAATTGGGATTTATTGAATTAGTAGATTTTTGGAATTTATTGGAAATTATTGAATTAGTGGATTGTTGAAAAATAGTGGAAATTATTGAAATTTTGGATATGTTGGGAAATTAATGGAAATTGTTGTATTGTTGGATATGTTTGGAAATTATTGGAAAATCTTGGATTTTGATACATTTGGAAAATATTGCATTATTAATTTTTTTTCAAATGTTTGAAAATTATTAGTAATTTTTGGAAATTATCGATTGTTTGTAATTTTTGGGAATTATTGAAAATTAGTTAATTAGTAAATTATTGCATTATTTTGTATTTTTGGAAATTATCAGAAATTAGTGGATTAATGCATATTTTTTGAAATAATTAGAAATTGTACGAAATTATTTGATTATTTGGTTAGTTGTTTATTTATTTAATTATTTCTATATTAATAATTAATAATTACTGTTGTATTTGCAGATGTCTTTACGTAAATTTATCATTTCGCGAGGTCGTCGTAATACGCCCGCAGAGCAGCCATCTCCAACACCAGTGCCTTCCCCGACGGAGTAGCCATCTGCGGTACTGCCATCCCAAACGGAGCAGCCATCTCCGAGATCAGTTTCTCATCCGACGGAGCATTCATCACCTTCTACTGGACCATCATCATCATATCAGCCAGGATCTTCCTCAGAACACCCGCAAGTCATTCCTGACGATCGGGTGATACTAGGGTCCCGATCAGCGAGACGTCACACCAGCTCGCAACGAGGGCAACCTCGTACTGCCCCTGAGGCCACTGGAGTTGCTACTGCAGAGGGAGGTGATGCACATATCCCATCGGGTAAGACCCCTTATCTTATTGAATTTAAAACTTGTATATATTTTTCATACCATTTTGTACTAATGTTAATCGAATTTTTAGGGAGTACCATAAAGGTGCAGGGTATTAGCAAGGGTTTAAAGTCCCAGCAGATATGCAGGTCGACAGGAGCGAAGATCTAGGTGGAGTGGGTTGACCGACTTTCCGCACCGTACCCCAATGTGCATACTCTGCTGGGGCGGGAAAGGGGGACGATTATTCGCACTAGATCAAAGATGATGGCTGACACCTTCAGAGAACAAGCCCCCGCGGAGCTCGTCGTTTGTTGGTCTGGTTTACGGGTATGAAATTTTTTATTATTTATTATTATTTTTTTAATATTTTATGGTTTAACATATTTTTATATTGGATTGCAAATTAACTTTTAATGTGCTGAGACCAACGCCGCCCTAATGGCATATATGAACTTCCATTGGCAGAGGCGTTATTCTGACTGAAAGTTCGAGCTCCATGCCTACTACGAGCGCTGGAGCTCGCATGCTTTGGCCTAGCAAATCCTCCTGAGGAAATGCTAGGGGACAAGTTGGTTGGGTGGGAGTGGTTATGCGGGCATTAGATCAGCAATCAATTTAAAGTATGTTTTTTTCTATATTTATTTAATATTAATTTACGTACTTCCGTATTAGTAATACTTGTTTTCCTAATGTGCAGGTAAAATCAAAGGCTGACAAGGCCAATCTGGCAGAGAAGAAATTTTAGCACCACGGGGGATCGCGCCCTTTGTTAGCCTGATATGAGGCACGACGTGTGGCAAGGTCCCTGTTCCCGAAGGTAGAAGCCTGGGGGTGGTTTATGCTGGGCGAGGCAATGAGGCAGCTGACGCTATTCACATAAGTTCAATATTTGCAGTTATTAAATATTTTATTATTTTTAATTACGTAATTTTGTAATTAATACTTTATTCAACTTTGTAGGCCGCCATGGTGGAGGATGTGCAACAGACTCAGAAACAGTTGACCCAGAAACAACCTGAGGTCCCGTTGCGAGACCAACTATTGGATCCCTGAACGTCGATTTGCATCCTGGAGCGTCATCTTAGCAGACGACCCGAGAAAGTTGTTCGGGCCGCTAGAGCAGATCCTCCAGTTCGTCTCGGGGAGTTAATCCCGAGGAGGTCACTCAGCTGCGGGGTAACTTGGAGGCTCTTCAAGCGGAAAATACGGAGCTTAAGGTTGGCCATGCGCGCCTCGAGGCCCAACAGGCAGTCATGCAGGCATAGCTTGCAATGCCTTTCACCCAAATCGGTCAGCGCATGCCTGCCCGGGATAATGCTCATCCACCACCGAACAATTAGAACTTTATCAGGTTTATTTTTTAAAAAAATTACGTAAAATTATTACATTTATTTTATATATATTATATTTAATTTTTTATTATTTATAATTTTTTCCATGTTTTAATATTATTTCAATTTATTTTTATATATAATATAACATAAATATAATTATACAAATATTAAAATAATTTTAATAAAAAATATTTAAACGGTTGCCCGGCGGACATCCGCAGGGCAAGGTCTGCTCTGGCCCCGCGCATCTCTTTCGGTCAAACCTCGCGTGCCGCGTATTTCCGACTACGTTGCTCGGCGAACACTGCGCCTGACAAATAGCATTGACTAACATTTTTTTCGGCGGATCATCGTAATCCGCCGGGCGAAATCTTTGCCCGAAGAGTCCTGCTCGACGCAGTTGGCCCGGCGGAGATGCGCCGGGCAAACAGTAGCCGGGTGTAGGGCGAGGTTTACTCCGCGGAGCCCCTCTGCCAGGCATACCTTGTTCCTATGCGACGGTCATCCTCACCGGAATTTGTAGCACCGTAGTGCTCGTCGGAAATCTCCTCAGCGCAGAAAAATCTCAAAAGTCGAAGTGCGTGAAAGTGAAAAGGGTAAAATATTTTTTCACCCATTATTTATAGTCGCAGGTCGGCAGCCGCAGAGTCACCTAGTTCCGCATGACACTTATTACCATGACACCTGTCTTCCACTAACCCCACGTCTCCCAGGATAACTCGCTAGCACCCAACGGTTGCGAATCCCAACGGTCACACCAATCGACCCGCGCCACAGACGGCTCCTCGACTTCCCAACCTACTGACACAACATGAGTAGGCCTCGTTTTCCCCGCCAAACCGACCGACTCACATTTGATCGGTCTCCCCTCCACTTTCCACCACAGACTACTCCGCTCAGTACACTCCCTTGCCTAAGGGACTTGGGGGACTAGAGGCATACACATTCGGTATGAGGCACTCTTTTTTACAAGTCCCCAACCGAGAAATTCCATCTCGGTCATGAACTTAGGGGACTTTTGTTTATACCATATCGGCCTAGACCGATCCAAAGGTCCTAGACCGACCTGTAGGCCCAATCCATTGCCAGATAATGCATCAACCCAATCCGACTTTTGAGGCCCAGCCTCTGTCGGTCGGTGCGCCGGCTCAGACCGACCGGGAATGTCTAGCCCCATGTTAACACCATGGCACAGACCGACTATGGAAGCCCATTCCTCTATCAGTTGGTGTGTCGGCCAAAACTGACCCAAAGGCTCAGTCCTTCCGCCCAACATATCACCACACGCCCAGCGATCCAGACCCACTCAGATGAGCAAACCCTAGTAGGATCTGGCCAATACCGCCACGTGTCAGCCCCACAGCAGCCAACATTTGTCCCCCATCGAAAGAATACAATTATTATACTCACCATACTCACCACACCCATACAAAAGAAGTCCATTTGTCATATAAAGGTAACTAAGAATTTATTATTCATAACTACTTTTACAGTACACTTATTACCACACCCCTTAAACTTCAGACCGACTACTAACTTAGGCGTCAGAGTACCTTTAGGCTGGTACCACACCGGTGCCTATACTCTGACCGACCAACCAGCTCTCTCTCTTACAGGTGTATTTAAGGGCACGTGGCAGAACAATATTTTCTCTCTAAGTTGGCACATTTCATGCATCAACAAGACCTAAACACTCTTGACCTTGAGGGAGTGAAAGAATCAAGACCAAGAAGAGGTTCCTTACTTGGTCGCACAATCACGAGGTTAGTAGTCAGCCTCAAGGACGCACCCAACATCTACAATTCCATTTAGGTCATTTGGGGGCCGGGTGGTGGCACGCCTGCGCATTTATTCGAAGAAGGACCAAAATCTCTTCTATCCGTTTGGTAAGTCAAATCGAGAGAAACACTTTGGGAGCCCTTTTACTTTCGATTTGAGCCAACGAGACAGGAGTTGGCATATACCTGCAAAGCATTGATGGGGTATTGTAAGATTGGCTACCATTCTAGTGCGAGGGGCAGAGACTAGGCTTGGAGACAAGAATTAACTATTGCTTGTTTGTTGTTTGGAGGTTGGGGACAATAAAGTCGTTGGGTTTGGCTTTAGATTGATTAGTCGGTTTAAAAAGGGATTTGGATTTTGGGCTTTTGTGGTTAGCTTTTGCATTTAGGGCTCGATGCTAGAATTGAGGATTTTTTGTGAGGGCATTTATTGCACAGGGACATCGAGGGTTTGGGTCGCATAAGCGCTGGCCTTTTGGAGATTGAAACAGAGGGATTAATACAAGAAAAAGTGGGGGTCGCACTCACCGCGGAGGGGGAAAGCTCATAGAGGAGCGGAAGCTCTCACAAGGGAGAGAGACCTTTTCAAAAAAGAAAAATAAAAAGGAAAAAAAAACAACCTCAAACCATCTCCGTATGTTTGTCTGCACTTTGAATATCACATTCATGATATAAGGAGGATTTGAAGTGCGCGCATGATTTAATTTTAGTGGCCATTTTGTTCAATATATTTCAAGTTTTCAACCCTTATCTCAACCATATTGATAATGATAGCAATGCATAGTGAAATAAAGTTGAAAACACTTCCCAAGTCTTAAGACTCACATAGATCATGTCATTGAGCCACCATCTGTCTAGTGGGAGAAGCTTGTATCCAACAAAATGGCTGACATTTGAGACCAAGAATAAGCAGCCCAAGGATAAAGAGTATAAGACCCTAATTAATCATTCGGCAACGCAGAAATTCAGCCGAAACTCTCCTATCATCTAAACTTGAAGCGTGTGAGACAAAAAGGAAGAGTTTTTTCTTCCAAGGCTATTAGTACAATCATCGAGCCCAGTGACGTGGGTTTATAATTAAAGAGGGAATTAAAGTGAAGGATTACGCCCCAGAGGGCAAGATCCTACCTATTGGCCATGTTTAACAACAGTAACTGCATGCACTGAAGACTTATTTTATGACTCCTGCAATTGATATTCCAGGCAACTGCAACTTTTTTTTTTTTCTTTCCCCAATCCAATCTCGTATAGTCGTATGCAATTGATATTCCAGGCATGTGACTCCTGTCCACGTGGGAAATAAAACCAAAACCTTATAATAGTGGACCCACTTTAGAATTTGAAGGATGTAAACTCTAAAGTCTAAGCAAAATAAATATTTCATATCTGTTTGGGTCAAATGTTAATAGTGTGGTCAACATTTTTTGGGGGTTGATACGTTTGTTATGTCACCCTTCTATCCAAAGATATTAAAAATAAAAGATTTCAATTTTTTTTATATAGACATATTAAAAATAAAACATATATTAGATATTAAAAAATTATTCAACTCAGAAGTGGTAGGAGGATCCTTAAGGCGCATAACAATGACATGCATTGAAGTTTGAACTCCCAACAACTGAAAACCCCCCTTTTATCGAAGGACACATTCGATCTTTCATCTCTCCTTACAAATTTTCAATTTAATCAAAAGTTCTTACGATATAAGGACATCCAACACGAATTCTTCCTAATTTCCAGTGCGCAATGAATACCAGAGTAGTTATAGTTAACTTTTCGAGGTAGGCGAAGTAAAACCAAGATCTGAAAAATACAAAAAGAGAAGGGTGAGTCGACCTGAAAAACTATGAGTTATAAAATAAACTTTAACCCCTCATATTCCGGTACTACTTTGTGTACTTTGAGGAGTTTATGATAATTGCTCTAACATTCGCACTAGTACTTTGAGAATGTGCAACGGAAATTATAATAACTTAGGTAATTACTTAAACGGTATGATCATCAATAGTTTACTATACTTTATATTTTTGTTGTCACGGTGAAATATTAATTGATTTTTACTAATTACGTTTCACACGACTTCTTAAAACGCAACGTTTTATCTTTTTTAACATTCAAGTGAAGGATTAAAGTGAAGGATTACGCCCCGTCACAATGAAAAATCTTTCATTTTCATATTCAAAATACATTGAATTTGAAGAATGATTATTATCAATTCAATATAATCTATGAATTGTGAAGGTGGCTCCTTGGTCGATGCGTGGTCGTGACTAACAACAGTAACTGCATGCACTGAAGACTTATTTATGTCTTGCCCATATTAATCCACTACTTGACTTAGCTAGAAGGCTTGAATATGATGAACGTATGATCTGATTATTCTATTATTGTAAATTTGTTTCTTTCTACCCCCATATTTTCTTTCACGTCCGCAAATTTGTTTGATTAGATCCAAAATTGTTTAGGGTTGATTTTTTATTGTCTTCTAACACAAGGGCACAACTCAAAATATTGACAAGCATCAACCAAAATTTCACAATTAAGGTGTAACAAACAATTAAAAATAACAAAACTACTAAACAATAATGCTACGAATACCATCATAAATCTCACATTTTGTATCAGACTATATATGCCATCTGACATGACATTTGACATGGAGTTGCATATATGTCTTCTTCCGTAATTTCATACCTCAAAAAAAATTAAATTAAAATACAAAATCATAGACCCTAACAATTCAATTGTTCTCTCCTACCTCTTATTGAAAAGTTTCAGAGTGTTTGATGAAAATGGTTTTTTTACTAATTTGAATAATTTATTTCGATAGATCAACTGATCTAGCCATCCATATTTATTGTACATAGTCGTGGATTGACTATGCAAAATATTAGAAGCTTTCAAATTCCCGGGACTAGGTAACGGTGCGTAACCAATGTACGATTACAAAACGTTCTATTACAATCAGATGATTTAAACTCTTCGAAACTTGATGAGTTTCGTAGGGTGCATTTGAGGTACTTAATAACGCAGATTTAACGATCTAAATTGAAAATGCATTTATTACATTTGTTTATCATGTTATCCGACGAATATTTCAAGGATATTCGTCGGCCTGAGGATGTTACTGTCATTAATGCTAGAAAAATATTACTAAGTGTAACTATCATTAATGCTAGTAAAAAATATTCATCGGGTTAGGAGATATTTTGTTGGGTTAGGTTAAAGTACCGTTGGGTAACATTTCGAAGTTACCCGCCCAAAATATTGCTACCTGTAACTATCATTAAGCTAGTAAAAAATTTTGTCTGGTTAGGGAATATTTCGTTGGGTTAGGTTAAATTGCCATCCAGTAACATCTCGAAGCTAGTAATAAATTCAAATTTTCGTGAAATTTTGGGCTGTAAATTTAAATTCTTGCCAGAATTGAGTTTGCCACCCAATGTTACCCGATGAACCTTCGTCGGGTTACACGTGAATGCCCTAACTCTTCTACTTCTGCGTTGTCGCTTCTATTTTACCATCATGGTTACCCGACGAATCATTAAACTCATCCCTAACGAAGATTCGTCGGGAAACAGTCTTTAAACGTTTAAAACAGCCTAAGTCTTCTTCTTCCTCCTCTCTTCTTCGAAAAACCTGTATTAGAGACCATTAATAAAAAAAACCCTCTCCTCGCCTCGTTGTCCCTCTCTCACGGCCTCTCTCACATCTCTCTGCCATCAAAAATTTTGGGTGGTCGCTGCACCTCTTCGCCACCTTCATCAAGCTGTCGCCACTACCACAACCGTTGTACAATCCTCCCTTCATTGCCACTGTAACCTCATTCTCTCTCTCTCTCTCTCTCTCTCTCTCTCTCTCTCTCTCTCTCTCTCTCTCTCAATGTATTTCCATTTATTGTTGGTTTTGTGTTAGAATTTTAGTTTTCAATTTCATGGATTATTTGTTCTTGATTTTTGGTTGGAATTTCTGTTTTGAATTTCATGGATTATATAATGTTTATCATGGATTATTTGTTCTTAATTTTTGGTTGGAATTTTGGTTCTGAATTTCATGGATTCTATATTGTTTAGCATGGATTATTTGTTTTTTATTTTTGGTTGGAATTTTGGTTTTGGATTTCATGGATTATATACTGTTTATCATTGAATTTCATGGATTATGGTTATGGGTGATTGTGGATTATTATGGATTATGGTTGGAAATTTGTGATTGACTATGTATATTGTTTATGTTTATTTATAAATAATATAATTTCATGTTTATTTATCAATAATTTGATTATATTTTGGTTGGTTATATGTGATTGATTATTATGGATTATGGTTTGATTGTGTTGTGTGAATTATGGATTATGGGTGATTATGGATTTATTTATTGTTCTTGATTGTTTATGAATTTATTGATTAGTTTTTATTATTATTAATTATTTCTATTGATTTATTTAATATTATTATTATTATTATTATTATGATTATTATTATTATTATTATTATTATTATTGATTTTCTTTTTTGTAGATGTCGAGACCCACGCTGATTACTTCATGGTCTTGACCTCGCACTTCATTGGGTTTGGTTCAGTAACGGGCGAACATCACGAGTTCGTCGGTGCCGAACACACCGAGGGTGGATGCTGGATCGACATCGATACCGGATGTGCCGGTTCCGATTTCAACCCCTCTACCAACATCTGCCACACTGATGGTCTCGTCTAGCCTTGGGCATAATTCAGTACGGTTTGATATGGAGGTGATATTGGAACCGTACCAAGTATTTTTAACTGGTTTGATATGGTATGTGATAACGCTCAAACTACGCATTAAATTAAATACGTAATTTGAGTATTATGCAATTTAAACTTTTTTTGTGTAGATATAGTATTGGTAAATAGAGATCGTTCTTAACCGGGGAAATTAGGGAACATTAATAATGTGTTAGTGAGAAAGAATAATGAATAAAAGAATAATAATAAAAGAATAACGAATGAAAGAATAAATTAATAAATGAATTAACAAATGAAAGAATTAATGAATAAAAGAATTAATGAATAAAGAATTAAAGAATAAAGAATAAAGAATTAAAGAACTACACATTAAATTAAACACATAATTTAAGTATTATGCAATTTAAACCCTTTTGTGTAGATGTTGTATTGATAAATAGAGATCGTTCTTACCCGGGGAAATTATGGAACATTAATAATGTGTTAGTGAGAAAGAATAATGAATAAAATAATAATGAATGAAAGAATAAATTAATAAATGAATTAACGAATGAAAGAATTAATGAGTTAATGAATAAAAGAATTAATGAATAAAGAATTAAAGAATTAAAGAATAAAGAATAAATAATAAATAATTAAATCTCTTCAACCCTATTCTAAATGCCCCGAACAGCGGATCAATATTTAGCTTCGAATTGAAGTTTAAGCACTAAAACATATGTAGTAAAAAAAATTCAGAAAGTAAAACACATGGAGATTGTATTCACATTTATAAATATTAGAAACAAAATACTCACACATATATGGAATTATAAGTAAAACTAAAAGAATAACTAGAATTTAAGTAGAAGTTATAAAACGACAGGAAAATTGTGAAGATGGAAAAAGAAATACGTGAAATGCGGTCATTAAAACTCTTGAATTGCCTTAGAAATTAGAATTACCTAGCCTTAGGTTTTTCTTAAGGAAAGTATAAAAATGTAATTAAAGAGAAGTTTAAGAAATTCTAAGAAAAAAATAAAGAAAATGAAACTAAGAACAAATTGTCCCATAATAAAGAATAAAATAGAAAGAAGATAAACTAAAAGAAGAGAAAGAAAAAAGAGAGAAAACTAGAACTAAAAACTACTAAAAAGGGAACAAAATGAGGACTCAAATTGGGACCCCAAACAAATGAAATAGTCTCCATATTTATAGAGGGAGTGCCAAAATTCAAATAAGAAAAAAGAAAAACAAATAATAAAATACAAAACCAAAATATAAAAATGAAATGATGATTAATGATGATTTTAGGGTTAATTTGTGCAGGAAAAATTGAAAAAGGTGGAGCAGTTGAATCAGCAGCAAGCTGCTGAGCTGCAGAGATAGGACTCGGCAGGAGCAGGCTGATAGGGGGCAGGTGAGGTCGGCGCCTGGGGCGCTGACAGAGGCAGAACGATCGGCAGGTGTGCGCTGAGCTGGAGAAATGGGCTTCGCACGAGACGAGCTGACGGGAGCAATGCACGATTGGCGTGCGCACTCCGAAGTAGGAGATAAGGGTTCAGCCAGTGCTTGTCGATGCATTTCGCTGGGCTGGGTAAGCGCGCGTCGCGGGCTTGGACTGGATTTTCGACTAGACTTGGGCCCGACGACTGGCCTTATGGGTCGTGGAGAGGGATTGGGCTGTCACAGGAGATTTGAGTTGAGTTTAATGAATTTTAAGTTTTAAAAATGGATTTATATAAATCCATCGAATTTCGCCATAATTTCTTCGTTATAATTCCGATCGGGACGATTCTTTCGTCAAAACGCTCCAAATTCCAAACTTTATTAATTCTTACAAAAATCCCACAAAATATATTATTTTCTCCAATTGTTTATAATTCTAATATTAAAAGTCAAGCAAAAATGGTATAAAATAATATAAAATAATGCTTAATTAACGACCTATCAAATACCCCAACACTTAAACTTTGCTAGTCCATAGCAAATACTAAAATTAAACAACAAAGTCAAAATAAGTAAACCCTTAACCATTTGTCTCAAAATTTCATTATTATCATGGCATAAAAGATTCTCACTAGAAGACATTTATGCATATGGAATTCAAGAGTTAATACATGGGATCAAAATGCTTAAACCAGTAAGATAATGAGTAAATATGGTGAAATGGATCTCAACATGAATAAAACAAGTATAAATCAACTCACAAGGATATGTACTCATAAATTCACTCAATTTGTAAGGGTTTGTGTTTGCACTAAAGTATGTGAGAAAATGCTCACATAATATAAATAAAGTACATCTGCAAAATCTCAAATAAACACCTCAAGATAAAAATTAAACATACTTGCACAAATGAACCAAAACCATAAGCTTACTCAAGTGATTGACTCAACTAATCAAAATTTACCATCTTAAGGATCATAAGGTCTTTATGAAGGTTGTAATGGGGCTAAGTTTAGAGGCGAGGAAAATATAGGACAAGTGCTGCTCAAATTCGTACCAAGACTCAATAGACTCCCAAAACGTATCATAACTTTCCAACCTTAGTGCAATGATGTCAATAATTCATCCTTTCGAACATAGGTCTAATTATCATGTTGGGCCTCAAATTCATTCTTTGTGTCGGATTTACAAATATAAACGATTTAACTCAAATATTACATAATCAAACCTTATTACCTTAATAGAAACTCAAAACATTTCTCTTTTTTTTTATCCTTTTTTTGTTGATTTTTTTTTTCATATATCAAGGTAATCACATGTGTTAATAATAGAACAATATTTGAGTAAGTAAATCCACTTAATACACATAAAAATCTTCAAAACATCATCATTTTTTCTTTACAAGATCTTCATGTCTTCAACCGAGTCCTTGGAACAAGTGTAAAGGATGTCTATACTAAGCTCAAGTGTTTAGATAATCATGGTGATGAAAGAAGGCTTAATGTGGGCTCAAAATGGTTAAAACTAAGGGGGTCGCAATTTGTGCACACAAATAGGGAACATGAATGGTTGAATTTATGGTGTTAACCCTAATGCCTTAATCATATCCAAAATTAGAGAGTTTATTGATTTAAAAGTTTTGAAAATCACATAGAATAAGTTCTAGTACTCTAGAGTTCATTAAAAGCTATTACAAGCAGTTATGAGGCATATGTATATCAATTTAAACAAAGAACTTATGAATCACTTATAAAAAATGTATATAAAGCTCTAAAGCTCACATAAGGTTCAAATGATTCATACTTATCTTATCATACTTGTTTATATACCAATTTACATGCATTATCTACAAGTTATTACACTTAATCACAATGTATTAGCAAACGAATTCAAGTTGTAGTGAGCATCTTTATAGTCATAAAATATTCATTTCCGTTCATTTATATCATTGAAAAGTTAAAGGTAAACTTATTCTGTAATGACCCATCCCAAATTTTTGGGATTAATTAAGATTAAATTGAGGATTTTCGAGGCTAATCAGGAATTACTCGAGGATCATCAGACCTTCAGGGCGAAATTACAATTTTTCCCCTAAACTGGGGTAAAAAGTTGATTTTTGACCAGTAGGTCTAATGCATGAGGACCGAGGACCGTTATGCAGATCGAGTCGATACAAGTCCGTAGACATGCGACACATCGAAATCCGACTTCGACAGGAAAGTTACGGTTCACGAAAGTTTCAGGGTACTATTGCACGAATTACGAGACGAGGAACTTTTGTCTTGAGTGAGCCCCATGTCAGGACCCACCCCTAATCCCCCGGGATTAAGGGCTAAATCCTGCTTCCGTCTAACTTACGCATGACACAAAGGCTAAACTGACGTCGAACCTCCATGTGACGCATAAGTCAGACAAGGGATTCTCGATTCAACCATCCTAAAAGTAACCGGACATCCCAGAGTGCATCGAACTACTGTGGGTCGCGGGTGTGATGTCTCCGTCTCTCTCGACCAACAGCCCGTACCGCAAAAACCTGGAGGGTATCGAAAACATGAAAAGACTGTGAGTGGACAAAATAAAGTATAGTTCAAAAAAAGTTCAATAAAATAATTACATTTATACCCTCCATTTAAAAATCAATGCATGCAGATCAAATTCAAGTCATGAAACCATTCATATCAAAAACCATCATTGAAAACCATTTAGAAACCCGAGTCAAATCCGCTGTTCAGATCCAGGCCTCAGCCTCAAATCACGAATCAATCTCAAATCCGGGAACTGAGTCCCAAAACTTGTCAAATCCAATTCATCCGGGCCACCGCCCAAAACCAGTGAAAAACATTGAAAAACCAGTGAAAATATCAATCATGCAAGTGTACTGGATCTCAAGTGCGCCCGAGTCTTTAAACTCAAAACACAATGCGCAATAACCAGGCCTTCTCAGGATATCAACGAGTCTTTAAACTCAAAACAAAATCACAGGCCTCGAGGGGGTAACATAATCACCGAGTCTTTCAACTCAAAACATATACGGAGTCTTTAAACTCAAAACATTTAAATCCAGGGCGCTCCCCCCCCCCCCTCCCCCCGTCAATCAATCCGAGTCTTTAAACTCAAAAATAGATCCAGTGGGTTTTTCTCTTTTTTTTTCCGGGTCTTTAAACCCAAAACCATTTTTCAAGCAACAGTGAAAACCATAGAAAATCCTCATCCGAATTCACAACAATGATTCCGTAAGCTGGCATCCGGAACCACTTTCCCGAACCTAAATCCATACTGCCTTTCCAAATCTCAAAACTCAAATCTCAATCTCATGAATAGGGCTCCAAGCCCGAAATCACTTTTTCGAAATCCTTTTTAAATCATTGAAATCAAATCATATTTCAAATCCCAAGCCCAAAATCTCGTAAAACGTAAAATTCCGTAAAATACCTCGAAAAACGTGTGAAACCGTAAATCATCCAAATCATAAAATCACGTATGAAAACATATATAAACATATATGCATGCATCCAGAGTTAGAAATCAAAGTCCACTCACAGACCATTCCGACGTCACCTCGATACGCGCACACTTACGCCGTTTCCGACCATTCCGCTATCCTCGGCTTTCCCGAACCTGTCCAAATCCCATACTAAGGTCACTAACTACTTCACAAAGCTTATACTCAAACCCCGTAACTTTCCCAAATTTTTAACTATTTTTAACCGAGGCCTAAAACCTTCGGACATCCCGAAAACTATGAAGACGATGTCTGATTGACTAGAAACCAGCGTCAAAATGTTCGTTACATCGAATAATTTAAAAGTCTTGTTGGAACCATCCTCGAAAGACATGAAATGCGCCCACACGTGCTACCCAAAGGGGCTACGCTTGGAAGCCACGCGTCATTTACTGTTCATCTTCAACCTCCGTTAAACCCGGTCTGAACCGGTTTGGTCCAGCCGGTTCAACTGGACCGGCGCACACAGTTTTTTGTCCATTTCTTAACTATTTTCAATCCTTTTATGTCTAGTGCCATCTTCCCATTCTAACTGATCGATCTAACTACTCAAATTTGGCAATTAGGACGTAAAACTCACGTGTCCCCTGCAAAATCGAACTCTGTTCTGCAACCGTTTCCTTCATCCTTGCCCGACCTCCTCGAGCCTCCACTTTGGTCCTAATCAACTCGTTTACCTTCAATTAGCAGGTTCCAATCAATAACAATCATCGTCAAGGCCTAAAATTCCATAACCAAGTTTTATGCTCAAACTTACCGTGTCGGTTCGCCGACCACCAGTCCACGGCGGCTCAATCTAGGGCCACCAATCGACTTGTCTCACCTTCCCTTCACATTTTCTTCAGACAGGACGAGTACTTTGGGTCGTATAGAGACGGTTCAGTCCTGGTTCCTCATGATATTCAATTCCTCTGTTTTGTTTCCTCACGGGTTAGGGCCACCCAAACACGGCCACCACGACGGTGGCACCACCTTACCACCACTTTATCTCTCTGTTTACTCAAACGCACCTACAAGTCCAAATGAACCCGCACTTCACACACACAATTGCTCTATCTCTGTTTTTCAGTTTCTCTCTTTTTCTCATTTACTCGACAAACCCAACAATTTCAAATGTTGGTTAACCGTGAAAGAAAAAGGCTGGAAGCCACTAGACAAGGGCCAGGTGTCACACACCCAGTGGGCCACTTTCCAAATATCCAATTAATTTAGCCCATGTGTTCTTATCCGGTTTGCACAAAATCCAAGGTGTAAAAAGACTAAAATGCCCTTAAAGGTTCAAATTACGATTTTACCCTTCGCTTTCTATACCCATATCTTAACTGTCCGACTTCCAATGATGGCGTGCCCTTCTGTCGTTGTACTCAGGACGTCGAGAACTATCTCATGGTCCTCGATTTACGTGAAGAATACTTGTCGTGCAAAAATTCAACAAATTCCCCCCTTTCTAACTAAATTACCAAAATGCCGTCAACCTTCCGAACATCATAACTTCCTCCTCGGATGTTGGAATCGAGCGTGCCATCTGTCTACGGACTCGTGACGTCCCGAATTACGTCACGCTCATCGATCAATGTCCAATTGACCGTCCGAACTAAAAGTCAACATTTTCCCCATTATAGGGGCAAAAGTCGTCATTCTGCGCCGTCCGTCCGAAATTATCCAACTAATCACCAATTACCTTCGCTAATTCGTCATTAACCACTAATTTAATCCCGACTTCCGGGACGGGTCGTTACACCCCAGATATTTTTCCAGACCCAAAGTGTCACTCATCCATTGCCTATCATCCCACATACACGCACCCACCCCCTTCATCCTCATCCGTTTCATTCGAACTTGAAATCACCCAAACCCGTACAACCCAAAACACCACCACCCCATCTCATCCCTTACTGTGATGACTGAGTGACTGAGAGTGCAAGGGGGGCTATAACGGCGACGATAAGGAGGTGGCTGAGCCGTCGTAGACAGCAGAGGAAGGTAAACCCGAGAACCCGTTTTGTTAATTCGATTTTTGATTTTCAATTTTCGATGTTGGGGGCATTTTCTAATGATTAGGGTGTGTTTGTTGGGCTTGTAGGAATGTGTGGGGATGATTTTGGACGTAGGAGGACGGGTGAGCAGCCCAATCAGAAGGCTGGAAAATTGGGCGACTGTTCTTCGAATTAGAGGTAAATTTCTAGGCTGGTTTTCTATGTTTTAGAGCCATGGATCTATTAGGGATGTTTGGACGATCACACTGGAAGCAGCAGCTTCGAAAATGGTGGTCGGAGCTGGAAGAACGGACGAGGTCGGGTTCGTGGGTGTGTGTGACCTAGTTGCAAAGATCTAGGTCGACCCAGACAAAGGATATGGATGATGACATCATTAGATGAGATCATCATGTCAGGTCTGACATGTCAGAATGACACGTGTCAGTGTCAGATGTTAGTGATGATGTCAGCATTGATTTTGACCGTTGACCGTTGACGTTAGAGTTGACTTTTTTATCAACGTTGACCAGCCACTTTAACCCGCACGTGAGGGCACATGGGCACGTATTTCAAGGTGGGACCAAGACCATTTTAAAGGTTTCGACGATACAAATCCAATGGTGGTGGTTTCGAGTCGATTAGAGATCGTAGATTGGTCAAATTGAGGCTTAAAGCCTAGGGAAGCGTGTCTAGGACATGTTGAATTTTTTTGAGAATGTTAGGGGTTCTTGATTAGGATTTTTCTAAGTTGGTAGTAACTTTTGAGTATGTTTTGGACAGGTCTGGATGACCCGGAGAGGTTGAGTTTGGGGTGCTGGCGAGTATGCCTCACTACCTCCGTGGATGTGACTGAGATGAGTTGAATGGAATCCAATAGTGATCAGATAGTTTCGAATGACACTGAGTGTGTCTAAGTGATGTAATGCCAAGGAGGGATTGGATTGCGACTAGTAAGGTAGACGTGCCCTAGAGTGGCAAACATATGAGTTCGGTGGGCACTGAGCGGGACATAGAGGATTCCGAGTGGATTAGTATGAGGCATGTGGTATACCTGGATTGGTGACAAGTACCGTAGCTCGTTGTGGATGGATGAGATGAGTGTTGGGTGCATGGCGTATGTGCATTGACTTCACCAACCTGAATAAGGAATGTCTTAAGGACAGCCCTTCCCTCTGTCCACAATCGACCAACTGGTCCACGCCACCACCGAGCACGAGCTCCTCAGCTTCATGAATGCCTACTCAGGGTACAACCAGATCTACATGCATCCTGCCGACCAGATCCATACCACCTTCCACACCAACCAGGGTCTGTATTGTTACAATGTAATGCCCTTCGGTCTAAAGAACGTTGGGGCAACATACCAATGACTAGTCAACTACATGTTCGCCGACCAGATTGACAAAACCATGGAGGTCTATGTCGACGACATGCTGGTCAAAAGCAAGACGGTTGACTAGCATATTACCAATCTCACTCGGTTATCACACTCACGGTTGGGTTAGAGTCCCAACACATCTCATCCACTACTGGATACCATCCAGTCCAACTCATCCACTACCGAATCCCAAATACCGAACGTATGCCCATCACGATGGAGTCACATCCCAACTCGTGGCTCATCGTCATCTCACATCATCATTGTAATTACCAGCACACAGTGTACGAATCAAACAACCCCGGATCTTTGTTTATACCGAGCAACGACCTCGTACCTCCGCTCAGGTTAAAGGAACTCTGCCTCCCTCGTACCCCACAACTCTCGATACAATCACCCTGATAACTCATACAAGAAAAGGAAACGTTCCCTGGACGTCCCCCGATTCTAAACAACCACAACTGCATCCATCCTCGATAGTAGAGCCTGCCACAGACTCGTGCAGACCCAACCACAGAACATCGCTATCGAGACTCCACATCCAACCGGAATCAACCGCCAGTACTCACTACTCTGTATCCTCACTTTGGGATTCCATCGACAAGTATCACACCCTAGTAACCTATCTAACTAATCTCTAACCAATCTTTAACTAGTCTCAACTCGACTCAACTAGTGTCATCCACCAGGTTATCCCCGACCTCATCCGCACTCTTCAGCACAATCACCGAAATTGACATAACATGCTCGATCAATGGTCGCCAAAGTCAAACTACTTGCCGACTCACATTTCTGAACCATACATCATACACTAGGGTTTCTCGAACCCGGATGCTCTCAGCAACACAATGATCAACTCAACATGACCTAACCATCTAATGGTCATAACTCCATACTATTGTCATATCCAATCTTGCAATATCGTGATGGACGATCCCGACATAACCATCCCACGGTCAAAACTCTAAAGCACAACTACGTTCATCCCTCAGTAGGGTCCCACACTGCCAAACCACGACATAATTATGGCATACTCAGGCATCAACTGCCGAACCAAACTATCCACGATTCATTCCCACTAACTATCATACTGGTATCCCTAACTATCAGGTTGATAAAGGGCTGACCACGTAGAGACATCACATCATCGACCTGCGCGTACCACAAGATCAACTGTGCTCTGATAACCTGAAAGGCATTAAAACCATTAAAAGCTGTGAGTGGACAAACATAAACAGTTCAAAAACAATTTATCGAAAAGACATTTATGCCCTTCATTAAAAAGCATGCATGCATTCGAAAACCAGTTACCTTAATCAAATCAAATATCATAAAAACCGTTTGTAAAACCAAAGTCATTTCCTTCCTCAAATCCTTAGGGCCTTAGCCCAAAACCGTAAATCCAATCATATGAGAACTCAGCCCAAAAAACATAAATCCAAATCACTTCGGCCATTGCCCAAAACCGCCAACACTGAAGTACCATTTCATAAATCCAATAAATCTGAAATCCAAATACATAATCCAATAAATCCATAAATCACAATTCAATCAAATACCGTTATATACCAATCCTCGGCATCCCAGACCCATGACGTCCCAAACATCATGTCACGGTCCAAGCTAAGAGTGCTACCTGGGGTCTCAACTCGAGTCAATCACTGACATCCCAGATGTCTAGCAATCTTACTCCTGAGTCACTATACGGTCTGGTCGCTCCATGCAGTCACGCCTTGCAGGCAATGCCTGTGACCACTCCAGCGTCCCGGATGAACCCTCTGTCCTTGACGTCAAACCGTCCAGACCAGTTCACTGGTTAGCCAGTTCAACTGGACCGGTGTGACCGGTTCAGACCATTTTCGAACCCTTTTTCAACCCGTTTTCATCCCTTTTCAATTCTATTCCCTTTGTCCCATCATTAGCAACATATCCATGTGATTAAAACTAAGAAAAATTGCCTAGAACCTATTGGTTCGATTCACCATTCACAGCCTAAATTTCCAACTCTTTCCCTGGGCTGCTCAGCCACTCTCCGCCTTCCAAAACCATTCCCAAACAATTATACAAACCCCATAAACACTCTCCAATCATCCAAAAACCTTCCTAAACGTCCAAACTAAAAATCTCAATTTGAATTTAAAGAGAATGGGTTTCGGGTTTTACCTTCCTTCGCCGTCCACGACGGCTCAGCCACCCTCACTGTCGCCGTTCAGCCTCCCTTGCACTCTCACTTTTTCCTTCACAAGTCACAGGAAAATAAGGATGTTTTGAAGGTGTTTGTATGGATTGTTTCTCACGGGTTCACAGTTTTCGGTTTTCCTCCACCGTGGCCACCACCATGGCTCAGGTCGTCCCTCAACCTCACCGTTCTCAGTCCTTCACCCAAGGTCTCTCAATCATCACAGAAGATGACAGGGCAGAGGGGTGGTGAGTGCTGGTGTGTTTATTTGACAGCCCGACCCTAACTAATCAGGCAATCAGATATAATTATCATTTAATGTGAATCCTGGGACGTTAAAGTCCCGATTTCGATCTCGTGACCATAATTTCTACGTTTGACGTCCGATTTCGACGTGCTTCTATCTACATACTCATAATGTCCCGATCTACGTAACAGTCCTTGATCCTTGTATGTTTGACTCCCCAAGTCAAAAGTCAACATTTTTTCCAAATCCAAGGGTAAAACAGTCATTTTACACCCTCCGTCCGATTTCTCTCGATTAATCCCCGATTGATCATACTAAATCCATAATTAATTAATATTTAATCCTGATATTTGAGAAATGTCGTTATAGAAGGCCTCTACCAAATCGCTCGGATATGCCGACCAGGGACGTACGGGATCTCCGACCCCGACGACCACATCCTCGGACATATGTGGAATGCCGACCACCTAAAGCGGTACTACATTTAATTTGGTCGCAATACCGTAATCTTTTACGTCGCCCGCTGACTTTCATTGTACCGGTCCTCGTTTGACCCACAAATTATCAATGACAAGATTCTTTTCTCTTTTCCCTTGTTTTCTTTTTTGGTCAACACATTACTGAGCACTGATTTAAAGTTCAACACATTACCGAGCTACCCTCTCACACATTAACACTGAGGACACTAAGTACCAAACACCTACATGGTCCCGGGGAACCGACGACATTCCAAAATGCACACCGGTCGGTTAACAACAACCAAGTCTATCCAGTTGGACACGCCCCCGAAAACTCGGTCAACTGACTTCACTTTATTGACCGGTATACCAAAACTCAACGGTCGGTCGGTGCACAAACAAGCAGGCCAAACACACATAGGCGTACACTACGTGTAACAACCCATCCCGAGAACCGGGATTAAGATAGTGATTAAGGTGTGGTTAGTGAGGTTAATCAGGGGTTAGGTGGTCCCGAGGGGTCCGGGAACCTAGAATGACGATTTTGCCCCTGCTTTGGGCAAAAATGTTGACTTTTATTTCGGGTGGTCAATTGGGGATTGACCAGTGACCGGAACGTAGTTGAGGTTGTCACGAATCCTTAGGCTGGTGGCACGCCCGATTCCGACATCCGAGGAGGAAGTTGTGATGTTCGGAAGGTTGAGGGCTTAACCGTAATTTGGGTAAAGTAGGGGGAATAGTTGACTTTTCGTATAATCGAGTTTTGGTAGGTTGACTTAGGATGGTTAGATAGTTCTTGTCGTCCTGAGTTCGATGACAGGCGGCACGTGTTCATCGGACTTACGAGGCGAGAGTTACGGGTCTAGGAAGTTTCGGTAAAACCGTAAAAATGTGTTAAACAGAAGGGTATTTTAGTCTTTTTGGGTTTATGGGGATTTGTGCAGAGAGAAAGGAATGGACGGCTGGGGTTTAACCAAGTGGGATAAAGATTGAAGGGATGGTGACACATGGCAAAGGGCTAGAGGATTCTGGTGGAATCCTGTGTGTTCACAGCCCAATTATTTGGGTGGAACCGTGCATACCCGTGTTTGTTCTTCGACAAAAACAGAGAAACAGAGTGTGAGAATTGAGGAGAATTGATCGATCTGGGTGCAAGGGTGAGTGATTAGCGAGTTGTGAGAGTGACAGTGAGGCAGGGCGGAGCTGGTGGTCGTGATTTGGCTGTGCAATCGTGCACGGCGGAGCTGCACTCGAAGGTGAGATTCCTGTGCTCTGTTTTCCCGTGGAAATTCAATTTGAAAGTCGTGAGTCTAGGTTTAGAGTCGAAGTGATTGGAGGTCAGGGTTATGTTCAGGGAGGTCCTAGGAATGATTTGTGGTGGTCGCCGTGACGGGGGTGTCCACGGCGGAGCTCAGTCGCAGAGGGGTGCTCTGTTGCTCTGTTTCGGCCGTGAGCTTTGAACTCAAAGTCGACGAGTTTGGGGCTGAGTCGAAGGTAAAGGAGGTGTGGTCTAGGTTCAGTGAAGCCTTAGGGATCGTCTGGTGTTGCCACCGTGACGGGAGGTGACCGGAGTAGCCGGATCGTGAAACAGGGGTCTGAGGGCCGTCTGGTTTAAACTTCAGTCGTGAAGCTGGGAGTTGAATCGAACCAGGAGAGTGAGGGGAATGGATTCGTGGGGTCTGGACGAAGCTGTAGGAGAAGAGAGGGAGTGACTTGGTGGCCGGACGGCAGAGAATGCCTCTCGCCGGTTCAGCCTGCGACGGCTGGTTCAGCACAGGTTGAAGGTGGTACTGTAGCTGGCGCGTGGGGCCACGCGCAGCCACTTTGGGCAGCGCGTGGGGCCACGCGCAGCCACTTTGGGCAGCGCGTGGGGGCGCGTGCGGCGGCGTATGGAGAAACGATCAACTTGACTTTTGGTCTAGGAGTTGTGTTGAGTTCAATGGAGTTGGTTTCGAGGCAATCGGATGTCGTTTGAGTGTAGTTCCGCGAGGGTGAAGGTTTAGGGTCCCGGGGTTCTAGGTCTTCGGTTCGGGGATTTTTGAGGAAATTAGGTGGTTGTTTCGTAGACGTCTTAGTGACATAATTTGACGGTGTTTGACAGGACCGGGATTACCCGAGGAAGCCGAGGAACGGGCTGGACGTTCGGGACGCGAGTAGGGCTCAGTACTGTGAGTAGACCCTTTCTCTAAACTCGAACATGCATAACTGTTTTCTATAATTGTTTTATGGTTTTGATTATGATTCTATGTTTATCGAATATGTTTTGGTTGGTTTTACATTATTACACGTTTTTCAAGGAAATTGGTTTTTAGCACGTTTTACGAGGAATGGTTGGTTTCTGGAATTTATGCTATGGTTTTGGGATTTCAAAAGATAAGTGGTTTTCAATGGTTATAAGTGGATTTTGGAACATGATTTCAATGATCAAGGTTTTTGGTTCTAGAAACGAATTTCGGAAATGGAAGTTGGTTTTCAAGGGGAAAGTGGCTTCCGGATTTGGGTTCGGAATGACGGTTCTGGATGCCGGAAGGGTGTCGGACCGGTGATTCCGGATTCGGGTTTGGATATGGACTGATACATGGTTTTCAAATGATTTTGGGATTGGATTTGCTGGATCTGGATATTGGGTTTAAAGACCCGGATATATGTGACGGGGGACCGGCCGGATTGGGTTTAAAGACCCGGATTGAGTTTAAAGACTCGGGAGTTTAAAGACTCGGATATATTGATTTTCCCCCGTAGGCCTTGAGTTTAAAGACTCGGGAGTTTAAAGACTCGGATATGATAAAGGCCTGGATTGAGTTTAAAGACTCGGGAGTTTAAAGACTCGGATAGGTCCAGTAGGTTCGATCGAGGAAATGAGGATTTGATACGGTTTCTGATATTCATGCTATGGTTTCTTATGATATTTTAGAGTGTTTCTGTTTCTTATGATGTTTTATAACGATTATTTTATAACTGTGTTCATAACTGTTGGTTATGCATGTGGTTTCAAAACGGAGGGTTAAACTCGGTTTTCTTATAAAATGGTTTTTGAACTTTTTGTACTTTCTGGTCCACTCACACTTTTGTTTAAATTGCCCACCAGGTTGTGGAGCGAGCGCGGGGTCTTGACGTCGAGGCAGTGTCCAAGGCATAGAAGTGACGTGAGGGATCCTAGAAGAGTTTAAAGGCTTCTGTGTGCGTGTACTTTATCAGTTTTTATTTACCTTGTAATTTAGTGCTATGCTCTGTAAACGATAAGGTTAGGATATTTTGTATTTACTCCTGCGTCTGACTGGGTTCGAGTGAGTTTTACTTGAGTTTTGTGTCGGGGAGTCAGACGGGAGCGGGATTTACCTCGGGTTTCGGGGTGAAACTGGGGTGGGTCCTGACAATTGGTATCAGAGCATAGGTTTGTCGAGTTTGTTGGGTCTGTCGGTTTGTGAGGTTGTGTTTTCGTTGTTTGACTACTTCTATGCCTCTTTCAGCATGCGGTTGACGATGCCTCCGAGACGTAGACCCTCTCCACAACCTGAAGAAGTAGCAAGATAAACGGAGAGTGCCACGATTGAGCGAGCCCAGCGGCTCGGGGCTACTACGTTTAGTGGTGGGGCTGATCCTGAGGAAGCCCAGAGGTGGATTACCCGACTTGAACGGATTTTTGCGGTGATGCATTGTCCGCCGGAGGAGCGAGTATTGCTGGCTACCTTTTTACTAGATGGTGCAGCTTATGAGTGGTGGTATACTCTTGAGTTGTCCGGTTGGGATGTCCATAGTGTGACCTGGGAGACGTTCAGGGAACGGTTTCTGGAGCAGTATTATCCTCGTTCTTTCCGGGATGCCAAGGAGGCGGAGTTTCTGCAGCTCCAGCAGGGGAATATGACCGTGGCAGAGTATGAACGGAAGTTCCAGATGTTGTCTCGGTTTGCTCCTGCTTTTGTGGCCACTGAAGCCGAGAAATGCCATAGGTTTGAGTTGGGTTTGCGCGGTGAGATTCGAGCCGTAGTGACGGCTGGATCTTTTGCTACCCTCCGAGACTTGTCGGATGCTGCGGTGCGAGTTGAGGCTAGTTTGCCGGTGCGACGCCGGGAACCATCGATTCCTGGAGCTTCGAGCCAGCGGACACCGAAAAGAGGTAACTTCGGTGGATCGTCCTCGTCGGGCGATGATCGTTTTGGTAGGCCTGGTAGTGCCCAGAGTTCAGGATTTTGGGGTTACCGAGCACCGCCGACTCCGCAAGCGAGTGCGACGTCGGTAGCGTCTACGGGGAGACCGAGCAGTGGACCAGGTTGGAATGTGTGTTTCTACTGCGGGGAGCGAGGTCATTTTCGACGCGAGTGTCCACTGTTGCCACAGGAAGGTGGTGTAGGCAGAGGAGTAGCGGAGTCCGGACAGAGTACAGCGTCAGGGACAGCGGGCACTAGAGGAGGTGGTGGCACAGCCACGAGTAGTTCGAGGGGACGTGGTAGAGCGTCGGGATCTCAGGCCCGGGTGTTCTCGATGACTCAGCAGGAGGATCAGTCGATACCAGATGTGGGGACAGGTACTTGTTTCACTTTTGGTTGTTCTGTTGGTTGGGTTGTTGGATTTCGGGGTAGAGTCTAGGAGTTTTCCTAGAGGACTTGGAGTGTACAGTAAGTTCCGTAGCAGGTTGATGGGAAGTAGAGGAAAGGAGTGACTATAACTGATCGATCTGAGACTATTGAAGGAGAGAACCCACAAGCTAGAGTTTGCCTTTAGGATTTTGTGAAGTTAGTCCGACCGTGGCCGGAGTAGTAGCCGAGGGAGATGGGTGGTTGTATACGAGGATGTACTCTATGACTTCTGTCGGGTATTGTGACATGAGGTATTGTATAATACCTTTGTTTTCTGTTCATATAGTTTCCCTTGCGTACACCATGCAGTTGTTACATAGCTAGGGTTGGCTGTGGTAACAGTAGTTGGGGATGGAGTGAAATACCCAAGGTGGAGATGATAGACAGGAAACCTAGGAGAGGTTGTTCCTTAGGAGACCTTAGGTGTCGGGGATTAGCTGTGGAATTTCGGGGACGAAATTCTATTTAGGTGGGTAGATTGTAACAACCCGTCCCGAGAACCGGGATTAAGATAGTGATTAAGGTGTGGTTAGTGAGGTTAATCAGGGGTTAGGTGGTCCCGAGGGGTCCGGGAACCTAGAATGACGATTTTGCCCCCTGCTTTGGGAAAAAATGTTGACTTTTATTTCGGGTGGTCAATTGGGGATTGACCAGTGACCGGAACGTAGTTGAGGTTGTCACGAATCCTTAGGCTGGTGGCACGCCCGATTCCGACATCCGAGGAGGAAGTTGTGATGTTCGGAAGGTTGAGGGCTTAACCGTAATTTGGGTAAAGTAGGGGGAATAGTTGACTTTTCGTATAATCGAGTTTTGGTAGGTTGACTTAGGATGGTTAGATAGTTCTTGTCGTCCTGAGTTCGATGACAGGCGGCACGTGTTCATCGGACTTACGAGGCGAGAGTTACGGGTCTAGGAAGTTTCGGTAAAACCGTAAAAATGTGTTAAACAGAAGGGTATTTTAGTCTTTTTGGGTTTATGGGGATTTGTGCAGAGAGAAAGGAATGGACGGCTGGGGTTTAACCAAGTGGGATAAAGATTGAAGGGATGGTGACACATGGCAAAGGGCTAGAGGATTCTGGTGGAATCCTGTGTGTTCACAGCCCAATTATTTGGGTGGAACCGTGCATACCCGTGTTTGTTCTTCGACAAAAACAGAGAAACAGAGTGTGAGAATTGAGGAGAATTGATCGATCTGGGTGCAAGGGTGAGTGATTAGCGAGTTGTGAGAGTGACAGTGAGGTAGGGCGGAGCTGGTGGTCGTGATTTGGCTGTGCAATCGTGCACGGCGGAGCTGCACTCGAAGGTGAGATTCCTGTGCTCTGTTTTCCCGTGGAAATTCAATTTGAAAGTCATGAGTCTAGGTTTAGAGTCGAAGTGATTGGAGGTCAGGGTTATGTTCAGGGAGGTCCTAGGAATGATTTGTGGTGGTCGCCGTGACGGGGGTGTCCACGGCGGAGCTCAGTCGCAGAGGGGTGCTCTGTTGCTCTGTTTCGGCCGTGAGCTTTGAACTCAAAGTCGACGAGTTTGGGGCTGAGTCGAAGGTAAAGGAGGTGTGGTCTAGGTTCAGTGAAGCCTTAGGGATCGTCTGGTGTTGCCACCGTGACGGGAGGTGACCGGAGTAGCCGGATCGTGAAACAGGGGTCTGAGGGCCGTCTGGTTTAAGCTTCAGTCGTGAAGCTGGGAGTTGAATCGAACCAGGAGAGTGAGGGGAATGGATTCGTGGGGTCTGGACGAAGCTGTAGGAGAAGAGAGGGAGTGACTTGGTGGCCGGACGGCAGAGAATGCCTCTCGCCGGTTCAGCCTGCGACGGCCGGTTCAGCACAGGTTGAAGGTGGTACTGTAGCTGGCGCGTGGGGCCACGCGCATCCACTTTGGGCGGCGCGTGGGGGCGCGTGCGGCGGCGTATGGAGAAACGATCAACTTGACTTTTGGTCTAGGAGTTGTGTTGAGTTCAATGGAGTTGGTTTCGAGGCAATCGGATGTCGTTTGAGTGTAGTTCCGCGAGGGTGAAGGTTTAGGGTCCCGGGGTTCTAGGTCTTCGGTTCGGGGATTTTTGAGGAAATTAGGTGGTTGTTTCGTAGACGTCTTAGTGACATAATTTGACGGTGTTTGACAGGACCGGGATTACCCGAGGAAGCCGAGGAACGGGCTGGACGTTCGGGACGCGAGTAGGGCTCAGTACTGTGAGTGGACCCTTTCTCTAAACTCGAACATGCATAACTGTTTTCTATAATTGTTTTATGGTTTTGATTATGATTCTATGTTTATCGAATATGTTTTGGTTGGTTTTACATTATTACACGTTTTTCAAGGAAATTGGTTTTTAGCACGTTTTACGAGGAATGGTTGGTTTCTGGAATTTATGCTATGGTTTTGGGATTTCAAAAGATAAGTGGTTTTCAATGGTTATAAGTGGATTTTGGAACATGATTTCAATGATCAAGGTTTTTGGTTCTAGAAACGAATTTCGGAAATGGAAGTTGGTTTTCAAGGGGAAAGTGGCTTCCGGATTTGGGTTCGGAATGACGGTTCTGGATGCCGGAAGGGTGTCGGACCGGTGATTCCGGATTCGGGTTTGGATATGGACTGATACATGGTTTTCAAATGATTTTGGGATTGGATTTGCTGGATCTGGATATTGGGTTTAAAGACCCGGATATATGTGACGGGGGACCGGCCGGATTGGGTTTAAAGACCCGGATTGAGTTTAAAGACTCGGGAGTTTAAAGACTCGGATATATTGATTTTCCCCCGTAGGCCTTGAGTTTAAAGACTCGGGAGTTTAAAGACTCGGATATGATAAAGGCCTGGATTGAGTTTAAAGACTCGGGAGTTTAAAGACTCGGATAGGTCCAGTAGGTTCGATCGAGGAAATGAGGATTTGATACGGTTTCTGATATTCATGCTATGGTTTCTTATGATATTTTAGAGTGTTTCTGTTTCTTATGATGTTTTATAACGATTATTTTATAACTGTGTTCATAACTGTTGGTTATGCATGTGGTTTCAAAACGGAGGGTTAAACTCGGTTTTCTTATAAAATGGTTTTTGAACTTTTTGTACTTTCTGGTCCACTCACACTTTTGTTTAAATTGCCCTCCAGGTTGTGGAGCGAGCGCGGGGTCTTGACGTCGAGGCAGTGTCCAAGGCATAGAAGTGACGTGAGGGATCCTAGAAGAGTTTAAAGGCTTCTGTGTGCGTGTACTTTATCAGTTTTTATTTACCTTGTAATTTAGTGCTATGCTCTGTAAACGATAAGGTTGGGATATTTTGTATTTACTCCTGCGTCTGACTGGGTTCGAGTGAGTTTTACTTGAGTTTTGTGTCGGGGAGTCAGACGGGAGCGGGATTTACCTCGGGTTTCGGGGTGAAACCGGGGTGGGTCCTGACACTACGGCCTCTCGCCACTCCGACCCGTCGTGAAGTCGTTCCAAGAATCTACTTGCTAAATGCTTCACCTCCGCTCCCCTGATGGCGACTTACCTCGATCGAGCACTTGGGGGACTGAGGGACACATCGAGTTCCAGAATTCAGGAGGTCTGTGCAAGTCCTCAACCAAGGCAGACGCCTACACAATGGGAACCTTTTTCCTGAGGCCTAAGCTCAAACATACCGAGCCGGGACTACCTTACAAACATAGGCTTACACTAAAACATCCTAAGTATACGACACGCCGACTAAACATATACCCGGTCAGTCTACTAGGACAAACAACATGCGAACTGAACACCCCATCGATCAGTCCCATTATACATAAATTTATTTACACGGGTAAACATACATTATGATCGCACAGAAAGATTATGATCAACATGTCCGTGTTGGCATACTGCTAACATGCATTCATATTATCAAAGTTTTTACAACAAACCGACCAGCCGTCGGGACATCATGATCGTTTCAAGATTATTAAGAAAACAGACTGGATCAATATATTCAAGTCGGCGTATTACTAGCATGCAAGTCGGTACATTCATCACAAGACATTTCCAAGGCATGCCGATTAGCCGTCGGGACAATCAACACTTAAAGAAAATTACACAACAGTTTGGAAAGGGAAGTATTTCTATTAATCAGAGCACGACCAATCGGTCGGCCAAAAAGTTTACAAAGAAAAGCTATATATCCTACGCTACACCAACACGTAGGTCGGACAAAAACAAAAAATACAAGCTTAGGCTGCTGGCGGGATTGTCGATCCGGAGTCGGCAACCGGGGGCTGGTCAGGCTGCACCGCTTCTTCTTCCTCCTCCTCCTCGCCATCTTCGCTATCGATTGTACCAACCGTCAGCAGACGCTCTAGAGTAATCTTGAAACTGAGCCATGGCGTGGTGTCAAAGTCGAATTCGGGATAGGATTTGAAGATTTTCTGATAGATCTTCCTTTTCAGCCGTTGCAGTGAAGTCGTCCTATCATTCGTTGAACTCAGGAGATCTGAGGAAGTCTGAAACTGCATCCGACCGAGCAAACGTGAGTCGGTCTTACAAGAATTACATTTGGACCATTCGGCTCACGACTTCAGCCTGAAGCAGCTCAGCCACCTCCTTGCATTGTTTGGCCAGGGCCCACACATGCTCGGTCTTTGCCTTCTGACGCACCTGCTCGACATGAGACTAGCCGACCTCAGCTACCCAGCGCTCGGCTTCAGCTCTTGACTGCTCCGCCGCCGGAGCCCGCTGATCCCTCTCCTCGCGGACCTGCCCTAGCTCGATCTTAATTCGATCATCCTCCTCCGCAGCAAATGGCATTTATCTCGTCGACATACATACCGAGCTGGGCTTTCTGTTGAGCCAGCTGCTGTTCTTGGACCTGATGCTTTCGCTCCAGCTCAGTCAAGGCTTCGCGCGCTCCCTCCGCCTCCGTCCAGAGCACCTGTTTAGTCTTAAGAGACTGTTGTGACAGGACCCATCCCAATCCCTCCGGGATTAACGCGGGGTGACCCTGCTCCCATCTGACACGAAGTTTAAGACAATGGATAATTCCAACCTTTGCCCTACCGGGCTATCAGAGTACGCCAGGATCCGGAGGAGGTATGCGATATCTCGGTCTCTGCTACAGTCCACATCCGCTGTCAATCTGAAGGGTAGTCAAAACATTAAAAGCTGTGAGTGGACAAAACAAGAGTTTATAAAAACATTTTATAAGAAATTTGTACCCTTCACTAAAAAGCATGCATGCATTCGAAAACCATTTAACCAAAAAAACCATATGCGGGAACTAAGCCCAAAACCATAATGAAAACGACCGTATGGGCCACTGCCCAAATCCATAAGGGACTCAACTCAAACCAGAAATAAACCAAGTACACGAGCCACCGCTCAAATCCTGTGTAACCACACATCACATATCATATATCATATTTATATCATATACACATATAATTCACACAACCAATCCTGTCGCGGTTTCCAAAGCTAC